>OZ007560.1:118844624-120133924 GCA_963931875.1 Pollenia griseotomentosa | reverse complement strand
GATCCCAGATTTTCGTTATTTTTGCTCTAGCTCTTCTAGTTTTCAAGCAAAACGCATTTAAAGTTTTTCATACAAAAATCCTAAGAAAATCAATTTTCTATGGAAAATAGGAGTGATCCCAGATTTTCGTTATTTTTGCTCTAGCTCTTCTAGTTTTAAGAAAAACGCATTTAAAGTTTTTCATACAAAATCCTAAGAAAATCAATTTTCTATGGAAAATAGGAGTGATCCCAGATTTTCGTTATTTTTGCTCTAGCTCTTCTAGTTTTTCAAGAAAAACGCATTAAAGTTTTTCATACAAAAATCCTAAGAAAATCAATTTTCTATGGAAAATAGGAGTGATCCCAGATTTTCGTTATTTTTGCTCTAGCTCTTCTAGTTTTCAAGAAAAACGCATTTAAAGTTTTTCATACAAAAATCCTAAGAAAATCAATTTTCTATGGAAAATAGGAGTGATCCCAGATTTTCGTTATTTTTGCTCTAGCTCTTCTAGTTTTTAAGAAAAACGCATTTAAAGTTTTTCATACAAAAATCCTAAGAAAATCAATTTTCTATAGAAAATAGGAGTGATCCCAGATTTTCGTTATTTTTGCTCTAGCTCTTCTAGTTTTCAAGAAAAACGCATTTAAAGTTTTTCATACAAAAATCCTAAGAAAATCAATTTTCTATGGAAAATATGAGTGATCCCAGATTTTCGTTATTTTTGCTCTAGCTCTTCTAGTTTTCAAGAAAAACGCATTTAAAGTTTTTCATACAAAAATCCTAAGAAAATCAATTTTCTATGGAAAATAGGAGTGATCCCAGATTTTCGTTATTTTTGCTCTAGCTCTCTAGTTTTCAAGAAAAACGCATTTAAAGTTTTTCATACAAAAATCCTAAGAAAATCAATTTTCTATGGAAAATAGGAGTGATCCCAGATTTTCGTTATTTTTGCTCTAGCTCTTCTAGTTTTCAAGAAAAACGCATTTAAAGTTTTTCATACAAAAATCCTAAGAAAATCAATTTTCTATGGAAAATAGGAGTGATCCCAGATTTTCGTTATTTTTGCTCTAGCTCTTCTAGTTTTCAAGAAAAACGCATTTAAAGTTTTTCATACAAAAATCCTAAGAAAATCAATTTTCTATGGAAAATATGAGTGATCCCAGATTTTCGTTATTTTTGCTCTAGCTCTTCTAGTTTTTAAGAAAAACGCATTTAAAGTTTTTCATACAAAAATCCTAAGAAAATCAATTTTCTATGGAAAATAGGAGTGATCCCAGATTTTCGTTATTTTTGCTCTAGCTCTTCTAGTTTTTAAGAAAAACGCATTTAAAGTTTTTCATACAAAAATCCTAAGAAAATCAATTATCTATGGAAAATAGGAGTGATCCCGGATTTTCGTTATTTTTGCTCTAGCTCTTCTAGTTTTTAAGAAAAACGCATTTAAAGTTTTTCATACAAAAATCCTAAGAAAATCAATTTTCTATGGAAAATATGAGTGATCCCAGATTTTCGTTATATTTGCTCTAGCTCTTCTAGTTTTCAAGAAAAACGCATTTAAAGTTTTTCATACAAAAATCCTAAGAAAATCAATTTTCTATGGAAAATAGGAGTGATCCCAGATTTTCGTTATTTTTGCTCTAGCTCTTCTAGTTTTAAGAAAAACGCATTTAAAGTTTTTCATACAAAAATCCTAAGAAAATCAATTTTCTATGGAAAATAGGAGTGATCCCAGATTTTCGTTATTTTTGCTCTAGCTCTTCTAGTTTTCAAGAAAAACGCATTTAAAGTTTTTCATACAAAAATCCTAAGAAAATCAATTTTCTATGGAAAATAGGAGTGATCCCAGATTTTCGTTATTTTTGCTCTAGCTCTTCTAGTTTTTAAGAAAAACGCATTTAAAGTTTTTCATACAAAAATCCTAAGAAAATCAATTTTCTATGGAAAATAGGAGTGATCCCAGATTTTCGTTATTTTTGCTCTAGCTCTTCTAGTTTTCAAGAAAAACGCATTTAAAGTTTTTCATACAAAAATCCTAAGAAAATCAATTTTCTATGGAAAATAGGAGTGATCCCAGATTTTCGTTATTTTTGCTCTAGCTCTTCTAGTTTTCAAGAAAAACGCATTTAAAGTTTTTCATACAAAAATCCTAAGAAAATCAATTTTCTATGGAAAATAGGAGTGATCCCAGATTTTCGTTATTTTTGCTCTAGCTCTTCTAGTTTTTAAGAAAAACGCATTTAAAGTTTTTCATACAAAAATCCTAAGAAAATCAATTTTCTATGGAAAATAGGAGTGATCCCAGATTTTCGTTATTTTTGCTCTAGCTCTTCTAGTTTTCAAGAAAAACGCATTTAAAGTTTTTCATACAAAAATCCTAAGAAAATCAATTTTCTATGGAAAATATGAGTGATCCCAGATTTTCGTTATTTTTGCTCTAGCTCTTCTAGTTTTCAAGAAAAACGCATTTAAAGTTTTTCATACAAAAATCCTAAGAAAATCAATTTTCTATGGAAAATAGGAGTGATCCCAGATTTTCGTTATTTTTGCTCTAGCTCTCTAGTTTTCAAGAAAAACGCATTTAAAGTTTTTCATACAAAAATCCTAAGAAAATCAATTTTCTATGGAAAATAGGAGTGATCCCAGATTTTCGTTATTTTTGCTCTAGCTCTTCTAGTTTTCAAGAAAAACGCATTTAAAGTTTTTCATACAAAAATCCTAAGAAAATCAATTTTCTATGGAAAATAGGAGTGATCCCAGATTTTCGTTATTTTTGCTCTAGCTCTTCTAGTTTTCAAGAAAAACGCATTTAAAGTTTTTCATACAAAAATCCTAAGAAAATCAATTTTCTATGGAAAATATGAGTGATCCCAGATTTTCGTTATTTTTGCTCTAGCTCTTCTAGTTTTTAAGAAAAACGCATTTAAAGTTTTTCATACAAAAATCCTAAGAAAATCAATTTTCTATGGAAAATAGGAGTGATCCCAGATTTTCGTTATTTTTGCTCTAGCTCTTCTAGTTTTTAAGAAAAACGCATTTAAAGTTTTTCATACAAAAATCCTAAGAAAATCAATTATCTATGGAAAATAGGAGTGATCCCGGATTTTCGTTATTTTTGCTCTAGCTCTTCTAGTTTTTAAGAAAAACGCATTTAAAGTTTTTCATACAAAAATCCTAAGAAAATCAATTTTCTATGGAAAATATGAGTGATCCCAGATTTTCGTTATATTTGCTCTAGCTCTTCTAGTTTTCAAGAAAAACGCATTTAAAGTTTTTCATACAAAAATCCTAAGAAAATCAATTTTCTATGGAAAATAGGAGTGATCCCAGATTTTCGTTATTTTTGCTCTAGCTCTTCTAGTTTTTAAGAAAAACGCATTTAAAGTTTTTCATACAAAAATCCTAAGAAAATCAATTTTCTATGGAAAATAGGAGTGATCCCAGATTTTCGTTATTTTTGCTCTAGCTCTTCTAGTTTTCAAGAAAAACGCATTTAAAGTTTTTCATACAAAAATCCTAAGAAAATCAATTTTCTATGGAAAATAGGAGTGATCCCAGATTTTCGTTATTTTTGCTCTAGCTCTTCTAGTTTTTAAGAAAAACGCATTTAAAGTTTTTCATACAAAAATCCTAAGAAAATCAATTTTCTATGGAAAATAGGAGTGATCCCAGATTTTCGTTATTTTTGCTCTAGCTCTTCTAGTTTTCAAGAAAAACGCATTTAAAGTTTTTCATACAAAAATCCTAAGAAAATCAATTTTCTATGGAAAATAGGAGTGATCCCAGATTTTCGTTATTTTTGCTCTAGCTCTTCTAGTTTTTAAGAAAAACGCATTTAAAGTTTTTCATACAAAAATTCTAAGAAAATCAATTTTCTATGGAAAATAGGAGTGATCCCAGATTTTCGTTATTTTTGCTCTAGCTCTTCTAGTTTTCAAGAAAAACGCATTTAAAGTTTTTCATACAAAAATCCTAAGAAAATCAATTTTCTATGGAAAATATGAGTGATCCCAGATTTTCGTTATTTTTGCTCTAGCTCTTCTAGTTTTCAAGAAAAACGCATTTAAAGTTTTTCATACAAAAATCCTAAGAAAATCAATTTTCTATGGAAAATAGGAGTGATCCCAGATTTTCGTTATTTTTGCTCTAGCTCTTCTAGTTTTTAAGAAAAACGCATTTAAAGTTTTTCATACAAAAATCCTAAGAAAATCAATTTTCTATGGAAAATAGGAGTGATCCCAGATTTTCGTTATTTTTGCTCTAGCTCTTCTAGTTTTCAAGAAAAACGCATTTAAAGTTTTTCATACAAAAATCCTAAGAAAATCAATTTTCTATGGAAAATAGGAGTGATCCCAGATTTTCGTTATTTTTGCTCTAGCTCTTCTAGTTTTCAAGAAAAACGCATTTAAAGTTTTTCATACAAAAATCCTAAGAAAATCAATTTTCTATGGAAAATAGGAGTGATCCCAGATTTTCGTTATTTTTGCTCTAGCTCTTCTAGTTTTTAAGAAAAACGCATTTAAAGTTTTTCATACAAAAATCCTAAGAAAATCAATTTTCTATGGAAAATAGGAGTGATCCCAGATTTTCGTTATTTTTGCTCTAGCTCTTCTAGTTTTCAAGAAAAACGCATTTAAAGTTTTTCATACAAAAATCCTAAGAAAATCAATTTTCTATGGAAAATATGAGTGATCCCAGATTTTCGTTATTTTTGCTCTAGCTCTTCTAGTTTTCAAGAAAAACGCATTTAAAGTTTTTCATACAAAAATCCTAAGAAAATCAATTTTCTATGGAAAATAGGAGTGATCCCAGATTTTCGTTATTTTTGCTCTAGCTCTTCTAGTTTTTAAGAAAAACGCATTTAAAGTTTTTCATACAAAAATCCTAAGAAAATCAATTTTCTATGGAAAATAGGAGTGATCCCAGATTTTTGTTATTTTTGCTCTAGCTCTTCTAGTTTTCAAGAAAAACGCATTTAAAGTTTTTCATACAAAAATCCTAAGAAAATCAATTTTCTATGGAAAATATGAGTGATCCCAGATTTTCGTTATTTTTGCTCTAGCTCTTCTAGTTTTCAAGAAAAACGCATTTAAAGTTTTTCATACAAAAATCCTAAGAAAATCAATTTTCTATGGAAAATAGGAGTGATCCCAGATTTTCGTTATTTTTGCTCTAGCTCTTCTAGTTTTCGAGAAAAACGCATTTAAAGTTTTTCATACAAAAATCCTAAGAAAATCAATTTTCTATGGAAAATAGGAGTGATCCCAGATTTTCGTTATTTTTGCTCTAGCTCTTCTAGTTTTCAAGAAAAACGCATTTAAAGTTTTTCATACAAAAATCCTAAGAAAATCAATTTTCTATGGAAAATAGGAGTGATCCCAGATTTTCGTTATTTTTGCTCTAGCTCTTCTAGTTTTCAAGAAAAACGCATTTAAAGTTTTTCATACAAAAATCCTAAGAAAATCAATTTTCTATGGAAAATAGGAGTGATCCCAGATTTTCGTTATTTTTGCTCTAGCTCTTCTAGTTTTCAAGAAAAACGCATTTAAAGTTTTTCATACAAAAATCCTAAGAAAATCAATTTTCTATGGAAAATATGAGTGATCCCAGATTTTCGTTATTTTTGCTCTAGCTCTTCTAGTTTTCAAGAAAAACGCATTTAAAGTTTTTCATACAAAAATCCTAAGAAAATCAATTTTCTATGGAAAATAGGAGTGATCCCAGATTTTCGTTATTTTTGCTCTAGCTCTTCTAGTTTTTAAGAAAAACGCATTTAAAGTTTTTCATACAAAAATCCTAAGAAAATCAATTTTCTATGGAAAATAGGAGTGATCCCAGATTTTCGTTATTTTTGCTCTAGCTCTTCTAGTTTTCGAGAAAAACGCATTTAAAGTTTTTCATACAAAAATCCTAAGAAAATCAATTTTCTATGGAAAATATGAGTGATCCCAGATTTTCGTTATTTTTGCTCTAGCTTTTCTAGTTTTCAAGAAAAACGCATTTAAAGTTTTTCATACAAAAATCCTAAGAAAATCAATTTTCTATGGAAAATAGGAGTGATCCCAGATTTTCGTTATTTTTGCTCTAGCTCTTCTAGTTTTTAAGAAAAACGCATTTAAAGTTTTTCATACAAAAATCCTAAGAAAATCAATTTTCTATGGAAAATAGGAGTGATCCCAGATTTTTGTTATTTTTGCTCTAGCTCTTCTAGTTTTCAAGAAAAACGCATTTAAAGTTTTTCATACAAAAATCCTAAGAAAATCAATTTTCTATGGAAAATATGAGTGATCCCAGATTTTCGTTATTTTTGCTCTAGCTCTTCTAGTTTTCAAGAAAAACGCATTTAAAGTTTTTCATACAAAAATCCTAAGAAAATCAATTTTCTATGGAAAATAGGAGTGATCCCAGATTTTCGTTATTTTTGCTCTAGCTCTTCTAGTTTTCGAGAAAAACGCATTTAAAGTTTTTCATACAAAAATCCTAAGAAAATCAATTTTCTATGGAAAATAGGAGTGATCCCAGATTTTCGTTATTTTTGCTCTAGCTCTTCTAGTTTTCAAGAAAAACGCATTTAAAGTTTTTCATACAAAAATCCTAAGAAAATCAATTTTCTATGGAAAATAGGAGTGATCCCAGATTTTCGTTATTTTTGCTCTAGCTCTTCTAGTTTTCAAGAAAAACGCATTTAAAGTTTTTCATACAAAAATCCTAAGAAAATCAATTTTCTATGGAAAATAGGAGTGATCCCAGATTTTCGTTATTTTTGCTCTAGCTCTTCTAGTTTTCAAGAAAAACGCATTTAAAGTTTTTCATACAAAAATCCTAAGAAAATCAATTTTCTATGGAAAATAGGAGTGATCCCAGATTTTCGTTATTTTTGCTCTAGCTCTTCTAGTTTTCAAGAAAAACGCATTTAAAGTTTTTCATACAAAAATCCTAAGAAAATCAATTTTCTATGGAAAATAGGAGTGATCCCAGATTTTCGTTATTTTTGCTCTAGCTCTTCTAGTTTTCAAGAAAAACGCATTTAAAGTTTTTCATACAAAAATCCTAAGAAAATCAATTTTCTATGGAAAATAGGAGTGATCCCAGATTTTCGTTATTTTTGCTCTAGCTCTTCTAGTTTTCAAGAAAAACGCATTTAAAGTTTTTCATACAAAAATCCTAAGAAAATCAATTTTCTATGGAAAATATGAGTGATCCCAGATTTTCGTTATTTTTGCTCTAGCTCTTCTAGTTTTCAAGAAAAACGCATTTAAAGTTTTTCATACAAAAATCCTAAGAAAATCAATTTTCTATGGAAAATATGAGTGATCCCAGATTTTCGTTATTTTTGCTCTAGCTCTTCTAGTTTTCAAGAAAAACGCATTTAAAGTTTTTCATACAAAAATCCTAAGAAAATCAATTTTCTATGGAAAATAGGAGTGATCCCAGATTTTCGTTATTTTTGCTCTAGCTCTTCTAGTTTTCAAGAAAAACGCATTTAAAGTTTTTCATACAAAAATCCTAAGAAAATCAATTTTCTATGGAAAATAGGAGTGATCCCAGATTTTCGTTATTTTTGCTCTAGCTCTTCTAGTTTTCAAGAAAAACGCATTTAAAGTTTTTCATACAAAAATCCTAAGAAAATCAATTTTCTATGGAAAATAGGAGTGATCCCAGATTTTCGTTATTTTTGCTCTAGCTCTTCTAGTTTTCAAGAAAAACGCATTTAAAGTTTTTCATACAAAAATCCTAAGAAAATCAATTTTCTATGGAAAATAGGAGTGATCCCAGATTTTCGTTATTTTTGCTCTAGCTCTTCTAGTTTTCAAGAAAAACGCATTTAAAATTTTTCATACAAAAATCCTAAGAAAATCAATTTTCTATGGAAAATAGGAGTGATCCCAGATTTTCGTTATTTTTGCTCTAGCTCTTCTAGTTTTCAAGAAAAACGCATTTAAAGTTTTTCATACAAAAATCCTAAGAAAATCAATTTTCTATGGAAAATAGGAGTGATCCCAGATTTTCGTTATTTTTGCTCTAGCTCTTCTAGTTTTCAAGAAAAACGCATTTAAAGTTTTTCATACAAAAATCCTAAGAAAATCAATTTTCTATGGAAAATAGGAGTGATCCCAGATTTTCGTTATTTTTGCTCTAGCTCTTCTAGTTTTCAAGAAAAACGCATTTAAAGTTTTTCATACAAAAATCCTAAGAAAATCAATTTTCTATGGAAAATAGGAGTGATCCCAGATTTTCGTTATTTTTGCTCTAGCTCTTCTAGTTTTCAAGAAAAACGCATTTAAAGTTTTTCATACAAAAATCCTAAGAAAATCAATTTTCTATGGAAAAAAGGAGTGATCCCAGATTTTCGTTATTTTTGCTCTAGCTCTTCTAGTTTTCAAGAAAAACGCATTTAAAGTTTTTCATACAAAAATCCTAAGAAAATCAATTTTCTATGGAAAATAGGAGTGATCCCAGATTTTCGTTATTTTTGCTCTAGCTCTTCTAGTTTTCAAGAAAAACGCATTTAAAGTTTTTCATACAAAAATCCTAAGAAAATCAATTTTCTATGGAAAATAGGAGTGATCCCAGATTTTCGTTATTTTTGCTCTAGCTCTTCTAGTTTTCAAGAAAAACGCATTTAAAGTTTTTCATACAAAAATCCTAAGAAAATCAATTTTCTATGGAAAATATGAGTGATCCCAGATTTTCGTTATTTTTGCTCTAGCTCTTCTAGTTTTCAAGAAAAACGCATTTAAAGTTTTTCATACAAAAATCCTAAGAAAATCAATTTTCTATGGAAAATAGGAGTGATCCCAGATTTTCGTTATTTTTGCTCTAGCTCTTCTAGTTTTCAAGAAAAACGCATTTAAAGTTTTTCATACAAAAATCCTAAGAAAATCAATTTTCTATGGAAAATAGGAGTGATCCCAGATTTTCGTTATTTTTGCTCTAGCTCTTCTAGTTTTTAAGAAAAACGCATTTAAAGTTTTTCATACAAAAATCCTAAGAAAATCAATTTTCCATGGAAAATAGGAGTGATCCCAGATTTTCGTTATTTTTGCTCTAGCTCTTCTAGTTTTTAAGAAAAACGCATTTAAAGTTTTTCATACAAAAATCCTAAGAAAATCAATTTTCTATGGAAAATAGGAGTGATCCCAGATTTTCGTTATTTTTGCTCTAGCTCTTCTAGTTTTCAAGAAAAACGCATTTAAAGTTTTTCATACAAAAATCCTAAGAAAATCAATTTTCTATGGAAAATAGGAGTGATCCCAGATTTTCGTTATTTTTGCTCTAGCTCTTCTAGTTTTCAAGAAAAACGCATTTAAAGTTTTTCATACAAAAATCCTAAGAAAATCAATTTTCTATGGAAAATATGAGTGATCCCAGATTTTCGTTATTTTTGCTCTAGCTCTTCTAGTTTTTAAGAAAAACGCATTTAAAGTTTTTCATACAAAAATCCTAAGAAAATCAATTTTCTATGGAAAATAGGAGTGATCCCAGATTTTCGTTATTTTTGCTCTAGCTCTTCTAGTTTTCAAGAAAAACGCATTTAAAGTTTTTCATACAAAAATCCTAAGAAAATCAATTTTCTATGGAAAATATGAGTGATCCCAGATTTTCGTTATTTTTGCTCTAGCTCTTCTAGTTTTCAAGAAAAACGCATTTAAAGTTTTTCATACAAAAATCCTAAGAAAATCAATTTTCTATGAAAAATAGGAGTGATCCCAGATTTTCGTTATTTTTGCTCTAGCTCTTCTAGTTTTCAAGAAAAACGCATTTAAAGTTTTTCATACAAAAATCCTAAGAAAATCAATTTTCTATGGAAAATAGGAGTGATCCCAGATTTTCGTTATTTTTGCTCTAGCTCTTCTAGTTTTTAAGAAAAACGCATTTAAAGTTTTTCATACAAAAATCCTAAGAAAATCAATTTTCTATGGAAAATAGGAGTGATCCCAGATTTTCGTTATTTTTGCTCTAGCTCTTCTAGTTTTCAAGAAAAACGCATTTAAAGTTTTTCATACAAAAATCCTAAGAAAATCAATTTTCTATGGAAAATAGGAGTGATCCCAGATTTTCGTTATTTTTGCTCTAGCTCTTCTAGTTTTCAAGAAAAACGCATTTAAAGTTTTTCATACAAAAATCCTAAGAAAATCAATTTTCTATGGAAAATAGGAGTGATCCCAGATTTTCGTTATTTTTGCTCTAGCTCTTCTAGTTTTTAAGAAAAACGCATTTAAAGTTTTTCATACAAAAATCCTAAGAAAATCAATTTTCTATGGAAAATAGGAGTGATCCCAGATTTTCGTTATTTTTGCTCTAGCTCTTCTAGTTTTCAAGAAAAACGCATTTAAAGTTTTTCATACAAAAATCCTAAGAAAATCAATTTTCTATGGAAAATAGGAGTGATCCCAGATTTTCGTTATTTTTGCTCTAGCTCTTCTAGTTTTCAAGAAAAACGCATTTAAAGTTTTTCATACAAAAATCCTAAGAAAATCAATTTTCTATGGAAAATAGGAGTGATCCCAGATTTTCGTTATTTTTGCTCTAGCTCTTCTAGTTTTCAAGAAAAACGCATTTAAAGTTTTTCATACAAAAATCCTAAGAAAATCAATTTTCTATGGAAAATAGGAGTGATCCCAGATTTTCGTTATTTTTGCTCTAGCTCTTCTAGTTTTCAAGAAAAACGCATTTAAAGTTTTTCATACAAAAATCCTAAGAAAATCAATTTTCTATGGAAAATAGGAGTGATCCCAGATTTTCGTTATTTTTGCTCTAGCTCTTCTAGTTTTCAAGAAAAACGCATTTAAAGTTTTTCATACAAAAATCCTAAGAAAATCAATTTTCTATGGAAAATAGGAGTGATCCCAGATTTTCGTTATTTTTGCTCTAGCTCTTCTAGTTTTCAAGAAAAACGCATTTAAAGTTTTTCATACAAAAATCCTAAGAAAATCAATTTTCTATGGAAAATAGGAGTGATCCCAGATTTTCGTTATTTTTGCTCTAGCTCTTCTAGTTTTCAAGAAAAACGCTGTCTAAATTAGCAAAAGGACATCTTATATGTTTAATTTATTTAATGAATTATTTACTTTGCCACACTTTGAATTTAAAATGTTGTTACAACAATTGTGAATTAGCTATACAGTTTTAAAAGCACTGAATTTAAACCCCTATTTTTGTATTCTAATAATATTATACTTGTGGATAAATTAACATGACAATCTGTCAATTTATTAGCGCCAACTAAGATTAGCCATCTTTATTTGCTAGTGCCTTCGTGGCTCGTAAAATTGTACTTTTTCTTCTTATTCCAATCAAACCTGCAAAGGGTAAGCATCTCTCGCTAAATAAAGCATATTTTGAATTGTAATCTAACAACGTGCCTTTTTATTTCCAAATTGAACCGCTGCATTACTGCAATTACAATTTCTTTCAACCAAGAAATTATAATATCCATTGGATATAAAACATTGGTCAAAAGCTCTGGTTTAAATAGTTTCCAACTACCACCAATAAACCCAGCTAATTGTTGTTAGGATTCACTTTGAACCCACATCTACAATTTGAGTACAATCACCTACATAAGTTTATACCCACATTATTATAATTCTAACACCAAGAATTAGTCATGGTCCTTCGCCGACGTCAAACTGGTCACCTAAAACATACACAACAAACATACACACCTGGTCACCCAAAACATACAAAAACTTCTTAGCAGCATCAACTTAACAGCTCAAAGTCAGAGACCTGCGCCGACAGATTTTATCGGCGGCGGCGGCTCGTATGAAAATTATCGGCGGCGGCTCAAAATCGGCTGTCAGCCGGCTTACACTTTGTTGTATTCAAAACAATATCAAAGATTTTTTTCATATTTATATACATATGTATACAAATATGTACATATCATACTTGTTTAACAATACTTGTACTGACTCAAATTTTTCTGTAGAACCAAAACACTTTTTAATTTAATATTAAAGGCATATGAAAAAGAATTTTTAAATCAACCGTTTCATTGCCAAAAAGTAGAAAAATGGCACAATATTTTTTCAGCGGGTAGATATCAATTTTTTCCAAAAAGTGAAAAAATTAAAAGTTTTAGTTAATACACCATTGTTCAACAAGTACGATATGTATATTTAAATAACTTAAAACCTTAAATAAAAAATTACACTTTAAGGGTATTTTAATTTAAAAAAAAAACAAAAATACATTTTTTACTTGAATTCAGAGTTTATTTTTTATATATGTATGTATAAACATTAATAAAGCCTTCCACACTAAATTTGTTTAAAAAAAATGTGTAATATACACACAATACTAAAAAAGCATTATCGAATCTACTATGTGTATACCATTATTTAGTTCTGTGTGTGGGCATTATGAATTCAAGAGTTAAAAATTAAAAAAAATTACATTGATAAATTAAATATATATATAAAATTAAATTAAAAAAAAATCAAAACGGCGGCTGATTTTAAGCCGACATAAGCCGAAAATTTTTCGGCGGCGGCGGCTATTCAAAATTTTCGGCGGCTCGGCTCAGCCGGCTTTCAGCCGATCGGCGCAGGTCTCTGCTCAAAGTGCAAGCTCTTCAGTCAACAAGAAGATCGCGGATAGAACATAAGTGACGGAAAACAATTAAAAACACAAGAAAAGGTCAAAGTAAAACAAAAAACTAATGACACAAACAAAGTGAGTACAAATACAAAAAAATTTGTGAAGCAAAAAGTATTATTAAAAGATATAAAAAAAATCGTAAGTTTAAATAGAAAAGAAAGTTTAAATAGAAAAAAGTGGAAAAAAAAAAACAAAATTTTTAAAATAAAAAAAAAGTAAAAAATATACCTACCTACAACGTTAAAAAAGTGAAAAAAGCATAAAAAAGAATTTTTTTTTGCTTATTGTTAAAACCAAAAAATCTGTCTTTAAATTGCCAAAATTGGAAGAAATGCATATTTCTATATAAATTATAAAATAGCAATAGTGAGCAAAAAATAGGAAAACAACAACAACCCATAAAACGGGAAATTCATAAATATACAAAATTTCATAAAACGTAAGATTCTAGTTAGAAAAGGCATAAATTTCATAAAATAAGAAATTCTGTAAAAAAAAAGTCAAAACCTGTTTATACCGTTTCATTTTATCTTCCTTTGGTTTCTTAAGGTTTCTTAAGGTCGATTCACCCATGCGTTCCGAACAATATTTTTGACCGGACAATAATTTTTTTACAGAGAGTGTTCTGCAGAACGATTCACCCATCTCGGAAAATTTGTCCGGACAAACAAAGCTACCATATGGTTTACAGATGTAAACGATTATACAAAGTGGCAGCACAGTTAGCAAACTATTAGTTTTTTTTTATAAAAGTGTGTTAAAGAAAGTGGACGAAAGAAGAAAATTAATTTTATTATTTTTAATTGAATTGCATAAAACCCATTTACTAGCAAAAAAAATTTATCAAAAAATGTTGAAAGTAAAAAGAATAGCAGAAAGAAAAATAATACAGAAAAGAAGAAAAAACGGTGTTTTCCACACACTTGTTCCTGACAATGAAATCCTTGCAATGTTAGGGCCGATTTGCGTGGTATACCTATTCGTAAACCAGAGCATATTACGCCGGCAGAAAAGTTGTCCTTAACATTAAGGTAAAGCTGCTTTGTAGCGTCTTCGCAGACTTTTCCATAATATTTGACATTCACTTCCTACAATAATTGGTAAACATTATGTTAAAAAAATATTCACCCCTATCGTGAATAACAAGTGGAATTTTTGTTCCCATGAAATTTTCATTCCCCTCGAAGTGAAAAAAGCAATCGTGAATCTCATGTGAAAAATTTTTCATGCTATCTGTTCAGAAAAAATTAAAAATCATTGAAATTTTTGTTTAAAAATATACACGTATATATTTTAAAGGAAAGTTAAAATAATAAATCTAAATAATTAGTATTGGAGCGATAGGTTGATAACAACGATAGTTTTTTGCACTTTTTAAATTTTATGTAGTAAAATATTTTCCAAAATTCTGCCACCACGTCTTTCACAAATCCGGCGGCAATCAACCTGTTGTTTTCCATTTTGTTGACCAATATATCGGTTTGTGCCTTATTAACGGATCTAGCCCTTAATATTCGATTTATAGGAGGAACTACTAACATACACGTTCTATTCACTAGCAAAAATAAAGTGAGAAAATCTAAGGGAAATGTGAACAAATTACGAGGGAAAAAACTTTTGAATTACATTTTTTCATGATCGCAAATATGTGAAAAGGGGAAAAATTACGAGGGAAAAATTATTCACGATAGGGGTGATTAAAATTTACCATTTAAAATTTACTTACGACCAATTCTAATAGATTTTTATATTTCCGTCCATATATTTTGTTTAAGGTAAGTATTTTTATATGAACGATTGCCCATATCAAAAATACATTCTCTTCCTGGTTTTTTTATTTCTTCAATTAGTTTCAGGGCAATATTTTCTTTAACATCAATCTTTTGTTTAATTTTTTTTTAATTATTCAGCACAAAACGAAAAATGTAATATGTGGCAGCTCAATTCAACTTTTATGTACAAAATGAAAAAAAGTGGCATCTCAGTTCATTTTGTTCGGCACAAGAATTAAAATTAAACCAATTCAAGAAAAAACGTTCCGAACAAAATCTTTGCTCTCTCTCTCAAAAGTAAAACGTCAAACTCAATATAAAAAAAATTTTGTCCGGACAAAAATTTTGTTCGGAACGCATGGGTGAATCGAGCTTTATGCACTTGTGCACCTACACACATAAGTCAGAAAATCATATAGAAAAAGAATCAGGGTACAGAAGATTACCAAAAAAAAAAAAAAAAATAAGAGTTCTTAAGAGCGAAACGAAATACGAAAAAAAAAAAAAAATAGAAAAAAAAGTTCTTTAGTTTCAATACCAAGGCAAATTACAGAACCAACAGAAAGTCAAAGTTCTCTTTGTGATTTTTTATCAAGAGAATTCAACAGTAGCAGAACAAAACGTGAGTAACTTGCTTGATTCAACCCTTATTAAATTACACATTAATATCCCACATAAATACACTGCCATCTCTTTACATAAATCTCTTTAACAACAACACTCATCTCACTTCTCTTTAACATTAAATTTTGATCGTTTACATACATACATACCTCCCATTAACAGTGTTAATCTTTACACATAAGTACATACATAGTCATTAACAGCATTTAACACGGTGTAGCAGCAAGAGGGAAAAAGTGTTATTTTTTTATAAAATCAACAAATTTATCAACAATCAACGAAAATTTTAATAGGAAACAATCAGAAAGTGTCGTTTATATTACAAAAAATTACCTTTTACATACATAATGGAATAAAATTAATAAAATTGGAAAATAAATAAAATAAAATTTTTTATTACAATTATATACAACAGTGGGCACAATCACTGGAAAATTTAGTACATTTTTTTTTGAGAAGTGAATAAAAACACAGAAAAACTATGGGATGCATTTTTTATTTTAAACCTAAATAAAATAAATTCCGTCAAATAAAAATATGGTAAAATTTCTTTTTTTGGATAATTTGCAAAACAACAAAAATAATAAAAATTTTAATAAATTGAAATTAAATTGAAATATTTAAAAGAAACTTTTTCAAAATTTTGAAAGCAAAATTTCAGCATAACGTCGTTTGGAAATTTAAAAAAAAAAAAAAAAAAAAAAATTTTTTACAGTTTAATAGTATTTAAAATTTATTCTTAATTAAAATTAAAATACAGTCTCATACAATAGCTAACGGAAAATTGGATATCCCATCAAACATTAAAAGGAATTAAAATTCCAGCCAAATCCGTAAAATATTCAGTCTCAACAGTAAGGCTTTGAGACCTAACGTCTCAAGCCCCTTTTTACACACGGTTATAAACCGCTCAATATTTCTTTCACTCAAAGGAAAATATTATAGATTTCCGATCTAATTTTTTTCTAACCGCTAAATATTTTCTTTCACCAAAAAGAAAATATTATAGATTCGAAATCTATTTTTTTTTAAACCGCTTATATTTTCTTTCACCTAAAAGAAAATATTATAGATTTCCGATCTATCTTTTTTTTAAACCGCTTATATTTTCTTTCACCTAAAAGAAAATATTATAGATTTCCGATCTATCTTTTTTTTAACCGCTTAATATTTTCTTTCTCCTAAAAGAAAATATTATAAATTCGAAACCTATTTTTATTAAACCGCTTATATTTTCTTTCACCTAAAAGAAAATATTATAGATTTCAGATCAACTTTTTTTAACCGCTTAATATTTTCTTTCTCCTAAAAGAAAATATTATAAATTCGAAACCTATTTTTATTAAACCGCTTATGTTTTATTTTACCTAAAAGAAAATATAATAGATTCCGATTTATTTTTCCTAAAACCGCTAAATATTTTCTTTCACCTAAAAGAAAATATAGATTCGTGATCTATGTTATCAAACCGCAAAAAAATTTCTTTCACCTAAAAGGAAATATAGATTCGCGATCTATCATCCTAAACTGTTAAATATTTTCTTTCACCTAAAGGAAAATCTATCCTTTTTTTATCTAATTCTCCAAACATTTTCTATCACCTAAAAGAAAATAGTATTCACTCGCGATCTATTTTTACCTAACCATAAAAGCATTTCACATTTTATAAAATTACATACATTGTCATTCAGTTTAAGCCACTAAAGGTTTATTAATTTGCATATCATTTCGTGCATACAAAGAAAATATTTATTATAAATTCACATTCCACGCTTCAACCTCAAAATTTCGCAAAATTCGATTATCGACTATTACTTAGTCTCAACACGTTTTACTTACGCAATTAGAAAATTTTATAGAAGCTACCAAGCAATACAAGGAAAAATTTCAATTTCATTGTTCTTCAAGAACTTTCATTTCGCTTTACAAATCCCATTTACAGTTTTCTCAATATGGCTTCACCTAACCACAGATTTGCATTCGATGCCAAACATTTAATCTCATTTTGCAACAAAAATGATGTTCAGGAATCTTCTGGACAATCTGAAGCACTTCTTGATATTAAAATGAAAGACCTTGATAGTCGTTGGGCTAAAGTAGAAAACTCGTATGAAGATCTCATGCTCTCTGATCAAAGTGAAGAAATAAAGGCAACGGCGCAAGAACAATATGACGCATGTGTAGATATGTATTACCTTACTATTTCGAAACTTCTCGATCTAATAAAACCGCATAGAGAAAGCATAAATCCTCGGGCTAGCACAGAACCCATGAGTCCCAACCTCCCACAAGACAATTTTAACACATGCCTCAAACTACCCCCTTGCGATACTCAAACCTTCTCAGGAAGTTACGAAGAATGGCCTGCGTTTCGTGACATGTTCACAGCAGTTTACATCAATCATCCGAGATTGACATTCGCCGAAAAATTGTACCATCTTCGTAACAAAACAACTGGAACTGCAGGATCAATCGTAAACCGATTTCCCCTTACAGATGATAATTTTAATCTTGCTTGGCAAGCTCTTAAAGCGCGATACGAGAACATAAGGGTTCTGGTAGACAATCAAATTCGAAATCTCTTCAACATTTCTGTAGCCAGTGCAGAGGATAGCGAATCCCTGCAGAGAATACATAGTTCGGTCACAGACTGTTTGTCAATGTTGCAAACGTTAGGTGTATCTTCGGAAGGATGGGATCCAATATTAGTAAATTTAGTTTATTCTAAGCTACCTCACGAAACCCTTGCTCAATGGGAACAATCTCTAAACGCATGTAGAAATTTACCAACATGGGCACAACTAAGTAATTTCCTTATCAAGAGATGCGAAGTTGTAGAACGAATATCTACAATTAAAATCACAAAACCTTCACTTTCAAATGAATCCAAGTCTCAATCGCGAATTCAAACCTATGCATCTCAGGAAAAACTCAATTTCAATTGTAAAATTTGTAATGAGGCACACAGCCTAAGATCATGTTCACAATTTCGCAACCTATCAATCCAACAAAGGGTAGATTTCGTCTTCAAGAACCAAATTTGTAATAACTGTCTTTCGAGTGCTCATACAAAAAATAATTGTAAAAGCAAAAATACATGCCTAAATTGTGGAAAAACGCATCACACTTTACTTCACATGCGGCCAAATAATAATACGAAAGCGAATACAAATCAATCGTTTATTAACAATAATCATAATTCCCACTCGCATAAATCAACTTCCCAAACTCAAAATTCAATTTCTCATCCTTCAAATTTAAATGTTCATACTCAAAATCAACAGCCACGTGAGTTGTCGATACAACCCTCAACTTCAAACGTCTCTAGAAACTCCCAAATTCATTCTAATTATGCTGCAAATCATACGAATATCCTTCTAAGAACAGCCCTCGTTCAAATAGAAAGTAGGGGAGAACGTTTCACAATTCGAGCACTCATAGACCCAGGCTCAGAAAGAACTTTTCTCTCTGAAAAGATACGAGCACGGTTAAATCTTCCCTTCAGAAGATCCAAATTTGAAATTATTGGAGTTGGCGGTCAAAGCCAAACCGCTGATAAAGAATGTGACATAACTCTCGTGTCTCAACAAAACAATTTTCGCCTTCAAATATCGGCAATTGTGCTCCCTAAAGTCACTAGTAAGATACCCTCAAACTCTTTCAAAATAAGCTGTGAATTCGGTCTATCAGATATCGAACTAGCTGATCCATATTTTAATGTTTCCTCTTCAATTGACCTTATCTTAGGAAATGATAGCGAACGACATATAAATCTAGATGGTATCAAAAGGAATATTTGTGGCTCAGCTTCCGCATATAACACTATTTTCGGCTGGGTTCTCAGTGGACCAATTCAAACGCAGCCCATATCGTCCTTTTCCACTGTCACAAATTCTAGGGAAAATTCAAACGTAAACGAATTACTTCGAAAATTCTGGGAGCAAGAAGAAATTCCAGCATCCCGACCAATAGCTTCAGAGGATAAAATTTGTGAAGAATTTTACACAAAAACGACAAAACGTCTTCCTGACGGTCGTTATATGGTTCGATTACCATTCAAAAAAGAATTCCCGGACGAAAAATCTCTCGGTACATCGAGGTTTATAGCTCTAAGCCAATACGTAAGAATGGAGCAAACTCTCGCTAAAAATCCCCAGCTTCATTCGCAATATATTGAAGTGCTCAACGAATATATAGCCCTTGATCACATGGAACCAACCACCTCGATAGAATACATCTCACAAAATAAGTGTAGTTCTTTTTATCTCCCGCATCACGCTGTCGTTCGTCCAGACCATAAAACTACAAAAGTTCGTGTAGTCTTTAACGCGTCACGCAAAACAAAATCTGGTCTTTCCCTTAACGATACACTATACATAGGGCCTACTTTACAAGCAGACTTGGTCACCGTTATATTAAATTGGCGTTTTTACCGATATGTCTTCAGCGGAGACATTCAAAAAATGTATAGACAAATCCTAATAGATCCTCGTGACAGGCCCTATCAAAGGATTCTATTTCAAAAGTCCCCCCGGGAGGCTATCAAAGATTATCAGCTCAAAACCGTAACCTTTGGTATTAATTGCGCACCATTCTTGGCAATACGAACTCTTTTACAATTAGCCTCTGATAACCAAAATATCTTCCCAAAAGCATCACAAATTTTACGTAAGGAAACGTATGTAGACGATATTCTTGCTGGAGGTCACTCTCTCGATAGTGCTGCAGAAGCCCAACAACAGCTGATTCGATCCCTCGGCTCAGCAGGTTTTCTGTTAAAAAAATTCGCATCTAATGACTCTCGATTGTTAGAAGCTATTCCGCAAGAAGACTTATATGATTCCGATTTTCTTAAATTTTACGATTCTAGTGCCACTAAAACTCTCGGTATACGGTGGAATGCACTTACAGACTATTTTACATATTCCTTTGAACCCATTCCCGAAATTATTAATATTACTAAGCGTCAAATATTATCTTCTGTAGCAAGATTATTCGATCCAGCTGGCTGGATTTCTCCAGTGGTTATCAAAGGAAAAATCCTTATTCAACAACTCTGGTTGGAAAAGATTGATTGGGATGATTCTGTAAGTGAAGATTCGCTCCGAATCTGGAATGAACTAATTCGAGATATGCCATTCGTACAAAAAATCCAAATTCCGCGCTGGATACAATTCACTCCCGTTGATAAAATCCAAGTGCATGGATTCTGTGATGCATCAAAAATGGCTTACTGCGCAGCTGTATATATTCGTGTTCAAACATCTTCTACCGCACTTTCTAATTTACTTGTTTCTAAAAGTAAAGTTGCTCCTCTAGCAGCCATAACATTACCAAGGTTAGAGTTGTCAGGTGCCTTGCTCCTAGCTAAACTCACCGCTCATACAATCGAATCTCTGGATTTAAAAAATGCAGAAATTTTTCTATGGTGTGATTCCTCGATTGTTCTGGGATGGTTAGCAAAGCCACCAGCAACATGGAAAGAAATATACGTCGCCAATCGCGTTTCGCAAATTCACCAACTACTGCCGACTTCTAAATGGCGTCATGTACCAACACATTTTAATCCCGCTGACTTAGGTTCAAGGGGTTGTAAGCCGCAAGATTTAATTGTTAATAGTCTCTGGTGGAATGGACCATCGTGGCTCACGAATCCACCCTCCGAATGGCCAAAATACAATCCTATAAATTCCACTAACTCTACCCGAATTTCTGCCCTAATACCAAAATGTGCACCTGACGAAACCGTTTTATCTCATCACTTACGCATTAACTCTAACAATGTGCAAGCTACTAACAATTTTATCGATATTCTCTCCAATTTCTCTTCATATACGCGAGCATTACGTGTCTTAGCATATGTTTTCCGTTACATACGACATTTTAAACCATCTTTCGCTAGTTCAACAAGTCCCATAATTTATAGTAGCACAGAGCTTCGGCAAGATGAAATTAATTCCGTAAAAACCAGACTAATATTGCTTGCCCAAAAGCATTGGTATGAAATCGAATATACCAGCTTATCAAATTCAGAATCTATACCCAAAGACAGTTCTCTACTCACTTTAAATCCCTTCATAGACACTAATGGTATTCTACGAGTAAATGGAAGACTAGCAAACTCTACATTGCCGTATAACGAGCGATTTCCTATAATTTTACCTTGCAATTCCCACTTTTGTCATTTATTCCTATTACATTTGCATAAATTTCTAGCCCATGCAGAGTGTCAATTGATGTGTCGCATGGCCCAAAGCGAATTTTACATACCACGTCTGAAACTACGAATTCGGAAAATCATTAGATTATGTAAAACCTGTATTATATACAAACAAAAATCTTGTTCCCAAATTATGGCAGCACTGCCACCTGACAGATGCAGACTCTCAGCCCCCTTTCATACTACTGGCGTAGATTTCTCCGGGCCTTTTGAACTAAAAAGCTCCACTCTACGTAATTCTTCCACATTCAAGGCCTATGCATGCGTATTTGTGTGCTTTGCCACGAAGGCAGTTCACCTTGAGCCCTGTTCGTCTCTATCCACTCCAGCTTTTCAAGCCACTTTCGCTAGGTTTGTCGGCCGTCGTGGATTGCCACGTAAAATCGTTTCCGACAATGGACGCAACTTTCTGGGAGCAAGCCGTGTATTTCGTAGAGAATTTTCTACGTTTATTAAAACCGTTTCCCACGACATTGCACAAAAATACATTACCCATGGATTCGAATGGTCCTTTATTCCCCCTCACGCGCCTCATATGGGCGGGTTATGGGAAGCAGCGGTGAAAAGTTTGAAATTTCATTTAAAACGAGTAGCAGGCGCTCACCGTTTCAACTTCGAAGAATTCGCCACCGTGTTGGCCAGAATTGAAGGCGTTTTAAATTCAAGACCTATATCCGCTGTGTCCGAAAATCCCTCTGATTTAACCGCTTTAACGCCCGGACATTTTATAAGAGGAGGTCCCCTCTTGGCACTTCCTGAGCCACCAGCCGAAAGTCTCTCGTTAGTAAACCGATGGGAAAAATTAAAGGCCATTCATCATCAATTCGCCATTCAATGGAAAGCCGAGTATCTCAAATCTCTACACAAACGATATAAATGGAGATTTTCCCTTCCTAACTTGCAAATAGGCGACTTTGTAATCCTTATCGACGATCTTCTCCCACCAAACGAATGGCGATTAGGACGAATCGAAAGGGTTCATTTAGGGTCAGATCAACAAGTTCGAGTAGTCGATGTGCGCACCGCTGCAGGAACCTTAACACGTCCGATTACTAAGCTCTGTTATTTACCATATAATCAGGAGCCTAGTCTCGCACACAGTACACACTAGTTATTTCCCTAGCTTATTTTCTACCCTCATTACACTCATAAAATCTGTCCTCTGCATAAATATGCCTTTTACTTATCACATTTTATTTCATTTTAGTTCCCGTAACCGCTCTTCTAGAGACCCAGCCATCCATCAGTGCCAAATCTGTCAACGGTACCATTCACTCAGATTTTGCCAAAGGTTTCTTGCCATGGATTCTACAAGACGCAACCAAGCAGCCAGACGCAACAACTATTGCCTTAATTGTCTAGCCCGTACTCATGACGTACGGCATTGTACTAGCCCAGACAATTGTCTCAAATGTGGGTTGCCGCATCATACTCTGTTGCATCCCAAACGGCATCAAAGAGCAGAGACATCAAAAACATCAGTACGTGAGCGCATTGGTCAAAGCACACCTCGTTCCAGTCAGTCCACCAGGCAAGTGCAACGCCGTAACGCACATCCTAATACACGAGTTACACCAACTAAGCGTGCTCTACAAAAAAAACGGGTTCCATCCCAAAAACGTGTACAATCCATCAGTTCAACTCAACCAAATCAAAAGATCCTGTCAGAGGCCATACGTTCTTTAGCTGCCGTATTATGCGTCACTTCATCAACTTAAATTGCATAGCTGCAAGGAGCGGCGGCATGTCTAAATTAGCAAAAGGACATCTTATATGTTTAATTTATTTAATGAATTATTTACTTTGCCACACTTTGAATTTAAAATGTTGTTACAACAATTGTGAATTAGCTATACAGTTTTAAAAGCACTGAATTTAAACCCCTATTTTTGTATTCTAATAATATTATACTTGTGGATAAATTAACATGACAATCTGTCAATTTATTAGCGCCAACTAAGATTAGCCATCTTTATTTGCTAGTGCCTTCGTGGCTCGTAAAATTGTACTTTTTCTTCTTATTCCAATCAAACCTGCAAAGGGTAAGCATCTCTCGCTAAATAAAGCATATTTTGAATTGTAATCTAACAACGTGCCTTTTTATTTCCAAATTGAACCGCTGCATTACTGCAATTACAATTTCTTTCAACCAAGAAATTATAATATCCATTGGATATAAAACATTGGTCAAAAGCTCTGGTTTAAATAGTTTCCAACTACCACCAATAAACCCAGCTAATTGTTGTTAGGATTCACTTTGAACCCACATCTACAATTTGAGTACAATCACCTACATAAGTTTATACCCACATTATTATAATTCTAACACCAAGAATTATTCAACGCATTTAAAGTTTTTCATACAAAAATCCTAAGAAAATCAATTTTCTATGGAAAATAGGAGTGATCCCAGATTTTCGTTATTTTTGCTCTAGCTCTTCTAGTTTTCAAGAAAAACGCATTTAAAGTTTTTCATAAAAAAATCCTAAGAAAATCAATTTTCTATGGAAAATAGGAGTGATCCCAGATTTTCGTTATTTTTGCTCTAGCTCTTCTAGTTTTCAAGAAAAACGCATTTAAAGTTTTTCATACAAAAATCCTAAGAAAATCAATTTTCTATGGAAAATAGGAGTGATCCCAGATTTTCGTTATTTTTGCTCTAGCTCTTCTAGTTTTCAAGAAAAACGCATTTAAAGTTTTTCATACAAAAATCCTAAGAAAATCAATTTTCTATGGAAAATAGGAGTGATCCCAGATTTTCGTTATTTTTGCTCTAGCTCTTCTAGTTTTCAAGAAAAACGCATTTAAAGTTTTTCATACAAAAATCCTAAGAAAATCAATTTTCTATGGAAAATAGGAGTGATCCCAGATTTTCGTTATTTTTGCTCTAGCTCTTCTAGTTTTCAAGAAAAACGCATTTAAAGTTTTTCATACAAAAATCCTAAGAAAATCAATTTTCTATGGAAAATATGAGTGATCCCAGATTTTCGTTATTTTTGCTCTAGCTCTTCTAGTTTTCAAGAAAAACGCATTTAAAGTTTTTCATACAAAAATCCTAAGAAAATCAATTTTCTATGGCAAATAGGAGTGATCCCAGATTTTCGGTATTTTTGCTCTAGCTCTTCTAGTTTTCAAGAAAAACGCATTTAAAGTTTTTCATACAAAAATCCTAAGAAAATCAATTTTCTATGGAAAATAGGAGTGATCCCAGATTTTCGTTATTTTTGCTCTAGCTCTTCTAGTTTTCAAGAAAAACGCATTTAAAGTTTTTCATACGAAAATCCTAAGAAAATCAATTTTCTATGGAAAATAGGAGTGATCCCAGATTTTCGTTATTTTTGCTCTAGCTCTTCTAGTTTTCAAGAAAAACGCATTTAAAGTTTTTTATACAAAAATCCTAAGAAAATCAATTTTCTATGGAAAATAGGAGTGATCCCAGATTTTCGTTATTTTTGCTCTAGCTCTTCTAGTTTTCAAGAAAAACTCATTTAAAATTTTTCATACAAAAATCCTAAGAAAATCAATTTTCTATGGAAAATAGGAGTGATCCCAGATTTTCGTTATTTTTGCTCTAGCTCTTCTAGTTTTCAAGAAAAACGCATTTAAAGTTTTTCATACAAAAATCCTAAGAAAATCAATTTTCTATGGAAAATAGGAGTGATCCCAGATTTTCGTTATTTTTGCTCTAGCTCTTCTAGTTTTCAAGAAAAACGCATTTAAAGTTTTTCATACAAAAATCCTAAGAAAATCAATTTTCTATGGAAAATATGAGTGATCCCAGATTTTCGTTATTTTTGCTCTAGCTCTTCTAGTTTTCAAGAAAAACGCATTTAAAGTTTTTCATACAAAAATCCTAAGAAAATCAATTTTCTATGGAAAATAGGAGTGATCCCAGATTTTCATTATTTTTGCTCTAGCTCTTCTAGTTTTCAAGAAAAACGCATTTAAAGTTTTTCATACAAAAATCCTAAGAAAATCAATTTTCTATGGAAAATAGGAGTGATCCCAGATTTTCGTTATTTTTGCTCTAGCTCTTCTAGTTTTCAAGAAAAACGCATTTAAAGTTTTTCATACAAAAATCCTAAGAAAATCCATTTTCTATGAGGAGTGATCCCAGATTTTCGTTATTTTTGCTCTAGCTCTTCTAGTTTTCAAGAAAAACGCATTTAAAGTTTTTCATACAAAAATCCTAAGAAAATCAATTTTCTATGGAAAATAGGAGTGATCCCAGATTTTCGTTATTTTTGCTCTAGCTCTTCTAGTTTTCAAGAAAAACGCATTTAAAGTTTTTCATACAAAAATCCTAAGAAAATCAATTTTCTATGAAAAATAGGAGTGATCCCAGATTTTCGTTATTTTTGCTCTAGCTCTTCTAGTTTTCAAGAAAAACGCATTTAAAGTTTTTCATACAAAAATCCTAAGAAAATCAATTTTCTATGGAAAATAGGAGTGATCCCAGATTTTCGTTATTTTTGCTCTAGCTCTTCTAGTTTTCAAGAAAAACGCATTTAAAGTTTTTCATACAAAAATCCTAAGAAAATCAATTTTCTATGGAAAATAGGAGTGATCCCAGATTTTCGTTTCTTGCTCTAGCTCTTCTAGTTTTCAAGAAAAACGCATTTAAAGTTTTTCATACAAAAATCCTAAGAAAATCAATTTTCTATGGAAAATAGGAGTGATCCCAGATTTTCGTTATTTTTGCTCTAGCTCTTCTAGTTTTCAAGAAAAACGCATTTAAAGTTTTTCATACAAAAATCCTAAGAAATCAATTTTCTATGGAAAATAGGAGTGATCCCAGATTTTCATTATTTTTGCTCTAGCTCTTCTAGTTTTCAAGAAAAACGCATTTAAAGTTTTTCATACAAAAATCCTAAGAAAATCAATTTTCTATGGAAAATAGGAGTGATCCCAGATTTTCGTTATTTTTGCTCTAGCTCTTCTAGTTTTCATGAAAAACGCATTTAAAGTTTTTCATACAAAAATCCTAAGAAAATCAATTTTCTATGGAAAATAGGAGTGATCCCAGATTTTCATTATTTTTGCTCTAGCTCTTCTAGTTTTCAAGAAAAACGCATTTAAAGTTTTTCATACAAAAATCCTAAGAAAATCAATTTTCTATGGAAAATAGGAGTGATCCCAGATTTTCGTTATTTTTGCTCTAGCTCTTCTAGTTTTCAAGAAAAACGCATTTAAAGTTTTTCATACAAAAATCCTAAGAAAATCAATTTTCTATGGAAAATAGGAGTGATCCCAGATTTTCGTTATTTTTGCTCTAGCTCTTCTAGTTTTCAAGAAAAACGCATTTAAAGTTTTTCATACAAAAATCCTAAGAAAATCAATTTTCTATGGAAAATAGGAGTGATCCCAGATTTTCGTTATTTTTGCTCTAGCTCTTCTAGTTTTCAAGAAAAACGCATTTAAAGTTTTTCATACAAAAATCCTAAGAAAATCAATTTTCTATGGAAAATAGGAGTGATCCCAGATTTTTCGTTATTTTTGCTCTAGCTCTTCTAGTTTTCAAGAAAAACGCATTTAAAGTTTTTCATACAAAAATCCTAAGAAAATCAATTTTCTATGGAAAATAGGAGTGATCCCAGATTTTCGTTATTTTTGCTCTAGCTCTTCTAGTTTTCAAGAAAAACGCATTCAAAGTTTTTCATACAAAAATCCTAAGAAAATTAATTTTCTATGGAAAATAGGAGTGATCCCAGATTTTCATTATTTTTGCTCTAGCTCTTCTAGTTTTCAAGAAAAACGCATTTAAAGTTTTTCATACAAAAATCTTAAGAAAATCAATTTTCTATGGAAAATGGGAGTGATCCCAGATTTTCGTTATTTTTGCTCTAGCTCTTCTAGTTTTCAAGAAAAACGCATTTAAAGTTTTTCATACAAAAATCCTAAGAAAATCAATTTTCTTTGGAAAATAGGAGTGATCCCAGATTTTCATTATTTTTGCTCTAGCTCTTCTAGTTTTCAAGAAAAACGCATTTAAAGTTTTTCATACAAAAATCCTAAGAAAATCAATTTTCTATGGAAAATAGGAGTGATCCCAGATTTTCGTTATTTTTGCTCTAGCTCTTCTAGTTTTCAAGAAAAACGCATTTAAAGTTTTTAATACAAAAATCCTAAGAAAATCAATTTTCTATGGGAAATATGAGTGATCCCAGATTTTCGTTATTTTTGCTCTAGCTCTTCTAGTTTTCAAGAAAAACGCATTTAAAGTTTTTCATACAAAAATCCTAAGAAAATCAATTTTCTATGGAAAATAGGAGTGATAACAGATTTTCATTATTTTTGCTCTAGCTCTTCTAGTTTTCAAGAAAAACGCATTTAAAGTTTTTCATACAAAAATCCTAAGAAAATCAATTTTCTATGGAAAATAGGAGTGATCCCAGATTTTCGTTATTTTTGCTCTAGCTCTTCTAGTTTTCAAGAAAAACGCATTTAAAGTTTTTCATACAAAAATCCTAAGAAAATCAATTTTCTATGGGAAATAGGAGTGATCCCAGATTTTCGTTATTTTTGCTCTAGCTCTTCTAGTTTTCAAGAAAAACGCATTTAAAGTTGAACAAAACACTGGGGGTTTTGCTAAAAACTGACGTGGATTGACCTATGTCAGTAGTCGTCAGGGAAGTCTACCCTTCAAAATTTGGGTATATGACGGCTGGATTGGGTTGTCTAGAGAACAATTGCTCCACCGAATTAGGCGTTGGTATTCCACATATGAGGAAAATAAAAAACAACAATGAATTGTTTGGTGGGAATTCAATATTATCTCTTTTATTTAGATGTATGCTCACCGCTTTGGTTGCTGGTTAAAAAACAAGTGAAGTTAAATCCTACATGCTAGTCAAAGCTAACGTTAAAACACAATACTACATATTATTTTTCTTTTTGTTGTACTTTAAGTTATAGCAAAGGGATATTTTTGACGTTTAACAAAAGTTAGCGAGTAATAAATTCATTTAACCGTTAAAATTCAAATTCAAAATATACAAATATGGCAATAAACCAAATAGAATAATTAATACAAAATTTTATAATCAATTATATCGGTAAGATTTAATACGATAAAAACAAACATTAGTGTTCAAACCGTGTTTGGACATGGCGCCGGCCTTGCAGTCATGCAACAGATGTAGACTTGCTGGATACGCGCAGGACTTCCGCTAGGGCTTTGATGGCCTCAGATAGCAATTTGGTGTTTGGCTTTACCACTTTTGGTTGCGGTTGGGTTTGTCGTGGGTTGCGGTTGTTGGTAGTTACGTTCCGAACTTCAACCCGGGGCAGGTGTAGCAACGTGTGGTGCAACTTATCACACCTTTTACAGGTTTCCCACGAGGAACAGGATCGTATGGTATGGCTCCGTGCCAAGCAATTAAGGCAATAGTTATGACGCACCACTAGTTCCTTACGTTTTCTGACTTCCATGGACAGAAACCTTTTGCAGAATTTCAAGGGGTGATACCTTTGGCAAACTGCACATTGATGAACCGCCGCATCATGTTGACTTCGACGTCGTTGGCTGACACGGGCATTGGGCCGGTTACTACGGTGGTGTCCCATTTTGCGGTAGTTGAGATTGCTGATAAAAATAGGGTAAATTAGTATAAAATTTCAGAAGAGAGTGGATGAATGAAATTCTAATAATAATGTAAAACTAATATTAAAGAGAGAATGAATGGATTAGCTAGGTGTTACTGCATCGGTTATAAATTGTTTGTAATAATTTGGCCAGCAGAAGCCATGTATGAAATTATTCACACTCGTGATCGTTTAACAATGGTAAGTAGCACAATTTAACAATTGGGCGGTTTATAATTCCTGACTCTATTTGAACATCTGCGGCACGTACGTTGGTGTCGGGACCAGGGTGTGTTTTTGCAATTCTACCCAGTCGCCATTCACAGGGAGGTTGCAGGTCGTCCATTACTACCACTAAATCTCCGACTTTAAGATTTCGAGATTGGTTCTTCCACTTATAACGTTTGTGAAGTGATTTCAAATAATCTTCTTTCCATCTTATTGAGAATTGATGGTGAAGAGCCATCAGTTTTTCCCATCTATTTATAAGTGACATATTTATACACGATTCCTCTGGAAGCGCCATTATAGGCGCCCCTTTTAAAAAATGCCCCGGCGTAAGTGCAGTAAGATCTGAGGGATCTTCTGACAGGGCCGAGATTGGGCGCGAATTCAGGACGCCCTCGATTCGCGTTAAAAGGGTAGAAAACTCCTCGAAATTAAACTTTTGTGCCCCCGCCACTCTTTTGAAATGAAATTTAAAGGACTTTACTGCCGCTTCCCAAAGCCCCCCCATATGAGGCGCATGCGGCGGAATAAACTTCCATTCAAAGCCATGGGTGGCGTATTTGTTCGATATATCTGGTGCGACAGACTTAATGAATGCTGAAAATTCACGTAAAAGTATCCTGCTAGCGCCAACAAAGTTTCTCCCGTTATCTGACATTACCCTTTGGGGGAGCCCCCGCCTCCCGACAAAACGGGCGAATGCAGCTTGGAATGCTGCTGCTGTCAGATCTGAACATGCTTCTAGATGAATAGCTTTTGTGCTGAAACATACAAAAACGCACACATATCCTTTTGAAGAGATGGATTGGCGTAATGATGATGCTTTTATTTCAAAGGGCCCAGCAAAGTCTATTCCCGTAATTTGAAAAGGAGGTGACAGTTGGCATCTTTCTACAGGGAGTGGCGCCATTATTTGAGAGCATGGTTGATGCTTGTATATTATACAGACCTTGCAGTGCCTGATTACATTTTTTATTCTAGGTTTAAGTCTAGATATATAAAATTCGGTTTGCACCATTCTGCACATTTGGTTGCATTCAGCATGTGAGAGAAATATGTGCAAATGGCTGAGGTATAATTTACAAAACCGAGAGTTGCCTGATAAAATTACAGGATATCGTTCGTTGTAGGGTAATAAAGATTGTGACAGCCGCCCATTTGCTCTCATAACTGAGCTTGAATCAATAAATGGGTTTAGCGTTTTTAACGGACTTCTGCCCGAAATTGGCTGAGAGTTCGACAATTGTGCATATTCTTCAGAGAAATGCGTTTTTTGAGACATTATTATGAGTTTTCTTTTGACAAAAATGATTTCCTTTTGAGTTAAGGTAACGGTTTTTGGGTTATCATGAGTTTTAGAGATTCGGTGAAAAAACCGGAAAATGTAGCATATTGCACGAAGAGCTCGGCAATATGACGAAAATGTCTCGAGTATATCTTTACTTTCGGTCATGGTACAAAGGGCTTGTACCTTTTTTTTGTTATTCTCAGTTGGCCTGAGCGGATTTCTGTTCGGCCATGTATTTGCCGGATTGATTGAGGTATAAGTTTGTACTTTGGCTTGAGGGTTATTTGCTAATGTGAAGCAACCTTTTGTGGCTTTAATACTAGAGAGACGTTCAACCGCTTCGTACCTGTCTACAAGAAACTGAGACATTTGCGACCATTTCGGAAGCTCACGAGGTTGAGCAAGAGTCTGTTCCCAAAGAGCTAGGGTTAAATCCGGAAGTTTTGTTGAGATTAATCTAATTAGGATCGGGTCCCAACTCTCAACTTCAACCCCAAGGGTTCTAAGTGTAGCCAGAGAATCATTTACTGACGATTGGATTCTCCTTATGGATTCGCTATCCTCGCTAGTAGCTGACGGAATATCAAACAGAATCTTAATTTGGTTATCAACAAGCACGCGCTTGTTTTCGTAGCGGGTTTTAAGAGCGTTCCATGCGAGTTCAAAGTTTTCATGGGAAAGGGCATATCTTTTTACTATTGCCCCTGCTTCACCTTTCGTTTTGTTGCGAAGGTGATACAACTTTGTAACAGGAGTTAGCTTTGTGTGATTTACGTATACTGCCGTGAACATATCACGAAAGGAGGGCCACTGCTCGTAACTGCCTTTAAACACCTCTGTATCACAAGGTGGAAGTTTTATGCAGTTACTTGAGTTGTCGGGCATGCAATTTTGAAATGGGACGGAATAGCGAGAGGTCGATTGCAAATTGGGGAATTGAGATGATTCTAGTCGGCTGACTTTTAATAATTCAACAATTTGAGACGTGCACTGTAAATATGCGTCTGAACATGTATCAAACTCACACCGAGCCTGATTTTTGAATTCTGCCTCGACCGAACCGTCTTGAGACAACATTACTTTTTGATACGTAGTGTCTAACCTTGCCCATCTTGAGTCTAATTCTTTCAGTTTTACTTCCAGCACTGATTCATTTGGCTCTTCTATTGCGCTATTCTTAATTTTGTCGCAGAACTGCAGTAAGTGACTGCAATCAAACAGAAATATATCTTTTTGGGATTCGCTAAACAAATTATCTGACAAATTAAAAAAAATCCAAAATGTTTTACAAAAAAAAATTAAGGATTTCAAAAAATACAATAAATCTCAAATATTTTTGATCTGATCTTAAATTAAAGTGGGATCTGAAAATAATTTTTTTTTAAAGTGCATTGGCATTCTTCAAGTACTACTTTTAATAAAATAGTACTTATTTATTTAAACAAACTAAAATTAAAGTTAGTTATTTATGTTTTTTAGAGATGTATGTATTTGTATAACAATATATTGAATTTTTTATATTTTTGTTTTTAGTAATATTAAAAAACCGTTTTTTATGGAAATTTTTTAAATTTTTAGTGCATATCTTTTATTTTTTAGTGCATATTTTAGATTTTCTAGTGCATATTTAATTTGCATGAAAATCTCATCCCTATTAATCACTAAAAAAGAATTGCCATAATATTAATTTGTTTTAATACTATGGGGAATTTAATTTATACTAACTACTACTTTAAAATACAACCGTTTTTCTTATTTGACATTTTCTTTTCTGTTGTCATTTTAAAATTTTATTTGTCAACCATATGATAAAAATCTAATTTTGCAATTAATATCTCGGCTTTTCTAGAAACAAAAACTTAATCAAATCCTTTTTAAATTATAAGTATAAAAAGAAAATGTTACGCTGCTACAACCGAGGATGTGGTCAAGAATATCTGCCAGAAAATAACAAAGATGGTAAGTGCGAAATAAATTCGGGTAAACAAATTAAACCTAACCAATAAACTTTGTAAACTTTAATATAAAGTTTGTAAAAGTTGAATTAAATTGTTGTTTAAAATTAACATTAGTAAATTCAAATCAAAATTTATTATATTTGGCAACTGTGTAAAAATTTTATTGTAAAAGAGCAAAATATTGCAAAATTTATCGGTATAATTGAGTTCTTTTTATGTGTTGCCAAGATCAGGTTTTTTAAAATTTTTTTGGTTATTGTGTGTATCATGCAAACAAATATATGTATCTTAATTAAAGAAGAATCTAGAAAATTCTGTGCCTAATATTCTTTTGGCTATAATTTCTTATCAGACTCTTGTCTTCATCATCCTGGTGAACCTTTTTTTCATGATGCATATAAAGGCTGGTCTTGTTGCAATAAGAAATCTGTGGATTTTACAGAATTTTTAAGTATAAAAGGTTGCACTATGTCAAAACATTCAAATATTAAACCACCGGAGCCTGAGAAGCCACCAAAAAATGACAACAAAGATGAAGTAGTTGTTAGAGCTCCCATTAAGAAATCCATGGAGAGACCACCTGTTGTCTCAGCAATGACTGAAATAAAAGCAACTGTTGCTCCTGCATTAAAGGATCTTATAGATAATATGGTCATTAAAGCACCCTCCTTAAATATTTGCGTGAATTCAGGGTAAGTATATAACTGAAACTACAAATTCGTATGGAAAATGTGTAACCTTCAAATAAAATTAGAAGTTATGCCTAAATATCGGTCTAAATAAAGCATTCATGTAAAGAACATGAAGTAATATTTTGTGGGTTCGATATTTTATTTTATTATTAGTTTGAAATTTCTAACGAATAATTTACTGAATAAACATTGTTTTAGTGAAATCCAAATTGGCACATCTTGCAAGAACTCTGGCTGTACTTATTCATATACCGGCACTGATTCTGATTATGGTGAGTGTTATTACCATAGCGGTATTCCAATTTTCCATGAGGGCATGAAATATTGGTCTTGTTGTCAGCGTAAGACATCAGATTTTGCTGTTTTTATGGCGCAAAAGGGTTGTGTGTATGGACAGCACAAATACATTACGGAAGATAATGACAAGAGAGTTGTACAATGTCGCTACGATTGGCATCAAACACCAAAAGATGTAATTGTTTCAATATATGCTAAAAAATATCACTATGAGAAAAGTACGATAGAAGTAAATCCTGTGCGTTTGCATTGCGTATTAGTATTTTCAGATCAGGAGAGTGCTACATTTGAAATTGATTTGGAATTAAGAGGTGTAAGTACTTTTTTGTTTAGTACAACATTTTGATTAGTCAATTTTAAAGATTAATAATTTTTTATTAATACTAATTAAGTTTTTTGGGTCGATTATGGATGAAGACTGAACTAAAATTGAGTTGCCAGCAGCGAAATCCGACAACGCCGCTTATTTTAAAATATGCAATAAAAAAATATTTGTATATTTTAACATGAGCGGCGTTGTTTTATTTCGCTGCTGGTAACTCAACTTATGTTGTGTTGCTATCCGTAATCGACCCATTAAATTTTCAGTTGCTAACATTAAGTATCTGTTTATTTTTGGGTTGTAAAACTTAAATACATACTAATGAGTAGGGCAACCAAAAAAAAAAGCAAATGCTTATTTTTTGGTTTACAAGATAGAAAGATTTTGATTGAACACAAATTCCGACCTTAAAAAAACAAAGAAAATGAGCTATATTTGTTAGGGCTTTTTTTTACTTATTTTGGCAATATCGGCTTTTTTTAGTTATTTTTGCGATACCGGCTTTTTTTTTACTTATTTTGTCATTTTAAGATAATTTTTCACTTTTTTCATACGAAAAAAACTTTAATTATTTTAATGTGCAACTTTTTTTATAAATACTAAAAAATCAAAAATTTCTGTGCTGTAACAAATCTGGTTAAAAAAATCGTTCAACGTTATGGTAATATTTTGTGCTTCCCTTGAACAATATCATCCCATTATCCTATATTATCTCTGTATGTTATTATAGCTACACTAAAGAGTGGAGAGGGTATTATGCATTTGTGCTGATGTGAGAAACATCTTAAAATATTGGTCCTAAAGTATACCGATCAACTCAAACCAAATCAAATCACTTTCTGAGTCGATCTAATGATGTCCGTTCGGCTGGCTGGCTGTCCATGTAACCTCGTGTGCAAAGTACAGGTCGCAATTTTGAAGATAATTTTATAAAATTTGGGACATAGGTTCTTATTGGCACAAGGACCAAGCCTATTGAATAAAATTTAAATCATAAAATTTAAATCATATGTAGAAATGTATTTATATGTACACATAAGCTATGTAGTTTTTCAAAAATAGGACCACAAGGGGAGATAGGGGGCAATTTCTGCCTCTTACAAACTTTCAATCCGATTTTAACGAAGTTTACAAACATAGATAAATCCATATTAAAATGGATGATTTGTTTTTAAATAATTTTAAATATGCTCCCTTAACATCTGTAGACGTAGGAATAACTTTTTCTACGTACAAGAACTTGCTGACTCCAAACCGACATAGTTTTCTTTTCGAAAATTTATTGCATCAACTTATAATTTACTATAACAACGTATTTAACGAATTAAGTGGAAAATAAACAATTTTAAATTGCTTTTTTTTTAAATTTTAACAGCTTATTTTCATGTTTTTAAACGCTTTTTTTAAGAGCTTAAAACTGTTTTTTAGTGCTTTTTTTTTTGGTTGCCCTACTAATGAGTTTATTACGGATAGCAATACAACTGAATTTGGTTTGTCAGCAGCGAAATTAGGCTAGGCCGCTCGTGTTAAAATATACATTTTTATTATTTTATATTTTAACATGAGCAGCGTTGCCTGATCTTACTGCTGGCAACTCAACTTCAGTTTAGTCGAAATCCGTAAATCGACGCATAAAAATACTAAACACAATATTTTCAATGTTTGCGCGAATGGGGAGAAAAAATATTTATATTTTAATATTGGAAATTCCTTATAGTCACGTATGTTCTGGGTTTCGACTCGAATACAAAACGAAAAATTTTTTGTAGCCGTATATAATTTTAGGTCATGCAAAATTTCATTTGTATTAATTGTAGTTCTAATTCTATAATAGTCATTATAATTGTTATTTTTATTTAATTAGACTCTAATGAATAATGAAAATCATCCATTGTTGGAAAACTTAGGTCCTATTGTTGATAATAACTACTGGTTAAGGGAAAAACTTAAAAACTATAGTGCTTTTTTGAAAATTGGACATGTTAACATAAGAAGTCTTAAACCATCGTTAAAAACTTCTAAATTCGATGAATTTAAACATATTATAGACGGCTCCCTAATTGATTTATTCGCGGTATCTGAAACATGGTTAAAGAGTGGAATATCTGATGGTTCTGTTGCTATTCCTAATTATTACATAATTAGAAATGACCGACATGACAACATGAGAGGAGGGGGAGTAGCGTTTTATGTACGTGAGGGTATATCGACTAGGATAATTAAAACTGTATCTGATCCTGAAACTTTTGAGGGTTTATTTATTGAGGTTGACTATGTTAATGGCAAGACGTTAGTAGGTGTAATATACTCTCCAAGGGGAAACATTTTTCAATTAAACGTAGTTTTGGGAGATTTAAGTTGTCGTTATGAAAATATCGTGATTGTTGGAGACTTTAACAACAACATGTTTAGTTGTCGGGGAGCTGAACATATTAGGCGTCTATGTAATGATACTAACCTATGTTATTATCACAACTCAATGCCTACTCATTTTGATACTCAACATTCCTCAACATCGTTAATAGACTATACGTTAATTAATTACCTTAATTTAATTAGGGCATCTGGTCAGTTCCTGGCTCCTGCTCTCACGCATCATGCGTTTTTTTATGTTTGTGTTGACAATCCGGTAGTAATTAGAAGTCATACGATAGAATACAAGAACTATGAAGCTTTAAATTTTAACGCAGTCAATGAAATCATGGGTTCTTATTACTGGGATGAAATCTTTGACACCAATAATGTCAATCATCAATTAACAACCTTTTATCAGCTTCTATACAAAATTCACAATACTGTTCCTGTGAAAAAAAGACGATCACAAAACGATGCTAAATTTTGTAATATTCCCGAGGTTAAAAATGCAAGGAATATGAGAGATTTGGCTTTTAGGGCGTATAAGGAAAACTCATGTGAGACCACCTGGAAAACCTATTGTAAATATCGTAACAGGGTTAAGAATATTTTGAGAAAGTACAAGAGGAGATATTGGACTGATGTTTTTGATAAATGTAATAGTAAGGAAATGTGGCAAATAATTAATAACAAACGTGGTAATAGGATGGAAAATCCATTTTACCAATATGATCCGGAAACTTTTAATGATTATTTCATTACGTCGCAGACGGTTAACAATGATGTTCCTATCGATTTTTCACATTTTTCTAATTCTGGGTTTACTTTCCGGTGTATACACAGAGAAGAGCTTTTAAGTTCTATATTTCAAATTAAATCTAATGCCATTGGTCCTGACGAGCTGCCTATTATATTTATTAAAAAAATTTTCCCCTATATTGAGCACTATTTACTCTTTATTTTTAACACAATAATCACTACCTCACAGTTTCCCGATTTATGGAAAATATCACGTATAGTGCCAATAAAAAAGAAGTTATTTCATTCTAATTTAGAAGATTTTAGACCAATTAGTATACTTTGTTGTTTGTCGAAGGTATTTGAAGTTATATTAAAGGAACAAATTTTATATAGTTTAGATACTAGAAACTTGTTAAGTGACCAACATTTCGGGCTGGCTCTAGCACATCTTCATTGTTACTTAGTATGACTGAAAAGATTCGTGACAACATGAATAGAAAATGTATATCCACCCTCGTTTCACTTGATTTAAGTAAAGCGTTTGATACGGTTAACTACACCGTGTTAATAAACAGATTGTATTTAGGATTCGGTTTTTCATGCACTTCTTGCAAACTTATATACGCGCTTATATTTAATAGATTACAGTTTGTTGGCTTAAATGGAAATAACTCATCGTTTAAGATATGTTCAAGCGGCATTCCTCAAGGTTCTATACTTGGTCCGTTACTTTTCCTTATATATATGAACGATTTCATTGAATATGTTAGTTTGCTACAATGCCAAGTTTTTCTCTTTGCTGACGATATAAATTTGCTATTTACAGGAAATAAGGAGTTTCTAGATTGTCATGTTGAGACCATAAATTATGTTCTTTTAAGAGCTGGAGAGTGGGCAGAACTAAATAAACTCAAATTTAATCCAAATAAAACAAAAGCCATAGTCTTTGGCTCTATTGAAAACCCGGAAGACTCTATGAGTGTGGTTTTTGAAAATACTCGTGTGCAATTTGTTGAAACCGTTAATTGTTTGGGGGTAATACTAGATAGGGATCTAAATTTTAGGAAACATATATCGGCAGTTGCTGCTAAAGTTGGTTATTCTCTTCGTATTCTTTATAATTTGGACTGCTACATACCTACTACTATAAGGATCAAATTATCACATGCTTTACTTATGACACATATTCTTTACTGTTTTGAAGTATATAGCAGCACTAATAGAGCTAATATTAATCATTTGCGGGTAATATATAATCGTATATTACGATATATTTATCATGTTAAAATTTTTGATCCTGTGTCGTCATATTCATTTAACTTCATAGGTTGTTCATTTCCACAGTTCATTGATTTTAGGCTATTACTAACATTATATCGAATTGTAAAAACACGTAAACCTACATCTGTGTTAGGATATTTTCGTTTCTCTAGCTCCACTCGTAACCCTGAAATTATCATACCTAGAATAAATAATAGTATTTTTGAAAAATCTTTCTTGGTGAAGTCAGCTAGAATATGGAATAGACTTCCGCGACAACTTAAAACTTTTAGTTATGCAATATCAACCATACGACCTAAGTTTTTAGATTACTTAAATAATTCATAGATTAGAAAAAAATGTAAAATATTTAAATTTTTTTATTCTTATTCTTAAAAATACGAATTTGTTGTACAATTTAAAATAAGTGATCATTATATATTACTTTATTAATCATATATGGCCCTATGGGCTCGATTAAGTAAATAAAATGAAAATGAAATGAAATGAAATTCATAAATTGGTGATCTCAAATCAGCATGTTTAGGTGTATTCGAAGTTTTTGCTCGAAAAAACTTAAGTTGAACTAAAGATCGCTAATTTGCTAACCGCAGCATGATAGCAAAGTCTTATATTTATTAAAAATCTTTAAAACTGTAAAGAATCACAGGAAATTGCAAACTTTTAAACAAAACCTAAAGATTTATTTTAAACCGCTAAGTTTGCGAAAATTTTTAACATTTCAAACAAGCCATCAGGGGTGTGCTGGAAATCTCATACGCAAGACGCAAGAATTTTAAAAGTCGTTTTTTAGTAAGATTTCTGTAATAGAAGAATTTTATGACAAATATTATACGAACATTTCTCTAAATGTTTTTTAAATAACAACATGTTTATTTTGCCATTTTGTTCCATTTTTTTTTTACACTTTTTCGTTTCATTTTTAACCGATTCGTTTTACTTTCACCAACCCCTTACAACTCCAATTTAAAAAAACTAAAAACATGTGGATGTGAAATGCAGAACACCAAAAATGTTGAAGTAATTCACTTTCGAGCGGATTCAAAATACATGTGATTAAAAGGGTTCTGAAATAAAATTTTATTTTCTAAAACATTTTTGAAGATTTTGAATCTTAAGTTTTTTTTTTAGAATATTCCTCAAATCTTCAATCTATATATATAAAAATAAGTCCGTATATGAACGTCGCTGAACTAATCATAAACGCGTCGTGCGATTTCAACCAAACTTATACACTACGTAGGCAGTGGCCCATATATGGTTTATATGAAGTTTGGTTGAAATCCGATAACGCATGTGTGTTTCTTTTCTTATTTTGTTTTGCCGTGCGAAGCAGGCAACGGTCCCGCTAGTACAATATGAATTTCTATGGTTCAAATAAGAGATTAAATTAAAATTTTTGTTAATGTGTATTATTGTTTTATGCCTAGGCGTTATTGCTGTAAGATTGGCCTTGTATGACTTTTTTGATAAAAAAAAAAACCAGTGCTAAAAAGTTTTAATCATTTAGTACTAAAATATGTTTTTAGTAAATATTAACAGCCATGTTCTAGAAATCGAATTCGAGTGATATTGAAATCAAACAAATTTTAAAAACGATCACGTGTTCAACTTTGACGACAACCACTATTTATTAGAACTACTCTTACAAGCAGCAAATGCTGCGTCAACTTTTGAAGAAATTGTGTAGAAAACCTCCATCGATTTAAATTTTACTCGATTTCCAGAACAAGGCCCTATAAGTTTTAAAATAATTGTAGATAATTGTTAGAACTAAAGCTTCGTACAGACGATGGTCAGATCTTTCAATGTTGTCATTTTTCTGACAATGGTGCAATTGTCAGATGCATTAATTTAACACATCTGCCAAATGAAAATAACGTACAATGTTCACAGTTGCAAGACATTTTTAGTCAATTCTAATGATAACATTGTAAGATCTGAAAACAGTCTGTACGAAGCTTTAGTTTTTAAAGAAACTTTTAATACTAAATATCTGTAAATAAAACTACATTACGTTCTTCTTATACCAATGTATTTTGAAACCTTCTATTTTAGATTATAAATGTTGAAAACACAAAGGCCCATATGTATGGTACCAAAGTAGAAATTACAATGCCTAAAGCTGAACCCGGATCATGGTCAAGATTAGATTTTTCCAGTGGAAAATTGCCAGCACCTATTAAGGCAGGTCAACAGCCAGTTAGAACAAAAACTGTATCGGTAAATGACTCCGATGACGATGGCTTCAATCTCGATGACATTGAAGCTGTAAATGCTGGCATTCAATTGTCTGAATTAGCCTCGTCTAAAAATGATTTAGATTAATTTTGTTAACAACCTATATATGTATGTAAATTAATTTATACTGGATATTTCCTAAAAATTTTAAATTTTAAGCGACTATTTTAATAATTTTTCATACAAATTTCTTACCAACTAATACAAAATTTTCTCTTTTTATATAAAAACAAAATAAATATCTAGAGACAAAAATGCTTTAAACCCAAAACTTTTTTTTTATTTAATCGTCATCATTGCCAGGTGCCCAATCTTCATCATCCTCATCGTCCTCATCCAAATCAAGTTCACCAATTCCTTGGAACAAAGTCTCATCGATTTTAACACTATCAATGCTGTCGCCTGCCTCCAACAAGTATTTAATATCAGACTCATTAAGGGTATTATCACACATAAATAGTTCACGACCCGTAAGTTTTTTCGATTCGGAAGATTTTTCCCTTTTGGCGGCAATGCCTGTAGTTTCCTCAAAATCCAATTTCCATTTCATAAAGGATTCAACAGTAACACGTGTACCCTCGAATTTCTTACGTTCTGCTTCTTCAGCTTCCAATAGCTTACGCTCGGCCTCTTCTTCTTTGGCTTTTTTAAATTCATCCCATCTTTCATTTAACCATTCCTGGGCTGTACTTACTAGACTAAAAATCATTTCCATGCCAATAAATTCTTCTATTGACTTTCCTATATGTTCCAATAGTCTTTTTTCATAGCCATCTTCAAAGTTTACCGAATCTTCAATTTCCACCAAAGGAGCTTCATCGGGGTAAGTGGGTGTGTAAGTAAAAACCAAATGACAAGCCAAACCATTCGTGCACTGTTCCTTGTCATATTCTTCTGTGGCTATGGGAATTTTGAATTTATGTTCCGGCTCCGATTGCAAAACTAAAAAAATTTACAAATTATCATAGACCACCGCAAGCAACATTAAAAGCACTTACTTTCCATATCTCCACAATATATGGAGTCCAAAGCTTCAATTTCATTATTTTGATCTTCCTGGTAATTTCGGCTCATTTTGTAGGTTGTTAGGAAATACAAAAAGCCAAATTTAAAAAAAAAAGTAGAAAATTATTGAAAAAACTTCACAAAGATTCACTGGCAATACAGCCTGTTTGAGGTTAAATTCTACAGAGATGTCAAAACATTTTTGTAAACCAACAAAATAAAGGTGCCACATATCGAGATTATTATACAATTTGAAAAATGTTAAGCTGGCAATACCATATAACTAATGTGCGGCCACTTTTTCTGTTTCTTTTGTCTTCTGACATTCTTGTTGGAAAACATTTTGACAGCTGTCAATAGGCGAATTTGAGGTTAGACAATTTTATCATCGTCTTTTGTGAATTTGCTTTGGTTTTCCAAAATTTGGGATATAAGGTAAATTTTGTTAAATAATTATGAAAAATTTAACAAGAAATTTGTAATTTCTTATCATGAAACGAAAATTAACAGTTTCAACAAAAAATTAGTGCCAGAAATGTTTTAACTATTTTTCTTTTTCAGATTTTCTCAAGCTTGAACGTTAGCCGCTCGCTGCATTACATAACTTTAAAACTAAGCAAAAATGTCTCAAGCTCCTGTGCGTGTGTCTCCTTTAATCAAATTCGGAAGATGGTCGTTGTTGACCCTAGGCATTGGTTATGGTGCCTTCCACCAAAACCGTTTGTCCAAAAAGGAAGAGAAGGTACGCGAAATCGAAGCTCAACAAAAAGTTATCCGTGATGCCAAATTGGCTGAGGAAAAGAAACGTAGTGCTGCTGCTGAAATGCGTGCTTTGGAGGAATTGTCGAAACCCGCCAAGAAAGCATAAATTCACTCTTTAATATCTGTATTTCGTAAACTTTATTTAAATTAAATAACTAAACATTATTATCAATATAACATCATGGATTTTAAACCTATACAAGTGTTGTATGTAGAATGCGGTGGAGCGTTTATCATGTCGCAATACGTTTTTAATTCATCTAAATTGTGATCATTGTTTTATAGTTTTTCTTGAAAAAAAAAAACAAATTAATGTGCAGCAACTGCTGATTTTGAAGAATAAATTTAAATTAGGATGCGATTAAAAGAAAAAGTGTTTACTTAAAAAAAATTTTAAATCAGTTGCAGAAAACAGTTTAGCCCAAATGCATTTAACGATGTGATCTTAAAATAAATAACTTGTGGATGAGGCTCGTCAGGGATAATCGTAATTTATGATGGATTTATGAATATGGCTTAGCTGTTGAAGGGGTAACTTAAACCCAATGCAAAATGCAGATGCTCTAATGGCCATTGTTGCAAATTGCCGATAGATAATGATGGGTTTATCGCTATCACAACTTTGCTTTAAACTAACATCCTACCGAGTAGGCTAAATTTAAGTTGAAACAATAAATAGCTAGTTATACGTCCAACAAAATTCTACCCTTACCACAAAGGTCCTAAAAATTTTTGGGAATTCTTAATAAAATAAAGATTACAGAACGCGATACAGTTCATTTTAAGGATAAACAAATTCAGAATTTGTAATTTATTTCGTTTAGTAAAAAAAACTTTTATCTTTAAAGCTTTTTTAAGTAAAGTAAAGTACGAAGTAAAAAAACTCGCTTGTTTTTCCATTTAACGTTTAAAATTTTTTTGGTGTTAAATATGAGTTAATCACGGATTTTGCTTTTTTCATTTAAAAGCTGATTTACTAACTGCCTTATGAAAAAAGTTAAAGTTCGCATTTGTTAACCAATACACTAAACCCATACACTTTTGCTGGGCTTGTAATGTAGTTTATTAGTGAACTAACGTGAACTTTTACTTTTTCTGCATAAGGGGGTAAAATATTAACTTTTAAAGTATTATTTTTTACATAATAAGTCAATTTTTGGTGAAAAATATCACAGATTTTGCTTGCTTTTTTTATTTATACGTTTACTGAAATATTAACGTTATATGATTTTTTGTCTTTTTATATGAGAAATCAATTTTTTCTTAAAAAATATGAGTGATTACAGATTTTGCTTAAACGTTTAAAGCTTTTTTTGGACTCTTAAATGAAAAATCAAGCGCTATTTTTATTTTTTTATTTAAATAGTCTTCCTTTATTTACATTATTTTACAAAACTAAACTAAATATTTACATATGAGATCTTATCTTTCCAAAAAGATATTACAACAAATGTTTGAGCTTCTCAAGCAAGTTTAAAGAGTTCATTTACATAGTTAAGGATTTTAAAGGTAAAATTGGGAAAAAAACCTTTATACAAATAGTTAAATAATCAAACATTGTTCGAGAAGGTTAGTGTGGTTATACTATGACTATTTTTACAATAGTCAATCATAATCACAGCCTTCTGGGTTTGGTAATTTTTAGTTAACTTTGGTTTAATATACATATTACATTCTCTTATTAATAGATAAGAAGAATTTTCGTTTTTCTCAAAATATTAAATTTGTAATCTATTTATAAAATCTACAATTTTTTCGTAGCCTACGCTAAGAACCAAGTCCCAAAAGCAAAAATAAACTAATTCCCCAATTTTTTATACGGAGAATTACAACAAAGACTTTTAGGGAGTTTGTTAATTTTTTTTTTATTATGAGATGAGAATTGTTTCATACATACATATGAAATAGGCCGCCGAATTTTGTAAATAAAATAAAGCACAAATACTATTTTTAGGGATTTATTTCACACATCATTAAATTGCATTTAACATTTCAACTTGAAACTCAAAACTTATAATCGCGAATTTTAAAATACCGAATCATTAACTAAAGCTATAAGGATTTTCTCCTCTATGGCATAACAAACACCAGCTAAGCTAACTAAAGCTCCTAAAATCCTTATTTGATAACTGAAAAGGCGACTTATATCATTGTTAAATAAGCTTTCATTTATGGGATTTAAGTTAATTTTTATTTTGGGGATTATTTCATATATTAGGGATTTCTTTCATATTCAAATTTAGGGCTTTAACTCATAATTAACTTAATTTTAAGGACTTACACAAGGTAGACTCGTTAGCCCATATGTTTGTCAGCTGTCTACCCCAGTTAGAACCCAATTGTCAAATTTCGTGTATATGAGCCAAAATTTGTACCTGTGTGCGTTAAATGGTTTTTGTTTTATATGAACACAATTTTGACAACTCGGTTTTTTATAGAGCAGCATGTCTACACTCCCAAATGAGTCTACCTTGTGTAAAAGTACCTTGGACTTACATATGTAGTTAATTTATGCCGAAAAATCAATTTTTATTGAAAATATGAATGATTGCAGATTCCGCCTGTTTTTTCATTAAAAGCTTACATACATACATATGTATGTATGTAAGGAAATATTTATTAATGTTTAAAGTTTTTTGAATTTTTATATGAAAATTCGGTTTCTGGTGAAAAATATACATAATATTTACGTATGTACATCTATCTGTACATGCATAAGTGTTAAGAGACTTTGCATGTTTTTCTTATAAAAAGCCTTAAATCACTCAAACACCACATACTTATGTACATATATTGTAGTTTATTTAGCCATCGACATAAATGTTGACGATTTAATCAATCGTTCACAATGACAGCAACAATTTCGCGTTTTCTTCTATCTGATTTCTTCCCAAAGTATTTTATATATTTTCTTTCATTTTTCAAACAAAAATTTAACTTAAGTTTTTTTAAAAAGTTGAATCTATTCTTCAGCAACAATTCGTATGAAAATATAAATGACGTTTAAAATAATTTTATTCAGTTTTAAATAATTTAAATGTTTTAAATAATAAAAATAAATATATAATATTGCTGTGGGAAAAATTTGCAAACGTTTTCTTAACTCAAATATGTATGGTTGCGAACAAAATTGTTGCTCTTTTATAAACACCAGTGGAAATCTTGCTGCCTATTGTGAACGAAGCTTGAAAGTTTTTTTTTTAATTTTTTTGCTTTCTAAAAATGAGCTAAATATATTTTTAAAATTGCCATAAATCCAACGTTAATTGCAACTTAATTGTACACAGATTTCATTTAGCAAATACCACAACCATTTTATATCTGATTGAAAACCACTTGGCAGCATTTTACTTTGTTTATGTCTCTTTTATTTCAAGTGTGGCAACTTCCTTGCTAGAAAATAATAAATAAAATTGTGCGGGAATTTAATCGAAATGTCGAAATATTTTCTTTTTTCCGGTTAATGAGAGAGAAAAAACCTGTTTGTTAAAGATATGAAGTGTTTAAAAAAGTAGAAAAGTGTAGTAACTGCTTAAAGAAAAAGCTAAACTTGAAAAGTGTCAATTAATCCTTAAAATTTAATAGAAAATTAAACCATAAAAAAGCGACTCGTCGTGTTCTGATCAAATTCTAAATAAATTTGGAAAAAATGTGTAAATTTATAAAAAAAGTGTTTAATCAATAATCTTGTAAATAAGTGTCTGTTATAAAATCTTCTTCAAGTGTGATAAATTTATAGTTGTAAAAGTTGAATCATTTTAAACGCGAATTAACATGCAATGCTGGCATTAGCACGCACTAGTCATCCAATCAACTACAAAAATAATACAGATAATAACGGTACTTACAAACAGTTTTTATTACGTGAACTTTTGTAAAATGGCAAATTTCTTGGAAAATTTATCTGCCGGGTCCAAAGATTTAGCTGAAAAAGGTACATGCATATTCAATTTTGTCGTGCTACAAAAATTATTAATTTACTAATTTCTTTTTTTCTTGAAAATAAGCTAAAATCAAAAGTGCCGAACAGGCCATTTTAACGCCCATGGCTCATTTATTACTACAAGAAAGTACACCTGAAGATATTTATATCTTGAAATCTTCAGCAGCTAAAATATTGGCAAGGGAGGAAATAAAGGGTAAGAAGTTGCTATATTTGTTGTGCTCAAACAAAAGTTCATTATATTTTCTCAGTTTCAGAACTTTTAAGCCTTCCTAATTGTATAAAATGGTCTCGTTTAAGTTTTGGCTGTTCCGCCCTAGATAAATGTACCCATGGCGGCATTGTGACTCGCGGTATTACAGAATTTTGTGGCATTTCTGGTGTTGGTAAGACCCAGTTACTTTTACAATTATCATTGACAGTGCAACTATCCCCTGAATTGGGTGGTTTAGGTGGAGGTGTTGCATTTATATGCACAGAGGATACCTTTCCCTCAAAACGTTTATTTGAAATGTCCAAAACTTTTGACAAGAAATACCCTTCACTAAATATTAACTATTTGGCTAATGTTCATGTGGAACATGTTTTGCACAGTGTAAGTTGCTTATTTTTCAAAAATCTTCAAATTTATTAAATATATTTGTGTAATATATTGCGTCCCTGCACAAATATTTAAATTTATTGACGCGTTTTCTTTTCCCTTCTTTAAGGAAGAACTTTTAAAGTGCGTTTCTGAACGTTTGCCACAACTGATGTCATCGGTACGCATTGGTTTGATTGTTATTGACTCGGTGGCTGCTGTTTTTCGTACTTATACAAATTATATTGAACGGGCTAAAGATATGCGCAAGTTGGCAAACTATTTACTTCATTTGGCAGATAAATACAATTGTGCTGTGATTTGTGTCAATCAGGTGAGCATAATAAATTGTTTTCTATACACATACATATGTATATATAACAGAGTATATATTTTAAAGAAACTATATGCACGTCTCTCAATTTCACATCCTAAAACTTTTTTTAATTAAGAAAGTTCTTACTTTTTGTTAAAAAATCGAAATCTTGAATGTATTAATACCCTATACCACATGCGGGAAGGGCATACATATATGTACATATATATATGTCCTTTGTTTATCTAAATATAAATTAAACTTAAATAAAAAGTTCACGAAAAACATAGGGCGTTAACAAATTCTCTCCATTCTCTTCTATTATTGGCAAGGACTTTGATTTGTCTCCATGTTTTACAAGCTGTTGCGAGTTCTTGTCTTGTGCAGCGTGTCCAAGTATTACGTGGTCGTCCCTGATTGCGGTGTCCTTGAGAGTTCAATTCGAAGGCATACTATTAGTCAGTTGCCACAGTGTCTAATTGGATATTTGATTTGGCCAAAAGAATCGTAGAATTTGTCTGAGACAACGATTTACATATATATATAAGTTTATAATTACGTTGGTAATTTCTGAAGTAGGGTTGTTTTTTTTAATAATGTCCTTTGTTTTTGAAAAATACAGTTAAATTAACATTAGGCTTTCTATTCGTGAAGTTCTCGGAAAAAACATTTTTGAAATTTCTGAGAGGTTTTAGACAGGAAATTACTTCTACAATGTTCGACTTACATCCAATTGATTTATGAGAAAAACAATTAAAGAACAGAGAAGCCAATAACAAATAAATTTTTGCAATTTGAGGAACTAAACTGGAAAATTCTTAAAGTTTAAGCAGTTTATCATTTAAAACATCGAAATAATGACTGATTTATTGGCAAATTTTATTGGAAAATGTTCAACGTTATAAGATATTTAATGTGAAATCTTTTTATTAATGTAAATGCTGCAAGAGACAAGCTCAAAGGTTTTCTGAAATAAATTTCAATAACTTTTATCACGATTTGCATTCTAAAATTTTTTGTAATGCGGTATGGACATTTTAAGACAATGCCAAGCATTTTGAAAATGCAATCTAAGCAACTTCATTTGAGCTCTAACGTCTTTTTTTCCATATTCTAATCCCGCGAAGCTCTACGCTTCTCTGCAGGAAACCAGAATCTCTGGCAGGAATCGAACCCGCAATCCCCACACTGATAGAATAGCTCACTACCAACTAGCGTACCGCGGCACCCAACAATAAACTACATTTGTGGTGGTCCATAACAAAACGCCATAACGCAATATTACTGTAAGCAAATCGGTTGAGCATATTGGCTTTTAAAATTTCATAGAATTTGAAATATTCAGGCCTGTTACAGAAATCAATTCCGATCGACAGTGGAAATGATTTCGTATCTTGCTTTACATAAAAGGAAATTACTTTCGATCGGAATTAATTTCTGTGACAGGCCTGCTTATGAAACATTTTGGTATTCCAGGGCTGAAACAAGCTCACTTACAAATCATTTTAATTCACTGACACAATAAATTGAATGAGTTGAAATTTTTATTTTTAATAAATCGCATGGACATGATAAATCGTTTTTTTTTATATTTCGTTTTGTGCTTTTACATTTTCTGTTTAGTATGTCTATACAGTCATATTCATATATATTTATACAAATTAAAAATGTAAACCAGCTACGAAAAACAATTTATTTTGATACTTTATGTGCACATGCGTACATGCATAATAAACAAAAAACATCGATTCATCAAATGTAAGAGGGCTTGTTGCAGACCTCTAATCCGTATCCGATTAAAAACTTTCTTTGATCTAGTACTAGCTGCAAAATTTTGTTTCCTTTTAAATACTATATATAATAATTTTTGTTATATCAGACCTTTTTAAACTAAAGGCTATTGAAATACAGACATATAGATATAGAATTATTCAAGTTCTTTGGTAGTTTTAAATCTTTAAGATTTGTTTTATGTGGGTATTTGTCCACCTCTTATTGCAGATTGGGTTAATTCCCATAAGGCACAATTTTCTTCGAACTTGAATAACTTTAGCATCAGCCTAAATTTTTAGTAGTATGATATTTTAATTTCTATTTTAGCAAGATTATGCATTAACTTTTTGATATGTTTTAATAAATATTTTTTTTATTGCACTACTTTTGCTTACAATTTATTTGTTTAATATTTTATGTGCACGTTTTTTTCTTCAATAATTATTTTTAATTTTGCTAATCTCTTCCTTCTAACATAATCGTCAGCATGCACTAACTTGAAGCCGTGATTAAAGTTAATAAAATCTTAAATATCAATAATATGTTGCCCGATTCTTTTTTATCAGGTGGCCACGGTCAGTGACAAGGAGCCTGCAGTTCCTTGTTTGGGTCTTTCTTGGGCCCATTTGGGTCGGACTCGCATGCGTATTGTAAAAATTCCTAAACAAATACAACATCATGATAGACTTTTAACTGTGCGTAAATTAGAAATTCTCTATTCTCCCGAATCACCCATAGAATATGCAGAATTTCTAATTAGCGAGGAAGGTGTAATAGATGTGCCTTAAATATTTTTCATAAAAATAAAAAAAATAAGTTTTCAATTAGTTTTGGCGTATATTTTATGACTGTTTTTTTATTTTATTATTACATATTATTATAAGTTATATTTAAAGCTAAACATAAGTTTTGTACATTAAATAATTTATTGTGTATTTTTTTTTCTTTATTTTTAATATCAAATTAGAATTGATTTCATTAGAATATTGTTATTACATAAATTATATATAAATTTTAGTAATAATATTAGCAAATCTTAGAATACACAAAAAAGTTTTATTAAAACAAATTTCAAAAATATAATTTATATTTACAATTTCTATAAAGAGCTAAAATTTAGCTTTTTTCAACTTTAGAGTGATTTCAAATTTAAGGTGATATTTTAAATTTGGATATTGTAACATAATTTTTATAGTTCATGTGTGTTTCTGGCTGATTTTTATTCTACCGTATACTTTTCTTTACTTTTTCTTATAAAATTTTTTTATTTTTCAATTTATCACATGAAATATTAATAGCTACGTTTTGTTAGGTTTTTTCTTACTTTATGTTAGGTCTTGTAGCCTTAAAAACTAAAAATTGTTTTTAAACATTTAACTTTCTTCGGAATTAAACGGCCCAAAAAACTGTACATCAAGCTCGTTTACATGTGCTTGATGTAATAGTTAAGTCAGTGTTCGAAAATAAATATTATATAATGTTCTTTAGTGTTTGGTACGGTAGAAATATGGAAAGCACAAACGCTAATAGTGTTTGTGTAGAAATCACCTTAAAAAAAAACTTCTGTGTTTGTAATCTTCGTACACAATAAAAATATTGCACTAATCTCAACATAAAGATGAGAACATTTCATTGCGTTTACCTTTTACATTTTATTGTGTTCGACTCAGCACATTAATGTTCGTTCGTTTCAGTGAACTCATCGCCCTTTTCCCTGGTAACGCAACAAAAAAATTTTCTTAAAAACAAAAAAAAAAAAAATGCGTTTTTAACAAAAAACAGACAGCTAACCCTACGTATCCACATGCAAGTAGTGTATACGTATTATCCACGAAAAATCGAGGAAACAGCCGATAGGCTGAAAGTATAAAAATTGTGTGAATGTTAGTGAAAAAGTGTGAGAGTATTGAGTTTTTCGAACTTGCACTTGCAAATGGAAACGGGGGGTAACAAAAAAGGTTTACAAAAACACACACAGACTATTCGTGCAAATTGCAACAACAACAACAATACTAGTGAGAAGCGTTGCTATGTCTACAGAGTCAAAACAATTGTTCAGTTTTATAAGTCCCAATTTACTTATACGATTTTTGTCGTTGCGATTATTGTAGTTTCTTTTTTGAAGTAAGTCTGATATTTACATTGTTCGATTTTTGTCGTTACAACTTTTTCTGTGCAACCGAACTTAAATACATCTTTCGTCAAATTGGAGAACAATGAGAGAACGAAGGAGAGAACAAAACGAATCGAAGAGAACACTCGCTTGTGTACCCCTTTTTATTCCTCGTATAATGTAAATTGGGACTAACGAAAAACGGAACACTTTATAATGCTTGTCACTTTCGTAAAAAATAGTTATGAACGCTATTAAGAGTTTTGTACTAATACACAAACACTTCAAAAAATAGATATCGTTTCTGGGTGTGTGTACCGTTAGCTAAATAATACTCAGTTTATTTTCGAACACTGATTTAAATTGGTTTGATTTTACATCCAGCATCGTCGGTTTAAAACATGCAAATAAATTTTTTACTGATAAAACCATAACGCTTGATGGGAAATTTGGCCAATGTTTTCGCCTTTAAAACTTATGTTATAATTTGTTTTGAAAAAAAGACAGTGAGAGGCTGAATTAAAAAAATAATTGTGAAAGTGTTTTTTATTTTTGGGATGGATTTGTTTTTTATACCCTTCACCGAAGGTAAGAGGGTATATATAACTTTGTCATTCCGTTTGTTTTTGTTTAATTTCTAATATCAATCTTGCTTTTTAAGTATATTTCACTTCCGAAATCCTAAATGACTCGCATTTTGTTGTGTTAAAAAACAATTGAAAGTAATTTCCACCAAGCTCTTTAAAAGAAAAAATTTTATGTCAGAAGTTCCATTTAACAAATTCGAAATTATCATAATGTGAATATAAATGTGTCTTTTCTTACTTACTTTACTTCTCCCTTCGACTTTTATAAGAACTTTATATTTAAGAATGGTTAAAGAGAATCTAGAACAAACATTTTGAAGTTCAAGTCAAACAGTTATTCAAATAAATATCAAATTACCTGGTCTTTTCAGACTACTGAATTTTAATTCCAATCAGTCTGATTTTGTTTTAAATTTGGCATTAATTCTGAAATAATGAAGTTTTCGAAATTTAATACCATTTACGATAGGACTCTGACCTAAAAACAGCTTGTACTACTTTAGGGCTTTTAAACAGCGATTTAGTGGTTCTGACGGTTAATGCTTTACAGGGATGGGCAAATTGAATAAATATATCGGTATATATCGAATCGATATTTTTAAGAGCATCGATATAATTTATTTAAAAAATATCGATATATCGAACGTATTTTGCTGAAACTATTACCAAATTAAAAAATTTAATATAGCTTTGTACATACATATTTATGAACAAATATATTATATGTAATTACATTGTAACCTTTTATTGTTTCATTTTATTTCAAAAAGTTAATAAGAACAAAAAATTCAATAAGAACAAAAAATTCAATAAGAACAAAAAATTCAATAAAAACAAAAAAATTCAATTATAACAAAAACAAAAGGGAAGAATACAAAAAAACCATATGACATCTAAAAAAAAGTAAATTACGAAAACTTTAAATGGAAGTAAATAAGTCATGGAAGTATGTTGGTACTTACCTTACAATTTGAATTGCACCCCAAAAGTACCATTTTTAACTAGAAATGTTATTGATTGTGTATTAAACAATGTTTAAGTCAAACCAGTAATCATCAGATATGGACATCAGGAGCGCTCTCTGTTTTATGTGCTCTCCTGTCAATCTGCTTCTTGTATCCGGCACGGCTTCTTATAAATGCCAATCATTTTAGTTCTTCATCAGCGTTGCCACGACCCAAAAAAATTTGTAACCAAAATCAAATCAAAAAGTAACCAAAAGCGAAAAAATGTAACCAAAATTATTTTGTATTAAATGCGCCTAAGCCGCTGTGCCGATTTTCATAAAATTTTGACACTATGTTACCGATGGTCTGGAAAAATCAATAGGCTATACAATTTTTCGTGGGCGTGGCATTGCATATACCAAGTTAACACTTATTTTCGTCTATTTGAAAAACTTTTTGAGCTAGAGCTTTCAACCTTTTTTATAAGTAGCTATTACAAGTAGAACTTCTTAAGCTTTCCTTTATCAAAGCGCAAAATTGAGCTAAATTATCTAAAATCGATTTCGGCAAGTGCTCAGTAGAGCATTTTAAATTGAAAAACCGCTGGCAAAAATAAGAGAATTTTTATTAAGCTTATAGTTGCAAGCTCTTTGTAAGCAATTTTATAAGTCAAATTTTTCCTTACTCGACTTCAACTGTTATTGCTTGTGAGCACAGATATATAGATGCTTTCAGCCAAGTGAAAATAGTAAGAATCATATTAATCGGGCTGGATTTGGAAAGATATTTCACCTAATCGTTTTTCCTAGAAAATTATTTCAGTTAGACCTATGAAGCATTAAAAGCAGGGACCCGAAATAACTGTTATTATTTTTTAAATATCCAATAGGTTATGGAAAAAATAACTGAAAAAAAATTGGTCCTGTAATAATAATTATAAATTACCCAGAAAATTATAGTTCTGCCATAAACATTATGAAAGATTATTATTTTTTTTGGTCTTTAATAACCGTTATGAAAGATTATTATTTTTTTTGGTCTTTGATAACCGTTATGAAAGATTATTAATTTTTTTGGTCTTTGGTAACCATTATGAAAGATTTTTATTCTTATTGGTCTTCTATAACCATTATAAAAGATTTTTATTTTTTCTGTCTTCTATAACCGCGCTACAGTTCGCAAATCTTAAGATATTTTTATAAAATTTCGCACGCTGACTTATATTTGCACAAGGACGAACTTTTTTTATGATTTTGGTAAGGATCCGCAAATTTTTTGATATCTTTCTCATATTTGGTAAATAGAAACCAATTATGCCACACAATCATGGTGCTGAGTTTAAATAAAATTGCTCCAGTTTTAGGCATATTTTCCCGATTTTTTTTTCTTTAATACAAGAAATTTCGCACTAAAATTGTATTTATATACCATTGAGTAGTCAGTGCTGTTGGTGTAGTAGCTAAGATGTGGACTCTGAAACCTATAGGACCCGGATTCGATTCCTGGCTCGAGCGACCAAAAAAAACCTTTTTCAAAAAGAAATAATTATTTCTTAACATCCTCAACTATCGGTTGGCTTAAGCGAACTAATGAAAGTAATTTCTGTTCTAAAGCACTTCAAATCTTGCCGTTTGGATTCAGCATTGAACTGTAGGTCTCGTCATGTATTCTAAGAATATGCAACACACCTAATTACGCATGAGTAGAAGCGCAGTGGTATCGCAACGGACATTCAGTGTCTATGTGAGCTGGTGAATAAAGTCGGCTGCCACCTCTACCTAACCGAAAATACCATTAAGTAGGCTTGTTCGACTATTTTGAACCCAAGTCGACTTCGGAACCATGTGGTCGGTCTTGACCGACTATAACTTTCTTACTTATTATTATTATTATTGTTTTTTTTTTTTTTACATAGTCATTATAAGTAACCAAATTAACCAATTGAAACGTAACAAACTGTATGAAACTATAGCTTTGAAAATGAAAAGGTGGAACATTTAGAGATATATCTACATATGTATTTCTTTAAAAATTTAATTTTACAAACATTAATGAACGCAATGTTCGCTCAGATAAGTTGCAGCATAAGTCACTGAGTATAATTTTCAGAGCAGAAAAAATGTTCGTCCTTGTGCAAATATAAGTCAGTGTGCGAAATTTTATAAAAATATCTTAAGATTTGCGAACTGTAGCGTGGTTATAGAAGACCGAAAAAAATAAAAATCTTTTGTAATGGTTACGGAAGACCAAAAAAATTAAAATCTTTAATAATGGTTATAGAAGACCAAAAAAAATAAAAGTCTTTTGTAATGGTTACTGAAGACCAAAACAAATTAAAATCTTTTGTAATGGTTATGGAAGCCCAAAAAAAACAAAAACAAACTATAACGGTTATCAAAGACCAAAAAAATATTGGTTATTTGTAACAATTATTCAGAGAGCAGGTTTTAAAAATTCGTGATTAATTATTATTTCAGGATTTTTTCAAATATTGGTTATAACTGTTATGTCCCTGATTAAAAGTAGTGAAGGTTGTATATACAGGGTTTCTGGTGGCAAATTTATATTTTTAAATACGATTATTTCAAAAAGTGAGCATCGCGCGTTCGCTGTGGACACATTTTTAAAGAGTAATTGCTCGTCGACAATTTTGTTCTAAGTTCGGGATTCGGCGAATACGTGATAAACCGAGTGTAAATTTCATTCGTTGGTGGGCGCAGAGAGTCCGCCCAACTGCTGCGGCTATGAATGCCCCTCGGCCAGGGCCCAGTCGATATTTAAGCACTCCCGAAAACATTGAACTGGTTGAAAGCACTTTACGTGAAAATCCGCGACTTTTAATACGGAAAAGTGCAGCCTCACTGGGACTTCCAAGAGCGATTATTCATGAAATTTAAAAAAAGGATCTGAAGTTCCATCCTTTTTAAATTTAAATCGTTCAAGAACTGAAAGAAAGTGACTTTGATTTACGCAATAATTTTTGTGAAACGATGTTGGAGCGTTTTCGTACTGTAAATCCCTTTCTTGGAGCGGCGAGGATCATTTTCACTTTAACGGCCACGTTTAACGGCAAAACTGCCGTTACTGGTCTCCAAGAACCCGCAACCCTCGATTGAAACATCAAAAACCATTGCATTGCCGCTGGGTGTGCCTTATCCACGCATGAGATAATTGGACCATTTTTTTTCCAAAATTATCGAAAAACAAGGCTCCGTTTCGAATAGTGTGTTAAACTCGACGGAAGACATCTGGATGACATACTCTTTATAAAATAAGATCCGCACTTTCATTCTATCGTTCAATGCTCTTAATAAAACTTTATGTCAATTATTAAGAGTTTTATTTTTTAAAATATAGATCATGTTTCTAAATAAAACCGTTTAAAAAAGCGAGCTATAACCAAGTCATCGTTACCCTTTGCTTGCAAAGTTCAAATTAAGTTTTTACTGAGTATGACAGAATTGCTATAACACGAGTACGATGGTATGATAGCATACATAAAAATCAAAAATTTTGAATTTTTAACATATCAAACTGACATACACGAATTTTTCGCTATTACACGAGTTTGATGGTATGATGGATACCATTCTCGCATACCAAGTATGGGCGTCTAATAGGCGCTTTATATTGTTAAGCTGATAGTTTGTGACAGTTTAATATTCTAGAAAAATCATTTTTAAGTAGATAGAAACAGTATTGGAAGCACCAATACCATAAACATTTCTAAATTTAAAAAAAGCGGAGCGTGTAAGCTTGTCCCAAAACCAAAAATTGGTTATTTTTGTGTTGAAAAAAAAGTAACCAAAATGGAAAAAAAGTACACAAGTACACATTGGAAAAAAAAGTAACCAATTTTGGTTAAAAACAACCAAAACGGCAACGCTGTTCTTCATATTAGTTTAAAAAACATATGATGCATGACAGTGATGCCAATTATTAAAAAAACATATTGTTTGAAAAACGGCTAAAATTTTGAGTTTTTAATGAATACTGACTTTAAAAAATATCGAATTCGATAGTCTTATTTCAATATCGATATATCGATGCATCGGTATTTTAAATATCGATATTTTATTTTTTGCCCATTCCTAATGCTTTAGTAGTGCTGTGCTTTTTGGAAAATCCATGCCAACTGATCAAGAATCTTCGTGACAGGAAATAAATCGACCTGTACGTTGAATGTTTTCCAGGTTTCAGTATCGGGATGAACTTTCTCATTTTTCAACAATATAAACAGGCTTTCCTATGGCAGGCTTAAAATTATAGTCAGTTTGTTGATGGCCCTTACAACTTCAGCTTAAGTAAAGAATTGTGGCTCATCTGTGAACTTTGCGGACAAACTTCGTTTCAACTTGTCTCTCTGGGTGCTCTAGAATTTTGGGTTAGAACAACTTGCAAAACACACCGCTACAGAGATCCGCAAATAAGTCTTAAGGCCGTTATACACTATCCCACTAAGTTTTAAGTATTTTACGAAAATGCTTCCCTGATCTTAATATTGTTTGAAAATGTTCAAAAAACAAAAACAAATTATCATCACAGGTTTGTCTTTTTCAAAATAAGTCAGACTTGTGTGATAGTGTAAAGTAGCTATAATTGACACAAACGAAATTTTCTGATGCTGAAACTTGATCATTTTTATCAAATCCGTTGACTATTTAACATTACGATGTCCTAGGGCAGGACCATATAACCCAGCTTTGGATTACATAGGATTCGTTTTGAGTCGTTTAAAAACGAAAACATGTCGTGAAAAAACGAAGACATGTCGTCTCACTACAAACACTTTTCAACAATGACATGGTCCATGCTTGCATTACATTGGACCAGTCCAGGGATAAGTCCATTTGATCAAAATGGAAGAGGTAGTCCAATATTATTTGCAGGGTATTTTCATAAACGCATTTTTGCAAAGCATCACAGAAAATAAATGCGATGACATAACATCACAAATACAAACAATGCACAAATTTCGCAAACGTTGTGCAGTGAAGGCGGTTATCAGCAATAATGAACTCAATGCAATTGTTACAAATTTGTTACAATTTTTAGTAAATGAATACAGCTATTTCTATTGTACATATTGGGACGTATGACATTAGTGTGTCCAAAAAAAAAAAAATAAAAAAACAAAGCAAAAGTTATAAAGAAAACTTAAAAAAAGGCCGCCAGACCCGATTTTTGGCTAAAATTCGACTTGAGCGACCTCTAAACCTCTTTCGAAATATCTGAAAAAATCTCAAAAATACTTTAACCTATAAGCTTTTAAATTATGCTTGAGCCCCAAAAAAAATTTTTTTTTGGGACACACTAGTATGACATTGTCAATGTTTAAATGGTTGCATTTAGAAATGCATGACTGGTCGGTTGCATTGCAACGACGTTTTAGAATTCACCCATATTCTCGACCCTTATAAGAAGCGAAGTTGATTTAACGATCACCGTCTGTTATGGTACATTTCAAGTTTGGTCTAAATTTTGGGCAAGTTTCGTTATTCAGTTTTAATTCGGTAGCTTTTCAAAGTAAAGAACTTCGTGGGATTTCAACGGGGTGCTTTAAGTTAAAAGCAACTTAAATCTTTTAATATTTTACACTTAAAACACAAAAAGACTAAATAAAAATATGTATTCGATTCTTTAAGTTTTATACATAAACATAGTGACATATATTTTACAGGTTTATACATAAGTTTTAATGGTTAACTTAAATTTTAATATTCTGTAATTAATTTAAACATAATTGAGCTTCTTTTAAGACATTTTTATCTTGATTAGACAATTATAATATTTTAACAAATTGAATTTATTTTCTACATTTTAATTTTTATCATAGATTGTTTTTATTAAATTATTTTTCTTCATATTTTTGGCACACATTTAACTTTTTTTTTTTGACTGGAAGATCTTTTTCAATATAATATTCTTAAATTTGAGTAAATTTTAAATTTCTTTCATTTTAGCGTCGTTGTCAACATCTTCTGTTTCATTGTCATGTGTCGTCAATCCATTTTTATTCTCAATAAAATCTTTAAATTCCATTTGATGATCTTTATCATCCGAACGCTGATTCTCGTTAATAGTATCACAAGTAATTTTTTTATCATCTTTTTCATCATTAATATCTCTCTCTACTTTACAGTTACTGTTCGTTGTTGAATTAATTTCTTCCTTATCATTAAGTTTATTTAATTTTTGTAAACTTTCTTTTTTGTTGAAAGATTCTTTTTCATCAGCATTTTCAGCTCTTTTATGGGATTTTTCTTTATTGGTCAATGGTGATGGCGGTGGTGGAGTACATTCGCTGGCATTTAGTTTGGCCATTGCTAAAGCATTTGAAATTTTTGATGCTGCCAATTTACTTTCAAAATCCATTTCACCATAGTGTGGACTTTGACCATGTGCTGCTCTTAGCAATGTTAATTGCAGTTCACGATGTTGTGGTGATTCTTCGAGCTTGATTTCTAATTTTTCAGTCTGTTCCAGGGGTGCTGCAGGCTCCACCGTTAATGGAATTGCATGATGATGATGCGGTATATGGCGATGATTGTGAGTGTGATGATTTTGATGATGGTGATGATGACTGTGATTGTTATGATGACGATGATTGTTTTGTGTTGTTGCTCCTGTTGTCTGTTGTTTGGCATTTGTGCTATTATCCATGGCCTTTGTATTATTTGATGTTTTGTCTGCAGAGGAGAATTTATTTGCACCCCCTCCTGTATTATGGCCATTTTCATTCTTTGGGCCTGCAGCATTTTTTGAGGTTTTCTCTAGTATTGCATTCAATTGTTTTTTGATTTTTGTCGCTTGTTTGGCGGTTAATTTTGCACTTAATTCATTTGCAATATTTCGTTTACTTTCAATATTACTGCTGTTGCTATGATTGTTGCTGCTACTGTTGCTGCCAGCTGAATTGTGTGAATTCTTTTTAGTTGTTGCCACTACCATCATTTCAGCAGTTGTTGACGATGTTGTTGTGGTTACTGAACCATTTGTTGTTGCCGTTCCTTTGCAATTTCCATTATCTGTTGTTGCCGATGTTGTGGATGTAGATGTTGATGATGATGTTGTCGATTTACCGTGATTTGCCGATTTAACATCGGCTGCCTCAGAGTTGGTAACATTATCTTGACGTTTCCATTTAGTACGACGGTTTTGAAACCATATTTTAACCTAAAAAGTAAATTAAAAATTACCATAAGTTAATTGCGTTAAGAAATAAAGATGCAACATTTATTAAGAAATAATAAAATATCTTTAGTAACATTTGAAATATGAGAATCAAATTATAAAAATCTTCGCAAACGTATTATGGCGCCTTTGGATCTATTTAAAAATACTCATTCAAAATTCCTTACTCTTTTATATAGAATTTTTCTAGGACGTTGTTGAATAGGCTTTAAACAAGAATCCGTCTGGGACTTCATTTTTAATCCCAGTATAGAATTATGCCAATTTTTAAAATTTTTTATAAATTTTATATATTTTCACCCACCATAATGATTAATTTTTGGCAGGAAATTAAAGAAAATCTACGTAATTTACCACATAATTAAGAAAACATTCTGTGTGCTATAACAGATCTGTTTCCTCTCTCTACAGAAATAAAAAGAACACAACAAAGTATTTTTAAATCTGCCAAATTAAAATCACTTTGGTTGGCAAATTCATATTGATGTAATTTAAAAACCCATTAACTTGTTTTTCCTTCTTCATAGATAGTTCTTGCGACACTCATGCGACACTTACGCAAAAAAAAAAAAAAATTTTATAAAAAAAAAAAAAATAAATTTAAACCGCTACAATAAATTTAATTAAAAATATTCTATATTAAATCTAAAGATTAATGCAGCTGCATATTTTTCGCACTTAATGTAATAGAAAATTTATGTACAACAACAATTAATGCTGCAAATACTTTTCGCGTAAATCAAATTTACTAAAGTTTAAATCATCTAATAGCAAAATAATTTTTTTTTTGTCTTTTAGGTTTTATTGCCTCGTATAAAAATTTATATTGTAAAGACGTGTATTTACTATATTGTATGTAAGCGTCTAGCTACCGTTTGTGCTACAAACTATACAGATATTTTCTTGACTTGGTGGATTTGTATTTTTTACTTGATTTTTCTAATCATGTGTTTGAAGGAGTTTATTCTTAAGGAGTTGGGGGAGGATATGGAGAAATAGAGATGCAATTGCACTCGAAATTTTGATTAAGTTTAGGAATATATTTTGCATAAAACCATTGTCCAATTTATTTTATTTTGTTAATCTTCGAGCTTTTTTACTTTATTGATGATATGTACTGCATTTAAGGCTTACAGAACCAGCATAAGTCGCGCAGTAGAATACTAAATACTACTACCAGCTGATTATTGTTTACGAACCTTACATTTTGTCACAAATGGTTAACAATTTTGTTTGTTTACAAATAAGAGTATTTACTCATATTTTTGGCAATCTATCAGGTGTTTCCACCAACAAAATACATGATGTTTTTGCTTTGTTGTACTTCTTGAAGTATTGGACCATCAGATAAAGAGTGCTCGACGTGTCAGTGTATGTATGGTCAATTCCGGACATATCAGTACAATGTTTTGCCATGTGGTTCCCATTAGGAACAAAGAGCCACAATAATCTTTTTCCATTCGGTTCCGTTTGATGAGAGATGTTTTATTTGACTTCAGCTTAGACTGCTTTGATTGGCTTCGTTCTCGAGTCGACCGCGCCAAGTCTGCTAATTCTTCGAGTGTTGCTCTGAGTTTACCAATGAATAGTAGCGCTTGCAATATCAACATGAGGCCTACGCAGCGTGTGACCCAACGCCATTTTCGGGAAAAGATTTCGATATGAATTGGTCGTTGATCTGTTTGTCGCCATAGTTGCGTGTTGGTTATGATATCGCATTATGATCGCATTTATGTCATGTGGTGACGTATTAAATCACTGACTTAACGCAAGAATTTAAGATCCTGATGTTAGTGTGCTTTGAAATTGGTGATTTTTACACAGGATGTAAAATACCAAAAGACTAGTTAGCCTTTGAAATTCGATAGGCTACATCGTCTCTGTAGCCGCCCGCATTCTTTAAAATACTTCGAAGAAGCCAAATGATTATACTTTTTCTAACTCAACGCCCAGTATCGGGAATATTTTTTTCTTAAGGCCAGCTTTTGCGGCTTCGATTTCGGGGGTTTTTAGTTTGGCTGCCATATGCCATATGCCGCCCGCATTCTTTAAAATACTTCGAAGAAGCCAAATGATTTTACTTTTTCTAACTCAACGCCCAGTATCGGGAATATTTTTTTCTTAAGGCCAGCTTTTGCGGCTTCGATTTCGGGGGTTTTTAGTTTGGCTGCCGTGCAGATATCGTCAGCGTATTCATGTTTCTCTAGTTTTTGATCGAGTTCACATCTTGCATCTGTATTACGAGTAAAATTTCGTACAATAACATCAAGAACGCATCTCGGGGGCTGTGTTGTCGACACCAGGTGCCGGATTTGTTTTTAAAACCTTGACGGTATATAGCACTTCAGCACTGTTAGTACTCTGTATGGAAATATCTTTTTAACCTGGTTTGTTGGGGTATTAGAAAACATGCTGGAAAACTGCTATCTCCGTATTTCCAATTACTCGTCCTTAGATGTTGTCAGTACGCCTTCACTATTTTTAAGTGGTTTGGTATTCGAGAAGTTTTTTTCTGGTGAGCATTTTGGTAATCTCTAACAGATCCTTGAAATTGTGCTCCTCGGACACTTTTTCCGCATCAACAGCAAGTTGGTCGTGCTATCATCTTTTATTGCTTCTGCCATGAGGTAGTAGCTATAATTAAGGTTATCGTTTTCAAATTTTATATCAATGCCAACACTTAAAAGGAACTTATGGCATCTACATCTATTTTCGGGAGTGCTATTAGTATGGGAGCTTTAGTTAAATATGGACTGACGGTTTATGGACACAAAGAATAATCCGGGACTCAGTGATTTTCAGTTAATCAGAATACTAAAAGGTAGGTCTAGGAACAATATTTTTAGTATTACACCTGACTCCACAGTTGCAGTATAAAATTGGTAATTGGTAAATTGGTTTTCCAACATTAAAGTACTCACTCCTTTAAAGTACTCTCCCACTCATTCCGCTTGCTGGGTGTTTAGTGAATTGTGCATTTTCGCAAATGTACGTTTGCAGTAGTGTCGCCATACATTATTAAATACATACTATATAAATTGCTTATTTTTTTTTCGTGTTTAATTTTTATATCTCAACAATTTTCATACTTTTGGCTAAATGAAAAACGAAATGTATGTTGCCACATTAGAGTGCCGCCAAAAACAATTCAAGAATTTGCATAAGATTTCTTTTTTGTGTTTGCTTTTTTTTTTTTTTTAACGTAAGCAAAAGCAACGACACTGTAGAAGAAATAAGAAATTAAAAACAAACAAAATCTTGAAAGACATGACAACAGTTGAAATAATTTTGTTATACCTTGTCCCAATTGCATTGCCAGCAAGGCAACTAGTCAGCCAGTTCGTTAGACAGTCAGACAGGCCAGGGTGGTGTAAGGAAACCAGCTTCGTTAAATTTATTTTTCTTCTTCTTTTTCCTCTTCAATTTATATAAATTTTACATTTTACTATCTCCTCTGGTACTTTAATAGGACCAAACAAGGGCGGCAAATGTCACATTTTATGTTAAATATAATTGCTTGGGTGGTTTGTAAAGAAAGTATTTCAACAATGGGTTGGTAAAGTTTTTAAAATAGAGATACCTAACATTTCCTAGTCCTCCAGCCCACTGTGCAGGCTTAGTTTCACAAACATTAGTCCACTTTAAATGCTATTTTTTTTTTTTGGTTTTTCCTCACTTTTAATTTTTTTTTTTTGAATATTAGCAACTACTACTAGTTGTGCTTCTACAAGAGCGTCAGGCAGCTGATGATGATTGTGCTTGCAAACCAATTAAAATTCAAAGAACCATGAAGGCCTGTTTATACAGAAATTCTTTTTTCATTTCAATTTAGTTTCTGCATTTTATTTCTCTTTTCTTTTCTCCAAGTACTATTTATTTGAACACAGAAAATTAAGAACATTTTTTCAGAAGGTTTTTATTTTCTTTTCTATTTTGTTGCGAAAAAATATTCAACTTAAAAGAAAGAACAAATTACTTTAATATTTTTTTTTCATTTTATTATAATTGATGTTAAGCAGCAGTAAATTAATGATGATTCTTCTTTTCCTTTCTACCGGGCGCTGTTACTGACTTACTTTATGGCCGAGGCATATAAAAAATTTTGGTTACTGTTGGTTGGTTGGTTGTCCTGCTACCAAAACTATAAAGTTTTAAAAACTGTTCACAACAACAAAGTATAAATAATTATTTCAAGTATTTCCTTTTATGCTATAAATCTTTCTATAGACTTAAAGTTACTTTATTCTTTTAAGTTAAGAATTTAGGGCATTTTATGGTGTATAAAAAAAAATTACAAATTGAAATAACGGATAAATAATTTACTGATAAGTAAAATAACTGAGCGGATTATGATGGATTCGATTTATTTCCCTTTAGCTGTATTTTTTTTAGTTCCCAAGAATTTTACCATCCTGCATGGAATTGGACAATTTAGGGGCGCACAGTGGGAAATTTTACGAGAAGGCGGTCAAACTTCCATAACTTTTGACTGCATCGGTATTTTTTTATGCGATTTTTTTGCGATATAAAACGTTAAACTCGGCTGATAGAAACATAAGTTATGGGAAGTTCAAAATGCATTTTAATATTTTTGTAGAGTTTCAGTGTTAAAGTTGAATATTTCAAGTATATATTTTTTATAATATATCTTGTATTTTACAACTGATACTTATTTTTTATTCTCGAGCTTAGATCTTGTCAGAAAATGCCAACATATGTAAATTTTTGTAGTCACAATATTCACAGGGACCAAAGGTTGCCTTTTTTAGGACAAGAGTTGTTTTAACGTTAAAACTGAAAAAGAACATTTTTTCAAATGTCCAAATAGTATTTTTGGACATAGATAAAAGTTTAAGTAATTCAACTTTATTTTGGTTAAAAAAGTACTACAACAAATGTATATATTTTATTTTTAGGAAAATTTTTATTAATTCAAATATAAACATAAATCAAAAAAAAAAACGTTATAATCCTTAAAATAATTTAAATTAAACAATATTAGTACAAATTTCTTCTAAATAGCTTTGATTTCCATTTTTGTCGAATACTGGACATATATAAGTCTGACAACAAAATAGTAATAAGATCTTCAGTAGTACAACATCTGGACATGTTTTTTGTATTATGCTCGCGGAATAATCTGTAATCTTTGAGTTTGTAATATGATTTGAATGATTTGGAATCGTCTTGTTTATACATAATGTACCACTGTGGTAAATGCTGCAGTTTCTTTATCAGAAAAGAATCTTCTTGCAGTGTTTCCATTATTTGAGTTTTCTTCTGAATGCATGCATTATTTATATACTCTTGACAGAAGTTTTAAAAAAATCTTTTATTACCACTTTGAAACATAAAAAACCCATTTTAAACAAAAAAATTCAATCTTTTATTAGCATTACTTTTAAACATAAAAACCCCTGTTTTTTACACTTTTACCGTCAATAAATTAACATGTAGCTAGTTTTACACATAAAATATCACTGCGTACAAGTTTTTTACCATTTACCTCATACTTCCATTTTTTTAAAATCAAGTTGCAATTTTCAGGTATTTAAACTATTTAGTTTATGTTGCGGCTATTTACTAATGTTTAACCTTTTAACTTTAAATTATTTAGAAATCTAACGTGTTAGTCAATTTACAGAAATTGCCGTAGTTCGCAAGGTCGGAGCTGGTCGGTATACAATTGGGTTACAAATATAGGTTAGAGTCCGGACTACAAGCGAGTATACATTTTTTTACGCTCAGGACTTATATGCTCTATAAAGTAAGAGGTTTCAGGGAAATTTTGACATTAAACGTGTGATTTTAGTAGGCACATGTGATTTTAAATCACGTGATTTGAGTAAAAGTGATTTGCAGAACAGGGCTGTATAACCAAATACTAAGAAAGCCCATTTTGGATCGATCACCTTGTTCTCAATGAAATAGTTGAAATAGGGTTAACATTTTTGGGCTCCCGAGGTTTACTAGCCCAACAAACACGAAGTCAAACCGTTGATATGAAATGACTTTAACATTTGACATCAAATACAATTCTCAAACGTTTTTCAATTGTTTGATTTTAACATTTGAATTCAAATTGATAATGATTTGAAAATAAACATTTGACATCAAATGTTTTATCAATTTGATGTCAAATTGGTATCAAATGTTAAATTCAAATCAAAACTAAACTTGTCAATACTAATGAAAAAATTAAAGGTAAACATTAAAAATGGCTTCGTGGTTAAATGTGTTTTACAAGTGAACGATTCATTTCTTTTGAAAAATAAAAACTACTTGTGAGTAATTACAATGATTAAGATTACGAATAAAAAAATAAAAAATAAAACGATAATGTGACGAAATTATAAGTTTGTTGTATGATCGCGGTGCTACAATCCTCAAATGGAGCTAATTTATTTTGTCTTTGTAAGAATTATAGAGCGGAAACAACATTATTTCATCTTTTAACTATGGTGCCGAATGTTTCTCTCACTGTCTATTTAAATAAATAATGAATTCAAATTAAAAAAAATATATTTTTATTCATGTTCCACATTGTATTATAATCCACATTTGCAAAACATTTGAGAACTTCGTTTGAAAGCATGATGAAAATCAAGGCATTTTTCAATTTGAAAATAATTTCCCCTTTTTGTTGAGAATTCTATGATTTTAAAATCATTATCAAACGTTTGTCGTTTGAGAAAACCACCGTGTTTGTTGGGAGTATATACTTACATTTGAATAAAATAATTTTAAAATTGGAGAAATCAAAATAACAACTTTTGCCGCCTTCTCAAAATATAAACCAGTCTTTGGCGGATGCAAACTTTTTATGTAAAATTCAGAAAAAAATTTTCCAGGAATTCCAAAAAAATATTTTTGAAATATGAACTTGGAAATACCAAGATAACAATTTTTGGGCGAGGATGATTTATTAATTTCATTTTCGAAATAATGTTAAACATAAATGAGGTTAATCAGAAACTTTAAAACTATTTTTAAAGTACATTTCATTTCCATTTTGCTTCATTTGTATCAACATTTGTATCTTGGGCGACTTGACACGATTTTGTGCCGATGGACAAACTTTAATGCTTAAACAGATCGCAAACGATACAAACTACTTAATTGTTGTTAATCTTATTTGTTGTTTAATAATTTTTAATAATCTAATCTACTTTTTGCATTTTTCTTTAAAAAATTTCTAAAAATGCCAGTGAATAAAATAAATATGTTTATGCGTCACTAGATGAGCGGTAATGAGTCAGAAGTCAGGTGATTTTTATTAGGGTTTGTGGCAAGTTTTGTTTCTTATCATATAAAGTATTCATCACGAATGTATTTGGTGTAGGGAATGGTAAATGGATTCCAAAATCGATTCTCGATTTTTCGATAGACTTTTTTTATTACGGTTTTTGAAATCGATTAATCGAACCTCAAAATCGATTTCAAAATTGTTTAAGATTAATTTGCAAACATATACCTTATATCACAAAGGGGGATACACCAGCAAACTACTAGAGCAATTGAACTGAGATTTTTACAGTGGGGAAATATGACTACTTTTTATAATTTTCCTGTAAAAAGTAAAATTGTGAGATGGCCTTTAGAGGAACAAGTGCATGTACATTTCACATACATATTCGAATTGTATTCTTGTGTAGTCAATCAGGCCTGCCACATAAATTAATTCCGATCGAAAGTGGAAGTGATTTTGTATCTTGCTTCACATAAAACGAAATCACTTTTGATGGGAATTGATATACATATGTGACAAGCCTGAATTCATGAATAGTATTTCAAAGGATTATGACAATAGTTCCTGATCGGTGGCGACAGTTTTTTTTGCTAAATTACTATTAAGTTAGTTTTAGAAAACAAACGTTTGCATATCATTGATGTCAGAAAGATGCAGAGATGCTTTCTTGTAATTTCGTATTTGATAGGATAAATTACATACTTTTTGTTTTTTCACTCTGCTTAAAACAAGATTTAAATATCGGTCACACACTGGTCTGTTTGAATATTAGTGGTATTTCCACAGGAATGCCATGGCTGACTTTCAGTGTTTGGTTCGGTACGATAAGTTTAGTACTGTTTTGTTCACTGTCCATTGATGACTTTTATTTCTGAAGAACAAGAGCCCTTATATTAGAGTTGGAAGTATACCAAGGGTACTAATAGATAAATACGTAAAACTGCAACTTTAGACTTGGAAAACTGCGTAAGCATACCTACAGACGTATGTACGCAGAAAAAAAATATGTTTTATATAAATAATTTATCGATTTAATTAAGATTAAAATTAAAAATTGCCAAAATATTGAAAAAAATCGATTTTAAAAGCCCAATAATCGACTTCAGTATAAAATCGCATACGTAAATTCGATTGCAATAAATCGATCTTTTTTACCACAAAATCGATTTTCGATTGAAATCGAAATCGATTTACCATTCCCTAATTTGGTGTTTTATTGTTCTTTTGAATATTTTGAACTTCCCAAAAAATAACAATTTTGTTCCATCAAAAATGCCATATATGTTCTTTAAAGACATAAAGCATGTGTAAAATATAGAACATCTGTTGGATTTCCAAAAAAAAAACCCGACCGATATTTTAAAGAATTTAAACAATAATTGATTATTGATAATAAGTTTTAGACACCCGTCATCAAAAGATCTAGGACAAAAATTAGTCCCTTATACAACTTCTGTAAAATCTTCATCCCTGCTAACTATATTTAAATAATAACGAGATCCCCTCTATATAGGCGCCAATATTATCTAAGAATGTAATGCATAGATACATAAACACGCTTTCGACATCAGTGGAAATTACTTTCCCGATGATCCGATAGAAGTCTGTGCTTTTATTTGTATGGCGATAATTCTATTTCATGACTGCATACATTATGTACCCCCCTGCTTTAAGATCCATGGCTTTGTCAAGAGTGGGCACAGTCGTAAGGGTAGGCCTCACATAGTTAAAATTCAGTTGAGGCAGTCCTAAAATCCAATTTGATTACAATAATAGGTTTTAATTAAAACAATTTTTTTTTCATTATTTCAAATATGTACATAAAAAGTGGCTCCAATAACTCATAGTTTAGCAAAAATACATAAAAAATTTATGTAGGGATACAATTTAGCATTACAATTTTTTCTTATGTCAGGAATTGATTGGAGTATCTCCTGATCTTGTTGCGATATTTCTTTGTTATGACTGAATTAAAGTGTTGCAAATTAGCAGTTTATAGTTATTTCAATGTCTTTATTAGCTTAAAAAAAAATATCCTTTTAGTAGAGCAAGTTGCGATTTACACCAAAATATAAAAAAGTAAATTATACATATGGGTAATTCCATGTCAAAACGACCAAGAGTGTGACACGACCCCTTCCGATTTTAATGAAATTTGGTGAGAAGGTTCCTTTTATCTTATAAGGAACATATATGAACGAAAAAAAATTTAAAAATTTTTCATATTCAAAATGTTATAATATTGCCGAATTAGCCGAATGTGTTGAGCTTATTTCTTCAATATCTCGAAAAGTACTTTACAAACGAAGATGATTTTAATGTCATTTTAAAGAGAATACTTGGGGCTATAAACCATATATTGAAAAATGTAATATCTGCAAAATTATTAATTTTAAAAACGGACCTATTTTTTTATTTGGCTGATTTTTTTTTTCTATAATACCTGAAACTGTTCTTTAAAAATCCTGAAACTTTGAAGGAGGTGTTTTTTCTTTTCTTTTTTAAGATATGATTTTTTTTCCTTCGCAACTTAAAAAATATAATCTTAAAAAAGAATTTTAATATTGTTACAAAAAAACAGACAAGCCGGGCACTAAGCGTTTTACCCTAATTCGGGCACGCTGAATCCAGTGGTGCTAACCGTTTTTTTAAGGTTAGCTCTTGTTTTCGAGATATACCGTTATTTCGAAAATGGAGGAGGCTGTCCAACAAATATTCGCGTAAATTTTTTTTCAATATATTGTTTGTAGCCCCAAGTATTCTCTTAAAAATGACATAAAAATCATCTTCGTATGTAAAGTAGTTTTCGAGATATATTGAAAAAAAAAGCTCAACACATTCGGCTTATTCGGCGAAATTATGACATTTTGAATATGACATAACTTTTGAAAGAAAAATTTAAACATTTTTTTCGTTCATATATATTCCTTATAAGATAAAAGGAACCTTCTTACCAAATTTCATTAAAATCGGAAGGAGTCGTGTCCCACTCTTGGTCGTTTTGACATGGAATTACCCATATAGAATTTTTTGAGAAACAATTTTTATTACTTGCTGCCGTTACGTTACAAAAAATAGACTTTTCGCTGGAAATGCCCATTTTCATCTTTGCGGAAACACCGCGCAGGCATTTTTGAAGGTTAGTTATTAGTAGGGATGCAATTTCCATGCAAATGCATGTTTTTTGTCGATAGTCTTAGAACAATGTCGACCAATTATCTTTCCGAATCATTGATTTGCGTTAAAATGGCATCGATTTGGTTTTGCATTATTAGGTTTTTAATGCATATTTTTGCAAATTTTGACATTTTTGAGTGATTTTTTTTTTAATTTCCATATTATAAAAAGAATTCTTAAAAAAATTAATAAATACACATAAAATTTAAAACTAATACTAAATTGAAGCTTTGTTTTAAATACAAGATTTTTAAGATTCCGACCAAAGAACCTTCTATGTATTTTAAAACGATGCAGCAATGGGTCTTAAATATTTTATCCAAAACTGTTACAAGTTACTTGTTTAGCACATGCGTTATACCGCGTTGCAGAGGAAATAAGAAGCCAATTCGATAAAAGTGCAATTTTTAATGAAATGTATCCCTTGATTCCCCTTCCATTGCATCCAGTAGTAAATTTGAGTAATTAAGGAATGTTGGAAGGTCTTGGTTGATATCGATGATTATGCAATTAAAAAAGTAAAAGAAATATTAAATTCAAATAACATCAGAAGTCAATTGGCATTTGTATTTTCCAATTACGGATGTATTAGTGAAACAATGCATACAAGACAAAGTTTTACTTTTACTAAAACAGTACACATTTATTTAAACAAACAAAATTTTAAATTAGTTATTTAAAGATATTTGAATAACATTAGACTAAATTTTTCATATTTTTGTTTTCAGTAAAATTGAAAAACGATTATTTATGGAAATTTTTTAAGTTTTTAGCGCATATTTTTTATTTTTTAGTGCACATTTTAAGCGCATATTTTCGATTTTTTGGTGCGTCCCTAGTTATTTGCATTTTTTGTTGTTTAACACTATGCCAAGGCATTTTATTTCTTATATAGTTGCTTAGCTATTTTTTTTTTGCTTCGTTAAAGATCTGCTGCAAAACTTAAGACATCTCTTCAAGCACGCTTAACATGCCTACCATGTTATCTCCTTGGAACTGTAGGTGCCGACCATGCCTCTCAACCCAACTCGTCCAACAGAAACCTTGCATTGCAACACAATTTTTTTCAACAATGTTATGCCAATGGCAAATACTACAATATTAATCATCGTGCTCGTCGTACTACGGCTAGAAACTACTTTGGACGACGAAACTAAAGAGAGTAAAAAATGGAGCTTACTAGTATGCAGTTTTGTAAGGAGAGAAAAACAATTCAGCCTTACAAATCTGTTTAAAAAGAGGCATAATTTTTATATGAAGAATACCCACTTGGAAGCACTATTTATTTCCTCTCTGCTCAAAAACAGTTTGAAGACTGATTGCATTGTAAATATAAGTAATTTCAAGCATTTCTTGTGCTTGTAAAATTTCGGGAATAATCGTAAAAACATTTTAAAATCATTGAAAAACAACCTGCTTCCATGGAAGGGATTAACAGAAGCCCTTTGAACTTTGTTTGTGAATTTTTTCTTTGTAATAATTATTTAAATTATTTTCTTTCTCCCTTCTTACTTATAAGGAATAAAAATGAGGTAATTAACCACTTTTATTTACTTAAACTAAAAATTCATAGTTTACGCCTCTCTGCCGCTTATAAGTAGTATGTAATAACCAGCTCATATATCCGCGCTCATGTACTTTTCTTGCTTCGGAAAACCTTACATTTTGTAATGGGCTATAACTATTTTTGATAAATCTTTTACTGGTACCTTTCTTTCTAAAACCATAACCTACAATTTATGTTATGCCAAGTTTTAAATATTTACATATGTTTAACAATGTACTTTGGTTAAAATACATGTTTGCATTAAACACTTAAATAGACTCACCAAAATCCATTTCAGAGTCTTAACATCCTTAAGGCAATTGATTCCCGTGGCACTAGATGGAATTTTCGTCACATAAGTGTTTATAAAAAACCGCAAAAAATAGCGCGTATGAGTGCAACGCCAAAATTGGTGGCTACCTTAAGACGCATACGTTTAAACAACGGAACAAAATTTTAAGGAGATAGACACAAAAGATTTAAAAAAAAGTATGTTAAATCCTGCAAAAGTTTAAACTATTTACATATTGATTTGTCCCTTTTTTGTTGAAAGTGTTCGGAAAATCGTGATGAATAACAGAAAAACTGGATAATCTTTAAGTTTAAAGAACATGAAAAACGACGAGATCGATAGTATTGATTTGGGAAGAGTGTAATTTCTGTTTAAATGGCAGAAGCTGTACATTTTGAATTAATCAGTATCGTTATTTATCTAGTTCACATTTTTTAAAGTTTAATTAAAATAAATTTAAATTCATTGCCCTAAGAATTGCAAAATGCTTCTTTGGTTTAAACTTTCGAGCAACAAGTTTTTGTAGCTTTTGACTTCTTAAATTATTCCCTTGAGTTTGAAGATATTTATACCCGCACCACAATAGTGCTGATGTGTGTAACGCCTTAAAATATTGGTCCTAGACCCACCTTAAAGTATACCGATCGACTCAGAATCACTTTCTGAGTCGAACTAACGATGTCCGTCCGGCTGGCTGGCTGTCCATGTAACCTTGTGCGCAAAGTACAGGTCGCAATTTTGGAGATAATTTCATTAAATTTGGGACATAGGTTCTTATTGGCACAAGGACCAAGCCTATTGAAAATTTGCTTAATCGTAGGACCACGATAGAAGGTCCTCTCAAAAACTATCAAACCGATTCTAATGAAATTGGAAATTTAGATAGAACCATATCCAAATGGACACAAAAGGTTTACATTTTTTAAAAAATAGGACCACAAGGAGAGATAGGGGCAATTTATGCCTCTCAAACCGATTTTAATGAAATTTAAATCATAGATAGATCCATATCTATATGGACACATAAGCTATACAGTTTTTCAAAAATAGAACCACAAGGGGAGGTAGGGGGCAAATTCTGCCTCTCAAAAACTTTCAAACCGATTTAATGAAGTTTATGAAAATAGATAAATCCATATTCATATGGACACATTAGCATTATGTGTTTTTAAATACTGTGGTGTAGGGTATCATATGGTCGGGCTTGACCTACTTGTTTTTATATATTTTATAATTATTGTTATTTTATTTGGTCATTATGCACTTCTGTTTGTACCCTGTTGAAATTTTTTCATACATATTCCTAAATTTTTGAACTTTAACGATGCGTAATTTTCGTCTCATTTTACGTTTCACTGCATTTTTGTAGCAAAACAACAACCGACCACTATTTTAATGGCAAACAATTTGATTTATGTTTATCATCACATTATTTTTTTATTCATGTTTAATGTTTATTAAAGTGTAATTAACTTAAAGGCTTTAGAGGTAAATTAAATATTCTTTTAGAAAAAAACGTATGAAACTAATTAAATGTCTGCGTTACATTTATTGTGTGTTGTGGGTTTTACGTTGCTGAACAGATAAAAATGAATTTTCGACACCCATTCTTGACTTAAATTATTTAAATACAGGGTGTCTGCCGGGAAGGTATACTACTTTGTTTTGCCGTCATTTGGGTAAACATTAGTCTTGACAGTTCATATTTGGCAGTCGTGAAGTAGACGCGTGGCAAATTTATTATGGAAAAATATTCGATAAACCAACGTTTTAATCGTTAAAACATTGAAAAAATTACGTGTAATTTTTGGGAGAAACAACTTGCAACTAAACGTACTATTTATCGTGTAGTGAATGATTTCGAAGAAAGAGGGTCTGTAGTTGATAGGCCCAAGTATGGACCACAACGTAGATCGGCTGAGAACATTACTGCTGCTCAAGAAAGTATTCAAAACAATCCATCAACCCTATTCGACGCCGTGCTCAACTTTGGCCACAATTTAGTTTCCATTTAAGATTCAGTTGAAACAAGAGCTTCTTCCACAAGACAATTTACGCCGCAAACAAAAAAACTAGTATACCTTCCCGGCGGACACCCGTATAATCTTAAGTAAATTTTACATGTCTCTGCAGGTTAATTATCTCACTCTAGACCACCAGCGCACCCAGAATAAATTTAAGCCTATATTTATAAGAAATCTAAAATTGAATATACTACAACCTTCATTTAAATAAATGAAGTAAAACAAATTATGTTAAATTCTAAAAAAAACATATTTTTCTCATTATCTTTTAAGTATTTTTTAATACTAGATCGTATAAAAAAACTCTTTAGAACTTGTTGCACTTGCATTTTTTAATTGAATTTATGATTCATAAAATGGCTCATAATTTTTAATATATTTGCCGTAACACAAAACTTTTGATCTGTTGACATAATTTTATATATTTTAATTACGCACTCAACATTTTGTCGCCCAAGTACAAAAAGATTTTAATTAAAACAGATTAAATGTAGTAAAAATGCAATAACACCAACACTTTATTTTTTTCCCCAAACAAATGCATGATATTTTTTTTAAGTACTTTCATATGTTCCAGTAGACCATCAAATACCCCCACAGAGACGTACACACGATATTTTTATAAAGTCTCGACTGGTGATAAAATAATTAAGTTTTTATACACAACGCAACCAAAGGTGTGGAGGGTATTATGCGTTTGTGATAATGCTTGCAACGCATAAAAATATTAGTCCTTGTTCCACCTTTTACTGACCGAATTTTCGTACATGTATAAGCTTTTATTAGTTTTAAAAAAGAAATCTGATACGGCAGTATCGGCCCACATATACTTTATAACTTGTTCTTTTAAAAATATTTTTGGGCATTATCGCGGGGTTTTATGGATTTTAGATTTATTTTCAGTTTTTCAAAAGTAAAAATATTTTATCAATCTTTTGGGTCACTTAAGGTAACGTTGAACATTGCAGGTTTAAAGGGAAAAACATTCTAAAGTAACAGAAGTGTTATAATGTCTTATATATACGTCACCATTTAAAACAATCTGTATTCAAATCAAACACCTAGGAAATATTTTGAAAAATCAAACTTCAAGTAGGGTGTCATTTACAAGACTTTATTTTCCAAATTGCTCCCTATATTAATTTAAGATTAAGCCAGAACACAAAAAGTTAAGTTCAAATACGAGCTTCCTTCTGTAAACCCACATCGTCTTTATAAATCGAAAAATTCACATATTAAAATATTCGACTTGGGCAAGACTAAAATAACCGGTTAAAACCGGTCGAATACTATCGCTTCGATCTCCCTAGTTGTCACGCACGAAAGCGTTGGTAAGTGTATTCTTTCTTAAACCGGGACAAGGTAGTAGTGATACCGATAATAATCCTTTCTTTGTGCATTTTTAAATTTTCTCTTAAAAAAAAATGATTTCATTTGAATAAACTAATAAAACATTTTAAAATGGCATTAAAAGATTAAAATACCGTTCCATTGCATAAATTGTTAATAATAAATAATTAATAAATTGAATTTTGATTTTAAATCTCTGTTCGTTAAAAAATAATTTTATTATTTGAGTGACTGCGATGATGATGGTCGACCGACCGACCAGACACGAACACATTCACACACACACATGCTAAAATCACATTAAATTATTTAAACTCGTTATTGTAATAATCAATTCCACTTTCAATTATAATTAATATTTATTTTTAATTTTGCAAGCAGAAACTTTTTTTATTTTTCGCATTTTAATAAAAGTTTCATTTTCACTGGGGCTCTGTCTGTCTGTCCGTCCGCCTCTCTGTCTGTTTATTTATACAATTTGTTAAGTGCGTTCGTTCTGTCTGTTTCCGTATGTTTCCCTCAATTTTTTTTATTATTTAAACATTTAAATAATTACATTTATTTTTTTCTATTTAACATATGAATAGCAGTTCGTTTTATAAGAAATAGTGGTTCGAGTATTGGTGGCAATTTGTTTTTTTTTTCTTATTTGTTTATTATTTTAAAAGTTGTTACCATATAAATGTCTGCCACACCATTAAATCCATTAAACGTTTTTTGTACTATTGCTTGATATTGTTTTTATTGTAGTTGTTGTTTATTTTAATTTAATTTTTTTTCTTCTTTCGTTTGTTGTTGTTGTTAAATATTTTCATCATCATTTAAATGTTGTAGTCATCGTATTAACAAAAATGAAATAATGAAAATGAAAATGTGAAAAAATGGTAATAAATATATTGAGTGTTTACTTTATGAATGTTCAAAAACATCAGCAGCAATAACAACAGCGAAAAAATTTTTTAAATGGCCAATAAAATTAAAAAAAAGAAATGAGAAAACTAACAAAATAAAGTGAAAAGTATAGAGATATGAAATGTGTTCAAGGGCAGTGTATTTAAAGAGTAAATTCTAGAAAATAATTTAAAAAAAGATTATTTCCAAAAGTAAAATAACACTACAAAAGAACGTATTATTAAATGAAAAAAAAAAAAAATATATAATGTCCAAACTATCAGTAAATTTTAATATATGTATTTTCACAGAAAGTTCTACCACAGATCAAATTTAAATTTAAATGTTGTAATAAAAAAATTTATGTATGTGCAGCCACGGTCAAAAAATAGCACCAGGATATATAAAAAAGTTCTTCGTTAGATATTTGTAAATAGGTCAAACTGATTTCATTGAATACTTGTCATAAGATACTTACAGGACTGCCAAACAATCAGGTATGTGATGAATAACGATTTGCAAAACAAAACGATTTGAAAACGATAATGTCGTTTTTAGTATCTTAAAAAATGGATTTCTTATATATTTTCCTTTGTTTTCCTATATATTTTCTTTTGAATTTTTTGTTATACATATATTTTGATTAAACTTTATTTTGAAAACTAATTCAGAAATAGATTTTAAAACTGATCGATATTCATCACACCTTCTAAAAACGATAGCTTTGGAATCGATTGTTTCTCATCACATACCTGAATATTTAATAATGATATAAAATTTTTAACTTTTTCAAAACAACTCAAAAAACACTCAGTCAAAAAAATAGCACTAAAGCTCTTATTCTATTAAAAATAAATACTTAAACATAAAATAAATTAAAGATTCTGTTTTTTATGATGTCTTCTCATATTGAAATTAATATTTTGTTGCGTGCCCATTATTGGCAATAATCTCTGCACAAAGTTTTTGCATCGATTTCACCAGATTTTGGCACCTCTCCTTATAAATTCTATTCCATTTAATTCTATTTAATTGCCCTGAAACCACTTTTTGGCAAGTTTGCTGGTCATTGTCTTGCTGAAACACACAACCAAGCGGCATTTTCTTAGAAACATATTGTAGCATTATTACCTGGAGGGTATTAACGTTTAGTGTCTTATCCATGATTGTTCTGATCCAATATATGGGTCCTTCTCCAAATAAGGAAAAGCACCCCCCTACCATAATGCTTGAACCACCATGTTTAGCGGGTTTCGTTGTGAATTTTGGATTGAATTCAGCGTTAGGGGGTCTTCTTACGTAAGAACGCGATCCTTTGCCTCCAAATAAAACAACCTTGGATTCATCTGTCCAAAGAACATTGCTCCATTTTTCAGTTGGCCATTCCAAATGAGTTCTAGCAAACTCCAAAAGTTTTGCAACATGCTTACGTGAGAGCAGGGGACACTTTTCGGGGACTACAGGCATTCAAGTTGCGGTCACACTTAGCTCCTTTTTTAACCCTGTAACTGGCATAAACGGGGTCTTTTTGCATTGTCTGACCAAACGCTTAACGATTAATGGTGACAAAACTTTCTTGCGACCACGTGTTTCCGACTTTTGGGTAAATTTGATTGCATTTACAATCATTTTATTGGAGCACCCAATCAAGTTTCTTTTTTGAGAATATGATTTATGATCAGAAATCATTTTTTTATAATAGCACGTTTATGAGGTGTACAATGCATTCCACGTCCCATTTCTATGAAAATCAATAATGTAATGCGATGAATTATTTTATTTAAAAAAAAAATATCTAACCTTTATTATTTGATCCTTTTGTTTCAACTATTTAATCACTATGAATATTTTAAAAAGAATTTTTGTTATTCGGTGCTATTTTAATGACTGCGCTGATGCATAGTTTTTTTTTTTAATTTCGACCACTGGAAAAGAACCGTTAACATTTTTTGGAAAAAATGAAGACGCTCAGAAAGAAAATATATATTATAAAAGTACTGCATACTTAATTTAAAATAATTAGCTTAAGATATTTGTTTTCACTAGAATAGGTTATTGGTGCTATTTTTTTTGACTGGCACTGTATATTAGACCGACTCACCTTATATGAGCAAAAAAAGTTAAGGCTGTACCCCTCTCAAAACTAACTTTGACATGTTTTATGAAGATTCCCAAAATATTTTGGCTCTACCGATAAAAAAATGGTATTTTTCATGAATAAAAAGTTTGACATGTTTTATGAAGATTCCCAAAATATTTTGGCTCTACCGATAAAAAAAATGGTATTTTTCATGAATAAAAAGTTCGCTAAATTGTTTTTGTCCAATGAATGACCAAATATAAAGAAATTCTGAAATTTTCGAGATTTTTGTCTCAAATCGTTCATTCATTGAAATTGGCGACTAAATGAGTCACCAATTTTTAGTTTCTGAACTATTCTACATTTCAGTTTATTCATTTATTGTATTTTCTTAAATGTTCAAAGATTGTTAACTTGCGGAACAGCGTCAGACAATCACCTTTATCGTGGTTGGTGAATTTAAAATACACCTGCGACTGCTTGGTAATAGATTAATGAAATTAGTTTACGTTCTCTTAAATCTATTACCAAACAGTCGCAGGCGTATTTTAAATTTGCCAGCCACGATAAGGGTGATTGTAGCAGTGGCTTTGCTTATCGATTTTGTGGTCTCTCTTCGAAGATACCCAAAATTTGTAGAAATAGGATTTTTATTTTCACAGAAATTAATAAAAGTAAGCAAATAATATCAAAACTTACAAATACATACCCAATTAAAAATGGTGCTCCCAACGAAGCAGGCTTGTAAGAAAGAAATGTAAGAGTTTCGCTTACCATCTCGCTTACGAAAGGCCTGAATTTTATATGGTGGGTTCTTACTTTAAAGCAATACATTTTTGACACAAAAAGCGCTTTATTCAACGCATATTATAACTGGTGAGTGTAGCTACAAAACCTGACAAACCTGCTTCGTAGTAAGGGAATGGCGTGGCACTTGAAATGTTATTTTTTTTTATAAAACTTGCTTAGAGTTCGTTCACTTATTTTTCTGTATATCTTATTACCTAGCGCATATGTAAATGTGCGCTTATTTTTTTAAATGTACCTTAAGTGCTTCGCAAAATGATAAAGTTGCTTATTGGGTACAAGAATTATCAATGAGAGAACATTTAACTTCATGTTATGGTGCAAAGCAAAATGGCTAAAGCTACCGGTCCACACCAAGCGTTCAATGTGTTTATGCATCTCTCCAAAAGTAGTACATAGTGTAAAATCGTGTTGACAGACGCAGAGAATGTATATACGTATCGAAAGCATGAAATAGGACTACTTTATACTTTAGAATGCGTCTTAAAAAAAGGTAAAAAAAACAAACACATAAAACGCGTGGTGTGAACCTCCAGCCTAAGAATTAAGAGACACCATTTATTATTCTGTTTGATGTTATGCTCTTTTTTTGAATGTGTTGTTGCTCTTAGCTGTTATGCCAAATTAAGCATTAAAAATTAAACTGTTTTTGTTTCAAAAAAAGTATTGTCGTATAGACAGTAAAATATCGCCGATACCGATATATCGGAAAATCCAAAGTATCGTTGTTTTATCGGCATCGGTATTCGTTACATCCCTAGATATTATAACTCGCCGGAATTTTCCATTTACACAAACTTTCAAATACACGGGAATGTATTTATTGATTTTTACAATTGTAAAAACAGAAAGATAATCTTCGACGGCTTCCAAATGATATTCTGAAACATTATAAAATACTAAGCAGTCTAGAATTGACCGTTTGTCTGTCTATATACGGACACTGCAGGTCTCGAAAGAGAGAAGTAGGGGATAAAACTTGCCAGAAATATGTTTTCGACAACGAATTGTTTGTGCCACACACAATTGGCCTTTTGTAAAAAAAAAAGTTTTGCACAAATAGACGGCTACAAAGGGATACATTTGGGACTTGGAGTTGGGCTCTTATATTTTATATGTACTATTGCTTTTAAAAATTGACAAAGTCGATTTATTTTTTAAACCATCGCCAGTACCAAAATTCTTCCAAATTATAGTTTTGACCATGTGTCTTTCAAATTTTGTTTGAAATTATAAGAAAATGTAAATTAAACAATAACACGAGGGGTGCTTCTTATGTTTTTAGCCTTAGCGTGTTTACAGGTGCATTAACCTTTCCAACCATAAACATTTTTAGGACGTTTCGTCAATTGAGCACAACTTGTGTTGTTTACAGTGACTTACAAATTTTGTCTCAGCAAAAGAATGGAAATACGTCCTGAACATTATTATAGTTTACCCACAGTATTGCCTTGATCAACTTACTTCCAATTTTGGCGCTTAAGCCCAATCCTTGGTAAATTGCTGGTAAAACGAATTCAATCGTAGTCACAGTTGGCTCAGTGTTGAAAGACGTTCAAATTCTCTGTTGTGCCTGAAAAAATTCATGCTGTACGCAAACTGCAGAAGAAAGATTATCTTTGGAAATACCACGGTATTGAGACATCTTTAGGCATAAGTACGACGAGCATCTATAACATATTGGATGAACATTTATTTATCTGTCAAAAAGATTTGTTGGCGTTGCATAGGGGGTTGAAATTGACTAAAAGTGAGGCTTATTTCAAAAGCTGAACTTTATCCTTCACAGTCATGATTGGTATTGGGTGAAAGTAAATAAGATTCTTCTTTATTGGCAGTGAGCGGTTAAAGTCAAATAATTTTTATAAATTTTGCATTTCATGTTTAAAATTGAGAAATTACGATATTTGTTTTAATAAATTTATTTCAAATATTTTTAAATGGGATATTTTCGACATATACATTAGGGTGGCAGCGAAATGTATGGAGCAATTTTTTTTTATTAATATTGATGTCTCCCGGGCGGAATATTGTGCACATGGTCTAAAATTGATGTCGATTTTCCATACAAGCAAAAAATTTTTTTTTCGATTTTTTTTTTATATAAGTTAGCTTTATTAGCTTATTAACAACAAAAAATTTCATTTCGATCGGACAAGATTTTCAGTTTCAAAAGTGACTCTGAAAAAAAATTTTCAGGGGCTTACTCTAAAAAATTTTCAAAATTTTTTTTATCTTAGTTTTGACAAGCATACATTAACGATATTTTGTCGCTCTTAATAATAGGTTTTTTTAAACATTTTTTGTGACGTCGTAATTTTCTTTTTAATAGGGCCAAAAACTAAATTTTTCCAGCTTTTGGCCCCAATTTAGAACAAAACTTCGATGTCACCAAAAAAAAAAGAAGAAGAAAAACCTGGTATTAAGAGCAACTAAAAATCTTTAATATGTGCTTATCAAAACTAAAAAAAAAATTTTTTTGAAAATTTTTTAGAGTTAGCCCCTAACAAGCCTCAAATTTTTTTTTCGGAGTCACTTTAGAAACTGAAAATCTTGTCCGATCAAATTGAGATATTTTGTCGTTAATAAGCTAATAAAGCAAACTAATATTAAAAAAAAAAAAAACCAAATTTTTTTTTTGCTTGTATGGAAATTTTTTTTATCATTTGAACGTTGACCTCAAAGGGGCACGGGTTAAAGTTATCCGATTTGATTGGAAACTTTTTCCACATCAGGAGATGTTGAAAATCCAAAGTTGAAATTTAGCTGCCACTCTAATATACATACATTGAATTTCAAAACATTCAGGTAAAGATCGGGTAAATTTTATTCATTGCTTTTCTTATATGAGATTTCAGCTTATATATAAAAAAAATCCTGCGGATTTAAAGCGTTTTTCTGCTATTTTCAATTATTGTGAAAAACTTCATTTGCTAAAAACGGCGATGTGTCGTTAGCTGAAATTCAAAACTAAGTAACTAACTTTTTAATATTTTACAATAGGAACAAAATAAGTTATATACTGAAAAATAAATGCTCATACACGACAAAACCAAAGGTACCAACACTTAATTGCGCGTGCATGCTGTAGTCGTGTGTGGGTCGCTTTAATTCATAGCGCCGTGATTGGCTTACGAGGCTCATACAAATAAGCTGATTCCGATGCATGCCTGCTGCGCAGCTTGGTTATATACATATCTGAACATAATATGCTTTAGCCATTTTTGTGATGCATCTTACAATTTGTTTGCGCATCATCTGCTTTTGTTATATTTTTTCGAAACGCTGATATTTGCAGTGATGCTGAACGTTGCTTTTACGAACGCGCTTCGCATCAGATGCAGCGCAGGCAAGCAATTCCGAACAGGCCATTCATTGTTTATCAGACTTTAAAAGTCATTTCGTTAATAAGTAAATGCCTTTTCATTCTTAGGCTCAAAATATAAATAGCAACCCTCGTATGCAATCGAACCTGAAGCATTCCTCTGAACAAACGATATTAAAATTTTATTGGTTTCCTTATTTCAGAAAATATGCAAAAATATCTAAAATATGCTGTTATTAGTAAAAAACTACGTATTTAAAATTTTTAAAATATTTTGAAAAAGCTTTAGTTTAAATTTTAAACTTTAAAACTTAAAGTGTATTAAATGCACTATGAAATCGATTTTAAAATTCACAATTTTAAAAAAAAAAAATATGCAAAATTATGCTTTTATTAAACAACTAGCAAAAAAGGCATATTTTAAGTCGCATATTTCGAAATTTTTTGCTCGATTAAAGATTTAATACATTTAACAACTAAATTTGGCCGGCTCAATTCAATTTGTTGGTTAGTTGTACTTATTCGTTTCCAAGAGTATAAGAATATGTGTTTGGCTGTAAATAGTTTAATGTATTTTATTATTGTTGTTGTACATGCTGATATTGTTATTGTTGCGTTGTAGTAGTATTGTTGCATGTTATTTTACGCACATTAATGGTTTTTCGAGTTAATGGCGTGTGGCATGTTGCGACTCATCGTTTAGCAGTGGTTGGCTATTATTTGTTAATTTACATTTATATATGCATTAACAACTTTACACACACACATATATATATATATTTACGTACATTCGTATTTACATAAAATAAATATACATACATACATATATGAATTGCTATATACATACATGCATAAGTGCAATATTACCATGCATCATCATAAATTCACAGACTTTTGCTACTACATTTCACCCATTACCCGAATGTGTATTTGTGGCTATGCTTTTATATTTACCATTGGTACTTGTTTTGAGTAAAACTTTAATACAAAAATTAATTATAAACATTTAAAAGATCATATATTAAAATACAAATATAATTAAATGCATTTAATATGTAAACACTTCAAAAAATATACTACTTTAAATTCTTTTTTAATTTGTTGCATAAATTATTGTAGACAGCAGTGAGAGAAAGTTGGGCTGGGCTGTATTATTTGATTTAATAAGGAAAAGTTCTACTTTTCTGCTCTAATAAAATACTGCTAATTTATCCTTTTTGTTGCCGCTTAAGGAGCTAGCAAGGCGATGCTAGACTAATGTTGTTGCCGTTGGCATGTCGTAGTGTCCACGGACATAATGTCCATGGGCATTATGTCGCACCAAAGAACGACATTAAGTCCATGGACGCTATGTCGCTCATCGATGCGACAAAATGTCCATCAATATAGTGTAATAATGTCCATGGACATTATGTCCTTTTTTGGTGCGACATAATGTCCATACAAATTGTAAAGCGAATGTTTACTTACCGGTACTTGTAATACCAGAAAGGAGAAAATCCTTGCACCCGGCCGAAGGCCGGTTGTGCAGAGAAGCTTTAGTTAGCGAAGCCGGTCTTTGTTATACCATAGAGGAGATTTCGTATTACTTCGTAATTATTATACAAGGAAGAAGCTATATTTTTTTTCCATTAATGAATAAAAATTAATTTGTATAAAAAAAAATATATCGTTTGCTAAAATGCAAAAAGGCGTAACTAACAAAAAATTCAAAATCGTGTTTTTGATTGATTATTATAAATGCCATTGAACTACATGTCTTCACAAAATTTTACACTTCTGCGATCAAAAATTGCGCTTTTATTAACAAAAAACAAAGTGACGTAACTAAAAGTGTGTTTATTTTATAAATGAAAAACTACGTAATTATCCATTTTTTTTTTTACGAAATATAATGAAATGGTTTCCTTCGAAAATTGTTTAAAGAATTCCACGGACGACTCATTAATGCATGTTTTTGACATGTTTATAGTTTTCATTTAATAAAGTTTTTTGCTTCTCCTGTAAAATTATAGTTTTGTTAGTTACGCCTTTTTGCATTTAATCTAACGATATGCACTTACATTTTTATTTTTGTTATATGTGGACATTATGACGCCTTCATATTTGACATAATGTCCTTATTAAAAACGACTTAATGTCCGCGGGCATTATGACGTTTTCCAAAACGACATAATGTCCATGGGCTTTATGTCGCACCGAAGGGCGTCATAATGTCCATAGACATTATGTCCGTGGACACTATGACATGCCACCGTTGTTGCCCCGTTAAGATCTACCACCAGTAGAGGCTACATGTCTGTAACAAATAAAAACCGCAAGCCATCGGAAGGTAAAAATAGACAATTTTATAGACAATTTCCGGAAACCCCTGTCAAAACTATGTTCTAAAATAATTCAATTCTTAAAAAAAACTCCAAAGAGTGAATGACGTGCTTGAAATAGTCTTTATACTTTACTAAATTGAGCGTATGCGTCTTAAATAGCACCTAACTCTTGATGTTGCACACTCGGAGAAATTGGCAGAATTACAATAGATCGCGGTTGACCAGCGTCCTATCTTTCGTTTATATCCAAATTGCCGGAGGGAGATTTTTATATGCCAGGCTTAGCCTGCTAAAGGACATCCCAGTTAAAAAAAAAAAAATACAAGCAAATAAACCAAAAGTTTCTGTACCCTTTTGTTTTGAGTCACTTGTTAACCGTTTTTATTTGCACAGTGCTATATACATAAATGTAATTCGAGTACGGTAAATCTATTTTCATTAATAAAATGTAGAAAACTAAGAAAAATTAAATTTTTAGGTACGTTTAACCATAATTTTCAATCTTATTTATTTTTTAAAAAAGGGGTTAATTAAAAAAAGGTTTGCACCACTGCCCCGCATGAAACAAAAATAAAGTTTCCGATTCCAGCACAGTGTTATAAGTGCTGAGCTAAGAGGGGAAAACAATGATGATACGGGCTTCTGTTTCAAATTAGCATCTCGGTGTTGTCAAATTTTTATTGTTGAATAAAGAAAACGCAGTTTTGATAAATTTTCATAAAAATACGATTAAATATTTATTTGCTTGTAACACAGAAAAATTGTAAACAAATTTAAAAATACAACGTTTTTTTAGTTGGGCTTTAAAAATCTTAACAAAACCTAATGGGCAATTCTACGCATAAGTCTACCATTAATGGTAGTAAAACTGGTGGCAACATTATGCTATTTTTAAGTTTTTTGATATTGTTTTTAAAAATTTGATATTTTTTTAAAAAATTTGAATTAGAAATGTAACTCATAGAATAAATTCGAAAAATAAAAAATGTTGAATATAATATAAAGTAACCTACGAAAGGAGATAATTCCCAGTTTCTATTAATTAAAAGAAAAATAAATTTTTCAAGTTTTTGAAACATTTATATTTCTTATTTCTAAAAAGGATTTGTTTTGAATTATTTTAGTTTCAATGTTGGTTTCTTACTTATTATTAGTGATTTCGTTTAGTTGGTGTTTATATTCAAAAATAGCATTTTAACGAGTTTATTAATTACAATTTTTTAGAGTTCAATAATTTTAGAGTTCCTATCGTTTCATGTAAAAATACTGACTTTTATACTATACAAGTGAGTATTTCGCTCGAAATGCCATATGGAATTGCCCTAATTTTTATTCTTGACGAGCACTGAAATAACTTGTAAATCAAAAAAATTCCAGACCGCCTGGCAAGCCTTGTTGGAGGGTATAATAAATCACTTCCATTAAAAATAGTTTTTTAATTATATTTATCTCTCTACAAGTATAATCTCTAGTTTTCATGCTAACCATATTTTTTAAAACAAGTTATGACCATAAAAGCGAAACTACTTAAAATAAATAAGAAAGGAATAAAAAAAAATCATGCTTAAATGCTGCTTAAATTCTATATGATTTCATGTGATTCAATTATAAATTATAATTGAAATAATACTTGTAACAATTGCCCACATACTGTCTATAAATATTTTAAATAGCATTGTTAACTAACTGACAACTGTGCCGCGTAATAGAGAGCTGAATGTTACGGTGCGGCGTAATGTGGTATGATGGGGCCAAAAAAAAACCAACTAATAATTTAGAAAGAGACAGACAGCAGACAAACATTTAAGCGAGCATACAAAATAAGAAGAATAAAAGGCACAACAATAATGGTTTTGTGGCACAAGAACATCCCTTGAGCGACAACAACAAAGAACATGAACAGCAACAATAAAAATTAAATAACTCATTACAACTGGTTATTGTATTGCTTTTTCAACTTGTGAATACTGTTAAAAAAGACATTTAAAATGTATGACATAAACGAAATCAGAAAATAATTATATTGTTGAAATTGTGGGGTTAAACAGATTTTGATAATCACTATATTATAATACAGTTTAATCTTCCTTAAGCGGATACCCCTTTCTGGCGCACTCTGTTTCCTAGTTCTGGGGGCGAATTCGATATCGAGCGAAATTTCCATCTAACTAAATTGCATTGTAATTTAAATCGATATCGAATGCCGTAATTTGCCCTCTGGCTGCTGGTAATATTATTTCTGGAAGGGCGAATGGAATTGAAAACTCAATTTTACGAAGTAGGAGTTCTGAAATATAATTATATATATTTTCCGATTCTTAGGGGTTGGAAGATAAATAGGTTTTGAACCGATCTCCTACAGATTCAAGCTTCTGTACGGATTCTAGTATATTTTGCTTCAAACCTGAATTAACCCCCTGAACTTCTGTTGTAAAACTCTTTTATCATGAATTCTTTTTTTTTGGCCAGAAATCAGGGGATGACCCCAACTTAAGCATTACTTTGTGTTGAAACTAGGAATATAGGTTCTAGGAAGGAGGATACAGGGAGTAGTGCTTGCACACAGAAAAAAATACCAATGTTAAATTAACATGGCGAAATGTTGATTGAAAATCATAGTAAATTTCTGCAAAAGTATGCGCTTTGTTTAAATTTATCATTATTTCATATTAATTTTAAATGAAAAATATTAAAATAACCTTAAACCACGTTTATTTTATATTATTCACTGTTAAAATAACATTGTTCAATATTGAATCCATAAAAACCTGTTTTATATTAAAATCAAAAGTATATCTTGTTAAATTAACATGCATACACACTTAAGAATGTAAATTTTTTTATTTGCATGTTTAAAATATGTTATAAAAAGAAGACAATTCCCGTATTCTTTTAATTAAAATTATTTAGTTAAATAGTACATCAAGTTTTTAAAGTAGAATGATGACGAAAACCATATCGGGCCATTCTGCTGATGCTTCTGTTAACAAAGGGGAATAAAAATAACTGAAACATGTGTACAAGGGGTAAGTGTTTTGAATTATTCTTAAATAAATGCACTCAAACCAATTTGATTCTACATGACATTCACGTTGTTTCAACTTGAAATAACTTTCATTCAACGTGATTCGGATTGTTATTTCAATATAAATGACATTTTGCTTTAACTTTACTGCAATGTTAAATTAACATGAATTATAGTTATTTAAAAAATGTTGTTCGCAAGTTATTGTAAAATCATGTTAAATTAACATGAAGTAACAATGAAGCAAAATCACCACCGAAAACGGTAAAATCAACCTTGTTTTCGACGATTTTACATTGATTTTTTTCTGTGTGTGTAGACATTGGACTTGAACTTTTATTCATGTTGAAAGCTAGAGGAAAGACTTTAGAAGGAAGGTAATTCCACATACGAACAGTCCGGTCCTTGTATTCAGTTGTACAATTCACCGGCTAATCGACACAAAAGGATAGGCTCTCGAGGAAAAACGTGTTTTACAAACCCACGTACGAGTTTCGGGAAACATATAACTAATTTTATCTGAACACATTCTATTTTAGCAACGATAAAACAGGCAAATACAGCCCACATTGCGGCGGTGCTCCAGGCAGTCAATAGAATTGGATACCCTACTGTCACCAATGAAAAACAACGCGCCCTCATGCACGCCGACGAGAAGTTTCGAAAGAGACTTTGAAGCACCGGCCCATACATGAGAGTTATATTCCATTCGCGGTCGGATATAGGTGATATACATAATATGGAGATCAGATGGCATGAAATATCTCTTACACCGTTTTAAAAAACCGAGTCATTTGAATACTTCTTTCGACACCTTCAATTAATGTTTTGTCCATTAGGCATCACATTGTATTTTCATGCCCAGAACATCAAGAGATTCTGATTCTTCAACATTTATCCCACAACTATATACAGATGAGGAACTTTGATCCGTTAAGCATCAGCATGCAACATTGGGTCTTTCGGTCATTAATATCGACCCTTTTCGCACGACCCCATTGCGAGATTATATCAAGATGTCGACCAAGTATATCATTCATATTTTGCCTCATAGAATCAGCATCGGCTACAATTTTTTTACCACTTTTTTTTTCGCAAGAGTAGAGAAAATAATGTGAATTTTTAAAGCAGCTAGATATGGCCACTATAGGTCGTTTTCTTGAAAAAGTGAAAGCTTGTAAATTTTGAATTGACTCCTTTTAGTGGGGCCAATGTATTATGTTGACATATTCTCGAGTTCAGATATATTAATATTTTCAATATTTATACAATATGATATTTGTATATGTAAGGGTGGTCCAACCATAATGCACGATGTAAATTGTGAGTCAAACCCAGTGTTGACATGCTAAAAATATCCAATTTTTCCCTACACGTTGAAAAAATTTCCCCTACAAAAATCCCTACGCATTATTATCATTAAAATAGAAGAAAAAACATTAGTTATAAAAAATAAATTTTATTTGATAATGTATATTAAAGCTTTGACATAAAATAAGCACAAAACTAATAAAAAAATAATGCATATGTACACAGAAAAAAATATCTCAAGAAAATTTTTAACAACACAGTTTGTTAAAAATAAAATTTTAGGTCAACAAACTTTTTGTTTGATTCAAAGAAAAAATTTATCAAATTTACACTTTGCAAAATAGCACTCAATAAAACAAATTTAATAATGAAATAATTAAATATTTCTTCATATTCAATAAAAAAAATATTTGAATCAAAGTAAAGACAGTATTTTAACAACTCTTGTCCATTTTTAAATAGCTCATAATTCTCATTTGATTTACAGTTTTATTTGAATAATATATTTAGTTTTGCCAAAGTCTTTGGAAAAGGTTTCCTGATGATCTGGCCTAAGCAACCAGTGAAATGCGAATAGGAACTTACTTATCCCCGCATAATAAATTTTAGTGTTTTTATAATAATTGAAAATTTATGACATCATCATTAATAAATAAAAAAAATAAAAATTCGATTAACATTTTGTTTAATTTATTCAACATTTTCAACAATTTATTTTAACAAATCAAGTAAACATGTTGTTGAAAAAAATTATTTTGGGCAACAACTTTTTTTATTGACTCAATAAACTTGGTTGTTGAGTAAAAATTTAACAATTATACATACAAACTTTTTTATCAATACCGCAAAAATCGTCATCGCAGAAAATTCAAAAATTTCTGTAATCAAATATGCGATTTTCGTATTCAAATATGAAAATTATTTTTTTCTGTGTACTTTTAATTAAATTCTTTCAACATTAGGTGTGATCCCGTACTCGACGTTGGGAGCCCGCGGGATCCCAATTTAACCGAAAACTGTTCCTGTCTTACAGTTTGGTAAGGTGGGAAAGCTTTTAAGAGAAAATTATTATTCTTCTTGCACGAAGTAGCCCGAACTTTTTCTTTGGGCAAATTTATAATATTGTTAAACAATCAGCTGTGTCAAAAATAAATAAAAAACTTTTTCTTTGGGCAAATTTATAATATTGTAAAACAATCAGCTGTGTCAAAAATAAATAAAAAACTGCAAGCAAGTTTACCAAAATAATTAATATAAGAAATATTTATAAAATAAACAATAGAAAATGTAAGAATTTTATGCACGTTAATGTGTCATTTATGTATTTAATTAAACATATAACGTATTCACGTTTTCTTTTGGATCAGAAATTTGGTTTTAATATATCCCGTACTTTTGTACATTTTTGTCTTTTAGTGATAGAAATGTTTTTTTTACTCTCATTTTACCGAACTTTACCCAAAAAGGACGGGATCACACCTATTGAATGATAACTTAGAAAACACATATACATACATATTAGAGTGTCGCCAACTTTTAAAACCACAAACAACTCTGGAAATATATTTTGAAGTTTTTTTTAGGGGAAAACATTTTTTCAACCTTTTTGGACAATAAAATATCATTAAAAAAACTTTTTTCAGCATTTATTTTTTAAATAACACGATATGACGAAAAATTCCTACATTTTGGATATTATGGAAAATCCGTCTGATTTTCCCTGCGCTTCTATTTAAGAACATATCAAAAATACCCACATGTAGGGGTTTTCCCCTACTTCTGACAACACTAGTCACACCTAAACGTTAAAAATTTTGCCCAACTTAATTCGAGATTTCTTTATTTCAGTGTTTGATAAATTCAACCATGAAGATTTACATAATTGCGCAGCGCATTTAGATTGTCAAAGCCTTTTACGAAAATGGGTGTTCAAATCAAAATGCATTTCCTCTACTTCATAATTTTTTGGTCGGCATAATGGACCAAATGTGGGTCGATTGTAGGGAATGTAACCTTACTAACCTAAATGTAAATTTTTTGTGTAGGGTCATTAAATTTCGCCTAAACTTTTTTGCATTTCTTTTACTTATTCTATGTAAGAATTCAGTTCTATTTTCTTTGTGAATTTATACATAAGAAGAAGTATGAGAAACAAATTAAAAAAAAGAAACAAAATTAATTAATTAAAACACACAATAAACTCAGCATGACTCAAATAAAAAACATTATAAAGTAGACTTCTTTCTAAAAGAAAAAATAACAACGAAACTATTTTCGTTCAGTTCGTTTCATCATTATAAATTAAATTTCTTTTTTTTTTTTAAATTAGAATGATCTTTTAAACACATTAAACATCATAAATAAATAATTCTGAAGAATAAAAATAATGATTTAAAACAAAATATATTGAAGAAAAAAAAAAAAACATTTATAAAACATTTTTCTTTCATTAGATGTGATGGTTTTTCGTTGTTTTTTCTTTTCTAACAAATGTTTGCGTTGATTGATGTATTACTTTGGGTGTTTAAATTTGTTTGTTTCAGGAAGCAAAAGAAATAAATCTCTAAAATATGTTTGAGAATAAAATTTTTGTTTTTTTGTTTTTAAATATTTTATAAATTTCTTCAGATTTTATGAATGATGCTTTCAGTGATTGTTGACCACAAAATGAAATCTTTTCGGAATGAAAAAATAAATTAAATTAAATTTATAATATAAGATATTATGAAAAAGAAAAATAGTTCGGATATTTGTTTAAATGCGCTACCACACATGTTGCTTGATTTGGTGGCCCTACATTGCTTGTTGGATAATTTATGTTTGTAATGTTAATTGGTATTATGTAAACTTAACTTATAAAACTTTGTTTTTAATTACACACGAAGCTTGGTAGAAACATATGTACATTGTTTAATATGTCGGCATAAATCACATAAAATATCTGCAAAAATTCTGAAAATTTTAAATCGAGTTAGATATCAATCGAAAATCGATTTTTGTTAAAAAAATAAATTTTTTCAATCAAGTCAACGTCTTAGATTTTATACTGAAATCGATTATTAATTTTTTAAATCAATTTTTTTTTATACTTTCCACCACGAGTGGTAAATAAGGGAAAACCAAGTTTGTCATACCCTATGAAATTTTTTAATATTTAATTTTTAAAACTTTTTGCGGGTGACGCACAGTGCTGTGGCCCATAGACATAAATAAAAAAACAAGTCTTATATTGTACTTAAAAATGTACAGATCGATAGACTACAAAATAATTCAAATTAATTGTGAAGAATTTTTAAGATATAACTCTTTTTGGCGGCGCTAGAGGGCTCCAAAGTTTGAGAATTTAAAGTAAAAATGGCTAAACAACTACTTGAGTTTTCCATGCTTCAGGAAAACTGTTGTTTTTTGAAGCACGAGATTGAAATTTTTTTTCTGTAGTAGTTAACTATATTTAGAACTAACTGTGAAAAAATTTAATTGAATTATGGTTATTATTCACTTAAGCTCTAAAAAATTTTTAAATTTGATGGAATATTAAAAAAAAAGAAAAATATCGTCTATGGGTTTTTTTCTGTTTTCGAATATTTGGACTGCTTTCTAATAACTACAAGAAAAACAATTGAAAAAATTTTGCCACAACTTGAAAAAAAAATTTTTTTTTAAATGGCTATTTTCATGATTTTTGCTAAAATTTTCATAGTTTTCAGGAGTTTAAAAGACAATAAATTACAAATACTGTGAAATATAAATTCAAATTAATACCGTTCAATAAAAAACAACAAAAATCAAAATATGTATAAAAAATTGTTTGTGTTTGTCTGCATTTTACGCCATAAGATGGCGCTAAAATCACAAATGCCCTTGGTTTTTTATTGTTTCAAGAAAATAATTGTAAAAAATTCATTTTCTGGATTACGAGATTCAAATTTTTTTTGTAACAGCTAACTTTATTCTTAACCAACTATAAAAAATTTTAGGTGAGTTATTTTCCTATACATATTTTTTGATGGTTTGAAAAATGCTTATAAATGATCTAAAAATTTCTTAGCTTTGATGGAATATTAAAAAAAAAGAAAAATACCGTCTATGGATTTTTTTCTGTTTTCGAACATTTATACTGTTTTCTAATAACTACAAGAAAAACAATTAAAAAAATTAAAAAGATTGAATTAGTTAAAAAAAAAAAATAAACTAGGAACATAATAAGAAATAAATCCAAATATATATACTATTGTATAAAATTTTATTGGAATCTTTCTATTTTTCAACATAGCTCCCATACAAATCATTCTCCCGAAAATAGCTTTTAATGCCAGCTTCCTTAAAAATATTAGTATTTACATACAAATTGGCGACAATGACTTTCGCGATAGCTACTATGTCATGACAAAATGTTGTCCAGGTAGGTCCAAAATAAACCATATGTTCCATATAAACCCTCATCCAAAAAACTCATATATGTAGATGAAGATATCTAAATAATATTCGGCAGAAAGAACTTTTAAATGAATCTTAACCTTATAACATAATTTTGTTCTGGCGGGTCCATGATTACCCATGGGTCCCGAATAGATAACACTCTAGGAAATTGGTTTTTAAATACTATGCTAAAGGGTATCACATGGTCGGGCTTGACTGATTATACTTTCTTACTTGTTATTTTTGCAAGAGCATTTTAAACGTTTTTAACTCATTTTTCATTAAATGATGTTTTTGTATTATTATTATATATCTAACAAATATCAATTTTCATACCAAATTTTATTACGATTGGACAATTTTTGTAAGTGTTATAGCATTTGTAAGAAAAAGGATACATGGCAGGAACTTGAGTCCTTGCTCAGATTTAAATGGAAATTTACACACACGTTGCTAGTTGTGTGTGTATCAGCATGTCCACTCTTTGTAGTTTTGTGGGCATTATTGAAGCTAAAATTACATTTTCCATTTAAGGACACATGGGAGGTAGACGTGTCCTTGGACCGATTTCTCCAAAAATTCACATTTTTCTTAACTAAGCTATTTTATGCTAGTGTACCAAATTTCAACTTCAACAACTCTGACAACTGTGTGACGGTTCGATCGTGGTCGACGTATTGGCCAGCCCAGTTGAAAAATAATGTTGTATATTATTAAATATTTTTTATTTAATTTAAGTTATAAGTGTTTATTTATGGTCAGTAGTTGTCTGCAATGAAAGTTGACACAACTCGACGGCAACGCAACAATTATTGTGTTATCTTAGTCGGTTCTGGAAGCATGCGATTTCTATTGACAGTGACACAGAAACAATTATTAAAATTGCTTAAAAAGTATTTAAATTTAATTAATGAATTATTTTTTTGTTAAAAGAAAATTAAAAATGTAATTTTGATTTAATTAACATTTTAGTTGTTTTGAAATAAATTTTTAATTAAATATTTTTTAAATAACAAAAAATTTTTTCTTTAAAAATAAAACAATTAAACTTGTGGAATTGTTCTTTGAAATTGTCAAAATCAATCAACACATTAGCTGCGTTCGTTTACCCCAAAATTTGTACAAATTTGTACTGGATTTTACTGAAATGCGTTCGCGTACACATAAATTTGTAAAAATTTCATATTACTAACCTATTGGATTTTACTGGAAAAGTAAACTAACGCACATAATGTTTGAAACGGCAAAGTTTTTTGATAATTTTTTTAATTTAAATTAAAAATATCATTTATTGAAAAAAAAAAAAAAAATATTCACAATTTCAAATTTTTACAGTTTTTGGTAATTTTGATTGGATGCAAAATCAACAAATAGGTTGCTTAATTCTATAAATTTGGTATGAATTTGGTAATATTTAATTTTTTCTGTGCAATTGGTATTTTTTATAAAAATTTTGTTTTAAGAAATTTCAAGTTGTTTCTGTTTTTTAATTAGAGTATAGTCGCTTTATTAAAAAAAGCGTATCTAAAAAGTCAATCCAACCAAGAAGAATAGCAAAAAGCTTTTAATTTTTAATACTATTCCTATAATCAGCACAAGAATAAAATGAAACGTAAAATTAATCAAATTGCCTGCTGCCTGAACAAACGCCTTTATTTTGTTTTGTTTTCTTATTGTGGTTTTATTTTTTGAATTTTATCGAAATATTAAAAATAACTTTTTCATGTCGTTTACACACCTAATATCTAATATGGTTTTCTCATTAAGTAACTAAAGCAATAAACAATAAAAATTTTAAATGAACTAAAAAGAATTTTTCGTAAAATTATTCAACACAAATTTTAAAAAATTAGGTTAAGAGTATTAAAATTATCATAATAATAAAGATTTAACAATTAATAAAACTCTTAAAATGAAAGTGATATTAAATTGTTTTCAAAAAACTTCAAATTAAAATTTTTATGTTTCATTTTTCATTTTACTCTTCCTTTGGCCATAAATAATCGTAAAAGTTTTTCATTTATTGAGTTCAATCTATGTTTGCTACTTGTGCGCAAATGATTCGTTGTATTGATTATACATATTGCTCTAATATTTCATCATTTGTATATAAATTCATTAAAATTTGAATTATCATACACAAATCAAATACAAATTTATCAATCATTGCACATTAACACTCACTCGCTCATTCGTTCTTCTTGTGTATTTTTATACAAGTTCGTTTTGAAATATAATTACTTGAAAGATTTTAAGGGAAGAAATGCAACATGATTTTGTTGTTATTAATTAGAAAATGTTCTTGTATGTTTTTTTAATTTCTAGCACGAGATGTATTCTTCTTTTTTGTATTATTTTTATATTAAAAATCAAACCAATTTTTCTAATGTAATCAAATTTATAATGTAATTATGTGCAAAATTTTATCAATGTTTTGGTTTTAATTCAAAATCATTTGAAAACCGTTTCAGTAATGATTAGGGATGCGATTTCCATGCAAATGCATGTTTTTTGTCGTTAGTCTAGGAACAATGTTCACCAATTATCTTTTCGAATCATTAAATTTGCATTAAAATGGCATTGATTTGTTTTTGCATATTGTTGCATATTTAGGTTTTAAATGCATATTTTTACATTTTTGAGTGATTTCTTTTTAATTTCCATATTATAAAAAAAGTTCTTAAACAAATTTTTAAATACCCAAAAAACCTACCACAAAAATTTTGAAATCAATTAATAAATTCTTTTTGAGCTTTTCTTTAAATACAAGATTTTCAAGGTTTCGGCAAAAGATCCTTCTATTTTAAACCGATGCAGCACCTTACATGGTTAACATATTTTATCCAAAACTGTTACAAATTACTTGCTTGGCACATGCGTTATACCGCGTTGCAGAGGAAATTAGCAGCCAATTCGGTAATCAGGGGTGTGCTGGAAATCGCAAACGCAAAACGCAAGAATTTTAAAAGTTGTTTTTTAGTAAAATTTCTGTAATAAAAAAGTTTTATGACAAATATTATACAAACATTTCTCTATTAAACATTATTTTATAAGAAAAATTATAAAAATTAGATTAAAAGTGTATTAAAAACAGCCTCCAAATTCTCGCGTTTTGCGTTTGCGATTTCCAGCACACCCCCCAATATTGCAATTTTTAATAAAATGTATCCCAGAAATCCCCTTCCACCGCAGCCAGTAGTAACAATATGGTGGCTAGGTGCTTCAGAATTCTATTTAAAAGACTTTGAGTAATTTAAGAATGTTAGAAGATTATGCATTTAAAAAAGTAAAAGAAATATTAAATTTAAATAACATCAGAGGTCAATTAGCATTTGTATTACGGATATATTGGTGAAACAAGAACTAATTAGGAGGAATTAAGTTCACTTAACACTCAAGTTGTATGAATTGAAAGTAAAATTAGCAATGTGGAAGGATAGAATAGCCCGATAAATTCAAAAAAAGTCGAAAACGTTTGGCGGAAATAATAAAATAAATTTCAAATATTTTTGATCTGATCTGGAATCAAAGTGGGATCTGAAAATAAATTTTTCCAAAATGGATTGGCATTCTTCAAGTACAAGACAAAGTTGAACTTTTAATAAACAAACAAAAATTTAAGTTAGTTATTTAAAGATATTTGAATAACAATAGACTGAATTTTATATATATTTGTGTTTTTAATAAAATTAAAAAACGATTTTTTGTAGAAATTTTTCAAGTTTTTAGGGCATATTTTTGATTTTTTTTGTTGCATATTTTGGATTTTTTAGTGCATATTTTAAGCGCTTATTATTTTTTTTGTGCATGAAAGTCTCATCCCAAGTAATGATTAACTGCACAGGTAATTAAATAACATTAATTTAATTAAAATATGAATAAGAAGTTTTAAAAAATTTTAAGATCAGTTAAGCGAACAAAGTCTTCGTTCGAAATCGATGAACAGGCCAATAATTATAATAATTGTATATCATAGCTTTTAGTCGTAGCTTTTCCCAAACCAATCCTTTACTTCCGGTGCAATTGTACACAATTTAGTATGTATATATGTATAAAACCCTTGCAGCGTGAACAATTAAGAGGATTATTTTGAAACAATTACTCAATGACAGAAGAGTTATAAGTTTTATAAGATATTTCTTAAATAGTAACTATTACAGTCCAACTTTTATTTTTTTTTTTAACCATAAATATTTTATTCCAATTAATATTTTTTTTTGCTTGTTCGGTAACAGTTGTTGACAACGAAAAAAATAGTTCATATTACATAATTATTATATTTCAATAGATATTTTATTCGTTTTTATGTGTTACTTATTGATAAGAAATTAAAAAAAAAAAACAGAGGGCATAACAGTTATCATTAAAGAAATATTTTTATTTGTTATAAATACATAATTTTATGCTTTTTCATTCATAAGTTTATTTTATTAATTCACGGCTTCTTTTTATAAATGAACTTTGGTTAAACTTCACAAACATAACTGATCTTTATTTTTCACCAGATAAGTAACAACGTTGATCATCCAAAATAAGAGCAGGAAATGCCCTCCCTACAGATACTTGTGTGGCTGGGACTGGATAATTGTTTTAAAAAAGGCGTATTGTACTTTTGTTCATGCGAGTAATTCAGTAAATGTATATCCACATCCTCATTAAGGGGTCTGTTATTTTCAATTTGCGCATTTGCTGTTATAATCACATTCAGTATCGTCATCCGAAGATGAATCAACTTCTAACGTACAGGTTTGTTCTAGGTTTTGGCTCGAATTGAAAACGAAAAATTTTTTTAATCCGCATAATTCATAAATTGGTGTTCTCAAATCCGCATGTTTTTGTGTATTCGAAGTTTTTGTTCGAAAAAACATAAGTTGAACTAAAGATCGCTAATTTGCTAACACTGGCATGATAGCAAAGTCTACTATTTATTATAAATCGTTAAAGCTGTAAAGAATCATAAAACTTACAGGAACAAACCGCCTCTATTGCGAACATGGATAAAAGTCGCGAAAAATTGAAAATTGAATATTTGAAACAAACCCAAAAACTAATTTGCGATCGCTAAATCGGTTAAAAATAAAACAAATTGTCGAAAAATAAAATAAGAAGCGTTAAAAATGAGCTAAATTACATCAAAATCAATGAAAAAGTAGATTTTTTTACTTTCACCAACCCCTTACTACTCTTATTGAAAACGAATAAAAACATGTGGTATGAAATGCAGAACGCCAAAAATGCTGAAGTAATCCACTTTTGAGTGGATTCGGATACTAGAACACACCCGATGGATAATGTTTGTCTTAACAGTGATGATATGCTTTGATTCAATAAGTGAAGATGGGGTTATATTGATCAGGTTATATTACTTAATATGAAAAATTTTAATAAACAATTTTTTAATATTGTTCAAAAAAGTTTTGAAATAACTTTTTTTATTTTAATTTTTTAATAATTTTTTTTATGTTCTCTATAACAGTTATTGCGCAACTTTTTAAAATATTTCTTAAAAAAGGGCAATTTTTTCGATTTTTAAAATTGTTATAACATGTATTTTAGTACCTTGCAATTACTTGCTAAATGGTTGATAACTTACTAATAATAATTGTGGTGTATGTGTTTTTCTATTGGCGAAGGGATGTATACGGGTTAAAATTTTCCGCCCACATTAGCTAAACACCATTACGTGAATGTAAGAAAGCGTTAGCTATTATGAGCTATCAAGCTGTCGTTAATCTAGTATCGGCGTATATTAATTGCTTTGGCAATGAACAGACGGCAGAATTTGCTAGAGCGGGATTTGCCTTGAAAATATCGAGTTTGGTATCTGATGGTTTACATCTCAAAACAACATCTTTAAAATATCTTTAAAAGTCGACGGTAACGGAACAATAATTGTATTTTCTTAGTCGTTACTGACAACAATCGATTACTATTGACAGTGACTTGGAATTTTATCCGGCGCTTTTAAGACGACGTCAAGTAGAATTGAATCTGTTTTCGACGACAGAAACTTTTGCGACGATTCAAATGAAAGTTAAGGAAATTTTAGTTCGAAAATACATAAATAGATAGTATATTAAATACGTTTAATGCAAACTTAAAAGAACTTATGGAAACAAATAAAATTTGCTAAAATTTAATGTGTAAATTATAATCCATCAAAACTTTACCATACACCTGTGTTTTTAATACTTTAAATAAATTGTAGACTTCGACCAAATGCCCACTATGGATTAACACTTGAAAAACTGAAGCCGTCACAATGAATACTTTTGGCTTAGTTTTTTAACTGTTAGTTTTCCAAATAAACTTTTTAAATTAATTAATTTTTTTTGGAGTAATACAAATTTGAGTTGGCATCACTGCTTTGTTTGGACACCCATTTAACAGCTGAGAGTTGCTTTTTGTTAAGTATGCTTTGACATTTCATTATGGATCGACTTACACCAGAGCAACGCGTGCAAATTGTGGAAATTTTTAATCAAAATAATTCGGCGAATGGGCTAAAGCACAAATTGATATTGATTTTGAATTTCCATTCAAAATTTTATTTTCCGATGAATTGGTAGGTGAAGAAGCAGAATTGTCGCATTTAGAGTGAGAAGAATCCACAAGGTTGTGTCGAAACACCACCACACCCTCAGAAAAGAACTGCTTGGTGTGCTTTATGGGCTGGCGGAGTCATTGGCCTATATTTCTTCAAAAACAATGATGGTCAGAATGCTAAAAGTTGTTGAAAATTGGTGTTCCAGATTGCGCCTACTACGCGCCAGCCGTGGCGGCCACATGGCCGAAATCATATTTAAACATTAATAAAATAAAATTTGCTACCCAATAAAGACGGTTTCATTGATATCAAAAATATATTACTATTTTTATTATGATTTAAACTTGTATCACTCTTTAAAAAACACCGTTATTAAATAAAAAAAAAAAAAAAACAATATGAAGAGATGGGATTTTTTCGTCAGATTTTTAAATAACATTTACACAACATTTTTAGAAAATACCAAATTAACGTCGATGTAGTCGTCAACTTGATGTTAACAACGTCTTATATAATAGGGGTGATCTTCAATCTGCTGGAAGGAGATGCCGCAAACTTGTTGCCCATATATAATAAGAATTGCTCGTCATATATGCCGAGCCATAACCGAATTGATATTTCGAGACCGAAATCGGCCACGGGAAGATGCGAGCAGACTGGGAGATTTGTTCAACAGACATTGCCGGAGCTGCTAGGGTAAGAGTCTTTTATCTACGGCACTTCTAACTAAAACTAACAAACTGTAGTTTCGTGTAAAGGAATTGACAACTCTTTGCATAACTCATACATAAACAATCACTGTCTCCATCAGGAGGTTGTACGTATGCATATTGACCCACCCAGTCCCTGACGTAGCACTTTCGTACTTTTTTTTTATTATAAACGAATTTTTACCCGATCAAGTAGTATTTATGTTTGAATGAAAATATCTCATTTTTTCTAAAAGCTTTTCACACTGCTCCTTCTCTGAAGGTTGTATGTATGGGTATTAGAGAGCGATTATTGCTTGACGTTGCACTATCGGGGGTTACAAATGTAAATAATATCTCAAGATTGTCAATGCTTAAAATCAGTTGATCTCCACAAAACGTGATCCTTCGGATTTACGTAGCGGCTGTGATTTAAACCTAATCGCGGGGTGGGGAGCTCTAAATTGCCCGTAAATTTAGATGGGATTCGGCATGATGGATGGGGTAAATACATGGTGCAGACAATTATGTTTTTAAATTTCACCTGTTTGTTGCTGGGCATTTAAACAGAACGCTTTGTTTACTCCGTAATAAGATCACCATGTGCTAAGACCATAAAAAATTTGCTCCTGCTTTAAAATCGCAAATTTCGCTTATTGACGTGGCTATTAAGATTTGCCGTTCCCTGTACCTCAAAGCGCATAAAATACATTTCTCGTAAAACCTTTATTTTAGTAATACATCTAAATAATTTGAATACCTTGGGACGGGTTGATTTGTGTACCCTTTACCACAGGTGGACAGGTTTGTCATTCCGTTTGTAATTTCTACAATATTGATGTTAGACCCTAAATGAGTTGCGAAGTTGATTTAGCGATGTCCGTCCATCCGTCCGTCCACCTGACCAACTGTACGAGTGTAGATGCAAAAAACCACGACTGCCTCTTATTTTACTTATAAATCCCTTGTTGTTTGGTTTTTCTCTGTATATCTGGAGAACGGCAAGAATCAAAGTTTCCAAATTCGTTGCAAGCACCTTGGTTATCAATACACAACCTCTTTATAAAATGAACCGGATTGGAGAAGTGGCTGTGACATAAAGTTGTTTAATTTATATCTAAAGAACGGTATTTATAAAACTTTCTATTCTATCGCACCATGGTGAAGGGTAAATACGATTCGGCATATGCGAATATAGCACTATTACTTGTTTTTCTATGGCCGAAAAGTTAAAAAAATACATTAATTGAAAAGACATCTTATAAGGAATTACCCAATGCTTAAACTTTTCAAATATGTAATTAGATAAATATAATGTGGCGTTAAACTGTTTAACATTTTCTACATGTTACACTCCGTTGCTGTTGCTATTTTTATCTCCCCATCTGCTTTATGCCATTCCCATTCAAGTGTATGATTTAGCTCTATCCAAACAGCCAATGTCTGTTATGAATTATAGATTATTAAAAGTACAAGGTGTTTGTATTTTCATTCCCTTTCAATCTTAAATATAACAGATACATCTTTAGCCCCTTCGTAGCCCTCATATTCCATTTATTAGAGTGATGTCGTATGGCAGAATGTATCTTCTGTTGGTTTATATATTTTCTCATTTTGAAATCTGTTTACATTTTGGAATAATTTAAACAAATTTCATAATATTCCTCATTCGTTGTACTCATATTGTGGTACATTAATACAAAAAGAAAAAAAATTAATATTCTTTATTCGAGTCAATATTCGAAGAAGAACAAAAATTAAAAAGATGGAAAAAAATTACTAATTAAGTGCGTGATTTAAATAGAATTTCATGTTTTTATTTTCACAATTCTACGGACCGACTGAATGTTTTAAGAAAGGGAAAGTTTTTTTTGATTTTTCTGAATGTGTATTTAAAAGTGTGTGATGGTACTTTTTAAATTGATGAGGTTTTGCTGATGATGATAAAGTTGAAGATGATGAGTTGTTTCTTTGCCCCAGCTAAGCGATACATCCGCAAAATGTTTTATGTTTTGATTTAATATTTTTTGGATTTTTTATTTTCATTCTTTTTTAAAGATTATTGTAGAATGTTCTTATTCTTGACAGGCATTCGTCATTAACATTTATCTCATTAAGTTTGAAATAGACATTCATTCTGCCTGTGTTCGAGTTGGTATTTTAATTTTTTTTTTTTGTGTTCAAGTGGGGAACAAATTATTTTTCAACAGGAAATGTTTTTAACATACTTAGTGGTAGAGATTTTCTTTTGCCAGCTAAAGCGAAAGAAAATAAATTGTTTCATGATACTTACTTTGTCGTTGTACTAATCAATGCTGAACTGTTTAAGGCTTTGGAAAAGATTTTTCCATTAATTTTACACTTGTTTCGTTAAAAAGGCCAGATTTTACGGAAGATATAATTTTTTTTAGTTTTATCAATTTTGAAAATCATATAAAATTTACAATTTTGCTAAATTTTCTTAAAATCACCTCAGAACTAATTAATCGCCGCCAAAAAGATGTATGTATTACAGACAGTTCCTTCTGGGATGTCATTGGAGAAGTCATTCAGACATCGACATTACACAAAGGCTCACTCCCCCGAAGCATGTCAGACAGGACCTATACATATACGAGGAGAGCATATAGAGTATATAGATAATATATAGAGTCATATGTGACAGCTTTCACATTCATAGAGATATCACCAATTCCTTGGTACCAGGATACCGCATGAATATCGTAATTGAAGGTCGCCCAGCGACGACAGCAGGCACTGAGATGATTCTACCGCGTAAAACAAGAGTTGTTCTGGCACAAATAAGATCAGGATGGATTAAGCCTACTTAATGACTTCTGGTCGCGCCTACACCGTACCGTCTTTAATTTATTTCCAACATGTGGTCAGGGTCCTCATGACACCCCCACATATTTAATAAAATCTATATTAAATGAAAGGGCCAATGTAATCGCTATCGTGGGAGGAGAACTCGAATCAGCTAACCTAGCAAATGCGAAACCGTTTGAGGCAACGAAAGGGGAATTGAAGGCGTGGGCTAGGGAAACCCACAAGGCCGGTTGAAATAGCGAGACTCTGGGTAGGACCACTAAGATTTAATGGGGCAACCCAAACGGGAGGAGGACAAGAAGCCTACTCAATGGGAGTAAATCCGAAGTTAGCATGATGGTACGTATCCTAACTGGTCGTACAGGATTAACTACATCGAATTGAACGAGCGGAATCTGAAGAGTGTAGGGCGTGTGGTGAGGAGAGCGAGACGCTTTAACACTTTCTCTGCCATTGTCAGGACTTTGTCGAAATAAGATTCAAAAGCTCGGAAGCGATGTTATGTTGGAATAAGGATCCCTGAGGAACGTTGACTGGAAAACCTTAAGGAATTACGTCCAGGAAACGAAGTTTCTTAACGGACGCTTACCCCCTCCCTATAGGTAGTGGCAGCACTACCCATCTTAAGGAGCGCACAACAGGGCCGGTTGTGTTCTAGGTGTATATCGTACATCGTGCTGATATGAGGTTGCATCTTTGATGCTTCATCCTCCTTTCGACCTAACCTATATTAAATTTAAATCTATTTCAAAGTAATAAACGAAAAGCAGGGCATTTCAAATTCGTTGAGAATTAAATTTTTTTCGTTTATCTTTTAATTGACTTGTTATTAGCAAAATGTTGTGTGTGTTTTTCTAAATGCGTTTTTGTTTAAGTATAAAATTAATGATCTTTTCAATTTGTAGGCCAATTGATTTTCTTGCAAAAATGTTTTAGTTTTTATGACATTTGAAAATTGTTTTCATTTTGTTTTCTTGTTGTTTGGTGGCTTTTAAATATTTTATGTTCGAATAACACTTAAAAAATAATAATTATTTTGTTTCTGTTTTGGTTTATTTATATTAGTTAAACAGTAATGCGAGGGTTGGTATAAAAATTTGTGTAAGAAACTTTAAACAATTTTGCTCATTTTCTAAAAGTTTGTTAGTTTAACATTAAAGTTTCACTAAATTGACTTAAGCTTAATTTGTTAAAAACGCTTTAAAACTTGCATACTCAAATATTTCTTAAAATGACATTTGACCGTATTAGTTTTTTTTTTTAAATATTAATCCGGCAAATGGTTTTGTTCAACTCGAACGTCGATGTGATATTATTTTTTTTTGTTAGGACCAGTACTCAGGGGTGACCGCTACTAATGCATTGTATTGTGTTGTATTGGAGCCAGGCGCGGATCCAGCTTGAGCCTTTGGGGGGGGGGGGGGGGGGGGTAATTTTTTATGTTACAAAAAAGTAAAAAATCTGTTTTAAAAAGTTTATTTAAAACAGTATGTGTATTATATTAAAAAAAACTCAACAATAAGGTTATATAAACTATAAGATCAGTTCAATATAAATTAAAATAAATTAATCTTTTAAAATAAGCAATTTATGATTTCCTTGTGAGACAATTTAGATAGTACAGTCTATCTCGTAGCATTACTGACGAGCATTTAAACGAAAAACTTAAATATTTTTCTTAGATTTGGGTAGATATCTTCATCACAGTTTTTTAAAGCATCTAGAACGTTATCAGATAGATTTTCAGATATTCTCCATGTTTGTTGCCAATGCAACAGTTCAGGCTCAAGTTTAGATGTTAGAAGGAGCTTATCTCTTTTATCACACATAATCAACACATCAGTAAGTTGTGGTTTTGTATCTGTATATGATTACACTTTGAGGTAGAAGTTTAGGTATGTCCAATACATTTAGTATATCTGTTGGAAAATGTGTTTTGAGATCTTCTGAAATAATTTCAATAAGAGGAATGTAACCTACAACTCGGTAGTAATCTACAACATTTTGCACAGAAAAAATTATTTTCAAACAAACGCTTGTTTGAAAATTTTTTTAATTTCTATAAATTTTTTTACTGATTCAATCAATATTTTTGTTTGATTTTTATTTAACCAACAAAAATGTGAACAACTCTTCAAAAATATAATAATCGCGTTCTTGGTGTCAAGTTTTCATAATTTTGTATGAAATATTTAACGCTCTTTAATGTTGTCGTCTTTTTGTATTTTTTTATTTGATCGTAATAGTGTTTTCACACCTAAAGTTAAAACCTGGTTTTAACATTAAAACTATTAACAGCTGATTTTGCGTTCACATTACAAGTTTTATAAAATCAGGTTTTAACTCACAGTTTGTCCAATAATTTTATGCAAAAAAAAATCATTTCTCATAGAATAAGAACATTTTTATAAGAAATTAATGAAGTGAATGCTTGAAAATCAAACAATTTTATATAAAAAAATTAATTTTAGAATATTTTATCGGTTTGACGTTTTTTTTATTTATTTTAATTAATTTATTTTTATTGAGCGCCATCCCAGAAAGCATTTCTGAGATAATTTTTTGTAAATATTACCTAAATGAGTCTTCTTAGATCCCATTTGATGATTAAAAAAAACTGATGTATCACTTAAGCGATTGAAAGAGTTCATATATTGTAACCTAAAACGCAAAAGGCCCTTGCTAACCAAAAATTAAAAATCGTGTTTTTCATTGATTCTGATATATTGCATCAACACAAATGTATGCAAAATTTGGAAATTTTGGAATCAACCGACAAAGATTTGCGATTTCATAAACAAAAAACAAACGACACAATCTACAAAAGATTAAATGATTAACGCTAAAAGGCCAAACTAACCGTGTGCATAATATGCAACATTGTCAATTGTTCTAACAACGGTAGGTTTTACAGGAAAAATAGAAGAAAACTTAATTATAAACAGTTTGAGCCAACTTATAAATTTATCATTTTAAATTGTTTTTTGCTTCTCCTGTAAAATTTTCAAGATGTTAGATAGGGCCTTTTGCGTTTTAGATAGCGATAAATAAGATCGTCATCATGTTAAAATAATGATTTCTTAATATTTTGTATTTTTGTTCATTAGTCTTGTCAAATTAAAAGAGTAAAATAGAAATGTTCTTGTAAGCCAAACAAATTAAAAGATTGGCTAATAAAGAAGCCCAAACATTACTGTCAATAAATGAAAGTATGTAAATGTAATTGCGAATAGTTTCTTATATCCTTTACGAGAACCCGATTACTTGCGTTTGGTTCAAAATAAAATTTGTCCAAATAATCAAGGGGCACTTTTATCAGAGAAAAAAATTCAAAACATGACAATTAAAAAATTATTTTAAATATAATTAAAAGTCATATAATTTACGATTAAAAACTGAGACGAAAAATATAAATTTATGATTATAAAAACTAACATTAATTCGAATAATTCTTTGATTCATCGGTAGTGTGCATTTTCTCATAACAAGAGCTTGGTTCCTAAAAGATTCGATTGTGATATAAAATGCTTGCTGGGATTAAACATTATCAGCTGTTTGCAATTTCTTAACTTGGTAGCATTGAATTTAGTACAACTAAAACATGGTTGTATTTCATTAATTCTACTTAAAACCAAATCAAAAAAGGTTTTAAGATGGTTTTAACAAAATTATTTTGTATGGTTTTAGGTTTTAATGATTGGTTATATCGTTAAAACCAAAATTTGTGTTAAAACCTTAAGTGTGAAAACACTATTAGCAACACTTCTTTATGTGAAATATAAAAACAACAACAAAAAACACACACAGTCTATTTTTGGACGCTTTAAAAAAGTGCAACTATAAGAAAAACAATAGCAGAAACAACATTATAAGAAACAAAATCCCGTATTCAATTTTTTAAAACTGTTTGGTTAAATACATCAAATACGACAATAAAATGATGACGATAAACATGTCGAGTCGGTCTTCTCCCAAGGAAAGCATACAGCAACAGTGAGTGAAGAAGAAAAAAAAGCATTGTGTGTATAAATTATTCCAACAAAAAAATGTGTCTCAAAGCCAGGCGCCGGCCGCTCTGCTCTGCTTTGCCTTTACCTTCTACAGTGCTTGCTTGTGTGCGCGTGCGTCATTGCTTGTGCAAAAAAAAACTTTTTTGTTTTTGTTATACCTATGATTTTCAGTAAACTATTTGTTTGATTCAGTTAAATTATTTGTTTGAAAAAATCAGTGTTTTTTTTCAATAAACGAAATGCAAATAAATTGTTTGAATATGCAAATTTGTTTGTCGGACCGATTTCAGACAAAAAATGTTTTGATTCTACAAATTTTTTGTTTGAATTGGAAAAATAATTTTTTCTGTGTGGATGTGATTATTTCGTTCAAATCTTGTCTTTTCGATTGGAACTTCGATTTGAACTCAAATAACTTTAACTTTTTCAAAATCGCTTTAAATTGTTCTTCGGCTTTATTTCTTTTCTCTTCCAGGCACATGATAAAAGTTTTGATAAGGCTTGATCCTTTTTGAAGATCTGTATATCGTTCTTTTGTAAAATAATACTAAGTGGCTGTGTTACAATAAGTATCACACTTAATATGTATATTCAATAAATAAATTCAAAAGTGCTAAGTAATTTCCTTAATATAAAGGTAGGCATAATACCTTTCCACTCAGATATTTTTTCCAAAGCTTCTATGTTGAAATATCTTAAAGATAAGGAAATCCGTGCTTTCGTCTAAAATTATCGAATAGAATATTGATTCATACATATTTCAAAATTTTAAATTCAAAGATGACTATGATGAAAATGTGATACGAAAATCGGTTGTATTCAAATGTATATAATAACACTGTGCATGAAATTGACACTTTTTTTTCGTGACAAGCCGGGCACATGGCGTTTTAACATAATTCGGGGACGCTGAATCCAGTGGTGCCCGCGGTTTTTTCAGATTGGCTCTGGTTTTCGAGATATACCGTTATTTCGAAAATGGAGGAGGTTGCTCAACATATATTCGCGTAACTCAAAAACGGGTTAGTTTATTGAAATTACTAAAAAAACCGAAATTCCGCAATAAAATTTCATTTCAGAAAAGTAAAACTCTTTTTCTAATATGAGTAGTCGTTATTGAAACATAATTTTTTTTTTGAAAAAAAAATTAATTTTTTTATCAAAATTTCGAAATTTTTGTTTTTAAAAAATTCATAAAAAATTCAAAAATGCAGCTAGGCTTCTAATTTTTTGCAAACTTATAAAAAACGAAGCTACAAACAAAATAAGCCATAAATGATTAAAATCTGTTTGCAACTTTTGATTTTATTCACAAAAGTCGACAAACATTGTGTTTTAATTACTCGATTTGAACTTATTCGTGTTGAAAGTGAGAGGGAAGACGAACTGTCCGGCCAAAAAACGAATTTTCCCTGTAATGCGTTGTACAATTCAACGGCCAATCGACCACAAAAGGACGGCCTCTTGTGTAAAAACGTGTATTATTAACAAACGTACGGGTTTTGGGAGCCAGATCCTTAATTTCATTAGAACTCCTCACATTGTAGTAAATGTTACACTGGTAGACACAACCCAAATTGCGACGTACTGTCACCAATAAGAACCCTCGCGCTCTCCTACACACGGTCGAGAAGATCCAAAATAGACTAAAGCACCGACCCACATAGGTGTTATAAATAGTACCAAATTTACTTTCACATTCTAACTGCACTATTGCTTCTAAAAAGAGATGACAGGTTCTGAAGAAGTAAAAAAGGCACATTCAATCAAACGCACAACATTCAATTTATTAAAATACTAACTGTTTGGTCTCGGCGCTGCTCGGGATTTTCTAAACAAAAAAAAAAAAAAATTAAATACTGGATAATTTTGGTAATAACTTGACCCCAGTGCTATCACGATAACAGCGCCACCTATCGAGACTTAAGAGAAACCTAGCTTCCAACTGAAATAATTGATTGTTCAAGTTTGGTGTTAATAGGTCTAGCGGCTCTTGAGTTTTAGGAGCACATACACGGCACAAACGTTTTTATATATATAGATAAAAAATATTAATGTTTGACTGTAAAGAAAAATTTTGTTAAAAAGTTTAACAAGATGCTACAACAACTACAACACAATTGCCTGATTATGACTGATTGTGGTCGCATAAAATTTCTTAGTGGGCCGCCAATTTGTATGATAACTGCTACGTTATCGGCCGCTTGCACTGTCGATCGACTTGTCTTGCTGATAATTCTAAGTGGGCCGCAAATCAGCTGTTTGTCGTTAAAAATGCAAGCGAATTATAGCGATTGACATTGGGGGATAGGCTGTTACTGTTTACAACCCTGTGATGGTGCGGTTAAAAAAACATGAAACATTTTCAACTCATGAATAGCATTTGTAAAGTTGAGTTGTTAAGTTTCAACTCAACTGGATAACCAAAAAATATATAGCACAAAAATATAAATATACATAAAACCATTAAACATACCTAACAGCCAAACCTAAGCAACAGCGGAAAGCGTTTTCTAGCTGTCAAAAATTCTGATGCCCAAAATCCGATTTTGACAGCAATTTGCAATTTTTGTGAATTTAGCGGTTTTATCTAAATTTTTTATTTCTATTATGTGGGCTTTATTAGCACTTAAGTTAGCACTACTATTCGTGACACAATGTTGACGCTCCTGTTTAGGTATGATATATCAGCGTAAAAGCTAAGCGGAAGAAAACGTTTCGTCGTGGTCGAATTTGTAAACGTTTAAAATTTTTGTCGATATAATTTTAAATTTAAGTCAACAATAATGTGAAACACATTTAGGCAATTCCAAAAGTGTTGTATTGGTTCGTATTTATTTCGTTTACGACAATCCGACAATCATAATACCGATTTTTAAAAATGATTAATTTTCGACTACGACAATCATAAAGGGGCGAAGCGATATCACATTGGTGATAGAAAGTCTCACAAGTGGTAATCGTTTTCGAATCGATAACTTTCTTCTTTTACGGACTAAATTGTACCTTTCGTTATTATAGCGTTTATCCATTAAATTATGACGTTTTCGTTTTAAATTTGGAAAGAAAATATTTGTAAAAGTGAGTCGTAACGATATCGTTTTTAAATTAAAGTATTTAATCCATATCGCACTTGTTCAACAATAGTGCCTTACTTCAAATCTTTGTTTTTCGCTTTTTGGAAAAAATTGAAAAATGGTTTCTCAATTCGTCTAAAGTTGCTGGTTCGAAAGATCCAATAACTTTTCTCAACGCAATTGTGGATTTTTCCCATAACATCTGGGCCCTGTTTCTCAAAACTACAAGTTACAAATCTGCAAGTAAAATACATTGAAAAAAGCAACAATTTTACCAGTTTTGTTTTTATTTCAAATGTTTGTTACTTGTAGATTTGTAACTTGTAGTTTGAAATTTTTCTGTTTTTATTATATTTGTTTTCCCATATAAAATTTAGAAACAAATTTTTTCAATATTTCGTAGAAAGGTGCTTTATATCTATAATTGTAGTGTAGCCCCTCGTATTCATTAACATTATTAGCGTTTTAGATGGCATGTGTTTTTTAAACTACAAAAAAAAAAAGAATGTTGCAATTAAATTTTTGTTTTCAAAAACTATAAAAATGTCAAATGTGGCAATGCAAAACTAAAACCAATTAGTTCAGAAACAAACAGTCTAGCCAGTGATGGCTTAATTGATAATAATTAAATAAATATTTTTAAATTATGTATTGTATTATTTATACTTATATAATGATAGGTAATATAGATTGAAAGATAAATATATTTTAAATGCAGGTTATTTTAAATGATTTAATATATTATTCTAGTAGCACTTTAAATAAATAATCCCTAATTTGTCGAGTTATTTGAAATTGAAAAAATTAATTGTAAATAATGGGGTTTTTAACCAGAACTCTATTTTTCTTGTATCAGTAGAAGAACCTTCGGCAGTGGTTACAATGAATGTAATTTTGCTCAAAATAACAAAAATCTACAATGAAAATGGGGGATAGTTATGTAAAATTTACAAAAAATCCGCATATTTAAAAAAAAATCGGCATTATCGGCACTTTAATTTAAAAAAACCGGCAAATTAAAAATACCTATATTAAATACAATAAAACCTATTCTTACTTACAAAAAAAAATAATTCATCATTAACTAATGCTTAAAACTTATGAAATTACAAAAAAAAAAAAATCAATCAAAATAAAAGTTTTATAAATAAATTGTAGTTAAATAAAAAGTTTTTTTAACTTTCTTATATATCAGTATATTCTATATGTACATATTTGAGTTTGGCATTTTTATTAATTCCTTTTTATATCAGCATCAGTTTGAATTATTAAATTTTAAATAATCAAAAAGTAATTTCAATTTTTGGGAATACAAAATTTTAATTTCAAAAGATTTTGTAAGATAAGATAAACCCACTGTTTATTGTTGATGTGTTTTGTTTAAACTTTGATTCCATTACAAGTAGAACTGTTGCTATAAGTCTTATACGCTTAACAGTTTTATTTGGTTAAATATCTTTAGTTTTTCTAAAATCTTTATGGATGAAGTTTCCTGATGATCTGGCCTAAGCAACCAGTGAAATGCGCATAGGAATAGCTTATCCCATCAACAATAAATTTCAAGTTTTTTTTATCAATAATAAAAACTGGGAATTAAGCACGAATAACAAAATCTTTTGAAATTAAAATTTTATATAATCTTTAAAAAAAAGAATATTTTGCAAAAATTAATTTTCCAGTGAACATTAAAACTTTGTTACATTAAAAAATTCTTTCCACAATTGCGGAAGAATGTGGAAGGTCTAAAAATTGTACCAAATGCTGAATCTGAAATTTATTGCCAAAAGTCTGCAAATTTATTTAATTTTCCTTGACATTAGAAAATTTTTTTTATTTAAAAATTATTCCTTTTTAACTTTGGTGGAATATTTTTCAAATAAAAATTTATTAACCCAACACACATATTACAAACACTGCATATGATATTGAATAAAACTAACCCTTTTTCTTTCGTAGAAGCGCTGACTTAATAACAGTTGCCTCTTTTTAATGTTACAACTATTTCAGTATCGCTTAAAGTTAGTATATTATTATCAAACAAACAAAAAATAATCGTCTTTTAAGTGTTAATAAAAAATCGGCATTTTTGGAGCAAAAATCGGCAAATCGGCACTTTGATAACTTAGGTGCAAAAAATAAATCAGCAAATATGGCAGGCCTGCATATGGCCCAATATTTATGCTATGCATATTACTGAAATGGGGTTTCAACAGGACGTTGTCGCATGTTAAACAGTCAACGATACAAAAAACTTATTGAACATCATTAGATAATTTTTTAATGCGAATATCTGAGAGATAAAAGAGGGCCTTAGTCCAAAAAATATTTCTAACTTATAAAAATTATTAAAAAACGAATATTCTACGTAAATTTGGTAAAAAAATAATGGTTTAAGTCTAAACTGAGCCAATCGAACTTAGAATGCTTGCTGTGGTAGGCAAAATAGACCTGGGATTTTGAAAATATCAATTAAATAACCGACATTTGTATTCGTTATCGTGCTCAAAATCGGCCCGTTATAATTTTTCTTCTATAACCACCTAATCTTAAGCTGGAGGTCCACACCACGCCTTTTCGATGCCTCCGCAGCGCTGTCAATAAATATAGTACATAGATGCTACGTAACAAGTTACATACGCGTTGAATGCATAAAGTAGAAATATTTTCTACTTTTGTAAGCATCACAAGTAGCGTTCGAACAAATCAGCTGATTTTAATCTTCTTAAATATGGTTGTTTTTTATGATATTTTTATTTTAACTGGCATACGAAAATCTAAGAAAATTTCGGTTTAAACCTAATAAAATAATTTTCATTATAACAACGAACGCTAACATAATGTAAATTACCATCAAAAAGTAAACTTAGGTTGTATTAAATAAATTCCTATTTAGTTAAACTAAAGTTTAATTTTTATTTCATTCATTTAAAATTCATTTTTATTTGTATCTAATTAATAGCATTTTACATATTTTCATAATATGCTAACATTAAACATAAAATTTAACTTCTTTTTTTAAATTGTTAATCATTTTGCCAGTAAAATACACTTAATTATCACGTATGAGTATTTATATATCTGATTCAGTTCACATCCTTATTTATTATCAGGGAAAGTTTTTGCAAGCTAGTAGCATAAAAAGTATGTATTTACATATCGCTCATTTACACCAATGGTAAGATAACTCAAAAAATGGTGTTAGTGGTACAATATTGTTTGCTATGTTTTCTTTTTATTATGTATAACACTCTTTTTCAGCGATGTGCCGGAAATCGAAAACGTAAAACGCAAGAATTTGGATGTTGTTTTCAATACACTTTTAATTTAATTTTTATAATAATTCTTATAAAATTCTTTTTAATAGAGAAATATTTGTATATTTGTCATAAAATTCTTTTATTACAAAAATCTTATTAAAAACGACTTTTACATTTTTGCGTTTTACGTTTTCGTTTTCCAGCACACCCCTGTTTATATCTTTTATACTTTCCCCTTTTGAGGAGGAGAATGTGTGTTTTTTTCTAAACGGTTAGAGCAAATCAAAAATTTTAAACGCGTTTATCTCGAAATGGATTTGTTTGAGTTATGTCACTATTAAAGTAAATGAGCGACATATCGCAAGAATTAAAAAAAATTATTGCACTGAAAGAAAAATGCTTCATACATTTAATGAATCGTTTTCACAAAAAAATGTTCATTGGTTAAATGAAAATTTTCATTGTCTACATAGAATTTCATAGTTATAATGAAGTATTTTCGTTAAAATCGCTTCATTGGATTTCGTTATTACTTTAAAAATTTTCATTGGATATATGAAAACTAAAGTTTGTCCAAGTTAAACAAAAAATTTTAATTGGGAACATAAAAAACAATATACAAACATAACTATATTCATAAATTAATACAAAATTATATTTTCCTTAAAAATATGTTTAATTGTTAATTAAAAAACGTAAGATTTAATTATTTCATACATCTAATGTAATATGCCATTAAATTTATGAAATCAAAAATTTTTTTATATTTCAATAGTTGAAAACAAAATTATTTTTAACATTCAAATAACTCTATAGTCTCAAGAATTAAAAGTATAAAAATATTTTGAAAAAGCATGCCTTCATAAATTAATATTTTCATTGTGACAATGAAAAATGTCATTATAGTAATGAAACAAAAACTTTCAATCCATAAATACGTATATTTTAAGTTTTCTTTAATATGTACATTAGGGATATAACTTTTTGCAATTTTTTGCAAATATCAAAATGGCCCTAGCATAGTCGAATAGGCCATTGAAAATTATATAAAAAAATGGTATTACTTTTTCGCAGTTGTCAAAAAAGTTCACCCACCAAACGCGGTAAAGTTTTTAAATGATTTTTTTTTTATTTATTTACCTAAAAGGCGCAAAAAAGTTTTTTTATCAATATATCAACCTGCATTTAACATTTGTGTAAATACTTACGAGGCTGAATGTATGTCATTGAAAATTAGGTTATGTACTTTGATTGTTTTTATTATTCAAAGAAAATTATTAATGTGTTTCAAATATTCCGAGTTTGTGTTTAATACTTAAAAACAATTTTAGAAAATCGTTTTCGTGGGTGAGGTTTTTTATCCGAAATGACCCCAAAATTATTTTTTCGTAAATAACACAACCTTCGCCATCGCGTGGTGCTAGGGCCAAAAATTGGTTATACCCCTAATGTACATACCTACCTACAGTATGTAATAAGTAATGAACAAACAAATGTTCTCCTTTAAAAAAAAACACACCCTTATTTTAAACTGTTGTCAACTAAATGATGTATACGAAAAAGCTTGTTCTCTCTTTATGTGGTCATTTTTTATTATGCGTTAGCAAAAAAAAAAAAAAAAAATCCACATACCAACAATTGGACAATTTAATCTCATATTTTCGCTCTTAATTGAGTTATTGCAAAAAACATAGTTTTTTTATTAAAAAACTACACTGCCCCGGTAGGCTAGCTGGTAATGAGCATTTTTGCCGTTTTGGTTACTTTTAACCAAAACTGCTTACTTTTTTTTCGTAATGTGTACTTGTGCACTTTTTTACATTTTGGTTACTTTTTTCCAAATGAAAAATAACAAATTTTTGTCTTACTTGGGTGTTAGACGATTAAAATTCGCACTTCTAGTTTCAAAACCCCCAAACTTTTTTACCAATTCACTCATGCTTTTAAAAATTAAATCTTATTTGCTTTCAGTTTCTCTTTCAAGTTGAGTGTTTCTATTAACGTTCAAGAAAACAGCTAATTACAATTTTAATCAGCATCTTTTTCGATTGTCCTTATAAGTTGTTTTCTTGACGAAATCTTTAAAATAAATAACTCTAAAATTGCGTGCAGCCTACATCACATCTTTAAATTTTTGTGAATTTTGACCAGCATGTGTGTAAAAAACTTGAAAGCAGCACCTTACCGTGTGTCTGCAGGGTAAGGAAAGATTGTTTTGAAATCATTAAAACTTAGGGACACTTTCAAAGTTGTAAGGATTTTTGTGGGTACAATTTTTTGAGTGCGTAGGGAAAAATATGGAATTTTTTCGGGCTGTGTAGAGACTTTAAAAAAAATATAACATCACTGATCTGGGGTATCCTTTTCCCTACTCCTATCGAAGCAACAATAAACCTAATAATGTACACAGAGTTGCAGTCTGTTGATTCTTCAAAAGTTTAAAAGCTGTAACGCATACAGTATTGTAAATAGACGAAAATATGTAAGTGTTAGCTTTGTTATGGGCGGTGCAAATTTCACAAAAAACCTTTGAAAAATCACTATTGTACCTTCCAGATCATCAGTAACATATTGTTAAAATTTTATAAAAATCGATCCAGAGGTTTATGTGTCTATGTACGTTCTTATATATAATGTTTTTTAACTTGAGTGCAAATAAAATAGTGTTTTTAATGCATAAATATTTAGGTTACTTTTTATTGCGTTTGGTTACTTTATTTTTACATTTTGGTTACACATTTTTTTTTTCGTGGCAACACTACTAGTGAGCTAGTCTATCAGCGCCGAGGTTGCGGGATCGATTCCCGCCAGAGACTCTGGTTCCTGCAGACAAACGTAAAGCTCCGCGGTATTAGTTTAGGTTAGGGAATTATTAAAAAAAAAAAAAAATTAAAAAATAAAAAAATAAAATAAAAAAACTGAGAATTAAGCACGAATAACAAAATCTTTTAAACTAAAATTTTGTATTCCCAAAAAATTACTTTTGATAATAAACTGGCAAGTGCACGGCCTAAAAAAACTTACCTGGCAACATGCTCTTGCAAGTTGTTTTTTGCATTTTGTTTTTTTCTTAACCTACTTACAACTACAATTAATGTTGGAAGAATTCCAATCAATTGTAGTGGGGAATGTAAGAAGAGATAAACTCACTGTTTATTGTTGATGTTTTTGTTTAAAATTTGACATTGTTACAAGTATAACTGTTGCTTATGATTCTTATACGCTTAACAGTTTTATTTGGTTTAATATCTTTAGTTTTTCTAAAATCTTATGGATGAAGTTTCTTAATGATCTGGCCAATGCAACCAGTGAAATGCGCGTAGGAAAAGCTTATCCCATCAACAATAAATTTCAACTGTTTTTATCAAGAATAAAAACTGGGAATTAAGCACGAATAACAAAATATTTTAAATTAAATAAAAAAAAACATTTAAAAAAAAAATAAATAACAAAAATTTTTTTTACTTTTTTGAAAGTATTCATCCAATTTATTCATCCAATAAATAATATTCATAGATCTAATGTAATGTTTACCAAAATACATTTTAATGAAACATGTTTCATTGATACAACGAAGCGCTGCATAGGTTCCTTTTTAATGCAATTTTTCATGGGATTAATGTCAAAATTCATTAGTATTGTGAAGAAAATTCTTTGAGTGTAGTTGCATATGAAGGCACAATTTTGCATTTAGCAATATTTTTTTTTAATATATACCATTAAAGTTTTGCAGGAAGTATGAGTAAAACTTTTTAAGTTTGGCCCAATACTGACATAAAGTAAATACTTTTGACATAATTTGTTGATCCAAGCTGATAATATCAATTAAAAAATTGATAAATTAGTTCTTTATAGTTTTGTTATCAACAGCTTACTAAAAATCACTCTAATAAATTCTTTATTACAGATTTGTTAGGCATATTTATGTTTTTTTTTTTTGCATATTTAAAAGCATATTTCTCTTTTTTTTTCTTGCATATTTTAAAATTATTGATGTATATAAAAACTTTTCCTAAACATATAACATATCAGTCTGTTTCTTACGCTATTGTTGTATGTGTTTGTAAGTGACTGTTATCTGAGGTTTTATCCAAACTTCCTTTTTGCTCTTTGATTTTCCTTCCCATTTTCTACGATGTTTGTTGCTGTTGGTTTTGAGAAAACAATAATGTTGTCGCTATAATTTATGTGTTTAAATAATATTAAGTTGTCATTGTTGATTATATCGTGTACATGTACATAATAAGCATACACATGTATAAACAGAAGAATAAACATATAACTTTACATACATGCAATACAATTATGTGTTAACGTATGCATGTGTATAATTTTATGTACATGGAAATTATATACAAATGACATTTGCACTTGTGCTTGTTGCCAAACAACAACATACAGAAATATTAACGCATACACATACATTTACACTAAATACACTTACATACTTGCATTTGGAATTGTGTGTACTAAAATATTTAATGAAAATTACTAAACCGCATATGTTTAATTATAAGCTCGTACGCGTATATTAAGTACGCTGATATTGCGGGAGATCAACAATTCAAGCACCAAAATTTAAATGAGGTTCTATGTAAAAAATTGAATATTTTTCGAAGCGAGACTTTAAGTAACCTAAATTTTAATCTCTTTTAAATAGTTTATTTCATAGATCCTGCGGTACTTTTTGTAAAGATTGTTACAGAAAAGTGACTATGAATGTGTGTTTAGCAAATGCGAAGCGAATACTGTCAAAATGCTTAAAATTCATATGCAAATTAATTCTTATTTATGTTTAATTAAAATACATATGACGAGCCGTAGAACAAGACGTACTTTTTCGCATTTTTTGAAAAATCGGTTTTTTGGTTATATGTATATGATTTGAGTTGAAATCTTAAATGTGGTGACTTATGAAGGTTTGATGCAGTGTTGTCAAAACTTGGTGACCAAAAATGGCTGAATTTACAGAAATGGCTAAAAACGTTTTCAAATAAAAACACAGTAAAATTAAATAAAAAACAGGAATAATTCATTAAAATGTTTTACAATGAAATTGTAAGTTGAGATCAATTTGTTACATAAGAATAAACGTAAATTAAGTTTTTTCGCATTTAAATTCGTTGTCGTTATTGTTTATATCATAGGAATCACTCGTGCCTATTAGTTTTAACTATGTATTTTGAATGTAAACCATAATCATGACCACATTAACTCAACCTTTTGAGTCCAAATCTACACTGAAAGAAAAATGCTTCATAAAAAAATTTTCATTGATTAAATGAAAATTTTCATTGTCTAAATGGAATTTCATAGTTATAATGAAGTCTTTTCGTTAAAATCGCTTCATTGAATTTCGTAATTGTGTTAAAAACTTTCATTTGATATATGAAAACTTAAGCTTGTCCAAGTTAAACAAAAAATTTTAATTGGGAACATAAAAAAACAATATATAAACATAACTATATTCATAAATTAATACAAAATTATAGTTTCATTAAAAAAATGTTTAATTGTTAATTAAAAAATGTAAGATTTAATTATTTCATACATCTAATGTAATATACCATTAAATTTATGAAATCAAAATTTTTTTTATAAAAGCAACATATTTCAATAATTACCTTCATAAATTTAAATTTTCATTATGACAATAAAATTGTCATTATAGTAATGAAACAAAAACTTTCAATCCACTTTCAATCAACTTTGTAATTGTTGTTATGGACAATTTAATCTGATATTTACGCTCTTAATTGAGTAAAAAACGTAGTTTTTTTTATCCAAAAACTACACTGCCCCGGTAGGCTAGCTGGTAGTGAGCTAGTCTATCAGCACCGAGGTTGCGCGAGCGATTCCCGCCAGAGAGAAAAAAAAAAATAAAAAAAACAAAAATAAATAAAAAAAAAATAAAATAAGAAAAAAAATTTTTTACTTTATTGAAAGTATTCATCCAATGAATAATATTCATAGATCTAATGTAATGTTTCATTAAATACATTTTAATGAAACAGGTTTCATTGATCCAACGAAGGTTCCTTTTTAATGCAATTTTTCATGGAATTAATGTCAAAATTCATTGGTATTGCGAAGAAAATTCTTTCAGTGTACAATAAAAAACAAGTAAAAAAGTCTAGTCGGTGATGATACCCAAAACCACATTAGATCCAATGAACCAAATTTTATCAAATTATCTCCAAAACTGGAACCTGTACTTTGCGCACAAGGTTTACATGAACAACCATCCAGTCAGGCAGCCGGATGGACATCGTTAATTCGACTCAGAAAGTGATTTTGAGTCGATCGGTACACTTAAATATACCCTTTGCTATGGTAAAAAATGTTTTCCTAATTGATAAAATCGACTTAACGGTTGCTAAATGTGACCTATTTCTGAAATAACTTTAAACTGTGCTTACTTGGGTAATTACCTTTTATACTTCATCATTTTACCATGGAAGTGACGGCAACTTTAAAGTAAATTCTGTATTGATCCATTTTATAAATTTAATATGGGAATACTGTTCCTTTATTTTGAAAGATATTTTTATAAATTTTTATAAGAAAATAAAAATGATTATTTAAAAAGAAAAACGGCAAACAAATTTAATGGCTAAACAAGTTGAAAAATGTTTAAAAAAACGGCTAATGGCTAAACTAATTTTTTAATGGCTAAACAAGGTAAAAAATGGCTAAATCTAGCCACTAAATGGCTAAATTGACAACACTGGTGTGACGTATCTACTGATAAGTAAAAAAACTTGCTACCATATTCAAATTCAAGCAGTTTTTTTAAGGAGGCGAAATAAATAAACCTCTTTTTTTGTAGCAAAAATTCCTTTTTTTACACTTATTAGAGCATTGTTGTCCAAAAAAAATTTTGCAGCTTAGATAATTTTAAACTACAGTGGCACGCAAAGATTTTCATTAAAATAAAAAAAAACTGTTTTGGTTTAAAAAAAAATGTATAGACAATGTTTAATGAATTATACTGCAGTCCATACTAAATTTTCTATTTTTAAACTAACTTTTAAAATTTTTAAAAAACAAAGTGTACTAAAAATTTTCCCATTTTACAAAGTAAAAAAAAGAAAATTTGTTGTGAGCTGTGATCTATGTGTAGCTTTTATGACCGTTTATTTAAAGCAATAAAAATTTTTTTTATTTCATCATCATTTATTTTTCAAACTATATTTGAAAAAATATCAATACAGCTACCGAACATGTGCACCTGTTGCTTTCTCACGTACGACAAAAATAAAGAGCGTAAAAAACAAAGAGGTGTGGTTTATAAACAATTGTATGCTAAAATGGACATCAATGTTCCAGAGCTTTCATTGACTGATGCAATTTTTTTTTTATTTTGTATCTTAATCAACCTGGTTTAATTTAAAATGTATGTGTTAAAGACAAATGGGGCGTACTTTGGGGCGTGGCAATAAATTAAAAGCTAGACAAACTAAGTTTTAGAAGGATTTCTTGCCACGAGCAAAAATAAAGCCATAGACAAGCCAAGAATAACGATATGCACAATATGTTATGAACGGACTACAAACGTATTCAGAGGCGTGGAAAAAATTAAAAAAATATTGCTGGAATTGTTTTCATATAATCTCTTATTGTAGGAGGTGACTAGCTTAAAACTTTTTTTGTATGCAGACCGAACCACTTTAGTGTCCTAGTTGTAATGTTAAAGATTGAAAATAGTTTCAATATTAATTTTTTCCAGATTTTATGAATTTATTATTATTCCACCTTCTTATGGCGATTTTTTTTTCTGAGAAATATGTTGCATTAATGTTACATGTTCTACATTTTTGTGTTCGTTTGCAAAAAAAAATACAACTGTGGGAAAAATTTTCCAGTTCTTTTGTGAATATTTTACCCTTACTTTTACTTAAGATGTTAATACTGCCCTGTTACTACTTTGATTGTACAACCAATGTTTTATTTTGTTTGTCACAATACATACCGCTTATAATTTTGTGAAAAGATTGTTTAAAAATAAAATATAAAAATGTTAACATACTAGAATGAAAAATTTTTCGTATACTATTATCGTTTTAATTTTATTCCAAGCCATTAGTAATGTCAATATTCGTTTCCAAGCCGTAAAAGTGTGCATAAACCGCTCAAATAGCTTTTAAAATCGCTAAAGAAGTACATTATTGATAAGAGTGTAATAGTTGTAAATAAAAGCAGCCAATTTTGTTCTATAGAAGTTGCACAACATGTAGCACTTCCAGTGATTATAGGTAACATTAGAAAGTGTAACATGTATTTACTGTAACATATTTTTCTCAGAAAAGAAATCGTCATTAGTTACTTTTTCGATAATTCTAATATTATTTTATTCTTTTTTTTTAATTCTAGGTAATTTATTTCAACTCTTATTGTGTATTAGTGGGTAAGTTACACAGTAAAAATAAAATATGTAATGTTTAATAATATACTAGCTTAACCCGGTGCGCTTCGCTACACTGCTTTAACCACGTTTGAAGACTCTCCCTTTAAATGTATGCATCCTATGGGAGGTTTCCCCCCCTTGCGCCTACCCGCTTTATTTTTCTTTTTAAAAGTGTGTTATACCATAAGAGTGGCTTCTACAAAGTTTGAACATTCTCACTATAACAGTTCTTAAGATATGCGATATTAAATATTGGCGCCCTATGGGGGCGAACAACTTCTCCTGCTGCTATTTTATTTAAATTTTGGGGCTCAGAAGATCCTACTACCAAAAGTTCAACAAAATGCGTGCAGCGGCTCTTAAGATATGCTATATTTAATATTGGCATCCTAGGGGGGTACCAATTCCCTTGCCCCTATCAAAAAAATAAGTAGCCTCAGTAGGATTCACGTTATGTTACTGTAAATTTCAGGAAAATCGGTTCAGTAGTTTAGGAGTCTATAAGCCAACAAACAAACAAACACACAAACATTTTTCATTTTTATATACATATATAGATCTAACATCTACTTAAATAAGGTCTTTCTAACGCGGATTTGGTTAAGTGAATTTTAAGAACCTACCTTACTAAATCTATTCTACTCCACAAAATGTTTTGTTTTCCTTTCTTTTAGTCTCTTAAATAAATCACTTAAATTGTGTTTGTTTTTAAACAATAACAATAGCAACATTATCACTAATATCTTTTACAATAATCGTTAGTGGCCGTTATGAAAATACTTACAATGAATGCTTTAAAGTAACAAACCTGGCACCCGCTGTTAAGTAAAAGTTGTTTTTCACAACTGTATTTAATATATCTATACTCTCCACCAACACGGCTGGTAAATAAGGATATTTAAAGTTTGTTATTTCGTGTGCAACATCAAAAAAATATTCATCTTAGACCCGTATACACCGTCACACTTTGGGAGAGAAGGAGTTATGGACCAAATATTGACCAACCTTTTTCTAATTTATATTTCTTTTCTGTTTATACAGTGATATAACTATTTAGGGGACCGAAGTAGGGAATAACATGCAAATCAATAAAAATAAATAATCATTCAAAACTAATTTCGATCTACCAAAGTTAAAACACCAACTGGTTAAAAGATTGATGTTTGACTATTGACTGTCAGCCGTCATCAATGACGGTGAGTGCTTAACGGCAAACCCCTCTGAAGAGATTGTGTGGTTACAATTGAAACCTACCAGGACAACCTGTCCGTGAAAACCTGGGTTCGATTCTCAGCTTAGTCAAGAATGAAAAATTATCAATAAATAAATAAATAAATGTTCTAAAATTCCTTTCTTCATAAAAATAATTGATTGAAAATTAAATTCAACGAACTTAAGCCTGATTAAAATATTTAAATTGGGATTAAAAACCCTAAAACAGTTCAATAAAATAACCACAATACTAAATATATTACTTTACACTACAAGACAAGTTCCGACTGTCAAAAAATCGAATTTAACATAACAGTTTCATTTATACTACACTTATATAAGGAAAAGTTTTATTGTTTAGAAAAATTAAAAAAAAAAAAAATGCGATAAAGTCTAATTTTTTATCGTAATCATACTTGCCATTTTCATTATACATTGCATTCGCGCTATCACACTTTTATATATCACTTGAACTTTTTACATGTCTAAATACTAGATACTAAATACTAGAGAAAGGAAATATCTATGCAAAATGTAAAATCTTGTACAATTCAGTTGAACAGTTCTCGAGATTTTTCGAAATACCTAAAACAACTGCAGAACAACACGATTTTCGCGTATATCTCGAAAACACTTCTTAAGAAAAATAAATGAATGCCATATTCGTGATCAGCAACCCCAATTTATCTTAAAAAACGTCTAATTTTTGAGGTTATGGCAAAAAGTTAAAAATTTGTGGACCAGTGTAATCTGACAGTACATGGTTTACACATTTATAAGTTAAGTTTGAATTTTTTTTTTTACGAATTTGACGTTTATAGTCAGCGTTCAAAAAACTGCAGTCAAAGTAGAAAAACTGTCATTTCTTCCACGTCTTCATTTGTCATTGGCCAAAAAAAACTTTTGCTTTTACTTCTGATTCTTTGAATGTAAACAGTCGCTATCAAACCACCTCAAAAAGCGAAAAGTTGTACACAAATTTTCGTTTTTTATTCCTTAGTTTTTGGTTTTGACTGCAGTTTTTAAAACCCTGTTAACAGTGATTTACATAATTTGTCAAACATGCTGAAATCTAAAAATGGACTTAAATATGTTTAAAAGTTTGAGTAATGAAAATATATGCAAAAGGTAACAAATTGTAACTTATGGCGATTTCTATTCTGAGAAAAAAATGCTACAGTATATGCATGTAATACTTTTTCTTGTTACCTATAATCACTCGAAGTGTTATATGTTGTAAAACTTCAATCGAACAGAATTATCTGCCTTTATTTACAACTATTACACTTTTATTATTAATGTAGTTCATTAGCGATTTTTAAAACTATTCGACTATTTGCTGCACACTTACTTTACGGTTTGAAAACAGACATTGACATCACTTATTGCTTGAACAAATTTAAAACGATTATAATTATTCGATCAAATAATGGTGGAAAAAATCCTCGATTAATCGAACAACGATTTATCGAGTGGATACTCTACTAAATACAAAGTATAATAGTGTAATGTACCCTTTAAAGCTTACGTTAATGTAGCCATTCGTATTGTCGTTTATTCGTTCTATATGCCAAGAAATTGAACTACCAACTTTTATCATAATATACCATAGGTCCCACTCCTACTCCTACTAATACGCCTTAAGCCGAAACAAATAATGATATTCTAATGAAAATTGTTCCAATTTAGTTCAATAACACAAATTGCTACCAAGTTTTGCGATAATTGGTCCATGATATGCCATATGTCTCATATAACTACAAAAAAAAAATACTGTCATTTAATTCAAAACGGTTTATTATAACCCCACCACCTTGGTAAAGGGTGTATTATGCGTTTGTGCTGATGTGTGTAACATTTGAAAATGTTGTTCCTAGACTCACCTTTAAGAATACCGATCGACTCGGAATCACTTCTTGTATCGATCTAACGATGTGTTGGACGGTCTAGACTTTAACATAGGTCCTATATAAACCGCCTCCCTAAAACCACTAACAGACATACAAATCTTTTATAGATGACGATATCTAAATTATATTCTTCACAAAGAACTCTTATAAAAATCTTAACCACTTTGTTTTGGCGGGTTTATGATTGACCAGGGTCCCAAGTAGGTTACACTCTTGAACATTTATCTTTCAAATGTGGTGTAGGGTATCATATGGTCCGCCTTTCTTACTTATTTTTATATATGACTTATAATTGTGATGACAGATTTTATGAAGATTGGTTTATTGTTTATTACAGATTCCATGAATTTTATACTCCCGAAAATTTATTCTTACTTTTTTTGTCTACTTCATTATCCTGCCAGCTCTTGTTGAATTGAATACTAATTTTCTTAACTTTTATTATGAAAACGACCAGATTATAGTGCTTAAATATTAAATTATAGTACTTTAACATCCCTCAGAATAACTTCAACTTATCAAACTACTTATATTACAGTATTGTTTTAATTTTAACATTTATATTCATTTAATTGCTGTGTACACCAAGAAGTGATACTATTTTCCCCAATACTTATTATTTAATAATTAAAAATAACCCAGTGAGCAATATTTTACATTCAGCCTTTGGTTAAAAATATGTTATTTCTGTTTCAGAAAAAGCAAAAATATAACACTATTAAGAAGCACCAACGTTTTGCGTCCATCGTATTTACTAAAGTTAGCTTGAGTGGGTTTTTATATCTTAAATTGGTTTCCCATTGGGGAAAAAGATTTCGGAGAATTAAGGAAAAATATATGTTATCTGCGGCTACGCCATTTCGGCTGGTATCTCATCAATGGATAAGTTGTCTTTCAGGGCTGGAATTATGGTCAGCTTGTGCTTGTATTCTAGAGACTTCACGTATCCTCACGAAAAATTGTCTTGTGGAGTCAAATTGCATGAACTTGGCGGTGGGTCAATTTTGACGAGCATAAAATGATCGTAATTTACGAAAGACATTTCTCACATAGCACGAATTTTGACAATTTATGACAACGATTTTTAAGCATTGTTTGTTGTTAGTCTGTCTATTCGTTGAGAAATGGTAAATCTTAATAAGCATTCTTAACTTTGCCACATGTCAGGAATCTTTGGTTACACTGAAAAATCAAATAGGTAAAAAATCACCCTTCACATATATTGTGAAGCTTTAACTCTTTTCTAACATTGAGTTTCTGTAGGTTCATAACTGACTTTACCCTCTATAAAAGGTCATTCTTTGACCTTTTTAAAAAATACCAGTCCTCATGAAGATTATGAGAGAATATATCGAAATATATGGTTCAATATTTAATATTTTAAATCGAATAGCAGTTCAAATTACAACGGAAATTTCTATTTGTAAATATATTTGTTGGACACTCCATATTATGACACATAACATTTATTTTCTCAATTTAAGCAGCTGACCTCTGACAAATGGGTACTAAGCTCTTCAAAGAAATTATCCTACAAAACTACACAGCAACTGGTTGACAAATTTTAATTGTGATTAATCCCAGGTACTCTTGATAACTTCTTACAAAAATTCACAATTAAATCACACTTAATTGTTTACTGGTTATCTTGCATACCTCATTCATGTAAATGTTCAATTATGTAATACATACAGACATATGAACTTATTCCTATGTGCGTTTGTATATGCATTTTCGGTACATATGTATAATCGCTTGCAATTGTTGGCTTCTAAAGCATGTAAATGATTTACAATATGATTTTGTATTTTAAATGTAGATATTTAAGTGTGAGTGTGTGAGTATAATTAAGTACAATACATATTTATAAAATAATTTAAACTACACATGCCTGTTTTCAACCGGACAGATACACATCAGCACCCCAAAAATATTAATTTATCGTATTTATTGTTAAATCCTTTTATAATTCCATATAATTTATAAATTATTTTACAATTACATGACTAATAGTGGCTTACAGGTAAATAGAAAAAAATTCGTACACAAGCTTGTTTCGGCTTGGGTTAAGAACGAACTTAGAAGAAATTAATAAATTAGCAGAAATTTTGGGTTTTTAGGTAACATACCCGGTTTTGTAGTACATGTCTTTAAAACAGTTCTTGTTTGCTTAATTTTCCTTAATATAAAGTAATTTTTTAAGAACTCACTACTTTACTCACGCTTTGTCACCTAAATTGGAGTCTCCTGTCACTTTTCTGTCCTCAAGTCATAAGAAGTGTAGTCAATTAACTTTTTTTACATTTATTTTTTAAATAAATCTTTTAACTTGTTATATTAAGTAATTTATAGTATAGTGAAGTCAATTGTCAGTTTTGTAACCCAAAGGGTGTTGACTGTTATTCAAAATATGCTAAGAATTTTTTAGAATTGAAATATAATACTAATGGTGTTTTCTTTTCTACAAAAAAATGTGACATTTTATTTAAAAAAAATGCAATTTGATGTCTGTTTCTTAAAAATTTTGCTCCCGAAAATGGTGGCTTGTTTTATTCTAAAAAACTCATCTTTTTCGGGAGCAATATTTTTAAGAAACAGACAACAAATTGCATTTTTTTAAATAAAATGTCACATTTTTTTGTAGAAAAGAAAACACCATAAGATAACATAATTCAAAACAAGAAATAAGTGTTAATTAAATATGACTTTATAAATTAAATATGACTATAGTCATAAGAGCTGAAGGTTGAATGGCACACAGAAAAAAATCTCCCACATTTTTCAGCAATTAAAGCATTAATCAAAAATATAATCAGTTTTAATTAAAACTTTAATCAAGTGAATTAAACGCTTAATCAAGTGAATTAAACGTTTAAATAATACTATTAACTGGTTTAATTGATACTATTAATTTGTTTACTGGTGCAAATTTAATTAATTTTTTAATTAATATCACAAATTTTTTAATTGAAATCAATTTTTATTTTTTTCTGTGCATGTACAGTAGTCAGAAAATAAATGTTTAACCGCCTTTTTAGTGATTTTAAGACTGCAACTCGGCAATGTTCTTCTTTGTGCATTTTAAAGCTAAATAATTTTATTGACTTTAGGTAAGCCCAGGGAACAATTGTCTGGATCATTTTAGAAACAAAACTTGAGCAAAACATTCGAGAGTGCCTGCCATTACGTTCTAAATTAACAATTCTCTTAACACCGTGTAGTTACAATAAGTGTACTTATATCCCCGAACATAGACACTTAGACACATGTGACAAATTTAGTACTTGATTGTCAGGATCATGTATTTAGGCCTATATTAGAAGATGGATCTATCTAACCTTTAATGCAAAGCAGTTTCTGTTTTCTAGCAACAGCACAGGGACATCCGCCCGTAGGCCAATTTTTACCATAGGTTGCAGGAAAAAAATCAATCCTTAAACCTCTATCCCTGCGATTTGGATTTAAACTAAACTGCAGGTTTCGAACTTAGTCCGGCCCTGCTCAAAAACCTGATTTAAGTAAAAATCAACATATTTATGGCCGCAAATATCTATAAAGGTACTTACTGCTCGCTTTCGACGGGTAATAACTTGTAATAACTGAGAATTTTATGGGCCCCTAACACACAGTCTACAACAGACATGAAATGTTTAACATGAACACTAATATGATGTTAGTGTTAGGTATAGACACGAAGGTATAGTACGTTATAGACAGTTATGTATAGCATGCAGGGCTGCCTGATTTGACGATTTATCGATATTTTGACGATTTTTTGTTGTGGAATTAGCAAAGTGCTGATTTGCTGATTTTTTTCTTAAAAGTGACGATTTTTTTCAGTCTCCAAATTCTGAATAAAACATAAGATTTTCTGACACGTTTGTTTTTTAATCTTGGAATGTTTAACAGCCGTACGTTAACAAGAGCGGAACGTTTTCTTTCGCTTAGCTTTAACGCTGATATGCCATACCAAAGCAAGGGCGTCAACGTTGTGTCACGAACAGTAGTAATAGCTTTCTTGTTTAATAAAACCCACAAATTATAAATCAAAATAGAGATAAAAGCGCTATATTGACCAAAAAAATTGCTAAATTGCTATTTTTAATTAATAATAGTGACAAACTTCACTATTAAACGAGCTGTCAAAATCGTCCAATTGCAAAGCGTTGAGGACGCTCAATTTAAAAACTAGAAAACGTGTGCCGCTTTTGTTAAGGTACGGCTGTAATATGCAAGTCTTAAGAATATCTTTAAATGAGTCTTTTCAGAGTACAGAAACAACAATGTTACACTTTGTTTATCTTTCGTCAAACCAACATCGAATAAACCTTTTACGACTCTCTGTATAAATCCTATTTTCAACAATCATAGGGCGAACATTTCACGGGAAGTAAGACAATCACCCTTATCGTCGTTGGCGAATTTAAAAAACGCCTGCGACTGTTTGGTAATAGATTAAGGAGAACGTGAACTTATTTCCTTTAATCTATTAACAAACAGTCGCAGGCGTATTTTTAATTCGCCAACCACGATAAGGGTGAATATTTACATGAGTCTCATGGAAGACTCGTTAGATAATCTTTACCCACATTTAAAACGATTGAAGAAGCGCCTTTCGATGTGCTTTGGAAGAATTTCAGACGTGTAACCGTTTTTCCCGTGTGAGAAATCTTCTACGATTAAAAAATGCGGTCATCGACGATCAAAGACGCTTTCCATGAGATTCCCAGTATCTCTTACACGATTGAAAATTTTAGCTTGGTATGAAGTAATTTGAATGTTTTTTTTTACAAAAATCGAACAAAAATTGTTTAAAAAAAACTAGCTTTTAAGTTGTCCGATTTTTTTTGACAATTTTTCGACACGTAAAAGACGATTTTTTTTATTTTTTCTCAGGAGATTGATGATTTCCTCACAAATTTATCTGGCAGCCCCGATAGCACGGTTGTTAAAGCATGTGTTTTAACAACTCTTTTATAACATGAGGTATTTTGTTGCTGCCTTTTTTTTGAGAACATGATTTTCATTCGGCAAACCTTAACATTAACATGAGTACGATACACCACCTTTAACGTATTGATAATTCAACATGGAGTCTTAACATTGTGTTTTAACAGCAACTCATGTCTGTTGTAGACTCGGTGCAAAGCGCATCAAATGTGTTTGTTGATGAAGTGTCAAGTGGAGAATCACTCGTTGAACTATCTTAAGCGTATTGACATTCCTACTATGCAAAAAAGATTCATCACTGAAGTGAATATGGCTAAATGTAGTTTCACACTATTATACAAGCTTTAAGTATTTTGTGAGAAATACAAGCCTGACATGATCAATTGTTACTGACTTTTGAAATTTTTAAACAATAACTAGATCAGGGAAGCATTTTCGTCAAAATACTTAAGACATGCATTATAGTGTAAAACGGCCTTTAAGAATATTGTGTTCACATTCTCAAAATGAATTAAGGGTTTTCGAAATAATTTTTCACAATTCGCAACCGTTGTTTAAGCTTTAGTCTAATTATAAAAAAATGCGAACAAAACTGAACAAAAACAATAATAGAGTTGCCAGATTTGACAATCATATGATGCCTTAATTTCTGTAGAATAATGGAAACTTTAATCAGAAGAACTTTTACAATAAAATGTAAAACAGATCAAAGTTATTTGGATAGTTTAGCTTGTTTTTTAATAGAGTTGAATATTATTATATTGTTTCTAAGTAATCGAAAATGTAATGAGTTAAATGTTTTTATTTTAGGTGATCTAAAGAGTTGTCAATTATTTTAAAAACTTAATTTAAAAAAATCGTTACCTTACCTATGCCAAGGAAATAATGGTGTAATCGATTGTCACACAACCTTTTCCCATCTAAAATTTTTTTTAAATTGGTTTTTTTTCTTTGTAATTTTTTTATTAATTAAATCCCTATTCATCGTACATAAATAAAAGCCAACAGAAGATATTTGGTTGCTTTAACAATTCCAATTAACTAATCACAGACCTTATTGTTATTTTAATGTCTCCAAGAAATCTGAAATCGAAAGTTTATTCTTTTTTACAATAAAAATCATTAGTAAACTCTACTTTTTAGAGTTTTTTTTGGCAATTTGATCTCCTAAGGTACCTATTAATCTATTCATTTTTAATAAAATTGGCATTTTACTGTCCCACTGCAATCATCTTTTTAGCTTGTTTTTAAAAAATTATCCCATTTAGATACCTAAGACTAGGAATTCCAAAGCTTTTTTTTGTGTTCCAATTATTATTTTTCACTCTGTAATAATATATGTAATTGTTTTTTTTTTTATAAATAAGCTTTTCATTTTACATCGCAACAATGTTGTTTCAAGTGTATTTGTTGTAATTATCATACCGAAATAAATGTTATTGTTATTATTTTAGTTGCATTTAATTAAACCTTTACGATAAAGCTCACAATGCTTTTTATAAATACAAGAATAATGTCAATGATACTTGTGACATTTTAGTTAACATTAAATGGAAATTTAAATAATAATATTTATAGCTGTTTTATGTTATGCAAAATTATCTGTCAAATACACGCAGTGTCACATTGCAAAATCATTTAAGTAAAAAAAACAGTGATTTTTGGCCTGAAACTTAAATATCTGTTTAAATAAACTGTTTAATGAGTATTGTGGTTATTTAGAGTAAAATTGATATAATTAAAGTAAAATTGTAACACTTTTGGCATTTGGTGAAAAGTCCAAGGGCTTAGGAAATATTATCTATACTTTTAAATTAAAAGGTTAATAGCGGCAATTTTGTTAAATCTACATCCATCGAATTGGCTGTCATTTATTCATTGATTTGTTTAATCACCAAGGACGAATATACAGCCCAATTATGAATAAAATTTTCCCGGAGCAATTCACAAAGTGTTCTATTGTGTCATACAACAAAAGCAAAACAACCAATATGACACAATAGTACATTTTGTGAATTGCCTAAATTCTTATAAAGTTTGCCAGCATTACAATACAGACACTTAAATATATTCTGGATTTCTATTCATGTTCAATGCAATCAATAGCTTTGAGTTTTAACCATTTCCTTTTTACTCTCTTCCTGATTCAAGGACTGATTGTTGATAATAAAGTTAAAACAATTTTTTTTTTCATTCAAATAGATGTTGTTCATTATGATGATTATTTATCTTCTTTTTCCATCAATAAAAATTTTACTTATTCATATTTGAAATATCTCTCTCTTTAAATATTTTAGATTATGTATATTTCAGATATTTTGATATAAACTCGCGTATGCCAGTGTCTACTTGCAGTAGGATATTGGTACACTCAGGTCTCGTTTTATGCGGATTCAAATTTATGCGATTTTTAAATTAACGTTTTTTTTTTAATTTTTACACTTTTTGAAATTTTAGATATTTTTTTAAGCCTTTTAACCGATTTTAAATTAAACCAAGTTTGCATCACTGATATAATCGTTATAGTTTGTTTTATTTTGTGTTTTATATATGCATTGCCAATATGTATGTATGAGTGTTTTTAAACTAATAAAGAGCATATAATATTAGTTTTACAACGAAGGATAATTTCGGTAAAAATAGTATCAAAAATTAGGTGGAAATAAGAAAAATTTCAATTTCAACTCGTTCTTTCCTGTCTTTTACGGTACAACAATGTAATAACCACATGTACCAGTGTAAAGAAATTTGCATACCTTTAAAACTAATAGAGGTCCCATAATAAAACTTTTACAATATGATAAGGACACTAAAGGCCGATTTAGATTAAAAAAAATTAGAACTAAGTTAGAAAAATTTTGATTTAAATTGGTCATTTCCGGTTTTGCATATGAAAAATTTTTATTTTTTTATTTAAAGATCAATCGAATTTCTATAAGAATCACCAAAAATTTTTTTCGTTTGATTAGTTTTTAGCTTGAAATAATAATTAAAAAAAAAAATAACTCGACAAATAAACATCATAGAAAAAGAATATTTCGCGCACTTATTCATATCTTCTAGAACTATAGTTATGCCAAATATAAAGGAATTCCAACAAAATATTTTTATATGGTTGTTGCTTCACATATACATATTTGTTAATTTTTTTATGCGATTTTGTTTTGATTTCTTAATTTAAATTTGAATTTATGCGGTTTTTCAGAATTTTGGAACGAATCATTAGTTTTTATATGAAGCTAGAGTATCGTTTCATGCGAATTCAATTTATGCGATTTTTTTTGGAACGCATCTATCGCATAAAACGCGACCTGAGTGTATTTATATAATTATGCTCTTGAATGAGTAATTTTATCCTTCTGTTAAATGTTGAAAATGTAATTAAATGAAAATACTCTGTACTCGTGTTTTTTTAATGAAGCATTTGAAATAAGGTCATATACAGTAAGAGAAATTGTATAGAATGTTTGAAAAAAAAATTTTTTTTTAAGATGATGAGTTCATGAGTAACGCGAATTTTGTTTAAAATAAAAAACCAAAACAGTCCATAAATGAAGGGGAAATGATTATAAGCAACTTTCTATTGATAATACAATTTGTTTTAATGGTGTTTTATATACTTCAATGTATGACAGAATGATATACATAAATAATATCAGGAGAAATCGCATTAATACAACAACTCAGGCAAAAATTTTAAACCCCATAATTAAAACGTCGGCAGTAACTTTAAATTCTCTCTCATTTCTTTCTTTTTATTTTGTTCTTATTACACTCTTCACCACAAGTGGTGAATACGGTATATGTAAGTTTGACATTCCGTTTGTAATTTCTATAATATTGATTTTAGACCCTATAAAGTATATATATTGCGGGTCCTTATGAGGAGCGAAGTTGATTTAACGATGTCCGTCTGTCGTTCTGTCCGTAGAAATGGATTTTCCGAAGACTCCATATATGATGGGAGCCAGATTATTATACATTTGTGTCATATATGGTCCGGAGTTGTTTGCTATTGAAATTCAGCAAGATCGGTCCAAAAATGGCTGAGATATGAGTAAAAAACCACAACTGCACAACCTTTAATTTTCCAATTAGACGTGACATTACCATATCAACACTGTATTACCAAAACGACATAAACATACCATACAAACCAATTCAATTTTGGTTTCTACGGTCATACAGTGGCTATGGTAATACAGTGTTGGTAATGTGGTTTTTGTTGTTGTTTTTTTTATACCCTTCACTACAAGTGGTGGATTTTATTTGTAATGTGTTTAATTTTACGCATCTACCTACACATTAATGCATGTATATGCCCTGCAAATAATAGGAGTAGTCCATATACGCGTGTAAGGTGTAGCCCACAAAGGACCAGGACTAGTCCAAAAGCAACCCAAACGTATGGAAAAAACATGGTCTTTTTAACATTATGATGTCCTAGGGCAGGACCATATAACTCAGCTTTGGACTACAAAGGAGTAGTCTTAAAACTACTCCATTGTGTACACAAGAGGATTAGTTTTAACTTCGTTTAAAAACGAAAACATGTCGTTTAAAAACGAAGACATGTCGTCTCACTACAAACAGCATTACATTGGACCAGTCCATGGAGTAGTCCATTTTATCAAAATAGATCAGGTGGTCCAATTTTATTTGCAGGGTGATATGCCGCTCAAATAAAGAAACAAACTCATAGACTCAATATATTTTAACTTAACGCTTCTTCAGTAAAAGCATTCGTACCCGAATTGTTAAGTTCTCTCCTGAGACTGATGATATTGCCAGTTCTAATCCCAAAAATAGTTTTTTTCATTTTTTTTTATTTAATTTTTTTTATGTTCTAAAAAATATTAGATTATAAAACAAATTTCAAACATCAACTTTGGCAAAAGAGGAAACGGGCTTAGGTACATATATACATTTTCTGTTTTTTTTTTATATTCTTCGGCATGGCGAAATGAAAAGTTGGCGTGGCTCAATTAATATTTATTTATACCTATCTAAATAACGTTATTTATGTATATAACTTTTTGTTCTTATCTCATCATGATGAAGAGTATATAAGATTCGGCATAGCCGAATATAGCACTCTTACTTGTTTTTCTTTGTTTACAAAATATATGAAATTTAATGAAAGTGTGGTAGCACTGTTAAGAGAATTTTGTGACAAACTGTATGAAAAACATCGTTCAGCCCCAGTTCTGTTTCATCATTAAATCGTAAAATGGAAAATTTACAAAAATCGTCGCATTCAGAACAAACCAAAATAATTGTAAATAACAAAAAAGTATAAAAATATTTCCAAAAAGGATTTCTAATTTTTCGAAATTGTTTTATACCCTAGAACGCATAAATTTTTTGTTTTCATTTCCGAAAATTTAAAAAGATATGGAGAAGGTAGAAAGGATATTGATAATAAATTGTAAATTTAAGCAACTTTTTGCAAATTGCAAAACCGAACTCTTGCTTTTTCTCTCAGTGTACACAATTTATTATTACTTTTTTTCTTCTTTCATTTAGCCAAAGCCAATTAACATAATTAGTTATGGGAAAAATGGATTAAAATACACACATAATTAAAAAATCAACAGCAATTAAGCCAAAACAAGAAAAACACTAAAATAAAGGCAAAAAAACCTTAGAAATCCTCATAAAAAAAAATTGAAAAAAAATTAATTAAAATACAAACTAATTAAATACGAATTGGTTTAATAAGGCGTATAAGCAATATTTAAAATATAATTTTCTATACGTTCAACCATATTTTTTAACATTTTCTTCTATCTAAAAATTTGTAAATAAAATATTTACAAATTAAACAGAACGGAGGGGAAAACGCATAAACCATAAAAACAATTAACAAATTGTGTTGTAATTATTTACACATTAAATTTGAATGTTATTGAATACATATTTTAAAATAACAATTAAAAAAAAAAATCAAATTAAATCACGCCTCTTTAATCGCTTTAAGAGTTTGTGAGTGTGTGTGTGTTTGTGTATATAAGTTTTTGTTTAAAATTATAAACAATTGTTTAATGTATATTTTTTATTTTCATTTTGTATTTTTGCATATTTTTTTTTTTTTCTGTTATTTAAATGTATTTCTACTCAGTAGAAGTACGTGCCAAAATTTCTATCGGATTTTTAAACAAAATCTATGCTCCGCCTTTTAAACAAATACGAGCAAACTACCAACAACAATAACGACAGCAGTAGCGGCAACAACAATAGCAACAGTTTTTAGCACTAACAACAAAATTATTTAAACAAATACAGAAAAATTGAAACACTATGTATTTAGTAAGAGTGACAGTGTGTGTGAGAGTATATGTATGTGTGTGTGTCTAATAAAAATAATTTAAACCAACACTTGTGATTTTTATTTTCTTTAAACAAAAAAACTTTGTTTATTTTAATTTTTAATATGTCTATATGGCCAATAATAAACTTTGTTGCTGTTGGCCATTATAAATACACAAACATACACACACCTACACATGATTATGAGCTTGTTTATGGGTGTGTGTGTGGTGAGGCACTAAAAAAAAGGATAAGAGTCACTTAAGGGAAGGATAATAAATTAAGGATATTTAAAATAAAACCCCAGAATTTTTTTAAATTACTAAATCAAAAAATTTATTCACCTACTTTTTTTTTCAAATACTCGAGAAGCGTTAAGTCTGAATATTTTTGACATTTTTAAACGGAAACAAATATTTTCAGATAGATTGAAGTGTCTCAAGTCAATCTGCTATTTTTTTTTTGAATTTCTAATTTTAAAAATCTTTATCGAAATTCTAATTTATTGTTGGTGTATTGTCTAAGCTAATATATCGTTGCAAGTAAGACTTAGATGATTGTAATTCTCAATCGCTTTACAGTTTTATTTGTATAATATCTTTATCTTTTCCAAAGTCTTCGGAAAAAGGTTTCCTGATGATCAGGCCTAAGCAACTAGTGAAATGCGCATAGTAACTCGAATATCTTCCAACAATAAAATTCAGTTTTATGAAATAAAAATTGGGAATTTAGCTCGTCATAACAAATAAAAAATTTTATATTCCCGAAAACAACTTTGAAAGATATTTTCCGTAAGCACAAGTGTTAAACATTTTAGTTTATTTTTTCTCTGCAAAATTTTTATATTTTTTGAAAAAATAATACAATTTTTACAATATTTAAGAGGAAAATCCTTTTGATAATTGCCACCATGGAAAGAATCTGTCATCTAAGCCGTTTAGAATCTTTTTATTTTTTTTTTTTTGTATCATTCTTGTTTGGTTTGTTAACTTAATTATAAAACCGATATACCTAAACAGTTTCCGTACAAGTAAACCAATTTAATTAAAATACCGATACAGGTAATTATGCATAGCACAATAATACATTTTGTGTAATATAAAAAATTGGGCTTCGTTTTGGGGGATTAGGCATTGTTTTTGGTTATTTTACAAAAGTGATAAAACCCAAGAATTTTTGGGAAATCGTTCATTTCATGCTTTTAGGCGATTTATTATCTTATAGCCAAAATATGTCAATGGCGTAGACTAATATTAAATTAAACGCAGCCCTAGTGATTTTTAATCTTCGCGATTACGAATATTTTCCCCAATATTCGCCGAATACAAATATTCAATCTGAAATTTAGCGGCACTCAATATATCAAATTTAATTGAGAAAATCGCCCGTTTGCGTCGATAACAATAAATTGCCTAAACTACTAAATGTATTTAACATTATTTTAACATTCTAATGACCAAATTTGATATTATCAACTTCCCACCTAAATGCCACATCTGAAAATTCTGCATTGAAACTTATACTTACATACATTCAAATTTAATTTTTCTGACTATTTTTCCGTTGTCGGTGGGTTTTCACATTTTTAAATTGGGTTTTTTTTTCTTTATTTTTGTTAACTTCAGTTTGCTAAGCTTTGTTTTTCCGAGTATTTAAGAATGGATATCAAATTGTTGAGCTTCCCAACTCTTAATTATTGTATAAAAACACTGTGCCACATTTTAAAAGTCACCGAGGGCAAACTCCTTCTCGTGTGCAATCTCTCGAAATACTTATCGAACTAACAAAACCACATGATACATTTTTAAATGTCTCATACATATGCATATCTAGGAACGCTTCAAATCAACCTGAGTAATTTTTATAAATTAATTTTATGTATTTTCTCGAAAACAAATACATACTAATATTCGTAACATCACTAAGCAGCGTATTTTTTTTATAACAAAATAGCCCTCAAAAATCAATTTTTTTTACATCAACACCAATTGTAAAAATTTATAAAATTAACCCTTTAGCACAGTTTTTATTTTGCTCATTATTTTTATTCTAGTTGAATTTAAAGTTAAAGTACATATAGGGACACAAAATTCTATTTGTGGTATATTTCAACTAATTGTATCCCTATTTAAGGGTACTTTTTTATTCTTTTTCAAGAAATTAACAAAAAAGACCCATTTAATTTAAATATTTAACAAAAATATACCTCGTACGATGTTACATACATAATTCATCATAACACATCGGATTATAACCTGAGGTTAACATTGCTTTCTATGCCGATGCGTTATAAGTAGGGATGCGATTTTCATGCACTAAAAAATCGAAAATATGCGCATAAAATATGCACTAAAAACTCCAAAATATGCATAAAAAAATAAAAAATATGCACTAAAAACTTGACCATTTTCAATAAAAAAGCGTTTGTTTTTTTTTTTATTTAAAACAAAACAAAATAAAAAATTCTGTTGTTGTTTTTATTCTATTGTTACCCAAAGGTATAATATTTTTTAGACTTAATTTAAATAACTTCATAATTTAAATTTATACATATTATCAAAAGGAAGCCTTTGTCTGTTAAAAAGCTTTATTGCATGGAACATAATCTCTCAACGTCAACCGAAGTTGAGGCATACTTGAAGGATTAAGATCCCACATTTGATTTCAGATCAAAAAGTAGTTGAAATTTGTTTTATTTTTTGAAATCCTGTATTGTTTTGCCACACGTTTTGGATTTTTTTTTTAATTTGTCGGGCTATTTTTTCTTGCAAATGTTAATTTTACTTTCTGCCATATCAATGAATTTGAGTTGACTATTAAGTGAACTTAATCCTTCCTATTTAGTTATTGTTTCACCAATATATCCGAAGTTGGAAAATACAAATGCTAATTGACTTTTGATGTTATTTAAATTTAATATTTCTTTTACTTTTTTATGGCATAAGCATGGATAGCAACAAATTCTTCAATAACATTCTTAAATTGCTCAAAGTTTTTGGAATAGAATTCTGAGACATGTATCCAGATTCCCCTTCTTGTTAATACTGGCTGCGGTGGTGACGGTACCAGGAGAAACATTTCATTAAAAATTGCAGCTCGTGAAGGAGCCTTTAAAAATATTTTTTCCCGTATGAAACCAATAAATCAATATTATCGAATTGGCTTATAATTTCCTCTGCAATTCGGTGTAACCGAGCCTTAACCATGTAAGGTGCTGCATCGGTTAAAAATTGAAGGATCTTTTGTCGAAATCTTGTATTTTAAGCAGAGCTCAAAAAAATTTATTAATGGATTTTATCACTAATGGATATATCACTCAAAAACTTTAAAATATGCAAAAATATGCATTTAAAACCAAAATATGCAACAATATGCAAAAACAAATCGATGCCATTTTAACGCAAATTTAATGATTTGGAAAGATAATTGTTCGACACTGATTTTAGACTATCGACAAAAAACATGCATTTGCATGGAAATTGCATCCCTAGTTATAAGTATGTGTCAAAGCTGGGAAAGTATGCTCCTCCATTTTGACGTAAACTTTCAAAATGCCGATACACGTATATTTTTCCCGCTTCTACAAGAATTACTCGCTGGCACCTTGTATTTTTTTTAGTGATGTATAGTGTTGCTGACAAAGTCGTCGTTTAGCAAGCAACGAAGATTTATTCTTTCCTTCGGCGTCTTTCAGATTTTAGGTAAATATTTAAAGATTATTTAGAGTTGCTACGGGAAATTTTTTCCGGGAATTTTCGGGAATTTCTAATTAATTTTTTTGAAATTTTAATTTGTTAGCATCGTTAAAATAAAAAACGAGCAAAATAAAAGTGAAAATTAAAATGTACACGATACACCATCACCAACACCAGAACCATCAACAGATTCTAAAAAAATAAATGTAAAGAAAATACAAAAGCCTGAACAAATCTAAAAAAAGAATTTGACGTCTATGAAGTCACGGGTAACAGGCCAACAAATTTATAATATTTGTATGAGGCGCTTCTTACTATTAAACCGACATCTGTAGAGAACGAGAGCACGTTTTCGGTAGCAGGCAATATACATATCAACAAGGATTAGAAATAGAATCTCCGATGAGCTTTTAAATGCTTTAATAATACTAAAAATTTTTTTCTTAAATGAAAATTTATTTTAACAAGTTGCTATTAATAATAACTACTAAATATTAATAAGTTTTAATAATTCGTGATCTCCAAAAAAAAAAAAAAAAAAAAAATAAAAAAAATAAATAAATATATACATACATGTGACCTTCTCCGAGAAATGCATATACATATGAATGTAACAATTTATTTGGTTTTCCGTGGAATAATTAAGCTAATATTTTTAGACTGTTGTATATGTGTATGTATATTCTTTTAAAAAAGTAAAAACTTTTGTCTTGAACTCATTTAATGAAATCAATGTTTTATTCAAAGAATCCCGGGATTCCCGGGAATAATATTTTTTTTGTTTCGTTTTCCGGGAACAGAAAAGGTTCGGGAAATTAGAAACCCTAATATTATTATAAGTAATGCCAATTTTTCACTATTAAAAATGGAAACATTTTTAGTAAAAAGTGAATCAACATAATTTTATTACTAAAAAAGCACTAATATTAATAACAGACTTTTCATATTTTCTTATTATACTGAAATTTCACTTAAGATTATTATTTTGTCTGTATTAAAACATTTTTAGTAAAAATAAAGGGCCTTTTTGTTTAAAACACAACGCAACACCGACAATTTCATTTAAGCAAAAAACAATATCAAAAATAAATTATAATTTTGTTGTTGCTTTCTATGGAAATTCATATTGAATTTTTAAATTTCAAACACTTCATATTTTGTGCCGTTGGAAATTTTAAAAAACAATCAGCGTTATTCCGGTTGTCGTTTTTGTAATAGATTAAAGTGACACACAGCCTGTGTTATTTAATCTTCTACAAAAAACGACAATGTCGATAACGACAACTACACCCGGAATAAGGCTGAATATGAATTTCTGTAGAAAGCAACCACAAAACTATAAAATATTTTTGATTTTGTTTTTGCTTTCAAGGAAATTGTCGGCATTGCGTTACGTTTTACACAATAAGACACAAAATCAACATAAAAAGTAAGATAATGAGAAGTCAACATTGGAAATATTTTTAAATAACAAAAAAATCAATTTTAGCGATAATTTGAGTTTTTTGTTTTTTTGTAAGTCATTTGCGGTAATTAATTTAGAAATGTTCAACCCTAATGCGGTATATATAATTTTTTTTTGGGCTACAATGCTTAAAAACTTTATAATTAAATTTATTTTTTCATGACTTTATCAGATAGAAAATGGCTAAATTTAGCCACTAAATGGCTGATTGGCAACACTGTGTTTTATACACCTCAAAAATGTGTAGATTTAGCGTTGCGCAGTGGGCATTTTATAAAGAAAGTAGAATTTAATCTGCAGGCTCTTAACAAATGGTTTGATTTAAAAGCTGCTTTTATATATTAGTGCGGCCCTATTACGTATGTAATGCACCCAATATGCGAAGTAGACGTCCCTTCATTCTGAAACAAATTCAATATTATTGGGCACAATAAGTAAACACCGCTATTCACTTTTTTATATTTTTGTAATATTAAATTTGTTGGCCTGTCTTACTTTTTTTAATTGTCTACTTTTATAAATTGAGTGAATTTTCCACCCATTAAACAACCGTTTTTGTTAAATCATTGTGCATGTAAATATGAATAAAAATTTTCTCTTGTGCTTATTTAGCTTCAAATATTTAAATAACATTTTTGTTCAAAATATTTATGTTTAAGCATTTACTCTATTAACACCTGTGTTGTTTTAGATCACCAATTTTATCTCTAAGTTTTTTTATTTATGTTATTTCTCATTATTAGCATATTTTTTTATTTATATGAAATATATGAAATTAATTTACCCAGTATGTAAATTATCCAGTCAACACAATTTTCTAAAAAATGCTCGAAATTTTAATATATAATTTGTAATGTTCGTCTATGAATTATTTAAGGGGGGTGTGCTGGAAATCGCAAACGCAAGAATGTGGAGGCTGTTTTTAATACACTTTTAATCTAATTTTTTTATAATTTTTGTTATAAAATTATGTTTAATAGAGAAATGTTTGTATAATATTTGTCATGAAATTCTTTTATTATAGAAATCTTACTAAAAACGACTTTTAAATTTCTTGCGTTTTGCGTTTGCGATTTCCAGCTACAGGGGTGTGCTTTATTGTAATTGTTTTTAAAGTCAATTGAAATAAAACTTTTAAATATTAATCTTTATTAAGAACATTCTATATAATATTAGGTAGTCTATTTTATTCGATGAAAAATCTCGACACAAAATTTGCAATATATTGATCTATTTTCTCTTTTGCCGTTAGGCAAAAATGTCTTAAATAAAGAACCGCATTTTAAGTTTTTAATTGGCTTTAGTTCAATTGTTTCTGTCTTTCGTTTGGTATCATCGTAATCATCTGCTCTTTAGGAAAAAAGTATGAAAAACACCACATAAATATTTTCAATTTAACATTACGACCTTTTTGCCTAACGCCAAGGACACATAAACTGGGAAACCAGAAATATGCTCTAAAACACGTTTTATTCGCATTAAATATGCAGTAAAAACTTAAAAATATGCCCCAAAAAATTCAAAAATTGCTTATTAAAAAAAAAAAAAATTTAACAATTTAAAAACAGTTCCATTTAATAAAAACAAACTTTAAATTATAACCGGTGAAGCCCAGACTCCATAGTATTTAAAGGCGAATTTTCGCAATTTTACTCTATTTGGAGTTATGTTTAGAGGTAAAAATTCATATAAGAGTTATTTGTGCCGAATATTATCTAGATTTTAACATCCATATGAGATTTTTTGTCTTAAAGGGATTTTAAGGACCGTCGCTAAATTGTTTATTAATGTTAACATTTTATAGATGTGAAATGATTCGAAAATAATTTAATTTGCATTAAAATATTTTTGGGGCGAATTTAATCTAAAAACAAACATAATTAGATGGTTTACGGACACAGAGAGTCTAATTAAATATGTAAAATAATAGACCGCTTATTACCATTTACATAGAATTCGTCCTTAGTATAATTAAAATGCTTTTACTAAATTTGATCAAATTATCTAGAATATTGCAACTTGTACTATGCGCACAAGGTTGCCATGGACAGACATCAGCCAGACAGACGGAAGGATACCGTTAGATCAGTTTGAAAAGTGACTCTGAGTCGATCGGTATACTAAAAGATTGGTCCAGATTTTTATGTATTACACACATCGCCAAAAGCGAAGAAATTGAAGCAACACGTTGGGGATAGATATTTAAAACAGAAAAACCAGAATTTTGCAAAAAAAAGCTCTTGTAGGCATCTAAAAAAATTTAATGGGTATCAAAATATGCCTCAAAAATGCAAAATATGCGCTATAAACTAAAAAATGCTGCAAAACGGCTCTTAACAAAATTTTGAAAAAAAATGCCGCAAAATATAAAATATGCAAAAATATGCACTAACAAAATAATCCCAAAATTGGTAAAAAGCTCTAAAACGGATAAATATATTGATTCTGCCTTCATTGGCCGCTCAAAGAAAAATATGCAATTGCATATTTACGGTTATATAAATATATAACTTAACATCGATGAAACATTACGAAAAAGCGAATCATTTTCGAAATTTGAAAACCTTAATAGGGTCTCTAAATGCACTTTAAATGGTTTATTGCTTATTCGCATCGCGTATTAATAAGTCGTCCTTCTTGCACGTCCACATTTAAGTAATTACATAATTCCTCTTTTTGTTAATTTAAACTTTTTTAATACATAGTTCTTCTTTAAAAAAAAGCACTATTACGTTTTTCATATTAAAAAAAAAACACTATTACGTTTTTAATATTAAAACCTCAATTATTTAGAAGCAAAAAAAATATTTATAAAACCCAATGACGGCAATTATAATTACGGATTTTTTTTATTTTGTACAATAATTATTATTTAATATGTTTATTTCTTTTTTTAATAGTTTAACCGCAAAACATATGAAGCTTATCGCCATGAATTTCATATTTTGCTAAAAATATGTAAAAATTCAATTTCAAAACACACTTTGCAAATATTTAACAAAAACATTTTTATATCTTAGATACACTTCGAAAAAAAGTATTTGGTTCGATAAGATCATAAACTCCTCATTCAGTATGATTGAAAAAAATTTTAATAAATAATTAGTTTACTTTTTTATAATTGAATTAGTCACTTTTATGTCAAGCAGATATTGTGATTGCCTGTAATCAATTAAAATTTTAATTTTTGACCATAACTTGTTCAGAGGCAATCATAATATGATTGTGGCTTCTTGATGGGTGACTGTATTTTTAGTTCATTGTTTATATAAAAAGTCTTGTTTACCGGGTTTGCTAATAAACAAAATTGTTGCAAATCGATGGTTTTCTTCCGACACCTCCTAACTCAAAAACAACTACTTTTCAGGAGAGACAAAACACTTTTTTTTTTTAAAAATTTGAAACTTTTTGCTATATATTCTTTTATAATCCAAGAATTAGAAAAATTTCCGACAAAAAAATTTAAAAATTGTAAGGCTGTTTTTACTGATTACTTTTCCGGTTAAAACAAAAAATCGGAAAAAATCGAGTTACGTGGTTGCGGAAGAAAAGCATCGAAATAGTAATTTACCAATACTAAGTTTGAACCAAATTAAATCTAAATACCAACATAATAAGATTGTTTATGGGCACAAATTTCGGAAAGAAGCTTGTATGGGGGCTATGTAAAATTATAGACCGATTTGCCACATTTTTGATAGGCTTGGTCCTTGTGTCGATTATGAACTAAACTTCATCAAATTATCTCCAAAATTGCGAACTGTACTTTGCGCACAATGTTTACATGGACAGACAGCCAGACGGAATATTGTGGTGTGGGTATGAAAATGCACCGTTTGTTGCGGTTCACACGTTGTTGTTGATGACATTACCTTATTTTTGCAATAATAAAGCTGTAACTCTCGTAACGGCCAATGGAGATCGTGAACGCACCGCACGTGATATGGTTTCAAAAGCAGCGCTATGGAGTCGAAGTCGAACAAAAACTCGCGGCTCCGACTCCAAAATAAATGACTATATATAAGCTCAATGCGGCACTCGTTAAAATTAAAATATTTATTTGAAATTTTTACAAAATTATTTTTTTGCTATGTTTAACTATTTAAAAAAAGAGAGTTTAAAGTATATAGGCATCAAGGTTCGGACTTCAAAAATGTCATGGGTTGGAGTCGGAGTTAAAGTTAGAACTATTTTTTAGCGACTCCACAGCCCTGTTCAAAAGTATTACGCTCCTTGACAGACCTTGACCACAACCATTGACTTATTGAAATAAAATTTTGGCGATAAGTTGATTTCGGGAAATGTAACTGTCTGACTAATTGGAGGTCAACATTGTCCGTGTAATTCGTTACATGCGGCCAGCAAATGCACGAAAAAGTGGCCAAAAATTGGACGCTCAGAATACGCATCGTCAAGAACGGCAGCGGTGCGGTGCCAATATGCCCGCAATCATGTTCTTTATGTTGTTGCTATTTTTCCAATAAAAAAATGTTTTGATTCAAATTGAATTTTTTGTGTCATTTTTAAATTTCAAGTTTAATCGTTCTTAAAGAAGCACCCTTTACTTACATTATTTTTTCTGCGTGTTAAAAATGTGAACAAATTTAATTAAACAATATAAAAAAAAAACTGGACAATTAAATTATTATTTTTATTTCCAATAATCCCTGAGAAAATCATGCAGCAACAACAACAACAAAAATTAATGGACAAATAATTAATTTGTATTGAATTTGTAATTAAAAAAAAATATTACTCATATGTCACATGTAACCTTTCAAATTAATTACAATTTTTATTATAATTTTTTTAAAATTTTTTTGCTATTTATAATTGTGCAAAATAGAGTAAATAGCAAAAAATAAACTTAACAATTAATTATAATTTTATGGAAAATATTAAATTTCACATTTTGCGTTTAAACCCAATTCATGTTGTTCATGAATAAACCACAAGAGATTATAATAAAAATAAACGATTTATTTCATTTCATTTGAAAATATGAAATTTACTCTCTAACAAATGAACTTTTCATTATGAAATTTTTTTAAATTCCTATAAAAATAAGCAAAAAAATGTATGTATGTTTAATTTTTATCACATGCCTCGAAATTAATTGAAACATTTTGCGAAATTGTACAAACCATAATGGAAAACATTAACGGCATTCCAACTCCCATTCCCACTCCCATCCTCATCATGGTACTCATCATCATTTTCATAATATGGCCATTCAACCAACCAGATTTTCAGTCGATAATTCCAAAATCAACATTTATGAATAATTAAATACATTTAATAAAATAACAAATAAATGAAACAAAATATACAAATAAAGCCCCGAACAGTGTTCATGGGAAAAACCACAACTTAATTAAAATTAAATTTATTTTCATTTATAATTACATCGACAACTACGTGTACGATTACGTCTGCATTATTATGTAAATATGTATATAATATATTATTATATTTATAATATTTGTACATTAGCTGGCTGTGAGAAATGTGAAACAAGAGAAGTGAAAAACCAAATTAAAATAAATAAAAGATCTACCTAAATCAACTGTAATTTGTTAAATGTGTTTTAAAATAATGAACTTTAACATCATTTTGTCATAACCCTACAACACACTTGTTAAGCTATATGCTCGTTGCATTGTTTGTAACATTAAGCTAATGATAAATAAGTACATATTAATTTGATCTTGATTTACTAAATTCTTTTGGAGCAATTTTTAAATGGAAACCATATTGTAATTAAATCAGCTAATTTTTATTATTTTGGTTGCAGTGCACAGAAAAAATAATTTTCATATTCGAATAAGAAAATCGCATATTTCATTAAAAAACTTTTAAAATTTTCTGCGATGACCATTTTTGCGGTATTAATAAAAAAAGTTTTTAGGTATAGTTATGGAATTTCAAGTCAAGAACCAAGTTTATTGAGCCAATAAAAAGAGTTGTTGCCCAAAATATTTTTTTTTTCAAATAGAAACTGGGAATTATTTCCTTTCGTAGATTACTTTATATTATATTCAAAAATTTTTTTTTTATTTTTCGAATTAATTCTATGAGCTAAATTTCAGTTATGTATTTTATAAAGCTTTTTTTTTTTTTTTTTTTTTTTTTTTTTTTTTTGTAATAGTTTCTATTCCTTAAATTTTTAAAATTTTTTTTCACAAAATGTTTATGCGATTTGTTAAAACAAATTGTTGGAAATGTTGAATAACTCAAACAAAGTACAAAGTGTTTATGGAATCTTAATTAATTTATTTATTAATTATGATGTGCGAAATTTTAAATTTTTATCATTTGATAAATACACTAAAATTTAGTGTGAGGGGATAAGCTAGTTCCTATGCGCATTTCGCTGGTTGCTTAGGCCAGATCATAAGGGAACCTTTTTTAAAAACTTTGGAAAAACTAAAGATATTATTCAAATGAGAATTATAAGCTATTAAAAATGGACAAGAATTGTAAAAATACTGTCTTTACTTTAATACAAATAATTTGTTTTATTGAATATAAAGAAATATTTATTTATTTCATTATTAAATATGTTGTATGAGGTGCTATTTTGCAATGCGCAGTTTTGATAAATTTTTTCGTTGAATCAAATAAAAAGTTTGTTGACATACAATTTTATTTTTAAAAAACTGTGTTGTTAAAAATTTTCTTGAGATATTTTTTTCTGTGTGATCAAAGTAGTGAAAAATGGTCTGCGTATTATACAATGTAGATGTCTGCACAGAAAAAAATAAAAATTAATTTCAATTAAAAATTTTTGATATTAATTAAAAAATTAATTAAATTTGACCAGTAAACAAATTAATAGTATTAATTAAACCAGTTAATAGTATTAATTAAACGTTTAATTCACTTGATTAAAAGTTTAATTCACTTGATTAAATCTTTAATTAAAACCGATTATATTTTTGATTAATGCTTTAATTAAGGAAAAATTTTCGACAATTTTTTCTGTGTGTGATTATCCCCCGGGGGCTTAGCGATCCTCTCAAGGATATTTTAGCTTTTGATGCTACATCTTTCGGGGCAAAATCAGGTGCAGCTAATAACTGCTATTCGGCAAAAATCCAAAATTGTAAGATCTGAAGGTATCTTCGCGATCTTGGCTGATCAGGTATCCTATCTGCCATCACGGGAGTTCGAAGTCCCTGGTGAGCAGGCACAGAACTGACTATTGGTGTAAGCCCTCACTACTATACTTCTTGCGCAAAACGCTTCCTACCTCCAAGACGGTTGTCTTTGCGAAAGTTGTACTTTTCTGATAATAAGTACTCCCAAGGTTGCACTTCCCTGCGGGAAATTTGTGTCAATTGGTCTTAAAGAACTTTTTCCGTGACCAGTAAACACAATTTTATAATAAAAAGGGCCGAATTGTGAAAGGTGAAAACAAGATATGGGCATTTCCTGGGGTCCCGAACGTACGTTCGTACGCTTTTGATGTACAAATAATATAGAAAACAAAACTTTTCCTAGCTTTTTTTTTGCGATTCGATAGCATTTGGGTAGCTGTATGTTTAGTGCAAAAGATGAGTTTCATCGAGTTTAAGTTTTCATAATAATAGTTATTAACATGTGGTCGCGAACGTACGCAAAATAGAAGTCAACTTCGGCTGACAGCAGTTAAATGCAAAAATTTGCGTAATGGAACGGAATATTCAAAAGTGATTAATTTATTTTAAAAGTGTATTAGTGTAGGTCTCCATGCAGTATTTACCAAAAAAAATATCTCTTTTGGTTTTTGTTTAATTGGCTTAAGTATCGGTCGCGAACGTACGGGTCGCGAACGTACGATTTTTCCATATGTTTTTTTATTATTATCACATTGCAGTTTCCCATTAATGTCTCCAAATTTCCTTAACAAACAACTAAATACTCAATTTACAATTGATTGTAATGAAAAGATTATGAAGAAAGAGTGTAAACATAACATATTTTTGCATGTAAAATAAGCATATAAAAATGTGTTTAGAAGTAGAAAATATAAGAAAATATAAAATTTTCCAGTTTCCAGTGCAATTTCCTCAAGTAAAACAGCTGAGACATGCTATGAAACCATTCTTTTATAACAACATAGACTTTTTTAATAATAATAAACAATAAAAGACGATGATTATCAACATTCTATTTTTTTATCCTGGTAGACCATTCTGGGGAAATGCCCATATATATATAACTCAACTGGTGATAATGTGTTTAAAGTGTAGTTACTCCAGAGCGAAGGTAGTTGACTTTGACTTGTACAGTTGGTTGGATTTGTGATCTATTCACACGGGACAATATCTGCGACGGTCATTATATTAAGCGAAACCGAATGTGTTCATTAAGGTTATTGCAGTGACCTGTTACAAAGTGTCTAAAAGGTGTCAATTAACCCTCTCCTAGGATATCGCCATTTAAAAGTGCCAAGTCCCCTTTATATAAAGTATTAGAACTAGAACCGGTCCCAAACACTTTAGAGCTATCACGTGACAAGTTTGGTGTTAGTTTCTTAAGGAGTCTTCGTTATTTTCGAAAAAAATATGCAGAAATTATGAATGTTATTTGAAAATGTTAACCAATTTCCCAGTTACCTCTTAAGGCATTTAATTAATTTTTAAACAGAATTCTCAAATCCCTCATGAGAATAATTAGTTTTTAATATGACAAATCGTCTTTGACAGTAAAAGTTTTTTCAAAGTGGTACGTGTAATTTTAATTTTTTGGGATAAAAGTTTTTTAGATGTTCCCGAATTGCCTCATTAACTTTAAAAGACTCAGATTTGTCGGCAGAAATGGAGATGATAAGTCTTTTCTTTACAATGATTTTAAAATTTTTAATTTATTTTTAAAATTGGTTGACTATTTCAATTTTAACTTTTTAACAGATTCGGGTCAAAAAAAAAAAAAAAAAAAAAACAGATTTCTAGTTCGCAATTCTATTTAGTTTTAAGCAATTTGCCTTATTGTTCATATTTCTATTAAAGTTGGAAGTAATTTTAGTCCAAAACTTTGAGAACCACTAATTCAAAAACATTTTTGGAAATGTTAACGTTTTTGGTAGGCTTTTTGGCATATTTTTAGTAGTTCGAAGTTTCACCTAAAAAATACAGATTTAGAAAGGTGTCGACATTGTTTCTATTAGAGGCTGTCTAAATTTAGATTATAATTTATTTATTTTAGTTAACTATTATATTGAGCGCACAACAGGCCCAGTGGAGGCCTAGGTGTATATCACTCGTGATATTGCATCCTTGATGCTTCATCCTTCTTTCAACCTTACTTAACTTGTAAATTGATCCAAATATTCTGAAACTTTATCTTAGTAAATTAAAAAGTGAATACTGATAAATCAAGGTCTATTTAAAATCAAAAACTCTTTCTTATATCAAAAGTTTAAACAATTTTTAATAATCATTTCAAAATACATACAGAATTCGCCTTGATAAATGACATTTCTAAATTTTTAATTGTCTAACGTTCAAATTGTATGCAAAAATAAGTAGTACAACTTTTTGACTGAGTACTGTTGCAAGCCGACAAATATATGTGGTTTTTGGCAAACTGCCAAAAACATTTTCTAATTCATTAACTTAATTATAATTCCGTAAATAGACTTTACACCTCAAAAGCCCCAAAAATGTAATTAAAAAAAATCAAACTCAATATTGAATTTATACATTTAAAAACACTTAAAATGCAATTTATACAATTTTACAAATGCTTATAATCAACTGTTATTTAACTCTTTTGCTGTCTACTTTATGCAAAATAAAATAAATAGCACTTAAGGATCCACAAACTTTCATATACATAATTATTTACACTAGGGGTTTCCTCTTAAGAATGTACAAAATTCCCGGGCACTTTAGTAAATAATAATGGTAAACAATAAAAAAACAATAGTGGTAAACAAAACTATTGGCAAACAATAATGGTAAACAATAATAGTTAACAATAATAGAAAATAATAATGGTAAACAATTCGTAATCAGGAAAAGAAATATACTATACGTGACTTGTTAAGAAGATAGCTTGTCGCGAAAATTTCCTTTTGTTTCTTTTTTTTTTGTCATCATCTTCAAATCTTGATTTCAAAACAAAATGAAAAACAAAATCGTCCGAGAAATGAAGAGAACAGGTCATGAGAAAAAGTCCTGGTAATTTTTTCTAGTATTTGATTAAAACCAAGAAAACTGTTTACACCTTTTTGTGGAAACTCAGTCCAAAAAATTTTTAACAATATTTCGAAATGCTGATCAAAAATTGTTCATTATGTTAAACCTTTTCTAATGTTTTTATTCGCCATTATTTCAGGGGCCAAATAATGGCATATCAATCGAAACTACAATACAATTCAAATGGGAATTTCGACCGATATCGAACGCCCCACGTCCAACATCACCTACTTGACCAATAATGCCCATATTTCATTTATTTAAGTTTTCGACCTAAATGTTGGCCTTGTGACATTAATTGTTACTAACTGCTAGTTTATCTTTGTTGAATAAAATTACGGATTCTTTTTTTTCAGGTTGGTTACCATTTAGCCAGGGGGATAATTCTGGCAGTCGTGATAAAGTACATTTTCGATTCGAAAGCAATTTAATTTCTAATTCTTTCAGTCGATACTAATCGAATTTTAATTAATTTTTTAGTGTTGTGAAAACTCAAATAAATACATACTTTACATCAATGAAAAATTAAGTTCGATTCGTTCAGTATCGACTGAATAAATTAGAAATAAAGTTGCGTTTGAATCGAAAAAGGATCAGCTCACGACTAACAGAACTAGTTGCCATTTCCAATGTCAAAAAACTAAAATTTTGAAAAAATACTGAGCAGAAAAATTCCCGAATTTTTCCCTTATAATATTTCCAAGAACTTTAAACATATTTTCTGAATAGGAACTCTAATAACCACTTGACCCGCGTTTATCTGATTTGTGTTTGTGTGTGTTAATAATTTGTGATTGAAGATTCTAGACCACAAATATGTTTGCATAATTCTAATTATTACTGATATTTTCATTATTTTGTACGAATCAATTATATAAATTTGTTACATTTAAATTAAACTTAAAAATCAATGATTTTAAATGCTATCTCCCTTTGCTCTTTCTCTCTTCTTCCCTTCTAACTCTCCACACTCTTGTTTAAACTTTCTATTATCCTTGTGGCATTTATGCATACTAAATACTAAATTATGTGTGATTATAAATGCTAAAGGCAAATGTAATAAACAGGGCAAGTTTTTTTGAAAACCAAGTTTTTTGAATATTTTGTAAGAATTTTGCAATGTTTTTTTTTATCTGGCAAATCATCAAAAAATTATTTAATCATAAACAACGCTACCAAGCTATCCAAATTAACTTTGAAAATCACACATCATAGACTCGTGCATTTTATAGAGGACTTCGGTTTTCATGACTCACATAAACAATGATTTTATCTTTAAAAAAATATGAACGACATTGATCTAAGAGAGATGTGTTTTCAACAGAATGTCACGATCGTGCGATTTGCTCCTTCTTGATTATTTCCTGTCTGTAGGACTACATCAAGTCACTGCTTTATGTTACACTGATAGAAAAATGCATCTTCATATTGATGATGCCCTAAGATCAGAATTGTGACATCAATGTTACTACAACTGGCATCAATGATGCAAAAAGACACATCAATCCAATGACTAACGTCTTCGTACAATTTTTTCATTTTTTACGTGTCATCTATTTTATGACTATAGTGACATCAATTCGATGCCACATTTTGTATATTATTAACATTATTTTTATGATTACAATGTATTATAAGAAGCAAAAATTCCCATATTCTATTTTTTTAAATAATTTAGTTAAATACATAAAATTTTTAAAATAGAATGGTTACGAAAACCACATGAGGCATGGTGCTGGTGTCTTATTATTGAGAGTTCTGCTGTAAACAAAGGTCGTAATTCAACAAACGTGAAACGAACATCTGTAACGGGTAATCAAATAATAATATTCTCTCACTTTGACTTGAGTCAATTCCAATGACTTTGACTTAATGACAAACTGCCATCAAATTGATGCTAATGTGTCCTTTCTCCGATGTTACTGCGTGATCGCACTGAGGACATGTTTGTCATTTCTGTGATGCCGATGTGTCATCCCATTGATGACATAATTTCATTTTGACCCTGATGACACTTTAGCTAAGTGATGTTAAGGTTGACATCACAATGATGACAAGTGTCATGGGGTCAAAAACGAAGGCACTTGTCATAGTACTGATGACAAAATACATCAGCGTTATGACGCCTTTTCTATCAGTGTAATAGACCAGCAATAAAAGACTCCTCGAAGGCAAACAATGTTTGTGTTATTCGTTAAGTATGGCCAGTAATGCGAAAAAAGCGCTTCATTAAGAATAACCGCGGTGCCCATATGCTCGAAATCATTTTCAAATGTTTAATACCATGTTTCTTTCGAAAAAAATTTTTTTGATTAAAATGTAATTTTTGTACTTTTTTTACAAATTCAACTTATATCGGGCTTAAAACACCCTTTACTACCATAAACAAAAGTTTGATGCAACAAAGACTTTTAATGAATAAGAGTTCACATCCATATATATTATCGTTTAATTTGTGCGATAACAAACAAGTTTCATTAAACAACTAAAAAAAAAAAAAATACTTTTCCAGAATAACTTTTTTTTTTGGCAATTTTTTTTCTAAATATTATATTTTTTGTATTTTTGGAGTTCTTTTTTAAATGTTTGTGCTCAAAAAAACTTGCCCTGATATAACATTAAAAACAATATTTAATCCAAATTCATATAGTAAGAGAAGTTTGGAGAGTTTAATGGATTTTCTTTTAAGTATGTATAGTTTACGAGGTTTTTCGGCACAAGAATCCCGGGATCTCGCATATTTTTCGGGGAAAAAAACCCGAAAAGTTTGTGGGGGCATTCATGGATTTTTTTTTTAATTATGTCAACTTTACTGCTGACAGAAATTGTAAACAATTTATGTCAAGAAATAGATATAATTTTAAGCTCGGTAATGCTCTGAAATTTCGAACTAGTAAAAAAAGGAGTAAAAATGTATACAACTTTAAATTTTTTTAAACACCCAGATTTATTTAATAAAAAATTTAATGATTTTATATGCAAAGCAGCTACATAAAAGATTTTTTGGATTATATTATGAAGTAAACACTACTTTTGTAAGAGATGATGACAGTAAGTAAAAAATTTCAGGAAATTTTGAATGCAAGAAAGCTCTAATTCGATTCGAAGAAAATAATCTTATTAAAAAAACTTAAAGTGTCTTCGGAATATAAAGGCCAACATTCGCAGAAAGAGGACGTGTTTCCTCATGGACAGGACTCTTTTGATTAGAATTAGAAATAGGCTGTAAAACGATTTTGGAAATGCTTATTCTGTACTTAAATCTTATTTTCAAAGGAATATTTTATAAGAGTTTGTTTAAATAATTTAACTATTTTGGTTTTATATCAGTGCTGCTGTTGGCTTTGCATATAAAGAACTAACATTTTTTTTTATTATTTTACTAACGTTAAATGCTTTGATAAACTTATTTAATAAATCTCAAAACTGTTATTTGTTCATAAAAATTATAATAAATTATTGATAGCACCGTTTTATATTAAGCGAAAAGTCCCCGGAAATTAAAAAATTCCGCTATCTCGGGAAATAGAAAAGTCCAGGAAAAGAAAAACTCTTATTAAGTACAATACCTCTTTAATTACTCGCAAGTACCTGAATTAAAAATATAAGTACCGTAATACCCATTTTTAATTCTTCCTCTCATTTCGCTTTTAATTTCTCATTTATGGTATAGTTGCAACATTAAGAACATATTTTGCCATGTGTTGTAGGTTTTAAAGTATGTAGTAGTATTAATAGAAGTAATAATTATAATAATGTGTATAAACCACAACAACAATAACAACAATTTGGTTTTAAAATTGCCTTAAAGCAAAATATATTCACTAGAATGCACAAACACACTTACACACACACCCAAATACATTTGATAAACATCTGATATTAATTGAGATTTATTGACTAATTATAATAAATTTATGTTTTCACCGAAACCAAAAAAAAAAAAAAAAAATCAAGTTATTCAATGGCAAAAATATACTTTAAATTGAAATGAGCAATTTTTGTTTAAACATGTAATTTTGTAGATGAAAACAGTACTGACAGTTAGACTAAGGACAGTAGATAACATCGTGTTTTCCGATTTTTTTTTTCAAAAAAGACAATTTCAGGTTTATAAAAGGTGAACAAAAAGAATTTTTTTGTGAAAATGTGTGCCCCAAAAAATTCAAAAATTGCTAATTTGAAAACAAAATATTCAACAAATTAAAACCAGTTCCATTTAATAAAAACAATCCTAAAATTATAATCAGTAAAGCTCAAACTCCATAGTATTAACGGACGAATTTTCGCAATTTTACCCTATTTGGAAACGACGGGCCGTCATTTTTATACCCTTCACCACAGGTTGAAAAGGGTGTATATATATGTTTGTTATTCCGTTTGCCTGTAATTTCTACAATATTGATCTCAGACCCTATAAAGTATATAAATTCTGGGTCCTTATGAGGGAGAAGTTGATTTAACGATGTCCGTCTTCTACCCTCCCCACCCCCCACCTTTTGACATTTGCTTAGATACACTAGCATAATGCCCAATATGGTTTTCGTTATCACCCTTGTTTATTATTTCATCTATTTAACGAAATAATTTTAGCAAATAGAAACTGGGAATTGTTTCTTTTTCCTTCATAAAAACTCGCCAAAAAAGAGAAATCTACGGTATGACAACACTGCTTATGTGTGTTGAGTTGTGAACCATAAACAGGCCATATTTCATTTGATTGATATTGAAACAACGTTTTTTTATGGTTCAGTTGTCTAGGGGGTTCGTTAAGTTTAGAAAGTGTGAGTCCCCGGTTCAAATCTTGGTTTTTAAAAAAGAGCATTTTTTTTAAATTTTTTTATGTTCTAAAAACGATTTTTTATTTATAATGAAGTGTTTAGTATTGTAAATATGTATGTTTATGTAAAGATTATTTAGTTTTTTTCTATTTGCTCTGTATTCTGCTCGCACAGTGGTGAAGGGTATATAAGATTCGGCACAGCCGAATATAGCACTCTTACTTGTTTTTTACTGAAATCAGTTAAATTTTAACTTTAATTTTTGACTAAAAAATATCCCTTAAAAAAAACAGTTATTTTTTGAATGTTTAAGAAAAAAATTAAAGTATTTTAAGGATTTTATTCTTTGGACCATAACCATTAAAATTCTACATTCAAATAACACAAATAAGACAAATTCTTTCTGTCTGACTTTTTGAACTGAGAATTTATGATAATTGTTATTTACGATCCCTGATTTCACGCGATTTCGATTTCCAAAACATGGCCGAAAATTTAATTAATCGTGAAAAAAGAAATGTTCTTTTTGGCCATTGCGAGGACCTAAATATATTTTATTTACCATACTTCAATCGTGTTTTTTCTCTGCGTGTAGTCTTCGCCACATAAAGTTTTAAGGTCCTGCCTACAATGTTTAAGTTTTTATTATAATCTGATGTTTTGACTGAGGTCCAAATAATCTATAGTTTTGACATAATTGACTATATTTTAAAATCCAAAATACAGAACACAAAATTATGATTCTATGCAAATATGTACATTGGCTTTGGCGAGAACCACGAGTTTTTTTTTTTTCAAATTTAGTTTTCAGTAATTAGAAAAGTCAGATAGATTGGGAATGTATTTATTTTATTAAATACAGTACATTTAAAGACAATTTTATTAACTACAGAACATTTGAAGATTTTTCAGTAGAAAATTATACACACAGAACAAAGCTTCAAAATACAGTACTATTCTGTATAATACAGAACGGATTGTCATCGTAACTAAGTCTACTTGCTTATACAAATATATTTTTTTTAGCTGTAATTTAACTAATTTCAGTTTCTAATGCAATTTTATCTGAACCCACCAAACTGGCCAACATAAAAAGTTATAAGTCAGCAAAAATAGTAGCTAAACTTGTGCTAGCCGATTAGCTGACAAATTGCTGTCATTTAAAAAAAAAAAAATCAAATTAAAACAAATGTTAAAAATTTCTCTTTTAAAATTCAAACAGCCTTAATAAAAATGCATTTATTTGAAAACCTTTCACTGATTTATTGATTTGTCAAATCACTCATTACACCAAACAATACGACGAGTGCATGGCAAATTGCTTTAAGCTGTCAAATAATCACAAAACTTTATCAGCAAAAACAGTGGGCACTTTAGACTACAAATTGTATATTTAGTCTTTGTTTTTGACATCAAGTCTTTTTCATTTTTCCCAATAAATTTAATAAATTGCCAACTTAAATGCCTACACTTGTGTTATTTTTCGCTTTTTTCTTTTTGCCAACTGTCCGGCTGGCGCACACTTTAAAAATATTTTTATATTTCTATTGCTATAGCAATTTATTATTGCTTGTTGCTGTTGAAATGTTGCACACAATGCAAACAAATCCAGCCACAACAAGTTAGCAATAAAATATTTGCTAAAAAGAAAGAAAGAAAAAAACAGATTAAGAGTCTTTAATCAAATAAATACGAACAGAAAAAAGATTAAATAGCCAAACGAACAAAATACTTTGAGGTCAAAATCTATTACAAGAAATTCAAGAAAAAAAAAACCATGATGCAACAATGTTGTTGCCACAAAATTAAACTTGATGTAGGACTTAAAAGAAAATATTTTTTTCATGTTGGTTTTTTCTTCTTTAGCTAAAATAATTTAACTTGATCGTATTTCATGACTGAAATTTTTGTTGACTGACAAAAAAATGCTGCTTAAATAAAAACATGACAAACCCATACATTTACATATAAATTTCAACTATTTAATGCAAATAGAATCCCATAAACTCAAGTACTTTCGGCTCATTTAACAACATTTACGAGTTGAATGTTAAATATTTTTAAAATTTGTTAAAAAGACAGCAGATCATACACGCAGAGAAAAAACATGTTTAAATATGGTCATCCCACACAAAATTATTTTGAAAAAAAAAAAACTTTAAACATATGTTTAATTTAACCATATTATTGTCACCGACAATCAGATTATGGTTGAATTGGTCCTCCATCAAGAAGCCACAACCATATTATGATTGCCTCTAAACATGTCATGGTTAAATATTACAATAATTTGTTTACAAATTAACAAAAGTTTTTTCCTCTTTTCCAAGTGCAACATGCTATGATTGAAAACCAACCATGCTATTAAAAGTGTTAAACATATTTTAGTTATTTTTAATCATAACATGTTCGGAGGCAACCATTAAATGGTTATGGCTTCTTGATGAAGGACTAATTTAATCATAATATGGTTGTCGGTAAAAATAATGTTGTTAAACTAAACATAATATGTTTGAAATCTTCCTTAAAAATGGTGTTATTGGAGCTGACCATATTTAAACATGTTTTTTCTCTGAGTGTAGAAATTGTCAGAATACAGAGTTAGAACAAATAGCAAAGACCTGATGTGTGTTAATTTTTTTGTGCAGAGCTATTTTATTTTCCGGAGTGTGTAGCTGAGAAAATATGTTGTATTAGATCATTGATGCCCACGGTAGTAGTATTGGTGAGAGTGACGAAATAACACTGGAAGAAAACAATTTTATTTAGTCGTCAGCGAGATTGCGACGAAAGCACATGTGTGACGGGTGTTGTCATTTTTTTTCTGTTTCTTTGTTTAACAAAAGGGAAATTTAAAATTAATGAATGTACATATTTAAGTAATACTCGTGGTGAATGTATTTATTTTAGTGAAAAATTGTATCCCACAAACTCGAAATTTTACAGGGGAAGGTTTTTTTAAATAAAATCAGTTTGAATAAATAATATTTACATTATAAATTTTAAAATAATGGCTTTTTTCAAACTGATTTTATTTAAAAAAAACCTTCCCTGTAAAATTTCGAGTTTGTGGCATAAAAAAGTAAGCAATAAAAATAGTGCGAAACCAACAAGTTTCATTAATACATCAATAAAACACATCTTCTTACCCAAAAATTTTACCTGCTGTCACATTTGCTTCTATGTGTATAGGTTTACACATAAATTGTAGGAAAACAAGACTTTTTTTGACTTGTTTTTTAAATATTTTTACTTACTTAAGAAAAGTGTTTTCAAAGAAAAAAACCCACCGACGCGATTGGTACAGAAACAAAAATATTTTTACAAGCACAAAATACCAACAAATTATTGTGGCTAATTTTTCTTAATAATTTCTGCGTTTACGTACGTCTTTTTAACGAAAGTAAAAGTGACCCTTTTCAGGTACAAAGAATTTTTTTCACAAACAAAACACATATTGTTAGCTTAAATGCAAAACAATGTAGATATTATTTGAAAATTACAAATTAATAGAATACAATATTTTTTTAAATTATATTTCTTAGTTTTTTTTAAATGTCCTATGACAAATAAGACATTGCATGTCATCAAAAGCATTTTGTAACATAAAATACTTTTCGGCGGACATCATTAATATATCGCAATAATTTCAATTTTTATGTTCACTGACAGCAGTCTCGATGAAGATTAAAATGTAAAATAAGACACAGAAGTTCTGCCAGTGTAGTTTGTCTCTCGCACCCAACATGCTGATTTCCTATTGGTTGATTGAAGATCAAACAAAAGAGCGTAAGTATACGTGTGAGTTTCATTTGCTGATATCAGCCACTACTGGGCATCTTTGTATTAGATCAAAGATGCCCAGTAGTGGCTGATATCAGCAAATGAAACTCACACGTATACTTACGCTCTTTTGTTTGATCGTCAATCAACCAATAGGAAATCAGCATGTTGAGTGCGAGAGACAAACTACACTGGCAGAACTTCTGTGTCTTATTTTAATCGTCATCGAGACTGCTGTGAGTTAACACATAAATTGAAATTATTGCGATTTATTAATGATGTCAGTCGAAAATTATTTTATGTTACAAAATGCTTTTGATGACATGCAATGTCTTATTTGTCATAAGACATTTAAAAAAACTAAGAAATATAATTTTAAAAAACATTTTGAAGATGTTCACAAAGACATGAATTATTTGCAAATAAATAAATACATTCACAAAGAGTATTACTAAATTAAGGAAAAAATATTGTATTCTATTCATTTGTAATTTTCAAATAATATCTACATTGTTTTGCATTTAAGCTAACGATATGTGTTTTGTTTGTGAAAAAAATTCTTTGTACCTGAAAAGGGTCACTTTTACTTTCGTTAAAAAGACGTACCTAAATGCAGAAATTATTAAGAAAAAATAGCCACAATAATTTGTTGGTATTTTGTGCTTGTAAAAATATTTTTGTTTCTGTACCAATCGCGTCGGTGGGTTTTTTTTCTTTGAAAACACTTTTCTTAAGTAAAAATATTTAAAAAACAAGTTAAAAAAGTCTTGTTTTCCTACAATTTATGTGTAAACCTATACACATAAAAGCAAATGTGACAGCAGGTAAAATTTTTGGGTAAGAAGATGTGTTTTATTGATGTATTAATGAAACTTGTTGGTTTCGCACTATTTTTATTGCTTACTTTTTTATGCCACAAACTCGAAATTTTACAGGGAAGGTTTTTTTTAAATAAAATCAGTTTGAAAAAAGCCATTATTTTAAAATTTATAATGTAAATATTATTTATTCAAACTGATTTTATTTAAAAAAAACCTTCCCCTGTAAAATTTATAAACACTTCGAAGAATCTTTTTATTCCGAAATATATCATACTATCCAGATGTCCGCATATATAAATTATATATGTATGTATTATATATATATATATATACCAATCAATACATTCATCAAGAGAATTACTAAAATAAATACATTCACCAAGTGTATTACTTAAATATGTACATTCATTAATTTTAAATTTCCCTTTTGTTAAACAAAGAAACAGAAAAAAAATGACAACACCCGTCACACATGTGCTTTCGTCGCAATCTCGCTGACGACTAAATAAAATGAATAGCAAATTGTTTTCTTCCAGTGTTATTTCGTCACTCTCACCAATACTACTACCGTGGGCATCAATGTATTAGATATTGCAGTGGTTTAAAAGAAGACCACAAATAAAATTTGGGGCGATATTTGGGCTAAAAATGTCAAAAATGTTTTAAAATATTGCAAATATTTATCCACATTCAAATGGTAAAACTAAAATGATCTTTAATTATTTTTTAACAGCTAAAAAATTTAACTTTAATATTATTAACAGTTTTAAATCACAGACTACAGGCGGCTTACAGGCTCGACTAAAATCATACATTTATGGTTGTAGTAATTAAATCTTGACTTTATTCATTTTGTCTGTACTATAAACTTATGATCTTGAATATAAATATCATACCTTTTACCACATGTGGAAGGTGTATGACCGTGTGTATGTTGAAATGGGGTTTCCGAAGACCCCAGAAATGATGGAAATTTGTTGTAACATATTTATCTCGCATAAACTCCGTTAATGTTTCCTATTGAAATTCAGCCTGATCGGTCCATAAATGTCTGAGATATGAAAAAATCAAGACTGCCTCTAATTTTACGCATAAATCCCTTGTTGTGGTTTTTATTTTTTGCTTATCTAGAGATTATTGGTACTATGCGCCCACGATCTGGCGAAAAGCAACAAATAATAATTTGGAGAACGGCAAGAGCCAAAGTTTACGATTCAGAAACACTTTAAAAATGGGTGGGATTGAAGAAGTGGGCGTGGCACTTTCCATACAAATATATTCGGGCATGTTCTAGAAATTTAAATGAATTGGATTTGAAATCGAGCAAATTTTAAAAACGCCTCTGTACTTGAAGTTAATAATAATATTCCATTTTATCATTTTATTTTTTTGAGTAACAATTATAGTATGTTCACATTTGGCTTCTTAAACGCGTTTAAGCAGTTCGAACGTGATTAAGCTCTAATCACTTCAAAATCGAGATGATTACCCATACATTGAAGTGATTTGTTAATCACTTCAAATTGACATGATTACAACTAAATCACTTCATAAATCACATAGAATCCACTGAACATACCTCAAATGTAGAATCGCCAACATGATCGTGTACAACCGGCCAAGATTTCTGCTTAATGTTTTTATTTTTTTCCTTAAATAATTCATACATTTTCACAATTTCATCATTAAAATGTTTAAAATAATCTTCTAATAACTTTATAAAAGTGTTTTTATCAATTTTTAATAATTTAAAGAAATATAAATTTGTTTGTTGTTTTTTTGTGTGTTTTTTTTTTTCTTAATCATCTGTCATCTTAATCATCTCAAATGTAATGTGAACGGCTTTGATTAGCTAAATCAACATTTTGCTTAAACGCGTTTAAAAACCTAAGTGTGAACTTAGCATTAGCTTTACAAGAACAATTCTTAAAACCAGGAAAAATCACGGTCATTTTGTAAATAATTGAGCTTTTAATCTCGTTCGTTTTCAATTTCACTTCATTTCGATTTCTAGAACATGCCCGATTAAAGATTTGTAATTTATCTGGAGAACGGCAATAGCCAAAGTTTCCAAATTAGCTAGAAGCATCTTGGTTATAAACAGACAACATCCGTCGAAATGAGGCCGGAGTGGAGAAGTGGGCATAATATAAAATAGATTTATTTTTATCTAATGAAAGGTAAAAGAAAAATTGTCCAAATCTGGTTCACATAGCTGAGTTATCAATAAAATAAAAGCGATAGAATTTAAGAAATAAAATGTAAAATAAAAGCTTTAATATTTATACTGTGAAATTTCTTAAAATATTCTTAACCAAAAAATACTTATTACATTAAACTGTATGAAAAATAATTTGCGATTAAAAAAGAAAAGTCTTAAAGCCTGATAAAATGTATTTGCTGATCAATTCATATATTTACACTCTGGTTAAAAATGATGATCTCTAACAAAAAACACAAATGAATTGAATAAATTGCGCTTTACAATAGGCATTTGGATTAACAAAAAATAAAAAATAAAAAAATAATTATTTATACACGCACTAATAACAGGTCGAGTTGTAACGAAATAAATTGAATTTTTTGTTGTCGTAGTATTTTAGGCATGTCTACCCGCCATGACCATATGCACATTAGAATAGTTCAGTTTTTAGACAACTTTATTAAATAAATCATGTTTTTAACTTAATTTTAATTTCTTTGGGATAACTACTGAAAAGATAAAACTGCTGGATTCACAACAGATATTTTAAGCATGGTTTGTGTCTTTAGTAACTTATGCAGAATTTTGGCGGAAAAAAATCTATAATTTATTCATTTTCTCTCTCTCTTTTAGTAATTGAACGAAATATGTCAACAAAAGTAATATTTGTTACCTTCGCTAATGTCCTTGGGGGTGTAGCGAACCATCTTGAGGCTTCTTAACCTCTAGCTGTTACATCCACTGGAGAAAACAGGTGGGGTCAATGACTAGATACCGAAAGGATTCAAAGCTTACCCAGTGCCTGGGAACAGAACGCGTTCATGGAGAAGCCGTCGCAAGGAATTGATATATTTATTTTTCCGCTGTAAAGTCTTACAACCATCGAGAGATATATGGTAGGAGAATGACCGTTTCTTTTGTGCCGACATTTTCTCCTCGGACATCGAGAATTTATGGAGCAGCTGTATGCATACCTGGGATCCGCCAAAGGTCCAAAATGACAGGGATCTTGAAGTTTTCGTGATTTCTTGAGACCGATGTACCCACCAGAGCACCTTTTTATCTGGCTCTACGGGAGTCAGTAACCCCCGGTGAACATGCCACCGGATTGACTATTGGTTGAGGCCTCCGTTATTATGCTTTTAGCTGAAAATGCTTTCTGTCTGTCAGAATGATTGTCTTTGCGGGAATCTTGCTTTTCTGATGAAATGCTGCCTTTCGTAGAAGTCCGGCACAATTGGGTGTATTCACGGAAGATATATTTTCGGGGATCACGTAGTGGCAGTGGCTTATAACCAAATCCGCGGGGAATGAGACTTATACATCGACGGCTGATTTTTTTACCCTTGTGGCATGTTTTGCGATAAAGTCAAAATGAGTACTTGCGTTGGTATTGTTGGTATGATGAGTATTTAGTAGTCTGCTAGAAGAGAGTAGGGTAGTTGGCCTCGTAATAGACCAGTAAAGACTTTGAAATTTACAGCAGATGAAAGGTTAAGCAATCGAAGTGCGTTCGTGGTTGCTGCGCGCGTTGAGTTTTGACTATTTTCAAGAGATGTATTTTCAAGGGGAAAGTTGCGCCTGTGGAGGTTGTCTTAAGGTGCAGTTGCTATTTGACAGATGCTCCTGGCTGTTCTTGAAGCAGTGGAGTTCAGATAGCTCCGGAAGAAAAGGGGCAAGTGTATAATTTTTGTCGGATTACACACTCATATTGCTACCTGTGCGTGATAATGCATACCACCCACGGGAGTGTTGGTAAATGTATAGTTTTTCACCTAGTAGCTGAGATCCACCATGAGATGAGGCCATATGGCAGGTACTCATATACATCATTTCCACATTTTCGAATTGTGTGCAATTATCCTTGACATGCTGAAATCAAGCGGCGCAAATGGTCCTGGTTGGGACACACCCTACGGAAATCGCCAGATGATATTACAATGCAAGGTATATAATGGACACCTCAAGGAAGCCGAACAAGGGAACGCCCATCAAAAGCCTGACGCAGATTATTGGAGGTGTATCCTGGAATGAAATAAAATGTATCGCTACAGACAAACCCAGATGGAAGACATTCGTTGAGGTCCTATGCTCCTAAAGGAACAACGGGAATATATATATACCATCGACCTCTCCTCCACGTTCTAGCAGGAGCACTAACAAGCCTCTTCCCAGCGGGTTCTACCGAAGCCACCAAAGCAGAGTTTTGGCTTGCCGGATTTGACAGATCAACATTCCGTTTGAGATTCGGCCATCATATGTTCGCAAAGGTCTGTAAGCGCGTGTCGATTGCGTTTGCTGCTGGTTTCCAAGTTTCGCAAAAATAAAAGAATACTTTACGTCCGAGTTATAAATGCGTAGGTTAATAGCTGTTAATATCTGCCGAGATCTGCAAATAGATCTCAGCATGTCGAATGCAGCACCACCCTTTGCTTTCTTTAGTTAAAAAAAAACAGGAAATAAATCGATTGCTCACTGAAATCCTTAACATTTTTCTTCGTTTTCTACGTGCAAGAGATGTCTTTTACGGTTAAAAGTGCTAATTTTAACTTCGCAGGTCGAAGAAAATAAATTGCAGGCTCAACTCTATAAACATTGTTGTCAAAATCGTACAAAAACTTGCAAAAATATTGGGTGCTACTCAAGCAGCAATTTGCAAACGTTTGCGAGCAGCAGAATACATTTAAAAACAAGACGATTGGAACCCCATGGATTTATACCGAAGTGCTGTTTAAAAGCTATCCTTACTGGCGATAAAAATTAAATAAAGATCGGCAAACCGTTTGCATATTGTGCCAAGGAAATGCTGTGTATTTAATATATTATGAGTTGGCCAGATAATCACAGGAGACCTGTGTACCAAACATAATTAATTCGTTTGAATGCCCGAAGTATGCGACCAGACCTGAAGCCGTAATTATCCATCATGACAACGCTCGGACACTCGGACTTGCAGCATAAGTCCACATCAAAAATATTTAAAAAATAGTAGTTAGGAATCTTTGCTTCACCGTTATAAAGACCAGACCTTGTCCCGTTATAAAGACCAGACCTTGTCCCGTTCGACTACTATTTGCTCTTACTGGAATAAGGTTCACTTCAGAAAAGTGCAATGTTTTTGAATAAAAGCACAAAATTGTGCTACAAATCGCTCGTTATTTAATAATTACAAAATTCTGCTTTTATGAGAAGCTTCTTGACTACAATTTTGTGGACTCTACTAATAGATCCACAAACATGCTTACACTTATAAATATATATAGCTTTGCAATTTCTATATTGAAACATTTTTGCAAGTATGTAGTCATGATTACTATTTTATTCGACTTCCACCTCCCGTCTTACTCCACTCATTACTCTCCCACGTAAATATGTTAATGTACATTTTTTTTTTTTTGGTTAAGTTGCTCTTGCTTCTGTTGTTGGTTTTGTTTGCACATTTTAATGCACAATATTGAAATAAAATGTTTGTAAATGTTTACATTTGTGTACTTAATATGCAAAATGTAATTTGCCGCGTCGCGTGACGTATGTAATCACTTTTATTTTATTCAAAAGTTCACCTCTTCTCATTTCCTGGCTCCCTTTTTTACCCATTTATTAGCCTATGCCATTGCAGACATTCACTTACTCACTTGATAATTGAAAAAGTCCAAAAAGCAACAAGAACATCAACAGCAACATTTATGCTTTCACTTAATTTCAAATTATGCCCAAAAATATGTGTGTAGGTATGTATGGAAAAAATATAAACGCTAATGGAAATTAAATAGTTAAAATGTGCAAGAACCGAAATAAAGAAATATCAAGGGGCTTAAAGAAAATGTTGAAGGCAATAAGAACAAAAACATATTTTTCCTAAGTTGTGGTTTTAATTATAAAAGCTTCTTTTTAGGGAAAGATATTTTTGAAATTTCTGGGAAATTAATGACGGGGTCATCGGAAATTTTTCTGTATAGTGTTTGATTTAAACAAATTGTCGTGTTTCATTAAATGATTAATTTTTTACTTTTATTTACAAAGAGTTACAAATAAAATTACAAATTCTATTCTAACTTAATTAACCGAGCAATAGTAACTTATACCTTCAGCTCGTTGTAGTGAAACAGTCCAGAGTCTCTAGCGGGGATCGAACCCGCAACACCCGCACTAATAGATGGTAGAAAATAGTTTTTCAAGTATAATTTTCAAAGTGAACCAAAACATGCCCAATTTTAATTGTAGTCTTATCGGCGCTAATGTTTCCAGTATTTTTAACAAAATCATCGGATTCAATTAAATTTCTTAATCAACTTTATTTGGATTCAGGTGCCACAATGCCAGATTTAATAGATATTGAAATTGGCTCTTATTCTCAACCCAGGAAGGTACCGTTTCAATGCACTGGGCGCTTGTATGTATGTATGCATCAAGTTGTAAACTGCTAAGTTTGCAAAAGAGTATATATATATTTTCCAGGACAAGTTGTTTAACTTAATGTCCAAAATCCTTTACAACTTCGGTCAACATTTCAAAATATTTAGTGTATAATTTTAAAATGTGAAATTATATTATATGCGTTCTTTCTATAAAATATTAGTACAATATAAATTAACAACATTAATGGACACCTTTGTTGGTAACAATGAACTCTCACCAAGAGAACTGCACTAATTTCCGCTGCTCATAATAGATAAAAAGTTAACGATAACACCAAATGTAGAGAATTACTTTGCGGCAATGGACAATATACAAAGAGATCTTTGACCTGAACAAGCTAGCTTCCGGCCCCAAAAATCCTGTGTAGACCACACTAATAGTCTACGAGTAATCTTAGAGCAGTCTGCAGAGCTTCGGTCTCCGCTTTACCTTTTTTTAAAGTCTTTGAGAAAACTTTTGACACGCTTAACTAATATGCAATATGGAGTGCACTTGATTGAAAAGGAGTCCCACTCAAAGTCATAAACCACATCAAAGTTTTTTATAGTGATGTAAAATGTCGTGTTGTCCATAATAACGCACTGAACAGCTGCTGCGATACCGTAGCTAGTGTCCACCAGGGGTTCGTACTGTCTCCAGTGCTCTTTAACAGCGTTTTAGATGTAACAGTTACCAATACAACTTAAGAAAGTAGAGGTATCAGCTGGGTTTTTAGCCATCAACTAGCAGATGATTTCTGCCTCCTTTCACACACATATATAAAGATATGACATCGAAATTAAAACCCCTAGAAAAAGAGGCTGCAGAATCTGGTTTAAAAATAAACATAGGGAAGAGTAAAGTAATGCCTTGCAACACCGTAAATACAAGCAGATTCCGTATAGAAAGCACTGAACTGGAGGAAGGCACATCGTTTTGCTACTTGGGTAGCATCCTAACAAATATGGGTGGTTCTAGCAGGTTGTAGTTTACCGAATCTCCGAAGCCAATCAAGCATTCGGGTCCCTTCGTTCATTATGGAAATCTTTTGCCATATCCAAAAACACGAAGATTGGCGTTTTTAACACTTGTGTTAGATCTGTGCTCCTCAATGCATGTGAAGCTTGGAATACAGCAGAACACGACGCAAATTCCTTACAAGTTTTTGTTAATCGATGTCCTCGAAGAATCCTTAAAGTTTTGGGGCCTTACACCATGCGTGATACAAAGCTCTGGAGACAAACAAATCAACGACCAATTCACACCTAAATATTAAACCGCAAATGACGTTGGATTAATCACACGATTTGCAGGCCTCCAGATGATAAAATCAAAACCGCCATTGGCTGGAGTCCACAGGGTAGAACACGGAGAGTAGGCAGACCGAAATAAACTTTAAATTTAGACGTATTGATAAAAGCTGGAGAGAAGTAAAAAAACAGCATTAAAACAGATCGAATGGAATTGTTTCGTTGTGACCATTTGTTCCCAAAAGCATTTATAGGACATAACATTAAATGGATAATCTGCTGTGGCTCTGATTCCGTTTATTGGTCGGGTTTCAAACACGGTTTTCGTAGTCGACTGGCTCGATTTCAGCAGATCAAAATATGTGGGACTTTTATAGTATAACAAAATACAGATAATTACTTTGTCGCTTTTGCATTGATTCGGGTAGTTAGTCGGGTTTCAACGCTTATTGTTATTGTTATCGTTATGGAGTTGTTTGTGCGCTAGTTCGGAGTCGTTATAACAACTAATTTTAAAGGCGTTAGCGCAGCATTCGGGGCATTTCGAAATTGTCTTTTAACTTCAACTTCTGTGGTTCCAAATTTCCTTGCTCTCTGATGTAATCTGCTGCTAGCAAACGTTTTAAAATTACTAATTGGATGGCTTCCAATAATTTGGCATCTTCTCCTATATTTTCTTTTAAGAGTGATGCCTCTATTCCATCACCTTCGTTTGTTTGTTTTTTTTTTTTTGGTTGACCTCAACTGCTGAATCGCACAAACTATTTCTTGTACGTTGAAATCGATGAAACATATTCAGAATAAGCTTCTGCGAGCAATCGATGTGCATCATCTACATCTTTTTGGAAATTAAAGAAGTAAGTAAAGTTCCGCAAATTATACTATGTAAGCACAAAATTCGACATCTTCAAAAAAAATACTGATCAATGGCGAAAATAAAAGATTTTAACCTTTTATAATGTCTTATAAGATATTGAGGACAAAAACCATGTGTTAAAACTATTAAGTTATACACCCAATCTTATCTAAAACTTTCTACGCCTTCTTTAAAGATGTTAACACAAATGCTTCTAAATTTTTATGTAAAACGATTATTTTATTTTTTTTATTCCGGAAATGGAAAACGTCCGGAAAATTAGACATAACTTGGTGAAATTTTATATTAAATTTATTAGAGTTATATTTTATTTTAAAAAAGTCCCCATAATTTCCTTTAGGGGGTATTTTAAAAACACAATAATTGAATCGAAATTAATTGCAATGTATATTTGTATAATTGTGTGCTTATATTCATACAATGCCAAATTAGTGGCTGAATACAGAAAAAATTACTCCCCAAAACCATACTCCATAAACAGTCATGCACTATTTATACCATCATCGCCATCATACTCAATTCACATGTATTTAACTCATTTGCACACACACACACACACACACATGCAGATGCATATTAAGGATTTCGTATGTATTATTGTTGCGGTTGTATGTATATTGCAACATTTGGTGTGCATATTTTATATAATTTTAAAATGCACTTTCCATATGGTGATGTTTAGGGCAATCTAAAGGAATTTAATGATTTAATATTTCACGAAGAGAATAATCTAAAAATCTACATTTCTATTCTATTCTTTCTTGAACCGAATCAAAATTTTGCCCAATTTCCGTTTATGAGTAAAAATCTAAAGCCTCTTCATTGTCTTGCTAAAAAAACAAAGCCTGAAGCGTCTAATTCATATCACATGCAGGAAAGATATTTTTACTTCTAAAACGCATAAAGAAACAGCATGTTTCACTAAAATGTTACACAGAAAACAAAAAAAAACTGAATATTTATTAAATAAAAAAATTATTTAAATTCGCACCAGTAAACAAACAAATACTATCAATTAAATATTTTTTGCTATTTACAAAATTTTTTGAGATAAATTGTTTATGTACCCAATAAAAAATGGAACTTACAACGAAGCATGTTTGTAAGGGGGAAATATAAAAGTTTCGCTTGCCATTGCGCTTACAGAAGACATGAATTTTATATGGCGAGTTTCCACTTTTAATCAATACATTTTTGACACATAAAGCGCTTTATTCAGCGCATATAAAAATTGTTGGATGTAACGATCAGCTTTACACACTGAATGTATTGATACAGTTATTTTTTAGTATTCTCCCTTACAAACCTTTACTGCGAAGGGAATGCCGTAGCACTTGAAATGTTATTTATTTTTATAAAAGTTGTTTAGAGTTCTTTCACTTACTTTACTGCATTTCTGTATGTCTTATTGCGTAGCGCATAATTGTGCGCTTATTTTTTTATCATTATTTATCATTAAAATTCAGAGTTGATTTTTTTTTAGTTAGCAGATCGACAAAAGTTTGTTAAAAATAAACTCTGTGCTTACAAGCTGCTAGGCTTAATCGGCATTCTAGTTAGCAGCTCGTTTTACGTAGTGTACAAACTGGGGCTAACTTTTTGTTAAAAATACGGCTGTAAATATCGCTCTTTAGTGTTCGGTTTGGTAGATTTGCGCAGAACACAAACGCTAGTAGTGCTTGTGTAAAAAATCATTGATAAAATAATGTTACCCTGTTTGTCATCTTTCAAACACAAAAATAATACTGCTCTTATCCAACTCAACAAAAGATGAGAACATTTAATTCCGATCGGGTTTTTTTTAAACCACAAACTTCATTGTGTTCGGTTCAGCACACTAATGTTCGTCCCTTTTGGCTGGTAAAAAAAACCAAACATTTTTTGCAAAAACAAATCGGTCTCTACAAACCAAAAAAAAAAAACAAAGAGCCAGCAAAATAATTTTACTGAAACCAAACATATACACAATACACACACAAGCTGTTCGTGCTGCGGTCGTTGTTAAAATTTTATGTTTGTTCATTTCTTTATCAATGTAAAAAAAGAAACATTAAAGAACATTAAAATTTAATGTTTGTCTACAGTATCACAAATTGCGCAATTCATTTAGGAATAATCTGGTCACAGAAATTTAGAAAATAAAGACATAAGTAACATATTGTTGAAACTGTAGAACTTTAGACTCCTGAATTGCATAGTCTTTCTTATTTCGAAAGCCAGTCTTTAAAACTCTGAATTTACTTCTTTATAAAAAAAAACTATCTTTACTTCAGCTTTGAATCTAGGATTTACGTTCTTGAGAGCGCAGATTTAGTCAAGATAAAGGAAAATGTTTTTATTGTATTAAAATTTTAATTAAATTTAAATTTTTTATACCCACACCACAATAGTGGAGAGGGTATTATGCATTTGTGCCGATGTGTGTAACGCCTTAAAATATTTTTCCTAGACCCACCTTAAAGTATACCGATCGACTCAGAATCACTTTCTGAGTCGAACTAAAGATGTCCGTCCGGCTGGCTGGCTGTCCATGTAACCTTGTGCGCAAAGTACAGGTCGCAATTTTTGAGATAATTTGATAAAATTTGGATTATAGGTTCTTATTGGCACAAGGACGAAGCGAAGGGCGGAATCGTAGGACCACGAGGGAAGAAATGGAACAATTTCTTCCTCTTCCACAAGTGGAGATAGGGGCAATTTTTGCCTCTGAAACCGATTTTAATGAAATTTAAAACATAGATAGATTCATATCTATATGGACACATAAGCTATACAGTTTTTAGGACCACAAGGAGAGGTAGGGGGCAATTTCTGCCTCTTACAAACTTTCAAACCGATTTAAATGAAGTTTATAAACATAGATAAATCCATATTTATATGGACACATAAGCATGATGTGTTTTTAAATACTGTGGTGCAGGGTATCATGTGGTCGGACTTAACCGCCTATACTTTCCTACTTGTTTTTAAGGTGTTTCTTTGAGTCAAATTTCAATTTATAAAGTTTTCTTCCAAAAGTGCTATTCCCTCAATATTTCACATAGTCTTTGCTTGAGCCAACCTTTGGTTTACATTGAAGCTTCAGATATATACATTTACTTTATTTATATAGAAGTACATTAAAAAAAATTAAATAATTCCCACATTCTATTTGGAAAGTGTAGGCTGATCTTGGTTTAAAATACCTAATAAGGCTACGAAAGGTGCAGAAAATGACTTCAGATGCGCTGCAAATCTTTTTTAATCCACGCCAAAAAGATTGTGGTACTCTTGGAAGTTTATATTGGAATGGCAGCAACTGTATACACCGCAAAGTGTGGCGAGTTAGTCACACTTCTTGGGATGCCGGGTATGATCGCTATGCGTGGAACAATGTATTTCAATCGAAACCGAACATTTTTTCTGAGATGGTTCTTAATAAATGGTGTAGGTTTTGTAGTTCACTCCAGGTTGTTAAACCTTAATATATCCAAGTTTCTATAGTATTTCCAAACAGGATACTTTTACGAATGAAAAGGCCGCTAATTGGCTAATATCAGCCGTTTTATTGATAACTGTCGTGATCATCTTCCCCGATAGACGTTCTGCCGTATGGCGTTCAGGAGATCGAAGATTCGAACCTTTAACATTAACGGGATGGCAAATCAGTATAATATCATGATCATTTTAGTTTAAGATAAGATTTTACGCAGCAACAAATTCCCATTAATTCCAGAAAATAATTTTGGTTATCTCTGGAAACTTTATTTCAGCAAATTTCGGAAATTTTATTAAACGATTAATTATAAGGTTTTGCACCTTTAAAATAAAAGAAAATTTATTTACATCATGAAAAGTATTAACACAGTTGTGCTGTTTGGAAATAAGTGAAAGTTGACATTTTTATAACTTATTTTGAAATACAGGTAGTAAAATAATCCTGCCGTCAAAAAAAAAGAGGCTGCAGAAAGACATGGAAGAAAGATCAGCCTTTAACCACCTACAAAATTTAAGGTCATGCCTGTCAAGGAAAAGTTTATAAGCTAGCCAGCGCAAATTTTAAAACGAAAGAATTGACTCGAATTGTGCTCGCGAGTAGAATTTTTTTCCAACCTTCTCAAAGCTACTAAAATGGAGATGTGACTTTCTTTCTTAGGAGGGCAAAATAGGCCAAAGAATGCTAGTTAATTCTAAATGGCTTTTCTTCCCTACTTCACCGGGGGTGTTTACAAATGCAGTTGTGAAGACCATTTGTTGTAATTTTGTCGTATTAACAAATTTTAATTGAATTTACGAAATGTTTGTATTTTTCAATAAAACTAGTAAATTTTAACTAAAGAAACATCTATGCAATAAATTCTTTAAATTGTCTGAATACAAACAGTAATGGCTGAGATTGTATGTGTACGAAATATGTTCGTTGTTTGTGCAACAACAACAATAAGAAGAGCAACATCATCAACAAGAAAAAAGTATTTAAGTTATGTGGTATGCGGCTGAGTAATTAATTGATTTTTATCTGACTTAAGGCTATTTTACAGTTTGTTGATGACAGTTTAAATTTGTTTATATCTCTTTCTACTCCACAGACATCTACATGTTTTATAGATACATACATATGTATGCATGTATGGATGTATTTATGTATATACATATGAAGTTCTTCACAAGTACTCAGCGGTAAAAATAATGATTAAAGTTGCCTAATAAAAGGCCTTATGTAGCATACACAAGGGGTAAGGAATGCCACTTAAAAAAGAAGGAAGTGGAGAATGTGTAACCAATATTTTAAAAGGGGTTTCTAAAAGAAATTTATAACTTTTATTTTTTATTTATTTTTTTTTATTTATTTCCAATTCTATACACAAGATTTAAAGCCTCTTATTGCAGTATCGAAACATTAAAAATAGAAGGAATATTTCTAAAGGCAGGATATCATAAGAAGCGAATTTTTTAAAAAGGATTAAAGAGGCCTTCAAAAATGCCAGCCACTTGCGTTCCTTTCAATATTTACCGCTACGTAGTTACTGCACATGTGAATCTGTATGTTATGCAAGTGTAGAATAAATATAAATACATTTTGCCCATTTCTATTTGTAATATTTGGGATTTAGCTTGTCTGTTTGTATCTCCTATCTCGGCTGTACATTTCATTAGATTAAAAATGTTGATTTTATTTTCATGTTGTCATTTTTCAATTTCTGTTGCTGTTGTATTTAAAATTTATTTGATTTTTATTGGTTACTTAGTGATTTTTTTTTATATGTGTAATTTAGAATATATGTATGAGTATTTTTCATCTTATATTTGTTTACATATATTTCTATTTTTTGTAAAATATACTTTTTTTGTGGCATAAAAATTGTTGCTATTGCTGTTGTTTTCCAAAGCTAAAATGTTTAGGGATTATGGGAGATTTAGTATTAATGCAAATCTTTTGGGAAGAAATTTAAATTCTTTTTTAATAAATCTTCTAGTTTTTGTTTTATTTAAATAGTTTTGTGTGTTTTGTATTCAATAAAAATAAATTAAACAATTTTAACACATTCTTGTAAACTATTAAATTGAATATTTTATGACATAAAATTTTCAATTCTTTTTAATATTTTTTGTTTAAAAATATTTTTGTGGTTTTTTTTTATTTAAAATAAAAAATAAATTATATCTCACTTGATCAACAAGACGGTATTAACTCGAAATTTAAAAATTTTCAGTAGAAGCAAAACAATTTGTATTTTAATATTAAATCCATATGAAAATAATTTTTAAGCCACGAAATTTTTACAGCGGGTAGATATTGATATTACGCGTCGATTTTTTCCAAAGAGTGAAAAAATAAAATTTTGAGTAAATATACTCTTGTCGATCAAGTGCGACAAAAATTGAGAAATTGTTTTTAAAATGACTTTAGAATTAATTGTGTAATTTTATTTTGTTTCTTTTGAGGAGAATAAATCCAATAAAAGTCTAACTGAGCAACCCAAATTAGAGCGGCAAGCGATTTTTATGTCAAAACTTCTCATTTTCCTTATGTTTATCTTAAACAAACCTTTAGAACGCGAATTAAACACCACCCGCCTGGAAAATCTTATAGACCAAATCGTTAAGTCGGTTTGTTTTATTGAGAAATTAAAAAAAAATATGAAGCATAAAATTATTTTGAAAAATTGAAAATTTCAACAGACTGGATGACTAAAGTCTCCGAACTAAAGCCCCATAAAATGTAGCTTTCAAATGGGAGTTAACAAACACCAGTCTATAACAAACTTCCTGGAGGTCCACTTGACCGAACGTAAAAACTTTTCTTGCAGGATTTTTAAAATTTTTTGTTTGAATTTGTTAAAAAAGTGTCAAACTTTCAAAATGTGTATGCGCTCTTCCAAATGACAGGCGATTGATTGTGTTTTAATATTTATATGAAAAGCACTCCGTTATTTTTAATGCTTTTCATATAAATTTCACTACACAATTAATCGTCTTAGGATATTTGGAAACAGCACATAAGTCTTTTTAAAGTCGCATTAAGACAAATAAACGTTGGCCGAAACAAGTAGTAACCTCCATTTTGCCGAAAACTGTCGATTTTTTATTTGAAACTTGATATTTACTGCCAATTTCACCAAGTTCGGTTAAAACTAACTTTCAATTAAAGTTCCAGTTACCAATATGTTTTGACAGCTATAACCGGTAGTTAATTATAACCGAACTTGGTGAAATTGGCCTTTAGTAAAATTATTTCATAAAAATTAAATTTGATAAACTCAAGCCTAAAGCTAGATTTACACGATTGAAATTTTCTTCAAAATTGCTCTTACAAAATGCTTCAAAATTTTGCTGTTTACACGAGTTTGAAGCATTTTGAAGAGCAATTTTGAAGAAAATTTCAATCGTGTAAATCTAGCTTAACTAAATACATATGTATGTATCAAAATTTTCTAACGTAATTTATCGATCGAATCAAATTTAAGTCGGATGAGGCAAAGTCAGGACTATAAAGAGAGTACAGAAAGCTTTTTAACAACTTTTTTCTAAATAGATTTTTAACAAGTCTTGCAACATATGACAAAGTGTTGCCATGATGTAATATTACGACTTCATGTCGGGGCGCATAGTTATTCCGGGCGCTTTTTGACCAAAGCTTGCTTGCCCTCTGATCGTCTGGTAGCTTAAAAAATATGAAATCTAACTGGGCACACTAAAACCGGAGTGCTTTGGTGCCACTAAAATTCTGCTGTGACGGTGATTCGACTAAGTTGCCGGCCTTGCCCTTTGGTTTTCTGTAATGGCTTCAATTGTTATCGCCACTGATTCAAAAATTTCTTTTTTAAACAGCGTTTAATCAACACTTCAGACATACAAAAACGTTTTTTAACGTCGATCGGTTTTAACTCCTGTGTTACCAAATTTGTTAGCTTTTGAATGAATTAAGCTGGTTGCAAACGTTTTGCAATCGCGCCTTAAGTGGCATCTAACGATTTTGCATGATTGTTTGGGGTTGCCAACAATCTTTATTTATGGATTCATTATCATTTACATTTTTGTTATCATTAGCATAGCATGTTCGAAGGCAACCATAATATTGTTAAAAAAAATGGTTAAATATGTTTAAACATAAATTTTATTTTATTCAAACTATATTTATTTATTTATTAGTTATTTATTATATATCAATTTTATGCTTAAAAACTTTCGCTTAAAATTTTTTGGTTTCAAATATTATTTCCTCTGGCTGTAACTTTTTTGGGTGACATGAGCGGCCTTTGTCTTTCGCATGAAAAAATTATCTCTGGCACATTAGAAATGATACAATATGTTTATTTAAGATTAGTTTTGAGAGCAATTGATGACCTTTAACTGATTTTTTTTTAATTTAAGCAGTAAACTTCCTGCATATGCTGCTTCCAATGAATAAATGTTATTACCATGCGGGTCCTGGGAGTTGTGAAAATAGAACAGGTACATAAAGAAATAACTCATGACCAGTGAAAGGAGTACCAATCATGTAACTGGTTTGTGAATAACAAAAATGTAGAAAAAGTAATTAATTACAGTACAGTCTTCACCGGTGGTGTGACACATTTTTTGGGACTTTCTAAAATTCGGTTCTTGAATTTAATTCTAGGATTTGTTTTATTGAAATAATACTACATTGTATTGAAATAATACTAATAATAAAAAAATGTAAAAGTGATAGGTCTTATCCATAGAAAGTGTTAAAAATGGAACCGGTCTCTACCACCAAACCCTATCACGGAACTACTTTGGTGTCAGTTCGCTTTCCTCTAGGGTATAGACACTATCTGCCTGTTTTTAGAAAACGTAAACAAGTGAGTGAGTGAGAAATTATATTGAAAACAACAATAAAAAACGAAAATTTGTTTTTGTTTTCAATATAATTTCTCACTCACTCACTTGTTTACGTTTTCTAAAAACAGGCCGTATATAAGTTAGTAAAGACACAAACCATATGTAAAAGATACGCCATCTGTTTTGTTTCACAAGCTTTATATACTCATTGTGTGTTTCTTCTGTTTTTAAACTTCAAATTATTTCCTAAAAAACATTTTAAGAATGAAGATCTCAGGAACCTGTAAGTGATTTTAAAATCGATCTATAAAAAAAAATCTAAAAGTGAAAGGAATTCTTGGAATTTGTTGCATTATAATTCAGTATTTATTAAAGACTTTGAGAAAAGAAACAAAACGGTAACTTATAAAACTCCCATTTGTTGTACATAAGAATTCCGGCTAAGGACCTCATAATTGATATTGACATCTTTTTATAAGAGAAGCAGAATTTGCAATGTCTAAATTGAATGCATTTGAAGAATTTTTCTTTGGGTATCGGTGTTGTATTTATGATTTAATAAACAAAAATTTACATAAGTTGGTAGAAAAAGTGATATTCTCGTCATACTTTTGGAAGAGCCAATGATTTTCTTTTGACAATACAAACAACAGTGTGAAAATTTTTTAAAAAAATGTTCTCTATCAGCTATGAAGAATTATTCTGAACTCTTAAATATCTCGTACGCTTCGAGCACACGTTTGGCGCCTTCATTATAAACTAAGAAATTTGATAAAAAAAAAAACTAGACTCACCTGTGTCTCTGTTACATTCAATAATTTCGCCATTTCTGTTCTTTCACTTGAACTAAGGTACTTTTTAATTTCAAATTGTTTCTCTAATTCGAAAATCTGTCTCCCCGTAAATGTAGTTCTGGCTTTTTTCTTACGTCTTGCATCCGTAGAACCAGAATCCGAATCATCCTCTGTTGTTTCCATATTGACAGCGGGCGGTGTTGTACTCATGGAGGAGGGGGCCAAACGTTCACGTATTAAGCTGTCACTGCTACCCGATGGACTAACATCTGGTGGCAGAGTGACATTTGCGGGAGGCGCTATGGCAGAGGAGAGTTTTTTCTTTTTTGCACAGGTTTTAGCAGGTGTTTGACTAGAATCTGGAAATATGTTAATCGGGGGAAAATTTTATTTTATTATTAAATTTATTTTTGTTATTTTATCTTAACTACGTAATCTTGTATTTTGTTTTGTTTTTTTTTGTACTAAAAAAGGGTTTTATTTGTAATAAAATGTATAAAATTTTTATTAAAGCCCCCTTAAAGTTTCTGTAAGTAGCTGATTTGTTTGTTCATTAATTAATTGCACATGTTTAATTTACGATTTACTTTATTACATTTTTCTCATGTTTATTACATTCGGTTTTTTTTGTATAATTTGTATGTTTTTTTCTGTTTTTTTTTTTTTAATATTTTTGTACCCTTTACCACTAGTGGTGAATGAGGGTATACTAAGTTTTTCACTCCGTGTGAAACTTTTTCAATAATCATCTAAGAACACATAAAGAAGATATATTGTGGGGTCCATATGTAAATCTAAGTCGATTAAGCCATGTCCGTCTCTTGAAATCAAGTTAACTTTCAAACAACTCAAATTTTTTCTAGTTTTCATAAGCGGTTAAGGATTAAAATCCAGCACTTTGGTTCAGTAGGAAACGAGTTATGAATCAAAATGTGGATCAACCACCCTAAAAAATTAATATTTCGGTTAGAAAAACTTATTTTAATTGGTGGCGAAATGCAAAGATTGTTATTAAATTGTGAACAAACTCGTTCTATATAACTAAAAATTATACTACTAAATTTGGTGATGATCGTTCTATAATTTACCATAGGCCCCATATAAAGCCCACTCTCGGAAAATACTATAGTACGCCTAAAACTTTAGCGAATAACGCTATTGTAGCTAAATTTGGTCCGTCATAATTTTAAAAGGCACAATTAAATTTTGTAAGCTCGGACTTTAATTCACCAAAGGCTCCATAAAAAGCGCAATCCTTAAATATTCTAACTTTCGGTAGAGGGTATCAAAGCCCTGTTAACTACATTTGCATTCGGTTTTTTATTTTGTTTAATTTGTGGGGTTTTTTGTGTAAATTTTTTATATGTTTTTTTTAAATATTATTTGTGGTATAATTAAATGTGCTCCACTGTGGTGAAGTTATTATGAATGTATTTCATTATTAATGATTTTATAACCAGACATTTTATAATTAAATGGTTTTTATTGTAATTCAAAAAAAAAAAAAAAAAAAAAAACGCACTTGTGTTTTATTTTATAGGCATAAAAAAGATTGAAACGAAAATGTTTCAGAAATAAAACAAAGCTTTAAAATTTGGAACTGTTAAAATGACTTCTATGTATTCAGACTTATTCCGGTTGTCGTTATCGTCATCGACAGTGCCGTTTTTTGTAATAGATTAAAGTGACACACAGCCTGTGCTCTTTAATCTTCTACAAAAAACGACACTGTCGATGACGACAGCGACAACCGGAATAAAGCTGATTATTCATAATATCTAAGTACTCTAAAAGTCGTTAAGTCCTTATAACATTTCTTGCAAACGTGACGTAACAATTTGTCATATGTGTTTACGTTACGCAATGCCACGTTACGTTATGAAATTATATATGTACGCAATTATATACAAATGCCTTTTTTATTATTTGTTCTCTTTGCTACAGCTACAGATTTATCTTCATCGAGCTAATCGAGAATATCAATTTTCTGTTTTATTGAGGGCTTAAATAATTTGATAATTACGATTTATTTTAAATGCAAATAAAACAACATTTTATGAAAAGAATTTCTGTATAACTGTAGTACTGTTGCATAAATTAACTCTTAAGTTTACCCAACACAAGTAAAAATTATTTAAGTCAAGTTATTTATTTTTTTTTAATTCTCTATTCGTAAAAGCTTAACTGTACTGTAAATCATAAATATCTCATACTTTAAACCATTTCTGTTATTTAGACAACAATGAAAATAAAATATTGAATTGATAACTGATGTACAAAAACATATTTCTAATATAAAGTTCGCAGTATCTGAACTTCACTGTTTTCTAAATGATATACAGTCGGGCCTCGATTATCCGTGATGGTCGGGACCAGAAGCATTACGGATAATCGATTTTCACGGTTAATCGAATAACAATTTTGATTATACAGTTTTTTTTTAATATTTTTATTATTTAACAAGTGAACATTGGTGTACATTAGAGCGACTCAAAATGTATGGAAGCAAAATTCGTGCTCAATGTACCCTCCTAAAAATGAACCTTGGACTTTTTTAAGATACCATTTTAAATATTTCGGCTCCAGCTTTGACCTCTCGTGAGCTGGACCATTTTGAAAAAGAGTCTATTTTTGCATGTTTTGTTAATTTGAGAATCTGTTTCCTTACCAACATATACAAATTGGGTATCATAAGAAAGGTTTTTTTAAGACGCGTCCAACTGTATATACAATTTGTCCAAGGACGATCATCCATATCCTTTTTTTTAAGGATTTTCTGTAAAAAAAAAGGTTTTTGAATTTTTTGTTCGGCGTTGCTTGTAATAAAAATGCCAAATTAACATATTTTAATCTTTAGTCGATTTAATTAAATACGTGTTTCAGCTTTTTTGGAAATTCGCGCTAGTTCGCGTTTTGACAAAAATGCAATGGGGTGGCAATCCTTCGATTTAAATATAGCAATATGGGTATCAAATTTCTTCTTTTACCAAGTACATCATCTTTGTATGTAAATAATATTATTTTTTTGCAAACTAGATGCATTTTACACGGTGCTCTGGAATATATATAAATGCAATTTTGTAGTAACTGTAATATGTTAGCGGATTTAGTTTCTAGATCATGTATGGATAAAAATAGAACTAATGAAAGAAAAAAAGAAATGATCTACGACTTAAATTTTTTTTAATTTGCTAAAAAAATATGCCGCCAAAAAGTCGTGGATCATTTCTTTTTTTCATTCTTTAGTCCTATTTTTATCCATACATGATCTAGAAACTAAATTCGCAATCATATTAGAGTTACCACAAAATTTTTTTTACAGAAAATCCTTAAAAAAAAGGATATGGATGATCGTCCTTGGACAAATTGTATATACAGTTGGACGCGCCTTAAAAAAACCTTTTTTATGATACCCAATTTGTATATGTTGGTAAGGAAACAGATTCTCAAATTAACAAAACATGCAAAAAAAAACTCTTTTTCAAAATGGTCCAGCTCACGAGAGGTCAAAGCTGGAGCCGAAATATTTAAAATGGTATCTTAAAAAAGTCCAAGGTTCATTTTTAGGAGGGTACATTGAGCACTTTTTTTGGTGAGTCGCTCTAGTGTACATACATATTTTCTTTAAACAAATTAATTCAAGAAGTTTATGTACATTTTTAAATTAAATAAGTATGTATGTATACATTAAATTTTCTACTGAAAACATGAGGCAAAAAAGGACAGTAAGCACAAAAAGAATACAATTTCTTAAAAAAAGGTCGTGTAATGTTATTTGTTTAATATTTTTCAACTGCCATCACGGATAATAGAGGTAATCACGGTTAATCTAAGCAAACAATTTGATAAAATTGCAAACAAAACACAATAGACTGAACTCTGGCCATCACGGTTAATCGGGGATATCGGTTAACCAGATCAAGGATAAACGAGGTCCGACTGTATATATCTTAACAAATAGAATCTGGGAATTTATTTCTCATGATGAGTTATATTTATTATATAAATTTTCATATCATTCGAATGTGTATTCTAAGTCAAATTACAATTCTCAAAAGCTTTTATACTTTAATAGGCTTATTCCTTCAATATACAAACAAAAAATTCTGATAGTTTATAGAAAATATTCCTGGAAAATATTGAAGGAATAAGCCTATTAAAGTATAAGAGCTTTTGAGGATTGTAATTTGACTTAAGGTACGTTCAGACTGATGAAATATTTGAAAGCAAACATCAAATATTTCTTTAACATAGTCTGAACACAAAATATTTTTGAGTGTCAAATAAAATAAAAGCTGATTTTGAGCAAATAACAAATATTTGTCTAATGTGAACATAGTGTGAACACAAAATAACAAATATTTTAGTTATTTTTGAGCAAACATTTATTTGATATTAAAAAAAATTGTAAGAGCAAACAACAACAAATAATTTTAGTCATGTTCCTGATAGAAGCAATTTTTCTGTAAGTTTTCCGATTCTTTACAGTTTTAAAGATTTTTAATAATTATTAGACTTTGCTATCATGCCGCTTTTAGCCATTTTTTTGCGAATTTCCGTTAATTTAGCAATTTTTGACGAATTTATGCCATTCCTTATAGTTTTAGGGACTTTTAATCAATTTTATGGCTTTCAATCTAAATTTTTCGCGAATTTTCCCTATTTTTGCAAATTTTTTTTTCTTTTTTCCCGTCATTTTGTTTTTTAAGGCTTTGTTTCCTTCCAAGTTTGCAATCTTTCGCAAATTTTTGCTATGTTCCTGTTACCCATTGTCTTCCAGTTTTTTTTCTTTTTACATTCGCCTGTTCTAAAACTATAAGAGATGCTGCTCCACAGAATAAAACAAATAAAATAGCTTCTGCGCTCATTTTTACTATTTGGGAAATATATTTTTATTTTTAGACACTTTCATTAAATAATTATTGGATGCTAATATTTGTTTTAGTCTGAACGCATGGTAAACATGAATTAATTTATTTTATTTGACTCTTTTTGCCAACTGTTTTAACAAACAAAAATTGTCAAATATTTGAGCTTATATTTTCAAACAAAATATTTTTTTGTTTCACACAGTTTGAAGCAAATATCAGAACAAATATTTTCGTCAAATATTTCATTAGTCTGAACGTACCTTTAGAGTACACATTCGAATAATATGAAAATGTAATATTTTTATTATTTAACAAGTGAACATTGGTGTACATTAGAGCGACTCAAAATGTATGGAAGCAAAATTCGTGCTCAATGTACCCTCCTAAAAATGAACCTTGGACTTTTTTAAGATACCATTTTAAATATTTCGGCTCCAGCTTTGACCTCTCGTGAGCTGGACCATTTTGAAAAAGAGTCTATTTTTGCATGTTTTGTTAATTTGAGAATCTGTTTCCTTACCAACATATACAAATTGGGTATCATAAGAAAGGTTTTTTTAAGACGCGTCCAACTGTATATACAATTTGTCCAAGGACGATCATCCATATCCTTTTTTTTAAGGATTTTCTGTAAAAAAAAAGGTTTTTGAATTTTTTGTTCGGCGTTGCTTGTAATAAAAATGCCAAATTAACATATTTTAATCTTTAGTCGATTTAATTAAATACGTGTTTCAGCTTTTTTGGAAATTCGCGCTAGTTCGCGTTTTGACAAAAATGCAATGGGGTGGCAATCCTTCGATTTAAATATAGCAATATGGGTATCAAATTTCTTCTTTTACCAAGTACATCATCTTTGTATGTAAATAATATTATTTTTTTGCAAACTAGATGCATTTTACACGGTGCTCTGGAATATATATAAATGCAATTTTGTAGTAACTGTAATATGTTAGCGGATTTAGTTTCTAGATCATGTATGGATAAAAATAGAACTAATGAAAGAAAAAAAGAAATGATCTACGACTTAAATTTTTTTTAATTTGCTAAAAAAATATGCCGCCAAAAAGTCGTGGATCATTTCTTTTTTTCATTCTTTAGTCCTATTTTTATCCATACATGATCTAGAAACTAAATTCGCAATCATATTAGAGTTACCACAAAATTTTTTTTACAGAAAATCCTTAAAAAAAAGGATATGGATGATCGTCCTTGGACAAATTGTATATACAGTTGGACGCGCCTTAAAAAAACCTTTTTTATGATACCCAATTTGTATATGTTGGTAAGGAAACAGATTCTCAAATTAACAAAACATGCAAAAAAAAACTCTTTTTCAAAATGGTCCAGCTCACGAGAGGTCAAAGCTGGAGCCGAAATATTTAAAATGGTATCTTAAAAAAGTCCAAGGTTCATTTTTAGGAGGGTACATTGAGCACTTTTTTTGGTGAGTCGCTCTAGTGTACATACATATTTTCTTTAAACAAATTAATTCAAGAAGTTTATGTACATTTTTAAATTAAATAAGTATGTATGTATACATTAAATTTTCTACTGAAAACATGAGGCAAAAAAGGACAGTAAGCACAAAAAGAATACAATTTCTTAAAAAAAGGTCGTGTAATGTTATTTGTTTAATATTTTTCAACTGCCATCACGGATAATAGAGGTAATCACGGTTAATCTAAGCAAACAATTTGATAAAATTGCAAACAAAACACAATAGACTGAACTCTGGCCATCACGGTTAATCGGGGATATCGGTTAACCAGATCAAGGATAAACGAGGTCCGACTGTATATATCTTAACAAATAGAATCTGGGAATTTATTTCTCATGATGAGTTATATTTATTATATAAATTTTCATATCATTCGAATGTGTATTCTAAGTCAAATTACAATTCTCAAAAGCTTTTATACTTTAATAGGCTTATTCCTTCAATATACAAACAAAAAATTCTGATAGTTTATAGAAAATATTCCTGGAAAATATTGAAGGAATAAGCCTATTAAAGTATAAGAGCTTTTGAGGATTGTAATTTGACTTAAGGTACGTTCAGACTGATGAAATATTTGAAAGCAAACATCAAATATTTCTTTAACATAGTCTGAACACAAAATATTTTTGAGTGTCAAATAAAATAAAAGCTGATTTTGAGCAAATAACAAATATTTGTCTAATGTGAACATAGTGTGAACACAAAATAACAAATATTTTAGTTATTTTTGAGCAAACATTTATTTGATATTAAAAAAAATTGTAAGAGCAAACAACAACAAATAATTTTAGTCATGTTCCTGATAGAAGCAATTTTTCTGTAAGTTTTCCGATTCTTTACAGTTTTAAAGATTTTTAATAATTATTAGACTTTGCTATCATGCCGCTTTTAGCCATTTTTTTGCGAATTTCCGTTAATTTAGCAATTTTTGACGAATTTATGCCATTCCTTATAGTTTTAGGGACTTTTAATCAATTTTATGGCTTTCAATCTAAATTTTTCGCGAATTTTCCCTATTTTTGCAAATTTTTTTTTCTTTTTTCCCGTCATTTTGTTTTTTAAGGCTTTGTTTCCTTCCAAGTTTGCAATCTTTCGCAAATTTTTGCTATGTTCCTGTTACCCATTGTCTTCCAGTTTTTTTTCTTTTTACATTCGCCTGTTCTAAAACTATAAGAGATGCTGCTCCACAGAATAAAACAAATAAAATAGCTTCTGCGCTCATTTTTACTATTTGGGAAATATATTTTTATTTTTAGACACTTTCATTAAATAATTATTGGATGCTAATATTTGTTTTAGTCTGAACGCATGGTAAACATGAATTAATTTATTTTATTTGACTCTTTTTGCCAACTGTTTTAACAAACAAAAATTGTCAAATATTTGAGCTTATATTTTCAAACAAAATATTTTTTTGTTTCACACAGTTTGAAGCAAATATCAGAACAAATATTTTCGTCAAATATTTCATTAGTCTGAACGTACCTTTAGAGTACACATTCGAATAATATGAAAATGTATATGATATATATTTTTAAAATAATTTTCCAAATTAAAAAGATTACTAAAGCATTAAAAGCTAATGCAAATTTTTTTAATACATATAATGTGAAAAATTAATACTATCGAAGTTCGCAATAGCGAAACTCTAACGTAATTCCTTTAAAAATTGAGATATCATTTTTTAACAATTTTTTTTTTTTTTAATTCAGAATTTCCAAAATCATTTATTTTTTTTCCGAAAAAGCGGAGAGTTTTTCCCACAGTAGCGATGGTACCGCGACCAAGTTAGGTCTATTGTTCCCAATCTCCATTAGTTGGCCAAAATAACCTCTGCTTCCCAAAGGAACTTCTCCAGGTCGTTTGCTGATATCGCAACATTCGGGACGCGCCAGCTATATTCGAAATTTGTCCCACTGTGCGTCATTTATAAGTAACATTTATTCCATTTTATTTTCATCGTGCCATTTAAATTCTACAATTTTTTTTTTGCTATATTTGTTGTATAATATTGATAGATTATAATATTTATAAATAATGACATTTCATTCACAATTTATAGTATGACTTGGTAGTGCTAGAGGCAAAACCATTTTTAATGAAATCAATAGCAGCTGATATTAACATAAGTGAAAAAACTACTGACTGTCATTGTTAATCCAAATAAAAAAATAACAAAAAAATAAATAATAAATAAAGTGCTTGGAAACAATTAACTTTAATAATAATTTGCATTTGTTGCAGTTAAAAAAATTATTCATTCACTCACCTCCCATTACAGTATAACAAATACTCGATCAACTACACTAAACAGCTTTTCGTGGACTTAATTAATCTATGTATTAAATATTTTTATTTAATATATTTTTCTATTTCTTTTTTTTATATTAATTATTTATTTGAAAATAGAAAAACAACTTAGCAAACTTAAATGTCACTATTAGCTATTCAATATTAAAAACAGACAAATAAAAAAAAACTTCTACAATTTGCTTGACTGCAATTAAGAGCAACAATAATTTTTTTAATTATTATTAAGTTTCGTTTAAAATGCATTAAATTTTGAACAAATTTGAAAAATGTGTTTTGCTCTTGCTGCTATTTGTAACGTTTTATACTTTTAATTCATTTTATTTTCATCAATTTGCCACTTGAACGTTTCTGTTCGTTGCCATTTTCGTTTGGTTTTGTATCATTTGAAAAAAAAATGAAAAATTAAATGTAAAAAGAAAAATAAATAAAACTATTTAAAAGTAAACTGTAAATAATTTTAATGAATGCTCGCTATAATAATTTTAAAACAAGTGTTATTCGTTGTTTTCTTTTTCAATTGAAATTATTAATGGATTATTGCCACATTTTTTTGTAGTATTTATGAAAGTGCAGTCTTGTTATGAAATGAAATGTTTAAATATAAAAACCAAAAAAAAAAAAAAAAAAAAAAAAAAAAATATTGGACAGGTTTGATGTCAGTCTGTAGTCTTAGTTATAGTTGGGTTTTAACCAGTGTTCGAAAATAAACACTAAACATCGATCCTTAGTGTTCGGTAGATTTGTGGAAAACGCGAACGGTAATAGTGTTTGTATAGAAAATCATTAAAAAAATAACGTTTCCGTGTTTGTCATCTATCGAACACAAAAATAATATGGTTTTTATGAAACTCAACAAAAGATGAGAACATTTATTCCGTTCGGTTTTATTTTAAATCCACAAACTTCATTGTGTTCGGTTCGGCTCACTAATGTTCGTCCCTTTTGGCTGGTAAAAAACCAAGCATTTTTTACTAAAACAAAATACACATAGAAAAAAAAAAAACAAAAAGCCAGCAAAATAATTTAACACAAACAAAACATATACACAATACACACACAAGCTGTTCGTGGTGCTGTCGTTGCTAAAATTTTTTGTTATCATTGTAAAAAAGAAACACTATAGAACATTAAAATGTAGTGTTTGTCTACAGTATCACTACAACTTTACTCTTTTTTTTTTAACGAAGAACAGAACAATATATAATGTTCGGCTCTTTCTTAAAAATAGATACGAATGGCGTTGAGGGTTGTGTTTTTCTACACAATCACTAAAAAATAGATATCGTTCTTGGGTTTGTAATCCGAACGCTAAATAATGTACTGTTTATTTTCGAACACTGTTTTTAACTATGGCTTGACCGTAGGCTTTGAAAAAACATTTTTTATAGTCAATTTAATATATATCGTTAGCTAAAATGCAAAAAGGCGTAACTAACAATAAATTCAAAATCCGTTTTTTGATTGATTATTATGAATTTTACACTTCTACGATCAAAAATTACGCTTTTATTAACAATAAACAAAGGGTTGTAACTACAAGTATGTTTATTTAATTAATGCAAAACGGCGTAATTACACATTTTTTTTTTAACAAAATATGATGAAATGGGTTTCTTTGAAAATTATTTGAAGAATTTCATGGACATCTTATCAATACATGTTTTTCTGACATGTTTAAAGTTTTCATTTTACAAAGTTTTTTGCTTCTCCTGTAAAATTATATTTTTGTTAGTTACGCCTTTTTGCCTTTTAGCTATCGAGATATATATATATTCTTAATTGCAGACTATAGTGTGAACTATAGTACAGTTTTAGTCTTGACTAAAGTGCGCTCTTATGTCTTGACTATAGTGCAGTTTAAAGAACAGACCAGTGCTGTGGAGTGCGAGTTTAAGAGTCGCAGTTGAGGCTTTTGTACCGGAGTCGGAGTTGAGGTTTTTGTACCGGAGTCGGAGTCGAAGCACTACAAAACACAGTTTCGAAATTTATCGGCATAAAAAATTTTCTAATATTTTCCAAAATAAAACAAGTTTAATAGGGTCTGCTTAAAAAATGTTGAATTCAGAAAATAAGAACCAGCCTACTTTACACATGTTAGTTAATAACACTGTGCTCGAAATTGACACTTTTTTTAAAACAAGCCGGGCACATTGCGTTTTAGCATAATTCGTTTAACCGGGGTTGGTCATACACTTGACCCATCTAGGGGCATCCTAGGCGCTGCATTAGCCAAATGTAAGAATTTCAACCATACATATATGGCGGTTTAATAGAATTCTTAAATTTGGCCCCTGCAGTACCTTGGATGCCCCTAGGTGGGTCAAATGTATGACCAACCCCACTTTATTTTTCATCTCAATCATTTATTTCTAACATACCTACCCTCTATTTCCATTCTTTAAGGGGGCTCCCATACAAAATGTTCAATGCAGACTAGAAATATATTGAAAAAAGTCCCATAAATGCCCAGGAGTCGTCCCCAGTAAGACAAAATGTATGACCGACCTCAATTAGTTTTTTGTCCTTAACATTTTCTCGATACACACTTGCCTCTTATCCCCACTTTTTAGGGGGGCTCCCAAACAAATATTGCCTTTTATGAAATTCTAAAATTAATTTTTGTGAATAAAATCAAAAGTTGGTAACAGATTTTTATCATTTATGGCTTGTTTTGTTTGCAGCTTCGTTTTATCTATGTCTGCAAAAAACTAAGTTACAAAAAAAGTTTTAATATGTAGCAGTTATGGAGTGTTTTTCCCAATTGTTTTAATTTTGCCCCATCTTTGAGCTCGATGAGCGTTTACTTCCCATCGTCCTACCCCGGTATAGAACGCAAACTTTGAAAATATAATAAATTGCAATCGATCTTGAAGCGTGTATATTTGTATGTCGGAATGGCACAGACTGGCTTTTCAAATTGTGCAAAAATTGTAAAGTACCTATTGAAACACCCAGTACCTATTGAAACACTATGTTTGCAGACTATTTGAAAAGTTTTTCTTTTTAACAATTTCATTTGAAACGTTAGTAGCTTTTCCACTTGCAATTCACAATAACAATAGCAAAAACTATTAACAAATATTGTTATTGCTATAAATAATAAAAACACAAATATTTAATAATAAATTAACAAGAAACAAACAACACAAACTATTAATAAAAAAAACAACAGAAAATATTAAAAAAAAAAAATACAAACAAATTACAAATTTATACAAATGCAATTAAATTTTAATAGAAGTAAGGCATTGAACAATAAATTAATGAGCAATTGAACACGAGTATAATGATTGTTACTAGATTAACAAGGAGTAGAGATTAGCAAATTAAGAATGGAAAATTTCAATTGTGCTCCGTGTACGAAAACAATTTTATTTCGTTTATTTTATTTTAAAGTAATTTTCTAATTTAAACACGTACTGTCAGAAATTAATTCTAGACAATAACACCCACTTTATGGTTGGTGTTGTGTTAATTCTATTATTTTTAGATTTTTTACGTTTATTTGTTTTTTTTTGTGTTTTTATGAAATTGAAAATAGAAAAAAAATGCAATGAATATTCATTCAAAAGCTTAAGTTAGACAAAAGTCAGTCACGCCAAGTCAGACATTCAATCGCTTAGTCCGTCAAACTATTTCTATAGCATTTTTTTTTTGCATGAATATCCGGTCTTTGTTTTTGTGTTAATCGTTAAGAGTTTTTGTTTTATTATTGGATTAAATAATACAACAAATAAATATGATTGCGATTACTTGATGATATCAAGATGATAAATATTTAAATAGTAATTTTTGTAAATACGATACCCGTATTTAAAAGGATTTAAAACTTAAAACGAGTAATTATAATTATAGCATTAATACACAATTGGATTTTATTTAGTAATATTAATAGTCAATTATAAAATAAAGGTGAAATAAATGAGCTGTTTTTTAAATAAATAAACCGGAAATGGATAATGATTAGTATATACAACAATTAGGTCTAAAGTCGAGTCTGCAGTCTGCGGATTATAGATAGACCCTTACAGCTAAAATGTAGGCTGCATATATGTGTCGTTGTAGACTAACTATAGTCAGAAATTTAGGTTTAATAATTTAAACGCAATAGTTTGAAGACTAAAGATCTAATATATTCAAGACTGTAAAGTCTTAATACTGACTATAATATAATCTGACTATATCCAAGACTACTGGAAAAAAAATCCACATTATAACTGCCCGTCTATACCAGAGATAATAATTGCGACATATATTGCAGTAAATGTCAAAATTATGTTATCTTTAATGTAGACAGCAATTTTTTGTACATATTTATTGACGGCAATTTATGTTGCAATAATTGTTAGTCCCTTTTCGTTGACAATTATTGCTATCATAAAACGTCAAATTTTATTGTCAATTGAAAAAAGGAGCAAAAAAGAAAAAAATAGAAGCAAATTGTGTGAGAAAGAAATTAAATTTGTGAAATATGTAGTAGCAAATTATAATTGTAGTAAAAGAATTAAAAAACTAAATAAACACTAAAATAAAATTGCAAAAATTATTTTAATTAAATTATTTTTTTTCTTATTCGATCTTTATTATTTATATTAATTTGTTTAAGTTTTTGTTCTTTTTAATATAGAAATATTAATTTTACTTTAACAAAAAAAAAAAAAAAAAAAAAAATTTATATTAATATTTTTATATAAAAAAGACCTCAAGCTTAAACAAATTAATATATGTACATTTAAATAATAAAGTCGAATAAGAAAGAATTTATAATAATAAAAATAATTTTTGCAAGATAGCGCCAGTTTTGACACTGCACCTTCTTCCTTGATTTTTTTTCAAATTATGAGTTAACATAAATACGTTTTCCCATGCCTTTAACATAAGCTGAGCAATAAGAAATATTGCTCTGTTATTCTGCCGACGTTATTGCCAACTTGCTGAGATATTTATCTTTAATGTAGACATGGGGTAATAGAGACTATCAGCAGTGTTTAAAAAGCTGCAGTTATAAGATTGTAGTATCATGTAGTATCTAAAATAAAAAAAATAAAAATATGGAAAACAAACACAACGTCCCTTCTTCGTTAACTTCGGGATTTATTAAAAGTTTCAGTCTGTCAAACCAAACACTTCCAAACATGTCAACTGCCGATGTTCTTTGTTGCGTACAACTTCTCGTTTTTTGCTTTTGCCTGGACTACAACCGTTTTCATTTGATGAATCAGAAGTAAAAGCAACGTTTATTTTTGTCCAATGAAAAATCAAAAAGTGGAAGAAAAAGCAATTTTTTTATTTTGACTACAGTTTTTTTAACCCTGCCTATAATATATAATACTATAAACAAGACTATCAGTCGTGACAGATTCCGTTCAGAATGCTGTCCATTTCGTATTTGTAATTCCGTTTGAAATCATTTTTGGTGCTTAAGATTCCAATCGTTTTCATCAATCCGAAAAATTTTGTTTAAACTATTTTAATGTAACAAATTTGGCAGCATCAGTATTTATCACTGTGTAATATGGCAACAAATTCACTAAGCAATACAAGAAACAGCTGTTAACAAATTTTTTTGTACATTTAAGTTTTTATTTATGTATAATAAAGTGATAAACTTTAAAATTTGTGAAACCTAAAATGTAAATATGCCGGATGGATCAATAATTGCTGCACTTTTGTTTTGTTTGTTGCCGGTATGAAGGTTTCGGCAAATATGACAAAAAAGAGATATGGCATTGCTTTATAAATCCATTACGAAACATTTTGTTTTCCTGTAAAAGTTTTTGTAAAGAGTTTCAAATATTTGTAAAACAATACTCTTCTTTTCAAAATTAAATAAACAACACACACGTAGTTATTTAAAGAAAGTATATTTTGATAGTTATTTGCCCTTTAAGATACAGAAAACTCCCATTCCGTCCTTGAAAACAAAAATGGTTTCATTCCGAAAATTTTTTTATAATTAATTTTCTGAAGCACCAAAAATCGGAATGAATTCCCTTTCCGAACGGAATTGTACTCTGCGACATGGCTGTATGCACCATTTTACTTTTACAATGACTAAGGTCTAAAAAAGGAAGGATTATAGACATATTATACTGAATATTGCAGACGAAAAAAACCCAAGACTACAGACTTCCAATAATCAAGACTATAGAAGACAAGCCATAGTCACGACCATAGACTGACATTGTCAAGACTATAGACTAACTGTTGTCAAGACCATGAACTTACTTTCTTAGTTAAAAGACTATAAGCGATGCATTTGATTCAAATCTATAGTCAGGGGCCTAATTCTGGAAGTCGTGATTGAGAACTTTCTCGATTCGAAAGAAATTTTATTTCTAATTCTTTCAGTCGATACTGAACGAATCAAAATTATTTTTTCAGTATTGTGAAACTTAAATTAATGCTTTGCAAAGCTGAAAAAAATAATGCTCATTCGTTTAGTATTGACTGGAATAATTAGATATTAAATTGCTTTCGAATCGAGAAAGTACTAGACCACGACTGCCAGAACTAGTCCCCAGGACTATAGACTTACCATAGTCAAAAGGTCCAGACTTAGACTGACTAAAGTCAAGAATATAGAGTTGCATTAGCCAAGACTGTTTGTTGTTGACTTACTATAGTCAAGACTTTAAACAAATAATAGTCAAGGCTTAACTGACTTAAGCCTAGAATAAAGCAAGACTATAGTCAAGACTATAGGCTTACCTTACCTTAAGTATATACAGGCTATAGTCAAGATATATATGTAGTTAATATTCTGGGCTATAGACTGGGCTATATACATATAGTCAAGAATAGTAGTGCCAAAAAACACACCATCACAAATATATGCAAGTGATAGAAGCAGCAAAATACGAAGTTAAAATTTGAGTAATTTAAAAAAGTTTCGTGGCAAAATCTCACTTTAACGTTATCTGAATGTTAGTTGCCATTCATTCTCTTTGTTAAAATGCGAACAAAAAACAACAGCCGAATATTCGTCATCGGCATTTACACGAATAAAATTTTAGTGTACGTGTGTCGACATTGCTGCGGCAGAACTGTTCGGCCTATATTCGCAGTATAGGTTTATGAGAATTGGGCATCACTGGCCAAGATTATATACTAACTTTAAATCAGACTCTACACTGGTCATAATTACTGAAGTCCAGGGGGTTATTCTGTATTGCGATGCCAAAAAAGTTGGTATTTTATAAGCGTAACACTTGTCAAAAAATAAATAAACGTAAAATATAAAATAAAACAAAAACATTCTTGTGGTTTTGATTACAAAATATCTTTACTTAAATTTTAAAAAAGTTCCACAATTTGCTTCCCTGAATAAAATTTCATTCTTAAAAGCAATAAAAGTAGATTTTTATATTATTTTTTGAGCCGATAACCTAGAGAACAAGTGCCCCATATTAAATAATCAAATATTTTTTTGGCAATTTTAAGAATAAATGTCGCCTATTAAATAAATAAAAAATAGAATTGCATTCGAATGTTTTTTTTTTGACTTTTCAAAAAATTCAAAAACTTTAGAAGCCCATATTTCGGGAACCCGAGCTAACTTTTCAAAACCCTTTGGCGGATTTGCTCTACTAGTAGTCTACTTTCACGACATGCCTCTTGTAAGCAGGTTTGTAAGGGTATATTGTGTTTATCTCCCTTACATAACTGCTTACACGCAAGTTCCATTTTTTACTGGAATAGTACAAAGAATGAAACCAAAGAGCTTGGGAATAATTTTTTTTAAGAATGTTTAGAACAGACTATTACCACAATAACTCAGGTGAAGAAGATGATATATTTGAGACGAATGAAAACCACATTCTAGCAGACCTTAACAAGACTATTTAAAGTATTAAAGTTGTTAGAAAAATCAATGTCTCCAACGTCAACAATTAGTGAAAGAATCACTTTTCTTTTAAACAAGTTTATTCAAAACAAAAGAAAAAAATCGCTTGAAGCATAAACATTTAAACTGTATACCCTTTTTGGAAGATTATTTTAGAAGATTACCTAAAATTTTGATGCTATTTTTTATTTAAAAAGTTTTCCTCATTTATTACATGAAGTACGTTTTGTTAAGTTGTTGTTACTTTTAAAATAAAATTTTTTTATTAAAAAACATAATTTTTGGTCTTATTTTTAAACTTCTTAACTAGACAAAATTAAAATTATTCGATTAATCGAATAATATTAAATTGTTCGATTATTATTCGATTTAATTTTTACTTCGCATAATTATTCGCGTGATTAATCGAATAATTGAATCGATTAATTGAATGCCCTAATGACTAAATTTAGAACTATTTTAAGACTATAGATTTTCAATTTCACCGAAAATTTGTAAACCTTAACTAAACCTAATTTTATACTAAATCATATTAATAATAAAATACTAGTATTTTCTTAAAAATTTTTTTTCCTGCTAATTTGTAATTAGCAGACTTAATGACCTGTCTGCTGCTTCTGCTACACTAATGTCTTATGGCGGCGAGACTTTCAGCCCAAAGATTTCTAAGAAATCGTTAGATAACGACAAAGGCCTACACTAAACAATTCTAATTAATTTTTCAAACTTCTATTTAAATTGTTGTTCGCACTTTGACGATTTGTTAATATTAGCAGAGTGTCTGCATGTGTGAGCTTGTAACTCATTGCATTGCATAATTTGTTTTTTTTTTGCTGCGATTCCCACTGCTGCTGTTCATAATTGTAAAATTTGTGTCTGAATTGATATTGAATAAATAAAAAGTCATATTAATCGACATGTTGTTGAAAAAAATGCATGATTTGCATGCTTAACACATTTTCCAAACAAAAAAAAAATCTATTAGAAAAATCGTTTTAAATGAAAAATTTTCATATTCTATATTTATTTGTTTCTATAGTTGTTGTTCATTTGCAGTATTGTTCTGAGAGTGTAGGATGGTTAGTTGGTTGATTAGTACTTGTGCTGTGTTGTCGACTTGTTAAAATGTGTTGTTTCTATTTCTGTTTTTAGCTTTTTTGTACAAGTTTTTTTATGCCATATTGGGTGGTAATTATAAATACAATTCAGCAGTATTAAGACTAGCAAAACAGCTAAAAGTTAGTTAAACAAACAAGTAGTCTAAACAACAAAGAATAGGAAAATACTAAACAATAAACAACAAGTAAGAGTGCCATATTCGGCTATGTCGATTCTTTTACACCCTTCACTATGGTGCGATAAGAACTGAGTTATATAAATTCCGGTCTTAAGGTATAAGTAAATCTAGAGAGGTTGTGAATGGATAACCCAGGGATGTTTGAAAAATTTGGGCAATTTTTCTACTACGTTCTTCATATATAAATAAATCTATTTAGCGCCACGCCCACTTCTCCACTCCCGCCCACATTCTGACGAATATTGTCTAATGATAACCAAGATGCTTGTTCCTATTTTAAATACTTAGGCTCTTGACGTTTTCCAGATATAAGAAAAGAGGCAGTTGTGGTTTTTTGCTCATATCTCAGTTTCTTATGGACCAATCTCGCTGAATTTCAACTTAAGTCAACTTTAACGGAGTATGTGTGACATAAATCTATAAAAACCCAGTACCAATCATTTTGGGATAGACGGTAATCGATTAATTAACTTCACTACTCAGAAGGATGCATGATATATATTATATTTCTTTTTCTTCTATTTTTCTTGTACTACCTACTATTTGTTTTGACAATTAAGAATTTAAGAGTTTATCATATGGGCATTTCCTCAGAATGGTCAACCAGGATGGAAAAATAAAATATTGAAAATCATCGCTTTTTATTTTTTATTATTATAAAAAAAGTCTATGTTTTTATAAAAGAATGGTTTCATAGCATATCTCAGCTGATTAACTTGAGGAAATTGGGCTGGAAACTGGAAAATTTTATATTTTCCTGTATTTTCTACTTCTAAAGACATTTTTATATACATAATTATTTTACATGCATGTTTGCACTCTTTCTTCATAAACTCTTCATTACAATCCATTGTAAAGTATTTTGTTGTTTGTTAAGGAAATTTGAAGATATTTGTGGGAAAAAGCATGGTGATAATAATAAAAAACAAATGGAAAAATCCTACGTTCGCGACCGGTACTTAAGCCAATTAAACAAAAACCAATATAGATATTTTATTTTTTGTTTTTTGTAAATAAAATCGCTTTTATGGACATTTCACAGAAAAAAAATTAAATTGATTTAAATTAAAAAATTTGTTATAATAATTAAAAATTTAATTAAATTTGCACTAGTAAACAAATTATTAGTATCAATTAAACGTTTAATTCACTTGATTAAACGCTTAATTCACTTGATTAAACGTTTAATTTACTTGATTAAACGCTTATTTCACTTGATTAAACGTTTAATTCACTTGATAAAACTTTTAATTTAATCTGATTTTATTTTTAACTAATTCCTTAATTGGTGAACACTCAGAATTAATGAAAAAGTCGACTTTTAATTTTTGGCGTTAATTTTAGGGCGTGTTATGTCCCGATATACGCAAAAAGGTCTTAGATTCATATTGTAGAAATTACAAACTAAATAACCAGCTAATTATTTATATCCTTTCCACCTTTAGTGAAGGATTTAATTAAGTACTCATTCACGAATGCATCGAATTTTGATGTGTTTAGAACAAAAAAAAAAAATTTGTTTTTTATTAATTTCGCAAATCAATTGCGAATAAAACCTAAGGTTTAAAATTTGCTTACTTTAAAATTTTAAATCATTAACCTTAGAGTATTTTAAAAATGCCGACTTAACCCTATAAAAGTTTTACATTAAATTGAAATTTTTTTAAGACGTGATAACCAAATGAAACTCAAACCGTTAAAAATACAAACCAAGAAAAAAACAATTATAAATAGTCAATAAAAATATTCCAAATGTTATTTTCTAGCACCATGTTGAAAGTGATTTGATTTCATTTCAATAAACACAGCGCCACATGTAATCATTTACATTACAACGCCCAAATTGACTACAATAATTTGCATACTTGAGGTCTAGATTCGAATGATGTGGGTTTTAGAGAAAAAAAAAATCAAATTTTCCCACAAAATATACGTCAATTAACTGCAAACAAATGTTTAAACATTTTTTTTTCACTAATTGCATTTCATTATTTTTTCTTTAAACAAGATTTGCTATTACTATTAAAACTAAAAAAAAAACTAAAAAATTGTGCAAAGTTGTATTTTAATAGTATGAGAATTTACCGAACCGGAAATTACACCAAAGCCCAGAAGAAATTAAACTCGCTATAAAAGTAGCTGTGCGAAAAAATTACTATAAAAATGACTATAGACTGGTCTATAGTGAATACCACAGATTGGACTACACTCATAGAAAAATGCATCTTAATATTGATGATGCCCTAACATTAGAATTATGACATCAATGTTATTACAAATGGCATCAATGAGGCAAAAAGCGACATCAATCCAATAACGAACGTCATGATTAAATGTTGTTATAAAGGGCGACACAAGTTTAAATCATAATAAAACAATCACCCTTATCGTGGTTGGCGAATTTAAAATACGCCTACGACTGTTTGGTAATAGATTAAAGGAGATAAGTTTACGTTGTCTTTAATCTATTACGAAACAGTCGCAGGCGTATTTTAAAAACGCCAACCGCGATAAGGGTGAATATGTTTAGATATGATTTTTGTCATGTGGCCGCCAAGGCTGGCGCGTAGATGGCCCAATCTGGAACACCAATTTTCAACAACTTTTCACAGCATTTGCGGCCGTTTTTCGTCGATAACTCTTCGAATTTTGATTTTCAGGTGTTCAATTGTTTGTGGTTTATCGACGTAGACAAATAACCCCAAAGAAAATAATCCAATGGGGTTAAATCACACGATCTTGGTGGCCAATAAATTGGGACATTAGGTGAAGTTATTTTTTCATCAAAAGTTTCTTTAAGTAAATCAGTTGTAGCGCCCGCTGTGTGGCATGTAGCTTCGTCCAGTTGGAACCACATATCAGCAAGGTTAATGCCACGTAATTGAGGTACGAAAAAATTTCGAATCATGTTCCTATACCGTTCACCATTGACAGTAACATTCTGACCATCATCGTTTTTGAAGAGAGCCCATCAAGCACAACAAACAGTAATTTTCTGCGGATATAATGGTGTTTCGACAAAAGCTTGTGGATTCTCCTCACTCCAAATGCGACAATTATGCTTATTTACGTACCCATTCAACCAGAAATGGGCTTAATCGGAAAATAAACTTTTGAATTTTTCGAACATTGAATTGAACAATTATTTTGATTAACAATTTCAAAAATTTGCACGCGTTGCTCTGGTGTAAGTGGATTCATAATGAAATTTTAAGGAAAGCTAAGCAAAAGCAACTATCCGCTGTTAATTGAGTGCTCAAATAAAGCAATGATGACAACTCAAAGTTGTGAGACTCTATAAAAAACACCCTTTATTTGATGCGTCATCTACGCTATTACTACAGTGGCATCAATTCGATGACACATTTTATGTATTTTTAACATTATTTTTATGTTTAAAAAGTAAAGTTAGAAGCAAAAATTGCCAGATTCTATTTGTTTAAATTATTTAGTAAAATACATCAAATTTTCAAAGTAGAATAAATACAAAAACCGTATCAGGCATGCTGCCGGTGTCTTAATTGAGAGTTCTTCTGTTAAGAAAGGGCTTGAGTAAATAATAATATTTTCTCACTTTAACAATCCCAATGAAACAATTTGATGACAGTTTGTCATAAAATTTGAGCCTAATGACTCCTTTTTTTATTAAACTGACTCCGATTCATCATTTCTGTGAATCCGATATTTCATCCCATTAATGACATAATATAAATGTTTGAACCTGATGACAATTTGGCCGATGTTAAAGCTGACATCACAATGATGAAAAGTGTTAGGAGGTCAAAAACGAAGGCACTTGTCGTAGTAGTGATGTCAAAATACATGAGCGTTATCACGCATTTTCTATTATTGTATGGTGACTTATATAGACTATTGTAACTGGATTGTAGTCAAAACTATATAATGGGGGGATATTTTTGTAGGGTCAACAAAAATATTTTTAGTAAAAGTTATTAAACAAATTTACGGTTACTTTAATGGTTAAACCCAGATTTCCAACAGGTAGCCACAAATATATTATGGTTGCCTCTGACTATGCTATCGTTAATATAAACATTCATATGTTGACCATTAATTGTATGGTTGTTTATTAACAATAACATTTTTTTTAAGTGCAACATTTTTTTAGTTGATAGTCAGCTATAGTATTCTTTGTGGTAAACATAATAATGATGTAATTAACCATAACATGATTGGCGGCAGTAATTACATTTTGTGGCTTCTTTATTGAGTTGGTTGTGTTGTGTTGGTTGAGTACAATTAAAGTGATCAGAATATTAAAAAAAAAATTTTTCTTAAAAATAGTTTTGTTAGCAGTGACCATATTGAAAAAAATGTGTAGCGTATAGTCAAGAATAGAAATTTTTCAACAGACAGGACTATATATTGTTCTATTCTAAAGGGTTTTTCAATAGGTACTTCCGAACTTTGACAGCTGATGGCGGTCATATCGTTGAAGCTATATCTGCCGTGTAACGATACGCAAGAACTGATCATGAATTCATTAAAAAAGATTACGCATTAAGCTGGCCCGTTATGTTACTGATGGTTTGGGTGACGTAGAAAAAGACTATTGTGCTTTGTTTTGAAAACAAAATCTCACACAGTTTTGTCTATTATGACGTTATTTATTTTTTTTTTAAGAGGAACTCGCCATTTGTCTTTGTTTCTTCGTTTGCAGGTGAATCCGAGGTAGTTTATTTCGCGTCGTTCACAAGAAGTCAGTCTACAACAGACCACAAGCGAATTTTCGGTCGCTATAGGTCATATATTGCCAACTTATTTTGGCCTGAACAAGATGATATGAAAAACAACGAAATGTGGTTTCAACGAGACGGTGGTGCTATGAGCCACACTGTAGTGATCGTGCGAATTGACGTTTTCCTGTGTGGTTTTCCTAAGTCGCAGGTCTTTGCTAATAAGCGATAAAATACAAAGGCCAACACAACCAATGCCAGCGGTTAAATTCAGCATGATTTATCCGCTAAAAAGAGTTATAGAAATTTCGGATGTGTTTCCCATTTTTCTATCTGTTCACCTCCAACAAAACTATGTTTAACTCAAAATTTATGATCGGCAACCATATTGTGACTTAAAAGTCCTCAAGAAACCACAACTATATTACTAATAGTTAAGTTGGCTTTCAACCATAACATGTTGCTCTTGGAAAATAGAAAAATGTTTTTGTTAATTGAAAACAAACCATACAATTATTGGTGGTTAACATACTATTGTTATTATTAACCATTACATGTTCGGAGATAACCATAATATGGTAGTGGCTTCTTGATCGAGGGCTAATTTAATGATTGCCGGTTACAATATTTTGTTTAAAATAACCATAATATGTTTTAAAACTTTTCATTATATGATAGTTTTGTTCAAGGTGACGATGTAGGAAATTGTGTTTTCTCAGCATGTTTACGTTCATTTAGGGTTTATGTCTTTGCTAAAAATCTGTGCTCGTGTAAATCTTTGTGTTAAAGCGTGACATTTTTAATTTGTGATTGAACCGTTAAAATTACAAATCATCGATTGCATTATAAAACCATAAGATTAATATTATACTCATTTATATGGGTTAGTGTGTTTTTTAAATCTCTCGCTTTTTTTCTTAATTCAATTAAAAATTAAATTTTTTATTTCTGTGCCAAATAACATGACGCATTAATTTAAATCACAAGAAAAACTAAATTAAACACACTAATTTATAGAAGGCATAAAATATAGTCAACCTTGTCTATTATGATCAAATACACCGATTCATAGTGTTTCAAATTAATAAATTATTCTTTTTTTTTCTAACATCAACAAGATAATTAAGAAACAATAGAATTAATATATTTTTTCCCCTTGACGATTTTAACGTCAAAATAAAAACAAGTGATTAATTTCGTATTAAAAATTTATTTGTTTTAAGTCATTAATGTGAAATAAAATGGTTGTATTTGCTAAAAATTGCTTTTGATTACAAAACATATAAATTAATTAAAAGGCAGCTAAAAAAACCAGTCATTAATTGCTAATATTTTTAAATAAAATTTTAGATTTACTCGTGCTTTAAGTATAAAAAGTACGTAATTTTTTATTTATTGTTAAATGGAGTCATCGAATAAGTTATAAAATGTAATTGAACAAATAATAATAATAATAATAAAAAACTAATAAAAATTTAATGTAAATTACTGCATTTGCTTTTATTATGTTAAAGTTAAGTATAGTAATAATATGAAAAATACTACAACTACTATCGACTACTATTAGAACTACTAATAGAGTACAATGTCTATTACTTTCTATATTTACTGGACTATTGTGAACAGGGCATTTTTCTGCACAAACAAAACTAAAAAAGTATCCCAAAAAAAAGAAATGTGCAAAAAAGCATGAATATTCCTAACAAAGATATATTTCCCGAGCAAAGTATTCTCTGTGGTAAAAAAATTCTGAAGAGTTTTCGTGATTGGCCCGATTAACTGAAAATATCAATTTCAATATTAAAAAAAAATGATAACTTCTGATAAGGAAAAAGACTGAAAATCTCGGAAAGCTAAAAATGCTTTCAAAATTTCTAAAGCAACATTTATTGAATATTTTCCAGGTAATTATCTGGCAATACTATTAATTTATCATGTAAAACAATCGCATTCATATTGCGATTATAAAATTTTAAAGCAATTTAGAGCAAAAGCTTTAGCCGTGCTCATAAAAAGGTGGGTAAAATGCATTTTATAAATTGCCAACTGTCTTAAATATCACTAAACGTAGAATACAATTGCTAAATAGGTGCAAAAATCGCCACATCTTTCAGCCCTGGTAAACATCGCAAATTCTGGCAGACAGCACGAGCTAATTCTTAAATACTTGGAGTATATTCAATTTCTTTAACTGTATTGAAAGGCTTTGAAAGATACAAATACTGTCTGGAGTGTGTTTCTTTGAATTCCTTTACCCTCACGTATAGCACTTGTCATTGTCTTATACACAAAATTTTTGTATACACATTTGATTTTTGTTGTGTGTTTGATATTTAAATAATAGTATGTTCACATTTGGCTTCTTAAACGCGTTTAAGCAGTTCGAACGTGATTAAGCTCTAATCTCTTCAAAATCGAGATGATTACCCATACATTGAAGTGATTTGTTATTCACTTCAAATTGACATGATTACAACTTAATCACTTCATAAATCACATAGAATCCACTGAACATACCTCAAATGTAGAATCGCCAACATGATCGTGTACAACCGGCCAAGATTTCTGCTTAATGTTTTTATTTTTTTCCTTAAATAATTCATACATTTTCACAATTTCATCATTAAAATGATTAAAATAATCTTCTAATAACTTTATAAAAGTGTTTTTATCCATTTTTAATACTTTAAAGAAATATAAATTTGTTTGTTGTTTTTTTGTGTGTTTGTTGTGTGTTTTTTTTTTCTTAATCATCTGTCATCTTAATCATCTCAAATGTAATGTGAACGGCTTTGTTTAGCTAAACCAACATTTTGCTTAAACGCGTTTAAAAACCTAAGTGTGAACTTAGCATAAGTACATTTGTTAAGACTTTTACTTAACAGGATTAAAAATGGCTAAATTGGCAATACTAGAGCCGACATTTAAAGAGAAATAGCGGCCGTTACCGTCGAAATGTGCTGCCGAGTCGTCGAAAATATTCTTGAACGAAGACACATGAACGAAATCGAATAAAATTAAATTTCAAAAGGCTTGCGTTTTGTTTAAAGTTCTAATGGAAAACCCGATTAGCATTATAATTGATATCAAATTGTGAAAATTATCATTAATTTTGCAACATTGTTTTAAAGAGAAAAAAATCTACATTTAATTAATATAAATTATTTTCATTTGAAACATTTTGAATATTAAATTGCAATCAGATTTAATTAATTGCTGTTACTTTTTTTCTAAAAGACATATTTTAAAATATTAATTAAAATAACATTAATTTTTTTTTTTTAACTAAAATTCGATTTTGTACACAAAAACTTTAAATAAAATGAGCATAATTCATGGATTAATAATTTAATTAAATATTATTAAAAATTAAACAAAATAATCAATAAAGCAATTAATAAATTATATTCTGACACAGTCATACCAACGTTATTTTTATAACAAAAAAAATTAAATTGTTATTAAATTAAATTAAAAAAAATGTGTAAAAATGTCATTTAAATACACAACTCAATGAGTATTCCATTGTTTCAGTCCGCTTTAAAGTCATAACAACCCGGTTTGAGTAATAAATTGCCATTAAAAACATTGTATAAAAAAAAAAAAAAAATACTAGCAAAAACTATTTGGGTCAACACAACAATTAACACTCGCTGTCGTTTAAGGGAAACTGGCGGAATAAACGGTTTGCAAAATAACTCAAGTAATAACGAATGTGACCGACTGAAAAACAATTGGAATCAATAAATATTTAACAAGCAAATATAAAACTAATAATGCGATGCAAAAAAATAATAAAATTTTAATAATTATTTGAAAACATTGCACTTTGCTACACTCAGAGAAATAATTTTAAGTGGAGTAAATAATGACCCACATTTATTAACTCTTAATTGATCACTTTTCCTCTATAGTTTTGGCAATAATTGGATCTAAAACTGAAGAAATTTAAACTGTGTAAATTTAACAGGCATTCAGAACTAATGTACGAGGATCGTTGGTTTATTATAACTAGAGCCATCAAAGACTACCAAGAGCCTTCTTAGATCACTCTTAAGTTTATTTGTGATCGCGCTTAACTGATATTGATGTTATAGCTATCAAATATTGCTTGCTAAACTTAATTCACTCGTTGTTATAAATCCTCTAAGAACTTTCAATTCCATTTAATTGGAATAACATATAATTTCTTTAACCCACAAATTCATATATGTAAGTGGACAACCGATAATGCAAAGAAATAATTTCATTAACTCATTTTATCCATTAATAAGAAAAGTTGTATTGCTAAGGCCGGAAGAACTTGCGATAGGTTTAGCTTTCAAACGAGTTGATATACTGCGCTTACTTTTTGCCATTTATGACCAGTCACTCTGGCAAATCAATATGACTTATTTCACGCTTAAACAACGCTACCAAATTATCCACTTTTATCGCAAGATTGTGTTCAGGGTTAAGGCTCATTTTTGACTTAATAAACAAAATTTGGGTATATGGAGTGAGACCAATCCACAACAGATCTCAGAGAATCTAACTAATCCAAAAAATGCAGCGCTTCGTTGGGCTTACACTCTGGTGTCATTCGTCATCGACCCTAATTTTTCAGAAATGACCAGAAATTGGATGTTCAGGATGCGTTGCGTCAAGGGCAGCCGCGGTGCCCCTATGCCCGAGATAGTTTTCGAATGTAAATGCAACGTTTGTTTCTTTCCATGTATTTTTTCTTTGATTAAGATTTAATTTTTTGTTTTATTTTACAATATAAAGTTCTATCGGACTAAAAAAACACCCTTTGCAATGAATGAGTACGCCACTTAACTATAATCGATCACAACTCCAAAAATGCATTAGTGTATAGCAACACAACACATACATTTCAATCAAAAACAAGAAAATAAATGGTAATAAACTTATATTTTTTTTATAAAGGAAATGCAATAATAAGAAGAAATAATGAAAACAAAACTTAAACTTAAAAGCATTAATTCCCGGCTGTTGCACACCCGAACATACGTCAAAATTAATTAACATTTTATTTGCCGCTTAAGAAAAAAAGTATTTTAAATCAGTTCAATTAATTGCGTTTTGTACACGCAAATATCCATGGCATTTTGACAAAACATCTTTCGTCAAATTTAAAAAAAATCAAAAATCATTTTTGTTTACGTTTTTAAAATTTTGTATTATAAACGAAATTTTTCTTTAATTTTGGCTTATTTTATTATATTGTTACGAAAGTTAAATTATCTAAGAATTATTTTTAGTCATAGTTATAAGTTATCTTGCAAGTTATAGTTTTATGTCATATTAGTTACTTAAAATTGTCATGTATAATTTTCAACACAACTGTTATGCTAAAATAATTCCTTTATGAATTTCCCAGTTATTTCTAGAAATGGTTTTAGAACATAATAAATAGTTATTACGGAAAGGTTCAGGAAAAATCTAGAAATAATTATGAAATATAAAAATGGGTGACTCATGTATAACAAGTTGGAGTTTGTTTTGAGAAACGGTTCTGTTCGTAACTAACAAATGTGAACAAAATAAGCAATTTCAATAAAGTTTGTTAAGTTAAATAAGTGTGTGTTTTTTTTATTCGTATTTGCAATTAAAAGAACTCAAACGCGTTTATTAAAGGAAAAACGTAACAATATAATAAATATTATTTTTTTAACGGAGTTTTTTTTAAATTTGTTGCTATCTTATCTCGACTTAAGCAGCTCAATTATGAATAAAAATTCCCCGGGAGTTTTCTCCCTTCTCCCATTTTTTCTATGTTAATTCTATTGCAAAAATTGGAGAAGGGAGAAAACTCCCGGGGAATTTTTATTCATAATTGGGCTGAATATGTTTTGTTAAAATGCCGTAGATATAAATAACGGGTATTCAAACGATTAACCGTTGTTCGATTAATTTTGGGCGAAGAACTGCTCGAATAATTTAAAATTGCTTATTTTCGATTAACGAATAATTCGAATAATTTATGTCGATTAATCGAAAATTAATTTTTTCAGAGTACTATTATTTTTTTCTTTTGTGGAAGAAATCAAACCGAGACTTTTACCACAATGATTTAGACGAACAGGATGATTTTTTGGAGACGAATGAAAACAACCTTCCACTAGATTAATTTGTTACCTCGTTTAATTATTCGTGCGATTAATCGATTAATATAAAACATCAATTAATTGAACACCCTACTTTTTACTAAAAAACTAACGCTTATATAGAGCTTTTGTCTTAAATTTAATGTAACTAGAAACTGAGTTAGAAATAGAACTGAAATATAACTGAAGAAGATCTAAACACGAATTGAACTCAAACGAAACAAGAACTGAACTAGAGTTTAACTGGAACTGAACTAGACCTAACTAGAACCGAACTAGACCTAAACTAAAACTGAACTTGAACTAGAATTGGACTATAAGAGCATGTTTTTTACTTAGAGTTTAAACCAGGATCAGTAGTAAGATTTGTTAATCTTATAATAAAATTAATCTAGACTTAATCCTCTTTGGCGTTTTTGAGTGAAAGATTAAAGCTTTTAGCATTGCCATATGAATTTACAATACTTTTATGTATAAGTACGGCAGTTTAAAACAAATGCCAAAAATTGTCATCAAATTACTGTTCTTAACGTGAAAAAGAAGAAGAAAAGGCGAGAATTTTGTATTGTGTTATACATATAATATTATATATTTATAAATAAATGAAATCGTAAAAGAAGCAAAACAATCAAGCAATATTTTATCTCACGAGGTGGAATAGCTAATAAAACTCTAAATAAAAAAAATTGTCATTAAATAAATAAAAAAAGATTTGGCCCTATTCTTATTGCCCTTGGTCTACTAATATTTGTGTTGTTTAAATTTTCAATTTAATTTTCAAAGTCTTTTTTATTATTTAAAAAGTTAATTTTATTAATTTTATACAAAAGTTTTATCTTATGTATATTCATAAGTAATATTTCCTTTTATAAGCTGTTCGTACTTTTGAAAGTTCTGTCGCAAGTTTAAACCGCCAACTTTGGGCGTTTAAACTTGGAAACAAAATGAAACAATCGACTACCCAATAAAAATTTCAAAGATTAGTTCTAATTTAATCGCTGATCTTTATGTCAAAAACTGGCTGTAACTGGTCTAAAACTAAACTAGGACTAAACTAGAACAGGACTGGAACAATTCTAAAACTGAATTTTTATATGTAGAACTAAAACAGACCTAAAGTAGAACTTAAAAACTAAAATAGAACTGAATTAAATTGAATTAGTAGTGAAATAGGCTGGTGAGGTACATTTTATTACTTATGTCAGTTTTTTTTTGTTTTAATTAAATTAATTTCTTAATTTATTGTCTTGAACTCTTAACACACGATCATATCTGAAATCAAAAATAGCCACAAGTTTGATTTTCGAAAGTTTCCCCCTTTTAGATTCCTAGTGACATATGGTCTTTTTGTTAAATAAACATAACAAAAGGAAAAATATGTGCCACTTAAGAGAACATACTTAAAAAAATATCACTCATTTTTTTTATTTGCTTCGCAAGTGACACAATTTTAAAATGATCAAAACTAAACAAAAATGTTTTCTCTACATAAAATAAAGATTAAGAGCGATTTATCTACAAAGAAAACATAAATAAATGAAAAAAAAACTCTTCCCAAAAGAACAACACAGCAGAATTCAAAGAGAATGAAATGCCGACATAATAAAAAACAACATAAAAATTAATTTCAATGTGAGTTCATCATCTTCAAAAGAACATTCGTTGCTTGTTACTCGTAAAAAAAATATTTTGGAATCTTTATTTACTTTTTTTCAGCTTAAGTTTTTGTTAATTATCATAATTTTCCATCACAAGTGATTTTAAAACTTTGTAATGGTGTGGAGCAGAATTGAAAGGAATAAGGTCATAATGAAATTATTTAAGCAATTATTTCTAAAATGTTTCCAAACTCTCTTATGGAATTCTTTAATGTTCTTTCTGGTTATAAGTTCTTCTAGTTCTTGATCAAACATTATTTATGTTGCTCTGCATTATATCCAGCGAATACATTACTTATCACCTCTGGCTTTTAAGATTTAAAAATAAATATGAATCTAAACTAAAATATTTTCGTTCGCTAAGCAAAGAAATTCCCACTATAAAGTATAATAAATTCGTCTGGCGTTGCTATTTATGTTGTCTTGTGTTTTCGCTTCAGTATTAATTTAATTGTTTTCATATTAAAATGTCATTTAAAGATTAAATGTTAAAGAATTATATTATGCCTTTTATCTTAAAAATAAACCAAAATTTTTTGAAGCCGACGAGATTTTGATGTTTTGTCTGTTTAATTTGATTTTATAAATTTCATTGAGACTATTTTTTTACTTGATTTCTAGCAAATTCCTTAAAAAATTTTTAAAATTCCTTTTGAATGTTTTCCTTTACGATTATGTGCCTAAGCATAAACCAGCAGAGCTTGGAAGGAAGTAGAAAAGAGTTAGAATATGACAGAACTAGGGCAGAACTAGGACAGAACTTAAACAGAACTTAAGTACAACTAGAACAAAACTAGAACAGACCTAGAACAGAACTAGAACAGAACTAGAACAGAACTAGAACAAAACTAGAACAGAACTAAAACAGAACTAGAACAGAACTAGAACAAAACCAGAACAGAACTAGAACAGAAAGAGAACAGAACTAGAACAGAACTAGAACAGAACTAGAACAGAACTAGAACAGAACTAGAACAGAACTAGAACAGAACTAGAACAGAACTAGAACAAAACCAGAACAGAACTAGAACAGAAAGAGAACAGAACTAGAACAGAACTAGAACAGAACTAGAACAGAACTAGAACAGAACTAGAACAGAACTAGAACAGAACTAGAACAGAACTAGAACAGAACTAGAACAGAACTAGAACAAAACTAGAACAGAACTAGAACAGAACTAGAACAGAACTAGAACAGAACTAGAACAGAACTAGAACAGAACTAGAACAGAACTAGAACAGAACTAGAACAGAACTAGAACAGAACTAGAACAGAACTAGAACAGAACTAGAACAGAACTAGAACAGAACTAGAACAGAACTAGAACAGAACTAGAACAGAACTAGAACAGAACTAGAACAGAACTAGAACAGAACTAGAACAGAACTAGAACAGAACTAGAACAGAACTAGAACAGAACTAGAACAGAACTAGAACAAAACCAGAACAGAACTAGAACAGAAAGAGAACAGAACTAGAACAGAACTAGAACAGAACTAGAACAGAACTAGAACAGAACTAGAACAGAACTAGAACAGAACTAGAACAGAACTAGAACAGAACTAGAACAGAACTAGAACAGAACTAGAACAGAACTAGAACAGAACTAGAACAGAACTAGAACAAAACTAGAACAGAACTAGAACAGAACTAGAACAGAACTAGAACAGAACTAGAACAGAACTAGAACAGAACTAGAACAGAACTAGAACAGAACTAGAACAGAACTAGAACAGAACTAGAACAGAACTAGAACAGAACTAGAACAGAACTAGAACAGAACTAGAACAGAACTAGAACAGAACTAGAACAGAACTAGAACAGAACTAGAACAGAATATAAGCAGAACTGGAATACAACTAGAACAGAACAGAAGTAGAAGAAAACTATATTAGAACTAGAACAGGACTGAACTGAACAAAAACGTCAACTTAATTTGTTCTAAACAAGTAAGAAAGTACAGTCGGTCAAGACCGACCATATGACACCCTATACCACAGTATCAAAACAATCATTTTCGAGAGTGTAACTTATTTGGGACCCAAGGACCAAGGCTCAGATTCATGTAAAAGTTCTTTGTGCCAATTATTATTTATTTAACTATTTATCTTAATTTTTATGAGATTTTTTGGCCTGTAAGTGATTTTAGGTAGGGGGTTACTACCAGCACAACATTTTGTCATGATATAAATAATAGCTATCGCCAAAGTTATTGCTGCCAATTTGTTCGTCAATACCAAAATTTCTAAGGCAGTTATGGCATTTAAATCTATTTTCGGGAGTGGTATTTGTATGGGAGCTACGGTCAAATATGGAAATTGCAATAAATAAGCATGGATCAAATTCCAGCAAAATACCAACATAATAAGATGGCTTATGGCACAAAGACTATGCCGGAAAGAAGTCTGTATTGGGGTCATGTGAAACTATAGACAGTTTTCCACCATTTTCAATAGGCTTCGTCCCTATGGCAATTTGAACTTATGTACCAAATTACATCAAATTATCTTCAAAATTGCGACATGTACTTTACCCACAAGGTTACATGGGTCGACAACAAGCTAGCCAGCCGGACAGACGGCCATTGTTATATAGACTCAGAAAGTGATTCTGAGTCGATCAGATTTCAAGGTGTTACAAACATAATCACAATCGCGTTATACCCTCTTCACTGTTGTGGTGTGTGTATAAAAAAAAAACTCTTCGCGTATTGTGTCCAATTTAGTTTATATATCAGCATTTTATTGAAATTTCTCCATATTATAAAAAAAATAAAATTTGAACTCACCTTTTTTCAAATGTTTGCCGAGCAGAGACGTTGTCTTTTCCCGATCCGTTGGTATACCCAAAATTTGATTTTGTTTGACGGCAGGTGGAGGCGAAAGAGAATCTCTTGATTTTTTAGCAACACATAAATTTAATGGTTGATCCAACACCGGCGGCACTTGGGACACCATTGGCGTTACCTCTGAACCCACCGCAATACTTGTCGCCACCTGATCATCTTCGCTGGTCTCACTTACAGAAGCGCTGTGCAGCTGGGACTGATCATATTGATTGATTTGTTGGGAATATTGTTGCTGAAAGTTGCGTAAAATACTTTTTGGTGATTTTGCTGGAGCAGGAGGTAAATTGGTGGCAGAAGAATTTGAGGATTCATCTTGAGTATCATGAGTATGCGAAGAATTTAGTAAAGTACTGTTTAGAGATGAATGGTTTGTTAGATCGCGCAAGCCTAAAATGTCGGCTATAGTATGAGGTGTGGGTCGATTGGGCGGACAAGCATAGACATGAGGATGCCATGTAGGGGGTGTGGTCATACTAGTTGCCAACAAATGAGCATCTGTGGAGACATTGGGCGAGTAAGATTGTCTCTGTTGCGGAGTCTTGGCCAGAATTGCTGCAGGTGGTGGTGGAGGGCTGGATATATGTTTGTTAATTCTTCGCTCGACCCCAGCACTGTTGGCATAACCATTAGTGTAATTAATTTGTTTAACGGGAGCCTCTAATGATTTTTGTAAAAATGTTGTGGCTTCTGTTGGCATCATTGTGTGCTGTTGCGGATGAAATTCATGAAATTTCTCCTTAGAACTGTATTGATGGGGACTAGGTGTTGTCGGTGCCGGAGTTGCAATTGTAGTTCGGGCATCACAGCAACCACCTGTTGCTGTTGCAGCAGTATGCGTTGTTGCTGCTGTTGCCATATCATGACTAAGTGTTGCAGGTGTACTTGTTGCTAAATTCATTGTATGATTATAATTGTTATTATAGTTTTCTAACATATTGCTGTTGCTATGGCTGCTTATGTTGTTACTGTTGATTGTGCTACAATTATTGTTGTTGTTGTTGTTAATGTTACTGCTGCTGTTTATATTATCATACATTGTATGTGTGGCTGCGGGTGGTATCGTTAAAGGACTGCGATACACATACGAGCTTGTAGCCATTTTATGCTGCTGTAGCTGTTGCTGATGGTTGTACTCTTGCAACTTGTAGTTACCACTAGCACTATTGCTGTTATAATGATTTTGTTGTTGATAATATTGTTGGTGCTGTGTCGTAGTCTGTTGATAAAGTAGTTGTGGATTATATAGTTTTTGTGCTACTGTTGTTTCGAATATTGGTACATGTGTCGCTCCACTCACCATTTCTCTTGTTGCTGTAGCTGCCACAATGTCACATTCAATTTTTGGCATCATTTATAAAACATTTTTGCCCATTATAACACAATATGTTTCTTATACATTAAGAGTCTGTTCTGTAATTAGAAAGAAAATAGATGATTAAGAAATATTGTAATTAATTAAAATGGTTTTATCTAATTAAGATTGTTTTTTGCTGTTTTTTTTTTTTTGGCTTAAAAAAAAAACACTTTTAGAAAACAGTTCAATATAAGTAGTTTGCTAGTTGTGCTGCCATTTTTTATAATTGTTTGCATCCGTAAACCATTTGGTAGCTTTGATTTTCCGAACAAATTTTCCGAAATGAGTGAATCGCTCTGCAGAACATTCTCAGTAAAGAAATTATTCTCCGGCCAAAAATATTGTTCAGAACACCTGCATGAATCCTCCTTAAGTTAAAGGTTAAGAGTAAGAAAATTAATGACGACAACTGATTACACTTAAACGTACCCTCAGGTTCAAAGATAATTAAAGAAACCATGTCCAGCTAAACCTGACGTGTCTGAACCAGCACTAAATAAATAAATGCAAAAAAGTTTTAGTGCATTTTAAGCTTAATTTTAGTTCAGTTTTACCTAAGTTTTAGCTCAGTTTTTGTTTGTAATTCAAGTTCAGTTCTAGTTTAGTTACTAACAAATATTAGTTCAGTTCTAGCTTAGTTTTAATCATCACTGTATTCAAGAGTATAATAACTAATTTGATAAATTCCTTTAAGTAGTTTTAGATGAAGTGCTTTAATCTAATTATACTGAGTTTTGTCTGATATTTTTTATTTCATTCGAAATATGTAATTATCACTATTACGAAATTATTAAAACAAACAGATATTATATGAATTTATTACCCTTTACTTGGGCTAAAAAAATTTAATTAAGGCAATTTATGAAAAACACTAATGAATATGTTGGTGGCACTAAAACCTCTACATTAATACATGAGTGCAGAGGAAACATACCCATTAAAGGCAGATTATTCACACGTTCTCGTATATACATATAAACATATGTTTGAGTGACTTTTAAAGAAATCCCTGTTAGAATAAAACCAATTTAAGTTGTTAAAACTATTAAATTTATTTAAATCCCAATTGGTTAAATGTGAAATAAAATATAAATAAATGAATAAATTTTTACTTGGCATTTAAATATATTTAAGCATACATAAGCATTTCACTCACTCATTCACTTATTATTTATTCATTCTCTAACATTTCTACTCTTATGGAATTAAAATACTATAATAATTTGACTCTATTACACTTAAAACATTCAATATTTGCAAACATACATGCATTTGTATTTATGCAAGTACAGTGGGTTAAAGTTACTAATGGAAACTTAAGTTTATGAAAATATATTAAAAACTCGTGTTTTTATTTTGAAGAAAAGTTTTTATTTAATATGTAAAATTATCCTTATAGATCTAGAAGTTACCGAATAAAAATTGTTATCATTTTGCGAAGCACTAAAGGTACATTTAAAAAAATAAGCGCACAATTATGCGCGTCGCAATCAGACATACAGAAATGCAGTAAAGTAAGTGAAAGAACTCTCAACAACTTTTATATAAAACAAGTTAGAGTGCTATATTCGGCTGTGCCGAATCTTTGATACCCTCCACCGACAGTTCGAATGTTTAAGGAGTAATATCTGTATGATGTCTTTTTATTATTATTATCTTAAACTGTGACGATTTGTTATTAATTATGGTTTTAGGAGACTAAACTGTTTTCCAGGAGTAGGGCATATATGGGGCCTAGGGTAAATTATGTACCGATCATCACGAAATTTCACAGTATCATTTATAGTCCTATAAAATTGTGACGAGCCAAAATTTGTTATGATTGCATTATTTTTTACGGTTTTAGGCGTACTAAACTGTTTTCCGGGAGTAGTGTTTATATGGGGCTTAGGGTAAATTATGGACCGACCTTCGCGAAATTTTACAGTGTAATTTCTAGTCGAATAAAACGGACTTGTGCAAAATCTTATGTCATTCCGTGCATTTTTGCATCATTTATGTTAGTTTTTGTAACAAAATTATCAAGTTTTTGAAGGTGGTGGTTCCACATTTTGATTCATAGCTCTGGTCCCACTGAACCGATTTTGCTGAAATTCAATCCCAAACTGCTTAGGATAACTACAAGCAATTTGACACCTAGTTTGTTTATTTCTTTTGAGTTTTTCGAAAGTGAGCGCGAGACGGACAGACGAACATGGCTAAATCGACTTAGAATTACTCAAGCAGCCAGAATATATATACTTTATGGGGTCTGAGATGAATAATAAAAAAGTTTCACACGGAATGACAAACTTAGTATACCCTCTTCACAACTAATTGTGGTGGAGGGTATAAAAACAACATTTCAAGTGCTACGGCATTCCCTTACTACGAAGCAGGTTTGTAAGGGAGAATACTTAAAAATAACGGTATCAAAACATTCAGTGCCTAAAGCTGATCGTTAGATCCAACAATTTTTATATGCGCTGAATAAAGCGCTTTATGTGTCAAAAATGTATTGCTTCAAAGTGGGAACTCGCCATATAAAATTCATGTCTTTTGTAAGCGAGATGGTAAGCGCAACTCTTACATTTCTCCCTTACAAACCTGCTTCGCTCAAGGCACAATTTTTTATTTAATTATTTATTTATAAAGGTGTATTTTCAATTTTGTCATATACTATATCCTTTTCACATTCTCTGTAGATAAGTTGCTGTAATTTGGCAACCTTCAACATTTATTTTACTTAATAATAAAAATCTCTACATACAATTTAAATTAAAATAATCCAACTTTTACTACCAATAACACAATCATTCTCGTCATTATCAGGACTGGTATGATGATAATGGCGATAAAGTTCATAATGATAATAATGATGTTTGTATGAACTAACGTATATTTGTACAAGTGAATGTGAAGAGAATGGAAAATGTAAATGAAATTTGTAATTGTATGAAAAATGGTTGCCTACACAGACATACATACACATGGATTTTTAAAACATTTTATATAACACTTTTTCTAATGTACTATGAATATGAACAATTTAAATAATTTACACTGTTTCCTAAAAAATTTTATTTAAAATCGATTCAGGAAAAGTAATATGAATTAAGCACCACAAAATTGTTAAATTTTTCGCGAAGAAAACTTTTTCTACGTATTAAACTTTCATTTAAATAACTTTTTAGTTTAGATCGTACTACAAGAGATGTTTTAATTTACAAAAAGAAACAAATAAATTTTGACATCATTTTTGAGTTGGGAACTCTTTTTCTGATTTCAATTTAAATATTTATTTTAAGCGATTTTTAGGCTTCCGAAAATATTGCTGATCTTAGAGGTTAAAAAAAATTTTACGATTTTTTAATATTTCTTATCTTAAGTCCATTTTAATTTATAATTTCAGTTAAGCTTTTTTTTTATTAAAATTTTGACTTTTATAATAATTTTTATTGTTTCATAGTTTTCTGTTGTAGTTTTTGCGATTTTTTACCATTTGAGCAGCTTTATTTTCGATTTTAGCAAATATATTTTATATTGTTTTTAATTTCAGCGATTTTTTATTTTCATATACATATTATGAAAAAATTAAGTTTTACATTTCTTCAATTAAATAAAATTCGGTACTTAAATTCTTAGATCGGGGGTTTTGGGAGTTACAAACTTAAAATTAGACTTATGTGTAAAATAATTTTCAAATATACTATTTTCATTTTAAAAACTTTGGGAAATCGTGTAAAAAGTGCATGGGTTCATTTAAATAAGAGCTTAGAACTTTTCCACACACATATACATTAACATTTTGCTCTATATATGTATATAAATACAATATTTTTCAAAAGCATTTCAGTTTAATTTCATTTTAAAAGGACACGTTTTACCAGGAGTAGAATTTAGAAAACTGTAGTTTTCTATTAAAGTGTTGGAGGCATAGAGATGGGTGGTTCTATAAACCTAATAAATACATAATATACATATGTATGTATGTGTGTATAATTGCGAGGGTATGTGTTTGTAGAAAAAATATTTATACAGTGTTGTTGGCACTTGTAATTGTGTTAATTTAAAGCCAAAACACATACTTACATTTAAACAAACATGCATACACATACATAAATGCCATTTAAAGCATTTTACCATTCAACAATTAAATACATTTTAACTTTTCGAATAAATGGAAATAAAATCGAAAAAAACTAAGCTAATTTTCAATAAAGAAATTAAACTCATACAAACATACGCACATACACATCTAACGTCAAGGAGTACTTTGAAGGGAGCACGTTAGTGAGGGTGTAGCTAATTTATGAGTTTTGTTTGTAGGTTATGTTTATTTAAGGATATTTTAAATACATTTTTAGAAAAGCTTTAGCAATAAAAACAAATTTTAAGTTCTATAAGAATTTAAAGAGTAAAAAGTACATTTATAAACTGTTGCACTTACAGTGTCCTTTGAAATTAGAGAAAAAAAAATAATAATAAAATACTCTTTGAAAAATTTCAAGCAACTCAGTTTTTTATTCTTCTTTATTTTAAAGGTTTTACAAAATTACGCCTTAAAGAATGTGTGTTTTGCTCCTTACAATAGTCTTCTTAATTACTAAAAAGATCTTTGTTAAATTTCAAATACACCACTGCCAATATAATTAAAAATTTTGAGTCACTTACCAAGCTCGGCTAGAAGTTTTAGAAATATTTCGATCTTAGTTCACTGGCGAGCAATTGTGGATACATGCGTATCAAATTAAAAAACTGCTTTAAAACTAATCAAATATTTAAAAGCCAACTACACGGAGCATATTACGGCTACAAAACAGGAAAAGCACCTAAGAAGGCTGCAGACGCCATAAACAAACCAGCTAGTGAGTGGACATAACTAAGGGCTTTGAAAAAATGTGTCTGGTTTCAGCCATGATGAAATTATATAATTATATTATTATCCGGCTGGTATTTTATAAAATTTTTTGATAATAATTAAAAAGGTTTTGTTATTCGTGCTTAATTCCCAATTTTCATTCTTGATAAAAACACTGAAATTTATTGTTGATGGGATAAGCTATTCCTATGCGCATTTCACTGGTTGCTTAGGTAAGATGTTTTTGTTTAAACTGTGATATTGTTACAAGTAGAACTGTTGCTTATGATTCTTAAACGCTTAACAGTTTTATTTGGTTTAATATCTTTAGTTTTTCTAAAATCTTTATGGATGAAGTTTCCTGATGATCTGGCCTAAGCAACCAGTGAAATGCGCATAGGAATAGCTTATCCCATCAACAATAAATTTCAGTGTTTTTATCAAGAATGAAAATTGGGAATTAAGCACGAATAACAAAATCTTTTTAATTAAAATTTTGTATTCCCAAAAATTACTTTTGATAATTTTTTGATAATTTTTAATTAAAATAAATAATCAGGTATGTGATGGAAAACGATTTTGAAAAAAATACGATTTGAAAACGATAATGTCGTTTTCAGTATCTTTAAAAGGTGATTTCCAATAAATTTCCTCTGTTTTCTTGTATATATTCTTTTAAATTCTTTATTATATATGTTAATTGAACTGTATTTTGAACAAAAAAATTAAAACTTTACTTCAGAAATGGATTTACAAATTGTTCGAAATTCATCACACCTGCTTAAAACGATCATTTTGAAAACGATCGTTTTTCATCACATACCTGAATATATCGACCATAATTAAATAAAAATTGTAAAAAGGATTTTTCCTGAATTTCTAAGGGTTTTCTTTAGTTATATAAATAAAGTCCTGAATAGGTTGTATTGTATTTTATGTGTTCTACTCTACTTTAAATCTTAACTAGGTGTCATGTAGCCATTTTTGCTCGCCAGTGTTGTATTTGTCGATAGCATTTTAATTCGTTTATTTCCTCTTTTCCATTATTTTTTTAACTGTAAACTTTTTTGAAGCATCTACGTTTTATTATACCCTTGTCATTACGTGTGAAGCTTCCCTGCAGGAAATGTCACTAGTGAATCAGTATTGATTCACTACTGACACTGTCACCAGTACTAGTGACTTATTATACCCCCGACAATGCTTTTTTACTATAGACATTTACCATGTGCGTGTCATTGGAAATCTACTACTGACGTTGTCACTACTGAGTAGGTGGTTCTTTTGGGACCATATGTAGACATTGCCACCAGAGACTCACTAGTGCATTTTAGTAATTCTAGTCTACACTTTTGATACTTTTCTAAAAAAGACGTCGTTAATGAAACACAAAATATAAAAAATGGAGTTTCTTATCTACTATTTAAATGATTAATGTACTGCATAATTATTGTAGCACAAATGAAAAAATGCTATATTAATAAAAACAATTATGCCGTTGACGAATAATAGTGCTTTGGCGGCAAATAAGAACTTCATTCTCATCAAAGCAAATAAAAAAACTGTAGACACTTTGTTGACATGTCGCCAAGAAGTCACTAAAATAGTCGACAAAACTGGTGACTTGGAGACACTTGTCCCCAGGTTTCCTTCAGGGTTTTTATACCCACACCTCAATAGTGGAGAGGGTATTATGCATTTGTGCTGATTTGTGTAACACCTTAAAATATTGGTCCTAGACCCACCTTAAAGTATATAGAATCACTTTCTGAATTGATCTAACGATGTCCGTCCGGCTGTCTGGCTAGCTGGCTTTCTATTAGGCTGGGTCATTTATGTACGAAGAAAAAAAATATTGGGTTTTTAACGGGCACAGTGACAGAAAGATGCCAAAATACAATTCTTAATAGATTACAATGTTTGGTAAGAATCGTTGTTAGTCTTCTGCCTCCGGGTTCATGTTGAATTTGTCAAAACTATGGTCACAAAAGAATATCAGTATGATATAGTAATTAATGCTTCTTAATTCAATATTATTTATAAGTAAAAAAATTATATCAATCATAAATATATTTATTAGAGAAAACAAAGCATACATAACATTTTTACAAAAAATAAAAAAACAATAAATAATAATTATGTAATTATATTGATGAGCTTATTTTAAGTTAAATCCTTTTTGCTATCGAATTCGGCATTGATTTTCTTGGGTTTATTTGTGACTTTATGAATCCTCATTTTCTAGTTTTATTGCAAAAAGAAGAAGTCACTGCTTTTACTGCTCTTTCTACTGCTTTTTTTTGACAAGGAAGAGATAGTAACTCCATTTCTGATTTTCCCTTTTGTTGAATAAACAATCAAAGATTTTCTTCGCTAACTGATTTTAATATCGGTGGTTCAGTGATAGGTTCTTGCCATTTCAGGAGCTCATTATATGTTGATGCGTTAAAGTTAATCTATGGTAACTGTAACAGACGTCATTTTTTGATGTCGTTAATCTGCTTTCTTAAATCCGGTCGATAGCTAATTCGCGAATGTATGGCTGAGGATCCGTCAACATTTCAAGCAATAAGTTTTCAGGGTGTGCAAAATAGCAGTTTCTTTTAATAACTGGGTCGACAATAGATTTCAAAGCTGGTGGTAAATATCGGGTTAGCTCAATGAGTCTAAACAGATGCCGCGATCTATCTTTACAACTGTGGTGGGTTTTTATAGAAAACCATACCGGTGCGTAAACTTTGACAATATATGTAGCAAGAGTGGTAAGATTTGCAGAGGCACACTCAACTGAAACATATAGGCGAAGAATTCTGTTTGCACGAGTTAGCCATCGGGCATTGGACATTTTCCCTGGTGATTTGTTTGCTAAATTGCAGGTAACAATGCCGGTTGTAACTGCATCGACTATTCTGTACAAATACTTTTGGTCTGTACTAATATCTTCAACAAGAAGCTCTGGTAAAATAGACGAAATTGGTTAAAACTGTGTTATTGGCTTTTTTTCACAGTTTTCAAGTGCCTTGCCAATTAGCCCCGAAATTGTCTGGGTCCAGATCAACGTCCGCAACCACCATCAACGTGTTGAAACAGGTGTCTGAACGAGATAGTTCATTCATATTTAATAAACAATTAATCCATTGCAAGGATCTACCCAATATTTTTTCTAAGGTTCGTATATTACCGCCAAATTTACCAACATTTACATTTGTGCCATCACAACCAATTGCATTTAAAAAACCCATTGAAATACCCGCATGCAAGAAAAAGTCGAATAATTCTTGGTCTACACACTTAGCAGTGCCTGAAATAGGTGTAACATATCCTAAAAACGTCGAGTCAGGTTCTTTTGTCAAAGAAATATTATCTTCGAGTATGCATTGTCTGTATTTTTTTCCGAGAGAGTACGAGAGTACGTACAATTCTCAAATTGTGAATCTGTGTTTTAGCATAAAGTACTTCTATACTATTATGTTTAACATATATTAAGAATAATTTATTATTATTAACGTTATGTCATAGGTTTACCTTATCTTAAGTTTCTATCGCAATCCGGAGGCAGAAAAACTAAAAATTATTTAACAAAACTTTAAATATAGATTAATTGTACCATCTAGCACCTTTTTATAGCTGAGCCTTTTTAGAAATTTAGAAAAAAAAAGTTTTGACCCACCCTACTGTCCATGTAACCTTGTGCGCAAAGTACGGGTCGCAGTTTAAAAGATTATTGGATAAAATATATAGGTTTTTATTATCACAAGGACAAAGGCTATTGAAAAGGGGGCGAATCGGTCAATAATTTCATACAGCCCCCACACAAGCTGCACTCCGGAATAGGGGGTTTGTGCCCACTATCGAACCAATTTTAATGAAATCTAAAAGACCGATAGATCTATATTTATATGGACACAAAAGCTATGCATTTTTAAAAAAATAGGACCAAGAGGGAGGTAGGGGGCAATTCCTGCCTCCCCGAAACCATCTTACAGATTTTGATGAAATTTAAAACATAGATAAATCCCTATTCGTATAGCCATACACTCTCGAAAATTTGTTTTTAAACATAGAGGTGTAGGGCCTCAAATGATCGAGCTTGACCGACTGTACTTTCTTACTTATTTAATATGCATCTAAGACCCATTTACGCATACATATATAAGTCCTTGGGTAATTCAAAATTAATTTAGCCATGTCCGTCAGTTAAAAACACGCTCTCTTTCGAACAACTCCAAAGAAAAAACAATGTTGGTGTCAAATTGTTTATAGTTATTCTAAGAAGTTTGGGATTGAAATCCAGTAAAATCTGCTCTGTAGGAAAAGAGTATCCAAAAGTCGGACAACCACTCAAAAAAATATGTATAATAATTATAATAAAATAATAAAAAAGACGAAACGGATTGATTCAAGAATAACACAAATTCGTTTATATGACTATAAATCATACTACAAAATTTTGCGAAGATCGGTCTATAAACTGCCATAGGACTCATATAAAAGTCATTCTCCGAAAACGCTTTTCTTACTACCTCTAAAAGCTTAACAAATAATGGTATTGTGATAAAATTGGTTGGGTCACAGTTGTATGAGAGTAGAAATCACACTGTCAAATTTTTTCAAGACCGCCCCACAATTTACCAAAAGCCCGATACAAAGCCCACTTTCGGAGAACACTTTCCTATATTGCCCACTCCTGAAATATTTTAATTGTCGATGGAGTGTGTCAAAGATTCGGCACTGCCGAAACCAATGACCTTAACGATATAATTTTTTTTAATTTCATTAATATACTTGTGATATTTTGATTTTATTGTTTTAAGGATGTTAAGTTCGTCTTATAAAAAACAGAAACTGCCATGTCTCTTAAATAACTACCCAGCAGTGCAAAATGCAGTTGAGAACACTTAATCGTTTAAACAATTCCTGTACAAAAAACTTATATATTCTGCTTTAAGTTAAAAGTATCGCGCTGATAGAAAGAAGGAAACAATTTGGTTTTTGTAAAATTATAAAAAAATCTAACAGTGTCTATTCGTATGTCTGTTGTTGGCAGTTTTTTGATTATAATTTTCAACCTGAAAAGACACAAAAAGAGTGAGATTGCCGTGTTTGACTACATTGTCAATTGGATCAAATATTGAAGGTAAATGGGAAAAATATTAAAATTAAAACCTTTCATCGTTTGGAACTACTGGGTTTTCCCATTTTCATTTCAGAACAGGGTGATATTGATGTGTGCCTTGGCAAGGGTATGAGTTTAAGTTGAAATAAAACGTGATCAGATTTTATTTGTTTCTATCAAACATTTAACATTTATTTTATGTATACAGTTGTTTTTATAGTATAAATGTATGACTATTAATAAGGGTTCCTAGTTTAACGCATTTTTTCCATTCCCGAAAATATTTCATACAAAATAATCCGAAAAAAGTAGATACGATTTTTGGTTTAATTTAGTAAAACCCCAATTAGTTTGTATTGTTAAGATTCCGCTAAGAGATTAAAGCTATACAAAAGTATTAAGATACCGTCGCACTTATTAAATATTTGATCAAATAAACGTAACCCCTACTTTTGTTAATAGTTAGTGAGATTTAAAAAGGTCTTAATATTACAAAATAAACTAATAATACTACTAGACATAGCAAAAAACAGTTTTTTGTAAGATGTGGTATTTTAATCAAAAATAAATATTGATATTAAGCGAAATGATTTTATAGTTTGGTTGTTGGTCCCGTTTTTTTCGTCAAATATTTGATAAGTCTGTTCTGTTTTTTAACGAAGAACAGAACAATATATAATGTTCGGCTCTTTTTTTAAAAGTAGTTAATACGGTAATAAGGGTAGATTCGATATAGATATCGTTTCTGTGTGTGTGAGCCGTACGCTAATTAATGTTCTGTTTATTTTCGGACACTGCTTTAAAACATTTTTCCCGATTATTCCTAGAATATTGTTTTTCGAAAAGAACCCCTTCTAATCATATAACGATGTATGTGAGAGTACATGTGTCTCAGGGGGTTTTTTCGGTCAATTATAAGTTTAAATGATGAGTAGTAGTAGTAAGCAGGAATTTATATACACAAACACACACACACACCCACACCCATGCACACATACACCCACACCCACAAACATTCACTTAAAAATCGACTGTCATTTAGAACCAGCCACCCTGGCACTTATGGGATTAAGTTGATAAATTTAATAAGGGCTTAAATGTTATTTCTGTTTTTGGGGAATTTTATAGTATATTTTGTGTATATTTATACAATATATTTATATAAGTATGTGTTTGTGCATTAGTTAGGGAGTAAGTATTGTTGGCCGTTGTAGTAAAATGTCAAGTTGTCAAGTTTTCAATTGAATTAAAATAAAGTTGTTTATTATTATTGTCAACTAAGTGGAAAGTTATCTGTTTGATGAAAATGTTTTGTTTTTTTTATATAAAATTAAAGGTGGTATTAAAAAGAAATTTTTATTTGTTTTTTCATACATGATTTAATTTTGTTTTTTTGTTCGCAGGTTAGGCAAAAAATTTCTTTTAATATGTAGGAAAACGATTTTTTTTTTGGATCTTTTCTCTATAACATGCCACAGTTTCCTAAATTAGTTTACACTGCAACTTATTAGAATAGAACCAAAGTTCGAATGTTAGTGATTAATATCTTCATATAAAGAAATTGGATGAAAAATTTTGATATTTTTTTGGTTCATCAAAATAACACGGAATTTTTATTATCATAAGGCGTTGCGATAAAAGTTTATAAAAACTAAATAAAATCAAGTAATAAAGAATAGTCGGATAACTCCCTCCATTTTTCACGAATAAAGAATAAATCACGCTAAATATGCTTATGTTGACTTCGAGGGCCGCTGTGGTCCTTGGCTGTTGTTTCGCAAAGAAGCCTGCGAAGCATCCAGTTCATTTCAAAAGAAGTTTGTTATCATCGACCTATAACGCGTGCTGTTGACGGCAATAGCTTGGCCAATGTCGTTTTTAAAGCAATTTAGACCGATGAAGCCGCAAGACCAAAGTCCACACCAAACAATTAATTTTTCGCGACGCTTTTCATGCTCTTCGATCTTATGTTGGTTGGGATCGTACCAAACTCGACAGTTTTGTTTGTAGAAGAAATAGGTCTCATAGCTAAAGATGTTTTTTAAAGTGTTATCCCTTCCTTTATTTAACAAAATGGCCACTCTCGAGTGTCAAAGTTCGGTAGTCCCGATTGAAAGACCCCTTAGAATATACCTATTGTTAATTAAAATGCAAAAGGCATAACAAACAAATATATAATTTTACAGTAGAAGCAAAAAATTTTGTTAAATTGAAACTAGGGTATTCATTCGGTTAACCGTTAATCGGTTAACCGATTAATTACTACCCGATTAACTGATCGGTTAATTTAAAATTGTCTATTTTCGATTAACGATTAAACCGGTTAATTTCAGTCGATTAACCGACGTTACATAATTTTTTGTAATATTATAACAATTTTTTTTGTGTTTTTTTTTTTTAATTGCTTCGTCTCATATACATGTTTAGAAAATATTTTTTTATGCAATACAGTACAAAAACAGAATAAACTCTCGATAGTAACACAAACACTCTTTAAACAGAAGTTACCGAAACAATTAGAAAAATTAAAAAAAATTAATTAAAAATAAAATCAGGACTCTAATGGCATAATGGAAGATTTTATATGTTTAGAATATCCAGGAAAAGGATTGAGAAATTATATATTTTGTATTATGGTCTGCTTCTGATTCCTCCAACACTAGGGTATTCATTCGGTTAACCGTTCTTTCTACGATAAGTGAAAGAATTTTTTCTAAGTCAAGTTTTGTCAAAATAAAAGAAAAGAATCGCTTAACTCCAAAACATTTAAACCAAATTACTTTTCTAAAAGATTATTTTATAACATCTCCTTTAACTATTGAAATAACTAATAAAATTATCTCAGTCTATTTTTTTATAAATACATACTTAGGGTATTCATAAGGTAGTCATAAAGTCTTATGTCTTAAAAAAATTACTAGAAATATATATCGTAGGATTAATGTGCAAACCGGCTAAATCCACTTTTTATTTAAATTGAGATTTTGATGCCGTGTGGTAGAGAAAGATACGCCTCGTCGACCAGCATGTAGTTTTTCTTCTATTTAAGTATTGAAGTGTGTAAAACTAATTGTATTTTAATATCCTATCAAGCTGCAAATAGAAAAAAAAATAAGTTTTTGGTCTCTCCTGTGAAATGTGCTGAAAGGAAGTTAGCAGGTTTGCATATGAAGCCTTTAATCCCTTTAAGACAAAATATCTCCTATATTTGGTGTATCAAGATAATATTCAGCACAAATAACTCTTATGGGCTCACCAGAATAAAGTTTATTTTAATGCAAATATTAAATTGTGGAATATTTTGCTTTCAAATAAGCCATATTTTATTTTTGGGCATATTTTTTATGTAAACTTGGTTGCATTACTTGCTGGGTTGTTGTCACTCAGGCAATTAAACGAATGAAATTTAAGTGATATTTTGTTTTGGGAATTTAATTTTTAAGGCAATTACCCGAATTGGGTAATTAAGCGTAGGGCAATTAAACGTGGATTTATGTTTGCAAAATGGAAGAAAAAAACGGGGATTTAAAACTCAAGGTTAATAAGTGTGAAAGGCATTTAAGCGTGGGGTAATTAACCGGGTTATATTGTAATTGAAAAATGCATATTACATATTTATGAATTGTTTTTTTGTTTGCGCGTTTTAGTTTAAGAATTTTAATGTTTGATATGTTATTGTTTTTTTACTAATAAACTCCAAATAATAAATAATTAATGCATTTCTATATATTGCAATTACTTAATTTATGAAAAAAAACTTAATAAATCGGTTAACCGATCAAAAACAAAATTAACCGATTATTGACCGAATAAAGCAAAACCTCGGTTAATTAATCGAGCGATTAACCGATTAAAGCAAAAGGTCGATTAAATGAATACCCTAATTGAAACTATAAACATGTAAGAAAAACATGCATTGATAAGTCGTCCATGAAATTCTTCAAACAATTTGCAAAGAACCCCGTTTCATTATATTTTGTTAGAAAAAAATGTGTAATCGCGTCATTTTGCATATATAAATAAAAACACTTTTAGTTACGTCCCTTTGGTTTTTGTTAATTAGAGCGTCATTTTTGATCGCAGAAGTGTAAAATTTTGCCAAGGCATGTAGTTTAATGGCATTCATAATAATTAGGGATGAGATTTTAATGAACTAAAAAATCGAAAATATGAGCTTAAAATATGCACCAAAATATGCACTATAAAAATAAAAAATATGCACTAAAAACTTAAAAAATTTCCATACAAAATCGGTTTTTAATTAAGAAAAATATAAAAAAAATCAGACTATTTTCATTCAAATATATTTAAGAAGCTTAAAAAACAAACTTAAATTATTGTTTGTTTAAATAAATAAGTAGTGTTTTATCAAATATAAATCTTTGTCCAATGCATATTGAAAAAAAAATTATTTCCAGATCCCACTTTGATTCCAGATCAGATCAAAAAGACTTTAAATTTATTTTATTTTTTAAATTCTTTATTTTTTTTTTTTCAAAATGTTTTGGATTTATTTTTAATTTTTAGGGTTTTTTTCCTTCCACATTGTTAATTTTACTTTCTGCAATATCAATTTATTTGACTTGAGAATTAAGTTAACTAAATCCCTCCTAACCAAATAACTGGTTAGGTATAGCCGTAGTTGAAAAATGTAAATGCTAATTGACTTCCGATGTTATTTAAATTTTATATTTCGTACTCTTTTAATTGCATAATCATCGGTATAAAGAAGCTCTTCAAACACAAAGTTTATTTTATACAATTCGGAAGCGTCTAGCCAGGCCCCATTGTAATACTTCTGCGGTGGTAGGGGAACCAAAGGGATACATTTCATTAAAAATTGCAATATTTTCGAGTTGGCTTCTTACCTTATAGCAGTTTTGGATAAAATATTTTGAATCCATTGAAAGCCTTAATCATGTCAAATGTAGCATCGGTTTTAAATACAAGGATCTTTTGTCGAAATCTTAAAAATTTTGTATTTAAAGCAAAGCCCCAAAAAACTTAATTTTTTGATTTTTAAATTTTTTTTGGAAGGTTTTTTTGTTTATTAAAAAATTTTTTAAGAATTTTTTTTAAAGGGAATTTAAAGAAAAATCACTGAAAATATGAAAAATATGCATTTATAACCTAAATATGCAAACATATGCTTTTCACCAATATATGCAACAATATGCAAAAACAAAGCGATGCCATTTTAACGCCAATTTAATGATTCGGAAAGATAATTGGTCGGTAACGGTTTTAGACTATCAACAAAAAAACATGCATTTGCATGAAGATCGCATCCCTAATAATAATCAATCAAAAACTAACGATATTATGTTTTTTTTTAAAACCCGTAATTTCAATACTGTTTTTAGTTTCATTAACATTTGTGATATTTATTTTTCTCTCGATTCGCAATACATTTCATTAGTTCCATGCAGATGAATCGCAGTGTTTATGTGTTTAGTCCTGATTTTTTTTTTGTTTTTATTATTTTTGGGGTGTCTGTCTGTCAGCCAATCTGTGTGTGTAAGTACGAGTATCTTTCTCTTTCTTTTAACGGTTATTGCGTCATTTAATTAGCTTAAAATTGGTAATGAAATAACTTTGAACGTTTAAAATTTTCCACACATGCACACATTTTTCACGTTTTTTTTTCATCTGTAATGAAATATGTAGACTTTTAAATAAGATATTTGTAGCTACAGCTTTTGGCAAAATGAAGGAAGCGACTGATGGAGGTTTGGAAAGTAGACAAAAATTTCTTCAAATATGTGTTTAACAATGACATGATAAAATATTTTAACCCCATAAATTTCGTTTGGAGTATTAAATGTTAAACTGCTGAAAGGAATTTCAATTCAAAAACTGAAAAGTATTTAAGGTAAATTTTGTACGAAAACAGGAACTTTAAGTATGTGTACGATAAGAATAGATTTTTTGCTGTTGTTAATAAACATAAAAAAAAAATAAAAATTACAAATTATAAGTGTTGATCGACCTTTTTTGATTACTCTCATTATAAATTACAAATTTGAAAATCTGCTGATGCTATAGATTTAAAAGCAAACAGCACACACGACAACCTAGCTCTTCCCTCGCAATCTGGCTTTTAATCACACCAAATACGGAGCCTATCTTACGTCCTGGGAGCTACTTGTTCCCGTGGTACTAATTGGATTCCGTTAGTCGCGATCTATAGTTTTCAAGCCTCAGCAATGAACTTTTAAAACTATCTCGAAACCTGATTTTCGGTAAAAGGTCTTAGCTGAATGTAATGTCGCAGAGTAGGCTGAAAATCATTATTCCAACACATATAATTCCATAATAGTTTCAGAATATTAATAATGGTATAGACCAAGTAGATACATTGATGCCAGATTTTTTTTTTTTTTTTAAATTCCGAAGCTCTGGGAGTTGCAAAAAATGCAAGAAAACTCTTTGCGTTGAGAAAAGATGCTTTTCAACACTTCACACACAAGTGGCCACTGTGCTAATTTTGGTACACCACTTTTATGTCGTGAAAAATATTTTTTAATAATTTTTATTGGCTTTTCTGTTTTCTTCTATTCCAAGTTGTATATAAATAAATAATCTTTAAAATTTTTTATTGTCTGTTGGGTTTAGCTTTAACTGGCTTAAAATAAAAATACACATAAATCGCTAGATGGACCTGAAAGTAACTGAATTATCATTACTTTTAAACCGAAACATACGTAAAACAATTTTAATTAATTTTCATGTTGTAAAATTCCTTTCTTCATAAAAATAATTTAATGAAAATTAAATTTAATGAACTTAAGCCTAATTTAAATTATTAAAAATTTGGATTAAACACCATAAATAGTTCAACAAAATAACCACAATAATAATTATTGTTAAGGCTAAGGCACGGGCTCTATGTATTCATTTGTCCTTCAAGTTGTGCTGAAAAAGGTCAACAAGAAAAAGAAGGACAAAAAAATGAAAAAACAAAAAATGTACTTTGGACTTCAAGAAAAATTCTTGTCAAAAGTACGAAAAAACAGAAGTAAGGAAGAACAAGTAAAATCAATTAAAAAATGGATAATCATTCAAAAAAGCAAACTTCGATCTACCAAAAGTTAAAATACAATTTGGTTTAAGGATTGATGTTTGACTATTGACGTCAGCAGTCGTCGATGGCTGCGAGTGTAAAACGGCAAATCCATCTGAGGAGATCGAGTGGTTGCGATCGAAACATGTCATGGTAACCTGCCGGCCCGGGTTCGAGCCCCGGCCACGGTCAAGAATGAAAGATTATCAATAACAATTTTAATTAATTTTCATGTTGTAAAATTCCTTTCTTCATAAAAATAATTTAATGAAAATTAAATTTAATGAACTTAAGCCTAATTAAAATTATTAAAAATTTGGATTAAAAACCATAAATAGTTCAACAAAATAACCACAATACTAATTAAAACAATATTTTAAAACTTTTTATTTTTCCCTACGCCTGTCAAAATTGGCTTTTTAATTTCCAAGCGTTGCCGTTGCGTTATTTTGTTTTGCTACATACAAATGGAATGGACATGAGAATTTTCGACAAATAAGTTGGTGTGTAAGGATTTTTGCTTTTCCTTCAGAAGACCATTATCTGTTTTCCGATATTTCTTTTAAATGAATACGAATTTATGGTTCGAGACCGACTCAACTAAAGTTTAGTTGCCAGCAGCAAAATCAGGCAACACCTCTTATGTTAAAATATGAAACAAAAATATGAAAAAAAGTATGTGATTATTTTTACATGAGCGCCATTGCCGTATTTCGCTGCTGGCAACTCAACTTTAGTTATGTTTATATCCGTAATCGACCCATTAGGTAATTTTTAAAAGTGGGTTGAATTTTTATAAGTTTTGAACAAAAATGCTGGATCTTTTAAAATGCTCCTATATAAACTTGTATTTACATAACGCTCATTTGCTGCAACCTTGTTATAACCCAAAAAATAAAATTTTGGAGTTAGTGATGCCGAATTGTTTGCTATGTTTTTCTCTATATTAAGTATAAAATTCATCCTTAAGGAGCATGTACACGGCATCTTGACTTGTCTACTTTTCAAGTGACATGTAATTGTGCATGTCTGTCAAAATTGCTGTTTTACATAAGTTTTATAATATTCGGTCACAAAAATACATGTGATTTGCTTCTGACATTGTCTCTGTTTTTTTTTTATCATAGTTATTGCAGAAACCAAAGTAGTTCTCGGTTTCAAAATAGCTTGCTGCCGCCGCGAAAATTTTTAATTGTGCCGCAAAAGAGTTGAGCCGCTGCCGGTTTCTTTTCGGCACAGATATCTGACACAGCTGATGTCAGATGGTTTGTCAGAAGAAAATGGAGCACGCTCTAATTGAATTTTCAGATGACTTTGCATCTGTCTTTTACAGAAACAATAAAGCAATGGAAAATTTGACAAGTCAGATGTAAAGAACATGTGGTATACATGCACCTTTATATATTTTATAACATCCATGTTTGAAGAGAATGTGTCTGTAACCTTTCTAAGTGAGAACATATAACGCTTAGAGCGAGAACAGCCTTTGACTGCCGGTTATTTATAAACGAGATGGCTGAGCAGTTTGATATAAGGATCATATGGGTACCTGGCACAGGGATATTCTAGGGAGAATAAGAGCAGATGAGGTTGTTAGACTTAGTACTTTCTAAGGATTTTAAATTGATTTGGAAGGCGTTAGGGTGCCTCTGCTCCCCTGACAACTCGAAAAGATGTGCCGCGAACACTGGATGCTGGACTGGCAGGCAATTGTGGCCCCGCATGGATCTTATCGATGACAAGAAAGGACTTATCACTTTTGGTATCTGTTGTCGCAGGAAAGTGTCTTATTGGTGGGCATGCACAGCGCTTGGGAGCCGCACACTATGACAACTGCCGCAGCTCTGCTGACGAAAATTACCAGGAGTAAGTAGCATACCTTCTCTGTAACTGTTCTGCATTGACGAGAAAGCAACTGGCCGAAATGGGATCCGCCACCTTTGACGGATTGAACTGGAGCGCATTTAAAACTTCGTTAGAAGCTTGAGTTGGTTCTAAGGTGGAGGTGAGGTTCTTTTTAGTGGAACTCCGTTGTATCATAGTGGATCATTGAGTCCTATCCCCGTATTTATTACGGATAATTAAATTTAACAATTTGGCTTAATAAACGCCATATTTTCAAACAAAATTTGTTTTGTAAACCTTTTGTCTGGGATCACACTATGAAAGTTTTCTTTCAGAAAGTCTGAGTTTATTGGTGAGAGGGGAAGAGAACATGCTTTTCTTCTCTCCTCTCTCTCCTCTCTCAGCCTTAAACTCAGACTTTCTGAAAGAAAACTTTCATAGTGTGAACCCAGACTTATTAAATTAAAAATATTTTTATGAATTCAGGCATTAGTGTGTGAGATGGGTTGTAACTGCCATTTGAGTGAATTTCTTTGCAATCAATGTGTTCAATAACCACTTTTTTATTAACGTGAAATTCAAATATAAAATACCGAAAAAACTATAATTCGAAAATTTCTATTTAACCCTTTAGGGAAATTAATCGGGGCAGAATATTTTATTGATTTTATTTTGTTAAAATAGTGCAACAAATTAAGATTCTTTATGAAATTCTTAAACAAAATACCGAATTAAAAAAAAAAAAATGAATCATAAATACATGGAATTTATACACTTTCTTAAAACAACGCAAAAGCTTAAATATCATTTTTAAAGTTTTGTTTTCTATCGATTTCTTCTAAGAATATCTTGATAAATTTTTTCAATATTTTTATTTTAAACAAATCACTACGCGCTAATACTTTAATGCTTATAAATTTGGCTAATTAAATCTTTTTCTTTCATTTTCTTAAGAGAAATTTGCCTCATTATTGATTCCTCTTAACAAAAAGTAACAAATAAAATGAAAGAACAATAAAGAAGAAAAAAAAAAACAATAAATCATATTCCTCTCGGTTTGTGTTCTAATAAAATTTAAAAGGAAATTATAATTGACATGTTGTTTATTTTCCTTAAGCTTAATGTGTCCTTTAATGCTTTTTATTACCCCAGTTAGTAAATAAAGAACCATTTAGTAAGTTGTAGTAGTAAAAGGACATAAAAAACAACTACAACAACAAGAAAAGTACACAAACACTTACAAAAAAAAAAAAAAACAATTTAAGTTTGTAAGAATGTCCTGGCAAATAAGCCACTCTATATACTCACAAACAATTAAATGGCAAAGAGAGTAAGAGTTTAAAAGTTAAAGCGCATAATCCTTAAAACAACATGTTGCAGCAACAATGTTGCCTGTTTACTAAACAATGAAATTACGAAGAATTTTAATGTAGGTAGGTATAATCAAATATTATTTCTTTCCTTTTTAAAGTGTTTTCATATTCTATGATTCTCAATTCCTAGACTGTTTGGGCTTTAAAAACATTAAATATTCATGGGATATTAAAAAAAAAACACCAATTGAATTTTCTATTTTATTGTAATGATATAATCATAAATTTATTCTTCCTTGTTGGCATTGTTAAGAGTTTTATGTAACAAAATTTCATCCCTCCAAGACGAAACGAAAAGTGGGTGATTTTTTTTCCTGACATCAGCATAATTTTATGTTTCCTTAAGGTTTTTTTTGTTGCTTTGTATAACGGTAAGTATTGCATGAATGAATGAATGAATAAATGAACGAATGGCTAATGGTAGATTTCATTTCTAATACTTTATAAATTTATTTATAAATGTTTGTTAGAACTGTAAGTTCATGTTTAAGTGTGTGTTTCTGGAAGATGTGGAGATGGCAACATGCCTTTTGGCATAGATTTTATTGTTGTATGTCTGTCTATTTTATCAATAACAAACATAAAAAATACTTGAGTACTAAATCGGTACACTGAGGAAACAAAGAAAAATAGAACTTTACAAGAAAATTCCTAGAATTTTGAGAAGATATATAGAAAAAATAAGATGGATTTCGTCATGTAGGCAGCAGAGGTATTTTTCGTCACGCAAATTCATTGAAAATCAGGGATCGAAAATAACAGTTACATATTATCAAAATATCTGTTTAAAAAGTCCGGCAGAAAGAATTTGTCTACAAGGTATTTGTGTCTGGCATTTTGATGGTTATTAGCCAAGGAACAAAATCCTTAAAATACTTTTATTTTTTTACTTTTTTAAAATAAGTAAAAAAATAACTGATATTTTTTGAGTCAAAAATAAAGATTAAAAGTTTACTCATATTTTATCAGTCAGCAATAAAAGATAAAATTTGACTGATTTCAGTAAAAAATTTGTCTGTATATAATGTGGTGCAGCGTATCAAATGGTCGGGCTTGAGCGAAAATACTTTCCTCATTGTTTTTACTGAAGATTTGAGATTCCGCGATCGACTTTCGACACGAAAAATAATTCAAAATAATTACCGACATATTAAATTTTTTTTCATTCTTCATAATGTAATACTGGCCTAAGTTTTAAAGTTTATAACGACTTGTCAAATTACTGATTTAATTGGGTCGCTTTTCTAATTAACCTTAAAATGGCAAATTTTTTTCTTCTTAACAAAAAGAATTATTTTTCTCAGTGCATTTCTAAATATCCTCTTCACTTTTTCCATAGTTTCTTAAGCACAAAAAAGTATGTATGTATTAGCTACTAATTTTTTTTATTTAATTTTTTCTTTCAGTTTCTATTTTATATCTGTTGCCAGTCGGTATCGTTGTTGTTTTTGTTACGTTGTTATTGTTCTGTCAAAGTTTAAGTTATTTTCATTCATTCTTTGTTGTTCAGCAATTCCATTTATTTATATTTTTGTTATTTTCTAACTTTTTTTATTTCCTAAATTTTTGTTGTACTTTAAGGCATATTTTTATGGCTTGTTAAAACGTTTTATTTTACGTAAATACATATATAAAGAGGAAGAAACAAATAACAAAAAAAAAAAAAAAATATATAATAAAATAGTAAAAAAAAATAAAAACGACATTGCAATCGAAAACGTCATCATAATCATTATTGACATTACAGAAAAAGACAGGGTTTTAAAGGAATATTCGGAAATCAGTTTGGGAAAAACATTAACAGGAAATTTTCCTAACTTTTAACTAACTAATAGACCCGAATCCCAGTTACCTAGAAATACTTTATATCAAACTGGCCCACAATATCGATTATCGATTGAAAGCTTAAGCTATTGTTAAAAAGTTGCTCATTATCGCTCTCATAAACGCCCCACTAAATATCGACTTTCCGGTAGTCTGGTTTGACGCTTCTAACATAATTATTTTATTCATTGTCAAAAGACGATATTGCCAGCTTAACTATTCCAGAAATCAAACGCTAGTTAGTCTTGGTGTTTCCAGTAATACTAAAGAAATAATTTTGTTTAATATTCTACTAAATACCTCTGTCGACAACCACAACACAAGTGACTGATGGCTCGCTTGCATCGTCGATCGATTTATCGTGCTGCAAATTGTAAGTAGGGCGCAAATCAGCTAGCTGTTTGTCGTTAAAAATGTGAGCTAGCAATAGCAGTCGACATCGTAGGCCAGCCGGTTAATGTTCGAATAATTTGATATAACATGAGGTATCAAAGGAACATGACTTCATATTTCAAACGTTAATTTGCGTTTGCTGGGCTTGGCTTTGTAAGATAAGCAGTTGAATAAATTCGGAAATATTATAAATTCGTGTCAACTACATCCAGAGAGATAGAGTCATTTAGCACAATCATGCAACATGTTATGTTTGTACAAGCAACCACATAATTTTTTGTGATAAGCATATTATTACGAAATTAAATTTAGTTAAGAGCTATTTTTAGGTTTAGTAATAAGTTATCTTGTAAGTTAAAATTGCAAGTTGTAATAAATAGTATAACTGCCAATTCCACAAATTCTATTTAAATATCAATTTATATTTAAATATAGTTTTTCATATAATTTTATTTTTAATTGACATGAAAAACGAATTTTTTCAACATAAATTGATATATTAATAAATTGGTGCCAACGCCATGTACAGATTGTTCTAGTAATAACGTTATTACAAAATATTCGATCTGCCTAAAAGTAAGCAAACCAATAAAATAAATTATTACAGTACGCCCTCATATTATGCAACCCTAACTAATTTGTGCCGCGGTTATCGCAACTTTTTGCTTTTAGTTCTCCGTTTGTTTTTAATTTTCATATACAAACTGGTTTTTAATGTTTTTAGTTAAAGTTAAAGTTTGTGTATAAGTCATGGTTGGCATTATCAAAGTTTTCTTTCTAAAATTTTCTTTTAAACTTTAATTTGTAGCTGCACAGAACACAATTTTTTAATGAAATTTTTTTTTGTAGATGTCTTCTTTTACATATGTAATTTTTCTGTTTTTGATATTTTTAAACAAAAAGAAAAAGAAAGTAAGCCAAAAATTTAAAAAAAAAAAAAATGAAAAGTAAAAGATAAACTGTAAAAATCATGTGAATTTTCAGTTTAATATTTACGAATTAGAAAAACATAAGAGAACTTTTGAATTATGAACTTTTAAAACCACAAAACAATTACTGTATCGGGCTTTTGCTTTAATCGGTTAATTGCTCGATTAATTAACCGAAGTTTTGGTTTAATCGGTTAAAAATCGGTAATTTTGTTATTGATCGGTTAACCGATTAATAAAGTTTTGTTATAAATTAAGTAATTTCAATAAATAAAAATTAAATTATTATTTAGTATTGGAGTCTTTTAGTAAAAAAACAACAAACAATTCTTGAACTAAAACGAGCAAACAAAAAAGTAATTCATAAATATGAAAAACACATTTTATAATTTACACATAATATTTGTATGTATTTATGAAAAAAAACCGCGAGATTTTTTTATTAATTATTTCAATAGTTTAAGATTTTATAAAATAATCTTTTGGAAAAATAATTTGGTTTAAATGTTTAGAATTTAAGCGATTCTTTTCTTTAGTTTTGATAAAACTTGATTTGGAAACAATTCTTTCACTTATCGAAAATGTTTGAGAAATCGGCAGCAACCCATAATACAGATTCAAGATTACGCATTGCACATGTTTATAAAATTCAACTGTTTAATATAACGTCACTTTAGCATTTTATACACATGTTTGTTTGCTTGTGTTTCTATATTTTAGCTGTACTTAAACGCCGATGTGACGTAGATGCGCAGAAACATTTCATTTTTAAAAGCTGAATGCGATATCTTGGTTTCTTTGTCCTTTTCCAGGATTTCTCTCAACATATAAAATCTTCCATTATGCCATTATTTCGGCTAATTTTGTTAAAGATTGTTTGTGTTACAATCGAGAGCTTTTTCTATTGTCAGGTCATCATCTGACTCATCCTGGCAAAGCTTAGCACTGAACATTCTGCAAAAAATGAAATACGATCCCCTAGTTTCTGTTTTTGTACTGTATTTTAACAATGTATTTTTCGAAGGAAATATATTGTAGGAAAAAATATTTTCCAAACATATACCTTTTTAAAATATAAGACGAAACAAATAATAATACTAAATAAACTAAAAATATTTGTTACATCCGTTAATCGACTAAAATTAACCGGTTTAATCGTTAATCGAAAATTGCCAATTTTAAATTAACCGATCAGTTAATCGGGTAGTAATTAATCTGTTAACCGATTAACGGTTAACCGAATGAATACCCTAATGTCCGTTATTTTCAATATATGTACGTATAACCAAATTTTTAGAAATACATAAATATACATATGTTAGTACTTATGCATACATACATATGTATGTATATATTTTTATTCTTATACATAAATATATTTAGCCATGTCACAGAGTACAATTCCGTTCGGATACGGAATTAATTCCGTTTTTTGGTGCTTCAGAAAATAAAAAATTTTTCGGAATGAAACGATTTTTGTTTTCATAAACGGAATGGGAGTTTTCTGTATCTGAAAGGCCAAAAAAGTATCAAAATACACTTTCTATCAATAAAGCCCTTATGACACTACATTTTTAATGCATTGTTCAAGTTTTGGTGAACAGTACAAATATAATGTAATACAAAAATTTACCAAGTGCAAAGAGTTAAGCTGTATTAATATAAATGGCAAACTGTCAACAATTTTAAAAAAGTTATCGATAAAAAATTAAGTTATGGCAAAAAAAATGTAAAATTGTTTAACTTAAAATTGACATTTCAAGCTTGAAATATTAAAAGTGTTGCTGAATCAGCGGTTTATGGGGAAATTCAGCGATTTACCGCTTTTTGTTTTTAGGTTTCTCATAAACAAAGGGATGGCTAAGTTGTTTCAATTGTACCTTTTTGTTGATACTTTTTAAACAAAGATATATAAAACCTTTTTGTGGTGTTTTTTATGAACATAAATAAAATTAATTTCAACTAAAAACATCTTTTATTACAATTAGGGTAAAAAAGTACAAGTTTTAAAGGTTGTTGGTACAATTTTAAAAATTCTCACCGCCATCCCTGAAACAAAACCATAACAAGAGAAAAAAAAAACTAAAAAACTTTGTTTACATTTTTTATAGTTTGCTCTTTCTAACATTTACTGTTGCTTTCTATCAATTCTATATCAATTAATGAATAAAAAATGTAGTGTCATAAGGGCTTAAACAAGTATGTTTTTCTTTGGTTCCGAACGAAATCATTTTGAACCGAATTGTACTCTGTGACATGGCTGATTATATAGGAAAGACAGCATTTTCGATGGATTATAGCATTAAATTGGCTGTTTCAATCCATGCAATTTTTGCTCGGATATTGCAACAAACTCGGATTTTGCAACAGCCATCGGTCCAAACCTGTTGCACAACCCGAGGACGTACTGCATTCAATTTGTGGAACATACATGGAGGATAAGACCCATTCACGTTTACTTGCGTTTTTTAAATTTCATATTTAACTTTTTGGTGTTGTTAATAAGGTTTAGAAGATCGTCATTACTGATAGTGTTTGGCAATAGGTTTCAACGCAATCACCAATTAACAAATGTTTGGAGTCTAAATTAAATTAAAAATATAATTTTAATTTAATTAACATCTTAGTTGTTTTGAAATAAATTTTGAATTAAAATATTAATTAAAAAAAAAAAATTATTTCGTTTAAAATAAAATAACTTTAACTTGTGAAATTGTTGTTGGAAAAATTAGTTGTCAAAATTAATCAACACATTGTTTTTTGATCATTTTTTTAATTTAAATTAAAAATATAATATATTGAAAAAAAAAATATTCAAAATATTAAATTTTTACAATTTTTAGTAATCAATATTATCATTTTGATAATAAAGGGTGGTTAAATTTCAAGGGCCGATGTTGATTTTGAATAAAACACAAACTATTTAGGAAATTATTGTAATTTTATTTTATTATTTTATTTTTTTTATTTTATTATTATTTATTATTATTATTTTTTATTTTATTTATTACTCAATTATGTATGGAACAAAATATCAGCCAAATGGGCGCCGCGACCACGGCGGCACACCTCCATCCGATGGTCCAAATTTTCGATGACCCTGAGGCATAATGGAGGTTCTATGTCGTTAATGTGCCGAATTATCTCATCCTTTAGCTCTTGAATTGTTGCTGGCTTATCGACGTACACCTTTTCTTTCAAATAACCCCAAAGAAAAAAGTCCAACGGTGTCAAATCACATGATCTTGGCGGCCAATTGACATCGCCATTACGTGAGATAACACGGCCATTGAATTTGTTGCGCAAAAGAGCCATTGTTTCGTTCGCTGTGTGGCAAGTGGCACCGTCCTGCTGAAACCACATATCGTCCACATCCATATCTTCCAATTCGGACCATAAAAAGTTCGTTATCATCTCACGATAGCGAACACCATTCACAGTAACTGCCTGACCGGCCTCATTTTGGAAAAAATACGGCCCGATGATGCCGCCAGCCCATAAACCGCACCAAACAGTCACTCTTTGTGGGTGCATTGGTTTTTCGACACTCTTGGATTCTCATTCGCCCATATGCGGCAATTCTGTTTATTGACGAATCCAATGAGGTGAAAATGTGCCTCATCAAAAATCACGAAGTGCACGATATGCATTTTGATTTGAACGCCCATTTTCATAATAAGTCTGGATAACTTTAACACGTTGTTGGATTGTGTATCTCTCCATGGTTCAAATTGAGTAAGTCTGAAATAGAGAAATGTCAAATAAAATTCGGAAAAAAACTTGGCGTTTAGGTGTGGTTCACATTCAACATCGGCCCTTACAATTTAACCACCCTTTAGGTGCAAAATCAACAAATGTGTTGCTTGATTCTATGAATTTGGAATAAATTTGGTGTTTAGAAAAAATTTTTAATTTTTTCTGCGAATATCTATACAACTCTTAAAAGATTAAAGATAATTTGTTTGTCTTGAAGGAAAACTTCGAGAGAAAAATTTCTGTGGTTTTCATGGGTCCATTTTCTCGATTTTGGATTTTAATGCCATATTGCTAAATTAAGCAATTTTATGGTTCTTAAAACTTCTGAAAAAATAGGGAACAATTTCGACTTTTTAACGCAATAACAAAGCTAGAATGGTTTTTCGGCTTTCCTGAAAAATTTGATTATAAGACAAACGCGGTTGTCAATGAAAACTACAGATTTATGTTTTTCTTCAAATAAATATCGGAATGGAAAATATATTAAAAATTTAAATTCTTCAGGATTAAACTTTTTTAGGATGGCCTGCGTCGTCTTATCTTAAACGGGTTTTCGCTATTCATGGTATTTTCGCTATTTTTTCTAATCGCAGGGTTTTGATTTTTTTTTTTCAAATTCTGCAAGCCTGTGTTATTTACCGAAATTTAAATGTATATGCATGAGTAGGTGGACAATTTAAAATTTCTCCAAATCTGTGTCAGGGTACAAAAACTTTTTTCTAATTCAAGCCTTTTTAAAAAATTTTCATAAAATTCTTTTCCCCTTTAAGTTCCCACTCCTTTAAAGTTCTCTAAGAAAAAAAAAGAAAATAAAGAAAAAGAAACAAAGTAAAGAAATACTTTTGAACTGACTGTTTTAGTAGCACGCGTTCATAACGACGTTATTTATAGAGTGTTGTTGTTAGAACATGTTCAAAAGTCTATTCGGAATGGAATGATGATGAAGTGGAACCAAACGAATAATGATGGATGGAGTAAGCGACAGACTAAGGTGTGGGTAAAGTATTTATCTACTTAATATATACGTACATACAAGTTAAAGTATGGAGTAGGTGTTGTATTTTTTCTTGTACTTTATTCAAACAATATTTTTCTATCTTTTCTGGTACTCAGAGGAAGAGGAATAAATATAGAACTTATACTTTTCAAAAGAAATGAAGTGAATGGCGTTTAAATTTACTCTTTAGGATTTTAGTATTCATGACAGTTGTTAGGTCGCTCGTACGTTCGTTCTGACATTTTGTTGTTTTTTAATTGTTTGTTGTTTATTTAAAAGTAAAAATGTCTTTTAAACAGGACACGTTTATTGAATCAATAAAATTGTTTATTATTAAATAAAATATTTTATTCTTTAAAATTCTGTGTGTTTTTTGTTATTATTTATTGAAAGCAAAATACATATTGCACTTGTTCAACAATACTGTATTAACTCAAAATTAAAAACATTTTCAAAATTGAATCTGGGAATTTACATAGAATACACATTCGAATAATATGAAAAAATTCATTTTCAAAATTTTTTTTAATTTTACATTAAAGGCATATTGAAAAGAATTTTTAAACTAACTGTTTCATTACCAAAAGTTTATTTTTATATCGGTTAGATATAAATATTTTACGTGTCGATTTTTTCTAAAAAGCCAAAAAATAAAAATTTTGAGTTAATACACTATTGCTTAATAAATGCGATATGTAGTAAAGTTTTTGTTTGAAAATTTTATTATATTTTTGTTAGAGAATTTTAAAAAGTTTTTAAGTATGTACGTCTCTTGAAGGATATTTATTTAAGTTAAAAGAAAATTGGCACGAGGCCAAATGAAATCAATGCCAGTGTTAACACTCTGTATTGCGCTCTACTGTCTCTCCATACTCAACTGCTTTTTAAACTGTTTTTTTCAATTTATTTAGTTTTTTTTTTTAATTTTTTTAACTTTATATCGTCGTATCGTTTAAATGAACTTGTCGTTTTCGGTTTGTGCTCTTAATGTTCAGTGGTTCTTGTTGCTACTGTATTTTTGCTGCAGCGTTTGGTGCTGCTGCTGTTGCTGTGTTCTTGTTGTTTAGCAACAATGTAGTAGATTGAATGAATGAACGAGCATTCTAACAGGAATTTAATTTGACATTTGACAAGGATCAACATTGTATGGAGAGCAGGTAAGCAGAGCAGAAATATGTGTACACATAGAGATACAAATGTAGATACACTGAAAATAATATATGATAAGTTTTACGAAGGAAACTATATAAGCTACTTTTTTCTTACATTTTATGACAAACGTTACGCATATAAGGCGAAAAAGATTTTCTTTCAAAACTTTTGAATTTTTACTAAGCTAACAAATTCGTTTGTAGTCTAGTTTTTCGTAATAATTATACAGACCTGCAAAATATAAAAAAATTAAAAAATAATCTTGAAAATATACAAAAATTAAGTAAAAATTATAAAAAAAAAATCGCAAAAAAAAATTGCGAAAATAACGTGAATATCGTGAAAAAAACGTATTTTTCAGACTTCATTAGAAGATATCTCAGAGAAGAACAATGATATCACAAAGGCTTAACATTTTATTTAAAAATAATTGGCTGGACTTTCAGACGTATCATGTTTTATAAATAACGATTGATTTGCGCAGTTATAACGCCTCGAATATACAAAAAATAGTTAAAAATAAATTTGCTTGGAATTTTAAATGTTTATTTATTTAAAAATGACTTAACGGAATACTTCTTAAATAAACTACAGTCCAGTCCGTTGCTGTAATAATATTGTGAGTGTAAAAAATGTTAAGAACAAAATAATTAAACAATAAAATATTCAGCCAAAAACAAAATACTTACTTCTTCCGTGTTAGTATTGACTGAAAGAATTAGAATAAAAATTGCTTTCGAATTGAAAAAGTATTCGATCACGACTGCCAGAATTAAGATTCGTACAGACGATGTTCAGATCTTACAATATTGGTAAGCAGCGTTGCTTAAATTGCATTAAAATTGGCTAAAATGTCTTACAACTGTGTGAACATTGTAAGCTCATTTGTATTTGCAGAAGTGCAAAATTCTGAAAAATCTGAAAATCGTACCATTGTCAGAAAAATATTGCTGTTGGCAACGCCTGCTTACAATATTGTAAGATCTGACCATCGTCTGTACGAAGCTTTAGCCCCCAGATTGAGTGTGCAACTCAGACCATATGAAAAATATACTCTGGTCCATAGGTTAAAAACTTGTTGTCCTGTGCTATTGCAAGCTTTTTGTGTTTAACAAAACAAAAAAAAATATATACATATATATTTTTTTCTTTAAATTGAAATTTGACGTAAGTTACTTTACATTATGTTACGATTATTCGTTAATTATTTAAAATTGAAAAATAATTTATTGAAATATACTTAATAATTAGAAAAATTAAATATTTTAAAAAATTTTCAAATATTTTCGTAGATTTTAGTCTAGTTGGTACATTGTAAAACATTTTTCGTTTATAAATTTGTGCAAATATGGAAAAAAATTACAGTCGAATATTTTAGTTTCGAGATATCCTCAGTTTTGTTGAAGTTTTATTCGAGGAGTTTTTTACTTTAAGTCTGTATATTATCGTATAAGTGACACGGAAGCTTAAATTAAATGTTCGAAAAAAGTTTGTTATAAATATATTAAGCCCAATTATGAATAAAAATTCCCCGGGAGTGTTTTCCCTTTTCCCATTTTACAATTGAAATAACATAGGAAATATGGTGGGAGAAAACTCCCCGGAAGTTTTTATTCATAATTGGGCTGATAAGATTTTATATATAGACTTAAGATACTCTTCCATATGAGCACAGAAATATAAGGCAAAGTTTTTTTTTGAGTGTACACAACATATAATACGTATATATTTTGAATGTGTGTAGGTTCAAGTGTATATTTTTATATCTAAAAGATATTTAAAAAATATATAAAATACGCAAAAAAATTACAAATAAATAAATAGATTTTATTAAAAAAGCAAAAAAAAGTATTCTCTTAATATGAAATAACATTAAAAAATTTTCTGTTTTTTTTATAAAGATTTGTTCAAGCTAAAAAATTACTTGAATAAAAAAATCAATAAAACTCTGAGTTAAAAAGAAAATTTATTAGTGTGAAATTTTGAATCAGGATTCGGTTTCAAAAACATCTTTTTTGTATCATATTCCAAACGAACAAATTTGGAACTTTTTCTTTAAGTTTTTATAAAAAAAAAATTTAATTAGCTTTTATGTTGAAATCATAAACTGTAAAATTACAATTTTAGGTTAAAATTAAGAAATTATCCATGGATAACAAAAAAATACATTTTTACATTTTTTTCTTTCAGATATTTTCTATAATTGAATTGGTAAGTTAAAAAATTATATATAATTTATATAAATTAGAAACTGTTTTAACTTTAGAGACCCCAGTAGTAATTATATATTTTAAATAATTTCGATGATTCAAAAAATTAAATTTGAAAAGAAATCTATTTTAAAAATATTGAAAAATTAACTTTATTGCACGAATCTAGTAGAAATATATTTGAAATAATTTGGAGTTTCAGAAAATAAGTTTTGAAAAACGTAATTTTTTAACCAAATTTAAAAAAATATCAGAGTTCGATAAAAACACTAAGGTATGGTACGTTAGTGCACCGTACGGTATTTTTCCATGAAAAGTACACAAACACATTCTCTACTAAAATACAAAATAAACAATTTTTGTGTTTGTGAATTTGTACACAAACAAAATACGGTACACCACGATTGTGAGCTGACGAACACATATACCAAAATAACGTACCGTTCTTTTTTAGCGTACGTTAAATTGTAGAGACGTTCAGTTTAAAAAGATTAAAAAGTGTTTGAGAAAAAATTCTATAATTCCCAAAAAACTTTTAAGTGGGAACCTTTTTGGAACCTTTTTCAATTTTGTTTTAATATTTTTTTTTGAGACTTTATATTGAAAATCTTTGTTTGCCAACTGAGATAAAAGAGGCCAAAGCTCACCATATGACAGATTTTGCAACTTCACGGAGCTCTTAACACCTCCGTGGGTGACTATCAAGACACCAAGTCGCCAATTTTAGTAGGAGCTAACGGGACTTCACTGTAAGGCAATACAAGTTGAAATGCAACTTTACACAGAAATTTATTGGATCTTTCCTGCAATTTTGGTTTAAACCACTGCCTGTAAGTTATTCCAGTACAACCATCCACTTCGTTCAGGACCCAAAAAGTCCTGGAGCCCGTAACTTTTAAGTATCAAGTGAGTTGGATGGAAAAAAAATATTTAGAAGTTTGTTTATGAAACCATAAAATTTCAAAAATAAAAGTTTTTTTTTTATTTAGCAAATATTTAAAAAAAAAAAAAATAATTTTTCATAATTCTTATTTTAGCTTTGCGACTGGAGAAAATTTAATTAAAAGTAAAAGTTTATTGCAAAAAAGGAAATAGAATAAAGCTGTGAAATTATCCTCCATTTTTCCATATTGAAATTCTTAGCTAGAAAAACCAACTGCCGAATTGGATTTGTAAGGCAAAATAATAAATTAACACCCAAAATAATGAAAAAAACAGTACCAACATGCAAAACTAAAACTAGGTTAAAGAATTTTCCTTTAAAAGAAAAAACTATTTAAAAACGCTCAAGTATAATTCATTCAAATTGGCAAAGAAAAATTCAATGGAAATTCAATGGAATTTCAGTTGATGAAAATATGACAAACAGTGAGGACGTATCAACTTTTTTGTAGTTTTTAATTTGACAGTGTTTTAAATCCCCTGAAGATGACCATCGATGTATGGTCGAAATATCGGATGAAAAATAAAAAACAAAATTAAAAATACAAAAATTTGTGGAATTTTTTATTTTAATTTGTATATGACCTCAAGCCAAACAAAAACAACAACATGGAATTTTATTCTATTTAAAACAAACTAACGTTCACTTACCAATGACATCAACTTCTAACAAATCTCAAATAAAAGTTCTGCTTAAAGTAAATACGAGAGTAACAAACTCTCAATTACCTTTATTTTTGCTTAAAAACGGAAGCATTCAAAATTTTCATTTCCGTTTAAATATCACAAAATAAATCGTAATTTAATACACACACACACACAATGAGACAAGTAGTAAACATCTCTAAGGGCCATTATAACAACGTACTGCTTATGTTCCTGATAGTTTTCTCCATTATTGCAACTCTTTGATAAATTGAAAAATGTAATTTATATACTGTGGCAACATTGCAGTAAATACCGACTACTTTTGGTTGCATAAAATACGTAGTGGCAACGACTTACGTATTTTTATCTTTAATTTAAAGCAGAAGTTAATTTTTTTGTGCTTTATTTTTGTTTTTTGTGTTCAATTATGTTTAAAAAAATGCCAAATTCGCCAATGGTCACTAATGAGAATAATTAAATTTGAACTAAAACTGCTATTGAAGTTACCATATTTTCAGCAGAAAATATGGCAAATCTATTTATCTGTCAAATAGCATCCTAAAAATAACTATTTGTAAGTTGTAATAATAATGGCCATACCCAGCGGGAAAAAGAAGTACGGATGCCTTCTAGAAGGCCTCTGTACTCCTTCTTTTGGATATGCAAGGCCTGCTCGCTCCATTCCATACCCATATCTTTTTTACACACGTTGTGTGTAAAGTACATTTAGGCCCGTTTTCACGACTAAACGATAGCTAAATGTAGGAAGTTATCAAACAGATAATGAGTTTTTAAATATCACAAGTTCCCTTTAATCTAAAAGTGAAGGATAAACTAAAGAGAGGAACGTTCTACCTTTAACTTTTGTCGTAAGGTTTAGATTTGAGATTGCCATGTTATATTCACATATTTTGTATATATGCCAACTCCAATTATACGTACATTTTGTAAATGTAAAAAAAGTACGTAGTTGCCAGTTCGTATTTTTATCTTGGCAATAATAATCGGTTTTTTCTTTAGTACTGCCACATTTTCAAAAAAGTTAAATTTATTTTATACAGAAGTTGTAAAAACGAAAAATAGTTGAAGGTAACTTTATTCCTCACTAGTGCTAAAGGTACCGTTAACTATTTCGAACTTTAAAGGTAAGTCGTGAAAACGGGCCTTAGTATATTTTTTTTAACTTATACCAAAGGCCTTTTCAAAAACTTTAGGGGCCCATATTTTTGGAACCCGAGCTAACTTTTCAAAACCCTTTGGCAGTTTTGCTCTTCCAGTGGTCTATTTTCAATTCGCGTTGCAACTGTTGAGGCTGGCGGCGATGACCCGAATTTTGTTGCACAGTGTAATTTCTAAAATTTAGATTTTTTTTTTTTGTGTTTTTTTTTCAACAACAGCAAAAAAATATAGAATTGTATTAGACCAGCGGTGGGCGCTGGTTTGCCTGGATTACGAAGTTTTTCGGGTTTTTACATTTACTCTTCGTGTTTTTTTGTACCAGAGCTGCTACAAATACAAAAATTTCCCTACTAAGATATTCCCTAAAATCCCCAAAACATACCATACACTTGTTTTATTATATTACTTTTTTAATAAGTAAAAGTACGTTTAAAATAGAGAAAATTAATAAAAAACTATTTTCTAGCAGTCAAAACAAAAAGAAATAACAATATCTACATTGAAATCAGAATGTGAAAAAATTTACCGTATAACACATTCACGTGTTTGTGTGATGTTGTTTTCGCTCATTTACCATTGCCCACAAACTGAAAATCTTGAATTCATTGTTTCAAGCATAAAAAGTAAACAAGGCAACCCGAAAAACAAATACAACAGAAAGAAAAAAAATAAAATTTTATTCAGTTGCTCTATAAATTTCAACGAAGCAGGAGTGTTGCGCATGTTGTTATTCTGGCAAATTTTGCAATTTCGTAGTGGCACACTGACAATATATTTATTGTGTTGTGATCAAGCTGTGCTCATGTATGTTTATTTTTCAGCTTGTTTTAAAAACATTTCAGCAATCATGTGGGATGATGAATTATATAATAATCAAGTTTTTTACTGAATTCCTTTTTTTTTTGCATATTTACATACCTATAGTACACATTTTAAAGTTTTTGCTCACGGCCTTTTCGATTTCAGGTGACCATATGTATACATATATTTTAACGTTAGTTAAAACTTGATGATTTATATAATAATATTTTTTACTGAACTCCTTTTTTGTATTGCATATTTACATACAGTTTGAAAATCTTTTCTCTAAGTGTAAATCAACTAATTTACTCTCTTTTATTCAATGTTCTCTATCTGCCCTTCACTGTATTAGACTAATCGGTGTTATCATTTAAAATTTTTTTAATATATCCCACTGTGTCTGTTTTCAGTAAAGGGCTATATGTTTACTTTGCCTATTCTAAATAAGCTATTGCCAATTATAAAGTGGCTCTCAAACTGTTATATAACTGAGCCAATGTAATCTAGAGTATTGCTTCTTACCCCTCTGAGTAATGTTGTATGAAGAGAATTGATCTCGTTTTTTCCATTTAATTCCCAGCAACTAGAGAAATTCTTTGAAATGTAGTCATCTCGGGATTTCCCGAAAAAATCAATTCCTTTGACTTTCTGCTTATTCAGGAATTAACTTCTAGATTTCTATGCAATTTTTTAAATTTTAATCAAATTTCAAATGTAAACAATGCATTTTGAGTCAGGAAAAGGAATTTACGTTTATAATACTAATTAAACTAAGCCAGTTTTTTTAGGCGCATTCCAAATTTGAACTGCAATTTATAAAATAAAAATAGTGGATCCACAAAAGCTACATTCATGTCATTTTGAGTCAACTACATCGTCCTTCTGAGACTGATATTAGACATACAGTCGAAAATGTCCCAACAACAGCGCATGTTCGATCGGATCGTTTAAGTGGGAACATCACAGTATTACGCCGCAGTGTTTAGGAGGATCCAAATTTGCCAATTTCTTTTCGTTCCAACAATTAGGGAATTTTTTTTTACTGATATGGATATCACTGGTATAAACAATTGGTCACCCAAACATCCCAGAAACTTTTCATTTTAATACCTACTCCACCGTTGTGGAGAAAGTATTATACATTTGTGCTGATGTGTATAACACAATAAAATATTTGCTCTAGACAGAGCTCAAAAAAACTTGAAGATTCGGCACGTTAGTGTACCGCACAGTATTTCTGAATTTTCATACGACCACTTTAATATGCAATAGCATTCTTGAAACAAACCAAATGCGTTCATTAAAAATACAAAACGCGTACGCTTAAAGCATACTAAACGTACGGTAAAACAGTTAAGGCACGTTTTCTAAGCATTTGTGTGTCAGCTCACAATCTTTGTGTAACGTATTTTGTTTGTGTACAAATTCACAAACACAAAAAGGAGATTTGTAGCAACATTTTCCCTGGTGTTCATAATAGTGGAATCATTTTTTTCGCGACCACACACATTTTAAATAAAGGAACCGTTTGCAAATTTCGCCCAGAACAATATTACGTATTTATTATTATTTGTTGGAACATTTTGTTAAAATTTTATTCAAAACTAAATAAAATTATTTTAAACTGCAGAAACAATTTCATACAAATTATTGCTGAAGTTCTAGTTGACTCAATTTAAAAAAAAAAACTCTAGTTACATTTTTGTTTATAAAATACTTTGGGAAGAAATAAGATAGAAGAAAAAACGAAATTGTTTCTCTGATTGTGAACAAAGCTTAGAGTTTTTCTTTTCAAAAAATACACTACATTAGTATGCAGTTTTTTTTAAATTCTTGTTTAAGAGTCGCTTTCTGACTCGATATAAAGACGTCCGTCCGGCTGTCTTGTTTCCTCTCCATGCAAACCTTGTGCTCCAAGTGCAGGCCGTAACTTTACATACGTTTCAATTGTATTAAGGGCAAAGCCTATTGAAAATGATCCACAATCACCCTCTGTCCGGAATAGAGTCTTTATAACCATAATTTTTCTTACAATATTGATATTAAGATTAAATTTGGTCCCGAAACAATTTTATTGCAATAAAAATCGTCTTGGATTTTTTTTCTAAATCGGTCCATATTTGACAATACAAATACAACTCTCGAAAATAGCTTTAAATGTTACAATTTCCTTATAAATGTTAGTATTAATATGAAGTGTGTAGTGATATATTTGGCAATGATAAATTTTATAAAAGCAACTTTGTCATGACAAAATTTTATTGGGTCTCATATTCCTAAAAACACTTTAAAATGCAAACAATTTATATAATAGGTAATATTGTTTTGACGGGTCCTTGACTGCCCCTAGGTCCCAAATAGAACACACTCTGATTTGTTTGAATATATCGTCTGGCTTGACCGACTATACTTTCTCAATTGTTTTCCTTAAAAACGGGAGCTCTCGGGATTCCTAAAAATTTCAAATTGGTTCCCGCTTTCCGAGGAAGTACCAAATCCGGGAAAAACCTTAGTAACATTGCTAAACATATCGAGCCATAATCGCAAAAAAGATTAAGCGATAAAAACAAAATTTTACAGGAGAAGGTGTTTTTTATTTTATTTTATAAAAATTTTGTATGAAGGTTGTCGCTTGAAATAAAATGGTTTTTGCTATAAACTCGAAACGTAATCGTTACTTATGTGAACATGATATTTTAGGAGATGATAAAAATTGCTTTGCGCAGAGGTCTCGATATGAGATATAATTATTCTCTTTATTATAGGCAGTTAAAAAGTTTTTGTAATTTGCCAAAAATTTGTGTGTGCAAAAGTTAAAAAGATAAATCCAAAGATATGTTTTAAATAGCCACAAATCTGTTTGATTGCATAAGGATTAAAAAGTTTTATTTTACCAGTTAGTTAAGTTCTAAAATAAAAATCCAATTTCTATACATAAATACTTCAAATACAATGACAAAATATAATAATGTATTCCTCTAAGTATTTTTGAGTATATGTTAGTCTGCTTTCGTATCCTGTAAAGAGTTTCCGTTTAGATATTTTTATTTGTAAAATACAATTACATGTATTGTATAGTTTTCTCTCTTCAATAAATTCTAAGTAAAAATGAAAAAAAAAATAACTTTATATTACTTTCATTTCATATTATTGTTAAGACATTTATGACTTATTTAAAAGTATGAGCTGAGGAAGAAATTAAGTCTCTTATAATGTGTGTGTACATTATTCCGCTTTTAAATACATATGAAACGTCGTTTTATTGAATGCTTGCAGTATTTGTATTGTATATAATATATCTGTGGCAATAAGGTAAAATTGCTTAAGTCTATTTTTTAAGTTTTATAGGAGCACAGAAAAAAATTCTCCAAAATTGTTTACCAGTTAATAAAGCATTAATCAAAAATAATATCAGTTTTAATAAAAATTTTAATCAAGTGAATTAAAATTTTATTCAAGTGCGTTAAACCTTTAATTGATACTATTAATTTGGAGGGGGTGCTTTAATACCATGGGAGATAAGGCCATGATGGCTTTATCTCTCATTCAAAAGAGATATAAAGTCTTTTATTTTTTTTGTTCATTTGAATGGGAGATAAAGCCATCATGGCCTTAGCTCACATAAGTAATTTTAGAAAATGGCTTTATCTCTCATTTCAGTTTTGAAGAACTTTTGCATTTTACATTGATTAATAGTTTTCTTATTTTTATAATTAAAAGGTAATGATTTTCCCTTTTACTAAAGTTAAGTATTGGAATCTGGCTTCGCATACTAAAGTTTTTCTGCGTGGCGGCCTGCGGCCGCGCTTACGGGTTTTCTCCTCCAGTAGGACACGGTGGCTTCGCTGAATAAAGTTTTCCTGCGTGCGTCACAAGAATAAAAAAATGACTTTTCCCGGAAACACTAAAGTAAAGTAACAATATTCTGGAAAAATATGACTTTATCTCACATTTGTGAAAAAAAATATGGCTATATCTCTCCTTACGTAAAATTTTAAATATGACCTTACCCCTCAATGATTGGGCAATAAGTCCATTATGGCTTTATCTCCCATTCAATTGAGCAATAAAGCCATCATGGCCTTATCTCCCATGGTTTTAAAGCACCCCCCCTTAATTTGTTTACTGTGTAAAATTGAATATATTTTTTAATTAATATCACAAGTTTTTTAAATGAAATCAATTTTCATATTTTGTCTGTAAGAGCAATTTAAAAAATTATTTTTATTCGAATATTATTATCACTTCTCTTCGGTTATAGTTTTTTTTAAGTTTTTATTCCAAAATATTATTTATGTCACAAAGCAAAAGTAAACTTCAGTTTCCACAACATAAAAAGAGATAAGAAAAAACTCATTTTGCTATAAACTCCAAACAAAATCTACAAAGCAATTGAACCATTGCCCATGGGTTACTTTGAACATGAAGATCTCAAAAGTGCCTTTAACTCTAATTTAACTTAAGTCAACTTAAGCACTTTTCTCTTTGTGCCACAGATTTATTAAGTTTATTGCCTTTCTCAAGGAGTTTAGTTTTTTTTCTTCTTTATTTTTACTTTTTTCTACATTTTTTTCTGGTTGAACTGGTCTTGAACTCAATTTTTTAATTTTTGCTTAAAATTTTTTTAAGATTTTTATTTGGCATTTTTACGTTAAAACCTAATCTCTTTCATAATTTATTTTTTTATATATTCATTTATGCAAAAAAATTATTTTAATGAAATGAATTGCTTATATGGGTGTCAGATCATGAAAAAAATTATTTTTTTAATGTACATGCATATTCTCTTTAAATGCCTGCAAAGTACTTTAGAAAGGTGTCCTTGTCAAAGAAGCGTAAAAAAATTATATACATATATTCAATGTCTGTTAAAGAGACTTAAGACAAAGTGCATTTAAATTAAAATTGTATGTATAGGAAAAGACAAAAGTAGAGTTCCTCAAACATCTTCTTTGTAAATTAAATTAGAATTCGTGAAAGTGAAATCTTGTAGAGCAAAGTATTTGTTTTATTTATTTGAATGAAACTTAAGTGCTGGAGTTCTGCTTGGCAATCAATATGAAAATTTGGGAATTAAAACACTACAACGATAGCAACAAAGGGGCTATCCCATAGCCTTAAGGCCTAGTAGTTTCTGTGATACTTTATAGAACAGTGGTCAGCAACGATTTTTAAAAGATCTTGGCCGCTTTTTAGACATAAGATTGTTTAAATAAAGTACATACATGTCTGCCTTTGGTGTTGGCCTTTTAAGGCGACATATTTTAGAAACTTCCAACTGAATGGCAGCCAATTATTATTGGCTTTATCAAAAATCTGAATTCAAACAGGACAAGATCTGTATTTTAAGGATTAGGTAAAAGTTCATTATTTATTCCGATAATAATCCGATGTGCAAATCCCTTATTTTTGTATTGTTAAGAAACATTGCTGATATGCATCTCTCGGCTTATTTGCACCTAATTTGCTTTTAATAAAACTTTCGAATAAATTCCAATAATTTCAAACTTTAAAGAAAATATGTTGTTTCTTTGCTGCAATTATTCGGCAAAGATTTGAAATGGATCTTCGAATGCATCTTCACCTTGCTAAACGTTATTTACCTTCAACTTGAATCTGTTTGTAAGTTTGAGCTTTTCTTGCTGTTCAGTTTCAATCAATAGGTTTAATTGAAATGTGACCACCAGCAAAAGAGGCTATATAAAACGTAAACACAAATCCAAAAATTTTTTTTTCAATCAACAAAGTTAATTGAAACAATTAAAAAATTGTTTAAAACTTTAAAATATTTTGAAGTTTCTGTATATGTTTTCATATTTGCAAATATACACACAAACAATATAATTTTTATTTTCAATTAAGACAATTTCATTGTAACAATTAAAAAAATTTTTGAAACAGCAATACTTGATTTAATTGAAAAAATTTTTCTGTGTGTTCAAGTTGTTCCACCATAAAATAGAGCTTGAGTGAGAGAATATGATAGTTTCAAGGTTTGTTTACAGAAATCCTAAGAAAACTTTGATAGTAATCCAAATTACAACATTAGTTTTTAGATTTGTTATGTAAAATTTTGTCTCGAAGGAACTCTTCTACCATAAATTACATAGTTGTTGGCTTAACCGTGTTTATATAATTTGCGATGATTTGTTATAACGTACTTATATTTATTATTATTGAATATTTTAATACTTATTTATTACTGATTTAAAGATTAACCCCCATATTCATAAAAAAAATTTTAATTTGAACAAATTTTCATAGAAAAATCGTTTCATAAACCTTTTATAAACCTGAAATGTTTTTTATGAATATGGGGGTAAAGCTCCATGAATATTCTGGTTCGAAGGACCATATCCCTTTTTAAAAGAATAATGTAATTTGTATGTAATTGTAATGTTATTATTTTCTATAACAATAATTAGTATGTGGTTATTTTATTCAACTTTTCATTCACAGAAAAAATTAAAAATTTTCTCTAATCACCAAATTTATACTAAATTCATAGAATCAAGCAACCCATTTGTTGATTTTGCACCTATTACCAAAATAATTATATTGACTACTAAAAATTGTAAAAATTTAATATTTTGAATATTTTTTTTTCAATAAATGATATTTTTAATTTTAATTAAAAAAATGATCAAAAAACTTTGCCGTTAAAAACAATGTGTTGATTGATTTTGAAAATTTCCAACAACAATTTCACGAGTTTAAATTATTTTATTTTAAAAGAAATAATTTTTTGTTATTTAATTATTATTTTAATTCAAAACTTATTTCAAAACAACTAAAATGGTAATTAAATCAAAATTATTATTTTAATTTTCTTTCAACAAAAAAAAAATAATTGTTTCAATTATCACATTAATTAAATTTAGATACTTTTTAAATAATTTTTTTAATTGATATAAAACTACTAATAATTTTTCTTTTTTGTTTTTAATCCAAATTTTAATATTTTTTAATCAGGCTAAAACTTCAGCAATTTTAATTTTCATTAAATTATTTTTATGAAGAATTTTACAACATTAAATTATTTAAAATTTATTGATAATTTTTCATTCTTGGCTGACCTGGGAATGGAATCCAGTTTTTCATGGACAGGTTGCCCTGACATGTTTCAATGGTAACCACACAATCTCTTCAGAGGGGTTTGCCGTTTTTTCTTTAACTTTATAATGATATATTTTTTATTTGGAATAAAAAAAATGTTCAGAATTTCTCCATATTCAAGTTTTTTTTACTACATAATATTCTGGTTTGATATTTGCTTCATGCTTTTAAAAATTATAGATCATTTATTGCCCCGGTAGGCTAGCTGGTAGTGAGCTAGTCTATCAGCACCGGGGTTGCGGGTTCGATTCCAGCCAGAGACTCTGGTTCCTGCAGACAAGCGTAGAGCTTTGCGGGATTAGATTAGGGAATTTAAAAAAAAAAAATTAAAAAACAAGTTAGAGTGTGATATTCGGCTGTGCCGAATCTTTGATAACCTCCACCGACAGTTCGAATATTTCAGGAGTGATATCTATATGATGTCTATTTATTATTAATTTATCTTTATAACAACAGACATCAGCATTAAAATTGGTTGCGGCTTAGACCTATATTAAATTATTGACCAACAAATGCTATTATGATAATTTATTACGGTTTTGGGCGTACTAAACTGTTTTCCGGAAGTAGGGTTTATATGGGGCCTAGGATAAATTATAGACCGATCTTCATGAAATTTCACAGTGTTATTTCCAGTCGAATAAAATGAACATTTGCAAAATTTCATATCATTTCGTGGATTGTTCAATCATGTATGTTAGTTTTTGTAACAAAATTATCAATTTTTTAAAGTGGTGATTCCACATTTTGATTCATAGCTCTGATCCTACTGAACCGGCAGGTTACGATGACATGTTTCGATCGCAACCACTCGATCTCCTCAGATGGATTTGCCGTTTTACACTCGCAGCCATCGACGACTGCTAACGTCAATAGTCAAACATCAATCCTTAAACCAAATTGTATTTTTACCCTTGGTAGATCGAAGTTTGCTTTTTTGAATGATTATCCATTTTCATTGATTTTACATGTTCTTCCTTACTTCTGTTTTTTGGTAATTTAGCTAAATTGGTCATTTATTTTGAAAGAGTATAATATTTTACTTAATAATGTAAAATGTTTCTTTTCCGTCATACGCGATTTTTTCTATCGAAAATAATCGGCTTCTTTTCTATATTTAGCTTTTTAATAAAATAAGTTTTACACTTTTGTTCTTTCCTTTTATTCACCATAATAAAAGTACATATGTATTGAAAAAAATACTCCAAAACCTCGTAGTAACCCTGCCGTCAAATGAGTAGCTAACTACAAAAAAAACCAACTTTAAGTTAGCTTGTATAGACTAACTTAAAGCCAACTACTACGCAATGCAAAATGTACATTAACCAAAGTGTATACAAACACTGTGTAGTATATTTAAAGTAGAGAGAGCCAAGTCGATTGGCAAACAAACGGCTCCAAGACCCACAAAAGATTTAATTTTTTTAGGGCCATTATTACAACATACGGAGTAGAAATTGTTTAAAAAGTTTTGAAAATTCAAAAAATAATATTTTACATATGTATATTCAATATATTTATGTAAATTGAATGTGCTTTATTTACATAACAATGCATTTTTTTTAATTTATTCAATTTTTTACTCTTAGGGCCATTATTACAACTTACAAATAGTTATTTTTAGGATGCTATCTGACAGATAAATAGTTTTTGGTTATTACAAGTTAACATTAACATGAAAAGTGACTGATAAGCTAACATCAGGTTTGTCCTCATGGTAACTTTACAAGTGAACTTTAAGAACTTGAAGATGCCATATTTTCTGCTGAAGATATGGTAACTTCAATGATAGTCTTAAATTACTCAACTTTTTCAAAAAACACAATTTAACACAAAAACCAAAAATAAAGCACAAAAATTTACTTTTGTTTTTAATTAATAAATAAAACAAAACTAAGTCGTTGCCACTACGTATTTTAAACAACCAAAAGTAGTCGGTATATACTGCAATGTTGCCACAGTATATAAATTACATTTTTTATTTTATTGGACAGTTGTAATAATGGAAAAAACTTATTGGTCACTTTATCGTTCAAGATAGCTATTGTTCACGTTAACTATCAGCAACTTTATCATTAGGTTGTAATAATGGCCCTTAATGATATTGCTCACCAAATTTATTTTATTTTTTATGTGCCTTGGATTTTTTAAATAATAAACATTTTGACAAAACATCTTAAGTGAAATTTTAAAAGTTGAAAAAAATGTTGTTAATAATACGAATTTTTATTCTATAAACATTTTTGTTTACGTTTTTAAAATTGTGTTTTATAGAAGAAATTTTTCTTTAATTTTGTTTTAATTTATTTTTTAATAAAAATAATTTTTTCCCCGAGTTTTTTTAAAAACTTTTTTCCTATCTTATCTCGACTTAAGGTGTTTTGTTAAAATGCCACAGAAACTATTTTATTTCTCGAAAAACTCATAATTTTTAGAAATTTTTTAATACATTTTCGTTTTCTATTAAAATATAAATTTTTAAAAACTGTTTTATTTCACATAATTAATATGATAGCTAAGTTTGTAGCAAGTTAAAAATAGTGAGTTTTAAGCCAACGTGTAAACAACTAACTTTTAGTTGACTGAAATTTAACTAATTTATAGTTAGTTAAAAAAAAACCCAGCTTAAAGCTAACTTAAAGTAGTAAGTTTATAGCTAGCTACAGAAAGTTAACTTTAAGTTAATTGAAAGTAATGCAGAGTCGGACAATTGACTACTTCCTAGGACATCGCAATGTTAAAATAGTTAGTTAATTACATATAAAATAAATGCAAGTGTCAACCACCACTAGTTGAGAAATAGTTAGCTTTCAGTTAATTTAAAGTTAACTGAATGTCCGACATCTTAAGATATTAACCTCAAAGTAAATTCTCCGGCTATTTAAACTTTAATGAATAATTCTTTTACACTTCTGTTACTTTAAACTAAATATCTGTATTTCCAAAAATTATCGGCCGTTAGTAAGGAAATTGTTTCTGCTGTCTTGTCATCAACGATTTGTTGCTATTTTGATGATTTTTTTTTTTTTTTTTTTGGTATTTATTATTTAATGCCTTCTTAAAAATATTTTCCTTTTTTCTTTTAAAATCCCATCGAGAGTATTTAAGTGAATGTATTTTTTGTACACAATACTGAAAATGCGAACAAAGTTACATTTTCATAGATTGGCGTCGGCAATTAACTTTTACTTAAAACCATGATTGATGATTTTTTAAAAGCATAAATCGCCTTCATTTGCACAGATTTTGTAAGCATTTTGCCTGAATTCTTATTTTGGCTTTAATAATTATTTTTACGTTCACTTTCTTGCCTTTTTGTTAGGGAGTTTCTGTTTTTTATTGTATATGGAATTTTGTTTTAGAAACTCTTGAGAAAAATTTTGGGTTTTAAGTATTTTTGATAATTTAGACTATTTTCTGACATGAGGCAACATAATATGACAATTTTATTTATCATTCTATTTTTTTTTTTTGCTGTAAAAGTCAAAAGTTTGGAATGTTTTATATAACCTTTTTCTGTATAACTGCCTGTTTTTAGAACACGAACGCAAAACTCGTTCGTTTAGCTTTCATTTAAAACAAAATTTCAAAATACATATGTTTTTGTTTTAAACGTAAGTTAAACAAACGAGTTTTGCGCTCAAGTTCTCAAAACAGTCCTTAAAGCTCCTTTGTGGGATTTTCAGCAAATCCCTTCCCGTTACTAAGTGTTGAAACCACAACCACCACGTGATCCCCGGAAGTACCTTCGTCAAAAAAGCATATATCCGTTGCATCCAATCCGGCAACCTTGAAAGTACTATTTATTGGAAGAGTAAAACATACGCAAAGAAAATCTTCCTGAAAGACAGGAAGCATTTGCCTAAAGAAGAACATATATTAACGCAGGCCTTAGCCAATAGTCAGACCGGTGCCGTGCCATGCTACAGACTTCCATGGTATCAGAAAGGATCTCTGGTCAGCCGCGATCGTGAGGACCTCTTCTGATCTGTCAATTTCGGTTTTTAACCGAATCCAGATTATGCCCAAAGGTGATTTATGCTTAAGATGATCCCCACACCCTGGAGGATTGTAACGTTTTAAGACATTTAAAAATTTTTTTTTATGTGTTTTGTGTTAAACAAAAATAAAATCGGAATTCCCAGTTTTTTATTTGTTATTTATTGATTTTTTTTTTTTAATTTCCTAAGCTAATCCCGCGAAGCTCTTTGCTTGTCTGCAGGACTGCAGGAAAGAAACCATATTCTCTGGCGGGAATCGAACCCGCAACCTCATAGAAAATTATTTATCCTAAATATTTCGTTAATTCTCTAGGGCTTACAAAATATAAAAATTTGGCGTTTGTTCTTAATTGGTATTGTAGAAAATAAAAGAAAGTTTTAAGTATTTCCATAGGATTAAATAGAAGATAATACAAACGCAAACAAAACAAAACACAATTAAAAAAAATTATCCATATTGCTTTTAATTACGTTTTTTTTTTAAATTCTTTTAATTTTAAACTTGCTCAGTAGTTATTTAATTTACTTCGTTAATCCCATTTGTAAAATAATAAAAAAAAAAAATAAAACAAACCCGAGTAGAAGACAAGACAAGACATATCAATAAACAAATTAATTGCGTTATTTTTGTTTTTTTTTTTAAATTTTAAAATGCAACAAAGACAACCCAACAGCGGCAGCAATTGTATAAAAAACGATTAATTTCCTTTAAATGAAAATATTTTACAGTTAAATGATTTTTATTTCGCTTTACTGTTTATTGATTTAACTTTTAAATCAGATAATTTGAGACATTTGTTGTTGTTTTTGTTGTTGTTACCACCACCATTAACACAACAACTCCATTTGCGAACAGGGTACGAAAAGGGAATAGATACAAAAAGTTTCCAGTCAAACCAGTCAACAAGACATTTTCAGTTAACAGCAGCCAGCAGCAGTGAGACAAAAATAAAAGAAGGATGTGATTATTTTTATTTTATTATTAAAAACTGTATAAATGTCTTTCAACTGTATTTAATTATCATGAATTTTTATGAATATAAACGGAAATCATCTTAAAAACACTCATCATTAATGAGCACCAGCCAACCCAAGCCAAGCCATTCAACCAAGCAGCTAGTCAATTAAAGGGGGAAACTTTCATTCATTCAGTCACTCACCCAGTCAGAGTCTAATAAATGTTTCATTCTGTGGCATGGTTAGTTGTTGTACGTGCCACTAATATTTCCTTAACATTCAGTTTTTTTTTCTGTTATGCTGTGGCACTTTATCTTGCTATAGAATTTTTATAATTTTTCTTTATTTATATCATGTTGGCAACGAACTTGTTTTAGAATGTGTAGGTTTCTTAAGATTCTGGAATGCGTGGCTTAATCTGTACTGAGATAAGGGGTAAATGCTAAATTAAATGTAAATTAAGTTGTACATAATAATCTTGTAAAATTAGGGCAATTTAAAGTTATAATCCTTTTTTCTTATTGTAATACAAAAAGTTCTTATTTAAGGCGATTCATGTATACACTTTAAGGCTCCGCAGACAAATTATTATCTAATATATGTCCTTTTATTTTGAAAAATTTCGTCGCTATTATATTCTTTATATGGTCGATATCAGGCGTGATTTCCCATGTGCTGCTTTTTTTATTCCAAAAGTACATGAACAATTGCAGATGTGGTTCTTCGAACCGTAGAAAATAAATAAACATATGGAAAGAGGGGATCTTTTGCTAAATTTGTCACTTTTTAATACAGTGCATTTTAATTGTAACTGCACCCAGAGAAAATATGTTTAAATATGGTCACCTCCAACAATATTATGTTTAAAGAAAATTTTAACCATATTATGTTTAATTTAACCATATTATTGTCAACGACAACCATATTATGGTAAAAATAGTCCTCGATTAAGAAGACACAACCATATTATTGTTGCCTTCGAACATATTATGGTTAATAATATCTTAAATATGTTTAACACTTATAATAGCATGGTTGGTTTTCAACCTAAGTATGTTGCTCTTGAAAAAGAGGAAAATACTATTGTTAATTTAAAACCAAATTATGGTCTTATTTAACCATAAAATGTTTAGAGGCAACCATAATATGGTTGTGGCTTCTTGATGGATGACTAATTTAACCATAATATGGTTGTCGGTGACAAAAATATGGTTTAATTAAACATAAAATGGTTAAAATTTTCTTTAAACATAGTATTGTTGGAGGTGACCATATTTAAACATGTTGTTCTTAATTAATTCTTACGTTTTCATACCCAACAATCAAAATTTTATCGGTATTAATCGTACGGCGAAAGTGATCTAGAGAACCGAATACTACTGTTACTCGTTTCGCGTTCCTGATCTTAGCTTAAGTTGAGTTATTTAATTTGTTTTATCAAGCCAAGTTTATAAAAAGATTTGAAAAATTGTTTTACATAATTTCAAAATGCGGGATTTAGAACAGATGGCGTATCATTTTCATAAAGTTTGTGTTTTTATAACTTTTTTTTTTTGTAGTTTTGCAAAAATTGTGTAAACAATAAATTTTTTTTGCTTCGAAAATTTTTAGTTCTTTGCCAACAAAGTTTTATTTAGGGTAAGGCTTGCTTTTTTTTCTTTGGTTTAAAAAAAGTTCTGCTAAATCCCATTGATTTCTTGATTTGTCCCATAGTGTTATTACCAAATGCAATTACGCTGAGATAAAGCTTAATTCTTACTTATTTTTCGGAGGCCTCTTAGAAGCCTTCAAAAAAGATGCGGCAAGGCCATGTAAATTAGAAATTAGGTTGGAATGCGACTAGGAGGGGTTATTATGTCTGCATTGCTTACTTCTATTTTTTCTCGCTGGGAAGGCCTTAAGCCATATTCTTTTTAAAATGTTTATGTAGTTTAATCATGTTATATACCATTAACAAGAAGAATATCAAACATTGAGATGGAACATTTCAACATGATAACCCTCGGCATGACAACGCTCCGCAATTAAAAGCTAAATAGAGAAAGTGGTTAGGAAGTTTGGCACCACCCGTGTTATATTGCAGATCTTGCTTCGTCCCATTGCCATTGATTTTAATCGATGCAGAGCACTCCACAAGAATACGCTATATTTTCGAACAGGGTGGCCGAAATTAGTTTAATTGGCTCTTGGCTTAAAAAAATCAGTTATTTGACGCGTAATCCATGTTTACAAAAAGATAAAGAAAAAAATTAATAGCTACATTTATATATGTTTTACAACAAGCACTTAAAATTGACGACCAATCAGTCTTCGGAAATAAACCGAATATTATTTAGCGTACGACTAACACACCCAGAAACGATATCTATTTTTTTAGTGTTTGTGTATTAATACACAACCCTTAAAACCGTTCATAGCTATTTTCGAGAAAATAGTGTTCTGTACCGCAGTTCTGTAATTTTTTGAATTTAACTATCAAAATCGTTAAGTAATGAGAAATCGCGGTTACTAACGAATTTGTTATTCTTTATTTAAAATAAGCAAATATTTTTGTTTAGAAATATCGACGACAAATATCGGTAAAATATAAGAACGTCAAAGTTAAAATTTTTAACCTTCCTATACCCGCGCGTTGGTCTGTGAGACCGACAAAACGATTTTACGTAAATATCTATTTTCCCAGAAACTCTACAAAGTTTAATTTTCTGTTAGCTTCCGCTTTTTTACAAGCTCCTTTTTAGTGTTGGTTTGGTATTTGCACTAGACAAGCGTGTTGGTGTATTCCATAACAATTGGTCTGTGAGACCGACGCGTGTATATGTGTGCTACATGCAAACAGTATTTTTGTTTGGAACGTGTAGTGCGATATGCCCCGATTTTTATTAAAGGCTTAAAACTAAGTCAACCTATGATTTCTGTATTGTGCAAGGAGTGCTTTTCAGTTGGTATAAGTTATTTTTTTAGTTATTTGAAGAAAGAAAAAAAATATGTTTTTGTTTTGTTTTTGTAGTATCTAAGAAAAAACTTTCGATTTTGATGGCTTATTTGTTAAGGACTAAAAATCAATTAAATAAATGAATACAAATTTAATGCGTGGTTTTATTTTTTTGTTATATCATCGAGATTAATAAATAGAATATCTTTTTTTTTAGTTTTGTTTCAAAAAACTAGTATTTCTCGGTCTGTGAGACCGTGGGCGGGTATATGTGTTACAAAAATTAGCGCGGGTATAGGAAGGTTAACATTTATAAGATTTTGTTTGTCGTGCTTAATTCCCAATTTTTATTCTTGATAAAAACACTGAAATTTATTAATTCATTTACATTAATTACTAGCTGGCCGTCCCGGCTTCGCTCGGTAGCTGATTACTAATGATCGATGGAGCCGTTTTCTGATTTAAGGTAAATCGAAAAAAGTGGGCTTAAAAGTTGGCGGGGAAATATTTTCTTTCCTTTAAAACCTAAATTGGACCATGGCGAACCTTTTAAAGAAAAAAATCGTCCAAATCGGTCAAATAAATAGAAAAAGTGGGCGTAAAAGTAGGCGTGGTAAATTTTTCTTTCGATGAAAACATAGAATGGATTAACACGAACATTTGAAAAAAAATTAGTCAAATCGATGGAGCCGTTTTCTGATTTTAGGTAAATCGACAAAAGTGGGCGTAAAAGTGGGCGGGGCAAAATTTTCTTTTCGTACAAAAGTAAGTTGGACCATGGCGATAATTTTAAAGGAAAAATCGTCCAAAACTGTCAAGCCGTTCTCAAGTAATGCGCTTAATAGAAAAAGTGGGCGTAAAAGTAGGCGTAGTAAATTTTTCTTTCGATGAAAATTTTAAATGGATTAATACGACCATTTAAAAAAAAATTTGTCAAATCAATGGAGCCGTTTCCTGATATTAGGTAATTCGAAAAAAGTGGGCGGGGCAAAATTTCTTACGTATAAACCTAAGTTGGACCATGGCGATCATTTTAAAGAAAAAATCGTCAAAATCGGTCAAGCCGTTCTCAAGTTATGCGATTAGCAACAGACAACAGTTCATTTTTATTATATAGATTTATTAAAATTAATAAAAAATATAAAATTAATTTGCTGTAAAATTTTTTTTTAATAAAACATTAATTAAATCGACTAAATATTGATTATATTTCCAAACAAATTGGTTAGTTTCAAATCTTTTTATACATAGGGAAAAAGTTCAAGGTGCCCGAACCTCTCTAGTACAACATTCTGCTCATACTTTTTGCACCTATTCTACTGTATGTGAGGAATATATCATATGCTTGTGCTTATGTGTGTTACATATTTACTTATAGGTTCTACACCACTTGTTAGTATACCCATTGACTCGGAATGGATCTAACGAGGTCCGTCCTTCCATCCGGCTGGGTGGTTGTCTGCCTAAGCTAAACTTGTGCGCAAAGTTCTTTTCGGAATAGGGTTTTTGTGCCCATAAACCGTCTTGTTTTTGTTTTTAAGATGTTTTGGTTTAAAAAGGACCAACAATACTTTATGGCCACCTATGAGCATAGCAAATGTAATTGGAATCGGTCCCATACAAATACACTCCTGAAATTAGCTTATGAAAAGTAAATTTTATAATAGCTTCTATCTCATCTCATAGTAGAAATCATAGTAATAGCAGTAGATATTAAGACAAAATTTGGCATTGAAATCTCTTATGTAAATCCTAACCTCACAACATACTCTTTCTGGCGGAAACATGATTTCCTATGGGTTCCAAATACTGCGGCTTATGATCTGGCTTCATCGACTATCTATTTCTTACTATTTTTGAATTAAAAATTGGCTTATTTACTAAATATTTTTAATCTTTTAACAGTACATTTATTATCGTTATTATTTAACGAGAACTTTTTTCTTGTCGTTAGCTACTGACATTTTTTACCGATAAAAATTGTTAAAATTTCATTATAGAATAGCTATTAATGACAATTATCGTTAAAAAGTTACAATTATCGTTATAAAGTTACAGAATTTCAGTGCTGTTCTTCCCCAGTAAAAAATGTGCTCCAAAAGAAGCAGGCTTTGTGTATGAATTCATACCTCAAATCGCTTCAAACCTGCTGATTTTTGTATGAGTTGTTCCCGGTTTGGAGGACGTTTTTCTGCTGACAATAAGCGCTTCTTTTAACAAGAAAACAAAACAAAGCACTCCTGAAGTGCTTTTTAAGGGCTAACTAAATTAACATATTCATAAATGTTTTGCTTCTACTTATTTAAATGCCTTTTTTAATAATTTTCGTAAACAATAATTTATTTTTATTTTTTTTGCTTTAAAACCTTCTTCGTTGTCAGAACTGAAAAAGCAGCTTTTTCTATATTTTATTCTTTATCATGTACTGCTGTATAAGAGCTCTCTTATTGAAGCGCTCGAATATGAGCTTTTTTTTCTTAAGTGCTTCAAAAAACCCAAATTTTTTTTACTGGGTCGTTATAAAACAGAACAATTGTAGTGGTTCTGTAGACATACATTTTTATTTCATGTTCGATAGTGTTTTTTTTACATTAATAAAAAATGAGCAAACAAAAAAAAATTTACCAACGCTTTGAATTAAGCGAATTAAATTTATTTTAGCTTAGTTTTCCTTTCTTATTACTCTTTAACCTTAATAATTACGAAATATTAAAAACATATAATTTTGCTCTTTCAAATTTCAAGTTTAAAATAACTTTAATTCACTAAACTATTTGTTATTTTGTACAAGAATCTCAGCATAACTAAAGTCTAAGTATAATGAGTATGACAATGATGATTATGATGGTTGACTTAACTAAGTACTTGATAGAATACAGAACAACAAATATGATAATCATGACGATAATTATGTGATAGGGTTGAGGGTGTTTCCATAGCACGTACAGATATTTCCAGTCAAATATGACGAGAAACTAGTCGTAGCTGTAATTGTTGCTACTTATGTGTGTATGTGTATTACTGTGCGCATAACTAATGTTAAAAGCTTGACATTAATTAAGAGTATTTGATTGTGCAAAATGTCAGCAACAAAACAGACATTTAATTCAAACAATCATACCATTTATGCACAAGTATGTCTAATGATATCATTACAGTGGAAATTATTTATAAAATACTACAATAAATGTCAAAGTAGGTACTTTTGTTGTTTTAGTTGATTTATTTATGAGAATATTTCCTTGCAAGATTTAAGTGATGTCTTAAATTAATAATTGAAAACTTGTTTGTAGTTAAGTTTTATTTAATGTTCAAACATAATTTATCTATTTACAATATATTATAATTGTAAATGATGTCATACAGACATCTTGTCTGTACACAGAAAAAATTCTCCAAAATTTTTCACCAATTAAAGCATTAATCAAAAATAAAATCAGTTTTAATTACAAATTTAATCAAGTGAATTAAACGTTTAATCAAGTGAATTAAACGTTTAATTAATACTATTAACTGGTTTAATTGATGCTATTAATTTGTTTACTGGTGCAAATTTAATTAATTTTTTAATTAATATCACAAACTTTTTAATTGAAATCAATTTTTATTTTTTTCTGTGTATTGAGTTAAGTTTTTTTTAACCTTTAATAATGTTAAGTTCTTAATTGGACATTTTTTGATGTGATCCAGAGATCAAATACCCTTACTATGTTTGGCGTTCATAATACACTTAGAAAAAAATTTTCAGTGTTGGCCCCAGTAAACTCAAAAATTACTTAGCTGTTTGTAAAAATATTCTAAAACATATAAAATTACACAATAAATATAAAACAAAGTTTTTGCCACTCATTCAAGTGGATTTTTTGAAATAAATTTATTATTATTCATCAAGACACATTTATAACAGGTACTTATTTTAAAGAATGTTTATTTTATATCAGCTGCACAGAAAAAAATAATTTTCATATTTGAATACGAAAATCGCATATTTGATTACAAAAATTCTTGAATTTTCTGCGATGACGATTTTTGCGGTATTGATAATTGAACCTGTATTTTTTTATTTATTAATGATGATGTCATAAATTTAAAATTTTTTTATTTTTATAAAAACACTAAAATTTATTATGCGGGGATAAGTAAGTTCCTATGCGCATTTCACTGGTTGCTTAGGCCAGATCATCAGGAAACCTTTTCCAAAGACTTTGGCAAAACTAAATATATTATTCAAATAAAACTGTAAAACAAATGAGAATTATGAGCTATTTAAAAATGGACAAGAGTTGTTAAAATACTGTCTTTACTTTGATTCAAATATATTTTTTATTAAATATGAAGAAATATTTAATTATTTCATTATTAAATATGTTTTATTGAGTGCTATTTTGCAAAGTGTAAATTTGATAAATTTTTTCTTTGAATCAAACAAAAAGTTTGTTTACCTAAAATTTTATTTTTAACAAACTGTGTTGTTAAAAATTTTCTTGAGATATTTTTTCTGTGTGTAAGGACCTTTAGAATAAAATTCTTTTATAGTCCAGAGGATGACATTATTATATTTTATTATTCAACCTATTAAACAATTTGGCAAAATTAAGAGCAATTAATTGCTGTTTAAATCAAGAAGACGATCAGAAACAAATATAAACAAACTTTGACAAACAAGCTACATAAAATGCAAAGTGAAAAAATAACCACATGAGCTGTCAAGACCAGTGTTTAAAAAAGCTGCAGTTGAGATATAAAAGTCATTAGATTTTGCTGTAACTTCGACTTCTTCATTTGCCATTGGACAAAATAAACTGTTGCCTTTACTTCTGATTCGTCAAATGAAAACAGTCGCAGTCAAGGCAAAAGCAAAAAACGAAAAGTTGTATTTCTTGGCTATTTTTGATGAGCTATGCATTTGTTTTGAAATTCGTTAAACTCAATACTGAAAAATTATATTATTTTTATGTATGAAATTTAAGGCATTCATATGAATGGTCAGTATGTATTTAAAAGTGTGTTCAAATGGCTGATGAAGATAATGATAATAAATATCTCGAGAAAATAGTTTTCATATTTTAAACTGCTCTTGAAAGAATCAATAAATAGAATTAAACATAAATATATTAAAAGTCTATGAACATTTTTTCATTATAATTGTTACTTGTAATGCCTGTGTTTAAGCTACGAACTCCACTAAAACTCGACTTAGAAGTAGAATGCAAAACGAACATTTAGACGCGTTATTAAGAGTTATAAGTTGCCCTTATCTCGTACCATCGTTAAAAAAAGCAATACCCTTACAATGTGTTCCAAAAAAGGAGACAAATAGCGAGCTTTACCGGTGAAGCGTTTTAGATATATAATAAAACTGCAACTATATACAAATATAAAATATCTTTTTTTGTTGCTTTAAGTAGACTACTATAAACTATTTTACAGTAAACATCGTACCGTTTTTGTGTTCACTAGCTATTTTTAATTTTTTCTAAATACAAATTAAGCAAAATATATATCATGGCGACTTTTTTTTAATTTTTGGCGTATTTCAGCGATACGGAATAAAATAATTTTTTAGGATTTATAAAAAATATTTTTAATAAATAAAATATATATTTTACTGCCAAAAACTTGAAAATAAAGGCTTTGGCGATTTTAGCGGTTTTTGACATTGAATTCTGCGAAAAAGGTCAAAATCAATCTGACAACCCTGCATATACGTACAAATGTACATAAATCAAGCAGCAGCTTATTTTTTTTTCTTCCAACAAGTGATTAAATACATAATAGGAAAACGAACTTCCAACTGCAAAATCAAAACAAAACAAAAACAACGTCGTCCCATCTTCGTTAACTTCGGGATTTTTTAAAAGTTTCAGATATTATACACAGAAAAAATTCTCGAAAATTTTTCACCAATTGAAGCATTAATCAAAAATATAATCGGTTTTTTCTTTTAATCAAGTGAATTAAACGTTTAATTAATTCTATTAACTGGGTTAATTGATACTATTAATTTGTTTACTGGTGCAAATTTAATTAATTTTTTAATTAATATCACAAATTTTTTAATTGAAATTAATTTTTATTTTTTTCTGTGTACAAAGAAAACTGTAAAGCGAATGAGAATCACAAACACTCAAGTCTAATTTGCAACGATATCAAAGCTATTAAAAAATGGACAGGAGTTGTAAAAATACTGTTTTTACTTTGATTCAAATATTTTTTTTATTGAATATAGAGAAATATTTAATTATTTCATTATTAAATATGTTTTATTGAGTGCTATTTTGCAAATCGCAATTTTGATACATTTTTTCATTGAATCAAATTAAAAGTTTGTTAATCTAAAATTTTAATTTTTAATTAACTGTGTTGTTAAAAATTTTCTTGAGATATTTTTGTCTGTGTAAGCGGTTATATATCGTAATTAACAAAATGTAAAGATCTTAGATCTTCTACCCTTTCTTCTTTTTTTTTGATGTGTTATTTTAAAAGCAAAATTACACATTTTCAAAATGTTTCTATAAATTTCATTGTTTTCTTTTAGCGCTTTTTTCTATTCTTTACTATTTTCACCCTTTTTTCTTCAACCCTGAAGCTTTTCTTCATTTTAAAAATGGAAACAGTCTGCTTTACACATGCAGTATACTAATGTGTTGTCCACCACTGCTCTATATATGTAGATGTCTATAAAACAGCCGTAAAACATTATTATCACCATTACAATTATTTCGCAGACATAATTATCGCCCTCATCAGCAACATCATCAACGTCATCATCATTAAAATCTTTTAACATTAAAAACAACTTCATTGTAATTAATGTTGACATTGTAGTCATTTCTGACTTTATTGTTAAATTAATTTTCCCTTTTCTCTCGTTCTCTCTCCATATAAGTTCAGGAACTCTTTTGGCTCAAAATACTTTTTCATTAAACATGGAAAAAGATGGATGCATACAAAATCTTTTCTTTTATTGTAATTAAGAGACACAAGTCAATTTATTTTCCAATAAATCATTTATTAATTTGTGTTAAACGTTGCATAAGTTCAAGGTTGGTTTGTGCCGTCTGAATCGGTTTCAAATAATTGCAATTAAATTTTTTTTCTATTGAACTTTTTTTTTTGGCATTTTGAGCATTTGAGAATACTTGAATATTGTTGTAGCTTTAAAGATTTTTTTAAAACTTTTTCACTAAAAATGTTCTCCAAACAATTTTAACTATTATTTTTTTATAAAGAAGTATTTCACTGAATTTGTTTTTTAATACTTTTACTGAAAACTATTTATGAAATATTTTAAACCTTCTATCTCCGCAAATGTGGATAATGCTGTTTTTTTTTTAACAAAAATCTTTTTTTATATCAATGCTAATATTCAGGTATGTTCTAGTTTTCGACTCTAATTGAAAAAGACAAATTTTTTTAATCCGCATAATTCATAAATTGGTGTTCTCAAATCCGCATGTATTTGTATATTTAAAGTTTTTGTTCGAAAAAAAATTTTGGTGAACTAAATATCTCGTAATTTGCTAACCGCAGCATGATAGTGAAGTCTAATACATATTTATTAAAATTCGTGAAAGCTGTAAAGAATAACAGGGAAAATCGTTTCTATCGCGAACATGGCTAAAATTTGCGAAAAATTGCAAACTTTTTAACAAACACTAAAATTTATTTAAAATCACTAAATGGGTAAAAAAAACAAAATGCGAAAATTACCGAAAATTTTGTATTATTTTAAACAAGCCAAAAATTCGTTAAAAAAAGACAAATAAGCGGAAATTCGCAAAAATTTGCTAACAGCGCACAGTGGGGTGAAACATATATAAAACGAGGATTAGTTCAGAGAAGCCTGTAATTTATGACGACAATTTTTTTTTGGATTCTGTGTATATTTATTAATTTTAATTTAAACTTAAAAAAAATCAATGTAATTTTTTCGAACAATATATTTTTTTTTGAAACAAAGCACATTCATTGCTAAAATATGGAATTAAAAATCACCTTCATAATTATCTTCACCTTCATCAAAATCATAATCTTCATGTTATCATCATCAACATCGGAAATATTTAGCAGAATAAGCAAATCAAGTGCTGATTTTGTGGTAAATTTAAATTATGTAGTTTTTTATCATAATTTACTAAATCTTTTGTAGGTTTTTCATTTTTGTACCAATCTGTTGGGCGAAAAATGTTCGTATAAATATAATCTAATGTCGCAAGCAATAAAACATTAACATTTTTAAATCATTGGTTTAAAAAAATAACTTGAAAAGAGCAAATTTGAACAAAATCATAAAATGTTCAATGAAGCTTGAACTTTTGTCCCCTGTTACTCTGTCATTTCTTGGCCAATCTTAACTAGCAATCCATGGTTATTTTAGAAATTGTATTACCTTTCACTAAAAAGAAAGAAATACATAATCCGTTAAAAATTTTTAAAGATATTTGCATTTCAGTCACATTATCTATTTTAAAAACACAAATAACACAAATATCTCAAAAACTGTTCTACTTTTGACAATTCTGACTTCATATTCGGATTCAGGGGAAAATTTTACATAAAGACTAGCTGTCAGATTTATTTGGTAACGACTTTGTTGAAATTTTGTGACGTAGTGTAATCATTTAAACGAAACAAAACAGAAAAAACAAGTTAATGTGTTTCACAAAATCTAAAATATTTTCAAATGGGGCAACAACGGGCAAGATTTTTTTTTTTGATTATGCAAGCTGAAAACCATATTTTAAGAATATATAAAAAGTTTTACCCAAGTTTTCTCACAAACATTTTGAAAATCAACATTTCCTTAAAAATACTCATTTTTTTTGACCAATTTAAAAAAAAAAAAAAAATTAAAAATACTTCCTCGATATTTTTCTTAACAAAAATGTATTAATAAATTAGCTAAATACCTGAAGTTGATGGATCCTTTTAAAAAAATTAGTGTTTTCTAAGAAACAATTCTCTTAAATCGCAATTAAAATATCTTGATTTTCACTTTTTAGCAAATATTTCCAAATTACAAAATATTATTTAAATTTGGCAGCGTATAACAAAAAAGTAAACAACATAGATCCACAGTTTTTACAGTTATACGTGTTGAATTTTATCTTCTTTTATATGGTACCAAATACTTATACGAAAAACTAACTTTATTTTTGAATTTATCCTCGTTTTTGGTATTGTTCACCCCTCTGTGCAGCGGCTTGATAGCAAAGCTTACTACATATTTATTTATTTATTTATTTATAAAATTCGCGAAAAATTGCAAAATTTGAAACAAACCCAAAAACTAATTTGAGATCGATTAAAAAATAAAATTATCGGAAGATACGGAAGATACCCCCAGTTTTTTTCACTAAAAATTTTTCACTCAAAATGTTGCACAAAAATTTTTTCTCTAAAAATGTTTTCCAAAATTTTTTTATTTAAAATATTTTATCAAATATAGGGTACGTTCGTAAATGCATCAAAACTGTGCATCACTGCTGCAGTGATGCAAAATTTTGTTGCTGATGCGTGATCACCAGTTGCACTTGTGATGCTGATGCTTTTTTACTGCACAACAGCTGTGCAAAATTTGAGTTTTTGAACACAAGCTAAATTTTAAAAGTTTAATGAGCGAACAAAAAATTATAAAAAAATATGTTATCAACAATCGCGATGGCAAATTTTATTGAAAATATTTAACCAAAAGTAATAGTTTTCTTATAAATTACAAGAAAAAGCATCAAAAAAAAAGAACAATAAAACGATTTCTTTAATTTTAAAAGTTATTGCATCAGAAAATTAACTGATGCAATAATTGCCAATATTTGCTGCAGAACTGCGGCATCACTGCATAAAAAAACTTTTGACACATGAAAGTACTGCCAAGTTTCTTACAAGTGATGCATTAATGAACATTCAACTTTACTAATGCGCAACTGATGCGCAACAACTGCATTTACGAACGTACCCATACTTTTACTAAAAATATTTCTATGTTCACTAAAAAACGGTTTTCAGAAATAATATTTTTCCTGAAAATTTTTACAAAAAATATTTTTACTGCAAAGTTTTAATTAAAATAATTTTCATTGAAAGGTATAAAATATAACTCTAAATAAATCCTCTTCAATGTAATTTACAGGATCAGTTGCTTTTATTTTTAATGGCAATGCTATTATTAGCAATGACAATTAATGGCATTTCAGACATGCTTGTTATATTTCTAAATAACGCACTTCATACCCAACAGTAAATTTCTGTAGAAAGATTTGTTTAAAAATAGATCAGTGACACGACTTTAACTACTGTGTTACTCTATTTATAAAACCAGCAGCTAACAATTTTGATTAATTAAATCGAATATGAACTACAAGGATTTTTATTCAGAATTCATCTGCTGTTATGAATTTATCTCTAACTAAGCAACACTAAATTATTAGAAAACAAACAATTAAAAATTTTTCATGTCTATAACCACTAATTAATTGATAAGCAAAATAAATGACACATTTTTAAAATAATAACATTTATTTAGTCAGATTTTTGGATTGAAATCTTAAAAAACAAAATGTTTAAAAATTATGAAAAAAAAAAATAAATAACAATTTGGTAAAGACTAGAATAAGATAATAGATAGTTTTAGTACGAGTACTAATGATAAAATATCCAGTCAGGTAAGACAATTGTTCCAAAATATAAAACAAGACACAAAAAAGGGTTCAAAATTAAATGTTGTAAAAGCATCATAACATCATTATTATCATGATGGTCTCTATTAGGGGCGAATTTATATGCGAATTCTATATTTGCAAACGTTGCAATGAAAGGTCTGCAATGCAATGCCGATTATACTTATTGGACAACGACATATATGAAGACATGGTCGAATGAATTTAAATTAAATCTGTGCATGGGTTTTACAGTGATTTTCCACACATGAACATAGAAAATTAAAATGTCAAAACATGCGACATATACAGCATATGTTTTTAATAGTGAATTGTAACCAGTGTTCTAAAATAAACACTAAACATCGCTTCTTAGTGTTCGGTTCGGTAGATTTGTAAAAAACCCAAACGATTATAGTGTTTGTGTAGAAAGTCATTAATAAAATAACGTTTCCCTGTTTGTCATCTTTCGAACACAAAAATAATACTGCTCTTATCCAACTTAACATAAGATGAGAATACATTTAATTCCGTTCGGTTTTTTTTTAAACCACAAACTTCATTGTGTTCGGTTCAGCTCATTAATGTTCGTCCCTTTTGGCTGAACCAAAAATTTTTTGCAAAAACAACATACACATACGAAAAAAAACAAAAAGCCAGCAAAATAATGTTACACCAACAAAACATACACACAATACGCACACAAGCTGTTCGCTGCTAAAATTTTATGTTTGTACATTTCTTTATCAATGTAAAAAAAGAAACATTAAAGAACATTTAAATATAGTGTTTGTCTACAGTATCACTACCATTGTTCTGTTTTTTTTTTCTTTTTTTTTTTTAACGAAGAACAGAACACTATAAAATGTTCGGCTCTTTCTTGAAAATAGTTACGAACGGTATTAAGGGTTGTGATCGTCTACACAAACACTAAAAAATAGCTATCGTTTCTGGGTGAGTGAGCCGAACGCTAAATAATTTTCTTTTTATTTTCGAACACTGATTCTAACCATTTGCATGACTTATTATATACAATAAAACTGCGAATAAAATTATTTATTACAATTGTTATTACCTACCAGGAATTTCTCTTGAAGTTTTATTAAAAAAAATATTTAACCGAACTCTACTGCAGTATAATAATACAGTGCAATCAATATTTTTGAAGTTTTCGAGTGCAAACTCCTTCTCGTGTGGGATTTCTCGAAGTGCATATCTTGTTTTCGAACCAAAATTCGAAAATACAACGTAACCTCGGCTAAAGTCACTCTCTATAAACGCAACTCCTCAATAATCGCAACACCCGAAGTCTTAACATTGTTGACTTTGTACGAGACTTTTTAAAAAACGAAACTTTAGTTTTTTTTTTTTTATAAATGAATTCAAAACTGCAAACGTACATGCACATGGTGTATTGACTTGCCAAGGTGGCTTCGATTTCAACACAGACACTTACCATAAAACAAAAACAATAGGAATTTTGGATTTTGAATTATTTTACATGCATTAAAATATTGTTTTAGGTAAAATACTAGGGATTCTAATACCGGTCCTGCCGATACCGAAATACGGCGTTGGAAATACCGGGATTTTTTAGTTTTTGAAATTAAACCACCCTTTATAATTTGAAAATTGTTATATTCTTGATGCTTTGTATTTAGATGTTTTTATTCCATAAATAATACCGAGTGCCCCGGTAGGTTAGCTGGTAGTGAGCTAGTCTATCAGCGCCGGGGTTGCGGGTTCGATTCCCGCCAGAGACTCTGGTTTCTTTCCTGCTTCGCGGGGATTAGCTTAACCCCTTAACCCCTTAACCACTAACACCGTCTACAGACGGTAATAACAAAATTCTAGTTATTATAAATTCTGTGATTCCCCCACTAAGACAGTCAAAGGCTTTCTTATAAAGCATAAAATTACTTAGCCAGCAGTGTTAATTTGAACATCGTCACTGTGTTAGTTGAAGAGAAATATTAATTTTCAATTAGATTTTGGTGATAACTGCCAAAAAAATTCGGTGGAATATTAGTGAAAATAAAAATGAAAAAAAAAAATATATTTCTAGCAACTAAATCAAATTTTTCTGGTAAGTATTATATATATTTATATTGATATTTTTTAATTAGTTTGATGTATGAGCAATTAATCTCGTTTATATTTAGTTGTGAGTGAACACCGTCAGTAGACGGTGTTAGTGGCTAAGGCGAAAATAATATTGTGTAACGAAACGTAAATAATTTTGTGTAACGGCTCAATGCCGAAAACAAAGAAAACTCTGATAGCAACCGAAAAGGAAAAGAACTAACTATGTACAAGTTTCGCTTACAAATTGCTAAGGAACTGTGTATTTCTACTGGAAATCGAAGTATCAGTCGTCCTTCATCTGGCGAAGAGCCAGCTATAAGCAGCTCTGTTGGAAAGAGTGCAATTCATCCTCTAGTAAGCTTGAGATTTGATAAAATAAACCATTTTTCTGAATGGGGTTCATAAAAGTCATGTAAACATTCCAAAAAGTCAGATACACATACGTTTTGTACAAAATGCAAGATTTATTTATGTTTTTCAAAAGCAAAAAACTGCTTTACAAAATACCATATTGATGCGTAATTAATTTTATGTTAGTTTTAAGTCTTTTTTTCGGATTTATTTAAATTAAAATAGTCTACAGACGGTCTTACGTTTTTCTCACCTACTGCGTTTAAAAAGCATTTTTTCAGCAAACGGACTTCAAATTCGTGCTTTTCAACCTAAATGCACCCTAAAATCAAAATTATTGAAATCAAATAATTCGTATTTGATTTTCAGTGGTTAAAGGGTTAATGAATTCAAAATAAAAAAAAAAAAAAAATAAAAAAAAAATAAAAAATAAAAAAAAACAATACCGGTATTGCAATCCCTATAAAATACCTTTAAAAAGTTTCATGTACGAGTGCTATCGGCGGATAAGAATAACACTTCAGTTATCCCATTAGCCTACATTTCTATTGGTTGCGTTAACCGAGGTTGCACTGTAGAAGTAAAAAAATGAGAGGTTTTCACAAATCGTCAATTCTTTTTAATAATGAAACACTTTCTCCCCGGAACTCTTTGAAAAGACTTTCGAAATACAAAAGCGGTTCTTTTTTAGAATTTTTTAAGTGGAAGTTATTTAGATTTTTGGAAACATGTTTTATGCGCTTATTTTCCAATTAAAACTGCATAAAAATCCAGCCCATATTCATTATATTTATCCATTTATCCTATTTAATTTCATTAAACAAACTCAGACTCTGTGCTTTACAACACCAGCCCTCCCCGTACCAGACCAATTAGTTTTGCAATGACCCAAGTTTGTCTTTACCACCATTCTCTAGCTTTTGCGAGACTTCTTTTTGTTTTTTACAGTTGTAGATTTTAAAGCAACAAGAACGCAAAATTATAGCACAACCACTAAAATAAAAACGTAAAACGTAAAAAAGAGTGGTAAAATTGCCAGCAACAAAAACATTTCGATGGTCATAAAAAGAGTTGGGTTTTTATTTAATGTATCCAAAAAATAAAGAAAGAAAATAAAATAAAATACAGAGAAAAATAAAAACAGCAACAACCAGAATATTTTTAATGACTTTTTAAATGTAATGAAAGTAATTTTCTATACAATTCTCTGTGAACTTTATAAATGTAAATGGAAGTTTATTTATGTTTGACTGTCGGTCTATCTGCTGTAAATTATAGAGTCTCCCACTACATTTACAGTGGGATGGTAAAAAAGTATTTTTTTTTGTTAAATAGTCAATTAATTGTTTTGGGATCTTTTTGGCGGCAGGAATAAGTTTTTATCAAAAAACCGTTTTTACAGAAAAAAAAGAATTATTCACTAATTTTATTCAATTTTCAAAATTGTATTTACGCGGTCATAAAATATCCTTTATCATTAGTGCGAAATTATATTCCTGTATCAGGTGAGAAATCTAGCCGTGATTTATCGACATGGGATTCTTATTCAGAAACAGCATTTGATTCCTAGATTAGTTTATAAAGGCGTTTTCCAAGTAATGACTAGATTTAAAGGGCTTTAAAACCAAAGGTTATTCAATCCCATGTAAACCTTTTTCCAATTAATTTTTTTTTCCCTTGGCAGAAGTGCAAAGTACCGAAAGGGCTAGTTTGTGTCCAATAGAGTAGTCCTTAGACTGCCTGCGGTGCTTGGATTATGGCCGGTAAAAGGATTTATTACATGGACTCTATTAAAAAAAAGAAACACTAAAAAAAAACACAGAAACGCCTTTTCTTCAGAGTCTTAACTACTCCTCTTTGGCCAATAGACCATAATCCAGCAGAGACCATAAAAACCACGGTAATAACATTTACAAATTTTCCTAATGCGAGGTAATCTAGTCATTCTGAACATCATTTTCGAGAATTAGGCTAAAGAAGTTATCAATGCGAAAGATTCAGAGGATTGTGTCAGGTAAAAGGTTGTACTGGAGGTAATATTAAGACTTAATCCAAGTCCGCTTATAGCAAGTTATTTCTCCCTTTTGAAAGTAAATATTTCCCAAAAAAGATTTCCAAAAGCTCTACATTGTTTAATGTATAATTCCTTTTGATCTTCTTACATAAACATATACCTAAAGGCTTAAATTAATTAAAATTGTAATTTTTCCTTATCCCACTGTATATTTTCAATTGTTCCTTTTTTTGTCTTTTAAAACTACCACACAAACTTCAAAGCCCATACCTATTCGTTGGAAACTGAGAGGGAATTAAACAAATGGCATAAAATACAATTTAATTTTGTTAAATGAGAGCAACAAGACAAAAGGAATTAACGACAAGCACAATATGGATGAAGGAATGAAGGGACAAGTTGAACACAGACGACTTTAAGACACACTTAATTAATCAGGAAAAAAATTGTATACAATAATAATCTAAGATGTTGCCAAGGCCTGGTAATTTCTGGAAAAAAATTTTATTGTACAAGAGTTAAAATGTATTTTAAGCAATTAAAAATCGGTAAGTTTGCACCCTAAAGAAACAATTTAAATCAGCGTTTAAAAAACTGCTGTCAAAGTAGAAAAACTGCCATTTCTTCCACTTTTTCATTTATCATTGGATAAAAAAAAGCTGTTGCTTTTATGTTCTGATCCATTAAATATAAACAGTTGCTGTCAAACCAACTCAAAAAGCGAAAAGTTGTTCACAATTTTTCGTTTTTTCTTCGATAGTTTTTGGTTTCGACTGCAGTTTTTTAAACCCTGATTAAAATGTATTCCTCAAATAAATGGATCTTCGAGCCATAAAATATTTTAAACGAACTTGTAGCCTCATCGCTAATTTTTTTATAAATTTATTCTACTGTAGAATGTAAACAATAAAATGATAAATTAAGACACAGTTGAAATTTGTTCCTCAAATAACTAGTCCTTCGAACCATAGAAGAACATGCTAAACAAATTTGTTAATTCATGGTAAATATTTTATAAATTTATTCAACTGTAGCGTGTTAATAATAACATTAAAAACTTTTATACAGCTTAAATTTGTTCCAGAAAGAACTGCTCCTTCGAAGAAGCAGTTAAAATATGTTCCTCAAATAACCGGTTCTTTGAACCATAAAAGAACACTCTACACCAACTTGCAACTCCATTGTAAATATTTTAGAAATTTATTTTCCAGTAGGGTGTTAATAATAAAATGTAAACCTAAGCAAACATTTTGTAAAAGCTCTTGTAATAAAAAGTCGACCAATTAATTAGTATCCAACTCTTATACATACTTAAGTTATCTTTCTGTTATATGTTGTTGTTGTTGCTACTGCTGCTACCGCTGTTGGGTTGTCGTAATTCTACAGATGCTGAGTCTATAATTGAAGTAAATGTATGTGTTTTAGGTCTGGCCCTACAATTCTGGAGAGTATATTCGACTGTACCAGAAAGTTAACACGCAGCTTTGGAATTAGTAATTTTAATGTATAAGAATTATAGAAAAAAAAATTTTTTTTTGAAGATAACCATGTTCTAATTACCGCTTTTAACCGCTAAAACCCTATTTTAAGGTAATCAAAAGTAATATCAATTGCTTCTCCTTTGCATTACAAAGCGTGTTATATGATCTCTTAATATTTTGATGTGAGTCAAGTATTGCGATATTAGCAAAAGATTTATTAGGAAGGATTTTCAAACTTCCGGGTGGCGCCAGCTTTTTTTAAAAAAAATGTGTTAATGTATTTTATGTCCGTGTCTTTTCTGTACTTCAGTGTGTGTCCTTTGTCTGCTGTCATTGTTTGTTTGTATGTGTCTAGTGTATCAAGTGTATTTGTATAGGTATGTAGACTTGTGCTTACTTTACAGTTACAAAGTATAAAGGATTAATTAAAGTGAACGAAGGATGATGATGATGATGTTAATGCATTCACTTCATCTTCTACTAACAACTGCTGGTTCAAACATGAATTTCGCTAAATATTTACTTTATAATGAAGGCGGCCTCTTTAGTTGTTGCTAAGGAGAGTGTAGAGGTATAACATAATAGAGGCGATCAAATTGTTGTTGTTTAGTTGGACAATTTTTTAGTTTTTGGCATAGGATTATTATAACAGCAACAACAAATAAATATCAACATAAAATTAAACGTGTTTGATGTTATCCTTTAAGTTAATAAATTTATACAGTCAGAAAAATTTTTTAATAGTTAAAGAGTTAAAGAGTTAAAAAAATCGGAAAATTTTAAAGGGTCCGCCAAATAACTTTTTTTTTTTTGAAAATGCTATAAAAAAAAACTACTGAATATTTTCTCAAATTACTTTTTTTATTTGAAAGTACAATCCTTTCGATTAATAATGGAAAATAATTTCATTCAAATGGCTGCCTCGGCTGGCCATGCAGTTGCCTACAAGATCGGTCCAATTTTAAAGCACATTATCGATTGTGTGCAGCTGTATTTTACCAATGGCTTCACGAATATTGTCCTTTAAAGCGTCAATTGCCTCTGGCTTGTCGGCGTAACACTTATCTTTGACGGCACCCCACAAATAATAGTCCAACGGTGTCAAATCGCAGCTCCGAGGTGGCCAAACGACATCAGTTCTGCGGCTGATAATGCGATCTTCAAAAACAGGGCGCAAAACATCGAGAGTAGATTCGGCTGTGTGGCACGTAGCGCCGTCCTGTTGAAACCAAATGTTTCCAATATCCTCCTCTTCAATTTTTGTGAACAAAAATTCGTTCAACATGGCCCGATAACGATCGCCATTGACTGTAAAGGCCACTCTTTGCTCATTTTCGAAGAAAAATGTCCCAATTATGCCTCTGGACCAAAATCCGCACCAAACAGTGACTCGTTTTGGGTGCATCGGCTTTTCAATGTATGCGTGCAGGTTTTTTGTGCCCCAAATGCTACAATTTTGCTTGTTTACATAACCGCCAAGATCAAAATGAGCTTCATCCAAAATCCGTACGCAATTTTCGCACACATTCTGCAACATTACCATGATTTTCAAAGTTATGTCGCAATATTTCCCAGCGTTGTTCAAGCGTATACGCAACCATATTCGTTCAGCGGAAGGATAAAACTAATTATCTGTCAAATCAGACATGAGCTAAGTGTTACCATTCACGAAATAAACACTAGTTGAAAAAAAAAACGTTAGATGGCGGACCCGTTATTTCAAGAGAGTCAAATAAAACAAGGTTAACTTAATTTTTCCCTATAATAGAATGGTTCAGAAAAATGCATGAAATCTTTATTTGAATCGATTCTACGGTCCATATAATTTAATGTTTGAAGATTATTTCATGCAAATGTTGACTGCGTGACTGCGCCTCAAATGGTCCAACCGCTTAGTCCAATTTTGGCATATTCTTTCCAACATTTCGGCCGATATCTCATGAATAAATGCTTTAATGTTGTCTTCCAATGCGTCAATTGAAGCGGGCATGTGTGTATAGACATGAGCTTTAACATAGCCCCACAAAAAATAGTCTAAAGGCGTTAATCGCACGATCTAGGCGGCCAATTGACCGGTCCCGAACGTGAAATAAAATGTTCACCGAACTCGCCTCTCAATAAGTCTATTGTTAAGCGTGTTGTGTGGCATGTGGCACCGTCTTGTTGAAACCACATGTCATGCAAGTCAAGCTCTTGCATTTTGTGCAAAAAAAAAAAAAATTGGATATCATCTCACGGTAGCGCTCACCATTTACGGTTACGTTACGATTCGCATCATCTTTGAAGAAGTACGGTCCAATGATGCCACCAGCCCATAAACCGCACCAAACTGTGACTGATCTTCACTCCAAAATCGACAATTCTGCTTATTAACGTACCCATTGAGCCAAAAATGAGCTTCGTCGCTGAACACAATTTTTCGATAAAAAGTGGATTGCATTTTGATAATAAAATTCAATAATTTGCAAGCGTTGTTCGTTTGTAAGACGATTCATGTTTAAATTATAGACCAAACTGAAGATGTTTGACAGTGAAACAAAACACGAAACGTGCGTCAGCTGTTTAAACCAGTGTTGGCAAAAAGATAATAGCTAAAAAATCACCCTTTATATTGAAACTAGAGATGCAGCGAATACCGATACCGGCGGTACTTCAGGTTTTCCGATATATCGGTATCGGCGATATTTTGCAGTCGATAAGATAATACTTTTTATATTTATCTGGAGTATCTTTCAACAAACAACTATTATTTTTGCATAGCAACACATTAAAAAGCAAAGCATAAAAATTAAACCAAATAATGAAATTGTTTCATGTAATTCATAAATGAACGGGGATGAAGAATAGTTCAGATTCCCAAAATTAAGCGGCTGACGTAGCCATAAAAAAATTTGAGGCTTTAGAAAATAATTAAACCTATTGCTTATCCACACACAGAAAAAAATAAAAATGGATTTCAATAAAAAAATTTGTGGTATTAATTAAATATTTAATTAAATTTGCACCAGTAAACAAATTAATAGCATCAATTAAACGTTTAATTCGCTTGATCAAACGTTTAATTAATTTGATTAAACGTTTAATTCGCTTGATTAAATTTTTAATTAAAACTGATTTTATTTTTGATGAATGCTTTATTTGAAAAAAAAAAAATTAGCGAGAATTTTTTCTGTGCAGTTCTTAAAACTCGATACAATGCTTGAATATTTAAAAAAACCTCTTATTGAGCTACTTTGCATGTCCTGCAGTCCGCAAGTGTTGAAAATGAAGTCGCTCTACAGATGGCACATGTTCTGATAAATCTAAAAGAACTAGCCTGTGGACCGTTTGTTAAAAAATTATAAGAGAATCCAAGGAGGATGACTCTCTTTCCATCATATACTGTGATTGTGAAAATGAAATGGATTTCCTTATGCGACCAATGAAGATAGAAACAATATAATTTATCCGTTTTAGAGCCTTTTATGAACTTTGGCATCGATTTGTTAGTGCATATTTTTGCATATTTTACCCTTTGCAGCATATTTTTGTGTAATTAAGTTGAAAGAGATTTTTTGCAGCATTTTTTAGATTTATAGTGCATATATCACATTTTTGGAGCATATTTTGATACATGTTCAATTTGTTTAGGTGCCTAAAAATGCTTTCGCAGCGAATACAATTTTTTCTAATTCTGGTTAACGTGTTGCTTGAATTTCACCATGTACATACTACGTATATAAAATATTCATCCTACAATTGTTAGCTAACACAAGCTGTCCTTAAACATAAATGTTATTTTAAACTGCGACATTTTATACATAAGCAAGCAACAAGCAATAATATACATACATCTTTTAGTGTACCGTTCGCTTCACAATCACTTTTTTTAATTTTACTTTATGGTGAAAATCGGTCAATAATTTCAGATAGTCCTATATAAACTTCTTTCCGAAATAGACTGTTTGTGCCACAAACCATCTATTTATGTTCGTATTTCGATTAAATAAGCTCCAAAAAAAATTTACTATAAATTTAATTTTTTGGTTATCATTTGCTTTAATTTCCTTTTAAACTTAATATGTATTATTATAAAATTTAGCGACCGTCTTTAAAATCGCTTTTAGACAAAAAATCTTTTATAGATGGTGTATCTAGATAGTCAGCCTTATTACGAAAGACGTTGTCGTTGTTGATTCCAAAGTCGTAGCCGTTGGAAATGTTTGTTGTTATCACGACAACGACATTAATAAACACACATCGTTTACTTCAACAATAATACCAATTTCTAAAAACGTCTGGTTTTCGACGACGACACTAATCATAACGCCGAATAATCGGCACAAATAACTCTTATATGAAATCTAAGCTCATAAGATAACTTTGTTTAGGTGAACCCATGACTGACTGCCCAACGGTTCCAAATAGGGTGCAATCCCGAAATTTCGTGTTTAAATACTGTGGTCTATGGGGCTTAGCGATTATAATTTTAGGCTTTAGGTTTTTTTAAATTCAAATATTAATAAATTGTTGAATATTTGGTTTTTTTAATTAAGCCACTTTTATTTTTTTTTTTAACAATTTTTATGGCATATTTTTAAGTTTTACTGCATATTAAAGGCGCATAAAACACTTTTTAGGATCATATTTCTAGTTTCCCTGGTGATGACTTAGAAAATTAAAGAACTTTGATTTGAAACATTTTAGGAATTTATTATTTGAGATATTTTCTAATTTTATTTTCAATAAGTTTGACTGTGATATTGGAATAGGATGTGGTTGGAAAGTATTTTTGTTAATTATTTTTCGTTTTTCAAAAAAATTTTCGGGAAAAAATCAAATGTTTCAAACATGAAATGTAATCAAAAAAATTTACGCCCCCTGAAGAAGTAGAAAAATACTCTACGAAACGTTGGGAAAAACTGTAATAAAATTGATGTTTTATTTACATTGAAGCTCCGGGCCTAACAAGCTTCACAATAAGAAAAAGATTTAAAATTTTGAAATTGGCCAACTAAAGTAATAACATAAGTTTGAATTCGTTGGTGGTTCAGCAGGTCTATATGCATCAGTCGACTTCAAGAATATTTTTAAAAGGTTACACACAAATTCGTCCTTCCATGAAATTGTTTGACTTCTTCGACTTTGTTTTTTAGTTCATGGTGTTTTAATAAATGAAACTGGCGAATGTTTTCCATTTTGTTGATTTTTCCAGAATGCTGTAATTTTAAGCATAAATATATGCACAGAAAAAATTCTCCCACATTTTTCACCAATTAAAGCATTAATCAAAAATATAATCAGTTTTAATTAAAATTTTAATCAACTGAATTAAACATTTAAGCAAGTGAATTAAACGTTTAATTAGTACTATTAGCTGGTTTAATTGATACTATTAATTTGTTTACTGGTGCAAATTTAATTAATTTTTTAATTAATATCACAAATTTTTTAATTGAAATCGATTTTTATTTTTTTCTGTGTGCTTTAAACACTTAAGATTTTGTAGTGCCTTATCCGGCATTCCGTCCTCGTCAACACAATGGGCTAATAATTCACCCAATGATTCATTTTTGGCAGCATATTTTATTTGGCACACATTTATGTCAAGCTTGTGGACTAATTAGAAATAATCAAGAAGCCGTGACGTCGAAGAACCTTTGCAACTAATCCATTTAGGGCACTTCAGGCACCTTAATTTGTCTTTTTAATCCCGTTCGAAATATTTCTAGAAATGACATCTGTGTAAAAATATATCTTATATATAAAATACTCTCACACAAATTCTATTTATCTTTTTACTTATAAATTTTTTTAAACGAGAAAAAATTCTCAAAAATTGTTCACCAATTAAAGCATTAATCAAAAATAAAATCAGTTTTAATTTAAGCATTTAATCAAGTAAATTTAACGTTTTATCAACTGAATTAAGCTTTTAATCAAGTAAATTTACTGGTGCAAATTTAATTAATATTACAAACTTTTCAATTTAAATCAATTTTTATTTTTTTTGTGTCTGTAAATAAACAACTTGATACAACGTAGCTACGATCGTAATGCAGAATAACAGCAATCAAAAGAAAAAAATTTAAACAAAACGGAACGCAGAATACCAAAATTGCCAAACGGAGAAAATTTCGATCCGTATCGAAACGCAGGATAAGGGCGGTTATCGGAAATATTACACGTCCTCGCGAATTAAAAGTTTTCGACGACTACAGGATTAAAACATCCCATTATAACTTTCTAAAGAATTATCGTTTACTTTTATTTAACTCTTTTTATTTCTTTCACTTTATTTTGTCCTTATTTTTAAAATATTTACTTAGGAAATTTAGTTTTTTATTGTTGTTCATCAAACACTTGAAAATATTAATTAAAATGTATTACCAGGCAACAGGGTTATTAACAAAAAACATTTTGCACTCTACCCTGAGCAAGAAACCAACAATAAAATACTTTTCCTAGAAATATTTAGAGGAGAAAGAGAAATCAAGAGAAACACGAATTAAATGAAGTCGTTTCCTTAAAAAAATAATATATAAAATATTATATAATTATACGTATGAACGTTTTTCTATTTATATGGATGTGTTCAAATGAAAAAAATATATCCTTGCTCTATATTTTAACTAACACTAACGAACATATAAATTCACTTTACTTTCTCACACTGCACACACATACACAAACACATGCAAATATTCGCAGAAATACAATTTGCTGCTTAAATTCAAGGTATTTCGTTCTGCTCTGTACATTTACGTGTCTTATTAAGTAGACTTGGAAATATTTTTTTCCCTTGAAGTTGTATATTCTTAAGTTTTTGCTTTAACATTTTGTCGTTCTTTTTCATGTTTTCTCTATTTTTGTTAAAAAAAAAACTTAAACTTCACTTTAACTTTATAAATACATAAACTGCAAATGTACACGTTAAGGATTTTTTTAAAAGGGTGATTTATTTTAAGGTAATTTTTTCTCAAAAGGTCTTTATTACTATAACATAAGATCAATACATATTTTCAGTAAGAGATTACTGCATAGGTCAATTAGAACGTTGATATTTCAGGTTAAAATTTTGAACAGAAAATAGTCCTGCTGTCGCGATAACCCCATAATTTACCACCCGATAAAATTTATATCAGTGAATTTTCAACTTGGAAGAGATTATCTTGCTTAAAATGTTGCCAAATTGCGTATCTTATCTATTTTTTTTCTCATTAATACCCTACATCACCAAAATTTGTATTAGAGAATCCTTGGAAGGACTTTCAAAGAATCTCTGGTTGAAGGTTTTTGTGTATGTGTAAACCTATAAAAAGAATACCGGAAAAGATAATGAAGATAATCAAGGAGCTATACACAGTTTCAGGGTCCGTCGTCCGTTTCTAAAGTCATGAGAGTCCACTTTTTCAAACAAAATACCTGCGGTGTTTTGCCACCTACACATTTCTTGATTCTACTTGACTCTGTTATGCGACAATTTGGTGACAAACGAAACATGTTCCTTGTACTTAGACGCAGATGACCATGCATAAGTCACATACTTTGCAGACAATATATGGCATCGAAAGTAATTCCCTGGACTCCCTAAGGTCATCGTAGACTTGGTCGCCCACGTAACAACTGGCAAATAAAAATTTGAACCAAACCAAAGCACCTGCAGCTGATCGTGTAAAGTGGAGAGGATTTGTCGTTTCCCTAAAGTTTTGTAAAAAATTATCACAAAAAAGGAATAAAAAAAATTGTTGTAAACAAACTGCAGGTCGCAATCTAAAAGAACCAAAGACGATGCGTAATAAAATAGAGGAATGGTAAGAATAGGTCCAACTAGCAGCTGATACGAGGACGGCTCACTTGAGTCCTATTAGAGGTCCCTTTGTAATACCCCGAGCCAATAACCATAGTTCACCATATTATTCCCCAGGCGTTGGCAGGGAAAGAGAAACGCCATTTCCTCCTCATCATGACAACTACTACAGTACTTAATAAAGGCTAGGTCCATCCTCATCGCATGGGTCCCTACAGACCAGTGATCCGTAATGACCGATATCAGTGTTCTAATATAGTGCTCATACCAAAACCAAGTAGCAAGCGGGAATTTCCTGAATCGTAGCTAGGCCAGGTCGAAAAGACACCAGCCAGAGCTGCAATGGTAGCTTTGCTTTTCGTAAATTTGTTTATATTTCTCGAAATACGTCCGCTTTATTGCGGAGATTTCCGCCCGCCTACACTGCTTTCATCTGGCGGTCTAAAAGGGACCTTTATGCCGAATTCCTTGATGAATTAACCGCCACCTTCCCTACTGCCCCACTTAGTATCATCAGTATAGACCCCAAGGGCCGGTAACAGAGATCGTTGATTCAAAAAAATATCATACAAATACATATTGCCATGTGGAAAAAAATTGGTCAAAAAAATCCACAGTATTAACCTTAATACCACATTTTTTCCCGAGAAGTCCCAATATAGGATCAACTCCTGCAAGTCGATTTTTCAAAATGTGTTTCGATATTGATATCACAATAAAATTTTACATTTCTGAAAAAATAAGTCTTTAAAAATTTCCTCTCTTGATACTCATTTTGTTTATACTTCTAAGGGCTGTAGCGTATCACATGATTCTATCTACTCTCTTATTTGTTTGTCTTTAATACTTTAAGTTGCCAGTAATTTTTTTATTTGTATGCCAGTAAAATAGATATTTGTTTAAACAATAACTTTATTTAAGAATATAAATTTAATGATTCTCATTATTTTTAAGCCTCAAGTCAGTTATTTCAGCAAGTATATAATTGCATGAGATTTTAATTTAAGTTAATTGGATATTTAAATTTAAAGTTGGCTACAATTAAACTAAATAATACAATTCCATTATATGTTTGGAATCTTAGTAATTCTTACGTCATTCATTTCAGCCCTTTAAACGGAATACTTTCTGCTCGAAATTTTTATAACATTTATAACAATAAACAGCGCACAGAAGGATGAAATTTACTAAAAGCAAGGATTAATTCTAAAGCTAAACTTACAACGTTAACGTTCGAAATCGTTACACAGGCAGTTAATCCTTCACAGTCATGTTTCGTATTGGGTGAAAGTAAAAAAAATTCTACATTACCAACTGCTAAAATGACTGCTTTGAGTAACTTGCTCTTTTGGCAGTGAGCGGCCAAAGTCAAATAATTTTTAAAAACGTTGACGTTGTTAAAATTTAAAATTGAGAAATTTTAAGTGCAAGTATTTTGCATTAAGTCTTCTAACTGTAAAAATACTATAATGCAACCATAAAGTTTAGGTATTTTAGTACCTAATTCAGCAATTTTTGTTTGGATAAATGTTTATACCCACACCACAATATTGGAGAGGGTGTTATGCATTTGTGCTGCGGTGTGTAAAACCGATGTCCGTCCGTCTGGCATTCCATGTTACCTTGTGCGTAAAGTACATGTCGCGATTTTGAAGATAATTTAATGCAATCTGGTATATATGTTCCAGAGAACGGCTTTGTGCGATTGTGAAGAATTCGCATTCAATGAAAAACATCTAATACACTAATTTTTGCTCATGCAACCAAACTTTCTCAGCCACACACACAGCGTATTGGCTTTGCAATTCATACCATGTTTACCTTCGTTCGTCAATTATTGCTTTGGTAAAAAACACATACAAAGAAAAATAGCCAAAAATCAATGCTCTGATGCCTATTCAGCAGTTCAGTATGCTGGAATCAAAAGAAAAAGAACTGAAATGAAACTTAACGCACATAGGTACAAACAATTTCCATAGAAACCGAAGACTGTTTTTATTTTGTATCATTTCTTAAAAAGTACAGTAGTTCTGTATGTACAATGTACAATGTATTGTTGTTATTGGACACAACAACTAGTTTATTTAAACTTACGCCTACAAAAATCATACCAACAAACCGACTCGTTCTCGTTCCAATTTACATTCGTCGTTGTCTCATCGAGTGGGCAATGACTGCAATTGTGTTATTGCGTGCGCATTAACTAATGCAAACAATAAAAAACTCACACATGCACAAATCAAATGTGTACGAAACGATGTCAAAATTAACAACGTTGAACTTTTTTTGCAGGCATAGAGTGAATGTAAATTTAAGCGTATGAGTGAATCAAAAAAATAGTGATTTTTGCAGTTCTCTGATATGTTTTAATTGGTACAAGGGTCGAGCCTATTGGTCCATAATTTTATATAGCCCCCCTACAAGCTGCTTTCCGGAAGAGGGTCTTCGTGCCCACTATCAAACCGATTTTAATGAAATTAAAAATATAGATAGATACATATTTTTATGAACACATAATCTATGCACTTTAAAAAAAATAGGACCACGAGGGGAGATAGGGAGCAATTTCTGCCTCTCAGAAACTATCAAACTGATTTTAATGAAATTTCAAACATGGATATTGATATCAACGCATAAGCTTTACATTTTTTAAAGTAAGTAACACGAGGGACGATTTCTGCACCTCTAAAGGCGTCTTACAGACACATTTTTTTATTACGTTTCCTGACGATCTGGCCTAAGCAACCAGTGAAATGCGCATAGGAACAGCTTATCCCATCAACAATAAATTTCAGTGCTTTTGTCAAGAATAAAAATTGGGAATTAAGCACGAATAACAAAATCTTTTGAATTAAAATTTTGTATTCCCAAAAATTATTTTGACTTAAAATAAATTTAATACTAAACCTAATTGTTTGTGGACAAAACAAATTTTTTTCTTTAACTCACTTATTTTATTGTTAACAACCACAAATTGTTTTAAAAAGTTTTTGAACTTTCTTTTTTATCTCTTTAAAAAAAACACAAATGTTTTATAACCAATAAAATAAATTTGCTTAGTTTTTTATCATTTATTTAAAAGGCGAAAGATAAAATCAATATATCAAGTGGTATATGAAATCTGTGTCTGTTAAAATTTTTTTTCTCAATTGAAATTGCATCTGCTTTTGATACTTCTACTCAATGACAACTGTGTTGTTGGTTTTCTACATATAAAAATTGAAATAAATAACAATAAATAAAAACAATATGTAGCATCGGGCTTATAAAAAATAAATATATACATATACCCTGCAGCTCTGAAATTTTATGAACCATTTCTTTTCCAGGATCAATTGATTCGTATACATCGCCTCTGTGTAATAAAAGGGAAAATGAGTTTGTAGGTAGTAACTATTATTTCTTATGAATGTGCATAGAAGTACTATGCTATGATAATACTCGTATCTACCCTGTATTTAATTTCGGGGCAACATTAATTTCTGTACAATTTTCGAACTTTCATGTCAAGTCTCAATTTTGAATTTTTCAATTATTTGAGAAAGATAAACTATTAAAACTGCATCAATTTTGACTCTTTATAATATCGGAATTATTAACATTTTCAAGTAAAAATTTTCTATTTCTATTATATTCAGGGCTGTCAGATATGGCGATTTCTGGCTAAGCGTGGCGATTTTAAAACGTGTTTGGCGGTGGGATTTTCCATTTGGCGACTGGCGAATTTTTTTTGGCGATTTCTGATATAACTGGCTATTTTTACCATTCATATTATTCCGTCGATTTTTTTTAACAATTTGTCATTTTTTGTTATCATTACTAATTTAAAAAAAAAAAAACTGGCAACTTTTTTCACATGATTTTTGTTTTGTTATCATTTTAAGTGAATTTTGTATTCAGTCACTATTTAATTCTAATAGTATGAATGCAGGTCAAAACACCAGTAATAAAATCGGTGAGGCTGAAGTGTACGACCTTATAGACTTGTGTATCTAATTTGTTAACTGAATATATAATCTTCATCATATGTTATTTAAAAAAAAATAACAGAAACAAAACAAAATTTACTTTCGGCGACTTTTTTATATTTTTTGTCAGTTTTTTGGCGAAATATTATGCTAGCTGTTTTGTATGCAAAATTAAATAAAAAAAAAAAAATACAAAAACTGAACAAAAGTGACGTTTGGCGATTTCTGATATCCGGTTTGGCGATAGAGCTCAAAAACATCTGACAACCCTGATTATATTATCAAATTCTTAAATATTTATTAATAAAGACCTTGTCCCATGATGTCGATCGTCAACTTTGACGAGCGGCAATAAGTCACTCATAATCGTTCTCATATGCGCCGCAATAACTATCGACTTGCTGGTCATCATTCATTGTCAAATGACTTTATTGCCACATCAAATATTTCAGAAATTAGGCGCTAGTTTAAAAATAAAAATCGGCAAATAATGTAAATTAACCCATAACAAGTTAAAGCGCTTTATTTGGCTGCGCCGAATCTTGGATATCTCGGCCCACAGAGTAAAAATATTTCAGAATTGTGCTTTATATCTTAAAATTATAAACCAATATAAATAATAACTGACTTCAAAGTTCTTTGACTGTTTTACTCCAATCGCTTGCTTGCCGGGAGTAAATATTTACTTGGCATTATATTGCATACATACCAGAGGACGGTTGAATTGCTCTGTTTTATGATGTGGAATACAATCTCAAAAAAAAGCTTCATGTTGGCAATAAAAATTGAAATGGTGTGAAAGTGTTCTTTCATGTGGGATCATTTTTTCCATTATTTGATCTATAAAAGCATCACAAAAAGAATTTAAAAAACCCAAAAAAAAATTATCTTACATGTAGTAATACATATTTTTATTGCTATCGATTAAAAGCAATGAATTTATGAATATGCAGCAAAATTGAATATACTCAATCTGCACTATGATATATACCTGACCAGGCCATAGAACTGAAATCAATTCTTAACCTTAGCAGCTAAAAAATTAATCTTTCAAATAAAATCATCAGAACTACAGGTGATTCGTATGCTTCTCTCATTATATACAACGGACTTTCCCGACAAGCTTCGGACGAGCCTCCAACTGTTTAATATAAGTGTTTAGATGACATTCGGGAAGTAACGTTTTATGTTCTCTTTTATTGTGTTCTTAAAGAAGTGTAAACATAACCAATTGCAGCTTTAAGAGCTTCTGAAATTATTATTTTTAAGAAAATCATGAACTACAGGGTATCTATTAAAAAAATACACTTATATATATATATAAAGTTACATATGTATGTATTATATAAACAAAAATTTAATATTTGTTAAGTGGCAGGAGATAAATAATAAATTAAATCATATTTATGTTTCATATCCAAAACTCTCTTTTTCTCTCTCATGTGCATACTTTTGGGGGCAGACAAAAAGTTCATATTTTAACACATAAGAAAATTTATTTATTAAATGACTTTATTTATTATGCACAATTTTCAATTAAATTTAAGCAACAAAAAAGAAGAAAAAAAAAAAAATAAATAAAAATAGAAAAACAAAACATACAAATTTAATTATAAAAACACTTAAGTCATTGTATGATATTTGGATAACATAAGCTTTTTGTTTAAAAGATTTATTTATAAATTGTAGTTTTTGGAAAATTTATTGTTTTTTATTTTAAAACTTAATTCTCAGAATCGTTTAATTGACATTTAAAGCAATTTTAATTAAAGAAATTAGTCATCGTTTGATAAACCTTTTTTTAAAACCAGAAATTAAATTTGAAATTTTTAATACTTTCCATTAAATTTTTATATTTGTTGGCATAAAAACGAAAAACTTTTTGTTTAATTAAAATAATAACTTTTTACTAATTACTGACTTTGGTTTTTTTTGTTAAGTGCCATATTTCATGTTGCATCATGTTAAGGCATGCAACAAAAATGTTTTATTTCGAATATAATTTACATAAAATCTACATTCAATGTACATTATGAGCATGAGGAAAATAAAGGGGATGTACTAATTGCTTAAGGAGCATAAAAAGACTAAAAACTAGTTGGTTTTACATTCAAAAGTACCAAGACTTATAAAAATCGGTGGACTAGCGATACAAACATTACAATAGTCTGATTACTGCTTTGATCTATAAAACCTAAAAATTTATGTGAAAGCGATTTTAATTTCTATTTACCATTCTGATTAATTTGCGCACTATTTTAAGGCTGCTACACGTAACAAAAACACATTTTTCGATATGATTACCTCCAACGAAAAGATTGTAACGAAAAATTTTTAAACACTTAAACATCTGATCATATTATGGTAAAAACTTTGATATTGTTACAAGTAGAGCTGTTGCTTATGATTCTTATACGCTTAACAGTTTTATTTTGTTTAATATCTTTAGTTTTTCCAAAATCTTTATGGATGAAGTTTCCTGATGATCTCGCCTAAGCAACCAGTGAAATGCGCATAGGAATAGCTTATCCCATCAACAATAAATTTCAAGTGTTTTTGTCAAGAATAAAAACTGGGAATTAAGCACGAATAACAAAATCTTTTAAAAGGTAAAAAATAACATTATTATGAATACTACCAATAACAGTATGGTTGTTTTTTTAACCATAACATGTTGCTCCTAAAAAAAAGGAAAATGCTATTGTTAATTGAAAACTACACAACGAGCACACAGTGAGTTAAAACTGCAAGGAGCATAGGGCCGCATACATGTCTGAAAATAGCTAGATTTTCGCGAAAATAGCTAAATAACAATTCTTGCATATAAAAACTAAAGGCCCAACCATAATGTGCATGAGCTAGCTTAAGCAACTGTGCGAATACATGTTAACCATATGTGTCAAACCATATTGATCTTAATGAAACTTTTTGTTAAATTTTTTAAATCTGTTTTTTGATTTTGTTTTTTAAAATGCATTAAAGGGATTTTTCTTTAATTTTCGAATGCAGCTTAAGCTGCAAGTATATTGGTTATCAATACACAGCTTCCGATGAAATGTGGACCGAATTAAAGAAGTGGGCGTGGCAAAAATTAGATTTATTTTTATTTAAAAAACGGTATGAGAAAAATTTTCCAAATTTGCTACACATAGCTGGGTTATCAATCAATACACACCTATTCGAACAAAATTACCAAGATTGGAACGTGGGCGTGGCACTTTTCATATAAAGACATTATAACGGGTTGTTAAATTTTAAGGGCCGATGCTGAATGTGTACCACACCTAATCGTCAAGTTTTTTTCTGCATTTAATTTGACATTTCTCAATTTCAGACTGACTCAATTTGAACCATGGAAAGATACACAATCGAGCAACGCGTTAAAGTTATTCAGGCTTATTATGAAAAATGGTGTTCAAATCAAAATGCATATCGTGCACTTCGTGATTTTTTCGGTCAATTTAATCGTCCAAATGTGCGTACAAGCGGAAAAATTGTGGAAAAATTTGAGCAAACCGGGTCTGTAGGAGTTGTAAAAACATTAGTGTATGCTCGCACAGCTCGTACTGCAGAAAATATTTCTGCTGTTCGCGCGCGATAGTGTAGCTGAAGAACTGTCCACCTCAACTCGTCGTCGTGCCCAACAATTCCACCTCTCACGATCGTCGTTGATGAACATTATGCATAAAGACTTGCTTTTACACGCTTACAAGGTGCAACTGACTCAAAAACTAAAGCCTCTTGACCATTTTAAACGTCGTCAATGGTCAGAATGGTCGCAAGAAATGGCAACAGTGGATGATAAATTTTCGAAGCAAATCATCTTCAGTGATGAGGCACATGTTCACCTCAGTGGATTTGTCGATAAGCAGAATTTCCGCATTTGCGCGAATAATAATCCAAGAGTGATTGTCGAAAAACCAATGCAACCACAAAGAGTGACTGTTTGGTGCGGTTTATGGGCTGGCGGCATCATCGGGCCGTATTTTTTCCAAAATGAGGCCGGTCAGGCAGTTACTGTGAATGGTGTTCGCTATCGTGAGATGATAACGAACTTTTTATGACCCGAATTGGAAGATATGGATGTGGACGATATGTGGTTTCAACAGGACGTTGCCACTTGCCACACAGCTTACGAAACAATTGCTTTTTTGCGCGACAAATTCAATGGCCGTGTTATTTTACGCGGTGGCGATGTAAGTTGGCCGCCAAGATCGTGTGATTTGACACCGTTGGACTTCTTTCTTTGAGGTTATTTGAAAGAAAATGTGTACTTCGAGAAACCAGCAACAAGAGCTAAAGGATGAAATAATTCGGCACATCAATTATCAATCAGCGTCATCGAAAATTTGGACTATCGGATGGAGGTGTGCCGCCGAGGTCGCGGCAACTATTTGGCCGATATTTTGCTCCATTCATAATTGAACCATACCAATATTATCATAATAAAAAGAAATGACAATAATTTCCTAACTAATTTGTGTTTTATTCAAAATCTCATCAGCTTTTAAAATTAAACCACGTTTTAGATTTCTGTATATCTGGAAAACGGCAAGAGCCAAAGTTTTCAAATTAGGCACAAGCATCTTGCTTATTATTACACAGCATCCGACAAAATGTGGGCGGGGTTGGAGAAGTGGGCGCGATTAATTTTTTCTAAAGAACCGGGTTCGTATCGCACCACGAAGTATATATAAGACTCGGTCGGCACAGCCTAATATAGCCCTCTTACTTGTTTTTTTTGGAGAAGTGGGCGTGGCACAAAATAGATTATTTTTTCTCTAAAGAACAGTGTTCTTATCGCGGCATGACACTCATTCGTAATTAGTTTATTAAATGGCCTTTTTATTGCAACTTAAAATTCCTTTTTGGCACTATAAATAGTCCTAAAGAAGATGAATTAGATAAGCACGAGCACGAGAGAGCCATCATTAAAACATTTCAAAAAGCCCAAAATAAAAGTTCCCTTCCAACACATTTCTCCTTGAATTAATTTTTATTTTTAAACGCTTTTACTTCACGTTTAAAAACTTTTTTTTTCAATTTTAATTCACCAAAAGCCACACTTGTATTTATTCATGCCCACTACCAAAAATTCTTATAAACACAAAATATCAATTAACCTTAATAACACCAATTAAATATTTATAACTCTAATGAAAAAAGAAATTAACTTATTGCATTTATTTAAAAAAATAAAACGAAAAACCTTGAATCAGAGTTTTACAATATTTTTTTTATTTTCATTTTTAAATTCTTAAAATAATATTAAAAGGCTCAAAAAGCCTAAAAAGGAAAGGAAAAACTACGACAAAGCAAAAGAAAAAGTTGCACGCAAAATGGTAATCATTTCACTTCTGTAGCCATGAAAAAAAAAAATACGAATGCAAACCGAAATTTAAAAGAGTTTAAAATTAATTCATTGACTGAACACTGAATTCCGCATGCACAACTTGGTGTAGTTGTGTATGTTTGTATGTATTCTTGAGTATTTTAAGGACTTCATCATGCAATTTTTCATCACAAATAAAAAGTGAAAAATATTAAAATAAAAATAAAGCGCAAAAAGCCTCAGTAATGTTGGTATAAAAAATTTGCTGTTGCATGTTAAAATTTCATCGTTTTATTATTTTTTTTTTTTTTAAAGAAGGACATTGTTTAAGAAAGAAATTGTACCACAAGCAGCAAAAAAAAATTTAATTATTATTAAATAACGTTAAATTAAACATAATCCTTGAGCAGTAATGAGCTGTAAGTGTATTTTGAATAATTTTTTATCAAATATAATCGATAAGGATGGAGTAAAAAGTTTGCTTTTTATTACTTTTCAGCCACATATGAACATATGAATTGTTGGTTAAATCAATCATGTGTTTAATAGTCTGCTAGATGTGTAATAGACTGCTAGAGCTGTACTAGAATTGAACAAGAAATAAATTAGAACTGCACTAGAATTAAAATAGAACTGAACTAGAATTAAATAAGAACTGCACTAAAACTTAACCAGAAATGCACTAACCGTGAACAAGTACAGAACTAGACCTAAACAGGAACTGAACTAAAACTGAACTAGAACTAAACTAGAACTGAAATAAAAGGTGTTTTTTGTAGAGTGACACAAGTTTAAATCATAAAAATAAAAGGAAATATATTCTTAATATCTATTAAACGGGCTTTATTGGAAAGAAAATTTTATTAAATTAATGTTTAAATATGATTTCTGCCATGTGGCCGCCACGGCTGGCGCGTAGAAGGCACAATCTGAAACACAAATTTTCAACAACTTCGCAGCAATTGCGGCCGTATATCGCCGATAACTCTTCGAATGTTGATTTCCAGGTGTTTAATTGTTTGTGGATTATCGACGTAGACAAATGACTTAACATAACCCCAAAGAAAATAATACAATAGGGCTAAATCACACGATATTGGTGGCCAATTAATTGGGCCATTACGTGAAATAATTTTTTCATCAAACGTTTCTTTGAGTAAATCAATTGTAGGTCACTGTGTGGCATGTGGCTCCGTCTTTTTGGAAAAAATTTCGAATCATGTAACATTCTGACCATCATCGTTTTTGAAGACATATGGACCAATGACTCCGCCAGCCCATAAAGCGCACTAAACAGTAATTTTCTGTGGATGAAATGATGTTTCGACAAAAGCTTGTGGATTCTTTTATCGCTTTATCGGAAAATTAAATTTTGAATGGTAATTCCAAATCAATATAAATTTGTGCTCTATCCCATTCGCCGTCGATAATACCATGTTCACACGGACAGCAATATTCGTGTTTCGCGCTCTTATTCCTGTTTCGCGCCCTAAACATGATTGAAACGACTTGTTTCCCCATACAAAATTTTGAGAGCGAAACAGGTCGTTTCATTTTGAAACAGGCTGCGAAACAGGAAAAATCTCCAATTTTGATAACATTTATCGTTAGTTTATCTGAACTAGCTCTCAAAAAAATCAAAACAAGGAAAAAAATTTATGTTAAATAAAATAAAGTGATAATTATAACCTAATAATATTAATAAAAGTATTAAATATTATATTTTCAAGTTTTTTTTACTTTTTTATCTACTTTAAAAAAAAATCACACTAACAACACAAAAAAAAATTTCAAAATGAAACAAGAATGAATCGTATGAACAGCATGTTTGGCAAACTAGTTTCAGAGAGCGAAACGAGTGGTTTATATCGTCGTATGAACATAGCATAAGTCGATTCATAATGACATTTCAAAGCAAATTAAACAAAAAGCAACTACCAGCTGTTAAATGTGTGCTCAAATAAAGCAGTGATACCAACTCAAATTTGTGACACTCTAAAAAACACGCTTTAGAACTGAATTAAAATTTAACTAGAACGGAACTAAAACTGAACAAAAACTGAACAAGAACTGAACTAGAATACTGAATAAGAATTTATCCAGAACTGAACTAGAACTTAATTTTATGCATTAGAAGCTAGATCCAGCAATACAAACATCAATCCATAGCAAATATTTTCATAAATTTGTTTTTTAAGTGTTCGACATAATATTACTAACACTTACCACCATTAAATGTTTATTTTTTGTCGGCTACTTTGTTTTTTTTTTTTTTTAGTTCAATTAAAAAATGTACTGGCCTGTAAAGAAATAACACAGAAAAAAACAAGATTATAATTTAATTTGTAAAATATTTTTGTAGCCTTAGGCCAAAATAAATATGTATTTTATATTATTATAATTTTCAAACTGCTTGAATTACTTTAAACTCTGTCATGTTGAATGATAAATAATTCATTATTTTCGATAAAAAAAATTAAAAAAAAATCACATTTATTTACCAACATATGAGTGCAAGCGACAACACCAGTGACTACTTTGTAAAGCAAAATGTGTTTTTTATTGACATGTTGTGTTTGACCACTTTATTTCGAATCAATTTTGATTGATTTACTGTCTTTTTTTATTAACGTCTTAGTTATTTTTTATGTGATATTTTTTTATTGTTTTTTTATAGTTTTGTTATAAGATTTTGCAACAACTAAAGAATTACTTTAACACCTGGGTTTGCTTGTAAGTAGCGTTTTCTTAAAATTGATTATTTGTGGCTTCTTAACGTAGCTCCTCAATCCGAATTATAAACAAAAACAGTAATGAAACTTTTCATTATTTAGCAGTAATTTTTTTTGGAATATTAAAGGTTTTTACATTCAAACACTAATGTTTTATACTCTACTGTACACTACTGTATCCTAGTATGCTGTACCCTAAACTTCTGTACTTGAATCTATTGAACAAACTGAACTTTGCTCTAATCTACCTTAAATATTATTGTTTTTTAAAGAAGTCTACTGTATTGTAATCGATTTAACTCTACTTAAGCCCTTATGACACTACATTTTTTATTCATTGAATTGATAGAAAGAAACAGTAAATGCTGGAAAGAGCAAACTATAAAAAATGTAAACAAAATTTGTTTTTTTTCAGTTTTTCTTTTGTTATGATTTTTTTTATTTTATTAAATGCTGTCAACTTTTTGTTTATGAGAAACATAAAAACAAAACAAACAAAAAGCGGTAAATCACTGAGTTTGCCCATAAACCGCTGATTCAGCAACACTTTTAATATTTCAAGCTTGAAATGTCAATTTTAAGTTGAACAATTTTACATTTTTTTTGACATAACTTCATTTTTTATCGATAACTTTTTAAAAATTGTTGACAGTTTGCCATTTATCTTAATACAGCTGAACTCTTTGCACTTGGTAAATGTTTCTATTACATTATATTTGCACTGTTCACCAAAACTTGAACAATGCATTAGAAATGTAGTGTCATACGGCCTTTAACTGTACTCTATGTTGCTCTACTTTATTGTGCCATGCTCTATTTTATTACTCTGTTCTCTAATGTATTCGACTTTATAAAGTTTTACTCTACTCTAACAAATAGAGTATTAAGTACTCAATATTCACAATAAAGGATTCGTAAATGCCTTTAGATATACTTTTTCACCACACTTTGTTCCATACAACCTACTATGCCTGATCTCTGTAACATCTCACGCACTCATGTAAGTTCCTTTTATTAAATCATTGTCTGTATCTGTTTTCAGCTTTTCCATACTAAAAATAACAACCGTTTAATTTGACTAATGAAAAATTCATGTTGTTGCCACTTGTAGTCATTGTTTTTTTTAGCTACTGCTGCTGCTACTTCAAGTATTTCGTTGTTGTGGCAGACTTTATGTTTTTAATTTGTGATGCCCTCCACCACTAAAGCAGGGTAAACTTAATGTGTTATTCCATGTGAAACTTTTTTAATGTTCATCACAGAGCCCATTTAGTATACACATTCTGGGTCCTTCAGTAATTCTAAGTCTATTTAGCGATGTCTGGCTGTCTGTCTGTCCATCTGTTGAAAACACTCTCACTACCGAACAACTCGAAAGAAAAGCACAATATTTGTGTTAAATTGTTTTTAGTTAAGAGTTAAGAGAGAGGAGAGTCAAAATCGGCGTTGTATGATAAGGTTATTATTTCCAAATGTGGAAAAACAACCCTCATTTTATAAGAACAGAAATCATCATAACAAAAACGGAGGTTTGACTTCAAATTGAAAATGATTTAAAATCAAACGTTTTCCCAAACGACAAACGATTGATAATGATTTGAAAATCATAACATTCTTAACAAAAAGGGGAAATTATTTTAAAATGGAAAAATGACTCTGTTTTCAACTTGCTTTCAAACGTAATTCTCAAATGTTTTTCAAATGTGGATTATAATACAATGTTGAACATAAATAAAAATATTTTACACATTTTCATATTATTCGAATGTGTGTTCTAAGTCAAATTACAATCCTCAAAAGCTTTTTTTATACTTTAATAGTCTCATTCCTTCAATATTTTCCAGGAATATTTTCTATGCACTAAAAATGTTTTAATTTTTTAATTTAAATTCATTATTTATTTAAATAAACTGTGAGATTAACATTCGGCACCGTAGCTTAAAGATGAAAAAATGTTCTTTCCGTCCTCCAATTCTTGCAGAGACGAAATAATTGGCTGCCTTTTATTTTGAGGACATATCGCGATCATATTTACAACAAACTTATAATTTCTTCACTTTCCCGTTTTGTTTTTTTTTTTTAAATCGTATTCTTAATCATTGTTACTACTCATAAATAATTTTTATTTTTCACAAGAAATAAATCGTTCACTTGTAAAACACATTAAACCACAATCAAACCGTTCGGAATTTTGATTAACCCTCTGAGACAAAGTTGTAGCTCTTGCCATACAGAACAAAAATTGTCAACATATAAAATCAAAAAAACTTCATCTTCAAGATCAAAATCGCAAAAAAAACTTTAAAAAATTAGATTTTTTTTTACCTTTTTTCCGCTGCTCAGGTCCATAGGTAGCAAAGCGTTCTAAATTCAAGGAAACTACAAAAATGTACTTAAGATCTCAATAAACAACTTTCTAGAACATATGAACTTCCTAAGAATGATTCCTAACACCGTTTAGGCAGCGCTTATGTAGCCGCAAAAGTGAAAAATTTCCCGAAAATTTTACTGTGTGTAATTTCTTAAGTCATGGAAAAATAACCATATACGGACAATAAATAACCATAAAGGACCAAAAAAAAAAAGACCCGTGTCTCCCAGTTTTGCCCAAAGTTATGCACTTTTTTAATGGATTCTTAAAGATTTGGGGCCTCGGTGTCAAAACTGGGAGATACGGGTTGTTTTTTTTTTTTTTTTTTGGTCCTCTATGGTTATTTATTGTCCGTATATGGTTATTTTTTTCGTGTTGCACTGTGTAATCCTACACAACAACCTTCTTAAAAACACTTAAAAACGTATAAAACGCTTAGCGAAATTTAACAACTGTATCGTGATGACTGATCCATAATTAACCATGGGTCTAATATAAATTCCCCTCCTGAAAATCTTTTGCAGTACGCCTAAAAATGTTACGATTAAGATATTTTATTAAAATTAGTTCAATGACTGTGACTAGAAATAAAAGCATAAATCCGTCCAATAATTAAACATAGGGCTTAACCGCAACCAATTAGAATACTGGCGTTAATAACTTATAGATCCAATTTACACCCCACTCCTGAAATAATCCCACTGTCAGAGAAGGGTATCAAAGCTTCGGCACAGCCGAATTTAGAACTCTAACTAGTTTTTTTTTTATATATTCGAACAAGATAATAATTTTTTTTCTGCATTTCGATAATTTTTAAATGTCTCTATCGATAGACATTTTAAAATCATATTTTTTATTATTATTTTTGAAAATTTTGCCATTTTTGTCTTGAGAATATTATAATAATTTAATGGTACTTGTTTTGTTTCAATAAAAAAGAAATTGCTTAACACACTCAGTCAACTGGCCGAATTGCGTTTATTGAATTCAATCGCTGCAATATGGTCATTTATGTTGCCGATTATTACTGGTTTTTTTTATGTTTTTGTTATTTCTGTTTTGTTATTTTAACGATAATCTTTTTAAACACACAGCGGCTTTTATAAAAAAATTTTGCGGTTGTATTTTTTGTCAATTTCAATTTTAATTTGCCTTAAATGTCGCTAAATATGATGGATACGATTTTTATTTATAATAATTTTTTATGTTTATTTTGTGTGTTATTTTTAACATGAAAACGCCGTTATCGCTTACGTTTTATTAATTATTTGGGAAAAATTAAATAAAGTTTAAAAAGCCTGTTTTAAAAATATGAAAACAAAATTTCTCACACGAAAATTTGTTTTAATTTTCTAAAAACAGGCAGCTAAAGGATTTTTAGTCAAGATAAAAAACGAATTGTAGTTGGTTCCGCTAGAAATATTGAGTAACCAATCCACATTTGTATATTAAATGTCGGGTTTTTCAGTAGGTACGGCGCATTTTGTTTTTAAAATTTCTAAAATAGGAGTAAAGTTGGCATGGCAGTTTTTCACAGTTAAAAATGTCAACCTCGTTACTCTTACCTCAACGTGTACGGTGCGGATAAACTGTTCCGTTTTTCCTACTAAGCTTTTCTAAAAATGGGTACTCTTACGTTAACGTAACGTTGCGTTGCTGTTAAACCTGATCGAGTTAAAATTGTTTTCCGATTTTTCGTTATATTTGTTTATGTATACGTATAAAAAAAATGCCTTTTATACATATTTGTTTATGTTTATCGCTTTATCGAACATTTTATCGACGTGCAATACATTTTTTATAATTTTATACAAAACGCACAAATAACCAAATAAATTTATAAATTTTGGCAAATTGGTATTTTTAGTAACTTCCAATAATTGAAATCAACAGTATCGTTTACGTATTCGCAATATTTACGTATGAATAAGGGATTTTTAGTCTGTGCCATTTAAATAAGAATTAGTACACGATTGAAGAACGTTTCCAAATTACAATTTTTTTTTTTTAATCAAAGTTCATATTCAATAGCGGCTATGTTGGATGTAGCTGAGTTCTAGCTCTATAGTTTTTGTCAAAACTGCAAGATCATGGTATGGACCACCTCAACGATATAGCCTTGGCGATATGCTTCCAATTGAATGCTCAAAATGTTATAAAGCGTACGATACAATCGAGTTACTTAAGGCTAAGTTCGGCGAACCACTTCTTTGGATAACGATCTTGTAGCGATGTTGAGGCTGAGTTTTGGCTGTGGTTTGTGTCTTGTTCTCAAGTTATGCCTGAGATAAAGTCACGGTGTCATGTGACCCGTGCCTTTCGATCTGGCTTACAGTCAAGGAATCTTTGCTAATACATATGGAGCTCTGCATATAGACCCACGCCCTTAACACGTTACTGGGGGCTATGACGTGGCGGACCTTTCAGACCCCCTTAACTCGAGGGACCAAAATTATAACGAACAAAACTTCGGTAAGCGGGCAATCTTACGCAACGGTGCTTGCGTACGGCCCTTAAACCAATTATCTTTCTGGTTTAATTGTTTTACTTGTCTATGTCAACAAGCTAATAACGCATGAAGAGCTGCAGGACAGCATCAAATGCCAAATTCCTGGTATTTAGTCCAATTTGTGCGCTCGATTAATGTAAAATTAAATTCAGCGTATTTACTCGTTCCTGCGTTTTCGCCGCGAATATTTAAACAATGTTGTATGTATTCCTTGAAAATGGCGCCGAAAGTACTTTCATTTGAAGTAAAAATTCATTTCTTTAACAATGAAAGAAGTTAATAAGAAAAAAAAATAAACAAATCACATGCGTAGCTTTTATAAAAAAGCCCTTTGTATATAATTTTATACTTTACAGCAAATAACGGTTATACATTCTACAATAGTCTTCAGCTACGGTCACACTTATTAAATTTTTGTTCAAATTAGCGTAACCCCTACTTTTGTTAATAGTTAGTGAGATTTAAAATGGTCTTAATATTACAAAATAAACTAATTATACTACTAAACATAGCAAAAAACTGTTTTTTGTACGATGTGGTATTTTAATCAAAAGAAATATTGATATTAAGCGAAATGATTTTTTAGTTTGGTTGTTGGTCCCGTTTTTTCGTAAAATATTTGATAAATCTGACCGTAGCTTTAGTTAATTTCAGTTTAATTTAGCTTAAATCGGTTCTAGTTTACGAGGGCGAGTCAATAACTGTGTGACTTTTGAATTGAAACACAAGTTTTTGGATAAACATTTATTTTATTTTTTTTTTTTTGAAGTCTCTGTCGAGCTCCATACCAATTTTCTCCAGTTGTTTTATCGCTACAAAAAATAAAATTTGTCGATGTTGTCTAAAAAGATATTTATCATTTCTCTCTTTGTTTTTTCTTGAGGTTAGGAAAAAAAAATAGTAACTTGGAGCTCAATCCGGAAAAAAGAGCGGATGAAACAGCAATTCGTAGCCTAATTCATAAATTTTTGCCATGAAAATTGTACATGTCTGCACCTTTGCGTTGTGCTGGTGAAAAATACATTTTTCCTTTGTCACTTGAATTTTTTTTTTTTAAATCCACATTATATATTGATTCCTATGGTTCCAAGATAGAACAAAGGGCCGTAACAATATCTTTCTATCCGGATCTATCCTATTTTCCTTATGTCGGATTCTAGTAGCCTTCTCTAGGTGTTAACGGGGGAACCTCTTCTCCTGCTGCCTTGAGGATTCCAGTCAATTGCCATTTTCGATATATCATCATGGGGTCTTCTTAGGATATGGCCAACCCAGCTCCATCTCCTTTTTACAATTCGGATTGGAGTTTCGACTGTTCTTTACCACAGGTCTCTATTGCAAACTACGTTCGGTCAAAAAATTCTCAATATTTTCTGCAAGCAACGGTTAATGAATACCTGCAGATGTTGTATGTCGTTCAGGATTCACATCCGTATAGCAGGGTAGAGCGAACATTGTAGGAGAAAAGGCGCAGCTTAGTACCTGTATGTGTTTGTGGTGATTTCCATATTCGGTAAAGTTATGAGCGAGTAAGCAGATATCATCAGCATAATTCACATTATATGAACCTAATAAGTTGGCTTTGTAAAGTTGAACCCTTCTGAAAGGAGCTATTGTGGATTATACTGCATATATCCCAAAAAACAGCCGCCATGACTTTATTTGCTAAAGAATCCACTGTTTGCCTTCTTTAGCTTCGATTAACACAGAGAAACCCCCTGTTTTGATTGCTTCTTGGCCTCTGGTATGATGCGGTGGATCCACGTTTCGCATACGAAACTCACTTGGCAAACAAGAACATACTGACGCAGCTTTTTAAAATTTTGACAGGAGTCAACTGACTTATGCCTATTAAGAGGAGCGGAGAAAGTCAAGGACTCATTGACTCATTCACGTGGGCTAATTTTTATTCTTGTTGAGTTCTAGTTTGGTTCTGGTCCAGATAAAAAAAGTATATTGCTTGTTTTACTCATGCAAGGAGCATAGGGACGTAACAAGTTGATTCCAATTTTCTCGATCAATTGCTCGGTGTTTTATTTCATTTCAATTTAGGTGTACTATGTACATTTCAGTTATTATTTGTCGTTTCCAGATGTGCGATGGTTGTCCTATGCGCCAATTGCCTTGAGCACTTCAGTATATGGCTTGTTTTGCAATATCATCTGCTACTCCAATTATTTTCTATCTCTATAAGTTTATTTCAGTTCGTGTTTTAAAATCAAATTCCTGACTTCTGTCTACTGTTTAAGTTCTTTATTGTCGTTTTATGCTGCTTTAGCTCTTTTTTGTTTTTATCAAAGTTAATTAAACTACAAATATTTGATTTTGTTTTAAAAATAAAACTGGTAAAAAAACCGCAAAAACTTATTATGTATTTACTAATAAATGTCAAACGTTTTTGCGTTTCCCATTTAAATTATGTTTCATAACTAAATTATTTTTTGTTTATTCTTTAATTTACGAGACTTTAAATGTGGTAAAGTAGAGGTTTCAAATATATTTCAGATAAATGAGCGTTTAACACATGTCAATGACGTGTGTAATTAAATTAATGTCGCTTTTAGATTTTTAGAAATTTTACCTAAAAATTTTTGTCTGAATAATTTCAATGTTTACACGTTTGTGTTTTCGGGCTTAAAAACTAAATCATAACTTTTCTTTGTTACATTACACATTTTTTTAATTGCAATACACATGTTTCTTTAAGAACTTTAAATTGTTTAAGCTTAACGAATATAGCGAATTAGTTTTAATCTTTAAATTATTCCAACAATTTAAAATTTTTGCTAAAATATTTGTAATTAAATGTGCTTCACAATAAAGTTGCTTCTTTGTATGCAGACATTAGTCAGTATCAATTAAGTATCACAAACTAACCCAGTGTTTACATGGGCAATAAAACTTTTACAAGACTACACTGAAATTTTCTTCACAGTTCCAATGGATTTTAATATTAATCCAATGAAAAATTACAATAAAATTCAACCTATGTAACGCTTCATTGGATTAATGAAATATGTTTCCGTTATGATATGTTTCATAAAATGGAAAAACATTTTTTTACTTAATGTAAGCAAATGTATTAAGACTGTTACTATATTTCAAAACATTAGTGAAACATTTCATGAGCATAATGATGAAGAGTCAAGCATTTAAAGAAATTGTTTTCAATATTTAAACGAAAAGGTAGTTTTATAAATATGACATTTTTAATTTGTTCAGTGACATAAATTCATTAAATTAATTATTAAATTTCGTAATTTTTATGAAGGTCTTTTATTAGTTAAATAATTATAATGGCTACAGTTGTTGGCGATTTTATTTAATTTTTGTTTTATTCTTGTTACAAATCATCCAGTTGTATTAATTTTATTTCGCATTTAATTCATTTTCCATCCCGCAACGACTTTCACCAGCCATTTTATTGGTTTGTACTATTACGTTAATTTTGTGTTTTTATATTAACAATTAGAGAAAAAAGAATGTGAGAATTGTTTGTTCTTTTTTCTGGTTGTTTGTTTTTGAATAATTAATAATATTTAGTTAAAAGTACTATTTCCATACCGTAATGATTTTTTTCATTGATATTATAAAATATTTAAATCTACTATTCACAAATTTTTATGTCTATTGCCAAAAATTGCATTAAAATACGTTTTTACAACAATTTTAGGTGGCAAATATTTACTAGTTATAAGTATTTAGTAGTTTAAGAACTTTTTTGTTTTCCTTGATTTAGTGAAATTTTTCATTAAAAATATGAAGTTACAAAATTTTAATTTTTTTTCATTAATTTTAAAATTTTAGAATTTTTTAATTAATAATTAATTTTATTAAAAAAAAAAAACTATTGAAATAATGAATGTATAACAAATAAATGGAGTTTTCTTTTAAAAAAGATACATAATTGTCATTAATCCAATGAAAAATTACGTAACTCAATTTCGTAGTGTTAATGAAATTGCTTCATTAAATTTCTAAATTTTTATTAAGAAGCATAATTCTGTTAGTGTAGTCAAAGAAATTATTTAAAGCAAACCTAAAATATTTTATTGTGTATGATTTGACCATTTTGTCTTTATAAAACCTACTTAAATGTATACGTTAAGTGGTACTAGTTTACATTGCAGTGTAAATGGAGCAAATTTCAGAAAGAAACTCACTTTTAGTTGTGCAAATACCACAAGACATTATTTATCCAGATATTGAAAATAATGAAATTTAATTTTGATTTCTTAACTTATTTAAATAAATTTATGGTTCAGTTATAATTAATGTCTGTTTCAATTCTAGGTCGCTTCTACTTCATTTGTAGTACAAGTTACAAAGCTGTAGTACAGATATAACTCTGTTCTTAATCAGTTGTAATTTCGTTCTAGTAAAGTTCTAGTTCTTTTATAGCTAGTTATACTTCAATGGAAGTTCAGTTCTAGTTTAATTTTAATCCAGTTCTATTCATATCTGTTTCCTTTCAATTCTTTTTTTTAGTTCTATTTCAGTTTGAATTGAGTTACAGCTTTGATCTAGCTCGATTCTAGTTAAGTTTCTGTTCTATTATTGTTTGTGTTTAAATCTAATTAAATTTCTGTTCTAAACTTAACTATTCAAATATGAAAAGATTCTGCTCACGATTTCACTGATTCTTATCTCTGACACCTTCATATTTGTGTGTAAATAGATCGGTACTCCTCATATGTGTCAGTCTAGTGGAATAAAGTGAATCTCATACAAATTGTGACTGACCCCAGTTGTATTTCAGTTTGTATTTTTCTTTGTAGTCAGTTGTTATTTACATTTTTTATTTTAGAACAACTAACACACTACAACAGCAGCAAAACGAATATAAAATAAAACGACTTTAATCAATTTAGAAATTCCACGAAATTACTTGTCATTCATTTAAAAGAAAAACAAATTTATAATGAAATCAACAAGTTGATGAGAAAGTCTTTTAAAGTCACCCAGTGTGTGTGTTGACGAAATTTATATAAAAAAAAAACTTAAACAGCAACTACAACAATAATAAAATTATTCATAATAATTAACAAATTATAAATGGATTCTATTTTGTTGTTAGTTTTTATTTTAGGGAGCGAATTCAATTTAAAAATGTTGAATTCAAAAAGCAAAAAAACAAGGCGACTAACAATTGTTAAGAAATATAAATTGTAAATTTATCACAAATAAGGCAAAAATATAATTAATAAAACATGAAAAGCAAAAAGAACGATAAATAAGTTGGCACTTGGTCGAGCGGTCGTCTGGTGTTTGAAGCCATAAAAATTGCAAAGCAATTAACATTTAAATGAAATTAACAAGAATTAACGGTATGAAAATGGGTGAGTCCATGAAAGTTTTTTATTGCATAAAAAAAAATTATTAGAATTTTGTACTTCTTTTAAAAAAACTATTTTTCATTTTAAAATATTTAAGTTCTTTAGTTACAATACTGACCTTTCCAAATAACCTTGCCTTCGGAGTACCCCATATGTTATACAAAAATAGTATGCCTACACTAAAAGACAAATTAAAATTTCAATCATATGCGTATATTTGCCACTTTTATTCGCTTAAAAGTTTGTATTAAAAGTGTAAATAATCGTTTTGATATAAATCAAACTATTAAACTGTACTCGATGTTGTGTTGTATATTTAGTGCACACAATAACATTTTCTACACAATCACACATCTATACACAAATACTGCTCAAATATGCTCCATAGCATACCGCCTGTCTGTCCGTCTATCGGTTGTTCTTAATAATCAACTTGTTTATTAGACGCCTGTTAAGCAGGCAGATCGGAATAAAAAACAAAAAGTGCTCATTTGAAAAAACCGCAACAGTAGCCGTCTAAAGTAGGTATTAAAATTGTTGTTTATTATTGTTGTTGCTGTTGTTGTTTTAAAATAGCATGACTCCGCCCATTTACATTTGTTATCTGGAAATGTCTTAAAGAAGGAACGGAGCAAAAAATAAAGCCTTTAAAATTTATTTCATAAAAGCAGAGTGGAGACGACGATGTAAGTGAACGTGTTTCTTGCTATTTTTTGCCGCAATGCAAATAGTAACGAGATTTTAAATGTGTAATGTACAGTGGCAGAAATTACATTAAGGATAGTTCAAACTCGGTGGATTGAATGCTCTTATTTGGTTTTTGTTATTTTCCTGGTTAAATTCCATGTTAAGATTTACTCCACTTCTAGTTTAGTCATAGATCAACTCTGGTATATTTCTAGTTAAGTTTAAGTTCGATTCTGAAAATTCAAAGAGAAGAAACACTACAGCACTCACCCAATCAGAAAAGCGCTAAACACCTATGTGAACCAGTGCTGCCGAAGTCCAAATTTAATTTAACACAACCCAAGCATCAAAATTACCCAAAATTTTATAAACCAAACCAGATTTTGGGTTTAATAATAAGTTTCGATTTTTTTAATGAATATTTAAGGGCTGTGGGGTCGGAGTTGCGGTTTTTGTACTGGAGTCGGAGTAGAAGTACCTACAAAAACTCGCATCTCCGACTCCAAAATTTTCGCCATAAAAAATTTTTAATATGTTTCAAAAAAAATTTAAGAGGGTCTGCTTAAAAAATGTTGAAGTCATAAAAAAAGGACCAGTCTACTTTACATATGAAAATATATATATTAAAGCTAAATGCGATTTGAAATTTTTGCAGAATCATTTTCTTGCTATATTTAACCATTTAAAAGGTACTGCAGTACAAAAAAGAGTTTAAAGTCAAATAAGGACTAGTCTAATATACATTTGGCATCAAGGTTAGATAAGGAGTCGGAGTCGCAGTCGTACTTAAATAATTTCAGCTGTCACCGACAACCATATTATGGTTAGATTAGTCCTCCATCAAGAAGCCACAACCATATTACGGTTGCCTCTAAACATGTTATGGTTAATAATAACTAAATAACCGGTGAAGGTGGAGCTCAGTTAAAATCGCTCCTGCGTGAATTAATGTGTTCGCAGAATATGTCCCTTTCAAAAGGAAGCGAGGCACCTACATTCTTCGTAGCCCTTCGTAGGATTCTTCGTAGCCCAAATCCTGTAGATTTATTTGTAGATTTATTTGCCATATGTTAGGAAATGGGCTTAATAGCTTATTTTGAAATTAAGAAAACAATGGACGAAGAAAAAATTATAATTAATCATGAAATACTTTTAAAATGAAAACAAAAGGTTTCCTTAAAAAATTAACTTGTATTAAAAATAATGTTCTGGCAAATTTTCACAAAAACTACACAAATAGTCAAAGAAAAAATTAGTTTGTCCCATTTTTGGATAATTACACAAAAATCGGCATCGCTGATGTGAATGGGAACCGTTATCAGGAGAAATTTCGTCAGGCATTTGCAGGACAACAACTAAGGAATAAGAATAAGATTTTCTTAATTATTGTTAGTTCATATTTAATATATGAAGATTCAATAAATAAATTATGAAAATACACACAGAAAACAAATTGGTTGGAAAACGGTTGCAGTAATAAAATATTGATCAAGTAGCATAATTTATTATTGCAACTATTTAAAATGTTTAGTTCTAACTGATTTTTAATTCTCTTGATTATTAAAACGATGTTCCAACTGAAATATGATTTCTTCAATTCTTTTATTATTTATGATAACTAATTTAATTTAGTTTTAAAAATTGGTACAAATGGTTAGAATCACAACCGAATTTAATATAGGGCAATACTGAATATTGGTCATTGTAATCAATAATTTGCTTTCGTCAATAAATTTTGTAATATAAATGTTTATTCATTTATTGCAGCTAATTATTGATTGTTGGAATAGTTTCAATTCGAGTACAACAAATGAAAATATAATTATTCGGAATTCACAACAAAAAAAAAGTTAAAAGCCCCAATTGCTTACTAAATTTTCTGTAAAACATTTGATAGATTAAAATAATTTTTAATTTTATATTTAAAAAATATCGAAGTAATTTACGTATTCATAAAGGTGTGAACATACACACGTACATATGTATGTATGTATTATTTTGTTATACCCTGCAAATTATATTGGACTACTTGAACCATTTTGATCCTGGGCTGGTCCAATGTAGTGGACCATGTCATTGTTAAAAAGAGTTTGCAGTGAAACGCCATGTCTTCGTTTTTTTAACGACATGTTTTCGTTTTGAAACGATTTCAAAGCTAAACCTCTGGAGTATACCATGGATTAGTTTTAAGACTTCTCCTTTGTAATACAAGCTGGGTTATATGGTCCTGCCCTAGGACATCGTACTGTAAAATAAGCCATTTTTTCCATTCATTGGGGTTACCTTGCCCCTTATGGGCTACATTTGACCGGTTAAAAAAATATATTGATAACGACAATCAAATCTCTTGTTATGAACACCAATTATGTGTTAATTCAGTTGCAGCTATCATATATTCGGGTATAAGCACAATTTTGTTTCTAATAATCATAAACAACTTATATCTGTTGTTATGACTGATAGTGTACTAAAATTCAAATGTTGCTATCACAACTATTATGCTAAGCAACGAAATGTTCAGTAATTGTAACCGAATTGTGTGATAGTACATGCAACCGACGAAATTCGGTTGGCGCCAAATTCGGTTGTGATCACGAATATGTTTTCACTGTGTACAAAAGTTCAATTCAGATCTCATTAAGTTTAAGCTAAGATATTTTCTATTTTATTCTAATTCTGTTCTAAATTTGTTTTGATTACCTTCTAGTTATGTGCTAGTTGTGACTTAGTTTTGTTTTTGGTTTTCTCCTATAGTTCTTTTCTGGATATGTTTTTTTTTTCATTATTTATTTATTGAATCTTCATATATATTTAATATGAACTAACAATAATTAATCAAATCTTATCGTAATACATTTTATATGTCCAGCCAGTGCCAGAAAAAATTTCGTCATCACGGTTTATGTTCACATATGTAGGTGCTTATCGGTCTTCTGATTTGGTGAGTGCTGCAGTGTCTCTTTTTCTTAAGCGAGTGTGGCCGCCATGATTTAATATATTCCCAGCTAGTGGATTTGGGTGTTGCTCAAGCCTTTTTAAATATTTTACTGCATATTTTGTTATCATAGTTTTTACTAATGGCACATTGAGATCCTTATGAATGCTTGAGTTTTTAATATACCAGGGAGCGGCTGTGATTATTCGAAGAAGTTTATTTTGGCGCCTTTGATTTTTTTCGATATTAGGGGCCGACGCAGTGCCCCATAGTTGAATACCGTAACACCAGATATGCTTTAAGATGGAGTTGTAAAGTAGAAGCTTGCAATCGATATGTTTATATGTTTATATTCTGAAGTTAGTTTTTTTAAGTTCTAGTTCCTTATCAGTTTTTTCTAGCTCTGTTCTTCTGCAGTTTCGAGTTATTGTTCTATTTTAGTTCTGTTCTGTTCTAATTATGTTCAAGTTCTATTTTAAATATGTTGAAGATCTGATCTAGTTCCATTCCAGTTCTGTTGTAGTCCTCCTTTAATTCTGTTTAATATCATTACTCTCTGTTTAAGTTCTTTTCTATTTTCATTTAAATTCTTTTCTACACTTTTCTGAATTTGAGTTTGTTAGCTTAGCTCTTTAACTTAATTTAATTATTCGCTTGAAAAATTCCTCTCCCTTAAACAAATTCTCCGTGGTGTTCCATGCTACTTAATACGCATTCCTGTTCACATAAAACTCTTTAAGTCGGGCGCCCCTCATCATTATAAAGACATGATTGTTAAACAATTCTCACACCATTGCGTTAAATTGATTTTTTATTATTTTTCCAACATTGTGCCAGGCAGTCATATCATTCATTTAAATACTCGTACACGCTTTGAACAACATGCTTCTGATGTAGTTTTTTTAGGTCTTTTGGTTTCTGTTTTAATATTTTCGCATTTAACACTAGTTTCGACATTAAGTTAAGATACATATGTAATAGGAAAGAAAGAAAGAAGGTTAAAAAACAAAAACGAATTGCACTTAAAATGTAATTAATCATTTATTTTATTAGATGCAGTTTTTAAGTGGAACTGCTACTTACAAATTAACGCTCATACTAAAATGGTTGTACAAAAACTATAAATTTTAATTGAAAATACTAGTCGTGTATCTACCTGTATGGGTTCCTTTAAATTTTTATTATTTTAATTGAAAAAAGTAGTTTAACAGCTTGTTTTTTCGTCGCTGTGAAATAAAGCGGATCAAGATACCAACTTTTTTTGCTCTTGCATTTATACATATTACCAATCTAATCATTATTTTGTTAAGTTGGGAAGTTTGCCTCGAAAATATTTAGTGATTTGTTTTAATGCAAATTTAAGTTGAAATAATTTTATATCATTTCTTTTCCGTTTTTTTAACGAAGCATTTGTAAAGTTTTTAACGAACTACTTACTAATGATCTATCTATAACCCTTACGAAGGCAACCTTCCCCTTAAAGCCTTTTATATACAATTTGTTAGTTTGTTTTGTAATTGACATTGCAATTATCGCTTGAAATATTGCTATTGCTCACAGGAAATAGAGTAAAACTAATACAAGTTTTTATTTTTATACGGATATTTAATGAGCTGATTTTTATTTTAATTTTAGTCTGTTTTTCGTAATACGAACCAATTGAATTAAAAGTGGTTACTGATATTAATATTTCAATTTTCATTAATTAATGTTATATTAATGAATAACATACAAAGTTACAATTTATTTATACAAATTGTCCAACGAGGTCAAGTCCATAATTATATTTGTATAAATAGTTAATTTATTATATAATTTTTTTATTTATTAATACTAAGATTGTCATTCCCATATTAAACATAAAAACAATTAATGATTTTAGACGGGATTTAAAAGTGATTTAGAACTGAAATATAAAAAAAAAACGACCGTAACGGGAACTAAACTTGACCTGGATTAAAACAGAAGTAGAACCTAAACTAAACCAGAATTTATTTTTAATTTTTTAACTTAAACTAAGCTGGAACAGATCTTAAACTAAACAAGAGAAAAACTTTAACTGAACTAGAAGAAATTTGAGTCTGTCGTGGTTTTTTGATTATATACCAGTCACTTTTTGTCCGCTTTGGCTGAATTTAAATAGCAATTTATTTCGGACTACATGTTAAGTGAAAATAAACCCAACCTAGCACAAACAACTTCGCTATTCATAAGGGTAAGAGCAATATTGTAGATATAACAAACGGAATCCCAAACTCATTTTCCACCTGGCTGTTGGTGTGGCGCCTCGGGGTAGTTGTGGTGGATGACCAAATCACGGGCAGAGCATTTGGACGGTATGGAGTTGAATTGCAACCGGGTGCCTTGATCCATAGAACAGTACGAGTATTAGTTAGGGACGTGCCCTTAAGCATGTCTTGCTTTCCCTGTGGCACTAAGTAATGGGTGCTCCGTGGTATTAGGTCTACACGACAGGGTCCCACGTAAATTCAATAATACTTAAACATACTACTAAAAAACACTAAAAAAAAAGTTTTAATCTGTTAAAATTAAAGAATGCAATATAAATTTATTGTTTATTTTCCACTTTATTCGTTTAATACGTTGTTACAGAAAATTATAAATGATGCAATCAATTTTTAAAAAGAAAACTATGCCTGTTTGGAGTCAGCAAGTTCTTGTACATAGACAAAGTCCTTTCTACGTCTACAGGTATAAAGGGAGCATATTTAAAATTGAGTATTTGCTCTGAAGTATATTTTATACGATTGGACTCACAATTCCGCTTGCCTTCCACAATATATCCAAAGTCGTTAAGTACCGAAAATCCTTAATTTTTTAATCAAACCGATTTAAATTTTTTTTTTAACTCTATTTTAATTTCCTTAGCTAATCCCGCGAAGCTCTACCGCTTGTCCGCAGGAAAGAAACCAGAGTTTTTGGCGGGAATCGAACCCGCAACCCTGGCGCTAATAGACTAGCTCACTACTAGCTAGCCTACCGGGGCACTCTAAAAATGAAAAATTGTATTTTGAAAATTTATAATCAATAATAAGATCAGAGAAGCATTTGCATAAAACGTAAGACTTTGTGGGATAGTGTGCAACGGCCTTAACAAACATTACAATTCAAATATTACAAAAAGTAAAAACTTTTAATTTTGATTAATGATATTTCCACGCACATTGTTTATATAATCCTTTAAATACATAGTTTTATATATACATTTTAAATCTGCATATGTACAAATTTGTATAACGATGTCTACATATTCATGTCAAAAAAAAAAAAAAAAAAAAAAAAAAATAGATAAATGAATGTGTGTGTGTGAGTGTTTGAAATAATTCATGCTGCTTTGCTTACAATTAGTTGTTCATTTGTCACTTGTTTTAATTGAATTTAACAGTTTTTGTTGCCGATGTCTATTTGTAAAAAATAATTGTGTATAAAACCAAAAGTATACAATAACAACAAAAACCAATAACCAATAACAACAGCAACATTAAGACAACAAAAAAAAACAGCAACAACTTAATTAATGTGACAACAATAGAGCCTGAGTGTGTGTAATCTGAACTAGTTTCAATTTTTATCCATTTGGTTTCTATCATTTTGTATCTCCAGTTGTCGTTGTGGTTTTTAATTATTTGTGTATGACAATTAAACTTTAAACCCTTTAGGAACCGAACTAAATGTCCACATTCACAGAAAACTTTTTTTCACCAATTAAAGCATTGATCAAAAATAAAATCAGTTTTAATTAAAAATTTAATCAAATGAATTAAACGTTTAATCAAGTGAATTGAACGTTTAATCAACGTTTAATACTATTAATTTGTTTACTGGTGCAAATTAAGAGCATGAATTAAACGTTAAATTCACTTGATTAAATTTTTAATTAAAACTGATTTCACTTTTGATTAATGCTCTTATTGGTGAAACATTTTTTCTGTGCTGTATATATGCACAGAAAAATTTCTTGCCAATTATTTTTCAATTAAACCATTATTCAAAAATAAAATCAGTTTTAATTAAAAATTTATTCAAGTGAATTAAACGTTTACTTATATCAACAACATTATTGCAGAAAATGTTGTTTATAACAAAAAATATTTAATTGATACTATTAATTTGTTTACTGGTGCAAACTTAATTATTTTTTTAATTAATATTACAAATTTTTTAATCGATATCAATTTTTATTTTTTTTCTGTGCCTGTGTTCCTTGTTTTTTTTTTTTTTTTTATAAAATACAGCAACAGTAAATATCTACATTGGTACCTGAAGGAAAAATTCAATTTTCTTTTTACAGGTTTTTATTTTGGTAGAGACAACAAGCTTTCTTCCTAGATGGGTTAAATTTGGTTTATTTGTATACAAATGTTAATGAAAAAAAAATTTTTTTTGATTACATTTCTCTTATTAATAGACAATACGAGTTTTGCGAGTAAAATAACAGTTGTTGTTTATCTCCATTCGCATAATAAATTGTTATGTTTTTGCAATTATATTTTAATATTTATTTTAAGTTTTCTCTGTTTATTTTTGCAGCTAACCATGAACATTTATTTCATTCATTTTCCGTTTATTTAATAGTGAATCAGTTATACATATGTATATGAGCATTACCATTTTGACGTGACGTGATATTTGTACCGCAAAATGTAAAAAATTAAATGAAGAAGTCAAATTTTTAAAAAGGGTTTTTATATATGCAAAGTATTGAAGTAGCACTATATTCAGAAAACAAATTACAACAATCGACGCTACGAATTTGCAGATATACGCAAAAATATGCGCTGGCGTGACGTTAAAAAAACAGAAGTGCATTTTGGCTTGCATTACAAAACTGAATAAGACTGCGAATTGAGCAAGACGTTTTGTATAAAACCTTTTTTAAGTAAGCTTTGGACTCATATAGATTTATTTTTCAAGCTATAAAATTTAAAAAAAACTTTCTTTGTTTAAAGGTACATATGGGCATTTTTAGCGAAAATTCTACATTTTTTAATGTAACGCCAGAATGCAAATAAGGTTGTATTTTAGGACCATGTTGTTCAACCGTTATCCCTTTTGTTACTAAATGTAGAGCTAGTTGCGCTTTACACCAAAATATAAAAAAGTAAACTTTACATATACAATTTTTTGAGAAACAATTTAAATTACTTCTGGCGTTACGTTACAAAAAGTAGACTTTTCGCTGGAACTGCTCATATTTATTTTATTCATTTGCAACGTTGTAAATGGACCGATCAGCTTATGAATCCATAATTCAGTTTTTCCATCTGTTCACCGCCGAAAATCGCTAAATTGTGGCTAAAACTTGCCAAGACGATTTCATTGCAAAAACTCATCATCTTCTATCAGTGTTGCCAATTTAGGCATTTAGTGGCTAGATTTAGCCATTTTTCACCCTATTTAGCCATTCAAAAATGAGTTTAGCCATTAGCCATTTTTTTTAGCCATTTTTTAACTTGTTTAGCCATAAAATTAGTTTTTGCCGTTTTTCTTTTAAAAGAATAATTTTTATTTTATTATAAAAATTTATAAAAGTAAAATAAACATTTTTAACAATTAAAACGCCTTTAAATTAAATCACAACTTTTACAATGTTGAAAATCGCTATAAACTATGATTATGAAAAATCTTTCAAAAAAAATGGAAAACTATTCCAATATTCAATTTATAAAATGGATCAACACAAACGTCGGTGTTTCTTTCTGGTTGACTATAAAGTTGCTCTCATTTACATGGTCTAATGCTTAAGTAGAGAGGGTATTTAGCCAAGTAAATATTGTTAAAAGTAATTTGAGAAATAGGTTACATTTAGGAACCGTTAATTTGATTTTATCAATTCGGTAAATAATTTAACCATAACAATAAAATATTTATAGCAACACCACAATAGTAGAGATGGTACTATGCGCTTGTGTTGATGTTTGCAACACCTTAAAATATTGTTCCTAAGCCCAACTTTTCGTATACCGATTGACTCAGAATCACTTTCTGAGTCGAATTAACGATGTTTGTCCGGCTGGCTGGCTGGCTGTCCATCTAAACCTTGTGCAAAAAGTACAGGTCGCAATTTTGGAGATTATTTGATAAAATTTGGTACAAAGGTTCTAATTTGAATATGATACCCTACTTATAGATGGGGTTGACCGACTATACTTTCTTACTTGTATTTTATTGTAGATCTGGACTCAAAAGGTAGGGTAAAAATTGTCGTGATTATGATTTACGTTTAAATTATTTAATTCCTATGAGATGAACACTAACAAATTTATCGATGATTTAATTTTTTAAATATCTATCAAAATATTAATTTACGTTTATTCTTATTTATCATGTTGATCTTAACTTACAATTTCATCGTAAACAACTTTAAATGAATTATTTCTGTTTTGTTATTGAATTTTAATGTGTTTTATTTAAAAAAGCTTTTAGCCATTTTTTAGCCCATTTGTAGCCATTTTTTTCCGTAAATTAAGCCATTTTTGGTCACCAAGTTTTGGCAACACTGTCTTCTATATAATATAAATGAAATGTTGTCTGTTGCTGATCGCATAACTTGAGAACGGCTTGACCGATTTTTTCTTTAAAATGATCGCCATGGTCCAACTTAGGTTTGTACGAAAAGAAAATTTTGCCCCGCCCACTTTTTTCGATTTAACTAAAATCAGAAAACGGCTCCATCGATTTGACTAATTTTTTTTCAAATGTTCGTGTTAATCAATTTTAAGTTTTCATCGAAAGAAAAATTTACCACGCCTACTTTTACGCCCACTTTTTCTATTTATTTGACCGATTTGGACGATTTTTTCTTTAAAATGTTCGCCATGGTCCAACTTAGGTTTTTATGGAAAGAAAATATTTCCCCGCCAACTTTTTTCGATTTACCTAAAATCAGAAAACGGCTCCATCCATCATTAGTAATCAGCTACCGAGCGAAGCCGGGACGGCCAGCTAGTAATTAATAAAAAAAACTTACAAAACTATTTTTATACGCTTCACAAATAGTTGTAAAGATGGTATACAAAGTTTGTCATTCCGTGTGAATATTTTGTTAAAATTCATCTAAGACCCCATAAGATATATTGATTCTGGGCCCTTAACAGAAAACAACAAGTATGGTGTCAAGTTGTTTTCCCTTCTTCTCAGCAATTTGGGATTGAAATTCAGTACAGTCCGTTCAGAAGGCAATGGGGTATAGAACCAAATGTGAAACAACTTTTCCCTTGAACATTGATTTTTCTGTTACAAAAGCTATGATAAATTCGTGGCGGTGGCACAGATTGCCACTTCATTTTAAATAAATTTCGTAAAGTTCGGTCCATACTTCACCATACGCTCACCCATATAAAGCCCACTATCGGTAACACTTTAAGTACGTCTTAAACCGTAACGAATAATGTTATTGTTGTAAACCTTAGACCGTCATATATTTTATAAGACTAAAAATCAAACGACAACATTTTGTAAAGATCGGTCCATACCATAATTCCTATTCAAAGGCCAGTCCTAAAATATTCAAACTCTTGGTGGAGTGTATCAAAAATATAGGATTTTTCACTTGTTCACTTTTAAATTGCACATACACAGAAAAAATTATTAGTAGTTTTTATCAATAAAAAAAAAATTATTTAAAAAGTATATAAATTTAATTAATGTAATAATTGAACCAATTAAAATTAAAAATATAATTTTGATTTAATTAATATTTTAATTGTTTTGAATTAAAATAATAATAAAATAACAAAAAATTATTTCGTTCAAAATAAAATAATTTAAACAGTTTATATAGTTTCCTATATTTTTGAAATTGTTGCTGGAAATTGTCAAAATCAATCAACACATTGTTTGAAACGGCAAAGTTGTTTGATAATTTTTTTAATAAAAGTTAAAAATGTCATTTATTGAAAAAAAAAAATATTCAAAATATTAAATTTTTAGTAATCAATATAATCATTTTGGTAATAGGTGCAAACTCAACAAATGGATTGCTGGATTCTATGAATTTGGTATACATTTGGTGATTAGAGACAATTTTTAATTTTTTGTGTGTAAATAATTTGTGTTTTATTCAAAATCAACATCGGCCCTTAAAATTTAACCACCCTTTATATGGTTCGGTTCTAGTTTCCCTTTAGTTAAGTTACAGTTCTGTTCAATTATATTACATTTTAATAAAATTTCAATTTAGTTTAAACTTAAACTTTACTGTATTTTTTTCATATTATTTTCAAGTAATTTGTTAAGTTAATTTAATTATTCTAAGGAATCTTTATTACATACTTGGCAAAATTTACCCATTAAATATTTTAAATTTGCATAATTATTCACTTGAATTTTTTTCTATTTTACTGAGATTCCCTAGAAAATTACGACGATAGAACTTATCTTTAAAATTTTGTGCAAACAAAATAAATTAATTTAAATTTTATTCACTGTTTGTATTTTAAGTAAAAGCTATTGTGAGACTGTATGTGTGTGTGTGTGTGTGAGATAGAGAGCGTATAATATTAATAATAATTACTTCAAAAGCAATTTATATAAAAGGCGTTCGTTTAGTCATTTAAAGTAATTAATAATTTATAACAATTGTTTTTGCAGTCATTAAATTACAATAATATTTTTAACAGCAACAGCATCAACAACACACACATACGTTTAGTTATTGCAGCAACAATTTATTATCAGCAGCAATTATCGACAAATTTGTAATAAAACAAAAAATTACAACAGCAACAATATAAAGTAGTTGCTGCTGTTTTTTTTTTTTTTTTTTTTGTTTTGCTTAAACAATTTTCCTTTACACTATAAATTTTTAATGTATTTATTATTATTATTATTTGTTGCACAAAATCAATTGATTCATTTGTGTTTTTTTTTAGTTTTAATTTTTGAAATATCACATTTATTCTAGAATCTAGATGAATAGATAACATTTTATAGTTACTAAATTGAAAAATAAATAAATAATAAAAAAATGTAATTAACAATTAAATTAATTGTATCAATTATAAAATAAATAAAAAACATTTCAATTGAAATCAATAAAAAAAAAGAATTCAAATGTGGGTTATTTTTATTATTTTATTTCTGATAAAATCAAAATTAAATTAATAGAATAAAAGGACATTAACGAATCATATTTAAATATTTTTACGAAATGAAATTAAGTGTCAAATATTTCAGATATTTAAATTAATTTTTTATTTAATCAGGCGATTTTAGTTTTATATACTTTTCATTTACGAAATGCAGTTAAATGAGACTTAACATCATTTAACCTTTTACATTTGTAAATTAAATAGAAATAAAGTCTCTATTTCTGTGCTTGTATTTGTGTAAATTTTATCTATATTTATTTAAGAATTTGTCAAGGTCGCTTTATGACATTTAAAATTAAAACATTAATTAAATAACCCTTCAGGAGGAAAATGTTTCATATAAATATTTAAATCAAATTTTCTTTATTCCTCTAAGGCTGCGGGGTTATTGCAATGTCGTACAGGCCGAAATTATGGCCATCTATTCAGCTGAGAGGTACATAAGATATCTGGCAGGGATATTCACATTATAACCCATAGAAAAGCGGCCATAAGATTTTGTTTGTGTGTATATTTGCAAATATGAAAACTTATACACAAACTTTAAAATATTTTGAAGTTTCGAACAAATTTTTAGTTGTTTCAATTAACTGGGTTGATTGAAAAAATATTTTGATAAGTGTTTACGTTTTTAATAGCCTCTTTTGCTGGTGGTCACATTTCAATTAAACCTATTGATTGAAACTCAACAGCAAAAAAAGCTCGAACTTACAAATTAAATGAAGTTCGTTTTAATTTTTTTCTGTGTAGCCTGAAGTGAGTATCTGAACACAGGGGTATACTTGGAAGCCACCTTGAATAGGAACGGCGCAACATGTGATATGGGTGTTCGAGAGGAATAAACAAACTTATTGCACAAAAATTTAATTTTATTGCTAGTCAGCGATAGTTCGATGAAACTACCTGTGTGGAAACCAAAAAAATCGGGCCCTTTGTCGATTAAAAAAGGGCACACCGTGCTTTAAAGCTGTCCAGACTTCACCTAAGGAACCTCATCGCGGTTATAACTGGCCGATTGGCAAATACGCCCAGTGAAAAGGGCTCCCTTACAATGACCTGTATAGAAGCTGTGGCGACGAGGAAGGAGAGGGGTCTACGAACCATCTTCGCTGTCATTGCTGGGCATTCGGAGATCTGAGACTTAAACTGTTTGGTCGAAGGACTCTTAGAGAAAAAACTTGTCTCTCTGACAGTGATATAAATAAGATCCACTGGTTGATCCAAATAACTGGTTGGCTGAGCAAGAACATCGGTAGGAGCCCTGTGAGATATCCCAAAAATTTTCGAACATACCTTTGAACATGAAATTTAACGTCAAAGCCGAGAGACGCTGAAAAAAAGTTTTGCACATGTTCAAGCTTATCTATCTCTAGGTATGGAAAACTGACCCATTGCAACCCAAGGGACAAAATATCGTATTTTAAGCCTGGATAGCCAGCCGAATGAACGCCCAAGACGTGTTCCGTAGCCAGAGATTTTATCTGGTACCAGGGGAGTCAGTAACCCCCGGCTAGCAGCCACTATTGGTTGACGCCTTCGCAAGTATACTTCTTGTGAAATGGAATGCTTTCTGTCTTTCAGGAAGATTGTATTAGCGGGAAAAATTACTTTACTTTCAGGCACCACGTGGGGATTGTGCTTTAAACCTATATTAGCGGAAAGGCATATTCTGAAAAACTTACTCAAGGGCTGACCTTTCATCACTTATGGGACTGTTTGGTCTGAGGGACGGATCAATCCTGCTGCTGTTGCTGCAAGTATACTTCCAAAATCAACTGTGGTTAGAGGCGAACAAGGGATGAATGAACAATAATGCCAAATTATGCTCTGAAATTGCTACCTACACACATGGCATATTTGCTGAAGTCTTGCCAGAAAAATCAATCCATCCGTACTCAAATCAATCCGAAGAGGTATTAATAGTACGGTGAGTACGGATTTTTTTGAATCGAGTACAGAAAGATTGGTTGAAGTCTGGAATTTCAATCGCAAAATACTTAAATTATCCATATTCAATCCCGATTTCGTACTTGAAATAATCCGAAAATCAGATTGATTAAAGTAAAACTTAGATTGAGTTGATAAAGTTGATTTTATCCCGGATTAGACAGAAAAAATTGTTATGATTGATTTACTTACCCGTATTACACCTTACAGAATAATAAAACACCAACATCACGCCCGATATAGTTTTTACTATAGAAATCTTATGTACATATCTTACCAAAAATATAAACTTAATGAGAAGCAAGAGTTCGAATTTACTTTTTAACCCTTCGTGGTACACATAAGTCTGGCCAGACCTTTTTTCAATGTGTAAAGGATATCAAAACGCCGGAGGGTTAAACATAACGAAAAGATTAATCTTTTTTTACTTGATTTAAGAGTTTTATACTTATTTCTAGAAATTCCGGGATTGATTTTCGAAAGTAATCCCACTAAGGATTGTTTTGAGTACGTTTTAGTGTTATTCGTACTTCAATTTTTGAGTACGACTCGTACTTAAATTAATCATAAAAGATTTGATTTATACCGAGTGTATACCGAGAGATAAAGCCGTAATATACACATAAATACAACGCTCGGCCACAAGTTGCAAAAGCAGTAAAAAGCTCTTTCGAAAAAAGTGTTTGGAAATGTTTGCCTTTCTCGCCCTATTTATTCCACTCTAGCCCCGTCCGACCACCATATCTTCTGATCGACGCAGACCATTCTGGCAGAAATTTGCTTTACTTCAAAACATCGCATTGGAATTGGCAGCATTAGTTTTCGCACATAAAAAAAATTAGAGAAATCTATAGATTTCGCTAATAACTTCATATTGTACCACTTTAATTTTTGCACTTCTTACGGCCAATTTCACCAAGTTCAGCTATAATTAACTACCAGTTATAACTGTGAAAACTTACTGTTAACTGGAAGGTAAAGTAATAGTTATTTTTAAATGAACTTGGTGAAATTGGCCGTTAATGGGCTTAAAGTGTTTTATATACATACCTATTTTTTTAAAGCCATTAAAAATTAAATACAATCTCATATTTATAAACTTACCTGTTTTATTTTAATTTCTGAACAATTTTGTTTTCTGTTTTAATTATTTATTTTAATTTAGTTTATAATTACACTTAAACAACTGCAGTACTATATTATTTTTTTAAGTTACTGCTATTGCTGCTGATGTTGTTGTTGCTCTTTGTTGTAAAATAAAAAACTTTTTTCTCAGCTTTTTTTTTAAATATTTTTCTAATTTTTTAGCCTGTACTCGTATTTTATATTTATTCATAAAAGGTCACGTGTTGTTGGCTGTATTTCATTTTGTTTTAACAAAAAAAAAAAAAAAAAATATTATCTATGCTTTTAGTTGCATAAAAAAAAATTGGAGAATAAAACCTTAAAACTTAACAAAAAAAAAAAAAACTACAGCAACAGTGTACTGTGAGTAAAATAGAATAAACAAAACTTTATTGTCCTTATAATTTTTAAATAAGAGAGAAACACTGAATGTGTCTAAGAGAAAGAGAAAAATGTGTTGTAATATAACGAATAATTTTTTTGACGATGGCTACCAGGGTTGTCAGACGTGGCGAATCCTAAACCAATTTGGGATGATATTTTGTGTTCGGCGACGTAATGTTTTTACACCACAATAGGATATATGCATATGTACACATCAGTGTTGCCGTGTTACCGTTAGGATACGAAAGCTACATTTTTCGTATTTTTTGACTACTTCAGGTATCATGTATAATGCTGACATTTTTCGTATCTTTTCGACCACCGAAAAAAAAACACCATATGTTGACTTGACCCCACCTTCTAGTGAATTCACCTTGATAGGAGCTTCAATAATGGTGAAAGAAAACATTAAGGGGTTGCAACATACTATCCACCTAAATCAATGACTACTAGTAGTGCGAAGTTGTTCTGAGGAAATTATATTTTCAGGAAATTTATATGAACGATGATATAATCGCCCTAGTGTAAACGCCTAATATTTATGACTTAAATAAATATAAAAATAAATTTATACGAAATCATTTTCCTTACAATATTCATTTAAATATAACATGAAAATGTTATGTAAATAAATGTTAAACTTTAAAAATGGATTTTCAAATTTTTTCAAAACGTATCTTTTTGGGAAAAAGTGTATCTTTTTAAAAACTAAAATGTATCTTTCTCGAAATTTCACTGGCAACACTGTACACATCATAATCACTTTCTAAATCGATTAAGCGATGTCCATCCGTCTAGCTGGCGCTGTTCATATAAACCCTGCGCCTAAAGTACATGTCGCTATTTCGGAGATCATTTTATGAAATTTTTATTGTCAACAAGGACGATGGCTATTGCAAATGGTGAACAGCGGTCAATATGTCACAAAGCCCCTATACAAATATTTTTCCGGTACAGAATCTTTGTACACATAAAACATCTTGCTATGTTTATATTTTATTGCAACCTAAATCATCTTGCCGAACCTTATTGGAATCGGTCCACATTTAATCATAGTTGACATACAAAGAGCACTTCCGAAAATATCTTTTAATGTCATAACTTTCTTATACATGTTAGTATTGATATACAATTTTGTGCTGATAGGTCCAGAATTGATCATAAGTTCCCCCATGTATTGACATTAAAATCTAGCTTGGCTGAGTTGGCTGAAAACACCATAATACTCACAAGTTCTAAGATGTACAGTCTGCTTATTGATAACTATTTTGGTACACTTGGCACAGATGTGAAAAAGTTTTACATGGAAACCTGCCGCGTAGGCCCACTCCATGGTGGGTCTTATCCACTTATCCGCTTACCACCACTGCATGTCAGAACAACTAGCATTCCCAGGTAGCAATTTGAGTGCATAACCCGGCAAGATTATACAGTCACCACTTATTTAGGAGTTGGAGCCTTCTAACCCCCGCTGCTGCTGAAATATGCTTGCGCCAGCTGTTGACTAGAAACAGCACCCACCTTGGGAAAATCCTCCCTCCGATCACACTTTCCCACAATTGTTAAAAAAAATTAGTGAGATTTTCAGGATATCACTACCCGCGACTTTGGTTATAACCCACTAACACCACGGATTCCTGAAATTACCCCTTCGTAGAAAAAGCATCTATACGTTGCACCCCATCCTTCAAGGCGGACGGAAGTACAACCTTGAAAGTTATAATAACACTGATCAACAAGGTTTTTGCCACACGGATTCTGAATGCTATTTCTTCTATTTCTTTACTATATACCCTCATTGCAAAACACAAACTAATTTGTTTCTGTAACGCACAGATTTGTTGTGACACTCTCTTATGATTGTACCTTATTTTCCGTTAATACTACTGTACGGTTTAATTGCATAAAGTTTTTAATTAAAAAAGTGTAATATTTTGAGCCACCACTGCATATTAAATTAGGTTTGATAAAATTTTTTGCCAAAGCCATGGATCGCAACGGCTCAGGTTTTACGTATTTGAGAGAAAAGTTTCCTAAAGTAAGTGACGCAAAAATAAAGAAAGGAATTTTCGTCGGACCTCAAATCATGGAATTGTTAAAGGATAACATGTTCGAAGAAAAGTTAAGTTTGTAAGAGAAATCTGCTTGGAAAAGTTTTAAAAATGTCGCACAACATTTTTTGGGCAAACACAAAGCAAGTAACTACAAAGATCTGATAGGTGAACTACTTTCGACGTATCAAGCATTGGGTTGTAGTATGTCACTCAAAAAAAACTTTCTACACTCCCACCTCGACTACTTTCCCAATAACCTAGTAGCCGTTAGCGACGAACACGGCGAAAGGTTCTATCAGGATATTTCCTGCATAGAAAAACGATACCAGGACAAATGGAGTCCTCGAATGTTGGCAGATTATTGTTGGACACTTGCAAGAGACCATACTCAGGTCAAATACTCCAGAAAATCATAGCTTTTAGTTTTAAAAAACATATTATCAAGTAATAATAATTGTATGTAAAGTATCAGTATTTTTTATGAAATATAAAATTCCTGTTAAAAAAAAACTATGGGTGTCAAATTTTTTCTACTTCTACTTTTCACCTTAGGAAGTCAAAATAAAGTAAAAAAGACCAAAAAAGTTCATGTGACAAATTAAAAGTTTATTTTTGTCAATCAGTGTTATCAGAAAAGTTAAACTTCCACAAAGACAAGAAATCGTGAAGATCTCCTGTGATCTGTCTATTTTGCATTTTTTTCGAATTTCAAGGATTGGATGCACCTGATTATGCTCTGGAGAATATAGCACCAACAAGTAAAATATCCTTAAATTCATACACTCCCGGGATGGGTGCACTTTGGGACAGATAACATTGTAAAATTTTACACAGTTGCATTGTAGAATGCATTTAAAAAGGCGAGTTGCTTTTCAACTGACGTTTTGGAACTCAACCATGTAGATATCTAGATAATATTTATATGGCACAAAGAACTCTTATTTGAATCTTAACCACTGCAAGGGTGACGGTTTTTAAAGTGGAAAATATTCAAGTTTTTGAAAAAACTGAAATTTTTCTTTGGCTGTAGAGAAAGTATTGAGAGTTCCCAGTTAGGGAGTACTCTCGAAAATTTGACTGTGTATACTGTGATGAAGGGCACTAAATGGTCGCATTTAATTAAGAAACCTTTTTTTTTGGAAAAATGAATTGGAAAATAATCTGACAACCCTAATGATTACAAACGAACACACCACTATAAACTTGTATGAATGCACGAACTGTAATTGAAATGTGATGTTGATAACAACGGTGATAATGATGTTGTTGGTGAGCGAGATAATAATGAAGTTTTTTCTTCCTTTATTATGGTAACTGTTGTTGCTTTATGTAATTATCAAGGCTCGGATTTTTATGCAAATGCATATTTGTTCTCGTCAGTCGGAGATTACCATATACAAAATATCTTTGCGAATCAAGAAATTTGCTGTAAAATGGCATCGATTTGTTAGTGCATATTTTGCTTTGAATGCATATTTTTGCATATATTGCATATTTTTGTTGCATATTTTGAAAAAACTTTTTTTAATCGCTTTATTTTGTCATGCACCCTTCCGCAGAAGAGATTAAAGACAACTTCGATGATATTTATTTATTGATTTCTAATGAGAAAAATATTTTGTAAAGCACCTTCGCGTGTTGACGCATATAAAAAAAATTATCCGGATTAATGTCTTCCTCTACAGCCTATAACAGCCAGTTGGGGGACGTGGTTGAAAGCAATTATGTATTATGCTGAAAACTTTTGCCCAATCAAAGATGTGGTAAAAGGATTTTGTGGAGGCTAACTTAAGTGAAAAAATACGTAGCAAGCTTGGTAAAGTTTAAACAAAAATTTATGATTTAAATTTATTGTTTTTAATCCTTAGCTGATTGCTTATTTAATTTAAATTGTTTTCGAAAACAGCGTAGTGAAAATGAATATAACACAGAGAAACTATCAGCATTTAATCATGCACCTATCACTTCCGTTTTATTTTGTTTTGAAAAACAGGCAGTAAATTTTTATTTTAAAAAATGTGGGGTAAAATATATCTCTAAAGGCATTTTAAAAAACAAAATCAAAAAAAAAAAAAACATTTGATTCGTATGTAATTGCGATCAGTCTCACACTTAGCTTAAGCAAATGAAAGTTTAAAAAAATTTAACAACAAGTTTTCTTAAGTTAAATATGGTTTGACACATATAATTAACACAGTTGCTCAAGCCAGGTTATGCATATTATAGTTGGGCCTATACAAGCTTTACAAGGGACTTAATTTACATGATTGTCTTAATGTTTCTTTATATATTTGTGTTTTACTTTATTTTAACTTCTAATTTCGTGGTTATTGTGCCATACTTACGTTTATGAGAATGAATTTTAACGTTCTTCATGCTATTTCTGTTTTTGCTTGTTATTTTTATGTTTTTTTTTTTTATCACTAATAACAATTTCATCAAACGATTTATTTTATTAATGAAAATTTTAACTGCATATTTTTTAAATTTTTAGCGCATTTATTTCTGTTTTTAGTGCATTTTTTATGCGCATAAAACGCGATTTTAACTGCATAAAAGTCCGGGCCCTGGTAATTATAATAATGTTGTAATTTTCTTCTTTGCTTTTTTTTTTTTTTTTTTTTTGCAAAATTTTTTCTAATTCCTTTTGGACTTTTACATAAAAACATAGATATTTAGATATAATTTTGAAGTAAGACACAAAAACACTCACATTCAAACTTAATGATATTGTTGCTTTCCTTTCGCTGCTGCTGTTTTTTTTCTATAAATATACTTTTTAGTTATTGTTGCTGTTGTTTGTAATCCTTAATTAGTCTAACAAGGTGCAAATTAATCCACTTTAGTTAATTAAATTGTTTAGTATGTCAAAACACAGTGGGAGGGAATTCGTTTTATCTCTGCTCTCTGAATTGTTGTTTTTGTATCGCTTTATAAGTTTATTAATTAATTTATTTTTCATCTATTTCCTTTTTATAATAAATAATAAATTTATATATAAATAATAAATTTATATTTAATACACATTTATTCACTTTTTATTACGAACTTGTTTTGACTTGTATGTATCTCTTTAAATATTATATATTAAATTAATTTTTTTTAAATATTTAAATTTTTTTAAACTAATTTTCACTTTTTTAAAATTTTTTTTTATTTACTTATAGAAGCAGCTTTACGTTTTGGTTTAAATACTTTTAAAGTTGGAGTATTCTGAAATGAGAAAAAATAAGATATATGTAAGTAGTGATCGAAATCTATAAAGATTTTTTAGTTTTACTGTGCAAATATTTTTGAAACTAAATTACAAAAATGTAGTTTAAATATTAGTTAAAGGCATATACAAATTTCAAAGTTTACATTGCCCATATACTAACTGCTTTCCGCCATAGAGTCTTTGTGCTTATAAAATATCTTACTATGATTGAATTTAAGCAGACAAAATTTGTCCCAAAAATATATAATTTGAACCATTATCAATCGGTTTATACTTGAAAATGGCTCCCATACAAATACATTCCCGATAATAGCATTTATGGTATCTTCATAGTTATGGTATCTTCCTTATAAATATTGGAAGCGATTTAAAATTTAGTGGCGATATCTTTTAAATTAGGCCAGATCATTAGGAGACATTCTCCCAAAAAATTTTTAGAAAAGCCAAAGACATTAGCAAACAATACTGCAGAGTGAATGAGAATTGCAAACACTCAAAAAAGTCTTATTTGCAACAATATCAAAGCTTAAACAACAAACCTTCAATAAACGCTGTGTTTAATTTACAATTCTCCCAACATTAATTGTAGTTGTAACTAGGCTAAGAAACACAAGATAAAAACAAAAACAACTTGCTTTATTGTTTTCGTCAGTTCAGTTTATTTTAAGCTGTGCACTTGCAAATTTGTTTCTACAAATTTTTTGGTAGAATGTTTCCTGATGATCTTGATTTCCAAGAACTACAAATTATAAATTTGCTTTTATTTCTATGATTTAATTTTTATTTCGCGCTTTTATATTTTTAATTTAACTTCCACTCTTTTCAAAATTTAAAAAAAAGATTTAACAATTTGAATTTTTCTTGTACAATAAAGAAATTACCAAATTTCTCACGCTTTATCGCTTTAAAAAGCAATTAAGTATTTAAAGTTCATAAATGTCAGTAAATTGTTTTTCATATTGTTAATGGGACTTCAAGCTGAAAGCACAAATACCCTCACACACATAATTATACATACACACACTCACTCATATGCAGAATAAAACTAAAGCTATTAAAATAAAATTAAAAACAAAAGAAAAACATGCAGAAAAAAAACTAAGAAATAAACGAAAAACGAGCTCAGAGAAAAACAAAAATATTTATGTGCTACGGACAGCTAAAAGCAAAAAAAAAAAAAAAAAAAAGATTTAAATATAATTTTTAATTTAAAAATACTCGCCTGTATGAAAAATAAAAAAAACAACACGCATTATATGAGCAAAGTATTAAAAGCCGACGGCATTTTGAAATGTTTAACAAAGCAAAAAACAACAACATGAAAATTATTAAAACAAAATAAATGATGTGTTATCGTAATATAATTAACACAATATCACTGGCTTTACAGGGGGACTGCCAGCATTACTTACGGGGAGTGTAACTGTTAACCCATTGGGGAAATTAAAAAAAAAAAACATAAAATACACTTTGCGACACAACACAATATTACTCATTTAAGGGACTTGATAAGAGAGATGTATTTCGTAACGGCCGCGCCTGGAAAGTAAGGAATAGAACACAAAAGAGTTCTAAAGTCGGCTTTGCGGCAGTTTTAACTTTACTACGTTCGACCGGTGTGCAAAATTCGACCACTTGACATTTACTTATGAGAGAACAGTGCGGTAATTTTGGCAGTCGTAATCGAATACTTTTTCGATCCCAAAGCAATTTTACAAAATATTTGTTTGAGTTTTCACCAGTGTTCGAAAATAAACACTAAATATCGCTCCTTAGTGTCCGGTTCGGTAGATTTGTTAAAAACACAAACGCTAATACTGTTTGTGTTGAAAATCATTAAAAAATAGCGTTTCCCTGTTAGTCATCTTTCGAACACAAAATTAGTACTGTTTTTCTTTTTATCAAACTCAACAAAAGATGAGAACATTTACTTCCGTTCGCTTTTTTTTCAAAAATCCCCAAGCTTCATTGTGTTTGGTTTGGTTCATTAATGTTCGTGCCTTTTGGCTAATAAAAAACCAAACATTTTTTACAAAAACAAAATACACATTCGAAAAAAACAAAAATAATTTTACACAAGCAAAACATATACACAATACACACACAAGTTGTTCGTGGTGCGGTCGTTGCTGAAATTTTTGGTTTGTTAATTTCTATATAAATCTAAAAAAAAGAAACATTATTGAACATTAAAATATAATGTTTGTCTACAGTATCACTACAATTGTTCTGATTTTGAAGAAAGAACAGAACCATATATAATGTTCGGCTCTTTTTTGAATTTAGTTACGAACGCTATTAAGGGTTGTGTACGTCTACACAATCAATTAAAAAAATAGATATCGTTCCTGGGTGTGTGAGCCAAACGCTAAATAATGTACTTTTTATTTTCAAACCATGGTTTTCACAACACTGAAAAAAAAATCGAATTATTTATCGATTCGAAAGCAATTTTATTTCTAATTCTTTTAGTTCAAGTAAAAGTGAATACTTATTTTTTTAGTAATATGTAAATTTTTACTAATTACTTAAATTTTTTTCAGTAATCAGTAAAAATTTCTGGCTTCCGAAAATTTTTTCAGTTATCAGAAAAAAATTACTGGTGCCTGCATGGTATTTATAAAATTGATACTGCGACCGGTTTTATAATCACTAATCTGATAAATATAAGACTATTTACTTGGACAACAAATGGCAAATATGTGGGCCTGACAAAAATTTTAAATGTCAGTACTGTAGTTTTGACTTAACTGCCTTTTGTTTAAGTGCACTTTTGACTTAACTGAACAAAATTAAAAATTTTTGTCATTATTGTTAAAATCCCATACAAAATCCTTTTTTAAGTGCACTTTCTGCACATTTTTAGATAAATGCACAAAATTTTTGGCATTTTAAAATTATTTTCATACAACAAATTCAAGTTAGCTGCACTTTGATTTAACGGCCCAAAATACATATTTTCTGTAATTATGTATTCTTAAAATCCTTGCTTACGTGCATTTTGTATACCTGCATATTTATTATTTTTTTTTGGGCAGCTTTAAAATATTTTCATATAAAACATCAAAGTTAGCTGCACACATAAAAAAAATATGGTGGCCACTTTTTCATATAAATATCCAATTTTATAAATTTTTAATAAAATATCAATTTATTAATAAAAACAATTTTTACTCTTCTTTTAAACACTTTACTTTAGCTGCACTTTTATGCAGGTAACCATAATTGTGTACCTGCACATAAAGGCAGTTAAATGCATTTAAGATAAGAGCACTTTTGATTTAACTGCACAAAAAATCTTCCAAAGGGGATTGTGCAGCTAAGTCATAATTACTGTATCTAAAACGGCCTCTAGCTACTTCACTCACGTACTACTTAAATTATATTTATTGCTTAACGAAAAGACCCACCACTGTTGATTGTAGAGAAACAGACCAGAGTCTTTAGCGGGTATTGAACCTGCAACCCTCACGCTGATAAACAAGGTTGAAAACGTTTCTTTTTTTTCCAGTGAAAAGTTCTTTTTAAAAAAAAAAAACACATTATCTTTCAAATTAACGGCTCAAAATGGTTTAATTTATATTACATTAACTTGAATACATAAAAATGTTATAGGTATAAGTTATTGATTTGTTTCTATATCTTACCCTCTCCCACATAATAAAACTCGTAGAAAATTAAGCTCCATCAAACCAATAAATAAATAAATAAAAGTATGTAAATCTAAAATTAAAGGCGCAGTTGTTATCACTCATTTAATCGTTCGCACAAGTATTTAAAATTATTTATTTGTAACCAATGAAAAGAACACCATTCATGTTGGTTGCTCTTTTTTGTTTATATTTTTTGTTGCTGTTCATCATTTAAAGCAATAAACACATAATAATATCAAAGTAAAAAACAAAAACACCAGCAACAAAATGATATAAACAAACATAAATAATTGTTTAAAATACTGGTGGTATGACACCGCGAACATTAACGATGATTGTGATCATAATGATGATACAGTAAAATACAATTTAGACATGAGTTTGTTAGTTTGCATCTGTATGATATCTACATATTTTGGATGTATGTATGTATGAGTGACTATAGTTTGCCGTTCTAAATGTTGTTTGTTTTATTTTTTATTTTTATTGTTTTGAAACTCGCATATTGAATGGCATAAAATAAGTCCCCCTGGGTCATTGTATTTTATTCTATCCTACAGATACTTATTTACACACACACACACGCACACAATAATATCTGATTTTTCTGTGTCATACCCAGACAAAGTGCTCTTGTTATTTATTCGTTTCCAATTCAAGTACTCAATCGTTTATATGACGATGATAATAATGTTGATGATTACGGTTTTTTTCTGTTGCTCACGACGATTGTAGTGGTGCAATATTCATTTATTTTTTTTTTTTTTTGTAATTTTTTCATAGTGCATAAATGTCTTTTTAATGCATTTTATGCCGCTAATTGCAAACAAGTCAACTACTGTTTATTTTAATACTTATTGTTACACCCGAAATAAAAAACAATTTAAATATCTAGTTTTGAGAAAACTATTGAGAATTCTTTTTCATACTTGTTGAATAATCCTACATATGGAGGATTCAAAGCTGAATCGAACCAAGGCATAAAATATTTTAAATAAATATATTTAAAAACTGTTGGGAAACTCCCTTCAAAGCTTAACTTTATTTAGTTTTGTAACGAACTAAATTAAAAACTGTTTCGTTCCGAAGCGAACGGTAATAAATAAAATTAATGGCAGTTCACTCACTCAAACTCAAAATCTCTGAACCCTCTATATATATACTATTAATCGAGTCGAATATTTTTAAATATGTGGACACATTTTCATTTTGCATACTGGGATCTTATAATAAAATTCGAATTCGAAGTGGCTACCACCCCACTATGCAGCCTTTTGAGTAAGTAAACAATTTCCTGAACAATTTTCAAAATTAAAAGACCGATAATTTTTAGAGCCCCCTTACGAAACTTGAAAGGAAATTGGGCAACAAATGATTTTCAAAACGAAAACATGTTTGTTGTACATTTGGAAATCGTTTCCGGAACAGCTATACTACAAAGATTTGAGAAAAGAGATATTGAAAAGGCAATTGCTTATATAAATCCTCAAAAAGGAACTGGTATTGATGAAACAAAAAAATTGCATTATAACGAAATAAAAGTTTCATCGAAATCATAGCTTAATATCTGTTAAATTTAACTTGACTTTTAAAACTGAAAATTGCATAATCTGTTGTATGAAAATAAATTATTATGAAAAAAAAAAAATATTTTAACTATCTTCAAAGTCTTACCCACTAATTCATAAAAAATATTTCAGTTTTATAAGAGGTTTATTAAACAAATTTTCATATTAAATATATCTTATAAGCCTGTTATTAAAGGCTAGTATTTAATAAATGCAAAAAATTATGTAGAATGAGAAAAATCTTATCATGTAAAAGCAAAATGTATTGAGTAAGAGAGAATACGAATACAAAATCTGACAAGCGGTCGGTGAATGTTTTTTTTCAAGCCATTTCAGAAACTTATGTATTCTCATCACACCAGAGGTGTATTTTAACAGCATATATTGAAGGTGGTGACATTTTTATACAATTACAAAAACAACTAAAATCAACTCAGGAAATTTTCATGTTGTTTTTGTAAATTTGAAACTGCAACCATCTGTTTTTTTGTTATTATTTTTGATTTTACTTTTACCATCCGTGTAAACATGAACTATACTAACAACAGATTTTTCTTTTTTTCTTTTAAGCACGGAGAGAATTACATATTATTTTGATTCTACAAAGTCGTAATACATTATATTACCGTAAACTAGCCTTCACAAGCAATATTTTTTATGAATAAGGCCTTTAAACTTTAATAATATTACAAGTAATTATCAAAGTAATTTTTTGGAAATACAAAATTTTAAATTTACACTGGCAAGGGCACGGCTAAAAAAACTAAACTGGCAATATGCTTTATTTTTTGCGAAAACAATAAAGCAATTTGTTTTTGTTTTCATTTAGTTTTTTCTTAATCTACTTACAACTACAATAAATGTTGGAAGAATTCCAACCAATTGTAGTGGGGAATGTAAGAAAAGATAAACTCACTGGTCCATAACCATAGTCATAAACAAAGCATACTTTAGGATTTCTAAAGTAAACTTTTAGTAAAAATATGCTTTTGATGTACTATAGACAAGCAAAAGCATACTTTACACGTTAAAACCGGTGTTATTTTAAAACTATCTAAAGTTGTTTTTAACTCATTTAACAACAGCTTCAGCTGTTTTTCGCCAAATAAAAAAGTTCGTGCAAAAAGTCAAAAATGTTTATGTTACAAGATATTGGCCATTATTTTCCAATTATTTTTGATTTGGAGGAAAACTTTTATGGAAAGAAACACCAAATACATATGCATAGGCTAATTTTTTTTTTAATCCTTTACTTTAATTATTTTTTCAGAAAGCTGCATATAATAGAAATAAAATAAATTTTGTTTCATGAAATTCCATGGATAAATTCGTTTTTTATTCCCGATAAACTGAAAGTACTTCGTTTTAACATTTTTTGCCGTAAATTTGTGTAGAGCAACATGTTTATTTTATGTTTTCAACATGTTGCTCGACACAAATAAAAGACAAAAAAGGTCAAAAGTAGGTACTTTCAGCTTATTGAGAATAAAGCCTAGTACTCTGTTCAAATTTGTGAAAAATGAAGAGCAACATTGATTATTTCACACGAAAATTTTGACATGTATCAATGTTACCTATCATGCGAGTTTGTACAATTTGACGTTTTTATTCCTGCAAAGTATGCGACATTGTTTTGCGTATGTAAACAAACCCCACATGTATTTTACTGCAAATATTTTTTTTTATTAAAAAATTTAATAAAAAAGAAAGTAAATATGGATAAGAAAGTGTTACCGGTTGTGTTATTTTAATTTTTTATTTCGTATTTAATAATCAGTTCATACTTTTTTGCTTTTGCTTAAAATTCCACGTGAAATAAGTGCAGCATACATTATTTCGCAGTTGTAAAAAAATGTTGCCAGAAACATTTCGGAACTTTTTCACAAAATGAACAGAGTACAACTCTATCAACATTTTTTCATACATATTCCGCACAAGTCTTTTCATATGCGTTTTGACAGCATTTCACGTGAAATGTTGAATACATGCAACTTTGAGCTTAACTACTAAAACTGGAAAGTATTTGTTGATTTCAAGTTTTTATAAATTTTTTGAAATCAAAAATTTTATAAAAAAAACAAAAAAAAAATATTTTTTTGCCACTTCGGCTAGATAAACTTAAATCTGGCGTAATTTAAAATGTTTTAACGGATTGCATAACAAAATCGGTTACGTCGTTCCAAAGTTACGATAAGATGAATATAGCAGCCTCTTCAAATCTAATATTTAAAAAAAAAACCTTACCATAGAATTTAAAAAAATTATGTTTTTGCAGTTAGGTGACTATAGCGGATCAAAAAAAATATAGTGGTTATTCAGGTAATTTTTGCTTGTTGCATAGTGTTATTGGCCACTGTTTATTGTTGTTGTTTTTGTTTAAGCTTTGGCATTGTTACAATTAAAACTGTTGCTTTTAATTCTTATTCGCTTAACACTTTTATTTGTTTTATATCATTGGTTTTTCTAAAATCTTTGGATGAAGTTTCCTGATGATCCGGCCTAAGCAACCAGTGAAATACGCATAGGAATAGCTTACCCCTTCAACAATAAATTTCAGTGTTTTTATCAAGAATAAAAATTGGGAATTAAGCACGACAGACAAAATCTTTTAAATTAAATATTACAAGATATTTAGAAGTTTAATTTTCTTAGAAGAAAATCATTTCTTAACAAGAAAGCATCCAATACTTGTATTGGCATATTTTCACAGAAAGAAACGAATGTTTTTCACTGTTTATACACAATAGCTGTTAAACCACATACTGGGGCATGTGTTTTTACTTTGTGTGTATTTAAGGAAAACGATATTTTTTATTTATTTAATAAGAGTTACAAATACAATTACAAAATATAATTAACCGAGCACTGATAACAAGACCTTCAGCCCGTTTTAGTGAAACAGACCAGTGTCTCTGACGTGAATCAAACCCGCAACCCCCGCACTAATAGACTACCTCACTACCAACTAGCCTACCGGGGCATCCTTAAGGAAAACGATATTGTACCAATCGCTTCAAAGCTAACGCGCTACTAAGAGAATTATGTTGAGATAGGATTGTATTTATGAAAATATCCGAATAACGTCGTAATCTGATCAATACAAACTAGGAGAAGTTGCTTTATAATATTTCCAAAAATATATTCATGATTTTATATCATTATTTTTTTTTTCGAGTGTACAAATAAAACTGCATGTTTTAGTTCTTATTTATTAAAGAATCCTACTTTTTGTATTGCTTTTTGTCTTTCATGTTTGTCATAATATTTGTATAAGTTTTATTTTTTAATACAAATAATATTATTGTAGAGAATTTTTTCGCGCCTTCTCTTTGTCGCTTTCAAATAGTTCATGTTCCAGTTATTACTTTTGCTAGTTCTGTATAACAAATAATTGTGTGATAACAATAGCATAAAAAATAAAAAAAATTTTAAATAAAAAATAACACACAAGAAACACTTTTAATGATATGAAAAGTATAAATAAACGTACATATTTCTATTTATATGCTATAATTGTCCAATTTACAAGCTTTATCGTATGGCTTATCATTTAAAAAAAATACGATTTTTGCTTATGCACTTGTGTGAATAGACAAATTTGTCATATCGTTACTTTGGCGTTTTGCTAATTGTCAAATCAATGTTCATTGTCAATTTTCTTTGAGTAAACTATTTAAAAAGATCAACAATTTTCTTTTTACCAAATAATAAAAAAAACATGAAAAATAAAACAAAGAATCAAAAAATAAATTTTTACTTCACTCTTAAGTTTGATTTTTTATTTCTCCTTCTTTAACAAATTTACAATGTTGTATAATAAGACGATAATACAACGAATACGACGATACTACGAGCTTGTGAATTTAACAAATATTTTTAAGTTTTACAAAAGGAATTGTCAAATATAAATACAATCTGCCTTATTTATAAAAAATAAAACAGCTTAATAAAGGGTTTATGAAACAGATTTTGTATGAAAATCCGTTTTATTAACGCTTTATTAACCTGTTTTATTTTTTATAAATTAGACCGAATATCTTTAATCTCGGATTTAGAATAAAAAGAAAATTTATTTTCGTGGGAATAATTTTCAAACATGTATTGGATTAAGCCCATAAAACAGTATATCTATACTAGCGAATACCGGTAGTGTGCTATTACACTCTGTTCCCCTCGTAGTTAAAGAATACATAGCTTATGTATCTACTTAAATGGGGACCTATCTATGTTTTGAGTTTCATTAAAATCGGCTGGAATTGTTTCGGAGAGGCATAAATTGCCCGCTATTTGCCCCAGTGTTCCTAGTTTTTTGATGTTTTTTAAACCATCAGTGAAATTTGAACTTTCCAATGCATGTATTGGTATGTAAATGGGTTGAGTGTTTCTCGCCAACTTATTTATATATATATAAATAAAATAAAAATTTGTTTGCTCCTTATACAACTCTAAATTACTAAATCGATTTTTACCCGGTGCTTAACGCAGAAAAAATTCTCCAAAATTTTTCATCAATTAAAGCGTTTTTAAAAAATAATATTAGTTTAAATAAAATATTTAATCAAGTGAATTAAACGCTTAATCAAATGGATTAAGCGTTTAATTGATACTATTAATTTGTTTACTGATACAAATTTAATTAAATTTTCATTAATATCACACATTTTTTAATTGAAATCCATTTCTTTATTTTTTTTCTTTGAACACATGCTTCAAAAATCGGTTAAATTGTTACACAAAGAAAATATTAATAACCTTCTGCCAACAACTGGGCTGGATAGAAGAAGTGGCCCCCCTGTATATCAGGACACCGGTAACAGTAACATTTTCTAAATTTGGTATAATTATCATGCTTATCAATACACAACATCTGCCAAAAAGAAGGCTAAACTAGAATAGTGGGCGTGGCATTTTCCACAAAAAAACTATATTAATTTCTGTATAGCTGGAGACGTTCTCAGTTAAAGTTTTCAAATTTCAACCAAATAATTTGCTTTCCCACAAAAAATATCGGTCAAAAAATGGGCTTGCTTGGAAAAGTGCCATGGCACCTTCAATATAAAAACCAAATAGATTTCGGTTACAGTAAAAGCAATTAAATTTGGGACAAATTGCTGCGCTATCAACACACGGAGTCTGTTTCGAAATCCGGAATTTTTACTAATTCAGATTAAGCTAGTTTGATCAAAAACGTAAACAGCCAATTAAAACAAAATTTCAACATATTAATAAAATCAAGGACGAAATCTTACAATATTTTAACTGGTTTTCATTCTGTACATCATATAGAAAAAAGCTTTTAATATCAACACTATAGTAAACAGGATATCGATAAAGTTAAACGAAAAAGTAACTCTCTTTCGATTCTCATTAAAATTTTGTTATATGTTATATTTTTATATTTTTATTTTACAAATGCAATTACAAATTATATTCTAATTTAGTTTAATAGTAAGTAAACTTTCACAATTGAACCCGCAACCCTCAAGCAGATAGACTAGCTTACTACCAACTAGACTGACTAACTTTTTATAATTTAAATTAATTTCTGGTTTAATTTTTTCTTGGCCCCCTTTCGATTTTTTTCGCAGTTCCCCTTTTACGAACTTATTAATTGTAATTGAAGCGATAACATTAATTGTTTTAAACAAATATGAAGAGTCTTTAAAAAAAAAAAATAATAATAATAAAACAAAATGTCAAATCAAATGACGCATCGGTAGCAACTGATATTTTTTATTGCTTGTGTAATTAATTAAGTGATCATTTTGACTACTGACTCTTATACGCTTTTTGCTGTGTTTTTTTCTGTTTAAGAAATATAATTTATTGTGCAAATATTTGTTTTTTTAATTAAAGAGAAAAATAAATAAATGAATCGTATTACCAGGCAATTGTTGTGTTCAGTTTTATTAATACACAGCGTTTTTATTGATAAAAGAAATAGTTTTTAATATATTTTAAGAACTCAATTATAAAATGGGTTTATTTTAAAGTTGACAAATTTTAACATTTATTTATGTTTGGCTGAAGTTTGAAATTTAATTTTAATTTTTATTCACATAATAATAAATTTAATAGAGAAAAAAGAGTATAACTTTTTGATCTTTTAGCCTAACCGCTTGAGCCTTTTTAAAAACAAAGTAAAGTTCTATTTACGAAGCTTGCCACGCCTGCACAGTGGAAGATTTAAAAAAATTTAAATAATTCTGGATTTTGTAAACGGTTGGGCCGATTGGAATGAAATTTCAAATGGTAATTGAGGACGGACTTGTATTCGAGTTTTAGATTTGGGGTCTAAAGACATATCAGGGATGCCACCATAGGATCCCAAAGTAGGCCACCTCGGGTATAAAAGCCAATTCTTAGCTTAAGCCTGATTTCAAAAATGATGCTATCAATGTATTATTTCCATTTTTTTCACAAAAGTTTACATTGTGGGCTGTATGAGAACCAGGCGTAAGCAAAAATGTTATTAACGCAAATCATATTTAGGCGATTTGTGTTTTATTAAAATGAGTAACTAACTGAAAGTTATTAGATGTTGACTTTAAATAAAGATTGTAAAGAAATCTTTTTATGCCTTTTTATGAGATATTGATTTATTTTTAAATAGATAATCGATCCATTCCTTTTAGTTCAATGTCGCAAGAGATTTTGTAAAGAATTAATCAGTTCTTGCAAAAAGCTCCGACACTTTCAACTAATTATGTATTTTGATAGTACATAATTGTTGACTTTTGTATATTAATTTTCGGCAGCTTGGGCCATGTTATGATTCATAAAATCGATCTAAAGTCGCAGAGGCGCTAAAGTCTGCAAAAGCTTGGAAACTTTAACTGAAAGCTTTTGATTTTTATGAGTACGAAAGCACTTTTTCTGCTTAAAACCATTTTAAAATTTTAATTTCTAAAAAAACCAATCTATTGTTGTTTAAATAAGATAATAATTTTATTAAGAACTTTAAAAAATGTTTTATAAGAAATAATATATTCTTAAGTTATTTCTAAACTACCGTTCGATATCAAATTGTTACTGAGTAAAAAAAACTTATGAGCTCGCTGGGTTAATGAATATTAAAAATACATTAATCAAACAGATTTTTCTGCTCTGACATAAGCAAAATTTTATTTGTAAAATAACAAAAGAAACATTAAAAGATAGTGGCAACATTATTTTGAGCTTTGAGACTTTCGTGCCTTTAATTGCTTTTTTATTTTTAAAATATTTTTTTTTAACGATCGAAGAAGACTTTTCACAATTTCCTAAATTTTATTCGATAAATACACAAAGTTTCAACTACTTCAAAAAAAGTATCCATTTTACTAAAATCAGCCATTCTGAGATAAGTGTAAGCGTTTTGGATAAGATAAATCATTATGGTGACGTACGAATACCCGCGGATGTAATACAAATATAGGTAGCAAACATTGTCGGTTACGGCACTTACTCAGAACAGTTGGACTGGAGAATTTCTCTTAGGCTGCCGGGTTATTGCAATGCTATTCGGGACGAGATAATGACCATCTACCCAGTCGCGGAGTACAATCGGTATGCTGAGATATCTGACAGGGATATTCACATTTTAAAGTAAACTCCAATAAGATCCCTAGATAATGTGTTTATCATATCAAACCTAGACCAAGAATGCCTGATGTCTCTGGAGGGATAGCAGGACTTTCAATGATTGCCCCTAAATGGGTCTCTGGACACAGGGACATACATGGAAACCGTGTGGCTGACTTGTTGGCGCATGCATCGAAACAGTTCAACATATGATATAGGTGTTTCGATCTTGAGGAGTAAGATACTTATCGCACTTAAATTTCATCTTATTGCTAGTCAAAGATGGTTTGGTGAAACTACATAACCATAAAAAACTCAGCGGGGTGTACAGCTGTCTAGACTCCACCTCAGGAACGTTATAGCTGGCCACTGGCCTATTGGAAAACGCGCCCAGAGGCTAGGGCTTCTGTACAAGAAGCTGCCACGACGAGGAAGAAAAGAAGTTAACGGAACATTGTCTCTGTCATTGTTCGGCACTCGGCTATCTAAGACTTAATCTGTTTGGTCGAAGAACCCTTAGGGCAGAAACTTGTCTCTCTGAGATTGATTTAAATAGGATCCAATCCCGGTTGGCTGAGTGAGAATGTCGGCAGCCAGGTATTATAGGACTTGTGGAAGACAGTAAAACATGGTAACACAACGTGACCTAATCGCTGGACCCACGTGAGCTGTGCTTGATTCCGGCTGCAATGTAGCCTTATCTAAGTCATTGGCCTAATTTATTATCAACACTGTAAGTAACTATTTAACAGAGTTGTGTACACGTCTAAAAATAGTTCTTACATCGACTCCGACTCTAACCGCTGAAATTTTTTAAGTCCGACTCCAACTCCGACTCCTACTCCAACCTTGATGAATGTATATGAGACTGGTTGACTTTAAACTCTTTTTGTAAGGCTTCTGTAAAAATTTCAAATCGATATATTATTTCTAGCACTTGCCGCATTGGCCTTAAGTATAGTTTTTTAGATATGTAAGGTAAACTGGTCCTTATATTCAAAATTTTTAAAGCAGACCCTTTTAAAATATTTTTATTTTGGATAATATTAAAATTTTTAAAAAATTTTGTATGCTGAAAAATTTTGGAATCGGAGTTGCGAGTTCTTATGGGTACTTCGACTCCGTCTCCGTTACAAAAACCTCAATTCCGACTCTACAACTCCGACTCCACAGCCCTGCTATTTACAAATGCTCTAAAAAGGACAATTACTTAACTAAAACTAAGCTAATTTTATCTTAAAGCGTTTATGCTTTTGTTGAATTTATTGGCAACACTGTAAATGACCATGCGCAAAACTGATCTTTGGTACAAAATAATGAGTTTGGTGAGAGGCAACAAAAAAATTAAAGGTTGCCAGTACTTTTGGTACAAGATTAATACAAAAAAGGTAACATCAAAATAATAAATATCTTAGAGCTTTTGCCAGTTTTATTGGTAACACTGTAATTAATAATGCGTAGATAAGATCTTTAGTTAGAAATAAAAGTAGAGTGACGTAAATTTCTAACTCTATAAAATTTTGTTTTCATAAGTGTGACATTTTATAAAAATATTTACTTTAAGAAGGATGGAATGAATCATCATAACGGAATTTGATATCAAAGATCAATAAATTTGCTTGCTTCTTTAAGAGTTTAACAAATTTACGGAAATTATTTTTAAATAAATTTTTAATACTCTAGAGTGGGAGCATAAATCACGGATTAATTTAATAGCAAAATAATATTTAAATAAAGCCAATTTTTATCTATTCTATACATCTATACATCACTATATTTCCAAAAACTTATTTACACCTTAAAATTTCCTGTTCGAAATTAATTTTTTTTTATAATTTCATATTGTTCCAGGTAGAGTTTATAACACAAAAAAAAATTATCTTACTCTCTTTTATGTTGTTATTTTGGCCATAAAAAATATCCAAGGTGTTTGGTTTTGTCGAAATTTTTATTAATTTTTCATAATTTTTTTGTTTGTTTTTTTTTTAATAATATTATTTTTTTGTTATAAATCTTTTGTTCAACCAAAACAAATAAAAAAAAAAGTTAAAATAACGATGAGATACACTTTTAATGGCATTTAGTAGTTAATTATGGTAATAAGCCACCAATATTCCGGCAACTAAAGCAAATACAACAAATATAAATATTTTATTCGTTAATATTTTAATATAGATTTTTTATTTAATTGCTTTAAGGTGTTTTTTGTTTGATATATTTTTTAAATTAGAGAAGATTTGTTTTGTTGTTTTTTGTTAATGTCTTTTGAAGAATTTTTTTAATCTTTTAATAAAGAACTAAAGATTATGTTAATAAATTCGTCACCTGGTTAACATTTTAAAGGAATTAAATTTGTTTTTGATTTTTTATTATTAGAATTAGCATTTCTTGATTACGTTTTTTGGCTACATTTTTAGAGCTTTTAAAGAAATAACATAAATTTACACTTTTTTTATTTATCCAATAATTTAGTATTTTATTGATTTTTATAAACAGACCTAATTTTTATGTAGTTGTTTTTATTCAAATTTTTGTGATTATTAATAATAAGATTTTTATTTGTATGTTTTTATTTTTTTTTTTCACCTCAAAAATATTCAATATTACTATTGTTATTTCTTTATATAACTTTTATGACTTTTTTACGAATTTTAATTTTTTTTGGAATTTGTGTTTTTTTTTATTAAAAAAAAAAATTAAATTTTATATATTTTTTATTGTAAATTTGTTTTCATAAAATTTCTTAAAACTTATTTTGTATTTTTTTCTTTCTTTTAAAACAAATTAAAAAGCTTTAATTTTTTCACCATTCAACGATTGTTTTCTCATTGAAATTCCTTTATATGATAACTTAATTAATTAGCGAAATTAATTAATTGCCGTCGGTAGAAAATCTCACAACTCGTTAAACGTATTCAATTTAAATTATGCGTATTTAAACGTTTTGTAGCACGTTACACTTTCGTTTGAATTCACAAAAACAATAACAAACATCGGTACAATTGTTTAAGCTCTTTTCATTCTAAATTGCAACAAAATAAAAGGCAAGACAAACAATAAGAACACACACACACACATACACATTCAACATTAATTCACTCCGTACGTAGAATCTATCATGATTATCATCATTATGATCATTTCAGAGAGAGATATGATGGTCATAACAATCATTGCACTGATGATAGTTGCTTTATGTTCTGCTGCTACTGCTGCCGCATCTACCACAAGTCACAAAATACACTTTTAATGCAAACAAATAATAAAAACCTACACACACACACCAACTAACCATTTATTTTAATCACAAAAAAAGACGAAAAAATCGCCAAAACAATCAACGCAAAAAAACGTGATAAACAAACGTTCGTACGTATGAGCGACCGTTTAAATTGTATGGCAGACGAGAGTAATGAAAAAAACGTGTATCCACTAGATTGTTTTTAAGTGAACTAAATGGCACGACAATAAACGACCGAACGTTTAACTAAAACTGAACTCCATTCCACATACAACTAACAAACAATTTAAAACGAAACAAAAAAAAAAAAAAAAAAACAAGCAGCACAACCAACCATTCATGCCAAATACACACAGATACAAACTCACACTAGCACAAACATCTCCATCACATGTATCGAGTTGAGATGGAGATTACGATGATGATGTTATTGTTTTTATATTGTTATTATTGTTGGTGTTGTCAAAGAAAGAACAAGAGCACAGTGTGGTAAGAGTTCATACAACTACAATCACACACCGACACAATGTACAAGCGAACACCAACGATGTCTGTTGGTGGAATAAATAAAAATTTTATTATTATTAATTTTTATGATTTGTGAACTTAAAAGAGCTGCTTGAACTGCGCCGTACAACTATTTAACGACGACTGAATGTGGCAATTATGTATCTAGATACATTTTGCCCAACTTAACTCACAACATACACAAATACACAATCAGCAACAACATAAAAGCAAAGAACACTTTATTTATTCTGCTTTATTACTCGTTGTCGTAGTACTACCACCACTCACTATTGCTGCTGTTGTCTGCTCCTTACGAACATTTTTGTCTCCCCAAACTGTTTAAAAAACGTTCATGTGTGCGCCAACGCCAATGGTGTTTTCTTGCTCATTATTGTGATAACAAACGTCATTATTGTCATGTTTATAATCATGATAATCGTTTTAAAATCATTTGTTGTTTATTGCTATAACACAGTGGGTTTTAAGAGGGGAAATTTTAAGCATTTTTATGTTAAATTAGGAAGAGGAAATCTGATGATATAAAAAACTAGAACTGCCCTACAACTAGAACTGAACTTAACTTGAACTGATCTAGTGTGGCTAAAGGAATAGAGATATATCTATTTGTCAGTGTAAAATTTATTTCTTTCAGATGAGCCGTAATCGAAATTTTTGCCAATAAACAAAAACACTAAAAAAACCAAAATAAAGCTTATTTTTCTTAGAGACCGCCCAAATGCGTATTTAGAAAAGCTTGTGAATTTTATATACGTGTTCAGCGACCTCTTATTAGCTTAGAAAATGTTTTTTTATTTAAGATATTTAAAAAAAAAACTTCAAGTACATGAATTGGCGTCATAAGTTCATCTCAAATCTGACCTTCAACGTAAAACATAGTAGATATTTTTAGTGGATATATCAAAAAATGTATGCTTTCAAGTAGGTCCAAATTTTTTTTTGGACTATTTTTGTCATGTATCTGAGAATAAAATGCAACGTCTTAGAGCTATTCGAAATGGAAATTCGCAGAAAAATTGTGAAGCTCCACGCCTCTGTATATGAATTCTTGTATCCTTCACCACTAGTGGGTTCGTCATTTTGTGTGAAACTTTCTACATATTCATCTAAGACCCCACACAGAAAGAAAAACACTCGGGATAAATTAAGTTTCTTATACTTAATACTTTATACTAAGTATACTTTATACTTAAAATTCAAGTACGAATAACACTACAAAGTACTTTAAACAACCTAAATTAAGTTGCTTTCGAAAATCAATCCCAGAATTTCTTGAAATAAGTACAAAATTCTCAAACCAAGTAAAAAACAGATTAAACTTTTGCTTTGTAGTGTCACTCTGAGAGTAAAATTTTTTTAAACACTTAAAAATATGTGTTACTAATAAGATTTCTGTATGTCGTGATAAATTCCCAATTTTTCATATTTGATAAATACACTAAAATTTATTGTTGAGGGAAAGCTAGCTTCTATGCGCATTTCACTGGTTGCTTAGGCCAGCTCATTAGGAAACCTTTTCCTAAGATTTCAGAAAAGTTAAAAATATTATACGAATAAAACCCAAAAGCGAATCAGAATTTGTTAGATACATCCCTTCTAAATAAAACTAACGATATGTAATAATAACTTAAACCTTGTAATATGCTAATATGCATTTGATTTAATCAAATGCAAGTCCTCATAATATTATTAACGTGAAAGTTTATATGTTTAGATATTTGGATGTTTTGATGGTTGTGCGTTTGTGGCGAAAACAGCTTAATGGATTTGGATAAAATTTGGTGAACTGATTGCATATTGGCTGGATTAAAATGTATAGTATTTTTTAAGAGGTAAATCGGGGAAAAATTTTTACTTTTTCTCTTCTTGCTAAATTTAAAAGATAGATTATATATGGTCCAGTGTCCAAAATATACATATTTAGAGACCCCTTGCTTTTCATATGTACAATTGAATGTCAGTTGCTCAATAGTATCAAGTGCTTAAAACTTATACATATGTCTGTATGTATGTGTTGGCGAAAAATAATAATTCTTATAATCTTGTTAATTGAAATATTTTAACATAAAATAAGTAAAGTTGTAGAAAACTACATACAATTTCTGTAAATTGTCAATAGCATAAGTCCTTTTCTTTGAATCTTGCTCTAATTTTCACGTGAACGGAAGTCACGGGTACAAAAGTACTTTTAATAGTTCGTTAAAAAGTACTCTTCGTAAAAAAGTACTTTTAAGAGTAGTGTTTTTTAGTACTGCTTATACAATTAAAAAACTCAAAACAAATTCACAATTAAAACTTTAGTCTTAACATTCTCTGATTATTAGTGTTAAAGAATTTTTTAAAGTTTAATTTTTACAATAAAGGAATTTGGCCCCTTGTTAGTAAATTTAAATCGGCAAAACGTCTTTACAATTTTGGCACAAAATTAAAATTTTCAAATCCTATCCCTGGTTAGTAGTTATTATACAACAGCTTTGCCTACCCCACTAGATTTTTCTGTCCACTTTTTGGCTTTTCCAACCTACGGTTTGTTGCTTATTTCACACTACTTATTTTCTGTTTTGTTCAGTAATATTTTAAAAAAAGCCCTCCTCAGTAGTTCATCATAATGGCAGTTGTATTGAGTTTAATGTGCCTAAATGTGTTTGTGTGTTTGAATAAGTTATTTTAAATGCATTTGTATTGTGTTGCGCGCGCCCCCATAAATAACTCAGAAACATAAAAAATGTGGAATGATATATTTATTATAATTACAATTATAATAATTTTTGGCTCTCTCTCTCATGTAACAATTTTCATTGTTGTTGTTGTGCCTGGTGCTGCCTTTACTCTCATCCTCCTGCTTGGTTCTTGTTCTCTCAATTTCCCGTCTGTTACTTTATTAAATATTTATGTCCTCATCTTCGTCCTTATCCCCAATAGATAATAACAACACCAACAAAATCGACAATAACATCATTATTACAGTTATTGCAATCATTGTTGTTAATATATACTTATATCTAAATAAAAAATAAAAAACAATTCAGTTTATATCATTTTATTTAATTTCACAGATAAACAAATACATGCTACGACATACATATTTGAAATTGCACACTTACACTCACCCACAATTAAACAAATACACACACTCTTATTCAGTCGTCCGTTCGTTTTTATCGTTTCACTGTTCGTAATTGCTTGTAGTCATCGTCGTCATCACCATCTATTAAATTGTAATTGAAAATTGTTCCATGTTTCCAATTTTTTTTGTCTTTAATTCAGCTTTTGTTTATTGCTGTTGCTGCTTTCATTGTTGTTATAGTTTTTATTGTCATACTGACTGTCTGCTTGGCTAAATGTTGAAATAATCATCCTGGTTAAATGGTTTTGTTGTTTATAAACATTTGAATACTCTTAAATTATGTTGCAGCATCATGTTGTTATGTCGAAATGTTGTTAAGAGTATTAAACAAATATGTAAATGAAAATTGTGCTGCAATTTAATTTATTTTAAAAGAATTTTTAAGAAATCTTGATTAAAAAATGTGAATCACATAGAAATTGAGCTTAACGATTATTAAGGTAATTAAGAGTTTAAAAAAATATTGATTCGTGTACGTTAAAAGGTAACGAAGACTTTTTTAAGGAACGGTAGTTCTAATATTTTTTATTGTAAGAAAATTTATTTACTGTATTAAAACATTTTGAATTAGAGTTTTAACAATAAATAAGATTATTTTAAACTTTTGCATACATACTTTCGCATAGTTAATAAATATGTATTGTATATTTCAATACAATCACGCCTATCTTGAATAAAAAGTGAAGAGCTGTTTTCCTCGAAATGTAGCTTTTTCCTATACACTTTTTAGGGAAAAGGGAACAAGTTTCGATGAATTTTAAATCACGATAGGCGTGAAAACCAAAATCGTTGTGCTAAAAATAATTTTCTTAAAATGTCGATCTTTTTTCTAGTTCAGTTGTAGCTTAGCTCTAGTTTTTTTTCTAGTTCAGTTCTAGTTCAGTTCTAGTTCAGTTCTATTTAAATTCTAGTTCAGTTCTAGTTCAGTTCTTGTTCAGTTCTAATTCAGTTCTTGTTCAGTTCTAGTTCAGCTCTAGTTCAGTTCTAGTTCAGTTCTAGTTCAGTTCTAGTTCAGTTCTAGTTCAGCTCTAGTTCAGCTCTAGTTCAGTTCTAGTTCAGTTCTAGTTCAGTTCTAGTTCAGTTCTAGTTCAGTTCTAGTTCAGTTCTAGTTCACTTCTAGTTCAGTTTAAGTTCAGTTCTAGTTAAGTTATAGTTCAGATCTAGTTCAGTTTTAGTTCAGTTCTAGTTCAGTTCTAGTTCAGTTCTAGTTTAGTTCTAGTTTAGTTCTAGTTCACTTCTAGTTCAGTTTAAGTTCAGTTCTAGTTAAGTTCTAGTTCAGATCTAGTTCAGTTTTAGTTCAGTTCTAGTTCAGTTTTAGTTCAGTTCTAGTTCAGTTCTAGTTAAGTTCTAGTTCAGATCTAGTTCAGTTTTAGTTCAGTTCTAGTTCAGTTCTAGTTTAGTTCTAGTTCAGTTATGTTCTAGTTTAGATGTTGTAAATGAGCAGCTGATCAATCGTCGAGATTATAAAGGGTTTTCAGAAATAAGGCGATACATTTTTATTTGCTTATATAAAAATGAACTTAATGGCCATTTTGTGCGGGCGAAGTTGTGTTCATTTAGATTTTTTTTTATTTTGCGAGGTATTTGGAATATGCCACTCTGCAATCATTACTTATCATGCTTATTATATCCTTGAACTCACTAAAATAATTGCGCACTCATTTATCAAACAATGAATTTAGCAACATGTTGCTTAACATTCTGCTACTGATGTTTATATCAAAGCAAAGTACCTCAAGTATTATCATTGTGATTTGATGTTGGTACTTTTGTTTGATTCCTATATCCCAGCGGGAAAAAGATGTAGTAAGAGGCCTTCTAAAAGGCTTTTTTTGGCAGACATAAGGCCTTCCAGCCGTTTTCCAACTTTATTTCTAATTTGCACTGCGTGTTATTAGAGACCAAGGTCTTCTTGCACCCACTTTAAAGGCTACTAAAACTAATTTAGAATTAAGCTTTATCTCAGTATAATAGTTGTTGCTTATTATGCGAAGATAGTAAATTAATAACTGCTAATGTTGAGTATTTTTAAGAAGTTCCTGCTCATTCCCACATAACTGGTAGTAGAACGATTTCGACAGGCGTTATCTTTGGATGGAAGTTAGAATTTGTAAAATATTGTATAAAAGACGTTCAGAATCACCTTTTTAAAGACGGCAGAGTGTAATGAGTAAAATAATGTAATTGGAGACTTTCTTAAAGGCCTGAAAAGTGGAAGCGATTGCAATTTTTCCTGCTGGGATGTTCCTTTGCATGAGTTTATATCTGTGTATATTTACATACATATATATAAGCGCATATATATATGTTTTTGTAGCAGTTACTTTCTAACTCACATTTATCTATTCACTTTGTCAGTCTACAGTAATTGTTATTTTACGAGTCAAAAAGTATCTAGAAACAATGAGAGGAAAAGAAAAATAAAAATGAATGAATATTTTAATTTGTTCACTTGTAAATGTTGCTGACTTTGCAATACGAGTAATAAAAGAAAAAAAGCACAATGTAACAACAACAACAAAAACAACTTAAACAAATTAATTTTATTAATTTGTTTTAAAGCAAACAACAATAAAAATGGACAAAATGCTTAAATGAAACAAGAAACAAAAAAAAAGGAAACTTAACCACTTAGATGTTGTTGCTGTTATTTTATTTTTTATATAATGTTGTTGTTATTTTATTTTTAGGAAAATGAGTTAATTTCACGCAGAGCTCTAAATGGGATACAACAATAACAAGAACAACAAACTGAGTAGTAATGAACTTAAGTACTTTGTGAGTTATTATGGCGCTGGAGGTCGTTTGCTTGTTGTTTTTATTGTTATTATTGTTGTTGTTGTTTTACTTATTTTTCGAATGTGTATGTGTGTATGTTTTCGTTAAAGACTGTTGTAGTTTTTTTGTCTGTTCCTTATAATTGTATGGGGAGCAAAGAGGATCCACAGCAAAGTGTAGTTTCGTTTTTTTTTATTGTATGATTTTGCTGAGTTTAAAGGTTTTTCTGTTGTTTGTTTTTTAGAGTATTATAACTTTTGTAGTTGTTGTGTTATTTAATGATAACGTTGTTCTAATAATGAACTGCATTTGTTGCCTTTAAATGATTTTTTTTCTTTAACTTTGTTTTTCCTTCTCCCTGTGTTGGTTTTATTTTGTTGTTATTTTTAGCCAGAAAGTGTTGTTGATGTTGATGATGTATTTTGTTAATGATTTTGATTTATTTAGTTCTATTCAATGTACAACTGTATGTAGGTACACCCTAGATGCAGTTAAAGTCAATTTGTTAAGTGATACTGTGGGTTAGGTAGTGAAAAATCGCATTAAAAAAATTTTTTAAAACAATGTTATGACCATGGTCCAGTTAATAAGGTCTATTCCAACTGCCAGCTGATTTGTTGCAGATTTGTATTCTTAATCACCATATTTAGGCAAGATTTTAAAAGTTGTGAATATTTTTGAGCGCCATTGCGGTTATGTGTAAATTTTTGTTTATGTTTTTAATATCACGCAAAAGGTGTTCTGCTCACAAAAAAATATTGAAGTCACGCGAATTTAAACCGGTCAGCTAAATGAATGACGATTTGAAATTATTTGCCGGTTTTTTCTATTTTATGTGTAAAGAACTCACTAAAAATTTTGTTTTCTATTTAGTATGATGTGTTTTCTACTTATTTTTTTTTTTGTTATACCATTTACAACAAAAATATAAATATTAACAAATTTTTAAGGACATTGCTTGTTTTGTAAAAAAATTGTTTTGCCTTGTTTAACAATGTTCGTGATTTCCTTTTTTTTGGCAGTCAGCTGTTTTTTTATTTTTTTTTTAAGATAGTTTTGGGTTTGTTAAAGTGATACAGCTGTAAAATGTCATGTAAGATAAATGGAATTTATACAAAATTAATAAATATTATTGTTGCTAAAGAATTTTAAAGTTAATAGTAAATAAAACCTAGTACTCTGTTTAAATTTGTGAAAAATGTTGAGCAACATTGATCGTTTCACACGAAAATTTTGACATGTATCAATGTTACCTATCTTGCGAGTTTGTACATTTTGACGTTTTTATTATGCAAAGTATGCGACATTGTTTGCATATGTAAACAAACCCCACATGTATTTTATTAAAAATGATTTTTTTTAATAAAAAATTGAATAAAATAGAAAGTAAATATGGATAAAAAAAACTGTTACCGGTTGTGTTGTTTTAATTTTTTATTTCTTATTTAAAAATCAGTTCATACTTTTTTTGCTTTTTTTTAAATTCCACGTGAAATAAGTGCAGCTTACATTGTTTCGCATTTATGAAAAATTGTTGCGAGAAACATTTTAGAACTTTTTCACAAAATGAACAGAGTACAACTCTATCAACATTATTTCATAGATATTTCGCACAAGTTTTTTTCATATGCGTTTTGACAGCATTTCACGTGAAATGTTGAACAGAGTACTAGGCTTCAGTGAGTAATTTTTGTCCCAATTTAGAAATAAGTATGTACGTGCAAAACGTAAGCCAATTTCTTCGATGAAAACCGTGGCAACTTCGTTATTTTTGTATTTATTTTTATACCCTCCACAACTAGTTGTAAAGAGGATATACTCAGGTTGTAATTCCGTGTAAAACATTTTTTAAAACTCTTAAGCCCCATAAAGTATATATTTTCAGTGTTCTTGAGTAATTTTCGGTCGATTCAGTCGTGTCCGTCTGTCCGTCCATCTTTCCGTCTGTTGAAAACACGGTCGGTCAATCAGAAAAACTTGAAAGAAAAGATGAAATCGGTGCCAAATGGTTTCTAGTTATCCTACACAGAAAAAAATATCTCAATAAAATTCTAAACAACACAGTTTTTTAAAAATAAAATTTAAGGTCAACCAACTTTTTATTTGATTCAATAAAAAAAATTTATCAAATTTACACTTTGCAAAATAGCACTCAATAAAACATTTTTAATTAACAAGGTTTCGTTTAAATGTGCTAAATTCCCATTTCATACTATTGATAAACTGATTTAATTTTTTGAATACCAAGAAAAACTTTGATAACATATTTAATGAAATTATTAAATATTTCTTAATATTCAATAAAAAAAAATATTTGAATCAAAGTAAATACACTATTTTTACAACTCTTGTCTTTTTTGTATAGCTAATAATTCTCATTCGCTTTATTATTATATTTGTATAAATTATTTAGTTTTGCCAAAGTCTTTCGAAAAAGGTTTCCTGATAATCTGGCCTAAGCAACCAGCGAAATGCGCATAGAAACTAGCGCAAAAATAAAACTTAGGAATTTAGCACATCATAATCAATAAATAAATAAAGATTCGATAAACATTTTGGGCAACAACTTTTTTTTTTAATGCCTCAACAAACTTGGTTGTTCACTAAAAATTCAATAAAATACCTACAAACTTTCTGTATCAATACCACTAAAATCGTCATTGCAGAAAACTTAAAATTTTTTTTTATCAAATATGCGATTTTCGTACAGTAATTTTGACTTAGCTGCACAATCTCCTTTGCACGATTTTTTGTGCAGGTAAATCAAAAACGCAGTTATCTTAAATGCATTTACCTGCCTTGATGTGCAGGTACACAAAGTGCAGCTAATGTAAAGTGTTTGATTTAAAAGTAGAATAACAAAATTATTTTATTAATACATAAATTTATGTAAATTTTATTAAAATTTTATTTCAAATAACAGATAATTTTATACATGTATGTATGTACCTATATTTAATATAAAAGGAACATTAACAAAAACAATGCAAATTCACAAAAAACAAAACAATTTATTGGAAAAAAAAACAAAATAATTGCGATTTATATTTTTATAAACAACTTAAATTGGATATTTATGTGAAAAAGTGGCCACCATATTTGAACTTTGATGTTTTGTATGAAAATATTTTAAATGCACAAAATGCACGTAAACAAGGATTTTAAAGAATAATTCCAAAAAATATGTATTTTGGGCAGTTAAGTCAAAGTGCAGCTAACTTAATTTCTTTGTATGAAAATAATTTTAAAATGCCAAAAATTTAATGCATTTGTCTTAAATGTGCAGGTATAGAAAATGCACTTAAGAATTTGTATGGAATTATAAAGAATAATTCCAAAAATTATCAATTTTGTGCAGTTAAGTCAAAAGTGCATGTAAACAAAAGGCAGTTAAGTCAAAACTACTGTATTTAAATATGTAAATTATTTTTTTCTGTGTCAGCAGTTTAATTTGCACCAGTAAACAAATTTTAAGTATCAATTAAACGTGTAATTCACTTGGTTAAGCGATTAACTGATTTTATTTTTGATTAATGCCTTAACTGGTGGAAAATTTTGGAGAAGTTTTTCTGTGTAGGATAAGAGTTATGAATTCAAATGTAAAACCACGAACCCAAAAAATTAATAATTATATTACAAAAACTAACATAAATAGTGTTGCAATGCACATATTGATATAAGATTTTGTATAAACTCGTTCTATATGACTACAAATGATACTACATAATTTCATTAAGATCGGTCCATAATTTACCATATAGGGCCCACTCTCGAAAAACACTTTTGTACGCGTAAAACCGTAATAAATAATGCTATTGTAATAAGATTTGGTCCATTATAGTTTCATGTGACAAGAAATCACACTCCATCATTTACCATAGGTTCCATATAAAGCCCACTACTGAAATGTTCTAAATGTCGGTGGAGGGTATTAAAGAATAACTTGTTGGTTGTAAATAACACAGGTTTCTAAAAAATAACTGGGATTCCGAAATCAATGGCCACGGATTTACCAGTCCTAATATTAGTCCTATAGCCACTTTTAAGCATACCGATCGACACAGAATCACTTTCTATATCGATCTAACCCCGGTAGACTAGCTGGTAGTGAGGTATTCTATCAGCACTGGGGTTGCGGGTTCGATTCCTGCCAGAGACTTTGTTTTCCTTCTTGCAAACAAGATAAGCTTAGGGAATTAAAAAAAAAAACAATGTCCGTCCGGCTGTCCATGTAAACCTTGTGCACAAAGTACAGGTCGCTATTATGGAGACGATAGATACATAGGTTCTTATTATCACAAAGACCATCCCAATGGTGAGAATCGGCCCATAATTTCTTATAGTCCCATACAAGCTTCTTTACGGAATAGAGTCTTTGTGTCCACAAACCATCTTTTTATGTTGGTATTTGGATTAAATTTAGTCCAAACCTATTTGATTGTAATCCTAAACATCTTACTAAATTTTATTGAAATCTGTCCATATTTGACAAAAGCTCCCTTAGAAATACTATTCCAGAAAATATATGCAGAGAAAAAACATGTTTAAGGCCCGTTTTCACGACTTACCTTTAAAGTTCGATATAGTTAACGCTACCTTTAGCACTAGTGAGGAATAAAGTTACCTTCAACTATTTTTCGTTTTCACAACTTCTGTATAAAATAAACTTAACATTTTTAAAAAAGTGACAATACTAAAGAAAATACCGATTATTTTTGCCAAAATAAAAATACGAACTGGCAACTACGTACTTTTTTTACATTTACAAAATATACGTATAATTGGAGTTGCCATATATAAAAAATATGTGAATATAATATGGCAATCTCAAATCTAAACCTTACGACAAAAGTTAAAGGTAGAACGTTCCTCTCTTTAGCTTATTCTTCACTTTAAGGTTAAAGAGAACTTGTGATAATTAAAAACTCATTATCTGTTCGATAACTTCCTACATTTAGCTATCGGTAAGTCGTGAAAACGGGCCAAAATATGTTAACCTCCAACAAAACAATTTTTAAAGAAAATGTTAAACATATTATGTTAAATTTAACCATATTATTGTCACCGACACAATAGTTTTTGGACAGAATGAGTAACATTTCTGCCGAAGTTATGAGACATTAGTCTGAATCTTTTCTGACTTCTTAAGATAAGTTTGATTTCTACATAAAATGAAATGGAATTGGAATATACAATTCCCCTTAAAAAAAAAAAAACAACACAAAATCCCCTCTAAAAACACCAACAAAAACTATTTGATATAAATGTTTTTTTTTTTTGTTGTTTTCACTTCATTGTTTTTATTTTTCTTCCATTTAAATGATGAACTCTTCCAACAGTAGTACAAAAGTCTTAGGAATAGTAAGTGTTACTAATTGATGATGATAATGACGAAGATGTAAATGATTATAGAGAAACAAACTTGACTTTTTGCTGTCGTACTGCTGCTGCTGCTGCTTATCGTGATGATGATAATGAGGGCAAGTTTTTCGAACTTTAGCAAGATGTTGAGAAAAATGCTTTATTTGCATATAAAGGCATATTTTTCAATTAAGCAATAAAATTCTTAAGAAAAAATACAAGTTTTTTATTAACGACTTTTCTGTGATCTAGGGAGCAATTTCTCAAAGTTGGTATACTATTAGCAAATATTTCCTTATCGCCAGGGCAAGCTTTAAATGGCACGAAAAATGTATAAAAATGGAGAAATGGTTCAAAATGGCAAAACTGGCTAAAATAAACATGTTGTTATTAAAGAAACACTTATTTAATTAAGTTTTGAATTAATAACATCGTAAGATGACACTGGTGCATATTTAAATGCTAATAAGTCAGATGGAGAAAAGTTGTCAATAAATTCATCCGCTTCACTTTCATTCAAATATGAGTAGTTTACTTGCAAATGCCGCTAAGTTAAAAGTACAAAATTTTAAGAAAATCGATTAAAATAGTTTTTTAAAACTTAAATGAGAGAGTCTTGCAGGAGTATTGAATAATTAACCAGAAATTGCGCGTAACTTACGGAGTTTTGCACGAGATTAAAAATGTCTTAAGGAGTCATTTAAAAAACAAATAAAATGGCGGCTTTAACAGAATTTTTATTTTTTTTCAACTAAGCGGTGTTTGCAAGTGGACTATAATATTTCTTATTTTAATTGATCTTGTACCTTTTTTTAAACTTTTAATGTTCCATCAAAGTAATTTTTGGGAATTCAAAAAATTTTATTAATACGATCTTGTTAGTCGTGCTTAATTCCCAATTTTTATTCTTGATGAAATACCAAAATTTATTGTTGGAGGATAAGCTAGTATCTATGCACATTTTACTGGTCCCTTTAACCAGATCATCAGGAAACATTCTCCCAAAAATTTTTAGAAAAGCCAAAGATATTAGCAAACAAAACTGCAGAGTGAATGAAAATTGCAAACACTCAAAAAGGTATTATTTGCCACGATATCAGAGCTTTAACAAAAACCTTAAAAATTTTCCTTAGCACTGTCAATTAAGTCTAAGCTTTCATTTTGGTTGTATTTTCAAGAGACTTGCGCAGATGAATTGAAAGTGCTCTTTAATGCACACTTAGTCACTTTTCACATCCGATTTTTCCAACATTCATTTAGCATATCGATCGAATAGAGTCTGCCACATATTCGATAAGCTTATTTAAAAATTTCTACGCTGCAAAAAGGTATTTTTTGTGGCAAACTGGACTAAAAATGGCTTTTTTACTAAATAATTGAAGAAATGGCAAAAAAAAAAAAATGGCATATGCCATAAAAACCTTGCCCTGCTTATCCCTTACAGTATTTCGATATATTCTTTTGATCTATGAAAAATTAAGTCTTTAATTAAAAACAAGTAAGAGTGCTATATTCGGCTGTGCCGAATCTTATATACCCTTCACCATTGTGCGAGTAGATACCAAAGCAACTAGAGAAAAACAAAATAATTTTACATATACATACATATGTATTTACAATACTAAAAGCTTCATTATAAATTAAATTTTAAAATCGAAAACTGGTAAATATTTTTTTAAAATCGTTTTTAGAACATAAAAGTTAAAAAAAAATTTATCTTTGAAAAACCAAGATTCGAACCAGAGGACTCACAGTTTCTAAACTCAACCCCCTAGACGCCTGAACCATGAACGAACGTTGTTGTCCGAAAATGGGTATTTTCCAAAAAAAAAATTATATTATGGTCATAACTTTTTTGTATCTGAACCGATTTTTCCGAAATTTTCAGAAAATATTTTCTACTAAAAATTTCCGATCTTTTGATATATAACGCGTAACCATAGGTCATATGACAGTCCAAAAAAGCAGGGTTTTATACAATTTTTGATATTTTTTGCACGGGAGGTACCACGCCCACTTGTTCAATCCCGCCCACATTTTGTGGAATGCTGTATATTGATAACCTTAATGTGTGTACCTAATTTGGAAACTTTGGCTCTTGCCGTTCTCCAGATATACACAAAAAAGTAATAAAAATACAACAACAACAAGGGATTTTTGGAAAAAATTAGAGGTAGTCGTGGTTTTTTGCTCATATCTCAGCCATTTTTGGACCGATGTGGCTGAATTTCAATAGCAAGAAATGGTGGACTATATGTGACATAAGTGTGAAACAACCTAGCCGCTATCATGTCTGGAGTCTCCGGAAAACACATATCAAACGTAAGACGGACAGACGGACAGACGGACGGACAGACGGACGGACACTTTGCTTTTCATAAGGACCCAGAATATATATACTTTATAGGGTGTAGTATCAATATTGTGGAAATTACAAACGGAATGACAAACTTATATATACCCTTTTACCTTCGGTGAAGGGTATAATCAGGAAATAATTTTGTTAATTATTTTTTTAAATATTTTGTATCAACAATTTACAAAAAAAAGTTTTCAAGAATCTTTTTGGTTCTTGCATTAAACTTTTTTTGCCTATAGTGCATTATTTCTTAAGCGAAAAACCCCCAAAAAAATTTGTTGGGATTCCTTTATATTTGGCATAACAATAGTTCTAGTAGACTTAAATTTTATTATTATTATTATTATTATTTCATCCAAGTTCCTAGGTTGAACAAAGGGCCACAACAACATTTTTCCAATCATTTCTTCCTAATGCTAACAATTTTATTTCATTCATTTATTTCATTGTATGCGCCTTCCTAAGTTCATCTTGAACTTGTCGGTTCCATGTTTGAGCAAGCCTGCCTCTGCGCCTGCTTCCCAGTGGGTTCCATTGTAGGGCTTCTTTGGTAATATTTCCTTCAGGCTTTCTCAATGTATAACCTATCCAACGCCACTTTCTGCTTTTAATTTCATTATACATTGGCTTTTGGTTGTACCTTTCGTATAGATGTTGGTTCGATATTATGTTTGGCCAATGGATTTGCAGGATTCTCCAAAGACATCTGTTTACAAATGGAGTTTTACGATGGAGTTTAATATACGTATTTTGGTGATTTAATAAGTGTGCGAGATATTTTGTTCTATGATGCTTATTTATGGAGTTATAGGGAGGTAAAGAGTTGCCGTTTTCAAAAATATTTTTTAAATTATTTTTCCGAACAAAAAAAATGCAAACAAAAAAAATTTTAAGTGATTCTTATAGAAAATCGATTGATCTTAAAATAAAAAAGAAATCAATTTAGAAAAAAAAAAAATTTCATCTGCAAACCGGACATGACCAATTTAAATCCAAATTTTTCTAACTAAGTCCTAATTTTTTTTTAACTAAGTCCTAATTTTTTTTTAGTTTTTTAACCGAAATTAGCCTATAGTGTACTTATTATATTGTAAAAGTTTTATAATGGGATCTCTATTAGCTTAAAAGTTATGCAAATTTCTTTACACTCGTACATGTGGATTTTGCAATGTTGAACTGTAAAAGACAGGAAATAACGAGCTTAAATTTAAATTTTTCTAACTTCGAACTAATTTTTTGATTTTATTTTTTCCCGAAATTAGCCTTCGGCGCACTTTTTGTATTGTAAAACTTTTATTATGTGCTCTTCATAAGTTCTAAAGTAAGGCAAATGATGATTCTAGGCGCTTGTTTAGTAGGCTGGTTAGTTAATTTTCTTCGTTTACGCAAGTGTTATATGTCTTACATACACATATATGTTTTATATTTTCAACTTTAAATTTTTTTTAGTTGGAAAAAAAAATTTAAAAAACATTTTGCTGAAAACGGCAACACTTTGCCTCCCTATAACTCGACTAATAAACATCATAAAAAAATATACCTTATTGTACCTTATTCATATCTACTAGAACTTTAGTTGTGGCAAATATAAAAGAATTTCAAATAATTTTTTTTATTTGGTTGTCCGCTTCAGAAATACTGCCCCATATTTTAGAGCATATTTTTTTATTTTTTTTTTAACTTTTTGCCCGCATATAAAAAATTTGTTTGTACATATTAGAACTTGCCCTAATGATGATGAACAACTCGTACTATTTAGTGAGAAGTTAAGTACTGTTTTTTTTTTTTTTTTTTTTTTTTTTTTTTTTTTTTTTTTTGTTGCTTTAGTGTTATGAGCACGTTTGCTTATAAAATTTTATTTGCTGTAGATACTTTTTCCTTTTTGTAGAATGTGTTTTTGCAACACTTAGTCATCGGTGCTACGAGCGATGTTAAATTCAATTTTGTGTTTTTGTTTTTTTGTGAGAGTTTGAGCTTACATATTTCATTTTAATAGTACGAGAACGAGGTACTTTTGTTTGGTTTTTTATTTGTAATTAATTAATTGTTGTCGATTTTTCACGGTGCTTTTTTGTATAATTGTAGAATAGAATATTTTTAATTAAATTTTAAGTGAATGGTGTGTTTTTTTTTTTTTTTTTGTTTTGTCTGGTTTTTACTATTTGAAATGAATTTAATTTCTAATGAGCATAGAAATGGTTAAGAAGCAAATAGGATTTTAGAGGGAGGTACAAGTTGTTAACTGTTTTTAATTATTTTAAGTTGTTGAGAGTTTTTTTTTGCTGTTAAGTGTTTTATTTGATATATTATAGTCAAGATTTTTTTTAATCTCCACTTTGTTTAAGTGGCTTAATATGAAAGAAACTCATGATGAACGGTTCGCTTTTCGACATTTTCATTATAAAATAAATTCAAAGAATTTTACTGGCCATGTGATTTTCCTGAAAATTCCGGCAACAAACCCTATCAAACTTCCGTTCAAGATTAACGTTCGTATCTTCTGCTACGGGCTCGACACCGACGCAGTGTTGCCATCAATGTTTTTTTTTACAAAAACTGGCAATTTAAAAAAAAAAAAAAAACTGTTTTTATAGAATAAAGAATAATTTTTCTATTATGCATGTAATATATATATGCATGCAATTTGTGATATTTAAATACTTTTTTTAGAATGTCTTTGGTCTTCAAAATTCCATATAGCATGTAGTAGGAATGTATTTTTTAACCAATATTTCGGCACTCTTTTATGCGCCTTTTTCAGGATTTTTTCTTGAAAATTTAGTTATGCACTAACCTCCCTATTCATAAGCGATTGTTGAATTTAATAAACGTTTAAAAAGGAACATTTTCATACAATATTTGTTTTGTAAACCTTTATTAAACTGAAAATATTTTTATGAATACGACAGTTAAATAATAAAGTTTAAATAAAATACATATTCAGCCAGGCCCCCGATGTCGATCGACAACTTAAGCAACTTAAGCGAGCGGCAACAAGTCCCGCATTATCGATCCCTTAGCGGTCCACTAACTATCGACTCGTCGCTCAACAGGTTTTACGCTAGTTTGGAAATAAAAATCTACAAAATATATAAATTTATAAAAATATAACTCTTGCTACACACAAAGCAGACTAGAAAACAATTTAAAAAAAAATGGAGTTTCCAACGAAGCACGTTTGTAAGGAGGAAATGTAAAATTTTCGCTTACTACATCGCTTACGGAAGACATGAATTTTATATGGCGAGTTCCCACTTTGAAGCAATACAGTTTTGACGCAGAAAGTGCTCTTTTCAGCGCATATAAATATTGTTGAATGCAACAATCAGCCTCACACACTGGCATTTTTATTGTATTCGTTAAGTGGGGAACAGAATAGTCGCTGTAGTACAACGTTACGAATAGCGCTGCAAGCTGTCAAGAGTTAAAAACGGCAGCTTCAAAGTACTGGCAACAGAATACGTAGTAGTAGCGTTGCAGTTGAAGTTGAAGCACAATGTTCGAAATTTTGAACTTTGTCGCGCTACAAAGCATTCGTCAGTTTCAGCTACTACTACAACTACGTTATTCTGTTTCAGGCCTTATTCTTTGAAATGCTCCCTTACAAACCTGCTTCGTAGTAAGGAAATGTCGTGGCTCTTCAAATGATATATATTTTTTTAATTTTTTAATATTCTCTTCACTTAGCTTATTGCATCTCTGTATGTCTAAATGCGTAGCGCAAAAATGTGCGCTTACTTTTTAAAATTTACTTTTAGTGCTTCGCAAAACAAGAAAATTTTTTATTGGGAAAGGAGTAAATAAGAACAAACAAAGAAGTAAACAAAAAATATAGAATATAGAATAGAATTTTATGAAAAATATTTTTTTTTTAAATCCTATATAATTTTATAAGTGGTGGTGTTTTAAAAATATAAATAACAAAAAAAATATTTAGTGTTTGTGTGTCAAGACAAATTTTGGTTAAATATTTTAACAAAATGCCTCTTTCGACAACTACAACACAAGTGGCTGCTTATAATATTTGTGTTCGCATAATATTTCTAAGTACGAATTTGTATGAAAACTGTAACGTGATCGGTCGCTTGCATTATCAATCAACTTGCCGTGCTCAAAATTCTTAGTGGGCTTAGTAGGTGTTTGCCGTTGAAAATGTAAGCGAACGAAAGCGGTCGACATTATTTCTTTCTGGTTTTGGTTTTGGCTTTATTTCTGGTTTTGGTTTTATTTATATTAATTTGAGACAATATCCTCTCAACATTGGCTGTTGACACTGGTTTTGACAAAAGCGGAAATGGTTCTGTACCATCGCAACATCTTGTACTAAATTTGATAAACATTGTTGGTTTAAAAAAGGAGTACGTTTTATAACACTGTGTTAGAATAAATTCTTCTTTGCATTATTTGAATAATATTGCAAAGAACTGAAGTGATTAAAAAAAACGTTTTTTTAAGTAAAAATCTGCAAGACTGTTATGCACTTAAAAAAAACGCAAAAAACAGATAAATCTGCACATTTGGCAAAGCTGACCAAGTGTCTACCTTTATTTAACCCCGGAAGTGTTCAATTAGGGGTTTTCTTTAATTCAGGGCTTTTCTTTCACTTCGCAGTCCCAAAAATTTTCGATAAAGAAAATATACGGAATGAGTCAAACTACTGAACAATATTAAAGGCCGTACTAACGTTGTACTTACGGCAACTGATAAACGTGATATTCTCAGAGCAGCATCAAATTCTCACGACTCGTCTGCACAATTTAAAGCTTAAACTAGTATTTCACATCATTACATGACGTGGAATAACGAGACTCACCGTTTCGTTGTTTTCAGATGAAAAAACTTAAATTTAGAAGGCCCTGATGACTTAAATAATAATTTGTACGATCTCCGAAGAGAGGAGCATCAAGTGTACCGTTTGCATAACAAAGTGGCAGGGGCTATGGTATTGTGATATCTTATATCTTATTATGGTACCTGCGAGCTGAAATTTTTGTCCAGCACCATGAACGCTAATTGCTATATTGGAATGCTACAAGAAGCATTTTCTCACTTTCAAAAATTTTTTGGAAGCTTACAGTAGACATTACAGCATGAAAATGTAACAAGTCATAATGCCCGTGTGGGTAACCCTCTCTAACATATAGTATACTACAGGCAACATACTGGTCATCTCTCAATAATTTCCATAGTAATAGTTATTGTGACTTATCAAGTAATGTAACCTTTAAAATACACTCTGTTCTTTACCTCAAGTGCAAAAAAGCATAAGCTGGTTGTTTCTCATTGTTATAAATATTGCGATCCCATTATAATTTTTAAAATTTTAAAAAGTGAAAATGCTTTACAATAAATAATTAATAAAAAATATTTTTATAACCGCTTCTTCGTTTTTTTTTTTTTTTTTTGTGAGAGTCTGTAAGGTTAGTGTCCAAATATGAGTCATTACTCAAGTACTTTTAATATTTTTGACTAATATGCGTAAAACACGAAATTTAGTGTTTGTGTCTTGTGGGCTACATTGAGCGAAAAGGGAATCTGTTTTTTACAGCCTCCAGCAAATTTATTATAGTGCTATTTTTTATTTTTTGGTTGAGAATTACTATTTAGACTTAACAATGTCTAAATTTTCGTTGATTTATAAGAGCGAATGAAAATAAATCAAGATCCATTATATTATCAAGCAACTTTCGCCTAGAAGTTAGCGAATCTCTATGTAGGATGAGAACTTTACCCACCCTTACGCGCCGACTTTTATATGGTTGAATCCAAGCAAAAACGAATAGAAAACCTCCGCAACACTTGCCTTCGCAAGTAGTCCGCCAGAATCAAGTCGATCCCTGGCCTCAATGGGCGAAAAAGAATTCGACGCAACCATCCAAAATATGTAAAATTTACTTATTCTGTGTGAGATATGCATCGTATATTTATACTACTCGTAAACAAAAAACTATTTCAAGAGTTTTCACTCGTCTTATCTGATCTAATTAACATAAATATGAAATGCTTTACATTTTAACATTAAGCTTTTTCATAAATTTTTTACTTTTGCTTTCCCTTGTTGCTCGTAGGACACACTCCGTTTTTATGAAATTACTCCTTTAAAACAAAAAATTTTAAATTTTAAAAATATGTATGTTTTAACCTCTATGTGAATCAATTGAAAATTTGTAATTTTGAGATGTTGAGTTATAGAGGGTTAAGTCATAGCTAAGCGATCAAAATGTTAATGTGCTTGATTGGGCCTCTTACTCGTCGGACCTTAACATCATTGAAAATTTTCAGGGATGGCTAGCTCGTAAAGTATATGGTTCTGGAAAGCAGTATATTAATAAAAAGTTACTTATTGAAGGCATAAAAGTGGCTTGGTCGACCATTACGCTGAATCCCAATCGAATTTACGACACCATCTGTAAAACTGAAGGCTCTACGCATTATTAAAAAGGCTTTTAAATGTACAAATTTTCATCAAAAGTAAAGAAAATTAAAAGTTTTATTTGCAGACAATACATTTTTTTTAGAGTCGTATTCATGTGACGCAAATTTTGAAGACATATTTTTAATTGGCTCACAAAATTTTTTTATAAAAACAAAACCAGTGTATATATTAAACCAATTTTTAAAGAAATCAATAACATCTAAATTACCTTTAAATATAAATAAAAACTAAGTTCGTAACATTTGCTTGTAGAAGCTATAACCTTTTGAAAAAATTATTTAAGGTTGTCCTCTACTCTACTTGCAAAAAACTACTTTCATGTGTAAACCCGAGGTAAATAAAAAGCTTGAAACAATTTTTTTAATGAATAACTTAGCTGAAACTAGGTGTTAAGAAATTGTAACAATCAAGGCTTAAAATTATAATTAAATATAGAAAAAAACATGCACTTTTTGCATGCTTATTTAAAAATGTAAATTTTTTTTTTTTGAAACAAGTGAAAATAATAATAAAATAAATAAAAATAATGAACAATTACCTAAATGAACGACTTAGCCCAAGACTAGTTCACCGTTTTTTGTTTTGTTTTGTAATTTCGATTAAAAACCATTTAGAAAATTCAAGCATCTTAATTCATCACTAAAAATTTACGTTTTTTACTTTTATTCAATTAACTTACAACCACAAATAATAATAAATTTCATTTAAAATGCATAGTTTTATACTAGCCCTTAAATTTTCAATCAAGAAACAACCAGTTCGTGCTTTATTTGCTATTAACGCTTAAAAATACTCAACTCACTTTAAATGACGTTTCAATTTTTTATTTTTGCCACGTGTAATTCATATAGACCCTGCCTGTAGTCAGACACATCTGCATGATCAGGGAAAATGTGCAAAATGTTTTCATATCGAACTTTCCCAAATTCACTCAAACACATTCAATATTATACCTCATACCCGAGCAAAACACCGACGCAAACACAATTCATAAATCCAAATAATTGAGCAAAAAACACGTTAGCATTACATTGCTTTATTGTTTTATATTTGTCCCAACAAAAAAAAAACAAAAAAAAAAAAAAAAAAAAAGAAAAAAAAAAATAAAATTGTCGGAATCAAACACCAGAAGACTTAACGTGGTAGACAAAATGTATACCAAAGATTTGTTTGTATATTTTTGTAATTTTTCCCCTTTTAGGTGGTTATACGGATTTAAAGCAGCAATAAAAAATTGTTCGCGTGATATTTTTTGTTTACAGGAACTTGAAGAATGTTTTTGTTTCTTTTCTTTTTTACTTTTTCATTGCAACAATAAAATTGCATTTTTTAAGTTTAGTTCCTCTTACATATTTTTACAAGAACTACTCTTGAAATCAGGTAAAGCTAGGTTAATTTTTAAAAAATTAATTAAAAATCGGCCTCGTTTTTAATTTAATCCGATTTCGGTTATCAAATTTTAATGTATGGGTAAAAATTTATGATTTTAAAAAACATTCGTCGTATAAAAAAGGTCCCGAAAATATTGTACACTTAAAATATTAGACGGATAAAAATGTTTCGCAATCTTAGTGCTCTCTGTTTCATGGTCTCTGTTTTTTATCCCCCAACCTCTTCCATCTTTTTAACAATAGAGGAATTTCGAAAAACAAAAAGGGTTTATGGCCATTTTCTCATTAGGCGATTATCTCTTTTTCCCAACGAAAAACTGCAAATTAAAGCAATTTGGTTTTTTTCAATGCCTCATTAGCATTCTGTCACAAAGCTAACCCGCCCTCATCTGCCAATTATTTATTTGCCGTACAGATAAATTCAATCCCAACTTTACATGTATTTTGAAAAGTGTTGCCAAGTGAACAAAATCGTTAACGGACAGTTTATCAGTATACATACTAAATTTATGTCCAGAAATAATATTTCCAAACAGGCATGTTAAGGTTTTGATCAAACTAAACCCAATAGTTTTGAATGTAATTTAAATAAATTTGGTGAATACGTTTAATTTCTTTAGACTAGAGATTAATAGCCAGGCCCACGATGTCGACTGCAACTGTTCGTTTCCATTTTTAATTACAAATGGCTGATTTGCGCCTCCCTAAGAATTTTCAGCACGACAAGTCGATCGAAAATGCAAGCGAACTATAACGGAACAGCTAACATACAAATTTGCGGGCCACTAAGAAATATTATGAGCCCACAAATTTCAAAATCGGTCACTTGTGTTGCGGTTGTCGACAGAGGCATTTTGGTTAAATAATAATTAAATGGATAAGGTTAGACACGTAAAACCTGTCGACCGGCAAGTCGTTAGGTAGTGGCCCTTAAGGCTAAAAATTAAAACATATGAAATACTATTGAATTGTTTCTAATGGGTGATTTTTTAAGCGTAGTTTTTTTAAAAATCTAATAAAACACTCAAATTTGCATCATATATTAAAAATTTTTATTGGAATCGATAAATTGGTGTTTGCCATTTACTTTTAAAAAATAACTTCATGTAAATGTTGCCCGCGGCTCCGGTTCAAATGGTCCAATTTAGCACCACTTTTTCTAGCATTTTGGCCTGTATTCCATGAATAACACGTGTTATGTTATACTCTAAGGCTTCGATCGTGTTTGGCTTGTCTACATAGACCAACGACTTCACATAACCCCACAAGAAATAGTCAAGAGACGTCAAATCACATGATCTTGGCGGCCAACTCACAGGGCCATTTCGAGAGATAAACTGCTAACCAAATTCATCCTTCAATATGTCCATTGTTTCACGAGCTGTGTGGCATGTGGCACGTCTTGTTGAAACCACATATCAACCGAGTCCAACTCAGCCAATTGGGGCAAAAAAAAAAAAAACGCGTATCATGGCTCGATATCGTTCGCTGTTGACGGTAACGATTCTTCCACGGTCGTCTTTGAAGAAAAATTTGGTTCGAAATTTGGTGATAATAGCACGAATTGTTGATTCACTAGGTCGTTTATGACGACCATAAAAGTTCGTAACATACGATGGACATTTGTCACAGCGCACGAATTTTGATAATAAATTTCAACGATTTGCAGTCGTTGCTCATTTGTGAGTTTCACCATGATGAAATGGCAGAGTATACAGAACACTTTTAACTTTCACAGATGTAGTTTGGACACAATTACCAACCAGTGCTGCCAGCCCGAAAAACTTAATTCATCCAAAATAACCCTTTATTTGTTTAGTAATTAAATTGGCCACGCAATGAGCGGCATTTCGAGCGGCAAAAATAAAATAAAATATGGCACAAATATCTTGTTTAATTCGCTATGCATTTGACAGACTTTTCTTTAATTTTTCGCAGAAACTTTAGCTACTCTATGATGGTTGGGCCTTTACAATTCTGAATTTTGCTCTGAACTTCAAGTGTCAGATTAATCTGATAGCAGAATGATAACATTAATCTAAAAATTTAATTTTTGAATCACAGTTTGCTCTGCATCGCAAATTCGACCGAAAAAAAGTTAACTACAGGCTTGAGAGAAACATCAACAATCTTGTTACTCCACTGGAGTGTCTTTTTTATTTAAAGTTTTGAAAAGTTTTCAAAAATAAAAACAAATATTTCTAAAACTGATGTTGCAAATGATTCTACAGATCTCAAAAATTGTATATAACCCAGTAAAAAATTTTTAGTTTTCTGGAAGCACGAAAGCTACATCAGCTCTGATACATGCGCTGGCTATTACACACTACTTAGAAGCACCAGAGAAGCGAATACCTTTTAAGAGAATTTTTAATTTAATGGTTGAATAACTTCACATTATCCCTTATAAGTAAGCAGGTTGGAAGTGAATAATTAAAATCATAATTATAAGAAAAGATTCACGAACAATGTTCTAAGTGCTTCTGTTATTCCCTGACATGGAAGCAGGTTGTATTGCAATGATTTAAAAATGTGTTTACGATTATTCCCGAAATATTACCGAACATGGAAATTCAAATTTTTTTTATAACAAAATCAGTTATAAAATTTTTTTTTAGTAGAGAGGAAAAATGTAGTGCTTCCAAGTGGGAATTCGCCATATAAAAATCATGCCTCTTGTAAGCAGGTTTGTAAGGGGGTATTGTGCTTCTCTCCATTTTTTACTGGGTAGAGTTCGCAAAGTAATCTTTGCTAGTTAATACTATATATGTGACCTTCTCCGAGAAAAGGGTCCTAGTGTGTGAAAATGAAGTTTTGAGAAAAATCCATTTAAAGTTTCATAATTTAAATGTTTTTCTCATTTTTATCGATTTTCCCAAGTTCGTTTTGTACGTTTTTATGGGGTAAATAAATTTTTATCAGAAATCTAAGTCATTTCATCTTATTCTACACCCTTTTAGGTACCAGAATCTACTCTGGTCACATATGACATGAAAATGTTAGTAGTTAGTGAACTTATCAATACATTGTCGTCGTTAGAAGACATTTTTTATGGTAATTTTCATATCAATAGCATTTGAAGAAAAAAATTTTTTTAATGACTGGTACGGAAATACATCAAATAAATATGGACTTAAGTGATATGTATTTATATTTTAATGGATTTATCAATTTTCTTCCTCTATTATTCTTTATATTGGCACTATGCGCCTACGATATGGCGTAAAAGCAACTAATAATAATAATAATAATTACTCTTTATAAAAAAATATAGGTATACAAATGTTAATGCAAAAGTCATTTTATTAATTAACAACTTAATTTATCTACTAAAAAAAGACTTCAAGGACTCTTATGTTCAAAGTTAGAGTGACTAGTCCAATGCAAATTTTAGAATATTTTTCAAACTCAAAACCAATCACTTAAAAAGGATATGTATACAATATATCGAAACAAACACATTTTCAAATAATTAAATCCATTAAAAAGTTTTCATTTCCAAAGTTTATTATAAAAAAAATTCACAACTGGTCTCCTTAATCTAAATAAATCGTTTATCTACATTTTGTAGTCTATTTATATACTCTCAAATACTACATTGTAATATAATGTAACAATAACAATTATAATGATGACAGCAACGTTTACTTAATTTATGCTCTCATACTTTTATATTTTCCTACAAAAAAAAAAAAAAATGTCGAAGAAATACAAACAATAAAACTTCTTTACTCTTTTGTAAATAAATAGTCATGTTCGTATTTATACTCTCTTCCCACTGTTCTTATTATATTTCTGATATCACTACCACCCCTTTCCATTCAATTCTATGACGCATAAAGGAAAAATCCCACAACAGACAAATCAATTTAATGCTTTTAAGTACAAAAATTATTTTATTAGTTGAGCAACATGTTGCTAAAGGTCAAGTGGTTAAGCAACATTTTGGCATTAACAAACTTTCTCTCTAGTTCATTTCTCTGTGCACTCTTTAGCAAGAGAGAAGAAAACTGCTTCCTTTTTTTTCATTTATTTCCTGCTGGCTTTTATTTTCCTCTTTTTCACAGTAAAACTCACTCATACTTTTAGATTTTCTCTCTAGGGTTATTGGCATACTTCTGTTTATTTGCTGAATGTTGCCATAAATTTTGCAAGTGTTTTCAATTAGCGCACATTTTGTGACTTAAATATTCAATGAGAATGTGTGCAGTTATACACACATCTTCAGTTACACACGCACAAGATGTTGAAAATTATACCCTGTAGTTCTTCTGACTGATCTGAAAGGTACTAAATTAAATTTGTTAAAATACTTTAATCATAACTAGGGTCAATATTCGATGGAAATCCATGACATGGTCATAAAGGTCTTGAAAAATTACTAAGGACAACAGAAAATATAATTTTTTTTCTTTTGAAATCACAACAAATGCTGACAAAGACAAAAAATGGATTTATTACGATAATCCCAATCGAATTATTTTAAGGAGGTCTAGAAGCAGAAAAGCATCTTCTAATATGAGTTCTATAGACTTCTTACATCAGTTCATCTATTTGATAAAACCAACCCAAAAAAAAACGTTCAAAATATCCGGGCATGTTCTGACAATCGCAAAACGCTTAACATTGGCGATTCTTACTTAAAGTTGAAAATTAGGTGTTCTGTAAATCGCAATAGCAAGAAGTTTGGCGACTTAAAATTGCAAAAGAGAACTAGAATATTTCTTAAAAAAAAAACGGCAAATCCATTTGAGAAGATCGAGTGGTTGCGATCGAAACATGTCATGGTAACCTGCCGGCCCGGGTTCGAGCCCCCGCCACGGTCAAGAATGAAAGATTATCAATAACAATTTTAATTAATTTTCATGTTGTAAAATTCCTTTCTTCATAAAAATAATTTAATGAAAATTAAATTTAATGAACTTAAGCCTAATTAAAAATATTAAAATTTGGATTAAAAACCATAAATAGTTCAACAAAATAACCACAATACTAATTATTGTTAAAAAAGCTAAGGCACGAGCTCTATGTGTTCATTTGTCCTTCAAGTTGTGCTGAAAAAGGTCAACAAGAAAAAGAAAGACAAAAATGAAAAAAACAAAAAAAATGTACTTTGGACTTCAAGAAAAATTCTTGACAAAAGTACGAAAAAACAGAAGTAAGGAAGAACATGTAAAATCAATTAAAAATAGATAATCATTCAAAAAAGCAAACTTCGATCTACCAAAGGTTAAAATACAATTTGGTTTAAGGATTGATGTTTGACTATTGACGTCAGCAGCCTTCGATGGCTGCGAGTGTAAAACGGCAAATCCATTTGAGAAGATCGAGTGGTTGCGATCGAAACATGTCATGGTAACCTGCCGGCCCGGGTTCGAGCCCCCGCCACGGTCAAGAATGAAAGATTATCAATAACAATTTTAATTAATTTTCATGTTGTAAAATTCCTTTCTTCATAAAAATAATTTAATGAAAATTAAATTTAATGAACTTAAGCCTAATTAAAAATATTAAAATTTGGATTAAAAACCATAAATAGTTCAACAAAATAACCACAATACTAATTATTGTTAAAAAAAAAACTTTAGCAGATCGCAAGCGAAACGCACGAGTTAAAGAACACCACAAATCGTGCGATTGTCAGAACATGGCCGACCGTATCTTAGTTTTAATATTCTACAATGTCCTTGTGTTCCATTACTATTAAAATACCAGTTGCGTTAATATGATTGGAATACGATCCACTTCATTCTTAAGTGTCACAGCTTGTTTAGTTTTAGTTTGCAGAAATTGTGTAATTCTTTTTAAGCCGAATACATATCTATATTTTTATAAAACAGCAAACACCGCAGTAACAATTGTGAATGCCATTTTATCAGAAATAAAAGTACTGCATGTAAAGTTTTTATGCAACTCTATTGAAAAGTAATAGAACGCAAAGAAACATATTAAGCAGACCAAAAACATTCTTTCCTGCATCTTGGACTTTAAATACAATCACCGTGGACAAAAACCAGTCTAGGAAGGAAGGAAGGTCTGTTGCCTTTACAATTCTGTTAGTTTTAAATCCCAAATAATCTTTAGCTATCGGCCGTATATAAAGTATGGGAGCACCGGGTTTTCGACCAATGTGTTGTATTCCGCTCAAAAACTTCTTATATTTTTAGTCACTAAGCTGAAATCTGGCAGCAGTGTAAAGAACTGTTGGGCAATTATTGGATGTGTAACTACATTTGAGTGTGTTAAAATATATAGTACATATGTATGGACTGACTGACTATTAAGTTTCCTTTTAACTATCTGCTAATAATGTTTGTATATGTACAAGTATTTTAATGGGTGTATAGTTAACTTATTCAAATTTATTGTTTAATATTATGACCACAAGAAAAATTCTAGTCTTCTATATTTACAAACAATATAAATAATTACATATTAACAAGAGAAAGCTTTTGGTAATTAAGTGCTTTTGGTTAATGGTCAATTTGCTAAAGTTAGGCAAAATAAGAAAATTGTATTGAAAACGTACTTTATTTAAACTACATTGGACTTTTGCTACTACAAACAGCCAGACTAGGGCTGTATAAAAATATGAAATCATTATTATTTTGGAGTATTCAAAGTATTCAGAATCACAACAACTATATTATCGTTAAAGTAGTCCCTCATAATAGAGAATGGTAAATCGATTTCGATTGCAATCGAAAATCGATTTTCTGGTAAAAATAATCGATTTTTTGAAATCGAATTTGCTTATGCGATTTTATACTGAAATCGATTATTGGGCTTTTAAAATCGATTTTTTTATTGTTATCAATATTTTGGTAGTTTTTAATTTTAATCTTAATTAAATCCATAAATTATGAGCATGGCATGCACAATATAGCTGGATATTTGTTTGTGCATGCATAGGTGTGTAGGTGGTATGTTTATTCCAAGTAATAAGTTGTAGTTTTACTTATTTACCTATAAGTACCCTTGGTATACTTCCAACTTTAACATAGGGGCTCTTGTTCTTTAGAAATTAAAGTCACTGAACACCGAAAGTCTGATTTGTAAACATCAACATATTATAGAAACACAACAAATAAATTAAACCATGGCATTCCTGTGGAAATATGCTAATATTCAAACAGAAAAGTGTGTGATATTTAAATCTAGTAATAAGCAGAGTGAAAAAACAAATCAAAATTACAAGAAAATATCTCCATCTTTCCGGCATCAATGGCATGCAAACGTTTGTTTTCTAAAACTAACTTAATAGTAATTTAGCAAAGATACAGACGCAACTGATCAGGAACTATTGTCATAATCCTTTGAAATACTATCCACACATTCTGGCATGTCACAGAAATCAATTCCGATCAAAAGTGATTTCGTTTTATGTGAAGCAAGAAACGAAATCACTTTCGATCGGAATTGATTTATGGGACTGGCCTAATTTATTACACAAGAACACAATTTTAATATGTAAAATGTACATACATACGTATCGCACTTGTCCCTCTTAAGGTCATCTCAAAACTTACACATTTTCACTTTTTGCAAGAAAATTAAAATAAGAGTCATGTTTAACCACTGTAAAAATCTTAGTTCAATTTCTCCAGTATATTGCCAAAAAAAATGCTGGTGATCCCCCTTTGTGGTATAAAGAATAAGTTTGCAAATTAATCTTAAATGAGTTTGAAATCGATTTTAAAATCGATTTTGAGGTTCGATTAATCGATTCCAAAAACCGAAATATAAAAAGTCGATCGAAAAATCGAAAATCGATTTTGGAATTCATTTACCATTCCCTACCTCATAATGGTTGACTCAGTGTTGCCAAAAGTAGGGAAAATTCCTACATGTAGGGTTTTTTGCTACTAAAATAGGAGCGTAGGGAAAATCGGCTAGATTTTTTATATTCGCCAAAATGTAGGTATTTTTTCTCATATTGCATTGTTCTACGAAATAAATGCTAAAAAATGTATTTTTGATAATGATTTAATTGGTCACTTTAGAAAATTAAGTCCAAAAGAAATACATATATTCGGCCATGTTATGGAAATCGAAATCACGTGAAATTGAAATCGTCGAAGATTCTCAATTGAATTATTGTACAAACCAACGCAGCTTTTCCTGAATTCAAAAGTAGTTCAGGTATATAAAAGGAAATTTTTTTTTTTTTTTGAACTTTGAATACGGGAGAGTTTTCAAAATTTGTTCGATTTCATTTTCACGTGCCTTTGATTTCCATGACATTGCCGATTATTTATAAAATAACCTGTTGCTTTTGTACCTGCATTTAATTAAAATTATCATATAAAGATGCTGCCATATTCATAAATATAAAATTATTTTAATAAAGGTTTACAAAACAAATTTTTCATGAAAATTTTACTTAAAAAACGTTTGTTAAACTTAATAAATGTTTATGGATACGGTAGTACATTATTTTTTCTTTAAAACCTCTTGTTTTTTTCATTAAATTTAATTAAAAGTACATACATTTTTTTAGCTTTATTACTTATTTTTGTTGTTAGAGCTTTACTAAACATAAGCGAATGAAATTAGTTTTTTAAACGATTGTTTTTTCTTAGACTTTAATGACTACGTGTAGGGAAAAATCGGATTTTTTTTTAGTATGCGTTGGTATTTTTCAACAAATCTTCTGGCAACACTGGGTTAACTACAGTCATGTCATAGTTTTTATTATTCATGTGTCTGATGATGTGCACTGATAACCTAAAAATTTGTACCAAATTTGTTAACTGTAGCTGTGGATGTTCTCCAGATAAACGGAATCCAAAGCCGCCAACTTTTTGACTGATGCTTTGATTAATAATCAAGCTATTTGTAGAAATTTTGAAGCTTTGGCTGTAACCATTCTCCAGAAAGACACTGATCTATAAAAGTTTTGTATAGGTGGTACCACGCCCACTTTTCCGATCCCGCCATTTGAGGCTGTGTTAAAGAGGGCATGGCCACGCCCTCATAAAAGTAATATACTTTAAAAGTCTCTTTAGGATCGGTTCAGCGGCTATAAGGTACAAACAAATAAACATACATACATAAAGCTTAACATGCAAACGTGACAAGTAAATTTGTTATTTAGTTTTACTAGAAGCATTATCTGCAACCGAATTTTATATCCGACTTATCAGTCTTAAATGTATAAAACACTATGCAACAAGCAAAAATTACCTGAATAATCACTATATTTTTTGATCCGCTATAGTCATATAACTGCAAAAATCATCATTATTTAAAAGTCTATGGTAAGGTTTTTTTTTAATTTTTTTTTTTTAAATTCGAGATTTTGGAAGAGGCTGCTCCATACATTTTATCGTAACAAAACAAAACATTTTAAAAAGAGGGAAAATACAAAATTTTAAATTTATTTCTTTAGCTTTTTTGTTAAACAACTAGAACTTTTTTTTAATTACCTTTAACATTAGACCTAGAAACAGAAAATTCAACATGAAATATCCTGAGTGATACGACTCTATGGAGGAACTTTTTGGTACTTTTTGGGCTTTAACTGATACTTTTTGAATTTCCTTTAGTATTGGTTTTAAAACATAAAATTAAACATGCAAGGTCCTGAGTGAATGAGAATCTTTAAAAGGAATTTATTTGGTCCCTGTTCGTTCTTTAACTGGTACTTTTTTAACTTTAGTTAATATTGGACCTATGAACATAAAATTAAACATGCAAGGTCCTGGGTGGATGAGAATCGGTAACTGGGCTTTTTGGAAGTTATTTGCTCTTTAACTGGTACTTTTTTTAATTTTTTATTGGACCTATTAACAAAAAATTAAACATTCAATGTCCTGAGTGAATAGGAATCTGTTAAAGGGTCTTTCTTGTACTTTTTTGTTCTTTAACTGGTTCTTTTTGAATTTCCGTCAATATTGGACCTAGAAACATCAAATTGAACATGCAAGGTCCTGAGTACATGAGAATTTCGCTACTTTGTATTTCTCTAACTGGTACCAACTTAGGAAACGGTTCAGGGCCGCTAAACGTCCTATATTCAAATAATATTAATTATCGTTTTAGAAGAGATCTATTAAAGCAATAGTTGCCGTACTCAAAATAAAGCCATTTTAACATGAGTTACCTCCATTTCGCCTTCAGACTATCTCTCCGCTAGACCGTTCCCTGAACGAATGTGAAAGCGACCAAGTGTTAAAATACGGAGAATTGCTGCCACTCCGAAAATATCTAACCAATTTTCATGTTTTTCAAAGCTAGGAATATGAAGGGACAGGAGAAATTTCAAACTTATGTAGATCGATCCATACACAATAAAACACACTGGTTTTTATTTCTTTATAGTTAGTTAAAAATTCATTTTCCTATAAAATCAAAATCAATTCGTTGTTTTCAAATCTTATTAATACATATATAAAAAATCTTCAATCTATTTTAATATTAATAATCTCTTACTCTGTAACTTTGTAAAATAAAAAAATGACTACTTGAGTTTTGTTAATTTAAATTCAAATTCAATACGCGTATAGGCATCGGTATCGCCGAACTTTCTTTATGAGTATCGTATCGGCAAAAATACGTATCGTTACATTCCTATTTTGAACATTCAGCAACTCATTAATCCCGATAATAGACTTGGTCAAACTTCTGATAGTGCATTTTAAAAAAATGTTCAACTACCCTGTATAAAATAGCAATTTCCGTTTAATGCCCACAATTAAGATGCAATATAAAGTCATGCACCAAAAAAAGTAGACACAAGTCAAAGTAAGCTAGAAATACAATGCAACTAAGAGGAAACTAAAGTCATACAATTTAACTCGACTTCCAAAGGATACTCTAAATTCATAGACACACAGCCATTGGGAGCAACTACAGACAAACAGTGAAATTTTATTATGTGTTGAAGAAATGTACGGATTCATAACTTACACACACAACAACATTTAATCGTCTGTGCGATAATTGGTATGTAGTAGTGCTATATTTGTAAACGATTGAAAATGGAAGAGAACTTTTGTTAAACAACAATAACAAAGCAAATGCACTTTAAATAAAAAGTGTGTTTAAAATAAAGAGAAAATAAAATAGAACACAATAAAAAAAACGTAGATACTACATGGCTGGCAAATAAAATGAAACTAAAAGTTAAACAGAAATCTGATAGAAAAAAGGATTTTAAAAAGCAATTACGTAAATACGTTTAAGGAAGTGTGCAGGTAAGCACTTCCTTATGTATCTATGTATGTGAGTAGGTGTGTTTTTAGGATTTTGTATGTGTATATACAATACAGTAAATGTAGTGTAAATTAAGATCTAGAAATGGATAATTAAATATTTTTTATATCATAAATTATTAAATGCAGTGTTACCAAAATCTTAAAAACTTTATAAGAATTAAATGTTTTAAGCTTTATTTAATTCAATTCTACAATTTCACAAAATCGTAAAGGTTCTTAAAATACAATTAATTTTTCGATATTGTCTATATTATTTAAAAATCACCCCTATTCTGCATTTCGATTACGTCTCCGCATTCAGTTCCGTTACGATTGAAAATTGGTATTCCGCAGAAAAACGGAATCGAAAGAATAAGAAGAAGATAACAATGTTTACAAAATCAATTGTATCAATGTGGAATGTGGAAATGAAACAGCAGAATAAGCAAGTCTGTTATCATTTTCATAAACAAATAACAAATTTAATAAAACAAGTTCTGTGTATAATAAAGTAAATTGTTTATAAATTTGATAAAAGAAAAATATTGAAATAAAATAAAAAAAGAAAAAGGTAAAAATAAGTTTTGCATAAATATATAAGTGTGTATAATCTAGTGAAGCTGAAATTAACTAAAAAAAGTAGAAAATAAAAATGTTGTGGTTAAATATGTAAAGACAAAATGTTAATAAAAACTGTTTATAAAGAAATAATTTAGTGAGTTGCATTTTAATTTATTGCAGTTTTTGCCAGTTTTTCGTATTGCTCCGGTGTTGTTGTTTTTGACCTGCATACATACATAACAAAACACTAATATTCCAGTACAAAAAATAACAATTTAAAACAAAAAAATTATATAATAATTTGTATATAAATCGTTTTTGATTTTTTTTAATTTTGTACTTACATTTTTTCACTTTTTTTACTTAAAAAAACAAAAATAGAAAAAACCTCCATTAACAAAAAAACAACTGAGAGAAACGGAGCTCCGATTGTAATGCAGAATACATACAATCGAAAGAAACTGAGCGGAATCGAAACGCAGAATACCAAAATTGCCAGACGGAGAAAATTTCGATTCGAATCGAAACGCAGAATAGGGGTGAATATTAATTGGTTTTAAAGCAATTACTGCCGTATTCATAAAATATTAAAATTGATTTGAAATGTATTTTAGGAAAATTTGTTATGAATACGGCAGTTAATATTTAAAATAAATATTTTGAGAATATTTTAATATAATAAAGTTCCCTATTGCAATATACATGGCAAGTTTTATATACATACCACATAAACCAAACACTTCCGCTAACAATATTTCGCAATTTGTTTGTTCAACTATTAAATACATTCTAAAATATCTTTTTTGGCACAACAAACGAACTGGTTGTTTTTAAGGCCAAGAACGAATAAAGCCAATTCTAGATACGTTTTCTTTGAATCGATGGAAGCATTTAGTAGTCGGACGGAGAATGACCTGGACTATAAGGCGGAAAAGGAAACATTTTTCGAACCCTTTTTTATAAATACTTTTTAACAGGTATTGCATAATGTAATCGAGCGCTATCATGACTGAATATTACGAGTTTCTGTTTGGGCTGCATGTTTAAACGTAACAATGTGTTCGGTTTAGGTCCCAAGTAATCGCCAGTCTCGATTTGAACAGCTAATGATAAATGGTACACTTTTGGCCTCACCAAGTACATCTCATTACCTAGGAGTTATCGATATTAAGCTTTATTGTTGATTTAGCTAGTTGGCGAGGCTTCATAAAACTTTTCTTCCGCTGTATACAAGTCGTAATAAATCTTCTTTTTCGCCGGTAATGATTTGATGCAGAATGATTTATTTTATGGCGTTCAAGAGGACATGCAAAGTTGTCTTTCAATTGTCAGATTCTTTGGAAAACTGCAAAATTCAGATATATTTACGCATTTGACAATGCTGCCCAAAAACAGACGTGACGCAGCCGTGTACTCTGTCGTTTCGGTGACTAAAATTGCTTTCCATATCGTTAGTAAGGAGATCGGTTATTTGACTTTTCCAAAAACCGGTTTTCGAATATGTATTCGAATAGCTGCTGGGTAATTTCATGTCAAATCGACCAAGAGTGGGACCCGACCCCTTTCGATTTTAATGAAGGTTCCTTTCGGTTTCTTTAGTAATTTCAATATCCTTGACCGTTTTTGAGTTACGCGAATATATGTTGTGCAACCTCCTACATTTTCGAAATAACGGTATATCTTGAAAACAAGAGCTAACCTAGAAAACGGTTAGCACCACTGGATTCAGCGTGCCCCAATTAGGTCAAAACTCCTAGCGCCCGGCTCGTCTGTACATTAAATACATACATAAAATATAATAATATTTTTAAAATAATTTTTTAAAGGTTGCGAAAGCCAAAAATCATATCTTAAAAAAGAAAAAAAAAACACCTCCTTCAAAGTTTCAGGATTTTTTAAGAACGGAACGGAATATAAAAAAACAGCAATTAAAAAAAATAGGTTTTTGGCTTAGTTCTTTTTTAAAATTTAATATTTAGCAGATACTACATTTTCAAATAAATGATTTGTAGCCTCAAGTATTCTCTTTAAAATGACATTAAAATTATCTTCGTATGTAAAGTAGTTTTCGAGATATTGAAGCGATAACCATTTTTTCAAAAATAAATTCAGGAAAATCTAAGAATTGATAAAAATCTATTTTTTTAAAAAAATTGACGTAATACAGACATTTTTACGAGTCTGCCTGCAAAAATTCAGCTCGATTGGATCACGAAAAAAGTGTTAAAAATCGATCCAAAGTCTTTCACACAGGCGACAGACGGACAAAAAATTCTGACGTGTACATGAAAATCGCCGATACACGTGTATTTTTATTTTTTCTCCCCTTTCCGAAAAAGTATATTTGGTTCATAGGACATAAAAAAGCTCGTTTTTGTAACGCGATGTTATTTAAGATACATGACAAAAAAAAATTAAAAATTGTTTGTATTGCCTTAATGGAGCGAATTAAAATGGTGAATTTTGAAAAAAACATAAAAAAGGTCCTGTAACTCAGTAAATCTTAATCCGATCGACCCAGCTTGGAAATGTTCTGAAAGAGAAAAGAGATATTTATGCAAAATGTTAAATCTTGTACAATTCAGTTGAACAGTTCTCGAGATTTTTCGAAATACCTAAAACGGCTGCAGAAAATCACGATTTTCGCGTATATCTCGGAAATGCTTCTTGAAAAAATAAATGAATGCCATGTTCGTGATCAGCAGCCCCGATTTATCTTAGAAAACATCTTATTTTTAGGTTATGGAAAAAAGTTAAAAATTTGTGAACCAGTGTTATTAATAATTAACATTAAAAATTAAGCCTCGTGTTTCATACAAAAAGAGCTTTTTTTAAAAAAATATTTTGTAATTGCACCTGAGTTGGAAACTTTGGAAATGATTCCTAATTGAGTGTGCGTAACAATTCAAATTTTGTTCGTAAGCGAGCGTGATCGTAAATACACTTTCTTCCCTTGTGAACGTACATAAATAATCTTGACTAAAAATTTACTCAAGCGCAAAGCTCTAGTGTCAACAAGCACATAACCAGAAACCAGGAAGAAATTAAACCCTACTAAAAAGTATGTATAAGCAGAGAAAACCCCTTTTTCAATATAGTCACCTCCAACAAAAGTATTTCTAACGAAAATTTTTAAACATTTTATGGTAAAATTTGGTTATTAAAACTTTTCGACAAAAGAGTCCAAATGTGCCGGTACAGCTGTGTGGCCTATTCGCCTTTTGTGTTTTTAGTTGTGTTTTAAGTACTTTACGATTTATTAAAAAATATTAATAAAACATAAATTAAAAACAGTGCTTGCTATCTGACTTAAATCGTGCGTAATTTTTAAGACACCTTTTAAAAGCAACCCATAATTATTTGAGAGTTTATTTAATTAACTTCTGATTCATATTCCGTTTTAAGAATTTCGTATTTTACTTTTGAACAAACTGAGGATTTTCATTTAATTGTCAAACATAAAATAACTTAAAATGTCTATCAAATAACCAACTTAATCCCATAGAATTATAATATTCCTGTCTATAAAACACACATTTACTTAATAAAATGCTACTACATCATAAACTACAAGTATCCATCCATCTTTGGTTCAAATATTAATATAAATCTTTAAAATACATACTTTCGTAAACTTAAAGGCAAAATTATTTGTAGTGGAAGAATGACAGAAAAATCACTTAACTTTATGAATTTCAAGGGAATGTTGTCATATTTTGTCATGTTAATATGTAAATTGACTTAATTTTATACCACACATACACACACGCACACACACACATCAAATCCAACCAACACACCAACGCCAATCTAACAAATTTAAAGCCATACCCCAGACATCTACTGAGAAGTTTACAGCCCGCGAATGGGGGGAATCATACGTGAAGTTTAAGAACAGCAACTGATAGATGGTTTAAACGAGGGAATTCCATAAATTTTCGTAATAAAAATAAAGAGGACAAAGTTTTTTCTTCGTTGCGAAAAAAAAGACACACAAATACCGGAGACATTTTGTAAACGATGAGGAAAAAAGGTAGATAAAGGTAGAGTAACATCGTAATAAAAAAGTTTAAAGCCTGAGTAAAAGATATTGACAAAAAAAGAAAGAAAAATTTAAATGGAAAATAAGCAAAAGTACTTAAGCACACAATTTTTATTAAAGGCGGGCGCTTTAAATTAAATGTATGACATTTCGTATGTTAATGTTTTACTAGTGATGAACTGTTTTAAAAACTCGAGTTTGTGTTGAAATTAACATAAAGTAACTTGGTAACGAAGAGTTGAACCGTATAAAGTAGGTTCTATTAGTTATGTTAAAGTTAACTTTTATAACTGAGTAGTCAATTCTAACTTCTTGGTCCTCGAGCCAAATCCTATCAGTTGTATTCATCTAACTACAATTTTACGAAGTAAACAGTACCAAAGGTCAGTCTTGCAATCAGTTTGTAGAACTCGAGGTTAGTTTTGGTTCCCGAACAGTCATCAAGAAGGCAGCTCACTTGGATCCTTCAGTGGTGCCTTTGTGATACCCAGCGCCAAAAGAAATCCTCCAGATTAGTTACTCAATAGGCATCACTGCAGAATGCATCCAATTCGTCTTCCTTATGAAGAGAAGAAGCAACCTTAGTTTTATCTTAGATAGATCATCCAAACAAGCAAACATCATATTTCCCAGGTATCTCCCCGTTATATCCTGAATTCCATTTATCATCCTAACGGGCAAACACCGGTTATCCCAGGTATCTCCCCAAAATGTCCTGAATTCCATTGGCAGACAACATGAAACGCAGTTTTCTCTCCCTCCTCGTCATACGAACTTCTGCAGATGTCATTGAAATCTAGACCCATTCTCCTTGCATGAGCCCCCAGTCCCCCCCAGATTACGAATTACGCATCTTTACAAAATTTAACTGTTTGATATGACGTCACAGCAGCATATAATACACATGTTTGTTTGCTTGTGGTTCTAGGTTTTAGCTGTACTTATACGCTGATGTGACGTAGATGCGCAGAAATATTTAAATTTTATAAGTTGAAAGCGTTATCTTGTTTCTTTGTATCATGGGCCAGTCCCAGTTATTACTGAGACAGCTGTTCTTATTTAGTCCTATATAGCTAGGCAACAATGCCCTGGATACGAAGCAGGAGTATTCGCGATTCCACGCAAACTTTGCAAGTCCATAAGACTCGCGCTTCAAAAGTGACTTCCAGTGAGACATTGGAAAAGAGTACGTCATCCAGGCGATCCACTTATTTGGCAAGCTCATCTGCTATTTGGTTACCCCGGCAGTTCCCATGCCCAGCTATCCACGTTAGGGTTGTCCTCGAATGCTTAGAAAGCTCAATTAAAGACATCCGACATTTTGCAATATACCTAGATAGGCTGCAATGGCAGCCTTGCTATAAGTAAATATACATATATCCATCGATATGAGATAATACCTTAGCCAGATAGCCACTTAATTTCCGCTTGCATGACACTACTTTCAACTGCAATCGAAAGGGAACTTTCAAAATCCATATAATAAGCTGTCTGTTGAAATGAACGAATAGTCATTTCAACAGACAGCTCATTTCCATATGCCGCATATGGTATGTACCTCGCACCAAACAAGGTTCCGGGGTAATCGAGTAAGTGAGCATTCTGGCGTGGTCACAGTCACGAAAAAAACGGATGTGTGAGACGCGCCTAACTATGACGTCAAACAGGGAGCCATCTCTAGCCGTAATTTCCACCGAGAGCCAATTAAACATTGTAAACAGCGCCATCGTGGGAATAGAAAGCATTAATCCAGTGATCATTAACGCGACCAGTCTGCATAATTTCTCAAGTATCGCACGATATCTGCCTTTATCCATCGCACTCCACCATACCACCACAACTCCATTAAACAGGGACAAAGTGACTGCATTTGATATTGATCGAAATTTCCATTTAAATTGTATTGTAATTTCGATCAATATCGAATGCAGTAATTTCGGCTTTGAGTCTGTTTTACTACAGCCTCAAAGATCATTGTAACATAACACAGACTTAAGCCCCAAATACTGCCGACTGCACCTTCTTATATAGCAACTATTGCCTGCTCTACTCTCATACTACATTTACATTAGGCCGAAATCTTGTAGATTTGATTTAAAATCTTCTTCGAAATCTAGTGCGTTTACATTGTACTTTTTTGACATTAGCGAGATTTTGTTTTTATAACACAACAGCTGACTTAAAGTTTTTTCGTTACACACACAACCACAAAAAGAAATATACATTAAAAAATTTGCATTACCTTTTTTTTAATAATCAACGATATTTATTTTATCAATATTATTCGTGTTTTTAATTTTTTTACAATTTTTATAAAAATTTTTAATATTTTTTTTTAACAATTTTTGTTTTGTTTTTTTTTAAATGTCATTTTTTGTTGTGCAGGGAAATATTTTTTAGTGCTATATTGTAAAAACCATAGTTGCATCATTAAGTACCACTAGATTTTGAGTAGATTTCGTCGAAATCTTGTCACGAAGTAGATTTTGTTTTGTATGGGAAATCTAGTCAAAAACAACTAGATTTGGCTCGAAATCTCGTGAGTACTAGATTTTGTGTAGGTGTAAATGTAGTATCAACCAGACAACCAGAACCATATCCAGATATTTGGCTATTTAGCTAAAGCTCTCGGTTTGATATTTCCTCCTTTCGTCTTAGACGGAATAACACATAGTCAACATGGCATGCTCCAGGTGCAAAGAATTCCGTATAAACACATATTTTTGATAATAGATTTCAACCGAGTGCTAATCAAGCCTCTTGATTTTATGTCAAGGCCTTGACAGATAAAAATCACAATGTGGCTTAAATATGTGAGTTATACTGTGGCCGGTTAAAATTACTGCAGGGCTGTCTAAAGCGTTTCCTTTCGATTGTTGACCTCAGATTCACGCGTAAGGGGAAATCGTTTTGATTGTTGTCACACCATGCTACCAAAGTTTGTGTGGCAGTTGAGAGTCACCAGTTCCAATCTATAGAAGTTCAACTGGTTCCGACTACGACGTTTGTCTTGAGTCTTAATACTGGTATCACGGCAGTCAGAAGATTGAAATCGCACGAAGAGCTTGATCTGGGAGTGCAAATTTATTGTCAACCGGGTCACGTAACCCTTAGAACTGCAGTACTAGTTTTAGATGATATTATAATACAACTCTCTTTCAGACCATCATATTGACGAAATTTAAGTGGCATTTATCATTTTTCATAATTTTTCTTAATTTTTGGTATCCAAATAGTTTTACTTGGCCTATAATCACATATACGCTTGGGTTCTACATTCCACTACAAAATGAAAGTGAACAACTTTTTAATTCTACATATACCATTTCACTGTCATCTAGAAAAGTAATAAAAATTTATTTTTAGCGCGATTTAATTTTTATTTTGTTTTAAACTACAATTAAAAGAAATGGAAATTTATTTTGGCTCTTTAATCTTTTTTGGCGTATCTTGCAAAATTGTACAAATTTTTTCATTTGTTGTATTTCGGTTCTTCATAAAATCATGTTGTTTTGCTTCCACTCTTTTTATTTTTTGTTTGGACTCTGCAAGTTCACTTGGCGATTCTTTCAAAAATCCATCTTCAAAGCTATCGGCATCTAAGTTTTCAGTTCAATGGGCTGATTTATCCCTTTTCTAGGAACGCCGAGTGATCGTACAGTTTTTAAACCCTCGAAAAATGTAAAAAGACCGCAAAGCTTTGCAACTGCATCATTTTTAGATGTATGGACCAGCATCAGTTGTTGATGTTTCCGCTCGGTTCGCGGACAATTTTTGCGAATGCAGGCTTTTCAAACAGCCAAAATCTGTAACTATAGTGACAAAATATTCTATCGTTTCTCGAAAAGTGAGAAAAAAGTGTGTCTGTAACTCATGTCGAAAATTATCAAAAAAGAATACGTCGTTACGTGCAGACGTTGAGAACGCCAGTCACACATATCGTTGACGGCGACCAAAATTTACTAAAATTTTAAATTTTTTAACGACGGCGGCGAAAATACAACCATCGACTATACCAAATAATGTAAAGTGCGACTTAAATGTTTGTTGTTTGCAACCGAGCTTTAAAAACATTCGTATATTTTATAAAAATGTTAAAAGCAAAATAATTAAACAATAAAAAATTGTGTCAAGAACAAAATATTATTATTATTCTTTGAATTTTGCATTAATAGTTTTTTAGTGTTAAAAGTTTTTTCTCGTCCCATTTTATTCGTGAGTTTATTGACAGTTCAAAGCGGGAACTTTTCTCACAGAAATGTTACAGACACACTTTTTCTGTAAATTGGCAAGTAATTTCCTTACGTGACAGGTAGTACTCGCCAAAAAAAGTTTAGACACAGTTTAGCGAGAAAAACAGCTGTTTGTTTCAATATATGGCATTTTAGTTTCATTTCACACATTTCAATCGAAAAGTTTCTCAACGCAAGAGTTACAGAACTTGGGCACTGATGGATACTTTTCTGGAGGATCTATAGAATTGAGTTCTCTTGCTAGGTCCTTCCATAGATCACCCACCGACCCATCGCTTCGCTTATCCAAGGGTTTTTTTTTCATTTATATTAGCAACGTTCCGGATTTTTGTGCTTACTCCTTAAAAACAGAAATGAATATTTGAGTTTCATTCAGAATATGTATCTGATAAGAATCAAGCGATATTAATTTATTTAAATTATGTTTTAAAATAATATTCGAATAATTAATTATTCATTAACTGATTTCATCAACCCTAACCCACTTAACAGGGAACTTCTCTAAAAGCATATTGTATGGATTCTATGACTTTGTTAAACATGTTATACCACACAATAACTTAATTTGAAATTGTATCAACTTTAGTTTAATTCGTAAAAAGACAGTAAAATAAACATGCAAAACATAAAAACGAAAACAAACAAGACATTCATTTAGTTCTCGTAGATGAAATTAAATAAATGGCAGCTTCATTAGGGGTGTCTTGCTATATCTGTGGCAAAAAGTAAAAAGTGCTTAAGTCGAAGCTAAATTTGAGTTTTTTGCACCTTTGTAAGAAATCTCTATGTTTAAAGGTACCCACGGACAAAGTTTCAGTTATTTGGTAGGAATTTTTAGATAGGTATAGCAAAATTATGCTTCGCTTATTTTTTTTAATGTGCAATAACATTTGAAATAAAAGCTTAAGTTTAAATCCGATAGATGACGTCAGGAGTATTATGAAATAAAAACTTAAAAAACTATAACTGAAGAGAATTGATGATTTAATTAAAATACATTTTTTTTTTTGCCACAGATTTATCGATATGACTAAGATTATGCACTTTATAAAGGAACTAAACTTAACTTCATCTTTTGAGTATGGAAGCGCCGAATATATTTCTTTTGCCTTCGTTAAGAAAAATATACTCATGTTATTTATAAAAATATGCTTAGGCTTATATCAGATTGACCATTTCAGGCGAAACGATAATGTACTGTTACAATTCGCTACACACCAAAGCTTGTGTTACCGCTCAAAAAATGTCATAGAAAGAGGGGGCGAGTTCATGCTTTAAAGCAGGTAATGTGTGTACTATTCCAATAAAACAAAGCTTGAGCATTTACATTGTAACTCTCACGCTGACATCTTGTAGCACGAATACTATCTCGCATCGCTTCGCTTTTAGAGGCCAAACTAACATCAGCCTTAGGAAAAAAACTCAATCGATTGTATTGTATTGTTTGGACGTTTTAGAGTGCAACTCGCTCAGCCTGATTTTGTTTTAAAATTATTGGCATGGTTTTCAAATCTCCTCATCGGCTTACGAAATATTTTAGAAAAGAAATTTTGGGTAGAAATAAAGAGAATTTATTTTAAGAAACACTTAAGCTGATTTATTTCAGTAACTGATACAAATCTGAAGAGTTGCCAATCATCACGCTTTTGGTTCAATATTGTTGATATTCAACCAAATTCTGAAAATCAACTTCTATTGAAATCAAATAAATTTTTAAAATTATCCTGTGTTTAGAATTCATAAAAATATTCCCTTTTTTATTCCTCATACTTTGAGAGGCACTTATCTTTACCAGAAGTACTTTTGATCTCTTTAAATTTCCCCGTTTTAAATACCCGGAAATTGCAAAAGTTTTTTTTTAAGCAAATTGCCTTTAATTCTGAAAATTAAAGGCTTAATTTAGCGTACGGTTCACACACCCAGAAACGATATCTTTTATTTTAGTGCTTGTGTATTAAACTGTTCATAAATATTTTCAAGAAAGTAACAAACATTATGTAGTGTGTTCTGTTTTTAGTTATAAAACATTGCATTTGCAGTGGTTCTGTAGACATTTATTATATTTTAATGTTCTAGCGTTTTTTTTTTACATTAATAAAGAAATGAGCAAACAAACAATTTTGGCAATGCTTCTCACTAGTATTGTTGTTGCTTGGCAATTTTCACGATCACAGCACGAATAGCATGTGTGTGTATTGTGTACATGTCTTGTTTGTGAAAAATTTTTTGTTGGCTTTTTGGGCGCTGAGCACAACTAAAATGAACGAACATTAATGTGCTGAACCAAACACAACGAAGTTTATGGTTTTTTACGAAGAAACAAAATTAAAAAAATTATTCTTATCTCTTTGTTGAGTTAGATAAGTACAGTATTATTTTTGTGTACGAAGATTACAAACGGAGAAACGTTTTTTTTTAAGTATTTACTAACACTATTAACGTTTATGTTTTCCACATTTCTACCGTACAGAACACAATAGAACATTACATAATATTTATTTTTGAACACTGCTAAAAACTGTGGATTAATAACCTTGAACCACCTTATTGCTACCAACCAAAGTACATTTAAATTTGCAAGTACACACATGATTGAGTCTTATAAAAAATTTTGATATCACAATGTATTCCTTCAAATAATAATGCAAATCTAAAGTAGATATAAAAAAAAAAAAACATAAAATATAAACGACTAATAATACTGACTAAAATATCAGGAAACATTAATAACTCCAACAAGTACTTCTTGTATTTACTTCAATTTATTACTCTTATATGCAATGTGTATGTATAACAGAGTATAACGACTGCTTCAAGCATGTGCATCTGTAAGTACGCACATGTCCCCACATGCAACAAACACCCCCCTTGCCATCATACACATGTTTAAGATTGCTTCATCTGTCTGTCATGGCGAACTCCCAGAATGTCTGCTTGCCCGCTCGCCGTTGTGACAATCTATCGAGGTAGATGTATTTATGAAGTTATTACATTCTTGTGCTTTTATTCATATTCAATTGTAAGTAGTCGTAGGCATCAGGTTTTCATTTTTTTTTTACATACTCGTATTTTGTTTAACAAAGTTGTTTAAATGGATGCCCACCCACATTTTATTGTTGTAAAGTAAAAAAATAAACACACAGTTGTCTTGCAATTCTACAGTGTTGTATATTTGTACATGTATGTATTTTATTTTATTGTTGCTTTTTTTTATTTTATGCCATGAAATAGTACAACTTACCTTGTTATAATGGTTATTGTTTGAGTAATTGTATAATACACTTTGAAAATTAAAATTTTTTTGTTTTTAAAATTCCTTTTTAAATACAATTAAAAATTTGGGCAATCCGGTAACACATTTGTAAAATTACACTATGCCACAAAAAAATTAATATCAAAAATGAGATATTTTTGAAACTAGATTGGGGGTGCTGAACACGAATATGGTATTCATTTATTTTTCTCAAGAAGCGTTTTCGAGATATACGCAAAAATCGTGTTTCTCTGCAGTTGTTTTAGGTATTTCGAAAAATCTCGAGAACGATTCAACCGAATTGTACAAGATTGCAAATTTTGCATAGATAATCTCTTTTCTATTTCATCTCATATATATACTGTTTCTACTGGATAATGATTTCTTTAGCTACAGGACTATAAACTTCAAAAAAAAATGGGATTTTTGTATGTTTTTTCAAAATACACAATTTTAATTCCCTCAAGTAAGGCAATAAAATAAATACATTTTTTTAACATGCATCTTAAATAATATTTTGTTCCAAACGTAGTAAGCTTAAAATTGTTATCGTCGGACCAAAAATTAAGAAATAACCACATATTTAGTGAAAACATCCAAATTTGAATTTTAATAAACACTTTTTTATCAATGCTACTTATTGCGGTTTTAGGTAGTATGATTTCAGTTATCGGTCTAATTTAAGATACCGGACTACTTTATAAATACAATTAGGGGATTCACAAGGTGTCACAAGTCTTAAAATAATAACATGAAAAAAATACGACTGTTGTGAACAACCCCTCATAAATTAGTGTGATATTTTGAATTTAAATCAGCGGACTTAGAACAAATATAAAAAATAAATATTTACCTAACATCAAAATATTTTTTAATTCTAATCCATGAATTAATAAATTAAATTAGATCTTATCTGACTATTTTCCATTTTTCATTTTAGACAAATTTGTAATAAATTTTTTAAACTTGATTGCTAACTAATATTTTATTTAATGTTACAAACTCATTGTTAAAAATATTTGTTGAATTTGAACAATTTTAATTAACAAATGTATTTTTTATATTTACAAATTCGATTGTTGGTGCCTTTTCAATTAAAAAATTAATTGTAATGACGAATATGGTATTCAATATGACAATTGAATTGTCGTAATTTTTTTCTGTGTATAAACTATTTCATTGTACTTTTTTGTCTTCACTAAATAAAAATTCAACAAAATTTATATCATGGCGACTTTTTTCCATTTTTTGCGAATCAAAAGGGGAATTCGAAACGAAGAAGCAAGTGTATGGCGATTTTTGACATTGAGTTTAGCGAAAAAGATCAAAATAAATCGGACAACCCTGCTAGCTACTATGACTGTATGACATTTAATTTCACTCATACTTGAGGTACGGTCACATATGACAAACATGTGACGAAAAAGACGAAACTACTACGTTTGCACATTATTAGTGAAATCTAACTTGTATTCTATATTGCAAAACAGATTAATAAACCCAAATATATTTATTAGAATTACAGAAAATAAACTTAATTTGTCTGTTGGTTTTTTCGTCAAATGTTTGTCATGTGTGACCGTACCTTTAGTCATCGTCCAGACTTGAAATTTTTGTTGCAGCAATTGTTCAGTTTAATGGTAGATGAGGTGAGAAGATTGTGGAGGGGTACTCAGTTTCATGTTCTCTGCTATTCTGTTTTGTTTTGTAATTCTCACACTTTTGAACTTGAAGTTGGCTGTAGGTTATATAAAATATAAATAAGTGCAAAAGTAGAACTTCCAAATCAGGACACTGACGCAATTTCAAAGAAGAATTTAAAAACTAAAAAAAAATCCCGGTATTCTCAATGCGGTATTTCGGTATTCGATTTTAGCCGGTAGTACAGGTATTTCGGTATCGGTAATACCGGTATTGGAATCTCTAAAAGTCCCCCTTAAAAGGCATTGCATAAGTTGAGAATTGAACTTTAATCTTTCCTTTTCTGTTGGTTTTTTTTAAGCTTTGCCTCTAGCCCAGCGAGCTACCTACATATGCAAATTGCTATGTTAATTACGAGAACGTATTTGATAAAATGATGTAATGTAATGTAATGCTGCGAGTAGCGATTAGTCATGAAAGATAGTCTGGATCAGTGTTGCCAATTTAGCCATTTAGTGGCTAGATTTAGCCATTTTTCATCTTTTTTAGCCATTAATTTGGAATATTCCCGGTATTAATCCAGACATCAGGTAAATACCCTTTAGGATCTCATCTATATTAATGTGGATATAAATAAACTGAAATAAAATTCAAAAAAGGAACAAAAAATTCAAAAATTAATAAAAATATTCAAAAAAGTTTCAAAAGGATTGGCTAAAGCACCTAAAGTGAAAAGAATGGGTAAAAGAAACATATAAAAAACCTTTTGCAATTACTGCAAATGCAATATTGTCTCTTAATTTAGTGGCCTGGAGGAACATGAAGAAACAAGAAAGCACAAAAATGCTATGGGGATAACTAAAAACCATCCAAACACTTTTAAAAGAATTTGTTACATCTATCAGCAGAAACGGTATTAAGTTAATGTGCTGTGCACAGTTCAATGCACCTGTCGATCATCTGACAATCCTTTGTAATTTGAGGTAATTTGATACCTCGTCGCGAAAGCTGAAGGACAAAATCCAGCATATTATAGAAAATGTGCATGGCTTTTACTTTAATGAAGATTTTTCTTTATTTTTTATATAAACTTTTTTAGCATTTACTCTAGCATTTTTTGGCATAAATGTTTTGGCAACACTGATTAGAACCGTAAATATAAGATGTGTAAAGTGCAATAAGATCGTCTGAAATAAGCTTGCAGTAGGGATATTTATTCCAAAATCCTTAACAAGAAACATTAATTTTCTGTAACCTTCCAATTCTCTCTGTGTATACTTTATATAATTCCCTACAAATGCTCAAGTCATATTTGTTTTAGTTTTGTTGTAAAAAATTTTCTTTATTTATATACCCTTCACAGAAGGTAAAAGAGTAAACATATATAATTTTGTCATTCCGTTTGTAATTTCTACAATATTGACCCTATAAAGTATTATATTCTGGATTCTTATGAGAAGAGAAGTTCAAATCACAATGACCGGCTATTTGCCTGTCAGTCGGTTGAAATCGACTACACTACGTCAATATATCCATCGATCGGTTATGCCTTCGCTTTTTAAAATCATATAAATCGTAGAATTAATGTAAAAAATGACCAAAAATTTCAAAAATTAGCTAAATAACATCAAAATTTTCCTAAACATCTTTTTTAGAGCGCCAATATGACCCATGGATATATTTCATCTCCATATAGATCGGTCCAGAAACAAAAGAGTTATATATTTATATTTTTTATATATTTTTTTTAAACACATTTTCGGGAAAAATAGATCTTCCCGACTCCAAATTGAATAACGCAAAGAAATGGTTAATTTCTTGCTTAACACCTCTATATATTTTAATCTGTCAAATCGGTTAAAAATGGCACTAGTTTTCCCCATGGATACTTTTTGTGTATTAAAAGATAAGACATTTTTAGCAGAACATATTTCTCAAAAAAGTCAGAAATTTTTTTCCAGAAATAGACGAAAAGAAAAATAAAAGAAAATACAATATTTGTTTTGAAAAATGTCCATTTTCTGGAACCATAGATCTTCCCGAGTCCGAGTTTTTTAACCCATGTTAATGGGTTTATAAATCTGCCGAATAGGTGAAAAATGGGCCGAGTTATGGTCAAAATACTCCAATTCTAAAAATAACTCTTCTGATAAATAAGTTTGTTTAACTCTGGATGGTTACTGTTCGTCGAATCGACGAAGCTTTTTACAGTTTATCATATAAATTTTGTATGTGTGTTTTAGCGTAAGATGATGAAAGCTTTAAAAAAATAATTAATTTGAAAACACAAAAATCGTATCAAGTGGGCACATAGGAAAATACTTATGTATGTTTCTAAGATTGGTAAAGGCTAATTTACACGGTAATACAATGTATTACGACTTTGTAGAATCAAAATAATAGGAAATTCTCTCTTTGTTTAAAAGAAAAAAATAAAAGTCTGTTGTGAGTATGGCTGAGTTACAAAACTTCATAACGCCGCAGTACAATATATCTGTGGCTTGGTGCTAAAAGGGCCAATGTCAATATTTTGTTGTTTTGAGTTTATCGTTGCATAAGGTGTCTTTTATTACTCGCTTTTATTTTGCTTAAACAGTCAAGTTCTAATTTAACCCAGAACAGCTTCATAAAAAAAACTTTATTTTAAATTTTCTCAAAAGTTAATATTTTGACATTGGGCCTTTAAGCACAAAGCCACAGATATATACAATGCAAACCCTTCCAAAACATCACTGTTAAATATTACTACGGCAGCAAAAAAGCAATTAGAGCATCGGTTTTAAAGTTGATGCTTTGTGACATTTAACATTTAATTTCCAACAATACAGATTAATATTATGCATTGCATCACTTAAAATTCAAAACGTTTAAATAAACAAAGCACATAGATAGTTGCATTGTTTTGGTACTTTGTGCCTGTACTTGGTTAGAATACAGTAGTAAAACTGTATACAAACTTTGTATAAGTAAGTTTTGGAAGTCAGCCTATGGGTTATGTTCTGTAAATCGAAATGAAGTGGATTTAAAATCGAACAAATTTTGAAAACGAGCCTGTAAAGAAAGTTCATAAAAATATTCCATTTTATATACTTCATACTTTAAGTACCAATTATATTTACAAGAACAACTCTTAAAAACAGGAAAAACAATAGTCATATTGTAAATAATTAAAATTAAAATCTCGTTTGATTTCAATTCCACTTCATTTCGATTTGTAGAACATGCCCGTATATTTCATATTTACACAGATGGTTTAAGTAAAATCAAAAATAATAACAAAAAAGCAGACGGTTGCAGTTTTACAATTTTTACAAAAACAACATGAACATTTCCTGAGTTGGCTTAAGTTGTTTTTGTAATTGTATAAAAATGCTACCACCTTCAATATACTCTGCTAAAATACACCTCTGGTGTGATGATGATAAGTTTCTAATATGGTTTAAAAAAAACCATTTGCCGATCGCTTGTCAGATTTTGTATTCGTATTCTCTCTAAAGCTTCGTACAGACAGGTCAGATCTTATAATGTTGTAATTTTTCTGGCAATGGTGCTATTGTCAGATGCATTAATTTAACACATCTGCGGTCAATGTTCACACAGTTGCAAGACATTTTTAGTAAATTTTAATGACAACATTGTAAGATCTGACCACCGCCTTGTACGAAGCTTAACTCAATACATTTTGCTTTTACATGATATGATTTTTCTCATTAAACATCATGTCGTAATACAATGTATTACCGTGTAAACCAGCCTTAATCAAACCAAAAGACTTATTTAAGTTTATTTAAGACTATTCATTTAATACACTTCACTTTACATTAACTATATAAATCTTAATTTAATTCATTCCTACACATAATAATTAACATCAAGATGTTAGCTAAGAATTTTTATGAGGAGACTCATTTATAGAGAGTGTTGCTGTATCAACTTATATGCATCCCTGTACCTATATATATTTATCTATATAGCTATATATCTATATTATATCTACATAAATATCTAAATTCTATTCTTCCCTAACCCTGGTGAAGGGTATACAAGATTCAGCAGAGCCAAATTTAGCGCTTTTACTTGTTACAACTACTTTTTTTATAGGAAGTCAAAATGTTTTTTTTTTTTTGTATTTTCTTTGTGTATATTTGTACTTAATTGTATATACTGTTTTCTATGCTAGTCTGTCTGTCTGTCCGTCTGACTGTCTATTTCGATTTTTGTGTTTGTTTATTTTTCGTCAATTTCGCCTGAAATTAATTCTTGTCAAGTTAAGCAATTTCTTAGGAATTACTTATATTTTGTTTCTTTTCCACTCTCTTGCGCTTGTTTTGTTTTTTAAATTCGTATCTATTATTTTGTAACTTAAATACCCGTATACAAAGTACTTAAAACTAACTAACTTTATAGAAAAGTGACTAAATTTGCCAACATTCGCACTCACACTTTGTAAGTTTTTTTTAGCCATAAAATTAGCTTTTACCTGCTGCGGTGTCTGCTGGATTTATTGTTCGTATTTGTCGGTTTCTTTATTTTTTTGCATTTTGCGGGTTTGGTTTTTTCTTTTTTTTTTTTTTTTGATGAAGTCGTATAATTCTTGTTAACACTCCTTCAATTTCTTGCCATTTGTAAAATTAATTTTTGTCTGATTGTTTTTAAATTAGGTTTGCAATTATTTTTATAGAAATTTTATTTAATTAAATAGAAAACAGTATTGTTAAACAAACAAAAAGTCTTAATTAATAAATATTCGTTATTGAATCACTTTCCTTTACAAAGTCATTGTCATGCCTCTTGAAATAAATCTCAAATGCTCGTTAGAGAATTTAAAAGTTTTTCCATGTTAAATTCTATTTTAAAATTTAATACTTGAATAACTTTATAGCAAATTAAATTCATAGATAAAGTTATAATATTGATGAATTAACTTTATTTCATTTAAAGCTTTTACATTTATTTACTGGCAATAATCAAATGGCCATAAAATATTTATCAATTTAAAATATCATAATCAATATACAGATAGTTATAAAATTTATACAAATATACTCATGTTTTTAATGTGTATAGTATATAAATAGATATGGACACAAATTGTTGCAAGTCCAATTTCAAATAGAATTGACAATTAATAGTCTGCTATCTAAGCATAAATGTACGAATTTACACATTTGCCTGACAATCAGTTGCTAAAATTTACTATGAGAGATGGACAAGTGATTAAATTTAAAAAGGTGACACGAAAGTAGAAACTAATTCTACCAATATTTTCTAACAGGAGAAAACAGGGGCATATTTATAGTTCACAGCCGTATCTAAACAAAAGCGGCACGTCTTTTCTAGTTGTAAAAGTTTGGCATGCCCATACAATATATATGAAGCATCCCTAAATAGCGCGGCGTCAACGCTTTACAATTGGAAAATCCGATTTTGCCAACGCGTTTAATAGTAAAGTTGGAACTTGAAGCTGCTCGTCTTACATGGAACGAGATTAAATTACTTACCAGCTATAGAAATAGAACGAGAGAATTCGTTAACGCCCTCCGTGAAAATTTTATTAAAATATTTTATTTTGCTTTTTATTAATTTAGCTATTTTTGGGTCAATCTAGCAGTCTATTCCCTATTTTTTCATGTCTATATGTGGGTTTTATTAAACAAGAAAGTTAAAACTACTGTTCGTGACACAACGTTGACGCTCTTTTTTAGGCAAGGCATATCAGAGTAAAAGTTAAGCGGAATAAAACGTTTCGCCTTCCGCTCTTGTTTTGGTACGGAATGAATGAAACAATTAAGCAACTAGTTTTATCCTTCACCAAAGGTGTTTCTACAATATTGATTGGTAAAGAAGCTGATTTGTCTGTCCGTTTATCCGTTGCAATATCCAAAGACCCCACATATGATGTGGAGTAGGTTGTTGTCTAGTTATATTACATATAGTCCAGAATTACTGAAAAAAAAATTTGTAACCAGTAAAATTTTTCTTTAGTGCCATAAATTTCTTATAAATTGATAGAAAATTTGGCGAAAATAGAATAAACAATATAAAATGCCCATAGTTCCTATGTAAACCCCGTTCCAAGCTAGATAATCTAAAAACTCGGAATCTTACCCTTTTGTTCTGGTGGATTCACGATTATACCCACACCACAATAGTGGAGAGGGTATTATGCATCTGGCTGATGTGTGTAACGCCTTAAAATATTGGTCCTAGACCCACCTTAAAGTATACCGATCGACTCAGAATCACTTTCTGAGTCGAACTAACGATGTCCGTCCGGCTGGCTGGCAGGCTGGCTGGCTGTCCATGTAACCTTGTGCGTAAAGTACAGGTCGCAATTTAAGAGATAATTTGATCAAATTTGGGACATAGGCTCTAATTGGCACAAGGACCAAGCCTATTGAAAATGGGCCGAATCGTAGGACCACGAGGAAAGATAGGGGGAAATTTCTTCCTCTCAGAAACTATCAAACCGATTTTAATGAAATTTAAAACATGGATAGATCCATATCTATATGAACACATAAGATATACAGTTTTAAAAAATATAGGAACACAAGGGGAGAAAGGGGCAGTTTTTGCCTCTCAAACTGATTTAAATGAAATTTAAAACATAGGTAGATCCATATCTATATGGACACATAAGCTATACAGTTTTTCAAAAATAGAACCACAAGGGGATGTAGGGGGCAATTTCTGCCTCTCACAAACTTTCAAACCGATTTTAATGAAGTTTTTAAACATATGGACACATAAGGACACATAAGCATGATGTGTTTTTAAGTACTGTGGTGCTGGGTATCATATGGTCGGGCTTGACCGACTATACTTTCTTACTTGTTTTAGTTAATATCACCGATGATATTTGGTTCAGTGAGGTCTTTAGCAAGAAATATATTTACTTACAGCCTGTTCATCGATTTCGAACATCATCGTTCGCATAGAAAATTACATTTAAAACAAAAACAAAATTCGAACATTGTACGAACTTTGTTTTTGTTTTAAATGTAATTTTCTATGCGAACTATGACGTTCGAAATCGTTAAACAGGCAGTTAATCTGAAGTAATTCTTGTCATAAATCTCTCAAAATTAGCAAAAGCTTTTTATTAATCCCTTGAAAAATTTTCTAAATTCTTATCATTTGATATTGCAAGAATTTTTCATGCATTTTTTTTATTCACCAGTATCTGACCATATCACCAGTTTCTCAAAATCACCACCAGTCACTGGTTCATTTTTTTACAATTTGAATATTGATAGACAGAAAAATAACAAAACTATGGAGCATGAGTTGTACAAGAGTTTTGATGATCAACTACAATATGCTTTTGTAATACGTAGGTACAGATAAAGAACATATGTACATATTTATGTTGTATGTGAAAGTGCATAATACGACAATAAATCACAGAATTGAAACGAACAATTGGATAGATGAGCACATATAAACACACACACACACACTGATGTATGCAACCGAAAGAGACATACAATACATTATTAAATTGAAATTTGTAACAACAATCAGGGTTATCAGATTCTCGAAAATCGGTAATAACTAGATATGTAGTATAAAAAAGTGAATCGAATTTAATTTAAAAGTAAATAAGTTTTCCTTATTGTAAAAGTGAATCAAAACTTATCAATTTTAATGTCTTTGTTAATAAGTTGACTTGATTTTTCGTCGAAGAATAATGCAGTAATCCAAAAAGACTAATAAAAAAAGGGTTAATATTAATACTTTACACCGCTCATAAACTATTTACATAAATTTTGAAAACCTTATTTAGGTAAAATCAAAGCAAGGAATTGCTTCATTTGACAACCCTGACAAAAATATAAAAACCCACATTCAGTTTGATTAAGAAGGATAAATTTATAAGTAACTAAAATTAAAGTTGTATTTCAACGGACAGTCGGACATCGTCAAATCAACTTCGCTCCTCATCAGCACCCAGAATATATCGCACTTGATAAACAAAAGGGTATCCAGTAAAAATGGAGCTTACTGGTAGGCAGTTTTGTAATACCCCCGTACAAACCTGCTTACAAGAGGCATGATTTTTATATAGCGAATTTCCACTTGGAAGCACTACTTTTGTTCCTCTCTATTAAAGTTGTAAACAAATTTAACTTCTATGTTCATAATATTTCGGGAATGATCGTAAACACATTATAAAGGCGTCGCAGTAAAAGGGCGGTATCCACTGGCGTGGCAAAAAAAAAAAAAATATTTCTGGAATTATTTTTAACTATTCACTAATTCTAGGGGGTGACTGGCTCAACTTTCAATTATTTTTTTCATGTTTTCCCGGGATTTTCTTGCGGGATCCCGGGAAATAAAAAATTCCTAATAATTTCAGAAAATAGCTATTTATACATTGAAATTTAGTTTTCTATTCTCTTAAAATTAGCATCGGTGGATGGGTTGTGGATAGGATCAACTACAAGAAGTGAGTACATGTATTTAAATCAATGTCTCCTGATGCAATAAATCTACTAAAAGCAGAATGGACAGTGCAACAGTTGATAATTATTTCATTTCCCGCTTTCCCGGGAATCGAAAAAGTCCGGGGAAAAAAAAAACTCTAATGGGGACGGAACTACTTAAATGGCTATTTTAACCATTTTATTGTCCCCATATTGTGAACCATATTATGGTTCAGAAGCAACCATTATATTGTCATGGCTTCTTGACGGATTACTTATGTAACCATAATAAATTTGCCAGTGACAATAATATTGTCAAGGAACCCATAATATGTATGTTTAAACTTTGTTCGTAAAAAATTCTTTAGATGAAGTGATCATGTTGAAAAACGTGTTTTCTTTCATGCAGCATTCCCGCAAAAACCACAAGCCCCAAACAATTTTTCGAACAAGAAGAATACTGTTCCGTGATAAAAAAAAAAACCTTTCATTATTTAGCTCTAAATTTTTTAAATAATTTTCAATTTACCTTACCCTAGACGACACACTGTCGCAATTCAACAAAAAGCAACAAATTTGAAATAAATACGATAATTGCTGCAAAAAGCCACAAACAGATAGAGACGTATTTAGAGTAGCCAGTTTGGAGAATTTCTCTGCACAATGAAAACTGAGATAAAAGCTTTAAGTACTATTCAAAGTTGTTGTTAACATTATGCGAAAAAAGTTAACAAATTGTTCATTAAAAAAATTGTTAAATAAAATAGCATTGCTAAACAAGTTTTATTTATTTTGTTTCTTTGTGAAAGTGCAAGTAAGTCTAATTTTATTTTAATAGAAAAATTATAAAAAATTCTCTAAATAATTGCGACCTACGACAAACGATAACAACGATATTTTGATAACCTACGATTACAATATGATTACAGCAATCATAATATGAATCTGTCAGATATGTTATGATTAATTTTAACCATAACATAATCACTTCATATCATAATATGATTACTTTTTAACTTATTTTGTAAAACATGATAAGAATATGATTAAGGGACAAATATTATGATGTTATATTACGAATATATTTGGTCATAATATGATTCAATAATAATCGTAATATGTTGACTCAAATCATGATTCTAACCATAATATGTTGCTCCTAGAATATGTTTACCACAACCATGCTTTTTTTTTTGGGTGCTCTTAAAGTAAATTCCTGATTATAACTGAATAGTTTTAAGCTTTTTGATTTAAGAAAAATTGTCACATGCCCAGAAATAAATGTTGCACCAGTAAAAGCATTAATCAAAAATAAAATCAGTTTTAATTAAAAATTTAATCAAGTGAATTTAACATTTAATCAACTGCAAATAACGTTTAACTTTGACAACTTTGCACCAGTAAACAAATTAATAATATCAATTAAACGTTTAATTCACTTGATTAAATTTTTATTTAAAACTAATTTTATTTTTGAATTATGCTTTAACTGGTGCAAATTTTTTTCTGTGTGCGTAAGTTCGCCAGATAAAAAAATTAATTTAAAACATTGAACCAACCAAATTAATTATAAATGGATTATGATTATAATACTGCAAGTCAAAAGAAAAGAAAAAACATGAAAATCATTTGGCCTGTACCCAGATAAAAAACATGTTTAAATATGGTCACCTCCAACAATACTATGTTTAAAGAAATTTTTAACCATATTATGTTGTATTTAACATTTTTATTGTCAACGACAACCATATTATGGTAAAAATAGTCCTTTATCAAGAAGCCACAACCATATTATGGTTTCCTCCGAACATATTATGGTGAATAATAACTAAAATATATTTAACACCTTTAATAGCATGGTAGGTTTTCAACCATAGCTTGTTGCTCTTGAAAAAGAGGAAAATACTATTGTCAATTTAAAAACAAATTGTTGTCATATTTAACCATAACATGTTTAGGGGCAATCATAATATGGTTGTGGCTACTTGATGGGGGACTAGTTTAACCATAATATGGTTGTCGGTGACAAAAATATGGTTTAATTAAACATAATATGGTTAAAATTTGTATTGTTGGAGCTGACCATATTTAAACATGTTTTTTCTCTGCGTGTGGACATTTAACAACTTTGCCATTTAAATAAGTGTTCGCACTGGCACAATAAACCCAAAAAAAGCTAAAGGTTTTTAATTACGTAAAAAATAAATAAATGATGTTGAATACAGTTTGGGTTGGTTCCATGGCTAAATATGACTGACTGCAATGCTCCTCACAGTAGTCAGACATATTTTTTATTTGTTCTTTTATAAAAAGTATTTAAATAAAAAATATATGACATTTACTCATTTTGTTTGGAAAAAAGGTAGCAACGAAAAACAAAGCAAGCATTAAAACAGTTGCATCAAACATTCAACGCCTGCAGCAAGCATAAAATGCCAATTGCAACAATTTTTGGTTTTTACATTCTGTTGATAGTTTTATTAAAGCAAAGTTAAATAAAATTTTATATCTCCTAGTACTCTTTAGCTACACAGCCGTTCGCCCACATCAAAATATGCATACAGTCTGAAGTATGACAGTCAGTCAAACGAACAGACAAATCGGCGGACAGTAGGTGAAATACTCTCATGTTTCATATGACAATGCCTCTATGCAGACAAATCAAAATTTACCCTTTCTCTCTTGTTTTTAATGATGTTTTTGTCCCCTGTCAAAAAGCACCCCTTAGAACAATAATAGTCTGTTTTTATATCCCCATTAGCCTTGGAATGGTTGGAATATAGTATAAATTGTTTTACGAACATACGGGGGCCAACTTATTAGGGGTGTTCGATAAATGTCTTTTTACATTATAAGAGAAAATATCAGTTTCGAGTCATCACCAATACTCGAACAGAAACTCTCATTCAAGATGACCATTTATGCACTCAAAATATTATGTAGTTAAATTCAAACGAAAATTCATTTTAAACAAATTCAAATTCATTTAAAAACGGATCATTTACATTTCATTTAAAACAAATGATTTTTACATTGATTTTAAAATTTTTTATTTATTGAACAGCATATTTCTTAAAATTTAATAGTTTTTACTTTTAAAAAATATATTTTAATCAGGGTGTGGAGTCGTCTGAAAAAAGTACTAACTCCGACTCCGACTCCAAACGCTCCTACTTTAATCTTCATGCATCTAATACCCCACAAAGTATATATATTCTGGTTTCTTGAGTAATTCTAAGTCGATTTAGCCATGTCCGTCTGTTGAAAATACGCTCACTTTCGAAAAACTCAAAAGACATAATCAAATTGCTTCTAGTTATCCTAAGCAGTTTGGGAGTGAAATCCAGCAAAATCCTAAAATCAAATGTATAATCACCACCCCTAAAAATTGACAATTTTGTTACAAAAACTTACGTAAAAGGTGCCATAATGTTCTTCTAAAACCGTAATAAATATCGCTATCATATTTAAATGTGCTTTCGTAAAGATTGGTCCATAATTTACCATAGGCCCCATATAAAGCCTACTCCCGGAAAACAGTTTAGTACGCATAAATATCGCTATCATAATAAAATTTGGTACGTCACAGTTTTATAAGACACTGCAAAATTTCGTGATGATCAGGCCATAATTTACCTTAGGCCCCATATAAAGCCTACCCTCGGAAAACAGTTTAGTTCGTTAAAAACATAATAACTAAAGCTTTTGCAACGCAAATTGGCACTATCACGCTTTAAAATTTCTAGAAGATCGGTCCATAATTTTCTATATAATGCCCCATATAATGCTCACTCTAGGAAATTATTTAAATACACCTAAAACCGTAGCAACTATAGATATTGTGAAACTTGGTCCAATTTTGGTTCATATGGCTATATCACCATGCAATTTTCTGATTATCGCTCCATATTTACCTAAGATTCTATATTAAACGTCTTTCTGAAAAGCAATTTAAGCGCTAAAACAAATTTCACTACTGTATTGAAATTTGTTCCATTTAGATTTTTAATAACGGAAATCGTGATCAGTCCATAATTTATTTAAAAAAAAAAAAACTTATTTCTGAAAAAAAAAACTTTTTTTTACAAAAGTTCCAACATTTTTAAAAGAAAAAACAAAAACATGTTGTAAGGCTTTTTATATTACTGTTAAATAACACTGTGATAGTTTTTGACCCGGAAAAAAATTAATGTCGATGAATCCTTTTCGAACTATTAGGGGGGAGTCCCCTGAGTGCCAGAGTACATTTGGAAGTGTCAGATTGGCTCCAGTTTTTGAGAAATCGGTATATATCCATTTTTCATGGATATAGCTAAGTCTGCGCTATTTAAAAAAATTTTATTCGCCTGTATTAGTTTTTTTCGCCTTCTTAACTTTCTTTTACGGAATGTTTTCACTTTTTTTCAAAATATATATCACGTAATTTAAACCATTAATGTCGATCAAAAGTAATGATTTTTGACCCCCCTAATAGTTCGAAAAGGATTCATCGAAGTTCAATTTTTCGACTATCACAGTGTACCCAGTAAAAACTTCGCCTACAAAATAATGTATTAGGTAATCAGAAAAACATAAGAGCACTACTTACAATTGTACTGAAAGAACCAATGAATTTTACAAGGGATGTCTTAAAATGAACGCATTCAAAAGCAAGTCATTATTTTCTTACCTTAATACATCCAGAAAAAAGTAGTTATAGAAGTTGTTATAGATGTAGTTAAAGGTACCCAGTAAAAACTTCGCTTACTTTTTCAAAATGAATAGCTTCTTTAACTCATTATTTAGTAGCTTTCTTCTATAACTACATGTTTAACAACTTCTATAACTACTTTTTTCTGGGTGTGTGTAGGTAAAAAAAATAATGACTTGCTTTTGAATGCGTTCATTTTGGGACATCCCTTGTAAAATTCATTGGTTCTTTCAGTAGAATTGTAAGTAGTGCTCTTATGTTTTTCTGATTACTCAACACATTATTTTGTAGGCGAAGTTTTTACTGGGTAATTAAATGAATAAAAGTATATAGAATTCATTTTATTAAAAAATATATAAAAATTAAATCCAAAAATGTTTTTATTTTGAAAACGCTCTCTCGAAAATTTTCAATATTTTGCTCTTTCTATTAATTATGTTACCAATAGTATATATTTACTTGACTTATGCAGCAGCACTTGATTGCAAACCGCCAGCTTACACTCAGTGAACCAAGTCGATCTGCAAAACTTCTTTCTGAAATAGTCTTTGTGCCTATTAATTATTTTAATATGTTGGTATTTAAATTAAATTTGGCTTAAAAATATAGTTTTGTAACAAAAATCGTCTAACCAAATCTTTTTAAAATCGGTTTATCTTTGACAATAGCTCGCATACAAATACCACCCATAAAAATAGCTTAAAATGCCGAAACTTTAATAAAAGCTACTATGTCGTGGCAACATTTTGTATGTACTGGTAAGTTCAAAATTTACGGTAGGTCCCATATAAACCCCCGCTTCAAAATCGCTTTAAGACAAACAAAACTTAAATATGTATATATTGATATTTGGATAATATTCGGAACAAAGAACTCTAATACGAATCTTAATCCCATAACATAATCTTGTTTTGTCGGGTCCCAGATTGGCCATATCTGCCAAAAAGGGAACGCTCTCGAATAGTTGGTTTAAAGACTGTGAAAGTAGGTATCAAATAGACGGTCGTACTTTCTTACTTGTTGTTAGTGCCGGTTCACACACGTCAAGTTTGACTCGTTAAATTTTGAGTTTTTAAGAGAGGAGAAATTAACTATAACGAACTCTCATTACCTTATAATAAAAAAATGAGTTTTCATTACTGAATATCGCATATACTATAAGCAAAAGTTGGTGAGTAAGTGGTATATTCTAAAAAGAATGTAAGCATCAAATATTCTTTCAAATGGTAAAACAATCTACGAAATAAATTATTTAATACAAGATTATATTGAATGTTTCCCCAAAAAATGAGAACACCCTTATTGCAGATAGGTTTTTAATACACGTGATGATTATTGCATTTATGGGTCGAACAAACTGCTAAAATGTAACAACTTTATTTCATTGTTGACGTTGTTATAAGGAAAAAGGAAACACAGAGACGTAGTTGTTGCAGGGGGTAATGTTCATTTAAAAAAAATCATTTATCTTTTAGTTTTGCAAGCTCAGTGCAACTTAAAATGTATAAATCTACAGTAGATTGCGGCTGGCCTAAGCTGATACCACACGAACTATCTTTAACTGGTTTTCAGTGCTAAGTGGTGGTTGTGGTTTTTACCCAAATCATAAGAAGATCTTTAAACTGTCAGCTTCAACTCTGAATTTGCCCATAATTCTTTGCAAGCTATTGCTAGTTATTCCAACAATAAAAATCTGCTTTGACAATAACATCACGACAAACAAAATCTTGTTAATTAAAAAAATTGTAATCCCAGAAATTACTTTGATAAGAAATTTGCAGCTGCCTGTGCATAAATACACTGAACTGGCAAATTACTTGCGAAAACAACAGAGCAATTCATTTTTTTAATTTTGTTTTTTTCTTAAACCGCTTAAAACTACAACTAATGTTGCGAGAATTCCAAACAATTGTAGTGGAGAATGTAAGAAAAGATAAACTTACTGTTTATTGTTGGTATTTTGTTTAAGCTTTGATATAGTTGCATATAATATTTTGGGTGTTTGTAATTCTCATTCATTCTACAGTTTTATTTGCATGTAACATATGACACTTGGGAGACGGTGCGACAAGGTACCACAACGGGAACTAATTAATGAACCCACGAGAGCTGTGCTTGATTACAGCTGCCAATGAAACCAAACCTAAACCTTTATTTGCATATCTAATATCTTAAGCTTTTCTAAAGTTTTTGAGTAAAGGTTTCCTGATGAGCTGGCCTTAGAAACGAGTGAAATGCGCATAAGAACTTGCTTATCCTCCAACAATTAATTCGGTGTATTTATCAAGAATAGAAAATTGGGGATTAAGCAGGAAAAACAAAATTTTTTTAAATAAATGTTTCCATCGAACATCGGAGTGATTTTAGACGCATGGATTTCATTCGGTGTAAAGAACACCTTTCAATTAGCACGTAATTGTAGTTGTGCCCACGATAATCCTGGAGACATATGTAGTATGCCTATTTAGAGGAGTTATAGTTTTCATACTCTATTTGTTATTGAAAATCAGGTGCTTCGAAAAAATTAGGAAAAAAAAGTTATAAAACAAATTGTGAAAAGAAAACCAAGGTAAAACGTTATTTATTCTTGTGCTTGTGACTCTTTAGTCGATTTATATCCATTTGTAGTAAACATCCTTACGTCGAAGCTGCATTCTTTCAGACAAATAAATTTTATTTAATATGGTGGATCGCTATAAACTTTATACATATTTTCTGAAATAAACTCTGGCTTAAATTTGCTTATATCAAAGTAAATAATAGCAAATATATTTAAGATTATCCGTGCAAAAGAACAGAGTTCTATCCCAAAGCATTTATATCTGCAGAAATAGAAACGAAATAGAACAACTTTTGATTTTGTCGACTGAGTTAAAGCTTATTCTTGACAAGTTGGTCTACCAACATTTATGGTAGCAGCTACTGTACTTGATTACATTCTTCATATGAAAAAATCCGCACAGATCTCGTGTGGTAGTCACCAGATGGACATCGAAAGTGGATTTTATATATAGAAAAGGATGCTTCAGGCATAAACTATTAACTTGCTAATATTTAATTGAGGGCATTGTCTCCAATTATTTGTGTAATAAAATATCTTTTTTTTTACAAGAATTTCAGTAAATTTTTATTGAAAAAAAAATTCACAATTTTAAATTTTTAGTAATCTATAAAATCATTTTGGTAATAGGTGCAAAATCAACAAATTGTTTGCTTGATTTTTTCTGTGTACACAGAAAAAATAGAAAATCGACTTTAATTACACAATTCGTTCAGATTAATTGTTTTACTAATTTTGCCCCTGCAAAAGAATGGATCATATCAATTAACAGATTTGTATTTTCGAGTCATGCGACACAAATTTAGTCAATTAAAAAATTAATTGCATAAACTAAAAAATGCATTACATATAAACAAACATTTTAATTTATGTGTTTTGATTAAATAAATTAATTGCAGCAAACAAATAATTTATTGCATAATTATTATACACCAATTAAGTATTTAATTGAATAATTTTTGACAAATATTTTTTCTGTGTAGGAAAACTAAAAGCAATTTGACACCAAGTTTGTCCTTTTTTTGAGTTTTTCGAAAGTGAGCGTGTTTTCAACAGACGGGCAGACAGACGGACATGGCTTAATTGATTCAGAATTAATCAAGGAACTAGAATATATCTTAGGTGTATAATAGTAGTTGAGTAGTAGTAGAGTAGTTGTAGTTGATTTTTTAGGCATGAAACTTGACAACTTTGTGAAACTGCGATTACTCTTGTTCTTCTTTAAAATAATTAAAATTGGTGAGCCGGAATACCTTACGAGACTTTTCACGTTTTCCCATTCTTCCAGAACTGCAGCGTTAATAAATCCAAGAATGAATACGCTGCTTATGCACAGATCATTTGTTGTCAGAATATGTAGGTTGTTGAACACCATAATACCATATGATGACAGAAATTTCTCAATAAGTTTGACAAGATTTAGGAATATTATTTTGAAAAATATTTAAGATAGTGCGCTGTAATTGTTACTGACTCTTTTCTAATATTATTAATGATGAACTTTAAGAAGTGCAGTTAAGGTAAAGGTAAAATTAAGTATTAGGTATAATGTAATATAAGACCTAAATAATATATTTTAAGGTGTAATTTTCTTACTCGAAGTTTAATATATGTAATCGCTTTTGTCCTATGTTGGCTTTTTTGATTATCAATGAATAAATAAAATAAATAAATAAATAAAAAAGTTTTACACGGGATGACAAACTTAGTGTACCCTCATTCACAACAAGCTTTTAGCAGAACATGTGCAGTGCTAAATTTAAAACGAACCAATATTTGTGCCAATATTTATTGCATCTAATGAAAAAATTAAAAAATAAAACTATTTGCAAGCTATAATTCTGATTTATATTTTTATCTTGAAAATAAAAAAGTAAAACAGAACTCATAAACAAACAGAATATTAGTACATTACAAACAAATTTTAGGCCTTTTCAATTGAGTTGTCTTTTTATTCCAGTTTAAGACCCACAATTTTTAATCTTGGTCGGTGCGGGATTTTTTTTAATAAAATAAAAAACTAAAAACGCAGTTATTATTTTCTTGCCATTTCTCACCATGTACGGCCATGCACAATATATGTTACAAAAAAGTCATACCCCTAATGTGCACACACAATCACAGCTGCAGATCAATTGAATTTTCAATTTGTGTTACCATATCAGCAAAGCATCTTTTTTATAAAATAGCGATTGATACAATAATGTTTTTTTGTTTTTATGAGGCACTTAAAAAAAATATTTTGTATTAAAAATAAACATTGTTGACCAAAAATCGAATGCTGTTATCCACAGTATGCACTTAAGCAAAATAAACGTACACGTTTTGTACAGATAGGAAAGAAATGCAGTTAAGTTAAATGCAGCTAAACGAAAAATACTATATAACAAATGACTAAAAGTCATTGCTATTAATTACCACTTTGTTTAAATATTTGGGGGATTCTCAAGGTAGTCGTAACGTTGTAAAGTCATGTGTCTTAAAATAATTACCAGAAATATATATGACTGCTGTGGGCAACTGCTTATAATTTAGATTTTTACTGTACAGTTATGACGAATCAATGAACACAGCATTAACATTTTTATTTTGTTTGAAAACAACATTTTTTTTTTAAATCAATTGTAAAATATTATTTAGGACATTATGACGATATGACCTAATAGCACACTTTGTGAATCCCCCAATTATATATGTATTATTGAAAATGCAATAAATATTTTGCTCACTGTTCTTGATTAAAATATACCGATTTGGGTCTAATTATATAACCGAAATCTGTTTTAATGGTAACTAACTGTTAGGCTTGCATTTGACTACTAATGGGTGGATTACGGATGCCAACTGAACTGAAGTTGTGTTGCCAGCAACGAAACCAGGCAACTCTGCTGATGTTATACTATATAATATTTTTTTTATTTTAACATCAGCGGCGTTGCCTTATTTTGTGCTTTCCGTAATCAACATATAAGTTAAGGGCTTATAAAGCAAAAAACTATGGAAACCCTCCCGAACAATTGCAATCTAAGATCACAGCAACTACGTTCTTAATTTTTAGACTTGATTTTTATGTCCTTTAACATTTTTATACATTCGACCTTTATAGTCTGACTCCCCAATTATATTTGCAACTAAATTGTTTTCCTGCCATACAAACTGCTACTACATACAGCATTCGCTTGCGGGCAATTAACTTCCACGTTGTATTTCATATTTTGTTTTTACAGTTCGCACATTTTTTTTGTGCAATTTTTGTTTTTGTTTCAACTGAAAAGTTTTTCAAATTGAAATTGTTGTACGAGCGTTGTGCAACTACCAAACAGTTAACGAATGCCAAAAAGATGGATGGGGTGAGCAAAGGAATGATAGACATTTTATTTAATATTGTTGCATGTAGTATTTATGTGAGTGCTTGCATGTTCATATGTGTGTATGCCTGTTTGAGTTTGATTGTATGTATAACTGTTGTATGAATAACATCGATTAACTTAGCATTGTTTACCACAAGTGATTAATAGGAAAATGCGTTTATATCTCTGTTAATAGTCAGTCTGTGCCATTGATAAAGTAAGCAAAACATTTCAGTTTCATGTGTCTGAGTGTCGGCGTTGTCTAAAAACGTACGTGCGTCTGTGAGTTTGAGTGGGAGTGGAATCGATTTGAATTCAATATAAAATTGAATTGAATTTGCTTGTTGGTTGGTTGGTTGACTCGTTCGTTCGTTCGTTCGTTCATTTATTGAATGGCATAAGTCAGATATTCAAATACATATATGCATGTTAATACTATGCATATGTATAGTCGCATGTGTTTGTATTTTAATACCATATGCACGTATGTGTGTATATATATCCCAATAGTATTCACCAAATGATTTGTAATTTTTTTAATTATGAGAATCACCTTATAGATGTGTTTTAATTAGGGTTGCCAGATATCAAGAGTCAAAAAACTGGACAATAGAAAAATATCACCTGGATTTTCAGAAAATAACTGGACAGTTTTAAAATGCACTTAACTATAAGAAAACGTAAAATTTACCTTCATATTTGTTACAATAAAAAAAGCATAAAAAGCAAAGAAACGTAACATTTAATATTGAGTCTTATGTCATATTTCAAAATTATGTTTTTATCTGGGCCAATTCGCTACAGGTGGCAGCGAAAAGTACGAAGACTTTGACAGTTCGAACCAATTTATTTGGTTTCACAATGTTTTGTTTAGAATTGGTTGCATTTCGAGCCATTAACACTTACAATGCAATGTTTCTGATTTTTTTGTATTGTTGTAGAATTGTTGCCACCGTATACATAAATACGCATTAATTTTAATTTGAATCGCATAAAAAAGTACATATACAGCCAAGTTATGGAAATCGAGCTCGATTGAAGTTGGAGAATTCCCGTTAAATTGTTTTGAAAATTACAGAAATTTTTCCTGATTCTAAGATTATTTCTAATGCAGAAAATCTGTATTGATAGTACATATAAAGTAAAATGATTAAATGAACTTTAATTACTGGTTCGTTTTCAAAGTTTGATCGATTTTAATTTTACTCGGATTCGATTTCCAGAGCATGGATAATTACTATTTGTTTTGCCTCATGTAGACATTTTGTATTGTTATTTGCTGAATTTAATAACTCTACTACATTAGTTGAAAGCAAAAATGTTTGAAACATTTTGCAACTTTAATCACAATTTAGTCTTAATATAATTGTAGCCTTTATTCGGTCAAAGGAATGATTTCTTGCGAGTAAAGATTATTTAAAAATACCTTAATTTCTTTCCCAAAAAGTATTGCTAATTGGCATGAATAACAAACGAGATCAATTTTTATAGATTTTGTACGTTTTTTAAAACTGGACCGTATAATGTTAATTTTTTCTTTAAAATGTTTGTCTTAGTATACGATTTTGTTCTGAACAAAATATTAATTTAATCGTTAAAAAATATTATAAATAAAAAAGTAATTTTTCAAAATGAAACCAATTTTTTTAACTGGATAAATTGTATTTTAACTGGTACCTACAGGTCCATGGACAAGACCCAAAAAAAAGGAAAATCCAAGCCATTTCAGGCTGTCTGGCAACCCTAGTTTTAACAAATGGGAATGAGTTTGTGTGAATAATCTTAAATCAAAAATTACTTTGATAATATATTCTGTACTTTTTTTTTAATATCGAGCCCTGACCGCAAAAAAGCTTAAGCGACAACATTTTTAATTTTCGTTTTCATTTATTTAATAAATTGATTTATTGGCAGCACTTGCATCATCTGCCAAAATGTCATGGTCCCATAAGGTACTCGTAAGATTTTATAGCAAAAGTAATTTTAGCTTAAGCGACAACCTTCATACAACATTTTTATGAAAAAACTTTCTTCTGTAAAATTGTGTTTTTGCTGCTTAAGCATTTATCGATATGTTAAATTTGTATCTCATAATTAAAAATTTATTATATAATAAATGTTACTCACCATGCGAAATAAATTTCCAGATTCTATTTTTTATAATTTTTGCTTACATTTTGGCAGAAAATGTTTACCTCTTTTTCCCATCAAATCCAATTAGTCACTATTCGACGCGTTATTTAGTAGCTTCTCAAACAAGATACATACATATGTATCTTGTTTGAGAATCTGGATGGTGCTTGACAGAGAAGAACATATACATCGAAAAACGCAATTTTACCGTTTTCTCGCAAATGTGACGTTTATATTTGTTAGACCAAAATCTACCTGTTTTATATTAAAGCATTTAAAAAAGTTTTTAATAGCAGACATGTGTTTGATATAAAAAAAAATTTCGGAAAATAATGAATTTTCTGGATTAAAAGTTGTATTTGAAATTAACAGCCCCATATCGATCCACAACTTAAGTTAGCGACAACAAGGCACTCATTATATTTTTTTAAGCGGCTCACTAGCTATGGACTTGTCGGTCGGCAGGTTCTACGTTTCTAATGTGATTCATTTATTTACCAGCAACTCCACAAATAAAACGCTAGTTTGGAAATAAAAATCGACAAAACAAATAAATTTAGCTAAAAAAATACAACATTTTGCTACAAGCAAAGCAGAATAGAGAACAAAGGAGTAAAAAAAAAACAAACAAAGCAGTTAACAAGAATATGAAAAATATTTTTTTTAAAAATCCTATATAGTTTTATAAATGATGGTGTTTTAAAAAAATATAATAATAACAAAAAAATTTCGTTAATACCCTGCAAATAATATTGGACTACCTGATCCTCTTGAGTATACCATGGAGTAGTTTTAAGACTGGGATATATGGTCCTCCCCTTGGACATCGTAATGTTATATATACCATGTTTTTTCATACGTTTGGGTTACTTTTGGACTAGTCCTAGTCCCTTATGGGCTACATTTTACACGCGTGTTTGGACTGGTCCTATTATTTGCAGGGTACTTTTACAAAATTCCTCTGTCGATACCACAACACAAGTGACTGATTTTGACATTCGTGGGCCGCAAATTTATATGAAAACTGTTACGTTATAGTTCACTTGGATTGTAGATCGACTTTTCGTGCCAAAACTTGTTAGTGGGCCGCAAATCAGCCGATTGTCGTTGAAAATGCAAGCGCACGATAGCGATTGACATCGGGGGACAGGCTGTAAATTTGTAGGCATTTTTGATAAGATTTTTTATAACCGCTTTTGGTTAAATTTTCATATTCATTTTGCATAGCAGTAGAAATCTCTAGTTTTGCTTCGACAATTAGAAATTTATTCGATCATTTTTTTATTTTTTTAAGTTATTTTAAAGTTAAAAACATTAACAAAGTTCTTTGAGTTACTTTTAATTGCCTTTGAAATTTCAAAATGTAATACACATAAACATCAGTTTTAACCCAGTCACGTAACAAAGTTTTAATTATTTATTTCAAATACCATAAATTGTTCTACATCTAAACTTTTAATACATAACTAATATTTATGTTAATTGCTTTTCGCTTCAACAATTACAACTATCTACAAAAAAAGTTCTCTAATTGTTTGTTTTTTATTTACATAGATAATTGTAGTAGCACGCCACTACCTCACTTTCTGTCTACGAACTTAACTATTTTGTAAATCTATCAAAAAAAGTTTCTTTACCCACATTCTCGTAACATTTTGCCATTACAACCAATTGAACTTTGTTTGTTTCCTATTGTTAGAGTGTAAAATTATTTTTTTTGTTTGTTTTTATAGCATCAATATTACTCATACTTGCACGCACAACAGCAACAATAGCAGCAGAAGATGAACAACATCATCAAAAATAATGATGATAATGACGTTGCTGATGGTGAAAATGTTCTAGCAAATTTACACACAATCATACAACACAACAATACAAACAAATTTGCACAAAATTACAACAAACTGAGATGAGTAAATAAGTTTAAACGAAAAAATACTGCGACTGGGTATGTACAGTGGGGTAAAGTGGAAAATAAAGAAGTATGAATTATTGAAAATCAGTGAAATAGAATGTAAATAATATCCCTGCAGACAAAGAAACTAGTATTAAGATAGAATTATACTGGTTGGTTTGTCATAGGAGCTCAACTAGTTAATTTTTATGCATTTTTATAATCGTTTAAATTTCATTTTTTTTTTTTTTTCATAAAGCTAAAACTTTATAAACCAAAACTGAGAAGCAGTGAGAAGAATCTTCATATTATGTATTATTTTAGAATAATTCTAAACACGTACCCAGGGTTACCGTTTGTCCAACTAAAGTCGCCTGCCACTTTTTGTGAGACTTTTTTCACCTACGTTTTTGTTATTTTTTTTGCAAAGTTTCTTACAAAAAAAAAACATTTAATTTGCATTAAATTATAAATTTTCGTATTATTTTTACTAAAAAAAAAAAAAATCGTCAAAACAACGTGGTCAAACTTTAAAAGCAATTCACGAATTATTGTTCCTTTGGCAATAATTTTATTACTTTTTTGCAAAATTTTCAAAGAATAATTTTAGCAAAAAAGCTTTTTAAAATAAAAATTGTGGTGTTTGCACGGCTCATTTTACAACATTATTTTTAGCAGCCGCGTTAATAAAAAAAAAAAGTTTACAGGCTGCTGGTCCTTCCAAAAAACGTAATCTTTGGTGATATCATTCGAAAGACTGGGAACTGAAGTATAAATGACTTAACCAAGACATGGAGCAGAGAACGGTTTTGTGTGATTGCAAAAAATTCGCAATCAAATCAAACTTTCTCAGCCACACACATTGGTGTGGTTTTGTATTGGCTTTGCCATTCATACCATCCCTGCAAACAATTTCCATCGCCGAATCATCGCCCGCGAATCGCCGGCAAGTTGTCTAACATCGCCGCGATGCATCGCGTGGAAGCTTTATGCGAATCGCGAAAACGTTCGCATGTGTCAACCGTGCGAATCGCGTATCGCGATTCGCTTGAACATCGCGTACCGCGATTCGCGTAAACATCGCGTACCGCGATTCGCGTGAACATCGTGTACCGCGATTCACGTGGTTGACACATGCGAACGTTTTGCCGATTCGCCAGAGGATCGCACTTAGCTTCCACGCGATGCATCGCTGCGATGTTAGACAATTTGCCGGCGATTCGCGGGCGATGATTCGGCGATGAAAATTGCTTTCAGAGATATATTAAATAACACACCCTTCACAAATCACTTGCTCAACTGGAATGACAATTTTGCTAATTGCCCTTGAAACCAAATATTTATTTTCCCGTTACCTTAAAAAAACAACAAGAGAAAAAAAATTCTTTCGAAAGTTATAAAAAAACACTGATGATTGCCGCTACTTGTGTGCGCTCGCATATTCATCGCCATAGGCGATGGTTAGCGATTCGTATTCCCTGAGAAGGATCGCGGAATCATCGCCAAACAAGCAATCGCCAAAAAATTTCAAAAATGTTTGAAGGGATGTTAAGCTTCGTTCGTCAATTATTGCTGTGGTAAAAAACACATACAAAGAAAACTACGCAAAAATCATTGCTCTGATGAATATTCAGCAGTTGCTATGTATGTAGTACGTATTAAAGTTTTTTCATATGCTGGATTCGAAAGAAAAAAAAAATTTAAATGAAACTAAACGCACATAGGTACAAACATGTTCCATAGAAACAGAAGACTGTTTTTATTTTTATCATTTCTTAAAAAGTACAGTAGTTCTGTATGTACAATGTACAATGTATTGTTGTTATTGGCACTGTTGCCAATTTGACGGTTTTACCGCGATTCTAGCGGTTTTAATGTGCCCATCGCGGTAAAATTTCAGTTTTGACGGTTAGCGGGAAATCTAGCGGTTTTTTAATATCAAAAGAATATAAAATTTTTGTTCTAGGTATTCGAAAATTTAAAATGTTTTCATAAAATAAGAGATTTCAAGTATGTATTCTTCTTTTAATTCAAATTATAAAGTAAGAAGAAAAAAATTTAGGTTTTTTTTTCGAAATTGAATTCGCTTCCGCTAAAAAAACATTTTTTTTTTAAATTAATTTTTTTGATTAGGATTAACTGGAATTCTGTCAAATGATGTTCAGTTAACAAAAATAATTCGTAGTTTTATAGTTGATTATGCTAATTACACTGGTCGGAAAAATAAAAAAAAGGCGAGAACCTTCTTATGTGATTTTAATTAACTTTACCGTGCTTATTCCAAGTCATATGCTAGTAATTTTATCCAAATCGGACAAATCCAGCGAAATATTAGTCATTTTCATAATATATTTATTTATTTTTACATAACCTATAACCTAGCCTTTAGAGGCCATAATCGGTTACAAATTTCTACCAACAATTGTAAATATTTGGCTTTTTGATAATAAATGATAAAAATGTAAAACTTTTGTCCTTATAAATTTTTTTATTCATATCTGAAAACAAAAATAGTACTATTTTTTGTTTTGCATAAAAACCAAATTTATTGCAACTAACTTCTGAATAGCTCCGAGGGGTAAAAATTTAAAAAAAATGTTATTTGGATGATTTAAAAAAAAATTTATTCGTAATCATTTGTAAATTTTGTTCTCAATCATTGGATCAAAATCTGAGAAATCATTTTCCAGATATGATGAAATATATTAGCATCACCAGCCCATAAAAAAAAACTAGACGTTATAGCAAAAGACTTAAAACTAAGTTGAATTTAAAACCTTTTTATTCAATATATTTAACTTACTTTTGGGCACTTTTTTAAAAGAAACATTCTTGTACGTTCCCGGGACTAAAAAAGTCAGGGAAACTAAAAAATTTACTATATAATTTTAATAAAAACTCGTATACCTTTAAAAAAGCACCATATATCTTGATTTGTATATACATTTTGCAAAATATTAAGGTTTAAGCGATATTTTAAACCATTTTACGCTAAATAAAAAATTTAGCGGCTTCTAGCGGTTTTTGAAGTACGATTTGACGGTAAGTCTTCAACAAAAGTTGGCAACAATGGTTATTGGACACAACAACTAGTTTATTTGAACTTATGCCTACAACAATCATACCAACAAAGCGACTCGTACTCATACCAATTTACATTCGTCGTTGTCTCATCGAGTGAGCAATGACTGCAGTTGTGTTATTGCGTGCGCATCAATGAATGCAAACAATAAAAAAACTCACACATGCACAAATCAAATGTGTACGAAACGATGTCAAAATTACCAACGTTGAACTTTGTTTTGCAGGCATAGAGTGAATGTAAATTTAAGCGTATGAGCAAATCAAGAAAAATAGTGATTTAAATAATTTCAAGAAATAGAAATCGGGAATTTTTTCATTCTTTTTTTTATAAATTATTTTATTTTTTAATGCAAATAATTTGTCAACTCTGAAACCAAGAAAAACTGTACCTTTTCTTTATTACAACGCCGCAATAGTTTAGCATTAGTGCTGATATTTGTAATTTAAATTTTGTAGTAAAAATATTAGTCCTACCCCTTTAGGTATACCGATCGACTCAGAATCATTTTCTGGGTCGAACTGACGGTATCCTTCCGCCTGGCTGGCTGGCTGTCTGGCTGTCTGCCCATGTAAACCTTATGCACAAAGTACGAGGTATTTTCTTATTTCGGCGTTGGTTGATTCTCACATTCACAACTAGTGAATTACATTTACAGTCGAAGTGCCAGCTATGTTTCCTCTGAGTTTAGACTTTGTATCTGCCTTTCTAATATCCCGGGGTTAAATCTTAAGAAAATGTTATATTTTAATGTTACATCCTTCGAGTCGCAGTCAATATCTTTGATTCGGAAAAAATCTAAGCTTCACAGATCTGTCCTATCAAGTTCCAAGGGAGTCAGTAGCCCCTGGTGGCACACCACCCGCCTGTCTATTGGTTGAGGCCTCAAAAAGTATGCTTCTTGTGGGAATTATTTTTTGTCTTTCAGGAAAATAGTTTTAGCGGAAATTTCGCTTTTCCATTGAACATTTACTTTCGGAGATCACGTGGTGGGTGCGTCTTAAAGTCGTGAAAAGGCAGATCCTCCCTTTTAAAGGCTGATTTTTACCACTTGAGGGAGAGTTCGGTCTAAGAAACGACCTAAGGGTGCTATTGCTATTCAATAGATGCTGCTAGCATATTCCCGTTAGCAGCGGAGGTTAGATAGCCCCAGTTCTACCTGGGTGTACTGGTAGCTCTCACACTCGATGCCGGTTGGTAAACGCTTTGCTTGTCACCCAGTGGCTAACACCCACCATTAGATAAGGCCATGTGGCAGCTGCTCATGCAAATCTTTTCAATATCTGACTGCATGTAATATTATGTAATCATTCTATATTCCCTTACCCTAAATTCTCTTCTTATTAATCGTGAACCGTTTAGTAACGGCTAAAAATACAGAAAATATAGTAAATATAAAAGCTTTAAATAGTTTAATAATCTTTTATTAAATATTTTATACATCATGAAAAATTAGTGATTAGGAAATAGTTGTTTTTCGCAGCACAATATTATTTTTTATGTTATAAAGTACCAAAAAAGTACAATATCTTAGATATTAGTATTTATACTTAATTTTCTATTCCTGTTTCAGAATTTTGTTCTGATCTTACCATTTTGCCACCTTCTATATTAATTGCATTATATTTTCAAAAATGTTCCCACTGTTTTACAATACGTAGAAAAAATTCTAATGATTCTTTTTGTACTATTACGTATTATGAACTGTAAATGACTAAATTACGCCTTTTATTATGCCATAAAAACATGGCGAAGAAATCTCTGTAATTTTTTTTTCGTTAATTTATTATTTTCAAGGGGGGGAGAAAATTGAACGAATTAAAACGTTTTGATTGTTTCTACTTGAACTTTTTGAAAAAGATTGTTAGTGCGTTGATAATCGTGTTAACAGCACAAGAAAAAGAGTTCAATTGTTTGTCTTTTGAAGTACGTGTGCGTGTTCAACATGTCATTAATAAAAAAATGCGTTACAATTCTGGTAATTTGAAAACAATTAAATAAACGAAGAATTTTTTACTGTTTTTTACCCCGTATATAATTAAATTTAGTTGTTGAAAGTACTTATCATAAGTAATTAATTTAAATTTGCACGTTTTTTTAGCTAGATTAACGAAGATTTTTTTGTGAAAAAGAGTTTGTTGTTGAATAAAAAAGAAGAAGAGAAAATGAGTGGTTGACACTTCGTCTTTCGCTTCATACAAAAATATTTTATAATTTTTAAATGTCACCTTCTTTAGAGGTCAACTAAAAATTTACATATTATAAACAAAATAACTTTGGAACAACATCTTTCTAACGAAATTGATAAATTATTTTCCAAGAAGGGTAGGGTATTATGGCTGTTAGTATGCCGATCGGCTTTGAATAGCTTTCTAAGCCGATCTATCAAAATAAGGGTGAGTGATCCAAACTTTGAAGATCGTTTGGTAATTGTTAAAATCCGAAACCTATTAAAAATTGTGATGACTGTTTCATGTTCTCCATGCAAATGGCCTTCGGTGCATGAAACTTGTATCGCGGTCAAGTGAAGCAGTAGACCGACTTGGCTGATTTCCAATATTTATTACCTCTTAAATTTAGAAAACATTTAAGCCAAATTTAGTCATCCTAGCTCATATGGTATGGGCGCTGCTTTGCCTAAAACCATTATTTAGGGGGGAAAAGTTAGATATTTGTATATAACTAGGTCATTTATGAACCGATTTTGTTCATTTTCATTGCCAGTATTATACTAAGTTTGTTTAAAATGAAAATGAAATAATTTAGTTCATAAATTATAAGAGGACTTCAAAAAGTGTTTATGGGTAACAATTTGAGATTTATGGGTAAAAATGAAAGGCAGTCATGGAATTTTGCTCATATCTCAATCATTTATGCACCGATCTGGCTGAATTTCCATAGCAAATTTTAACGGAGCATATCTGACATAAATCTACAACAATCTGGATTCTTCCGAAACCCCATTTAAACAGACAGACGGACGCGAAATGAGCATTTTTTTATTAATGAGCTCATAATACTATATACTTTATAGAGTTTAAGAGTAATATTGTAGAAACTACAAACGCAGTGACAAACTTATATTCACCATTTGGTGAAGGGTATAAAATTGAATTTCAAACGTAACAATTTTATAATTTTTTTTTTAATTAAAAATCCATTCAGCATTCCTTATTTAAATTAATTTGCTTACCAAAAAGCTTTTTAAGTCTTTAAACTAGTGTTCATAGGATCTGTCCCTTCAAACATTTTTGAATTTTTTTGGCGATTGCTTGTTTGGCGATGATTACGCGATCCTTCTCAGGGAATACGAATCGCTAACCATCGCCTACGGCGATGAATATGCGAGCGCACACAAGTAGCGGCAATCAATTTTTGAAATTTTTTGACGATTGCTTGTTTGGCGATGATTACGCGATCCTTCTCAGGGAATACGAATCGCTAACCATCGCCTACGGCGATGAATATGCGAGCGCACACAAGTAGCGGCAATCATCAGTGTTTTTTTATAACTTCCAATAGAATTTTTTTTGTCTTGTTGTTTTGTTAAGGTAACGGGAAAATAAATATTTGGTTTCAATCGCGATACGCGATGTTCACGCGAATCGCGATACGCGATTCGCGTGGTTGACACAGGCGAACGTTTTCGCGATTCGCCAGAGGATCGCATTTAGCTTCCACGCGATGCATCGCAGCGATGTGAGACAACTTGCCGGCGATTCGCGGGCGATGATTCGGCGATGGAAATTGTTTGCAGGGGTAATTTAATTAATTACTTATGTGTATTTGTTATCTTTATTTATGTACATACATTTATTACACAGACGCATAAAGCAAACAGCATAATGATACATTAACTAACATTTATTCACTCCACGCAAACACACTTATAAATTTCCCTTAATGAGACTCTTTTTCAATAAAATGAAGACAGTAATAACGTCATCAATACATTTTATCGTTATTTAAAATTGTACAACAATGTCTGTGCTTGTATTTATGTTGGTGTTAAGTTTAAGAAGAGTATGGAATTGTAATGTAAATTGAAATAGAATTGTGTTAGAATTTAACTTTTTTTTGACAAACGAGGCACTTGGCCTAACCTAATTCGGGTACGCTAATCGTTTTTTTTTTTTTTTTTTTGCTTAGCTCTTGTTTTCGAGATATACCGTATTTCGAAAATGGAGGAGGTCTCACAACATATATTCGCGTAACTCAAAAACCGGTTTAGTTTATTGAATGAACTAAAAAAAGAATATAATTCATGTACACTAAGGAAAAAGTCCCTTAACTGCCCAGGAGTCGTCCCTAGGGAGATACAATTTATGACCGACCTCTATTAGTTATTTGTCCTTAACATTTTCTCAAACCATACTTGCCCATTATTACCATCCATTAGGAGGGCATCCATACAAATATGATGGTTTAATGAAATTCTTCAATTTGGCCCCTGCAGCGCCTAGGATGCCCCTAGACGGATCAAATCAAATCGAACCCATTCTACTTTATTTTTCATCCCCATCATTTGTTTCTGACATACCTACCCGCTTTCTCCATGTCTTTAGGTTCTCCTATAAAAAATTATTATTACACACAGAAAAAAATACCAATGTAAAATTAACATGGCAAAATGTTGATTGAGAATCATAGTAAACTTCAGCAAAAGTATGCCCTTTATTTAAATTTATTATTATTTCATATTAATTTTAAATGAAATATATTAAAATAACCTTAAATCACGTTTATTTAATATTATTCACTGTTAAAATAACATTGTTCAATATTGAATCCATAAAAATCTGTTTTATATTAATATCAAAAGTTTATCTTGTTAAATTAACACGCATACATACTTAAGTATGAAAATTTTTTAATTTTCGTGTTTAAAATATGTTATAAAAAGAATACAATTCCCGTATTCTTTTAATTAAAATTATTTAGTTAAATAGAACATCAAGTTTTCAAAGTAGAATGATGACGAAAACCATATCGGGCCATTCTGCTGATGCTTCTGTTAACGAAGGGGAATAAAAATAAGTGAAACATGTGTTACAGGGGTAAGTGTTTTGAACTATTCTAAAGTAAATGCATATGTTGTCTCTGAAGCTTCTTCACACTGTCACATCACACTCAAACCAATTTGATTCTACATTAAATGCACGTTGTTTCAACTTGAAATAACACTTTCATTCAACGTGATTCGGATTGTTATTTCAATATAAATGACATTTTGCTCTAACTTTACTGCAATGTTATATTAACATGAATTAAAGTTATTTTAAAAGAAAAAAAATGTTTTTCACAAGTTATTGTAGAATCAGGTTAATTTTACATGAATAACGTATGAAGCAAAATCACCACCTAAAATTTTAAATCAACCTTGTTTTCTACGTTTTTAACTTAATTTTTTTTCTGTGTGTACAGGCTAGAAATATATTGAATTGCCTAGGAGTCTCCCCTAAGGGGATAACATGCATGACCGACCTCCATTTTCCTAAACATTTTTTAAAAAAACCCCTTGGGGTTTCCAATACAAATATGGCGTTTTATGAAATTCTTAAATATAATTAACATATTTTGTATCTTTTGTGAATAAAATCAAAAGTTGTAGACAGATTTAGATTATTTGTTGCAAATCTGCATTTTCTAATTTTTAATGCCGTTTTAAAAAACAAAAATTTCGAAATTTGGCTTATAATAATATTTAATAATAATAATATTTAATATCTGCTGTTTCTGAAATTCTGTTAAGCGAACACAATTCTTACGTTTTTTGACAAAAATGCATCTCTGATATCATTATGTTCGTCAATTTTCAAAAAACAATTACAACTTATCATAACAGGGTTGTATTTTCCTCAAACTGCAGCTGGACTGTTTGTAAATAAAATTATTTTAAGAATCTTCTAAAATTTAAAAAGTCTTATGCCCATTCATTTTAAGCCCATCTGATGTATTGGTATACTAATATGAACTTTTACTTTTATTGCATATGGGGGTAAATCTTTAATTAGGGCAAATTATCGTCATATGATTTCAAAAATGCCCTAAGTTGCAAAAAATTCAAAATCGACTTTTTGGATCGACTATGATGCAATGTATCGCAATACATGTTTCTTGAAAATTTCAAAAGGCCCTTAGTTTTGAATTTTTATTAGTGTTTACCAGGGCTGATAGACTTGGAGATTTATCCCCAAAGTTGGGGATTTCATGCGAGAAAAAAGGACAAAAAAGTCATTTGGGGATTAGGGATTTTTTTTTGGGGACTTAAAAAAAGACGGGGTTTTTTGAGGATTTACACATTTTAATTATATTTTCCTTTCTTAAATTATATACGCTTATTTTTCTTTGTTTCGTATACAAAATATGAAAATAGTAGCAAAACTGTTATCTTACTCTTATCAACAACTAATACGGTGTAAATGGTCCTAATTAACCATTTTTGTTAAGTGTGTAAAACGTTCTTAATAAGTTATGTTTTATTCTTGAGTGAGTGTTTTAAAACAGAAGAATTTAAAAAAGAATCTAAATGGGTCTATACAAGGTAAAAATGCTGGACGTAATATTCGGCAACATATCTAAATTTTTTGATTTTCCATCTAGCATCGTCGGTGTCACACATACAAACACACTTTCACTAATACTATCATACATAGCGCTTGATGAGAAATGCTTGACCGTGTACAGACCACTTAAAACCGTTGACAACACATAGGTGACAGCTCACTTGGGTCCTCAATTGGTCCCTTTGTGATAAAACACATACTATTTTTAACTTTTTAAAGACGATTTGCAAGCAAATATGTCTTTACTTTGCTATTGTTGATTTTAAGGATGCCTAAAACCTATTGAACAAGCTCCGAATTCTAATTCTTATAAAATGGCTCATTGGTCTTCAAAAACAGCAAACAAAATAAAATAATTTTTTTTTACTAAAAATTTGTATTTGGGGATTTCTTATTAAAATTTTTCTTATTATTTAAAAAAAAAAAAATTAAAATTTTGTCAGAAAAACAAAATTTAATTTTTAAGGTTTTGTTTTTAAATTTAGGGATTTTTTTTAATTTTTTGGGGACAAGGAAAAAAGTACCTGGCAGCCCTGATGTTTATCAACAGTAAGTTCGCCTCTGTTGTGCTTTAATAAGAGATCATCTGTTATGTCTTTTTTTGTCAAAAAAATATATATATATTTTTTTTATTTTATTTCCATAGTAGAGAGTTTTTTTACTTCTTTTGTAAGATTTTTCTATGTAATTTAAGGCTAGTGTGATAAAAGTTTTTACATTTCTACTTTTAAATAAAAATGAAAATATTTCGAATAAAAACTTTATTTTGTGTCCTTTCAAACAAAAAGCAAATGATAACTAAAAACCAAATAAATGTGTAAAAAATCTTCAGTTGCTATGAAAATAAAATGTACTGGTGTTAATAAGCCAAATTTTATATTTAAATATACAACTTCCCCATTTTTTTTATTGAAATACATAGATTTAAAACAAGATATTGATAGTGTTTGAAGTTAAAAATAATAAGCAAATTATAATTTATATGAATAACATGCATACCTACAAATATCCCTTTTTAGTTTGCTAAATACTTTTGAAACCAAAACTTTTCCCGAAAAAAATATTTCGAAATTTCTTAGTAACTTTATTTTAATAGGAATTGAATACAAATACTTGTGACTTAAAGTCCAATAAACGTTAAGCAGACAATCATTCCTATTAATACAAAATGTCACAACAGACACCTACTGATAAAAAAATAAAGGAAATATATAAAAATATAATAAACTTTATTAATGTGGCACAGTGGAACATAAAATGTAAAAATTATGAAATCCAAATTTTTACTTTAATGTCATGATTAAGATTTTGTATTTTTATGCATTTCTAATTTAAAAAAGCGCCAAAAATTTGAGCATTTTTACTTTATTTAAAGTCATTATAGCAAATATAAATAAAAATATAAAGAACAATGCATATCGTTGATTTAATGAAGACATAAAACTTGATTTAAAAGAATATATAAAAGAGCTTATGAATATTTTTAGAACTATACGAAATGTAGTATCTTACCTTTATTTTTTATAATTCTAAAACTATACATACGGTTTTTTATATATTCTTTTTGATTAAGTTTTATGTCTCAAAATTAAAAAAAAAATTATATGTTAGATACGCCGCACAGTACTTCGTTCCATATACAAAAATAAGGTAAAACAATGTTGTTCCAATGTTTAAAAAAATTACTGTACTGTATTCGTATCTAAATTAATAACATGTAGGAAGAACCTTTTTTATGTTAAATGCGTTTCGCCGCTGCTAGAGGTTGCTAAACTTGTCCTAATTTTTAATAAAATTTTACAAGAAAAATTAGGTACCACAATTTTTAAGTTAGTATTTGGTAATATGATATGAGTCCACACATTTTTTTTTAAAGTATGTTTTAGTAATGCTCTGGATGAATCTTAAAAAAGTGTTGCCGTAACTTAAAAAAAGTAAAAATAATTTTTGATAGACAAATAAAAAAACTGAGTGAATACTTTTTTCAATTTTCTCTGCCGTTTAATAAACCAAGTGTCCGCCATTAAGAATCAAAAGAAAAACTAACCACATCTTAGTTCTAACTTAGAGATATGTGATCTTTTTTAGAGGCCCAAAATGCATTTATTATTTTTTATAATTAAGTACTTTAGATTACAAGCTATAAATATTTTTGTACGATAAAATAATCCTATTTTCTTTGTACTGTGTTTAAAAATTAACGTTCTAAAGAAATTAACTTCGAGAAAATCTCTACCGTTATTAGACATTCACCCTTATTCTATTTGGCATCGTCAACAGTAAGCAACGCCGTCTTTTATGTTTTGTTTCAGTTTCGTATTCCCGTTGGCAATATTGCCATATTTCGATAACTGTTAACATATGTTTCGTATTTTCTAAGAAAAATTGGCGTTGCTGTTGCCTTTAATTGCCTTTGATTTTGTCGTCGGCGTTTTTAGTGTTGTCTTGTGCTGCTTTGTGTTGTGTTTTAAAATTAAAAAATTTAAAAAAAGTTTACGTTATGGTTGGCTGCAATTTTGATTTCTACGGCGGTTTTGATATTTTTCTACATTTGTGTTGTGTTTTGATATATTTTTTGTGGAAATAATTGAAAAAATTAAAATAACAACTTTGTGCCAGTTCGAGCAGCTAGTGGAAGAGCTTGTAAAAAATCCATCATTAGCCAGAAGACTTTGCAGGGTCTCTTTTCCTAATAAATTAAATATCCCTTGCGATTAAACTAGAAATGCTGGTTTTGGTTTTTTTTTTGGGCTAAAATTTTTATGTGGGTTCAGTGTACACAGCCAATTATACCTGGAAATGCTGCTTTTCAAAGAAATGCAACTTAGTCTCATTCTTATCAGCATCCGTCATGTCGAAGTTTATACATTGTGAACAAAGTTCTTTCTCCATGACTTCCAGAGTCTCGGACAAAATTTTTGAAACTAGTGGCTGGGACAGTACAAAGTTGAAATAATTTCCAACGCTGAGCTGGTACGATCCGTGGGCAAAAAATGCAATGTTGCTTCAAATTATATTGTGTTTGGAACAAACGTTCTCTTTTTTAAATGAGGCTCTATTATTTCCAACACATGTTTAAAAGGTTTATTCGGCCGAAAATAACTTTCAAATCTTAAAAAGGTCCATTAGGCACTTGGGAAAATTTAATATGTGTGTCACAAACTTTTCATTGGGCAAATTAAAAATAAAAGATTTCACAAATCAGAATCAGAATTAAAAAAAATTTTTATTTAAATATATTTTTTTTTTACAAAAAAAAATTTCTTTAACTTAAAATTTTGCACAAACAGCACAAAATTTGTTTTCTTATCAAAAAACAGTAAACAAATGAATCAGCTGGTTCTTTTATTCAAGATGTGTGCTATATTTTATTAACATTATCGATAAATAGTCAACGGCGTCATAATACTCTTACAAAATACCAATTTAACATAGAATTGATGTTGTCTTTGATAAGAGTTGCTGTTGCCTTAAAACTGCCGTTGTTATTGCTGACGCCAAATAGAATAAGGGTGATTATTGTATAGCCAATGCAGGTTGTTTATTATTTACTTTAAATTTAAAAAAAAAACTGAGTGCACCATTTTTTCAGTTTTTTAAAGAATATATTCTCCGCTGCCCTTGCTATTGATGTAAAGAAAAAAATGTACCACATTTTGAGTTTAAGTGTAATTTTTTGTGCTTTTTCTGGAACACCAAATTGTACTTGTTTTTTATATTTTTGTATGAAATATTTTAATTATTTTAAAAGATTTTGTTATTCGTGCTTAATTCCCAATTTTTATTCTTGATAAAAACCCTGAAATTTATCACTATCACTATCACTAGTTGCTTAGGCCAGATCGTTAGAAAAAAGGTTAAGAAAAAACAAAATTTAACAAAAAACAACCTGCAAAAGCATGTTGCCAGTTAAGTTTTTTTAGGCCGTGCACTTGCCAGTTTATTATCAAAGAAATTTTTGGGAATACAAAATTTTAATTTAAAAGATTTTGTTATTCGTTCTTAATTCCCAATTTTTATTCTTGATAAAAACACTGAAATTTCATGATTTTAATTATGAAATATTTAATTTGTTTGTATCATTGAAAATGTATGTATGTATGTAAGTAAATATTATCCTAAAAATATATACTTTAAACTGTTAATTTCTAATGAGATCTAGTGTTCCAGGAAAATGTATTAGAGTGGGTCGATTTTTCAACAAAAAAACTTAGGAGCTGTGTGATTCTGTGTATTTATTTATTTATTTAACTTTTTATCTAGTTACGATGATTTAAGATTTAAAAATACTTCTCTAATAAAAACACTTTAAAATACTTTAATAATTATTTGCTATTATTAAATATTAAAATATGTCACAATCGCAAAAGTGTGATACGAAAAATAACCAGAAGTATTTAAACTTTTGAGAAGAAAAAACATATAAATCCGCCCTCTTGTAATAATATCTCGTAAATTTTTCTTTGCTATAACTGTCTTGCTGTTTTAAGTTTTTAAAATCTTTAAACAACTTTATATAAAAAACCCAAAAAAAAAAAAAAATATTTCCACAATATGTTTTAACATTTTCATACCCTTACCCCATTGTGGATGGTATAATTATTTTTGTAACGATTGTTATAATAACAAAATTAAAAAAACTAAACAAAAAATCCAAAAAAAAGAAAAACGAAATAAAAATAACTGCTTAAATCGTTAATAGTACGATGACATTGAGTAATTCCAACCAAATTGCCATTTAAATCAATTTCTCAGATTATAATGTTATCAAATGGCATCATCATCATACATACTTACGCAAACACACACTCTAACAATTATTTATCTATTAAAGCTTTAAAGAATGGGGGGTAAGAATTTTTAATGGTTCTAATACGCATGTCTCAGCCGTATAATAGTAATTTGACAAAAGCAACAACAGCTACAGGAGCAAAGACAACAATAGCAACAACTTATATTCGGTGGTTACAATTGTAGCAACATTATCTACCCTTCCTCCCCATACTCGATTACTAAAATCACATAACCTCATCATGATAATTGAAAAAGATTAAATAACTTTTACTCACAAAGCCAACAAACAACAAATAAACAAGAAATTAAATCCAACAAGTTTATTATCGTTTTATAGCATTGGCAACATGTTGTTTGTTGTGCAACAATTATAAATGTAGTGAAACATATTATATACCATAGAAATTATACAATGTTGCTGTGTTTGAAAAATATGCTTTCACTTGCTTGGAGTCGAATTAATGTATATTGTTCTCTTTCTTTTAAGTTTTTTCTCTTTGTTTTTATGTTTTATTTCAGTTGAAATATCAATGTTTGTATGTGCTATGTGTAAATACTGTTTTTACGTTTCCTGTTCATATTACAGTCATTTCCGTTTAAATTTATTACATTTCTTTTTGTTTTACCTAAAATTTTGCACAGTGGGCTTAAAATGGATAAATGTTGTTTTTGTTTATTATCGGTATGCTTGTAACATATCAAAATAGCCCTGTATGAAATGTCAATAGTGAACTTATACTGATTCCCATTGACTTGTCATTTAAAATCCACTTATGAGATTAGAACTATTGACTAGGTCGTTTTTGTAGAACCATCAGTGCAACCAGCCGCAAAATTCAAAATTACACTTGATATGACGCAAAATTAACTGATTTTAATAAAGTTACACCTGATATAAAATTTACGTTTTATTTAAAAAAAAGTTTACAACATAATAAATATAAATTAACAAAAATTACATTAACGGTTATTAAATTTAAACGGTTAATTAATTTAACAAACGTTCATAAAGCAAAATTTTCGTAGGAATTTTTTTTTGTAAACCCTTAATAAATATTTTTAAAAAAAATTAATAAAATATAAAATAGTGAGTGCATTTATCTAGAAAAAATTCTAAATGTTCGTTGCCGTTCCTTAATAAAGAGTTTTTGAAGCCAAACTTGCGAAAGGGTAAGCTGTCAAACGAACTGTCTAACTTATCTCACTATTTGACATTTATGATTCATGCTTAAACAACGCTATCAAATTATCCAAATTTACTTTGAAAATGAATCATTTATTCGAGCAACTTATAAGAGACTTTATGATTTTATGGCCACTTAATTGTACAAAACCAGAATGCAGCATATGAAGTGAGATCAATCCACAACAGCAATATGTCAACAATCTCCCAAACAAAAAATGTAAACGAAAAGTAGCCCAAAAAGTAAAAATGGAAATCATACCCGAAAATGGCAAAAAAGGCACAAAAAATAATAAAAAATCAGCCAATTTTTATTTAACAATTCTTACAAAGTAATTTAAAAATATAAATTTGATTTGGGGTCACATGCCCGAAATTTAAAATTCCGAATTTCTAAATCTGGACTCGCCATCTTAACCTCTTCCGCATAGAAGGCCTTCGGCCGGGAACATGGACGTTAGTATAACAAAAACCTATGCAGAGAAGCTTTAGTAAGCGATGCACCCGGCCAAAGTCAAAAGTTGCCAAAATCACCAAATTTCTATGGACAGTTTTTAGGCGAATTTTTAATATATTGCTTTGGGTGATTTTGCGGGGAGTCATAGTCGCGGTACCTTTATGCTCGAAATCAGTTACAAATGTTTTTTTTTTTTTTTTGGTTATTTAACCCTTTATACCTTATTAAGTAAATTAAACTGCAGTAGTGGTTGCAGACAACAGTATCTTTTTTAAATCAGTTTTTACAACTTTTAAGAGTCATCAATAGTATTCCAAACTATTTTCTTTTTGCAATATTGGATACATATTTTCCTCCTATTTATTTTTTAGTTTGAATAACTTTTTCCAATGTACATTGGGCTCTAAATCACTACGAAGTTCATATTTATCCAAGTCTAAGAGTCCATCTGAAAACCTTTTCTTAAAAAGAAACCTTGGCTTTGGACGACAAGATTTTGGATCAACAATATTTTAAAAAGTATAAATTTTTTCACTGAAATTAAATCTTTATATAAATTGTTTTAAAACGAACGAATTTTAAATTACTCCTGGACCCTGTTTCTCAAAACTACACCTAATTCGGATAATTACCTGCAAAGTGGCAACACTGCAACCATATCAATTTGGAACCAGAGATTTATTTGTTCATTTTAAAAGTGCTGGTGGAAATACTTGCGTTTATTTTGTTTAAATAACATGTTTAATTAATAAAAAATTTACTTATCCCTTTCAGACCCATGCTTTAAATTGCTTTCAAATTACCCTAAATCATAAAAATCAAACAAAATATTTTTGCATTTTGTATAAGATAGTACCATAAAATATTCCTACATGGTCCTTTTTGGCAAACAGGACATCGCACAATTGTGCGGTCTAGGTCAATATCTGCAAAGTTACTTCGAACTGCTAAAACATATTTTGAAACTTTTCTAACGTTTATTAAACTTAAAAAATACAGATACTTCACTGCCTTATAAGAAATAAAGAATATAATCAGCGGAGTTTCATGTTTTTGTTCCATCTTCTAATTTTTCCTACAGGATCCTTTCCACATCTCCTTTTTTTTCCTTATCTGCTTATCTGCAGCTACAATTTCGATATTGGAAAATTTGGAAATATCGCCCCGATTCATTTCTTTGTGCAAAGGATTTATTAGCCATATTTGTACCTGTTTCTACCAACCCATCTGGTGTAATTCTTCTAGCAGTGGTATTTGTTTAAAAAAAAATCGGTCTGAAATATATATCTATTAATGGATATAAAAGGTCCATGATCAAGACCACAATTTTTAATCTAATGGTCTAATTACTTCACGTCCAAGACATCTTCCCGTAAAAATTATCATCTGCCCATCAATTGAGTAATTCATAATTTCTGTTGCCAATTCATAACATAGACATCCCATCATGATCGCGCACCCGTCCAATATTTTAATTATTTTTTTTTATGCTGGTACGTAACGCACTTTCTGACCACGTTTACTCAACACATACATACATTTTAGTTTATTTCACAACTTTCTCGATGTATTTCTGGAAAGTAGCTTCTAAAATATTAAATGGAGTTTAATCATTTGTTTCGTTTTGCAACTAGGTGGTATTAGAAGTTCTGTGTTCGGAAATGATAAACTTTTCAATATAACGTGCCTGTTTGGTATTTTGATCTAAAAACTGATGGTAGTTGGGCTGTATCTGGGTGGTCCGAGGTGTATGATTGTTCAACTGATGTACTTGTTTGGTCATTCGTCTTAGGGAAAGTGTTTTCGTTACATGAGTTTTCATCACTTTCTTGTGCTTCTGTATTTACGTTACAAGGGATCCATGTTGCATCAGCAACGTTATCATCAATACCTAAGTCAGCATCAGAATTGTTAAGAATGTTTTAAACTACCTAAACACCATAATTGTCATTCAAATCAAAAAATTTCCCTGTAAAATTATTAGATAGCACAAACGTGAGCATAAAACAAAATGACATATTGTGTCTGATCAACACAATTCTATAAAGTACACATATAAAAATTTTTCTTGTAAAATTAAAGTCTATCTGCGATATACGTTCGTCTGTCGAAAGCACGATTGAGCTTGTAATAGGAAGATGAAATTTGGTTAATTTGAATTTTCGGAGTATCTGATATTTATATATTTTATGGTTTAATATTTTAATAAAAACTTTTTATTTTTTTCTCCGATCTCTTCGATTTTTCAAAATTCTATCATCTTTTATTTTTTTTGTTCCTATTGGGATGTTTACCTAATGTTCAGATATTAGAGGTTATTTGAGGCATTCAAAGACTGACATTATAATGACATTATACTATAGTATTTTTTAATACTTTAGACTTTTAAGTAATACATATATAAAAAAGTATAGCATATTGTTGGATCTAGCTAAGAGGGGCGTAATAAAAAATTTTATTATTTTGCACAATTATGCGCTTAGCAATAAGACATACAGAGATTCAGTACTGTAAGTGAACGAACTCTTATTTACGAACTCTTAATTACGTTTTGGCATACCCTTACTACGAAGCAGGTTTGTAAGGGAGAATACTAAAAAATAACTGTAAGAAAACATGCAGTGTGTAAAGCTGAACGCTACGTTCACCGGTTTTTATATGCGTTGAATAAAGCGCATTTTGTGTCAAAACTGTATTGCTTCAAAGTGGGAACTCGCCATATAAAATGCATGCCTCCTTTCTCCCTTACAAACCTGCTTCGTTTGTAACTCAATTTTTTATTGGGGCTTAATTTATAAAGATTTCTCATTTAACCTCCCAGTAAAAACTTCGCCAACAAAATAATATGTTGAGTAATTACAAAAAAAAACATAAAAGCACTACTAACAATTCTACCGAAAGAACCAATGAATTTTGCAAGGGATGTCCCAAAATGAACGCATTCAAAAGTAAGTCATTATTTTTTTACCTACGCACATCCAGGAAAAAGTAGTTATATAAGTTGTTATAGAAGTAGGTAAAGAAGAAAGCTACTAAATAATGAAAATTTGAAAAAGTAAGCGAAGTTTTTACTGGGCTATAATATGTACTATTACATTAGCCAAGGAATTAAATATCATAGTTTATATATGTTTATTTAAAATGCATAAATATACATACATACATATATATATTCAACTTTCTTCGACCTCACCTCCCATCGTGCAAGGAAAACCTGTAATGAAGCAGCATGAAAAATAAATTTAATTATAAAATACGATCCGCTACTGCATTATATTTTCCTAAATATTTTAAATTATAATCAAATAAATTTCTAATAGCGCTGAAATATTTAACATAAATAAATATTTTATGACTTGTATTTCATGCAACAATTTTAAATTTCCTTCTTTATTATTTAATTACAATTAAACGATAATAATTAAGTTAAAATATCACTTGGCTTAATTACAAATGACAGTCAGTGTTTTTACTTGTTCTACTTCATATTATCAGCCAAGCAGCCAGTCATAAAGCTGTTTTGCCGTTAAAAGTGAGTTTGCAACATGCAATGGCTGCAAAAGACATAAAAACTGAATTTAATGCAAACAAAAATACAAATTCATAAATGCAGACAGACAGACGGATAAATGGGGAAAAAGCATAATCAAGCAGCACAAAGATGTTGCGAGTTGGAAATAGAGGTGTTCAGGAATAACATTATGCGATGTCTGGAAAAGCAACAAAGTATCGAGCTAGACCCCATAAATATTAAAAATGTTAATGTTTGGCTATATTGCACATAGAAAACAACCAGATCCAAAGGCTGTAATCGAATCAAATGAATCATTTTAAACATACTTTGCAAAAAGTAACATATGTATAAAGACAGCTTGGCTTTCAAGCCACGAACTTTAACTTTTTCGTGAATATGAAATTTTATGAACCTTTTCTTTTCGTTTCCTCTTTCTACATAGTGGTTTGTACTACGAATTTTAAAAATTTCATTACATTTTTGCACGAAACTATGCATAGCCCTAATAAAGTGGTGACAAGTTGGCTTTATTTATATTTTTAAACTAAATAAAAAAGGAAGACTGATGGCAGTTTGCAGATCATTGCAATAGACTTTATTATGATGTGACAACAGTTTATAATTATTTCTGATATGGCAAGACTTTGATCTTTTAAAATTTATGATTTTCATAAAGAAAAATTTTAAAAACTTTGTAAAACTAAGAATTTTTTTTTTTTAATTTTCCAAATTAGAATTTAGGCATTCCTAGGATTTCGGCCATGTTTTGGAAATTAAGACTTCGAATGAAATTGAAATCGAATCAGATTTTTTAATTAAGCCTTTTACGGAAGTTTTTTCTGACTATCTGGTGCGTTTTGATACCTTAAGTATTAAGTTTGAAATGGTGAAGTGATTTCGATTCCAATCGATAATTGATTTTGTGTTACAAAAAATTAACTATTCGCTTTTTATTACTATCAAAATTTTGGCAATTTTAAAATTTAGTCTTATACCGTGGTTAGATTTACCTTTTTTATCGAGTCCAATATACGGTTTATTGGCATAATTATCTTTCTGTTCACATATTCACAATTTAGCTAACTAAATTTATATTACTACTACATACAACATTCAACGTAAACAAAAATGTACATGTTTAAGCAAAATGTAAACAACTTTTGACATCGTTATGGAATAAACATCTGGCTTTTTCGCAGACCTAACATGGCGTCTTCAACTGACAATTTTTTGTCATACCAAACGTCAAAGTCGATATAAAAAAACTCGAAAATTTTTGTCAGCGTTTTTTTAATATGAAGTTTGACGTTTGGTATGACAAAAAATTGTCAGGTAAAGACGCTATATAATGGATGGGCATTTGTTTTGTTGTAGTTTCAGTTGCCAAATCTCAAGTTGTGTTTTGCTCTCTTAACACACTTGTAACAGGGTCGCATTTTAATTTTACTCAATATTTCAATAACAATTTCGTTTTAATTGAGCAATAACTAAATTGCAATTTTATATGGATAATTGAGCTCAATAATATCATTTATTGCGTAAAACTCAATTAAGGTGCATATCTGAACACGGTATTAAATAAACACAATTTTTGTTTGAGTATACAATTCACAAGAAAGACCAAAATGTTGGCCTTTTTTATAAATAAAAATAAAAAAGAAAACTTAGCTAAAAACTGGCCAAAAAAATTAATTTTTTTAAAATTTTAATTTTAAATGCATATAACTTTTTAATTACAAATGATTTTAATTTATTACAAAAAGAATTATATGAAAAAATCGTGATTAAATTGTGTCAAAAATAGGCAATTTCCAATTTTAAAGCCTGATATTTCTTTTACTATAAGAGAAAAATTGTGTATGTTGCTAGCTGGCCTTTATGTAGAACTCGATTAGTACATTTCACTAAAAAATTTTAAAATCGGACTTAAATCAAGAATTGTTGATCGTTTTTAATTTTTGTAATACCCGAGTTTAGGAACCTATGGTGTTTCTCCTGAGAAGTCTATAAACCCCCTAGTCCTAACCATGAACTCAACATAAACTCTCAACCTCAAATTTAACTCCAATAAGTCTAACTGTTTGGAAAATTTAGAATTATTTCTAATTTTTCCTATACTCATTGTGCTCTAAACACCGGGTAAAAACAATGTGTGTACCGGTGCACAGGCGGAAATTTCCGTATATAGCTGCTTGGACCATATATGCATCTCTTGCTTTGAGGGTACTTTACACTATTTCACAAGTCTTAGGTATTTGAAGGAAAATACAACCCTGCAATGAAAAGTTGTTATTATTTTTGAAAACTTTCAAATAATAATATGATCAAAGGTGCATTTTCGGCAAAATACGTAAGACTTGTGTAATAGTGTAAAATACTCTTTAAGAGCTATCTAGTATCAACTGTAAAGCAGCTTCTGTTGAATAGCAGAGTCCGCAATAGGACATCAGCCAGCCCGCGGAACTTCATCTTGGGTTATGGACGAAAATCAACAACTAATCCTGCAGTTTTAATATATCCCTCCTTGCGATTTGAATTCAAACCAAACTTGATAGTTGACAGCGCTTTACAAGAAATCTGTCGAGGTACTATTGATAACTATGCTGGTATTGGTTATCGACAGAACTTTAGTTAGCTGCGACCTGACATATCCGCAAATGCATCATGGATATAACACAGTGTGTTACCACAGTGCTTTCCTTAAGAAAACATAATTAGTTTGAAGTTAAATAAGTATAGCTGCCTTCCTAAACGCATGTTTGTATTGTCAAAGCAGTGTTTAAATCAAGCAATTATACTTTATAAAACTGAAAATCAAATGCATTGTGATTTCAAACTTTGCAAACGCATCGTTATTATAAATTTTGCGATAGTTGCGTGTGTTTTTACATCAGCTGCGAAACAGATGACTTTAGGAATTCCATACTTTGTCAAAATATAAACCGTTGCGTTTGGGTATACGTGACATTGTTTCACTGCAAAGACACATGCGTTAAGAAAGGAAGCCAATTTTACAGTTAAATATTCGTTTAAATATCCTTATGAGTCATTGACAGTTCTAGCCAATCTAACCTGCTTAATGTAAAGATCGCTCTGTCAATATCAGGTATGGGCACCACTACATAAAAAGCTTTGCATGTGTGCCATTGTATTGGTTTGTTTACGTTTGCTTTTGTTGGTTTTATGCTCTTTGCTCTTTGTTTTTTGTGTATGTATACACATCGTTCGCTCTTTTTGCATTTTCATTTTGCATTTGCCCATTCATGGTCAATATCTTAAAAGTAGTTTTCCCACACTTTTAAGCACAAAACTACAAAAAAATACCACAAAACCCGTTTGTCAAAATTTCTTAGTTGAAAAGCCAAACTTATTCTTATTCCTTCAAAACTTATAAATCTTAAAAAACTGGTTTAAAATATTGTTATATATTTTATAATGTGTACGTCCTTTTTGTAGGATGACTTGTACTTGGTGGGGGATTTTTTTAATATGGACTATTTATAAGTCTAGATGGTTGCTGACATTTCTATTACATTTAATTTTCCATTAAAATACGTAACAAAAAAATGGAAAAACTTCTAATGAATAAACGAGCCAGCCGCCTTGCATGTTATATGTTGTAGTGTTTGACATACTCTAACAAACAATCAGAAAGACAAATAGACGGACAAACCGACAAATGACTGTTTTTCTTTATTTTTTATTGCTCTATCTACACTTAAGAGTTTTGTGTGCAATTAATATATTTTTATAAAAATGTATTTTTGTTGTTTTTTTTTTGTTAAATGAAAAACTGTTGTTTTTGTAAATTTTTGTTTTGAAAACGACATTCGTTGCGCTTTATTTAAAAGCATTCAGCGGTGTCTTAGCACATCATCATCTTCATCGTTTTTATAGTCATCGTCATCTTCATCTCGTTTTCGTCATCAGCATATCAACATTAGCATTTAACATGCAACATGGGAGCAGCAAACACATCGTCATCTGCATTTTTCAAATCGAAATCAGTCAGTTGCTTAAAAGGATGAATTATGTATTTATATTCTTCAAGTTTGCTAAAGCTAAGTTAGAACCGGAATCCAATATATCGCTTGCGTTGCCACTGTTCGAGTTTAAATTTGATCTAAATTTGTATTCCATCAGAGTAGGATAAGTTGGCTTGTGTACACCAACGGAAATACGGCAACAAATATCCACCATATTTCATAAAACATAAAAAATTTCCACCTACTACAGCCTTCGATCCGTCACGGACTGCATAATATTTTCGTTTACATGTTACGGTACCGGAAATGAGTACATAATATTAAGGGATCTCTAAAAGGTAAAACCAAGATATACAAAGCGAACCGAGTCCATGTAGTATGGTAAAGATGAACCAATAAACTCCTTAACACTCCTGACCCCCATACACTCTAATGATGAAATACGAAAGAACTTGAATAAGTTATGAAAATAAAACGAAATGATGTTGTTTTAAGCACGAATCTTTAAAGTTGTAAAAATGCAATTAAATCGACATGTTTGAATCGTCCTGGTAACATGTCATTTTTAAAAGTGCGTTTAGTCAGATTTATTATTTTTCTTTTATTTTCAATTTGGTTCCGTTGCCGTAGTTGTTGTTTTTGTTTTGAACATTAAGTACCACCATCCACTCATCCATCCACTCATTTAGTCATATTTTTATTTTAAAATATTTATTTGTGTTTGTCTCACATTCATTCTGCTTATAACTTCATCCGTTGTTCTCTGTAATCATGCCAACCATTAGGTTTGGAAAATGTTTGAATCCAACGTTTTAAAAGAAAGAAAATATCTTTTCTACATGCTTTATTAGTAGAAAAGATTTTAAAGAATTTATGTATCAGGTTTTAAATTTGTTTTTTTTTTTTTTATTAAATTGCTTTAAATTTAATCTTATCGGTCATAAAAATCCTGTTAAATAGATCATAAAATTAACATCGGTATTAGAAACTAATACAAATTGTCGTCATAAATTTCTTTATTATTTACGAGTTTTTTTTATTTTATGGGTTTCCTTTATTTTTTTTTTGTTTTGGCGTAATATAGTGAGTAGAAACAGTAGTTTTAACGATTGAAGTTATTGTTTATGCCCGTTTTGTGGCATTTGTGTCTCAACTGTAAATGAAGTTTTAAAACCAAAATAGCGTAATGAATTTATATTAGAAAGGAGTAATTCAAATTTTTTAACTGCAATATGCTCTCAAGAACAATGCAGGAGATCGAATGAAACAATCCCGGTCTCTTGGAGTTCACAGATTCCGAAAATATAATCTTTTGAGTACTTTGTGCAGTACTATTTCTATTTTTTGTTATTTTTTTTAATGCAAAAACAGTTAAAGTTCACATTTGTTAACCATTCAAATCTGTTTAAGTTGATTTTATTGATACATGGATAACATCTTTCATTGAAGCAAAAAATTCAACTACACGATCAAATGTAAAACTGTACCCACGTAAGATGTGCTAAATTGCGTCTTTCAGTGGAACCTTACCTACCGGTTTTAGTACACTGTCATGTCATTTTTTTAAGCGCTTAATGCTTAATATTTTATAAAATAATGACACCAAAAGTCTTTCCAGTTTAAGCGTTTGCGTACGGATATATGCACCAGTGTTGCCGTTAGGATACGAAAGATACATTTTTCGTATCTTTTGACTACTTCAGGTATCATGTATAATCCTGACATTTTTCGTATCTTTTGAATCTGTATGCAAAACGTACAGAAACAAAACATTCGAAAATGTTTAGCGAACTAAAACTTATTAAGACTGATCATCGTAAGCGACTCAATACTAATACAATAGCAGCCAAGGCGCATTGACTAACAGGTGAGGTCAACTATACAACAACACTGCTTCTGTGGTCGGATTGTCAAAAATATTGTTAAGCTTCGTACAGACGGTGGTAAGATCTTACAATGTTGTCATTAAAATGGACTAAAAATGTCTTGCAACTGTGTGAACATTGTACGCTATTTTCATTTGGCAGATGTGTTAAATTACTGCATCTGACAACGGCACCATTGTCAGAAAAACGACAACATTGTAAGATCTGACCATCGTCTGTACGAAGCTTTAGATTACATAAAAAATTAGTTTGCATACACACTTTGATAAGTCGACCACCGAAAAAAACACCATATGTTGACCTCACCTTCTAGTGAAATCGCCTTGATACCAGCTTTAATAATGATTAAAGAAAACATTAAGGGTTTGCGACATACAATCCACCTAAATTGATGATTTCTAGTAGTGCGAAGTTGTTCTGAGGAAATATGAACATTTTTTTTATTTTCAGGAAATTTATATGAACGTGGATATAATCGTCTTAGTATAAACGCCTCAACTCGTATATTAATTTTTACAAAAATGAATTTGTTTTGATAACATTCAATGATAATTGCATATAATTAACTTTAAAGTTTGCTTACTGTATTTTTAAAAATTGCATTTGTACCTAATATTTATGACTTAAATAAATATAAAAATGAATTTATACGAAATTATTTTCTTTACAATATTCATTTAAATATGAAATAAAAATGTTATGTTAATAAATGTTAAACGTTTAAAATGAATTTTCAAATTTTTTCAAAACGTATCTTTTTGGGAAAAAGTGTATCTTTTTGGAAACTAAAATGTATCTTTCTCGAAATTTCACTGGCAACACTGGAAAGGAGTAATTCAAATTTTTTAACTGCAATATGCTCTCAAGAACAATGCAGGAGATCGAATGAAACAATCTCGGTCTCTTGGAGTTCACAGATTCCGAAAATATAATCTTTTGAGTACTTTGTGCAGTACTATTTCTATTTTTTGTTATATTTTTTTTATGCAAAAACAGTTAAAGTTCACATTTGTTAACCATTCAAATCTGTTTAAGTTGATTTTAGTGATACATGGATAACATCTTTCATTGAAGCAAAAAATTCAACTACACGATCAAATGTAAAACTGTACCCACATAAGATGTGCTAAATTGCGTCTTTCAGTGGAACCTTACCTACCGGTTTTAGTACACTATCATGTCATTTTTTTAAGCGCTTAATGCTTATTATTTTATAAAATAATGACACCAGTGTTACCGTCGGATATTTTCAAAAAGTACCAAAAAAGGGGATATCTACAAAAAAAGTGGCACCAAAAAGTAGATTTTTTTAAAAAAAGGGGCACATTTTTTAAAATTAGAATAAGTTCACCACATTTTGTATTTTTTACATTTTTTTTCTATTTATTATAATTTTAAATGGTAAAAAAACTAAAATAAATATTTTGTAAATATTTCTTTCGAGAAGTAATTTTTATAAAATATTTACTTAATTGTTTTGGTAATTCAAAAACGTTAAACTTGTTTTCTGCCAAACATGTTTTTTGGATTTTGACATTGTTGCAGCAAATAGAAGATATTTATGTAATGTGTTTTATATATACATTTAGTAATATATTTCTTGTACTATTCATTCTGAATACATATTCCTTGATTTATTTAAGACACTATATTGCACAGGTAGACATTTAAAAACTTTTTAAAAATTTATTTGCCCATTCCATCCGATTCTTATGTTTTTTGGAATGCTATCTATGGCTGAATATGAGCACAGTTTTCTCCCATCACGTCACAGTTTTCAGATACACCAATTATTGTAATTTCGGATGATGTTTTGTACCACAGTTAATAACAAAATCCGTAGTTTAATAATTTTATTCTATAGTCAACCTAATTACAAAAGTTGTATGCCCAGGCCTACGATGTCGGCAATAAAATTTATTTCGTATATTTGTTTTGAAAACAAAAACAAATTTTAGTTTTTATTATTGTTTATAATATAGATATGCGAAAGAAATGTTCTTATCGACACCGTGGGCCCTGCAGCTAAGCTACAATCGGATGAAAACAAGAAATCCTATAACAAAAAAACGAAAATATCACTTTTTCAAATACTTTATATATAATCAGTTCCTCACTTTAATACAAATAAATGCACGGCATGCATACATGCTACTAAATTTAAGTGCTAGTGTTTTAATTTCTTAACTATATCATATTTAGTTTTTATCCAATTTCGTATATTATTGCTTCAAATTTTTGTAATCAGGTTTATAAAACAAAACTATAAAACTGGATTTTGTTATTAATTGTGGTTCGGAAATAACAATAATTTGTGTATCTGATAAATGTGACGTGTGTTCATATTCGTCTTTAGTATTCCAAAAACATAAGAATCAGTTGGAATGGTTAAACAAACTTTTACAATGTCGTCCTGTGCTACATATTTATTAATGGTCAGTTTCATAAAAATTTTACAATTAATTGTTCTTAAAACGATCCCATACTTTCTCAAAATGTCTTTAGCCTATTTGTTACTTTATTTTTGATTAAAGCTAACTTAGTAACATCACGCTCAGCAGAAGCACTACTATGTGACAATGTAAAAATATGAGAGATCAATTTGTACAAGTTTGAATATATATACAGGTATATTCATCAAATCTATTTTTCAATGTTCCTATTTCACGCCAAAAATTTTCAGCATTCGAAATTTTAAATATGTGTTCATAATTCGTGTCATTTACTTTACTCTCTAGAAGTTCTGGGTCAGTTATAATATCATTAAACTCTGAAACTAATTCGAAATAGTTTATATCTTCATTAGACACTATAAATATTGGGTCTTAATACTTCAATATATTGAGCTTTTTGTTTTTTATACCAATTCTTATTATCAATTCATTACACAATTTTTGGTAAAAACTTAGATTTTACTTTTAATGTCAATTACACAATTTTAGACAAGTTTTCGGTACGGAACGTTCGGTTTCTGCTTCATGACTTCTAAGAAGAGACGAAATACTTTTTTTTTACCAAATATTTGAAACTTTTTGCTATATATTCTTTTAAATAGGTATTTTTCCTAATTCTTGATTTATAATAGAATATATAGCAAAAAGTTTTAAATATTTGGTAAAAAAAAAAAGTATTTTGTCTCTCCTGAAAAGTAGTTGTTTTTGAGTTACGATGTTGCGGAAGAAAACCATCGATATGTGAGATAGAGATATCTTTATCCCCTTATTCATAATAAATAAAACAGGTAAATAGAAAGCTTACTAAACCGATTTTCAGCTAACCACTTGCTTAAATATACATATATTAAAACAGTTTTACATATATTAAAGCTGGGGGCCATAATAAAACAGAAAGAAAAAAAGTATACTTTCCTAGCGTAAAAAGTATCAAAAAAGTGGCAGCAATCGCAAAAAGTACCACATTTGGGTGCATTTTGTAAAAGTGGCCAAATAGTATCCAAGCAGTCGAAAAAGTGGCAAATTGTCACTTTAGTGGCACCAACGGTAACGCTGAATGACACCAAAAGTCTTTCCAGTTTAAGCGTTTGCGTACGGATATATACACTCAAAATAAAAATCAATCCATCCGTACTCAAATCAATCCTAAGCGGTATTAATAGTACGGTGAGTACGGATTTTCTTGAATCAAGTACAGAAAGATTGATTCAAGTCGATTTCGTACTTGAAATCATCCGAAAATGAGATTGATTAAGGTAAAACTAAGATTTAATTAATCTCAAAATGCGCTTGATTCAAGAATAATACAATTTTTTTTAATCCGATTTCGTACATAAAATAATCCGAAAATGAGATTGACTTTAGTATTATAAAGTTGATTTTATCATGAATTCGTGCTTGAAAAAAAAACACAAAAGAAACTAGAAAGAAAAAAAGTTATTATGATTGATTAACTTACCCGTATTAAACCTTACAGAATGATAAAACACCAACATCATGACCGATATGGTTTTTACTTTAGAAATCTTATGTACATATTTTACCAAAAATATAAACTAAATGAGAAGCAAGAGTTTAAATTTACTTTTTAACCCTTTGTGGTACACATGAGTCGGGCCAGACCTTTTTCAATGTGTATATAAAATTAAAACATACGTAAGCCGGAGGGTCAAACACAACGAAAAGTTTAATATTTTTTTTACTTGATCTAAGAATTTTATAATTATTTCAAGAAATTCCGGGATTGATTTTCGAAAGTAAACCCATTTAAGATTGTTTTGAGTACGTTTTAGTGTTATTCGTACTTGAATTTTTGAGTACGACTCGTACTTAAATTAATCATAAAAAACTTGATTTATCCCGAGTGTATTCTTTCTGTGTAAATATATAAGTTGAGGGGTAACAATTTTTTTTTATAATAATGGACTTCAATACAAAAGTTTTCCGTACTTTCAGTGTTTTTTCATTAGGGCGTTTTTAAATTTTTCAGACAAGATACTTAGAAAAAGCTTAAATTTTGCCCGAAAAGGGCTACGTTTTCATCACTGTGTAAGATTTTTGCAGTTACTAGATGGCCATTGTAATAGTTTTCTTGCAAAAAGCGAAAGCTTGTAAATTTTGAGTTTTCTTTTTCCCGGAGTTTTTCGATTCCCGAGAAAGCGGGAAATTATTTTAATTTTCCCGGGATCCCGGGATCCCGCTCCATACAAATAATACAAAGTAAATTTGTTTTTAATTAATGAAAAACTCTTTTATAAACAAACGTAAGGGAACTTGTTTACAAAGTAGGTTAAATAAGTGCTTAAATACTACAAAAATTAATTGAAGATTGAAAGCGGAACTTGAATTATTATTACGCTTTTATATGCAAATTCCGTATTATTATGCTCTAGATACAAGATAAAAAGATAACATAAACATAACAATTTATTTCAAAAAACAATAATAAAAACAAACAAAAATTGGAAAACTCAAGATATGAGATCAAAAAGTTAATTCATAAAATATTTTAATAAATATATTAAAATTTTTTTACGGTTTAAAACTCAAAGCGTTTAGTGAGTCGTCAAAGAGTATATTTCTGATTTTATTTACTGATTACCATGTTTCCGAAAAATTTCGTTTACTTTTTTACCGAGGTCGGTCAAATAGTTAAAAGTGCACTGTTGTTGCATGCTTCTGATGTCAAGGTTGATGCCAAAAACAGCATCATCCGGATTACTTCTTACTAACCTTTTATTTTCCTTACGCCCATCTGTAATCTTTAGGACAATGTGTCTTACAAATTGTATAATGTTTCCCCGCACTTCCCGGGTATATTGCCAAGCTTGATTTTTTTTTTTTTGTAGATATGACTATGTTGCAATAGAGGAGCGATATGTTTAAGTATCTCCTATTTTTAAGACTTGTCCATGGACAATTAGAATTTACTGCCTGCATCTTTTTTTGAATTTATGTTCTTTATCAACTCTTCACTTCACTAAATTTATTAAATATCAAGTGTTGCACTGCACATTCTGCTTTTAATAGATTTATTGCTGCAAAAGACATTGATTTTCGTATGTACTCACTTCTTGTAATTGATCTAATCGACAACCCATCCACAGATGATAATTTTTAGAGAAAAGAAAACTAAATTTCAGAGTAAAAATAGCTGTTTTCTGAATCTATGAGCAATTTGTTATTTCCCGGGATCCCGCAAAAAAAAAATCCCGGTAAAACGGGAAATAAAATAATTGAAATTTAAAAAACCCTAGTTTGTATGTATGTCTTAATTAAAAAATTAGTTTTCATATATAATTATCTGCGGGGCTGTCAGATATGGCGATTTCTCGCCAAACGTGGCGATTTTGAAACATGTTTGGCGGTGGGATTTTTAATTTGGCGACTGGCGACTTTTTTGCGATTTTTGATATAACTGGCGATTTACTTGGCTATTTTTGCCATTTATATTATTTCAGTGATTTTTTTTTAACAGTTTGTAATTTTTTATTATCATTACTAGCTTAAAAATTATCCAAAACAACAGTGGCACGCCCATACTGTATCACATCTATAGAAGAGCAAATATAAAAAATATATACGATAATCAATTAACTATAGAAAATAGCAGATTTAGTACAGCTATTTTTTCTAAAGATAAAAATGCACTTCCTAATGTAAACATTAGTAAGTTTTGGTGGCTCACTGAATGAAGTCGCTTATTTTTCTTTTTTACCCTTTGACTCTATATCTTGAACAAAGCAATGTTTTTCTTATAAGTTTCATTGCACATATATAAATCAATAATAATAATATTATTTACTCAGTATTATATAAAATATATCTAGATTTAAAAAATACAGAAATATATAATTATTTAAGTACTAGAGCGCCCGTGTAGGGACAGTGTATGTCTATAAAGTAAGATTTATGAACTATTTGTTTATTTATAGTATAAAGACAGTAACTAATTTTCAATAAATAAACATTACAAAAAAAAAAAAAAAAAAAAAACTAGCTTAAAAATCACATGATTTTTGTTTTGTTATCATTTTAAGTTAATTTTGTATGCAGTCACTATTTAATTCTAATAGTGTGAATGCAGGTCATAACACCAGTAATGAAATCGGTGAAGCTAAAGTGTACGATCTTATAGACTTGTGTATCTAATTTTAGTTTATTTAACTAAATATATGATCTCCATTTTATGGTTTAAAAAAAAAAAAAATAGAACAAACTAAAGAAAACTTACTTTCCGCGACTTTTTTGTATTTTTTTATTTAATTTAATTTAAAAAAACAAAAAATAAAATGTTACGAAAACTGAACAAAATTGACGTTTGGCTGGCGATTTCTGACATACGGCGGTTTGGCAATGGAGCTCAAAAAGATCCGACAACTCTGATTGAGAGGAAAAAGAAAAAAGAGGAAGAAGAGAGAAGTCATACAAAATACTTAAGTGCTGTAAAACAAATGTTTCATTTTATGGACAATGCAGTTTCAAAAGAGAATTGAAAAAAGTTTTTGCAGCAAATGTTTCATAATATGGACGAGTTCTAAGGAAGTTAAAATTTACACAAATTTAGTTTTGTGAAAATCGTTAATTTTATTACAATATTTACTTAAAAAAATAAAAAACACTAATTTCGTTTTTATTTTAACTTTCTTCAAAAATAAGAACTTTATGAGAGCTTTGATTTATTGTGAAACTATTTATGTGAAATTTCGTTATTTATGGTATACTAGCTGACCCGGTCCGCGTTGCTAAGCAAACATTAGTGTTGTATTACCAGACGATTTAAATTGAGCTTTTAACGAAATTTACGGCCTTTAAATAAAAATACATTTGATTTGAAAATACATATGGTTGTATGTATGTATATTAGCGTGGCCGTTAGTTGTATGGAGAACTTTTTTTTTTTGATTTCTTATACTCTCCCCCTCCAAATCGGTTCAGTTTTATGTAAAAAAAAATACAAAAAAATTTCGTAGCGATAAGTTGTGTTTTAGGGAGGGCGTCCGCCCCTCAAAGATTGCCATCAAGCCATTTATTCAAATGTAATTTGTTTGCGTATGACTATCTTCTAAAAACAACATTTTACAAGAATATGATATATAGCAATATTTTAGCTCTTCTAGTCAACAACATAAGCCTCCAAAAAAGTTTTTTGCTAAGACTAATATCTTAGAAAATAATCAAGAAAATAACAACAAAATACCAAACATTTCATATACGTTTTATATATATAAAAAGGCGATTTAATGTCAAGTGACACAATTTTGAAATCGATGTCTTCCGATTTGGATGAAATCTACACCAAGGCTAGTCCTATTCGATAGTAGAAATCAAAATAAAAAAAATAACGACCACCCTAATGTATATATATGCTGTGAATCTTATAGTGTTCTATTTACATTTTAGTTGGTAAGATCAATATTCAGCTAACTTAAAAAAGTTTTCCCAGTTCCACCGGGAGCGTTTAGAAAAAAAACCCTCCAGTTTCATCTTTCACAGCTTTCATTAGGATTTCGTATGCCTATTTTTGTTGTCGATTCAACAGTGGAAATTTTGTTCGAACTGATTCCCTTAGGGCTTCGCAAAATCGGTGCAACTGTTTTCCGATTTTAGATAAATAGAAAAAGTAGCGTGGTATATTTTTCTTTCTATGAAAACTTAAAATGGATTAATACAAACATTTGAAAGAAAAATTAGTCAAATCGATGGAGCCGTTTTCTGATTTTAGGTAAATCGAAAAAAGCGGGCGTTAAAGTGGGCGGGGCAAAATTTTATTTTCGTATAAATCTAAGTTGGACCATGGCAATCGTTTTAAAGAAAAAATCGTCCAAATCGGTCAAGCCGTTCTCAAGTTATGCGCTTAATAGAAAAAGTGGGCGTAAAAGTAGGCGTGGTAAATTTTTCTTTCGATGAAAACTTAAAATGGATTAATACGAACATTTGAAAGAAAAATTTGTCAAATCGATGGAGCCGTTTTCTGATTTTAGGTAATTCGAAAAAAGTGGGCGGGGCAAAATTTTCTTTTCGTATAAATCAAAGTTGGACCATGGCGATCATTTTAAAGAAAAAATTGTCCAAATTATATAGATGTCATTGGTGGTGCAATATGAAAATTGGATTTTGCCACGCCCACTTTTTTCGAATTACAAAAATCAGACTGCACAGTGTCACCCGCCTGAATATTCTGAAGATTCCCTGAAAATTTCATCAAAATCGGCCCAGCCGTTTCGGAGTCTATACGTTACATACACACATACATACATACACACATCCTATTTTATATACATATATAGATTTTTTATGATACTAATATTCTTAAGGGGCTTTCATATGCTTGCCAAAAAAAAATTTTATGAGGGCTAGAAGAAATTATAAAGGACTAACTGCCTGTTTTAGAACGCGAGCGCAAAAGTGAGTCGTTTAACTAACATTTAAAACAAAAACAAAATTTCCAAATTTGTTAAACGAGTCACTTTTGCGCTCGCGTTCTAAGAACAGGCAGTTAGTTTTTAGGAAAAAACATTTTTTAAGCCTTATTTTTTATATTATTTATAGAATAATTCATGCTTTAATTGACTTTGAAAGTGATTAGCAGTCAATGGGTTAACTTAATAGTAGGTTGATGACGATTATTTTTTGACAAGACTGGCATAAATAGTGTGCAAATAATAAAAATAAAATAAAACTTAAAATAATTTATTTATTATTTTAAACTGTTATGGCTTAAAAATCAGTGAATGTTAAAACGCTGGTTTAGTTGAACTAAACTTAATGTTATATGTAGTTTAAACTCAACAGCAGTAAATCAGTATCGCTTGTATTATATGTAGTTTAAAACATAACATGTGGCAGCACTACGATAAATGTTGTCAAATTCATATTTTGGTAGTTTAAACGCCCAATTTTATGCGTTTAAAGATGGCTTATATGTTTACGGACTTATATATTTTTTGGTTTAAAAACATTTTAAACTAAAAAGAGAGTTTAACTTGCTCGGATTTATTAGCCCTTAGTAATCTTCTATTAAATTCAACATAATCTTCTGCCAATTAAAAAGGCACTCATGATTAAACTGTCAATAAAAATAATATAAATTATTTATCATAATGTCTGCCATTTAAACACTCATTAATGCGAAATTGTTATTTTATTTTACAACATTTAATAATTCTCTGCGATTACATTAACATTTTTTCAACCATTAATTCTATGAATTGCAGCTATAAAAAAATATGCATTGCAAAATTTTCCCATTAAGTGCAAATAGAAACAAATTTAAATGAATTATTATAACTTTTTGTACAAATATATTTTAATTTTTAAGCCAAACATGTGCAAATTCGTTAAATAATTTCTAAAAAAATATACTAAATAAATAAAAAAAATATTTTGTATACAAGCATTTTTTGAATTTTTCTTTTTAATTGTTTTGTAATGGCTTAATTGTGTGTGTATTTTTTTTTTTTAGTTTTTATTTCGTTTTATTAAAATTTTTCAGAGAAATGTTTTTGTACTGTTACTTTGTGAAAAAGTGTCAAATTTTCATATATTTCCATGGTCACAGTCAGATCGCTGTTGTTATGTTAAACGTGTTTCAAATTATAGAAGGGTTTAGAATTACAAGACACCCATCCATCCATCCGTCCATTTAACCACCACATTCGTTCGTACGGCATTCAAAACTGAAACCAATTCTTATGAAAAGTAAAAAATTTTGAACAATTAAATAATAAATAGTTGCAACGAAATAAATGTATAAATAATTTAAAATGAACATGTATTACAGACAAATGTCAGCCAGAAAATGCTTTGCTTAACACTTTTAATAAACGACTTAAAATTAATAAAACGCAAAAACAAACTCAAGCTAAAGTAGAATTTTAATGAATTTTTGTTTTATAATAAATTTACAAAAAAAGCAAAAAAATTTTAGCGTTAATTTAATTAAAATTTAGGTAATTGAATTTAAACATTGTATTTTATTTTTGTATTAAAAAAATAAACACAGTATTTAGTATGGCAATATTTTCAGTTTAAATAGAATTAATGCAAAAAGCATCAACATCCGCAACAGCAACCAACAGCAGCATCATTTTACAATACCAGACGACAATGACTACAACAACAAGAAAAAAAAATCCAACAAAAATTCGAAAAATAAAATATAATAAAGATACAATGCATATAATTTGTCAAAGCGCCAAATACCAAACTTAAGAATGTCAACCTAAAAGATACTTGAAAATTCCTTAAACATTTTAATATGTTTCACTCGAAACACGGATAGAGAGAGGGGAGGAGGCCTATTGTAGAAAATAATTATCAAAAAACAATTTACCCCTTCGTAATAAAGCATGATGCCGCAACTAATTAAAGAGATTTTGCTAAATAGTTTGTTTATATGTTGTAGTCAGCGTTGCCACGACCAAAAAAAAATTGTAACCAAAATGTAAAAATAAAGTAACCAAAAGCGTAAAAAAGTAACCAAAATATGTCTAAAGAAGAAATTGTGTATGATTGTATCCACTGGACCGATTTTTAAAAAGTTTTGACAGTATTTTTTATTAATTTATTTAATAGGAGTTACAAATACAATTACAAATTATATTCTAACTTAATTAACCGAGCAGTACTAACGTAGACCTTCAGCCCGTTGTAGTGAAACAAACCAGTCTCTGGCGGGAATCGAACCCGCAACCCACGGACTGATAGACTACCTCACTACCATTTTGACAGCATATTACCGATGGTCTAGAAAGAACAATAGGCTATATAATTTTGTTGAAGTTTTTAGTGGAAGTGGCACCTACTATACCAAGTTAACACTAATTTTCGTCCATTTGAGTTTTAGTTCAACTGTGATACATCAACAATAACCTGTGATATTAAATTACTTTTTTATTTTTATTTTTTATTTATTTTAACAACTTAGTGTTTTATGTTGTAAAACTTGTGTGTTTTTATTATTAAATGTAAATTTAACAAAGATTAAATATTTAATAAACTGAAAATCCCTGATGAAGTTGGAAAATACCAACGAAACGTAGGATGAAAATATAAATAAATAATCTTTTATTTAAATACAAATGACCTTGAAAGCCTATTTAGATAAAATCTAAGAAAATAATAATAAAGTTAAGAAAAAGGTCGATTAATTAGTAATATTGAAGAGCTAGAGCTTTCAACCTTTTTGTATGAAGAGTTGTTAAAATTAAAACTTTTAGGTATTGCTGTATGTTGTTATGGTGTCAAAGTGCAAACTTGAGCTAAATTATGCTGTAGATCTTTCATACATAGATCATATGAAACGGGATGGGATCGGAAGAGCCTTTGACTTTATCGTTTATCTAGAAGTGTTTCAGTTAAACCTATGAAGCATTAAGAGAAGCAAATAATGGTCATCTACACTTGAATATACATATATACCTAATATACTTAGTTAACTTGATATGTAATCTGTTAAAGATTATGTGCTGTTTTCAGGTTTACGGCTAGAAATATTTTCGCACAGTTTTTTTTGAGTGTTTTTCATATAAATTTTACTGGAAGGGCAATCACTTGTGTTGTGAAAACAGCACATAAAGCTTCAAAAATATAATTTTTATTTAGATGAAAAGAAGTATTGGTTTTAGATGCACAAATACCACACACAATTTTTAAGGGTAAAAAAACGGGGTGGGTAGTTCTTGTTCCAAAACAAATCATTGGTTATTTTTGTGTTAAAATAAAGTAACCAAAATGGAAAAAAAGTACACGAGTACACATCGAGAAAAAAAGTAACCAATTTTGGTTAAAAGTAACCAAAACGGCAACGCTGGTTGTAGTTCTTCTCGCATGTGTGTTTTGCAGTCGTATTTACTCGGAGTGACCGTTATGTAGTTAATTGTTTACATTTTAAGTTGTAAATTTTGGCTAAATACCCTACATTAGATCGAGTGCAGTGGACATTTATTAGAAATAAAAAAAAATTACTTATTGAATTCAGAAATTTGTTAATGCTGGACCAACATTTTTTCAATCGAAATGCTTAAGACCCAACCATAATATGCATAGCCGTGCTTGACCTACAGTCAAAAATTACCAAAAAGGCTCTCAAATGTATTTAAAAAAACAATAATAAAATTTAAAAAAACTTTTGATTCCGTACGGAATTTGCTTAAGCAAATTACAGTCTCGTAAAACTTAACAAAAATTTTCCGTAAGTCCAATATGGTTTGCTTCATATGATTTACATGTATTCGCACATTATGGTTAGGTCCTTTGCCTTTATTCAATATGCAGCGAATTGTTTTTTTAGGGATGTAACGATACGTCTTTTTGCCGATACGATACGGATACCGATACTCAAACAAAAATATCGCCGATATTGATACCGATACTCATATTGAACTTGAATTCAAGTTAAAATTCACAAAACTCAAGTAGAGTAAATTGTTTATTCTACAAAATTGCAGTGTAAGAAATTATTAATATTTCAAATTGATATCAATAAAATTTAAAAAACAAAGAATAAATTTGAATGATAAAATTAACAGAAAACAAAACTTTTTTTACAAAAATATTAATATAATTTTTGTTTAATAAATTTCGTTACCGTTTCAACCAGACCTGTAGTGGAAATTAGTCTCTTAGATGCGACTGAACTTATTTGAAAACTTAAGAAATCCTACGTCTTTTTCTTCAAGTTTGGGTATAATGTGTCATTGCGCCCGTAAACAAGTGGATCTGCGTCTCTAGAAATATTAGTAAATCTTAGGTATCTGCGGACTTCTTTAGCCGAATCACACCATAGGAGAGAAAGACGTTTATCCTTCTGGGATCTTCTTATAATTTTTTCACAAACGCCCTAAAGGTCAGTTCTTGTAGACTTATCAGAACTTGAATCACCTGTAGGTGATGAGATGCAGATAATAGCTCAATGGGACGTTATTTCGATACGATTGAATTCAATTGTTTTTGAAATATTCAAGCATTGTATCGAGAGTCAAACAATAGGCAGGGTTTAAAACCTGCAGCCGAAACCAAAAAAAAAAGACTAAAATTTGTGTACAACTTTTCGCTTTTTGAGTTGGTTTGACAGCCACTGTTTACATTTAATGAATTAGAAGAAAAAGCAATAGTTTTTTTTTTTTTTTTTTTTGCTACTGGCCAAACTAAAAAGTGGAAGAAATGGCAGTTTTTCTACATTGATTGCAGTTGCAACGCTGACAATAGTTTTCATTACTTCTCAAGTATTTAAAATAGAGCTAAATCTAAATCAGTGACTCCGAACAATCTTCCATCTTCGTCGATTCATCTTTATACATATTTAAAAACGTTTGTGCCGGGTATTTGTTTCTAAAACTCAAGATCCTGATTGAAACAAAATTTGGTTTCTCTTAAGTTTAACCCCAAACGGTTGTGCCTTTGTCGTTATATTTAAATTTTTTTAATTTATGGTACGATTTGGCTAAAATTTACAAAATAAATTTATTAAACAAAAATTGGTTTCCCGAATTTCGACCCAGTAAATAGGGTCAACTTATTTACAAAACTCTCCAGTATTTAATTGTTATTTGCGTTTTATTATACCCTTCACCTATGGTGGTGAAAAAGGATATATATATGGGGGATTTCATGTCAAGTGACCCAATTTTAAAATCGATGTCTTCCGATTTGGATGAAATTTGCACCAAGGTTAGTCCTATTGGATAGTAGTTTAGACACAAATTTTCAACAAGATCGGTCCAAAAGTTTCTGAGTTAGTGGGGGTCAAAATTTGACATTTTGGCCATACAGGTGTTCTTTCTTATCCATGTAACTTATTACCTATTGGTGTTAGCAAAATTTGTCCCAAGTAGCTTCGATAGCTATTTGATCCATCTTTTGAAAAAAATTTTTTTTGTTATTTTAAAAAATTTTTTTTATTTTTTTTTTTAAATTTAAATCTTTTTTTTATTTTTTTTTTTAGCGGGAATGTTTTTTTTTTTTTTTTTTTGTTCAAAAGAAAGCTTATGTCTTTTCCTTTAAGGTAGTTTTGGTCCCTTTTTGGGATGCAAGCGGCTTATGTATAAAAAAAAATAATTTCTAACTCTAGACAAGGGTTTTTCAATTTTTAGCATATGCAGTGTTCTTTCTCATCCATTTAACTTATTACCTATTAGTGTTAGCAGAATTTGTCCCAAGTAGCTTCGATAGCTATTTGATCAATATTCTGAAAAATTTTTTTTTTGTTTTTTTAAAACTTTTTTTTTTAAATTTAAAATTTTTTTTTTATATGTAAAATTTTTTTTTTTATATTTTTTTTTATCCGGAATGTTTTTTTTTTTTTTTTTTTTTGTTCAAAAGAAAGCTTATGTCTTACCCTTTAAGGTAGTTTTGGTCGCTTTTTGGGATGCGAGTGGCTTATGTATAAAAAAAATTATTTCTAACTCTAGACGAGGGTTTTTAAATTTTTAGCATATGGGCATTTCCGTCAAAAGGTCCACCGTGACCGAAAATTTAAAAGTTATTAAAAGCTGATTATTTTACGATATTGTTATAGAGAAATATTTAGATTTTACTAGTTTTATAAATTTACCCCTAAATTTGTTCACTTAGATGAACAATCAGACTGCAAACTTGTGCAAACGTAATTTCTTATTTGTGAGAATGTTTTATTGCATGTTTTCTTTAATATTATCTTCCTTCAAAGAGGTGATATTTAATGAAAATTATTCCAAAAAAATTAACTTACATGGTCTGTTATCTAAAGAAGAGTTCGAAGAGAAATATGTTATTCGGATTAACGGTAAATTTTTATTTTTTTTTAATCATTATTCAGTTAAATTATTATGGAAAAAATGTCACGTTCGAAATGTCACATATCGAACCATATTTTGGCTTAAACAAAAAAAAATACAAAAGATTTGGGAATCAAGCCAAAGTCATTTTAATGTTACATTGCTACGTAAAAATCTGAAAGAAGTTTGACTAAAAAATTGTGCCAGGTTTCGCTGAATTACGCCTTTTTATAAATGGCCACAAAAACTACTTCTATTTTTTTCACGTTCGAACCGCTACTTCTTTTGCCATTATCTTTGACCTAGAATAGCGCCCCCCATAAACTTTAGCATAGATAGTAGTGCTTACATAGTGCTATATCTTTAGGGTTAAAAGAACGTAAAAATAATTGTTGTTTAAAATGTTATTGCATTTTTGATGCGTACGACTGTCACGTTCAACACTTTGGAATTACCCATATGCACTAGTTTAAATTTTTTCCTATTTGTGTTTAAGTGTTTCTAAAGCCTTAAAAATAAAACGTTTGCAAAGAAACTAGACAAATTAACCTTTCCGACGGTATGTTACAAACCCAATTATTATTTTATACCTTCGATACTATAATGCCCACAATATGTTAATCCCAGGAATCAGGAATCACTTTTTTTCTGTAGAAATGTTGACAAATTAAATTCTTTTTATTAAGTTGTAATAATAATTAAATTAATATATAATTATAATAATAATAATTTCTAATAATAATAATAAAAAAATAAAGATAAATAATTTAATAAAATTTATGTAGGAAAAATTAAAAAAAGAATTATTTGTCAACATTTCTACAGAAAAAAGTGATTTTATTCCTGGGATTAACATATTGTGGGCATTATAGTATTATAGTACCGTCGGAAAGGTTAATTTGTCTAGTTTCTTTGCAAACGTTTTGTTTTTAAGGCTTTAGAAACACTTAAACACAAATAGGAAAAAATTCAAAATAGTGCATATGCTAAAAATTGAAAAACCCTTGTCTAGAGTTAGAAATTATTTTTTTTTATACATAAGCCGCTCGCATCCCAAAAAGGGACCAAAACTACCTTAAAGGAAAAGACATAAGCTTTCTTTTGAACAAAAAAAAAAAAAAAAAAAACATTCCCGCTAAAAAAAAAAAATAAAAAAAAGTTTTAAATTTAAAAAAAAAAATAAAAAAAATTTTTTAAAATAACAAAAAAAATTTTTTTCAAAAGATGGATCAAATAGCTATCGAAGCTACTTGGGACAAATTTTGCTAACACCAATAGGTAATAAGTTACATGGATAAGAAAGAACACCTGTATGGCCAAAATGTCAAATTTTGACCCCCACTAACTCAGAAACTTTTGGACCGATCTTGTTGAAAATTTGTGTCTAAACTACTATCCAATAGGACTAACCTTGGTGCAAATTTCATCCAAATCGGAAGACATCGATTTCAAAATTGGGTCACTTGACATGAAATCCCCCATATATATAAAAGTTTGCCATTCCGTTTGTAATTTCTGCAATATTGATATTAGGCCCTATAAGGTATATAAATTCCTATAAAGTATATAGCGAAGTTGATTTAACAATGACCGTCAGTCTGTACGATGAAATAGGTTTTCCGAAGATTCCAGATGTGATGGGGGCTAGGTTGTAACACATTTATATCGCATATAGTCCGGAATTGTTTGCTTTTGAAATTCAGCACAACCGGTCTAGAAATGGCTGAGGTATGAGCAAAAACCACGAGTGCCTCTAATTTTACCAAAAAATCCTTGTTGTTGTTTTTTATTTCATTCTAATGAATATCTGGAGAACGGCAAGAGCCAAAGTTTCCAAATTGGGAACAAGCATTTTGGTTTTTAAATCACAACATCCGACAAAAATCTGGAGGACGGCGAGAGCCAAAGTTTCCAAATTAGGTACAAGCATCTTGGTTATCAATTCTCAACATCCGATAACATGTGGTTAGGATAAGACAAGTGGGCGTTGCACAAAGTTGATTTATTTATTTAAGATCTGTATTTATATAATTTCTAACTTTCTGTTATCGCACAATGGTGAAAGTCATATAAGATTCGGCATAGCCGAATATACCACTCTTACTTGTTTTTTAGTACAGATAAGTCCACTCAAAATATTCCAACAATTCTACTGGATGTAATTAATTTTTTTGTAGAAATCATTCCGATACTTGCATTAAATGTATCGAATGTAAAAAAAATTAACAAATGTATGATGGATGAACTTTCTATAGTGGGCAAAATTGAATCACAAATACCACATGCGTTTTATTTTTTAGTACGGGATAAGGGTTAAAACAGGGTTACGAGAAATCATCCTGTTTTTGTTAAAGTTTATAGCGAACATACCTATATACATATTAAAAAAAATCAAGGAAGAGAGTATAATCGATCTAGTCCAATCATTCGATACCCTACACCACAGCATATACAAGCAAATTTTCGAGAGTTCGGTAAAACAATATTATGTTTTGAGATAAGGAGTCAAATAAGAGTTCTTTGTTTTTTTGAAATCGGTCAATAATTCGCCATAGGCCTTATAATAAGTTCACTCTAGAATATCATTAAAATACGTCTAAAACCATAACAAATATAGATATTGTGGTAAATTTTGGTCCAATTTAGTTATGTATGACTAGAAATGACACCAAGTAGTTTTCTGATAATCGGTTCATAATTCACCATAGGTCCCATATAAAACGGCCTTCTGAAAAGACATTTTAATAGCATTTAGTTCCAAAAAAAAAAAAATTATAACTGTATTGTAATTAAGTCTAATTTAGGTTTTTGTAATACTAAATATCACTCTCCCGAATTTTGTGATGAACGATCTATAATTTACGGTAGCTCTAATGAAAAATCCCCGCCTGAAAATTACATTAATACGTCTACTTATAATTCTGAAACGAATCATATTTTATTTAAACAAGGCATCGAATAATAATACTCTGAGGTCAGCTTTTATTAAGATTGTCTTATAAGTAGTTATAAAGCCCACTGTATCTGTATCCGTTATGTAATTAAAAAAATATATGTATATGGGCATATCCGAAAAAATGTCAACCAACAAAAAATTTTTAAAGTTGATCAAAAATTATTCTTGATTATTTAGAGTAATAGACTATATTTGTACTCTTACAAATATCATCATAAAATATTTTTCTGGCAGTCCATATTACGAAAATCAGGACTTAAGGTTCAGCAACCTTACATCTTTAATATTTGGCCAAAATATGCATGTTTTTTGGCTGCTGTTAAACAAGCTTTATCCAAAACACGGCTGCTCCATCTTCGAAAAAGTGTTTTTTTTATTAATTTTCTACAACTTTATGAAAGAAGCGCTTTAAATGCTCTATTGAAACATACTAAATAAAACTGAGTTAAGTTACGTCCACGCCTTGTAACGTCCGCAGCGGAAAATAAGGGTTTTTATATATAACGAAGAAACTAAAAATTTTTTTGACACCACATTAACATTCCAAACAAAACTAAAACTGTTCTTTAAAGTAAGAAAAAAAAAATTCTAAAATATACAAAAGTATGTTTCATTTTTTAATATCAAATTTTGTAACGTCCGCAACGGTATCGATCTGTCCTAAAATAAAGTTCTGCTAAAAGTTGTTTTGTTTTCACAAATCTATAATTGAAACCACATACACCAATAATTATAAACGCATAAGAATTGAAGGGTTAAAGGAAATTAAAAAAAAAATTATTTGAGAACAGAGTTACAAAATTGTAATCTTTTCTATTTCTCTTATCATTATTTCAATGAAATTTGGCAAAGGGAGCTTCGCTTATTTTACATCTTTCTTTAGCATCTGCTGGCACTAATGTTGACCGTCAAACGGTGCATTTTTATCTTCGGATCTTCAAAAGAGTTATTGCTAACCTACGTGGACAGACGTACACGTGTCGATTTCAGTTTCTTATCATTTGAACTGCGTGAAAGATTAAAATTGCGATTAGTAAGTCGGGTAAAAATGAGTACAAGTACAGAAAGATCAAAAAAATTTCGAATCAATTTAAGAAACAATATTAATAGCTTGCTGAAGCAAAGATTAAAAGATGCTGAAAGAAAGCGAGCTTATCGGCAAAAAATTAAAGATATCATGAAAGGCAATGCATCGCTTGCAAAAGAAATTAAAGCTAAGAACAAAAAGCGAATGGCGGATGCGGTAGTCAGTTTAAAAACAAATTTATTTTACGTAGCGTTCCACATTTTAAGAATGAATTTGGTGTTAACCATTTTGAGTGGAATTTCTTCGCTACTTCTCATGGCAAAGGTGCAGTAGACGGAGTAGGCGCTATCGTGAAACGTTAATTTTGGCAGTTAGTAAGAGCTCAAAATCTTATTTTGAAGGATGCACACGATTTTTACAGACTGGCCAAAAGTAATATCGATGGGGTTAAACTAATATACGTTACAGAAAACGATATAAAAATCACAACTCAATATCTAGGTGAGAAATGGCTAAATATAAAAAATATTACAGGCTTAAAATCTCATCATCACTTTTCTTCACTTAATGACAATTTTATCGAAATGGCACGCACTGCAGTATCTCCTAAACATAAACTACAAGTTTAAAAAGAAAAATAAAATTTATATTTTTTGAAAATAAACACAAAAATATTTTTTTATTTATATGAGTAGGACAGTGGTTAAAAATGCAACGTCCGCAACGTAACGTCCGCAACAAATGTAAGACAAAATTGTAAATAAACTAACAATTATTTTTTTGCCTCGAAAGTGGGTTTGATATGCTTAAACATTCCTCTTTCTTTAATGTATTTGGAGTTTTTTTTGTTTATACTGTAAAATTCGCTAAACTTTATGAAAATTTGCATTGATCTCTACAACGACTTCTGTATTGTGTAACGTCCGCAACGGCAATTTTAGTACAATTATATCGTAACTGATAAAGCTCAGAAAATATTTGTAACTGCCATTTGAAAGTACTCTTAAAGGCCAACGTACCACTGTAGATTACTTAAGAATATAACGCTCAGAGCGCCAACAGTATTCAAAAATATGCGTACGAACGTAACGTCCGCAACGCAGGATTAGCCCATATGTAAATAACAGAAGCAGCAGTAAACATATATCAATAAAGTAGCAAGTGAGGCAGCATTAGAACTATCATATTATAAAGCAGTAAAGTAGCATACTTCTCGGCATTAAATGTATTTTGTATTTAATTTTTGCATGCCCTGTTTTGTTGTTTCTCGTTTTTCGCTCTATTTAAAATACAATTTTAATTAATTTACAGCGCCTGTCATTTAAATCCATTTAATTCAGTGTGACTTAAACTGAACTAATAACGGCCAAAGGAATTGGAAATGTTAAGGAGTGAGAAGCTCTCTGCCAACACAATAATTGAAAATAAAGAAAAGGTAAGTCCAAATATATATATTTTTTTTTTAAGATATTTTAAGACGTAAACTGCTATAAAACTAAAAGCTTTTTAGTTGGAAACTAATCTGAGGTTAATTTTTATACAGTACTAAAAAAATAATCATCTAATTTAGCTGTAGCCATTTTTTTTTTGTTAAGATTTAAAAATTAAGGACTAAAAATTTAATTGAGTTAATGAAGAAAATTCAAGTCTATCGATGATTTCAATTTTTTAATTTTGTAAGGTTTTACTCAAGTACATTTTTTTTGTTACAAAAAATTTATTATTATAAAAAAACCAAAGCTCTTTATTTGTTATTTATACCTACAAGACAATAGTGAAGAGGGTATAACGTAATTTTGCTTAAAATATTGGTTATGGACCCATCTTTAAGTATACCGATCGAATGAAAATCAAGTTATTAAACTGTCCGTCTGTCCGGCTGGCTGTCGATGTAAACCTTGTGCGCAATTTTGGAGATAATTTGATGAGATTTGGTACACAGCTTAATTGTCACAAGGACCAATTCTAACTTTTTATTTAAGAAATAGTTATTAATTTTTTTTTTTTTAATACAGTATATAAATGAGGAATATTTTTAGTTTAGTTATGAAAAATAATATCTCGCAAGTGGTATCCATTTTCTGCTTCGCAAATTCGTGCTCTTTCCAACACACTTTCCATAACCTTTCGCAAAACTTCAGGTGTTATGTTGTTTATTTCGTTGCGTATATTGCTTTTTAATTGCTGGATTGTTCTAGGGTTATTAATGTAGATTTTTCCTTTCAAATAACCTCATTTGCAACCAGACGGTTTATTGTTGACTCTGAGGGTCCAACCCGCACAATAAAATAACGACCACATGTGCATGCATGCACGCTGAGTCAAAACAATGGATCGTTGATTTGAAAAATAAGGCTCAATAATTTGGGCACGTCGTTCAATTGAGTACTGCTCAATTTTAAATTCCCCAAGTCTTCTTTACAAAATACTGAAAAGAAAAAAAAATATTATAATAAAAAAGTTATAAGCTTAGTTAATTTTGGGCCACCCTGTAGAAGGCAATTTCATAAATTCATTGAACATGTAAGTATTGCCATACAATTTGTCAAAAGTGACTTTGACGATAGCTGTCATTAGGTCCAAAGTTAAAAATAGGTCCAATATAAGCCCCCTTCCTTAAGCCACTTAAAGACACGCAAATCTTATAATCTTATATCAAAATAATATTTAGCACAACGAACTTTTACATGAATCTTAACCTCATAACGCAATTGTTCCCTGGCAGGGAAATAATTGCCCTTGGGTCCCAAATTGAGTACACTTTCGAAAATGTCGCTAAATACTGTGGTGTAAGGAATAATATGGTCGGTCGTGAACATATGAGATACTCTTTTAACCTGTTTTAGATGAAAAAATTTATTTTGTCATTTTTTTGTCTCAATATTGATGCGTTTTTAAAAGAAAGTCTTGTTAAGGGAATTTTTTTTAGCCATCCCAATAAAAAATGTTCGAAAAATATTTCAAGTGCCACGGCATTCCCTTACTACGAAGCAAGTTTGTAAGGGAGAATACCAAAAAAAAAACTGTAAAAAAATATTCAGTGTGTAAAGCTGATAGCTACATTCACCAGTATTTATATGCGTTGAATAAAGCGCATTTTGTGTCAAAAATGTATTGCTTCAAAGTGGGAACTCACCATATAAAATGCATGCCTTCCGTAAGCGAGATGGTACATTTCTCCCTTACAAACCTGCTTCGTTTTCAGCTAAATTTTTTATTGGAATTATTTTAACGTTATTTGCTCAAAGTCTAATCATTTTCTATTTAAAGAGTTGGCAATACTGATTTGTATATGCTATTTTAAATTTAGTTTACCATTAACAATTTTACATTTACAGTGCAAGTAACTAATAATTTTTAAAATATTTTTATATTCATGTTCAAGTAACGTCACAAAATCCAAAAATAATTTTTTATATGCCACTGCATAGTTTCGTTGTGCTGTCAAAGTATTGAAAAAAAATTATTCACTGACAGTACGCATTTGTTGCATCTTATAATCATGCACATTGTGCTGTTTTTCGTTGTGAGTTTATAGATACTTGCAACACATCCAGTTTTATGCTCTGTCTCATTTTACAGACTGTCACTAAGGAGGGGTCCTTTGATTTCACTTAAATACCAAAACATGCAATTGAATGCATGTGTTGTTATTCTTGTTGTTATTGTAGGTTGATGTCATGCTCTCGCGTCTAACACAACAAATCGCTTACATTCCTTAAGACACATTTTCAAAAATTGATGGGATGCAACACTCACTTACGTTGTTTTATTTCTTTCTATTTTAATACAGAATTGTGTAGTTTGTATGCACTTTAACGAATCGATTGATTAATTTATTTTGAATTTTTGAAATCCGTATATAAAACGAGAATACCCTACTCAACTATTTGGTTGGGAAAGTAACTCCAACTATATGAGGGCTTGTCTGTTTTGGCTTATAATAAATAAAAGATAAATTTCTATCAAAGTTTTTCTTGGGATTCAAAAAATTAATTAACAAGTTTTCGTTTGTGCTAAATTCCCATTTCATACTATTGATCAACTGAAATTTATTGTTAATACTTAAAATTTATAAAATCACTCAAATGAGTTCCTTTTTTACATCACTTTTTAGGTTTTTTATAATTAATGAGTTAAAATTAATTTATTATGGCAATATCATTAAAATAAAAAGCAGACTGCTTCTGATTGACCAGCCAAAATGAATAATTATACATACTATGATTGTTCAACCGGGGCACCCGGCGGTATACCTATCCAGTGGTGCTTAATGTTTTATGAGGTCAGCTCTGGTTTTAAAAATAATTAAGGTTGAAAATTATTATTATCGATATAATAACACAGCAATGTTGCCAATCCATGTGTTTTACACATATTATGTGTAATTTTTACTTGCATGTGTAGCCCACGTGTAATCTGTGTGCCATTTTTTGCTTAAAGTTCAATTTTTTCATTAATTTTTGACAGTCAAGATTTGCTTTTCGAACATTTAGTTAAGGTACATTGTATGGGTACACGGGGGTAATATATATAGGGTTATTAAAAGTTGGGGGTACTTACAGGTGCTGGTGTAGAATAGTCGGTAAACTTCACAACGGGAGGCCTTATCGTTGGTTTGGGACGTTGTGTCTGTTCCAGTTGTTTGCGGTGGGGATAACAAGCACTTTATTGTTCCTGGTTCGGTTATCGTTATAGGTATAAAATACAGGATCGCAATGCCCTTTAGCTAATCGGTGGATAGCTTTGTCAACAATAACCAGGCACTAAACAGATCGTTTGTTCTCACTGGCTGGAAAGTGGTTAGAGGTCTAAGTGAAACCACAGACCTGCACTTTGGATTTTGATATCAACAATTAAAAACACCGTTTATTTCACTTTTTTAAGAAGCACTGTTTATTTGTTGATAATAATCTTTAAACTACACTTTAAGTTTATCTAGTATAAAACTTGTCAAAGGATTTAAACTGTTCTGTTTGCTTTCACTACTTAGAATGATTTTTCAAAAAAGTAAAGAGAGCATTCAACTGCCTGTTGAAGTTCAATAAAAAGGAAAATAGAGAAAAGGAAAACATAACGAGTCAACGTACTCGTTGTTGCAAAATATGTAGGGTTTTCATGCCTTGCATCCCGCAAACCATGTAGGGTTTCCGTGCATAAACATCCCGCCCCCCTTGTTATATCTAAGATAACAATGAGGCTAGGTTTGTCAGGCCTTAAATTCTTAACAACGGGCAGTTGAGTTCTACTGTATAAGATGCAAAATAATTCATATACTTAATATAATTCAATAGTAATATTAGGGAGGAAAAAAAAATATAAAAAGATTATCATACAATTCAAGATAAATTCAAATATAATTTCATTAATTAAGATTCATAAAGTTGTTAAATGTTTTTTGATGGTAAAGTATGTTGCTTTTTAAACTCCAAATTTTCCTATGATGACCCAGCCTAGGACAGTATCTTGGGCGATTGGAGAGCCAATTGATGCCAGTTGTATGCCGCTTCGTATAATTCGTGGGTAGATGTCTGCTGTCTGCTCCCAGCATAAAGTTGATGATTGATGATAAACTTGCACGTTCGGGGGGTAAAAAGGCCCTGAACTGTTGACCAAGTTGGCGTTTATGTCTCACGCGTGTTACGCATTGAGATAAAATTGTTTGTATCAACACTTTGAAACGACTGTCAAACGCATTTTGACAGTGCAGGGTGTGTTTGTGTAGATACATGAGAAACAGTCTGGTGAAGCGCGCATGGTAAGGCAGTAAAATAGGCTAACGTTCATCATAGCGCAAGGTAGGGGAGTCCGCTAATCGACCATTCATTCTCATCATTCCGTTAGAATCGAGAATGGGATTAAACGTTAAAAACGAGCTTTTTCGGGACAGTTGTTTTCTTTCAGATGACTGGGAGTATTCTCTGCTAGAGTGCGATTTTTGGCAGGCGACTATTAGACGATTTTTGACGGAAGCTATTTCCTTGGCCGGCAGCTCTTCTCGACTGACCTCTTCTGCTGTCAACTTAGCTCTCGTGCGGTGGTAAAAACGAAAAATATAAACCATAACTCTAAACGCTCGAGGGAGGTCTGAAAAGTTTTCAAGAATATCGTCCTGCTTTATTACAGTTGTATGTGCACGGATTACTCTAATCAATTCTTCCGTGTCAAAATCCTTTACTCGTGATGGCTAGTCTGAAGGGGGTAAATTTGACTGCAGAACTGGGCCAGGATGAAGCAAATCATTAAGGTTTACGCAATTGGATAAAGGGCTAGAAGTATTGAATACCACGCGCAATTTTGTCGTGGTGCTGTCGGGTTTTAACACAGCATGGTGGGGCAGATAGTAAGTGCCGCTGTCACCATTTATGGGGGTTACTTTGGTCACTTGACCCAGAGTAGAGTACTCTGTGATAACCTGATCGTATTCAGTTTTAAGTTGGGGTTTTTTGATTAATCTCGCCTCGTTTCGTAGAAACTGGGAGAAAGCAATTTTTCGAGAGGGGCCAATATTTAATTTTTCGGGGTAATCTTGCCTAAAGGGGTATGACACGACGTATCGACCTTCTTTATTTCGGAAAGTAGTGGATGTGTAAAAATTTTCGCCGTATGTGTCCTCCGGGGAGGACGTTTTCCTCCTCGGGATATCCTCTAGCTCCCAAAACCGCTGAAGTTGATTATTCAATTCCTTGGAGCTAAAAAATGGTAATACCGCCTTTCTACACGGGTGTGCTGGCACCTTCCCCGTAATAATCCACCCGATAACTGTGTTTTGGGCTAGCAAAGATTGTTGTTTGTCTCGTTGTAGACCGTCCAAAATAGTTTTTGGGTAAACATCGGCACCAAGAAGTAGGTCTATCTCACGACAACTGTGGCGATAAGTATCAGCCAATCGCAAATTGGAGAAATCGCCATTTTTTAGTGCTGACGAGGGGTAATAGGGAAGGTGGCCGGTAAGTCTGTTTATGATTAAGGCATCCGAAAAGACTTCAAACGATTTGTCAACCGGGGATTCAATTTTGACGTGACAGCTTTGGGTTGAAATTACAGTGACGGAGTCACCTAACCCGTGGACTTGGGCTGCTGATGGCCGAGTATAAAGACCAAGATTCCCTTGCAATTTCCTTGAAGTGAAAGTCGCCTCCGAGGCGGAGTCTATTAGCGCGCGAACAGTACACTTGAGGTCGTTATTATAAACGTCGACTAACGCTGTACCGATTATGACAGATTGTGTGGTGGGTTCAAGGTGAGTAGAAAAAGATTCCAGCGTTCGATTTGCTGCTTGTGACGAAGTAGAAGTAGTCACATCTAAAACGGGAAGGGGGTTGTTATTTTGATGAACTTGGGTATTTTTTACGGTATTGTTATTAACTGGGGTTTTCTTCCCGTCTACGCGATGAAGCAGCGAATGATGTTTTCCCTTACACACCTTGCAGGTGTATTTGCTTTGGCAGGTCTTGGCTCCGTGTGATGTCCCCAGGCAGTTAGTGCATTTATTTTGTTTTTTCACCGTGGCGTATCTGTCGTCAACGGACATGGCCAGAAAGACGGCGCAACATCTAAGCGGGTGAAGTTCAGGACACAGCGGGCACTTACCCTTATTATCTGGGGCAATATTCGTCTGGTAGCTTTTCACCTTGGGGGATGCAGTTCTGGCATTGGCTTGAAGAGCCCTAATGAGTTCGTGAATCTTTGCAATCACGGCTGTGTGACTGCCAAAAGTGGAGTGAAAACGTCCTTTTAAGACCTTTACATCGATCTCCTCTTTCATAGTTTCATAACTATCCATCGCAGCTTCATAGCAGGACTTGAAATTTGACCAAAGACGATCGATGTGCTTTTCGTCAACCTCGAGGGTGTATCGCGTGTGCGATTCTACCTTTAGACCGTCAAAATAAGTTTTGAATTCGACCACACGGTCAGAATAACGAATGACATTTTTTACCAATGCCATTTTTTCAGGTGATTGGGTTTATACGATTTTGAAAAATTTCAGAAATTTTATTTGAGAAAATTTAGAGAAGTTTTCGATGGTGTCTCGTAGAAGCAACCAGTAAAGTATTGAAAAAGTTCAAGCGGAATTAATAGCGGTGCTTCGTGAAAGCGACCCGTGTGTATTAATTTAATATTCGTACTTGAGGTAATTTCTAATGGTGCTTCGTAAAAGCAACCAATAAGAATTATTGGAAAAAAATATTTAAAGAAATTTTCAAAATTGCTTCGTAAAAGCGACTGAAGAAAATTATTGGGAAAAATTGAACGAAAATCTTCAAAGGTGCTTCGTAAAAGCGACCGAAGAAAATTATTGAAGAAAATTTAAAGAAATTTTCAGAGGTGCTTCGTAAAAGCGACCTAGCAAAATTATTGGAGAAAATTTAAAGAAATTTTCAAAGGTGCTTTGTAAAAGCGACCTAATAAACTTATTGGAGAAAATTTAAAGAAATTTTCAAAGGTGCTTTGTAAAAGCGACCTAATAAAATTATTGGGAAAAAATTTAAAGAAATTTTCAAAGGTGCTTTGTAAAAGCGACCTAATAAACTTATTGGAGAAAATTTAAAGAAATTTTCAAAGGTGCTTTGTAAAAGCGACCTAATAAAATTATTGGAAAAAAATTTAAAGAAATTTTCAAAGGTGCTTTGTAAAAGCGACCTAATAAAATTATTGGAAAAAATTTTAAGAAATTTTTAATGTTTAATTTATCGTTGAAAAGTTTAACGAAATTTTCAAAGGTGCTTCGTAAAAGCGACCGATGGAAATTATTGACAAAAATTTAAAGAAACTTTAATGATGAATTTTTAATAAATTTATTATTAAAAAAAATGTTTTAAGTAATTTTCAGATGAGCTTCGTAAGAGCGGCCGATGAAAATTTGTTGATAAAGTTTAAAGAAACTTTAATGATTAATTTTTAATTAATTTATTATTGAAAAAGTTTAAAGAAATTTTCAGAGGTGCTTCGTAAAAGCGACCAAAGAAAATTGTTTGCAAAAATCTAAATGAAATTTTCAAAGGTGCTTCGTAAAAGCGACCGATGAAAATAGTTGCATAAAATTTAGAATTTTAAATGGTTAATTTATAACATGTGTATTACGGGTTATAATAATTCGCAACAAATGGGTTTATCATGTGTCATAGGGTTTATGATGCTTTACCCTTTGTTTTATACGTTCATTTTATTTTTATAATGTAGGTATTTATTTCAATAATAAATATTAATATATAATATAATAGTAATCGCATTAAATCTCCAATGATTTTTCGAGCTGCCCTCGTGTCCAGCTGTTAATGTAAGTTCCTATGTACAATTCAATTTGTCCCAGTGACCTAGTTATTTTTCATTTACTTATTAGACACCGTACATACATACATTTACTCTTTGTCTGGTTCTTTGATATTTTGTTCTCTCACCAAAGATCAAAAACCAACGAGTTGATCGACTGCGTAAAATTATGAAATGATATGATATAAAAAATAAACGAACTGCAAAGGGAGATGTAATGCAGTTGACGATTAACAACAACAAAAGAGATGCGTACTGATTAACCTTGAATGTTAAATAGCAAGTGCAACTCACTTTTTTTTACTTATTTTTCGGTCTTTTCTTTTGTGTGTTTTTTTTGTTCATCAACTTGAGGTGTTGATGCTTATGAAGTTGTCAATGTTCAAAAACTGCGGGGGAATCGTATGATGCAATTGCCCGTAGATTTTGTTGTTATTTTTGTACGGTACAAACTTGTTTTAATATTTTGCAATTAGACCAAAGATGCCCAGTAGTGGCTGATATCAGCAAATTGAACTCACACGTATACTTACGCTCTTTTGCTTGATCATCAATCAACCAATAGGAAATCAGCATGTTGAGTGGGAGAGACAAACTACACTGGCAGAACTTCTGTGTCTTATTTTACATTTTAATCTTCATCGAGACTGCTGTCAGTGAACATATAAATTGAAATTATTGCGATATATTAATGATGTCCGCCGAAGAATTTTATGTTACAAAATGCTTTTGATGACATGCAATGTCTTATTTGTCATAGGACATTTAAAAAAACTAAGAAATATAATTTAAAAAAATATTGTATTCTATTAATTTGTAATTTTCAAATAATATCTACATTGTTTTGCATTTAAGCTAACAATATGTGTTTTGTTTGTGAAAAAAATTCTTTGTACCTGAAAAGGGTCACTTTTACTTTCGTTAAAAAGACGTACGTAAACGCAGAAATTATTAAGAAAAAATAGCCACAATAATTTGTTGGTATTTTGTGCTTGTAAAAATATTTTTGTTTCTGTACCAATCGCGTCGGTGGGTTTTTTCTTTGAAAACACTTTTCTTAAGTAAGTAAAAATATTTAAAAAACAAGTTAAAAAAAGTCTTGTTTTTCTACAATTTATGTGTAAATCTATACACATAGAAGCAAATGTGACAGCAGGTAAAATTTTTGGGTAAGAAGATGTGTTTTATTGATGTATTAATGAAACTTGTTGGTTTCGCACTATGTATTTTTATTGCTTACTTTTTTATGCCACAAACTCGAAATTTTACAGGGAAGGTTTTTTTTAAATAAAATCAGTTTGAAAAAAGCCATTATTTTAAAATTTATAATGTAAATATTATTTATTCAAACTGATTTTATTTAAAAAAAAACCTTCCCCTGTAAAATTTCGAGTTTGTGGGATACAATTTTTCACTAAAATAAATACATTCACCACGAGTATTACTTAAATATGTACATTCATTAATTTTAAATTTCCCTTTTGTTAAACAAAGAAACAGAAAAAAAAATGACAACACCCGTCACACATGTGCTTTCGTCGCAATCTCGCTGACGACTAAATAAAATTGTTTTCTTCCAGTGTTATTTCGTCACTCTCACCAATACTACTACCGTGGGCATCAATGAATTAGACCGACTGTTGCTATTTCTTATGAGTAGGTATGTTTGTTTGTACATTGATGTATGTATGTACAGTTTGTCAAATAATTCTTTTCAATGCTAGAAAAAATCATGCAAAAAAATTTCAGTTCGAAATACGACTGGCTAATTTATGTTAAACTTTTTTTATTTTTTGGACATTCTGTTTTCTTGGATATGTGAGATATGATGATGCCAAAATATAACATAAAAGAGTGCATAGTACAAAAACAAAAAGAAAAATGTAAGAGAACATTTTATTTATGGTGTCAAATAAATGTTTTCAAAAACAAAAAAAAAAAAGAGATTAACCGTTATTTTTTTGTGTAATTAATAAACATTAGTGAAATTAATGCATGTTACTATGCTAACATATTAGTGGACTATATTTATTCTTCAAAAAGTTGTCGTTCCTGTAACAAGTGACTATAAAATAAAGTTTTACAAATGCCCGGAAAACGTGTTAGCAAAGATATTGTTCAGTTAGTGTATTTTAATCATTATAAAGGCAAATCGCACAAAGCAATCGCGGAAATGTTTTCCCTCAATCTTAGGACAGTCTACAACATTATTAACCGCGCCGAAAAAGAAAAAAGGCTTGAAGCAAAACATTCCCCTGGCAGACCAAAAAAGGTGACCAAGCGCATTGAAAGAAAAATAATAAAAATGGTTGAGGAAAAACCACATTCCAGCACCAGAGGAATATCATCCGAAATATATAATGATTTTGGAGTTATTATTTCACATGAGACTGTTCGGAACGTGCTTCAAAAACAGCAATACTTCTCTAGAACAGCTAGAAAAAAACCGTTACTTTCGGCGAACAACATAGAGAAAAGATACACATTTGCTATTGAGCACGTTCGTTTTGGAGCAGAGTACTGGGATGACGTAATTTTTTGTGATGAAACCAAGCTCATGCTTTACTATCACTTTGGATCACAAAAAGTTTGGCGCAAGCCATTGACGGCCCTTGACAAAAAAAATATTATACCAACAGTAAAATTCGGAAAGTTGTCTGTTATGGCATGGGCTTGTATATCTTGTAGAGGAGTTGGCGAGATAAAAATTTTGGATGAAATTATGACCAAAGAAGTGTATCTTGATTTATTAAAGAATGATTTATGCAGCAGCGCCCGTAAATTTGGGTTTTTTGACCCAGAAAATCCGCAAAAACTTAACTTTAAATTTTATCAAGATAATAACCCAAAACACAAATCGAATATTTGTAAATCCTGGCTATTATATAACTGCAAAAAAGTGATTGATACTCCAGCTTAAAGTCCAGACCTTAACCCTATAGAAAATTTATGGGTCCTCTTGAAGAAAAAGTTGGGAAAAGATCTCCAAAAAATAAAACACAATTGATACAATATATTAAAGAGGAATGGGAAAAAATACCTGAGGAATACGACTTACAAAAGCTTATTCATTCAATGGGCCGGCGATTGCAGTCAGTAATTGATTCTCACGGGGGACACAAAATACTAAGGGCAAAAAATATTTATGTATTAACATATTTTTTTAATAATTTCATTGATTTTTTTAATTTTGAAAACATTTTTTTGACACTTTGAAATTTTAATAATTTTTTTTTATCTCGATTATAATTATCTTATGAAAGACTTATAATTTTTTACAATGCAGTATGTTTACAAACATATTTAAAAAAATAAATATACAAAAAAAAAATAATTTTGCAAAAATTAAAACAAGCTATTAGTGTTTCATTTAATAATATTTTGTTTTCTTATACTTTTGAAAAGAATTATTTGACAAACTGTATGTATTTTGGTATTTTTGGTGGTGGTTTTTGCTTTATGAAAATAAATGCAAATTGTATGTGAGTACGTATGTAATTATTTTATATTACTTTTGGCGTATGCAAGTAAATGCAAGATTACTTCATACGATTTTTTTTGTATTTTTGTGTGACCGTTAGGTTTATCGTATGATGATTTTGGGAAACAACCTGACACATGATAGGTAGTCACGAGGGGGGAAATGATGATTTGGGAAAAAGTTGACACATGATATTTAGGTAGTCACGAGGGGGGAACAAATAATTTGGTTTTTATATTTTTAGGTTTCTTATTCGAAACCGTTAAAAGACACGATGTCTATGTACGTACATATGTGCGTACATTTGTATGTATAAATTAAAAGAGTTAGCACGATATGCCGCGAGGGGGGTTATGTGTATGTACGTCTACTTATGGATGTAAGTATCAATACATAGCTTTGCACAGGGGATTGCGAGGGGTGTAATATTTATTATAGGGGTTTTCCGGGTTATGGATGACCCGGATCCGGCTCGAAGGACCAAAATGTATGGGTACACGGGGGTAATATATATAGGGTTATTAAAAGTTGGGGGTACTTACAGGTGCTGGTGTAGAATAGTCGGTAAACTTCACAACGGGAGGCCTTATCGTTGGTTTGGGACGTTGTGTCTGTTCCAGTTGTTTGCGGTGGGGATAACAAGCACTTTATTGTTCCTGGTTCGGTTATCGTTATAGGTATAAAATACAGGATCGCAATGCCCTTTAGCTAATCGGTGGATAGCTTTGTCAACAATAACCAGGCACTAAACAGATCGTTTGTTCTCACTGGCTGGAAAGTGGTTAGAGGTCTAAGTGAAACCACAGACCTGCACTTTGGATTTTGATATCAACAATTAAAAACACCGTTTATTTCACTTTTTTAAGAAGCACTGTTTATTTGTTGATAATAATCTTTAAACTACACTTTAAGTTTATCTAGTATAAAACTTGTCAAAGGATTTAAACTGTTCTGTTTGCTTTCACTACTTAGAATGATTTTTCAAAAAAGTAAAGAGAGCATTCAACTGCCTGTTGAAGTTCAATAAAAAGGAAAATAGAGAAAAGGAAAACATAACGAGTCAACGTACTCGTTGTTGCAAAATATGTAGGGTTTTCATGCCTTGCATCCCGCAAACCATGTAGGGTTTCCGTGCATAAACATACATTTTTCAGTTTTAATCACAATTAAAAATAGCTTTTTAAACCCTGACTTTTTTTCTCTTTCCGTCTCAACAATAAACTTTAACTATCTGCAAGAAGACTTTCATAGTATGAACTCAGACTAACAACATATATGGGTAATTCCTAAGTGTTGAACGTGACAGTCGTACGCATAAAAAATGCAATAACATATTAAACATCAAATATTTTTACGTTCTTTTAACCCTTAAATTATACCACTAAGAAAGCCCTGTTATCTATGCTAAAGTTTATGGAGGGCGCAATTCTTGGTCAAAGGTAATGGCAAAAGAAGTAGCGGTTCGAACGTGAAAAAAATAGAAGTAGTTTTTGTGGCCATGTATAAAAGGGCGTAATTCAGCGAAACCCGGCACAATTTTTTAGTCAAACTACTTTCAGAATTTTTCGTAGCAATGTAACATTTAAATGTGTTTGGTTTGATTCCAAAATCTTCTATATTTTTTTTAGTTTAAGCCAAAATCTGGTTCGATACGTGACATTTCGAACGTGACATTTTTTCCGTAATAATTAAACTGAATAATGATTAAAAAAATTAAAATTTACCGTTAATCCGAATAACATATTTCTCTTCAAACTCTTCCTTAGATTACAGACCACGCAAGATTTTTTTTTTGGAATAATTTTCATCAAATATCACCTCTTTTAAAGAAGATAATATTAAAGAAAACATGCAATAAAACATTCTCACAAATAAGAAATTACGTTTGCACAACTTTCCAGTCTAATTGTTTATCTAAGTGAACAAATTTATGGGTAAATTTATAAAATTAGTAAAATCTAAATATTTCTCTATAACAATATCGTAAAATAATTAGCTTTTCATAACATTTAAATTTTCGGTCACGGTGGACCTTTTGACGGAAATGCCCATATCCATGTGTAGACTGCAAAATCATACCTACATATATAGCAGATACATACATATATTGCTAAATTGTTTTTCAAACATTTTTTGAAGAAATAATATTGTTTACCATAAACTATCAAATTTGATTTTAATTACTTTGACATTTGTTTTTTGCGCTATCTAATAAAAAAGTGTGTACATTCTAGAGATTTTAGAACTTAAGAAGTAAGTTTTTATTTTTTTATAAAATAAAATATAAATTCAAATAAAAAATTGCGCCATATAATTTTTTATATTGCGCGGCTTATTAAATAGTGTGGAGCAAAACGACAATGAAAAAAAACTATAAAGTACTCATTAATATTGTGTACCATAAAGCTACGGACACACTTATTAAATATTTGATCAAATAAGCGAAACCCCTACTTTTGTTAATAGTTACACTGAAAAAATTTTCTTCACAGATCCAATGAAATTTACATTAAAATTCAACCTATGTAACCTTTCATTGGATTAATGAAGGGCTAATGAAATGTTTCATAAAATCAATGAAAATTTTGCATTAGTTTAATGACAAACGTTTATTTTATCCATTTTTTCAATGAGGATTAATAAAATCAATGAAAATTTTGTCATTGATTTTATTAATCCTTCATTAATCCAATGAAAGGTTACATAGGTTGAATTTTAATGTAAATTTCATTGGATCTGTGAAGAAAATTTTTTCAGTGTAGTGAGATTTAAAATGGTCTTAATATTACAAAATAAACTAATTATACTTCTAGACATAGCAAAAAACAGTTTTTTGTAAGATGTGGTATTTTAATCAAAATGAATATTGATATTAAGCGAAATGATTTTTTAGTTTGGTTGTTGGTACCGTTTTTTTCGGCAAATATTTGATAAGTCTGAGTAGCTTAAGTCAATAAATTTGTTTGCGCCAAACAGAGCCACTAGTAGCGACTTTTAAATATTTATGTTGCTTAAGCAAAGATTGCACGAGATGACTTAATTGACGTCATCACATAACCCGCAATGGCCATTGTGGATTTGTAATGACGTCAAAATAACGTCAGAACCACGTGAGCTTGTAAAAAACATTTTTGAGGTGTTTTTCCGTCGACGTTATAGCTTATGATCGAAAATAAGTACTTTGAGTGAACAGGTGGCGTTATACATGTTTATTAAGTTCTTTCTTAAGCCCTTATGACACTACATTTTTTATTCATTAATTGATATAGAATTGATAGAAAGAAACAGTAAATGTAAGAAAGAGCAAACTATATGTATGTTATGTTTTTGTTTCAGGGATGGCGTTGAGAATTTTTAATATTGTACCAACAACCTTTAAAAATTATAGTTTTTTACCCTAATTGTACTTAAAGATTTTTTTTAGTTTAAATTAATTTTAATTATGTTCATAAAAAACACCACAAAAAGGTATTATAAATCTTAGTTAAAAAAGTATCAACAAAAAAGAACAATTGAAACAACTTAGCCATCCCTGTTTTGTTTATTTTATTAAATGCTGCCAACTTTTTGTTTATGAGAAACCTAAAAACAAAAAGCGGTAAATCGCTGAATTTGCCCATAAACCGCTGATTCAGCAACACTTTTAATATTTCAAGCTTGAAATGTCAATTTTAAGTTAAACAATTTTACATTTTTTTTTGACATAACTTCATTTTTTATCGATAACTTTAGTAAAATTTTTGACAGTTTGCCATTTATCTTAATACAGCTTAACTCTTTGCACTTGGTAAATTTTTGTATTACATTATATTTGTACTGTTCACCAAAACTTTAACAATGCATTAAAAATGTAGTGTCATAAGGGCTTTACTACAGCAATTGGTAAGCTTAGTTTTTTTGCAAACCTTACGATTAAATTTCAAATATTGCATATCTATAAGGTTTTACAAGTTGTATTTATTCTATCAAAGCTATTTTCGATTTGTATGTGTAATTTTGCTTCAAATGTGTAATTTGGTACATATTCATGTAATTTCCTAATCCCTCATTGGTAACACTGCCTTGTACATAAAAAAAAAACTATTTCAGTTTTATAAAAGGTTTATTAAACAAATTTTCATAAAAAATTCGTCTTATAAACTAAAGAATACACGAGAAGGGAAAGCTGACCTTTCTTTACAACAACAGAAAGTTTGCTCTACCTTCACATAAGGTGGCGCTGCACCTCTTACCATACCAAGTGCGGTGGGAATTCAACACCTTTAAAAAAACAAATCTTTATATAAAAGATGTTTGCAGAAATTGCTTATTATTCATGTTAAAATCAGTTCAAAACACATTAATAAAAATTTTTATTTAGTTTATTAAATAAAAGATATAACAATTCATTTTGAAATTTACTGCAAATGTTCTGGAATTTGAAATCGATGGTAGTTAAAAAAGTAGTTCTGGTACATATCTATAAGAGGAAATATTTTTTGAACTTTCAACACAGAAACGTTTTCGAATGAGATTTTCTGAACTTGGCTGATAATTTTTGGACGAGTGTCGATTAATCACATCTTTGTTATTTAAAACAACAAATTAAAAGTTAATTGCTTTACATGTTATTTAAACTTATCTTATTGAAAATTTACAAGAGCTCAAATATTGAAACTATTAAAGATATTTATACAAAAGTACATATGAATATTTACGAACATCCCAGCAAAAATTTAACTTAAAATCATACTTTAAATGACTTCCTGAATTCATTACTTTGTAGCTATATTCGCCACTTTTTGGATTGTTAGTAATCTTTCGATGTGAAATCCATGGAAAATCCAAAAATCATTGTATGTAAATATGTTCCAAAATTACCCCCACAGTATATTATTGTTATAAGAACACTAGTAGTGATATCGATCTAATGTAAACGATATTATATAGCACAGTAATTTTGACTTAGCTGCATAATCTCCTCTACACGATTTTTTATGCAGATACATAAATCAAAAGTGCTGTTATCTTAAATGCATTTATCTGCCTTAATGTGTAGGTACACAATTGTGGTTACTTGCATAAAAGTGCAGCTACCTTTGATTTTTTGTATGAAAATAATTTTAAAATGCCAACAAATTTTAAAAAATAAATTGGTATGGTATTTTTATCAATAATTACAAAAATTATTCATATTGTGCAGTTAAGTCAAAAGTGCACTTCAACCAAAGGCAGTTAAGCCAAAACTACTGTATTTACGTTCATTACACACATTAGTATTATAGTGTTAGAGCTACATATAAATGATTTTGTGCAGCCAAAGCACTCCTTATTAAATGTTTTCTTACATTTCGAAAAATGTATTATTGTGTACACTTTTTCAACAAAAATTCCAGAAGTTTTCTCATGCATATAAGAGCAATTTTAATTAATGTGATTTAACCTTTCTGAATTAATTTGCAATAACTTATTTTTGACCTCTTTTTGTAACAATATATATTTTTAAATAGCTTTTAAGTATAAAAGTAACATATTATTTTTTAGGTTATAATTGGCCAAATTATAAAAGATTACTTGTCGGACATCGCGAACAAGAATAAGTACTTTTTCTAATAGAAAAGTAAGTAGTCTTCTCGTCAATTTTTCATTATTGTTCTGCTTATTTTTTAAGCAAAGTTTTTGCTGGGATATGCATATTATTTCGTGTAAATTAGATGACATAAGTCCGGCGATATTAATGTGTCAAGACAATGCGAATTTTTAATTTTTAATCTTGAAGCTTTTTCCACGCGGTTCTTCCATGAATAATTGATATATTTCGTTTATCAATGCAAGAAGTGAAAAATACACAAACATAAGTAACAATGTAAAGAAGTTTCTACCGTGCTCAAAAAATCTGCAATTTTAAACCAAAAATCTTCAAATCTGTATTTTGGCAGTTTTGGGGTATAAAATCTGCATTTCTGGCATTACTGATTGCAATGCGAAAGAAATTGGTACCAAATCTAGTGATTGGTACTCTTTAATGCATTTGCGCATTTTTCTTTTGCATATTTTTATTTTTATTTTTGCAAATTGTTACTTTTTATTTTTATTAAATTTAAAATTTTTTTTACAACTGCGCCATCTTTAATATTTATTGCCAGTATGGCTTTTTTTCAAAAAATTTTGCGAAAGTGATACAGAGAACCAAATTGACATTTATTTTTAAATTTAATTATGCATGGATAATTGTTGATGTACTATGGGTACGTAATCATCATATTGAGCTTGATAGAAATTACCAGCAAGCGGACGACCCAAATTATATTTTTCGGCAAATTTGGCTGCTTTAAAGTTGGGTCTATCACGAATTGAATTGTTAGCAACATAGGGCTCTTCAATGTTTAGTTTTCCTGGTTGCTTATATAGCAAAAAAATGTAACGATGTAGACCAGTGTCTTTTGAGGGACCGGAGCCCACATAGGCTGCTACTACCTCACCCTGATCAATGTTATTGCCTGGTATATTAGCTACCAGCCAATGTTTAACTTCTCTTAATTTGGGATCATTTCGACTGGGAACATCAGCATCGATCATTATTAAGGTATAATATTTATCATATTCTGCCTTCCATTCTACTAGGGGTTGTGCCTTTACCTGTGTTGGTGTTAATTCATTGCCTCTGTCAACCTTCAAATCGCCATAAGATACCTGTTAGTTTTTGTGAAATTAAAATACGAAACTAGTTATTTTAAATTTTTTAGATAGAGTATAATAAATTGCATAAAAATGACATACGGTCTGATTAAAGTAGAATACGATTATAAATATTATTGGTATTTCAATTAATTTCAAAACTCGCTTATATGCACAAATAATGCATTAAGAAAACGTTCGTTACTTGATCAGAATTATCAATTAGAAATCTATTTTACTTAAATCAAAAGTTGGAATTTAATTAAAATTTAGTAAATGTAGTTTTGATTTTTTACTTCGAATTGACTCAAGCTATTTTTTTAAAATTGAATTATTATAAGATGCATAAATGTAGGATAAGGCAAATTCTTATAAACAAAACATTTTGGGCTATTCAAAATACCAAATTCTAATTGCACAAGTTGAGATGCAAAAAATCACTTTTAATTGCATTTGGTTTTAAACACATACAAAATTAATTTTCTTAATTTTTAAAACCAAAATTTGTTTTGAATTAATTTTTTAACACTGGTTTTTCTGGGGTTGAATTTAATTTAAACGTGCTGAGAAACGTTTTATGGAAAAAATAATTTGAATAATTTATTAATATTCTTTGCTGTTAGGCAAAAAGGTCTTAAGTAAAAAACGCATTTTGAGTTTTTGATTGGCTTTAATTAATTTTTTATCTTTCGTTTGGTATCAATAACTTAAGTCTCTTTAGGAAAAAAGTCTCTAAAAAACATAATTTTCAATTTAACATTACGAAAAACTACAGCTTCTGACTTAAGACTTCTTTGTCTAACGCCAAAGATGTAATTCTTTCTTCGCACTTGAACAACAAGAGAGTATTAACTAAAAATTTAAAAATGTTCAGTAGAAGTAAAGGGCCAAATGCACTTCAGATGCATGTCCAGCAGGCGAATTCAATCGTGTATGTGTGCTGGACGTAATATTCGCCGTCATAACTTAATTTTTGGATTTTCCATCCAAAATCGTCGGTGCTTGACAATGATTGATGAGGATCAGTGTATTTGGGCCTTAAGACAATTTCAAATTTGAAATTGAAGGCATATGAAAAATAATTTTTAAACCAACCGTTTCATTCACAAAAAGCGGACAACGTGTCGATTTTTTCCAAAAAGTGTAAAATGAAAATTTTGAGTTGAACCTTCTTGTAATTCTAGTGCATAAAAATGAAGCTGACCGAAAGTAATAAAAAAAAATTTATTATTTGAATTTAGAAATGTTTTCCCATATTCTTAATTATTTTGTGCAATGTGCAAATGATGAAAATAGTTTTGATACTTATAAAGAAAGTCCCTTTTTCTCATAAATAGAGTAAGTTAGTTGCTTTTGACAAGTAACTTGATTGTTTTTCAAAAGACTCGGCGTACTTGTTTTACAAACACTATTGTTTAATGTAACTTATAACATTTTGCAAATTCCATTAAAAAGTTTAAATAATTATTTTTTTTTGTTATATATAATTACCTTTAAAAATTTTTTGGGAGCTTGTTCTAAAACATCCGGTATTATTTGGGCCGATTGAAAATATGCCAAGACAGAAAGAAACACAACTATTTGCTTTGCCATCTGGTTTGTTAATAAAATTTCCATTTTTGTTGTAACCAATCTTGGTCAATTAAAACCAAGTTTGGTTTTTTTTTTCTTTACAAACAGAAGAAACAACAGAAAAGTCAAAACCAGTTTTTATTTAATTTAGTACTAAGATACGAGTGAGAGAGATAGAGGGAGCTTTCAGTCCCCTTGTTCCAGTGTTGTCAATCCATGTTTAATTACATATATTGTATGTAATTTTTACTTACATGTGTTGGCCATGTGTAATTAGGTCAATGTGTATTCTGTGTGTAATTTTACTTTGAGTTCTATTTATTCAATAATTTTTGACAATCAAGATTTGCTTTTCAAACATTAAGTTTTGTTAATTTTTTTTTTTTTAATTTCCATCACAGTCAAACTTGTTTTTTAAATCCTGACTTTTTTCACTGTCTATAGCATATCCTTTTTCCCTTTCAACAAAAAACTTTAACTACATGCAAGAAGACTTTCATAGTGTGAACTTAGACTAAAACCATATGTCCATGTATAGACCGCAAAATTGCACATGTATAGCACATACATACATATATCGCGAAATAGTTGTTCAAAAATTTTTTGAAGAAATAATGTAAAACATAAACAGCCAAATTTAATTTTAATTTATTTGACTTTTGTTTTTTGCGCTATTTAATAAAAAAAAGTGTGTAAATTCTAGAGACTTTAGATTTATTTTTTTTTTTTTAATTTATTTTATATTGCGCAACTTATTGAATAATGATGAGCAAAACGACAATAAATAGAAATAAAGTACTCACAAATACTGTGTGGTTGATGGGTACCTTAAGTCAATAAGTTCGTTTGCGTCAAACAGAACCACACATAGCGAATTTTCAAAATTATGTTGCTTAGGCTTGTAGAAAAACATTTGTGGGCTGTTTTTCTGCCGACGTTACCGCTCTCAATCAGATAACATTGTTTGACACACACACTACAATCAACAATGAAATCGCCATTTTCTTATTTTTCACGTACTTGACTTTTTATGCGGTTTAAAATTTTTTAATGTAGTTGCATACAGCTTGCTTGTTTTCAATGAACTAAACATATAAAAACATGAAAACATGAAATCACGATGCAAATATCAAAATATTTGGATGATGAAATCTCGAATGCAATCCGAAATTATATCATAAACATGAATACAAACGATGCGATCTACAATGAAATTTGCCAGATTGGTTAAATGCTTTGCGTAGTGTGTACCCACTATTACTGCAGGAATTAGTAAGCTTTGCTTTTTGTAAACATAACCATTTAATTACAAATATGGAATATTAATAAGGTTTTGCAAGTTGTATTTATTCTATCACAGCTTTTTTTCGATGTGTATGTGTAATTTGGTACACAGTCATGTGTACTTTCCGAATTCTTCATTGGCAACACTGTAACACAGCTAGACATTTGTAAAGCCAAATATGAGCTCCGTTTTCTCTTATCACGTCACATTTATCAGATAATGGTAAATTTGTGTTTTATACTGTATACTTCTCTTTCAGCCGCTTTCCTGAATTAAAGTTTGTTTCAATTAATAAAAATTATATCTGGTTTGAAAGGCTACTAAACTGAATTAGTCCTCCATCTAGAAGCCACGACATTATTATGGTTGACTCCTAACATGCTACGGATAATATCAACTAAAATATGTTTAATACTTACAACTATAATTTGGTTGGCTGTGACAAAAATGTGGTTAAATTAACCATGATCTGTTTAAAAATTTTCGTTAAAAATAGTTTTGTTGGAGGTGACCACATTGAAACATGTTTTTCTCTGGGTGTAGCAAGTCAGTTCAGTGACTTTTTAAAACTAGCAAAAACGCTGTGTTTTCGTTAATTATAAAACATTAATTGACATGGTGTCCAAATCTGTATTTAATTTTTTTAAAACAAAGCAAATATTGTAGGTTGCAATAATATTCACCACAATCCTCTTTTTTACATTCCCTACCTGCTTCTTAGTTGGATTTCAGGCTAATAGGTGGGGTATCACAACACTACTTTATTAAATTCATATATTTTATTTTACGAACATGAATTTGATGCATTCATTGAATTTGACATTTTATTTTTTTAATGATGTCAAAATGTAATTTTCATATTTATTTAGTTTTTAATTCTCCACGAAATGAGGGAGAAAATCATTCTTGAGTGTTTGTCTCATTTGGTTGGCTGGCGCCGATCTACACCTGATTTCGATTTTTTTTTTTTTAGTTTTTGCATTTTTTTGGTGGGTGGGTTACATACACAAATTTAAAAAAAAAAATTTTATTTTGTGGACAATATATTCCCCTTAAACAGCAAAAAATCAAGTCAAAAGAATATATTTAAAACACTTTGTTGTTTATAAACAACGTTGCAACGTGTTCTCTATTAAACACTTTGACACAAGTGGAAATTTTTTTAATTATTATTTATAACACTCCAGGCAGTAGATACATTTTTCATTAACTAAATATATCTCTTTTTATATTTCGTTTTGTCATTTTAACAGTCTATAAAAAATAAATTTTTAAAAATCCTAAAAATACCATTAAAAAGTGTCGACCAGAACAGAAATCCACAAAAATTCTGAAAATAAATGTATAAAACGTATTACAGTAATAAACTAAAAAAAGAGCATTTTCATGCCGTTTGTAACCACGCATCATAAAAATTTTTGAAAACAAAACATTAAAATTTTTCTAAATATTACAAAACTACAACAACATATAAAAATAGAAAAAGTAGAATTACTGAAAACTCAATGAGGATGATTGTTTTAATTATTATCTTAAGACAGTGCCCTAAAAAAGTGAAGAATTTAAAAAGCTTTTTTGTGTTTGTATATAAACACATTTTTGTTCTTTGCAAGAATTTATCTTCAAAGTAAGTTTTTTTTTTATTAAATATATATATACACTAGAGTGGGTCAATTTTTTTTCTCGACCAAGCGGTTGTCAAAATCGTAATCTACGACGAATTCTAAGAAGGTTGCAACAGCGTGTTGTGTATTTTTTTTTTTTATATGCAGCAAAGCCAAAACAATACATATAATGACCAAGAACATATTGCAGAAAGCTCCAAAAGGGAAAATAAATCCTTGATATATAAAAATTATAACAGAAGAACACTATCAAGTTGGAACAAATTCAGACAGAAGAAAAAAAGTTGTTTTAGGTCTAAAACCTTAAAAATAAAATAGCTGAAAGCTACTTATCGAAGGCTTTAACAGAGGAGAAAAGCAGCAAAGTCTATAAATATTTAATGGCCTTGCAGAAGCTTCGTGGAATTGCTGTGCAAAAAATATTTCACGTAAAAAACGCAATCTACAATTGCACACATTGTTTTTGTTAAAAACATGAATCTTCTATTGGCTGTCTTAACCGAGGTCGCACTGTATGTTTTACAATCACAATTTCTATGATATTGGAGCCACAAACAAATGGCTTGCAAAACAGCTGATGTCAGATGCCTTGTGCGTCCAAAATAGAACACGCTCTTATTAAAAATTTGTGCTCCGTAAATGCAGGCTGGCAATTAAAGAAGTAAATTTTTTTAGCTTTTATACACCATCGTTGCATTTTACAGTTTTTGACAAGCACACTGTAAAAAACAAATGCCTATATTCATAGAAATTTTTTTTAAATTAATAAAGGTTTACATATAATTAACCTGTGAAATTAAATAATGAAAACGGGAGATGTCGCTAATTGGCCATACTTAAGTTATTTCGATTATCGTTACAAATTTATTGATCGAATTTTTGAGCGAAACCCTTATTTTGTGTTGTGTTAAAATATATTTTCGAAATGTAGAATAGGCGTTTGGTGCCCAATTTGCCTCTTCAGCTCTTTACTCACTCTTTGTCGATTACTCTCCTGAAGGTATTACATGGAAGAATTAAGATAAGTTAGCATGGGCTCCTTACAACGGAAATATATGTAAGGCGGCAATTGTACGATGTCTTTTTAGACACGTATGTTTTATTCATTCTCTTTTGAACTTGCTTTTGCATTTTCACGAAGTCTTTCCAAGCATGTCTATTTTCATGTCTAATTATCCAATATACAATATGAAAAGCCATGAAAAATTATATTAACAAACATGAAAACTCGTTTCGTTTCTGTTAGGCAAACCCTCTTTCTTCTCTAACCCAATTTCCTGCGAACAAAACAAACGTGTTTGGTAGACATGTCTGAAAAGATATCGTGTAAAGCTGAATGTAAACGACATGTTTTTTGCATCTGACTTGTGGCGGCAGCACGCTATTCTGAAACCGAGAACTATTTTGGCTTCTGCAATAACTATGCGAAAAAAACAGAGACAATGTCAGAAGCAAATTACATGTGCGTTTGTGACCGAATGTTATAAACCTTATATAAAACGGCAGTTTTGACAGACATACACAATTATATGTGTATTGAAAAGATGACAAGCCAGATGTAAAAGACATGCCGTGTACATGCTCCTTAATATCTATGATGCAAACAGTCATGTGTACTTAACTTGTGTTTAGTGTCCCCACACAGCACTAACTGTTTTCACCAGGGACCCTAAAGACCAGTTGTGCAGGTAATTTAAACTTAAAAACTCTTCATGTTAGAGTCAACAGAGACCTACATATATTGTCATATACCCATAGATTCGTCTTGAGCTCTTTCAGAATATATGGTGATCTTAAAAAACGATCTCAACCCCACAATTAAGAACACCGTTGCATTAGGCCGCATTGGCAGGTACCTATGCCAATCGTGTACACGTTTGTGTTACTCACAATAAGTTTGCGCAAATGTGTTCGTATATTCTCTTTTTCGGGTATTGTATTAAATTTTTTATATTTTCCTTGCCAACCTATTTTTTGTTTTTTTTTTTTTTTTTTTTTGTTTTAACAATAAAGACACGATGTTTGAAAACAATTGGTGTCGTAGGACTTCTAAAACTATACTTTAACTATTAAATCCTTGCTAAACTAGAAAGCCTAAACAAATAACTCCAAATAGTCAATGCTAACAAAATTATTTTTTAAGAAACAATTTCAAATATATTATGGTAAATGAAGTTCCAACCATATTATGGTTGTCTCCAATCATGCTATGTGTAATAATTTCATGAATATGTGTAACGCAAATAATTTTATAGTTATTAATCAACCATCAGTTTTAACTCTTTAAATATGGTTAAAATTAATGTCCTTTTAAAAAGTTTACGCTTTAAATTTCATACATTATTTTAAAACAACATTTAAACGCAATTATTTTTTTTTTTTTGAATAGCATTTACCTATCACTTTAAGCTAGACTATTAGTTGAAATTTTTTTACTCACTGTATCTTTAGATACATTCGAAATAAACAATAAAATAACACACTTAAATTAATCACATGATTTTATTTAATATATGAATGATGTTATGTTGCTTGTGGCTTTTTAGTATATTTAAATATTAATAGTTTGTTTCAATACCCTACAAATGCATAACACTTATGCTGTGCACATACGTAAAAATATGATTTTTATTTAGGTTTCAAGAAAATATAAGGCGGCATAATGTGTGGATTTAAAACATTTGATTGGTAACCACTTATTCAGAACTAAACTTAAAATTTTAAACTTTATTGAATTCATAAAAATTGGCCAAAAAAGTAGCCAATTCCTTAATTTATGGCTTAAAATTGTAAGACTTCTAAAGAACTCAGCTGACCAGATTTGACAGATAGGTAACAGATCGGCGTACAAAGGGACGACTACTCTCTAGAACTTTATAGGTCCTGCACTAGTTGTTGGCGTGATCCCTTCGAAATATTGCTTTTCAATAATAGATTGTTCCCGCTTCTAGGTCACGGTCAAGTGCAAGGTCTAGAAAATAAAATACTAAAAATGAGCGATTACATTCCTGAATGTAAAAACCTAAACAATTTTTGTAAATTCTCCCTAATGCACAATTAAATTAATTTATTAATATTCCCAAACTTTATTTATTTTGTTAAAGTCATCTTAAGCTACTTTAAGTGTGTATTAAATTCGACTTAATTAAGGAAAACTTTTTATTTCTATTTTTTTATTGCTCTTGGAATATTCTTTTTATTATTTTTATGAAACATTATGTCTAAACAGACAATTAACAAAGTATTTTAGAAATGTCTTTTATCTCTTCCTTTAATAGGTTTTAATGAAATAATTTGCCGTATTCTACATTGTCATTTTGTCATATTTTAATTTTAAGTTTAAATTAAAAAAACTACAGATAAAAAATGTATACATTTGACCAAATTTTTAAATATTTCCATTTGATTGAACAAAATATCAAAAGGTTTCCTAATACTGAAGGTTAGCAAAATAGAAAACAGAAAAAAATTTAACAATAGTCTAATATATTTTATTTTTCATTTATTTAATATTAACCGTTTTTAAATACTTGTATGTGACCCACAATTATTGAAGATTATGAACTTTGCAAAAAATCCCCGATAAACGGGAATTGAAAACAATTGAATTTTTCGCAAAATCCCGGGAGGGTTACCTTAACAAAGAAGCTTTACTTATAATAAAATTTCCTTTAACCAAAAAGCAATGAAAACCTCTAGTTAAGAAAATAAAAATTAATTTAAAATGGTCTTCTTTTCTTCTGCCCCCAACCAAATGTCATGTGACTTTTTACAAAAACTATAACATCATCCTTTAACCCTTAAGTGGAATTTTTTATGCATTCCTCAGATAAGATTTTCTGAGTGGAAAAATTTAGATAAATTATTTTTTTTGTATCTGTGGGCGTGGAAATCTTTGTCAAAAAATCAAGAAGAATTATGCTAGTTGACAACAAAATGTTCTTGGTGTAGCCTTAAAACTCCATACAAATAAAAGTAGTTCCAGTCAGGCCCTGGTGCTCGTTGTTGCGAGTTTTTGCCATAGCCACAAAAAATCAAAGTTGTTGCAGCCAGGCCCAGGTGGTAATCTGTGCGAAATCAATTAGGTATTCATTTAAGAGTTAAATACACAAATCATTATCACCGTAACTTACATAACTTTTCTTAACACTCTTTTTCTTACCGTAAATGGTTTGAAATATATAAAATGTTACCAACATCAACTACAAAGAAAAAAAACAGAGCAATAAACAACACAGTGATCATGTTTTATTACAATATTTGTATCTCTTAAATGTTTGACCCTTTTCATATATCCATTGTGCCATTGAGTCCTAATGAACAATGACCAAAAATGTAACATAACAACGAAAATCCATTATGAATTGTGTTATGTTAAAGCTTCCAGTATTAAATACGATGCAACAAAAAAAAAAAAAAATACAAAAACAGCAACAAAACAACCAGATAATTTAACAATTTTTAAACAGCTGCAACCAGAAACTAAAATAACTTTAAATTTAAAACCAATAAACAAAGTAAAACGATGAATTTAAACGATTAATCGATGCGTATTTCTCTCTCTATCACTCTCTCACTTAACTAAGGAAATGAAGTTAGTTTTTGGTATAAAATAAGTTTTCTCCGGAATTCTTAAAAAATGTTTTGTAAAAAATTACAGTTAGTGCAAAAAATATTTGCAGATATATATTTACAAATGTTTATGTGTGGTCTCATAAAAACGTCAATAATACTAAAATACCATTTACATATCACGTTAAAAAATTTTTTAAATTTTTACGAACGAAACGACTGATAACAGAATTTGTCTTTTGTTTCAGCAAAATTCTATTAAATAATTTTATAAAAGTGTCAGCAAAAAAGTTTTAAAAAATTTAAACGAAAGCTGTTGCGCGCACTTAGAGGACAGTTGTGGATATCTTTTTTAGTCTCACAGTTCCTAAAAAACAAAAACTAGTTATTTAAGATGAATATTCTACAAATAACTGTTACGTGTTTAGAAAGAATCATTGCTTCCATCTCTTTATAAAACCGAAAGAACCTTAATTTTAAACAAAAAAAGGACCGTGAAATGCTTAAAGTTACTAAAAAACAAGAACTGGAGTAAAAAAGTTAAGAACGCCACATATAAAGGGTGTTTTTTTAAGCCCGATAGAACTTGAAATTGTAAAAAATAACACAAAAAATGAAATTGTAATTAAAAATTTTTTATTCGAAAGATCAATACGTGACATTAACATTTGAAAATGATTTCGGGCATATGGACACCGCGGCTGTTCTTGACGAAGCGCATTCTGGACGTCCAATTTTGGGCCACTTTTTCGAGCACTGCTGGCCGTATGTCACGAATAACACGAACAATGCTGGCCTCCAAGGCGTCAATTGTTGCTGGTTTATCAGCATAAACCAGTGACTTCACGTAACCCCACAGGAAATAATCGAGAGGTGTCAAATCGCACGACCTTGGAGGCCAATTGACAGGTCCATTTCTCGAAATCAACTTATCGCCAAATTTTGATTTCAATAAGTCGATGGTTGCGTTCGCCGTATGGCACGTAGCGCCATCCTGTTGAAACCACATCTCCTCCGGATCAATGTCATCCATATTTTCAAACAAAAAATCATTGATCATGGTGCGGTAACGATCTCCATTGACCGTAACGCGAGCTCCGGTCTTATTTTTGAAGAAATAAGGTCCGATGATGCCACCAGCGTGAAAACCGCACCAAACGGTGCATTTTTCTGGATGTAATGGAGTCTGTAGGGTCTCTTGTGGATTGGTCTCGCTCCATATGCGGCAATTTTGCTTATTAACAAACCCGTTAAGCCAAAAATGCGCCTCATCGAAGTCGTCTATAAGTTGCGCGAATCGACGACTGATTTTCAAAGTAAATTTGGATAATTTCGTAGCGTTGTTCAAGCGTGAGTCTATTCATGATGATTTGTCAGAGTATACTGAAACGATAAAAAAAAATATTTCATCAAAATTTAATTTTTTGTGTTGCTTTTTACAATTTAAAGTTCTATCTAGCTTAAAAAAACACCCTTTATTATTAAAAAGTTATAATCTACGAAACCTCTAATTGACTGTGCCACTCGTTGGTCATCTATTTTGTAGATGCTAAAATGAATATTTTTTTAGAAAAAAGTATAAATGGCTTATAATGATTTTTATATATGCGATGAAATATGAGAATTCATAATGAACCCTTAACACTAGGGAGACGAGGAAAGCTTAAATGCAATTTTAGTCATTCGATCCAACAAAAACTGTACAGATTTACTTCTGACATAGTCACCAGTGCTAGTGACTTATTATACCCCAGACAATGTTATTTACTATAGACATTTAACATGTGCGTGTCATTACAAATCTACTACTGACGTTGGTACTATCGACTAGGTAGTTCTTTTGGAAACGAATACGAACTCATAACAATCTTTTTATATCATTTCTTCAACTTCTCAGTTGTTATTGAAAACATTTTTTACGTATTAAAGCCAAATATAGTGGCAAATGTAGTGTAGTGTAGACACTTCGTTGGCAATGTCACCAAAATAGTCGACAAAGCTGGTGACTTGTAGACAATGCAAGTTTTTCTTCAGGGAAAATACATACACATATACATATGTATGTAAATATATTTTTTCTTTTTTTTTTTTTTTTTGGTTCATTTAATTGTAATACCGATATATACGGTTATAAAAGTTTCTATACCGATACCGATAAAATTAAAATACCGATATCGAAAAAACAAATTTGTAAATACCGAAACTCGTTTCGGTATCCAGCCTTGTTTTTTCCCCAACCTTCTGCATCGTGTTGGTGGAAGTTCATTTTTATACCCTTCACCATAGGTGAAAAGGGTTTATATAAATGAGTCATTCCGTATTTTCTACAAAATTGATCTTCCCCTATGAAGTAATGTATATAGACATGTATATAGACGTGGAAATATTTCCGAAGAACCCAGAAATGATGGGCACTAGGTTGTTAGATATTTATGTCGCATATGCTCCGTTAAAGTTTGCTATTTAAATTAAGCCAAATCGGTAACAACAAATAACTACAAATGTACGAGAATTAACGTCCTTCATGAAGGTTTAGTTCATTCGATAGCTTGTTGAGGAAATTCATCAATATAACTTGTCAATTTGAATGTTGTTAAACGCCGCCATCTATTTACATCCTTTGATAAATCAGTTTCAAAAAAATTATTGTTAAAATAAATTTTTTACAATAAAATTAAAAATAATTTAGAGCCAGTTAAATGATTTCGAACGATACCGTGCGCATTGAAAATTTATATGAAAAACACTCAGTTTTAAAAATATTTTCCATATAAAATTCTATGCGAACGTCTACGTTCGAAATCGTTGAACAGGCAGTTAAGCTTACAAAAAAAAAAAAAAAAAAAAAAAAAAAAAAAAAAAAAAAACGATGAAACATACATAAGTAAACTTTTTGATTAACAAAAATGTTTATCATCGATATAATTGATTTTCTTTTTGTCGTAAAAGTCATTTGCATATTTGCATTGAGAAAATTTTACATTACGTCCACATTTAAGTTTGGTCCACATATAAGAACGTTTTGCATAATGGCTAAAGTCAAAATTAATTTTTCTATGGCTCAAAAAAAAAAATAAAAAGGTATTTACTCTAGCTACTTAATGAATAAAATGGGCCTGATTATTCAAATGACGTATCAATTTATATCCGAAACAATATCTTTATTCATAAAACTGCTTTAGGCGGGGAAGCAGCTCGTCCGTCTTCGTCGTTATCTTTTAACGACAACTAGAGTGTTTGTTTTTTTCGTTCGATTTACGTTTTATCTCGCGTTGGCTAATGGCTTGGCGTCTTACGAATGTATCGAGCTATAGGCTTTGCTGTTTTTAGATAACCTCCTAAAAAATAAAACTCCTCAAATGAGTTTTATTTTAGACGGAAAAAATAAAACTCTTTTCACGTCACAAGTTGCGCCCTTGCAAAAAAGCAAAAGTGCAAAAACATAACAACAACCACGAAGACAATTATTTAATCACAACTAATTGTCTGTGTGGTTGTTGTTATATTTTTGCACTTTGGCTTTTTCGCAAGGGTGCAACTTGTGACAAGAATACCCCCATAATTTAGCTAGAAATAACTTAATTACGAATTTAGGTATGTGAGTTTCGCATTCTTTTATTAACCTCACTTAAATATGTTGTTATTTATTAATTAATACATTTAGTTTCACACTGTTGTCGACTCTTGAAAATGACTGTCACTTTCAAGACGAAATTCTTTTATAATTTTTTATTTCGAAAAATTGCATGGCCTGATTTATAATTTTTAAACTTACTTTTATTTATTTTTTTATATTTATTGACTCAGAAATGCTTTTTGTGTGATTTCAAACATAAAAGTCCAATAAATCTAACTTAAATTAATATTTTTGATATTTTAATCAGGCTAAAGTTCATTGAATTTAATTTTTATTAAATTATTTCTTTGAAGAAAGGAATTTTACAACATGAAATGAGTTAAAATTTTATTGATAATTTTTTATTCTTGACTGCGCTGGGAACCGAACCCAGGTTTTCACGGACCATAAACATTTCCATATATTAACCACAATACAAATTAAATTAATATTGTTTAAACTCTCTAAAGGCCCAAAATCCAAGAAATTTTAAACATTTTTTTGTTAAACATTTTTTAATGTCCAACATTATCTGATATAGAAGGGTGGGTCAATAAGTCCGTGAGTTGTTAAATGAAGCGTAGGTTTTGGATAAAACATCATTTAAATTAAGAAAAAGGAACAGTTTTTTACTATGAAAATGGAAATTTATTGATAACAAACTTACTGATGGGATGCATGTTGTTTGTGCGGGGAGTTCCCGGTTTGGAGGGCAACTTTCTGATTTTATAAACCTAATGAAACATGCGATTTGCTTTCTGTTATCTATTAAGAATTTGGGTGCTACTGAAAAAACCCATAATTACCGAGAAGGGCTCGTTGTTATTCGTCTTGTAATTAACTTTCGTTGTTATAAGTTTGTATATGTGTAGAACATTTGTAAACTTTTTCGCTTTAAAACCTTCGTTGTTATCAGCACAGCTTGTTTCCACAATTTTGTTTATAAGCATACACTCCACAATAATTGCTCTTTTATTCTTAAGCAATTCATAGCATTATTCATGGTTTTGGAATGCTTAACGAAATTAATTTTTTTTATATATTCTCCTTAAATCTTGCGGCAGTCTACAGTCGCGGACTAATTGACCTGGCCCAAACTTGTCAATTAATATAGCTTAACATTTTTGCTAAAATAAGCAACGATAATCTTGCAATTAGTACCCATTTAATGCTAAAGCGCCTAAATGTTAGTCAAAGATTTTGCAGAAATAGTCCCACATTTCCTGCTTTTTTTTATTTTTTTTTATTTTAGTTAACGTGTCTTACAATATTTATAAGAACGCTACTCCAAGTGGAGCTTCTAGCAACAAATTTCCTGCTTTTAATTCCCTAATATTTAAAACATGTTCTTTCTCAAAATTCCCGGGAAATATTTCCCGAATAGATTCTATTCTGTATGTTTACAGCAGTAGAATTTACTATGTCGGAAAAGAAGAAAGCAATAGCAGACTGGAAACAAGCAGGTACTAAAAAATTGAGAATTTTTCCAACGCTGTCGTATTGTTAAAAAGCTACTTTTTAAAAATATTTTAAGAAAAGTGGCGTATACGGCACAAAATAGTATTTTTCACTTTTAATAAAATACTATTAACTTCTAACTTCATTCATGAAAAATAACGAAATTTTATATTTTTCTTTAAAACATATGACGGAAGCAGCGGAGAAAATATAAAAAAAATTGTATCGCCTACATTTTGAGAAATCTTCGTGTAAATCTTCTTTCTCTTTTTTCTCCACTCCGATTTTTTGGCATATGCCCTAAACCAATAATGAGCTGACGTCTTGTTTATTTAAGTCGTATAACACCAACAATGTCAGCATGTACAAATATTGTCAGGTAGGCATCCCACAAACCATCCTTAAAAGTATATTTTCCATCTAAAAATAGAATGCAGTTAACTACTTATTACTTAATCGAATTATGATTTTACAATATTGATATTAAATAATATGATAAAACTATTCTGTTTAAATTATTTTAAACTTTAAAATTTTTCGTGATATTTAAAAGCAACTATTCATATGAATTGTCTGAATATCGTGATCTAAAATCCAAAAGTACTTAAGTATGTAAACTTTTTTAGTTTTTTAAAAGAGAAACAAAGAACTTTATTTATTTAAGACTATTTCAGTGTAAGTAGCCTTCTAAACTTCGTTAATAAAATGAGTAGCTTTAGTTAAGATGAATTTTGGTTAACTATATCCTACTGTATAAAAAGTCTTTCCTAAATTTTTTGGCACTTATGGCCTTTTGGGTTTTATATAACGATATCTTAAATACACATTCAAACTAAAAACCAATTTATTAAATGCATTAATGATTGCATTTTAAAAAAAAATGTTTGCTTATATAAATGTTTATGAATGTATTCATTCTATAAATGTAAAAATAGATGTAATTTTAGACAACATTTACGTTCAAAATGCAAAATGTCATATGAATTGATTGCATTAATTAATTAATTAATTTGAAACCTCATTTAGTAGCAAATGCATGCAGTTCTAAATGAAAATGAATGATGTATGTATGTTGGTTGTAGTATTTTTATGTTGTAGTTGTTGTTACTGTTGCTGTGGTAGATATATTATGGCAGGCATTTAAAGGAATCCCTTAATTTTTGTATAATTTTAAGTTATTTTATTTTAACAGACAATGAAATAAATCGAAGCTAATTCCAAAATCTATGGTTAATATGCTGCGACTTTTAAATTATGGTTCCATTAGTCGAAAACTTGAAGTAAAAAGAGCGAACCTATTCTTAAAGCCCTTAAGCCCTTATGACACTACATTTTTTATTCATTAATTGATACAGAATTGATAGAAAGAAACAGTAAATGTTAGAAAGAGCTAACTATACATAATATAAATAAAGATTTTTTTTTTTTTCTCTTATTATGGTTTTGTTTCAGGGATGGCGTTGAGAATTTTTAAAATTGTACCAACAACCTTTAAAACTTTTACTTTTTTACCCTAATTGTACTAAAAGATTTTTTTTAGTTGAAATTAATTTTACTTATGTTCATAAAAAACACCAAAAAAAGGTATTATAAATCTTAGTTTAAAAAGTATCAACAAAAAAGTACAATTGAAACAACTTAGCCATCCCTGTTTTGTTTATTTTATTAAATGTTGCCAACTTTTTGTTTATGAGAAACCTAAAAACAGAAAGCGGTAAATCGCTGAATTTGCCCATAAACGGCTGATTCAGCAACACTTTTAATATTTCAAGCTGGAAATGTCAATTTTAAGTTAAACAATTTTACATTTTTTTTGACATAACTTCATTTTTTATCGATAACTTTAGTAAAATTTTTGACGGTTTGCCATTTATCTTAATACAGCTTAGCTCTTTGCAGTTGGTAAATTTTTGTATTACATTATATTTGTACTGCTCACCAAAACTTGAACAATGCATTAAAAATGTAGTGTCATAAGGGCTTTATGACACTACATTTTTTATTCATTAATTGATATAGAATTGATAGAAAGAAACAGTAAATGTTAGAAAGAGCAAACTGGAGCAAACTATAAAAAATGTAAAAAAAGTTTTGTAGTTTTTTTTTCTCTTGTTATGGTTTTGTTTCAGGGATGGCGTTGAGAATTTTTAAAATTGTACCAACAACCTTTAAAAATTTTACTTTTTTACCCTAATTGTACTAAAAGATTTTTTTAGTTGAAATTAATTTTATTTATGTTCATAAAAAATACCACAAAAAGGTATTATACATCTTTGTTTAAAAAGTATCAACAAAAAAGTACAATTGAAACAACTTAGCCATCCCTGTTTTGTTTATTTTGTTAAATGTTGCCAACTTTTTGTTTATGAGAAACCTAAAAACAAAAAGCGGTAAATCGCTGAATTTGCCCATAAACCGCTGATTCAGCAACACTTTTAATATTTCAAGCTTGAAATGTCAATTTTAAGTTAAACAATTTTACATTTTTTTTGACATAACTTCATTTTTTATCGATAACTTTTTAAAAATTGTTGACAGTTTGCCATTTATCTTAATACAGCTGAACTCTTTGCACTTGGTAAATTTTTCTATTACATTATATTTGTACTGTTCACCAAAACTTGAACAATGCATTAAAAATGTAGTGTCATATGGGCTTAACCGATGTACCATTTTTTGTTGCAAAATTGCAATTTAACAGCACTGTTCTTGGGGTGCTTTAGAAATTTAGCTTGAAACCAAATTACCATTAATAAAGTCAAGAATCAATCCATTAAAAGTTCTGTTGAAAACAATATATGTACATGCAATAATAAAATCCAACACCATCTGAAAGTATCAAAAACAACTGACTGTGCATCGTCATCATCATCATTCTCATAAACATCAGCAACATCACATGAAAATGTTAATTGAATTTTAATGGTTGCAGCTTTTTGTACTATTTATGATTCATGTGCTTGTACCGAGTATTAATGGACTCAGTTATGTTTATTAGGGTGGTGTAGTTTTATTTTTTTAATATTGATGAATCATAATCCTATAAATGTGCTTACTTTGAATCCTGCAGTCCCAAAAAAAAAATTACGGAAATTTTGTTTCATTAAGTACAGGGCTTGGGAAAGGATTGCACATTTTACTGTGTTAATATTGGGGTATGAAAAAGAACTTTCAATGAAAATAACTTTGTAATAAGCTTATAGGAAAATAAAGAAATACCAGTTTATTAAACGAAACTATCTCATACAGTTTTAAAAATATTTAACTCAGAATATTTTAAAATTTTTTTACCTTGACTTTATTTGGTTTTTTGCAAATATTTTTTATGATTAAGATCCAATTATTTTTCCAAAACCATCTTATTTCTTTTTTTTTTTTTTTTTGCAATATCTTAATCCGCCTAGTCGTGAAGAATAATCAAAGTTGGAATTTTGAAGAGTTTGAAAAATGTCTTAATTTTGACAAAAATGGAGTTTATTTATTTTTAATACTCAACATTTTTTTTAAATTTTTGCGTATCTTGCTTTTATAGTACAAGACATGCATCCTACTTCAAGCCATGGTCGTAAATTGTGAATATAAAAAAATCTTAGCTAATTATTAAAAACAAAATGTCCCATCTAGTTTTTAATTTATTTCAATAAATTATAATGAACATATTTATTTAAATAAATCTGCCTTCAAAACTCTACCCGCCCGCTTCAAAAACTTGAACAGATGAGCGAAAATTAATATAATTTAAATTTCTATTAATATAAAACATGTCTTTATAGTCCGTTTCAAAGAATAAGTATTCCCTTTTGTGATATAAGAAATACAAAAAAAAAATTTTTTTGTCTCTACTGAAAATTTATAAATTTTAAGTTAACCCCTTTTAGTGGAAACAGTGCGATATGGTAAGTTCCATCTGTCCAGCCGTTTAGATTGTTCTCAAAAATTTTTGAACTGCCACTTAATTTCTTTAGCCTCCCTAATGTATTTCCGCAAATACATACAATAATAAATTTTTAATTTAAAAATTAAATATGTATTAAATTGTATTTCCGTTAACTCTTCTGTGATCTATAATATCATTATTGTTCATGTTCATAAATATTATTTTTTGTTTATTAAGTTTATTTTTCTACATTTTACTTAATAAATTTTATAAGGATTTTTTTAAATGGGTGCCAGATTAAAAATATTTGCAATATAATAAACTTGTGAATCGGATTTGGAAAAACTTAAAAGCTCTATTTAGTTTAAAAAGTCCATAATAATTTTTGTTCAGTTTGGTGAAGGGATTCTAATATTCGTACACAAAATTATTTATTCTTAATGCCCGTAATTTCTACAAACAGATATGTAACTAACAGTTATATTTACCTACCCGGCAACACTATTAATTTTGTCTAATTAACTATCAAAAACGATAGTGTAAAATACACTTCACTTTAACCTGTAGACGTAAGAAATACGTATTAAAATAATGGAAACCATAGATATCTATCTAGATATCTATTTGTTAACTCGTTTAATTAGTTTAAAAATCAGTTTTCTCCTTAATGATTTGTTTTATGTTTACCATTTGTATTTGTCTTGTTTTGTTCTTATTCCCCACATCTGGGAAGATATTATCGGTAACACAATAAAAAAATAAAAATAAAAAGTACAATTGTCATTTTAAGTTGAACTGTTGATTTTTAATTTTGATAATTTTAGTTAGGCTCGTGTTCATTTAATTTTTTTTCATTAAATTATTTTTACTGAAGGAAGGATTTTTACAACATGAAATTTTTTTATTAAAATTTTTATTGATAATTTTCTTGGCTGAGCTGGAGCTCGAACCTGGGTTGAATTTACATGTTTCAAGAATCACCACATTCTTTCATCAGAATTCTTTGGGTTCTAACCTCTGCACCACTGCGGTGCCTGCCAGCCAACAGAACAGAACTCAAAGAACTTTTTTTTATTTATTGTTTTGCAACGGTACGTAAAAGTGCTAAGTCAAATAACGTTAAAGAACAGGGGACTTGTTAGTATACAATTTTTAAACAAAACATTGGTTGATTGTAAACTTTTAAATACGTAAAACAAGATTATTCAAAATAAATTAAAAGTGCATTAATACTGTCAGCGTCAAAATAAAGTGTACAGTTTTAAAATACTAAGAAAAGTGAAGTGGCTTATACTTTGTTTGATTTCTTTTTGCTTTTAGGACGGCTTCTAGTTTCTATGGCATCGATTCCACCCATTTTAAAGTTAGCGCAGTAGACAATTTTGGCTACTCTTCCTGCAGAATTTTCTTCAGAGAGTGCTAGCTGCTAATGTTTTTTTTTTTAATTTGTCTGTCCATATGTTCCCAAATGTTTAGGTGAGTTGATATTGAGCGACTATTGGGCTGATTCATCTGTTTAAGGACGTATTACAAAAGCCAACACTATTACGCTTCACTATAGATACTGTATTTTTTCCGTTGAAGTTGAAGCTTGAAGTCTGATCAAATTTGACAAAGTAGAAATTATACTTTTTTTTACAACTTGCAACACTTCTTACATTGGAAAACAAGCTGTACACTTTATTTTGACGCTCACAGTAGATTTAAAATTTATTGGGAACTGTAAAATTAATTAAATTGGACTTAGCTTTTTTACGACTGAAGGTATCAATATGTACATATAGGTTTATTATACTTTACAACGCGGCGTTACCCGGGTTAAAACTATCAGGAACTTTAATATATAACCATCAAATTATTTCCTTATTTTTAATACTTTGTAAAAATATTAAACCAATAATGCCCAAATATGTAAAACATAAGTGCATTATTAATGCTGTGGATATTTTACTTTTAATTCCATTTAGTACTCAGATTAACAGTATGGCCCACGATGTCGACCTTTATCGTTCGCTTGCATTTTTAACGAAAAACGGCTGATTTGCGGCCCACTAACAATTTTCAGCAGGACAAGTCGATCGACAATGCAAGCGAACGATAACGTTATACTTTTCATAAAAATTTGCGGCCAACTAAAAGATATGATGCGACCACTAAAGTCAAAATCAGTCGCCCACCCTGTAGCTATGGGTATATGACTTCTGTTTATTTCAGTAATTTTTGCTGATAATATATTGTATTTTTTTTTTCTATTGGTGGGCGTTTTGCCACACAATTGTTTTCATTTGAAAATTATTAAATAATTCATTTAACTCATCTTTGTTGTTTTTGTTGTGTATGATTTTGTTCATGTATATGTTTGGCATGTATTTTATATTTATTTTTTTCTGGCAATTATTTTTTTAAAATTTAATTTAATTAATTCAAAATGTACACTTACACTTATTTTTTTATTTATTTTATTTATGAAAGTATGTCTGTCCATTTAACTATTTCATTATGTGATGATTTTTATTAATTCCCTTTTTGCTTAATTAAATATGAAAATAAATTAAACTTAATTAATTTGAAAATACCACAAATTGCCTTAAAACAATTATGCGCACAAAAAATATAATATTTATACATACAAGTTAAAATATCCAGCAGGAGGAAGGGGGTTTCGTAGAAGGCCTTATTTTGTAGAGTAAATGAACTTCTAGTCCAGTCTTACAAATTATAATAATAACAAATACGTTTAATCTGATTTAAGAAAAAAATAAAAATGGATTTCAATTAAAAATTTGTGATACTATATAAAAAATTAATTAAATTTGCACCAGTAAATAAATTAAAAGTAATATTTGAACGTTTAATTCACCTGATTAAACGTTGAATTTACTTTATTAAACGTTTAATTAACTTGATTAAATTTTTAATTGAATCTTATTTTATTTTTGATTAATACTTTATTTGGTAAAAAATTGTCGAGAGTTTTTTCTGTGTAACACTTACAAAAATTAGGTCAAACTATGGATTCTGAAAAATCTCACCTATGTAGTACTAACTCTTATTGCATCGATTATAAAAAAAATAATATTTACTTTATTAACCACAAAAATAAAACGGCAAAATTTAGCAAAACTCTGAAAACTGTAAGAACGATTATTAACGAGAATGCATGTTCAAAGTATTGGAGCCAAATTGCTGCATACAAAATCGATCGAAATTCCCATTCAAATTGTATTGTAATTTCGACCGATATCGGATGCCGTAATTTGCGACCTGTACCCATGTCCTGTAACTCCCACGTCGAGAAACTTTTCGATTGAAACGTGAGAAACGAACCAAAAATGCCATAAATTAAAACCAACAACTGGTTTTCTCACATAACTGCGTCTGTAACATTTTAGTACTAGCTGTCCCGTGGGGAAATTACTCGCGAATGTACAGAAAAAGTGGTCTTTAAAATTTTTGTGAGAAAGTTTCCGCTTTGAACTCACGAATAAAAATGGAGTGAGAAAAAATTTTAACACAAAAAAATATATTAAAAATGCAATGCACAAAAAAGATAAGCACAGTAGTTTTGGCTTAACTGCGTTTTATTTACGTGCACTTTTGACTAAACAAATTCCTTTTTTAAGTGCACTAACTTTACCTGCACATTTAAGATAAGTGCTCACAATTTTTGGCATTTTAAAATTATTTTCATACAAAAAATTCAAGTTAGCTGCGCTTTGACTTAACTGCCAAAAATACATATTTTCTGTAATTATTCTTCAAAATCCTTGTTTACGGTCATTTTGTATACCTGCACATTTTTCATATTTTTTTGCAGCTTTAAAATATTTTTATATGAAACATCATTTATTTATTTATTAATAAAAACGTTGTTACTCCTCTTTCAAACACTTTACTTTAGCTGCACTTTTGTGCAGGTAACCACAATTGCGTACCTGCACATTAAGACAGCTAAATACATTTAAGATAGCTGCATTTTTGATTAACCTGCACAAAAAATCGTGCAAAGGAGATTGTGCAGCTAAGTCAAAATTACTGTATTTTCTTCTTGGTGATTTTTTTATTGTTTTATTATTTTGCTTTTAACATTTTTTAAAAATATGCGAATGTCTTTAAAGCCATTTTGTAAACAACAATCATAAAAGTCGCGCTTTACATTATTTCGTATAGCCGTCGTTTGTTTTTTCGTCGCCGCTGTTTATTAATTTTAGTAAATTTTGGTCGCCGTTAACGTATCTGTGACTGGCGTTCTCAAAGTCTGCAATTTCACATCAGCTTCGAATAGAATATGTATTATGACATTTATAACGTAACGACGTAATCTCTTTTGATACTTTTCGACATAAGTTACAAACACACTTTTTTCTCACTTTTCGAGAAACGATGGTATATTTTGTTTCCCATCTTTTTGATGCGAGAAGTTCTCAACAAAGTTACAGAACATGGATACTGGTATGCGAAAACATACCCAGCAAAAACTTCCATTTAGTTAGCATTAGCAACCCCTGTAACAACGTTCTGAACGCATTATCTTTCTTAATCGCTACTAGCAGCTCACCATTACAACAATTTACAATATGCTTTCTCTTAATTTACACAGTAATTCGTAAATGCACGGAGCTCAGTTTGCTAGGGCGCAATACTAAAAAAAGTAAGTAAAACAAGTAAGAGTGCCATATTCGACTATGCCGAGTTCTATATACCATTCACCATAGTGCTATAAGCACAGAAAGTTATATAAATACCGTACCAATACACTGACTAAACTACAGTTACACTACGAGAAAAGTTTGGTAATTACGATTTGAAAAATTTTGTAAATTTATTTATGGTATCTAAAAATAATTTTTTTATATATTATTTCCTTTATAGTATGTTCACATCTGGCTTCTTAAACGCGTTTAAGCAGTTCGAACGTGATTAAGCTCTAATCACTTCAAAGTCGAGATGATTACCCATACATTGAAGTGATTTGTTAATCACTTCAAATTGACATGATTACAACTTAATCCTTCATAAATCACATAGAATCCACTGAACATACCTCAAATGTAGAATCGGCCAACATGAACGTGTACAACCGGCCACGATTTCTGCTTAATGTTTTATTTTTTCCTTAAATAATTCATAAATTCTCACAATTTCATCATTAAAATGATTAAAATAATCTTCTAATAACTTTATAAAAGTGGTTTTATCCATTTCTAATACTTTAAAGAATAAAAATTTGTTTGTTGTGTTTTTTTCTTAATCATCTGTCATCTTAATCATCTCAAATGTAATGTGAACGGCTTTGATTAGCTAAATCAACATTTTGCTTAAACGCGTTTAAAAACCTAAGTGTGAACTTAGCATTAAACTCCTACAAGGAGCATAGGGCCATTTTTTTGGTTTTTGAAAATAAATTAAATATAAGAAAAAGTAAACTTTTAAATGATTAGTTTTTAATACAAATTTTTTGCAGTTATTAAAACCCATATCATAGATACATACCATTCATAGAGCTATAAATTAATTTAATGGAAAAGAAAATCTTTTTGAAGAGACTCTATTAGAGAGGTTGTCTATTGATAACCAAGATGCTTGTACCTAATTTGAAAGCTTTGGCTCTTGCCGTTCCCCAGATATACAAAAAAATCTCGACTGACGACAATATGTCATAGTCGTAAGTTCTTTTTCACATTTATTATAAAATTATAGTACTTATTGTATGTTTTGTATTTTTGAAAAAATAAAGAACAACTAACTAACTACAGAAAAATAAAATAAAAGAACAACAACAAGGGATTTATGGGTAAAATTGGTTTCTTGCTTATATCTCAGTCAGTTATGGACCGATCTGGCTGAATTTCAATAGCAAACTTTAACGGAGTATGTGTAATATAAATATATAACAACGTAGTCTACATCCTTTCTGTAGTCTTTGGAAAACCCATTTAAACATACACATGGACAGATGGAAATCGTTAAATCAACTTTGCTACTCATAATGACCAAGAATGTACACGCACAGAACCATAATATGGTTGTGGCTTTTTAGTGGAGGACTATTTTTACCATAACACGGTTGTCGGTGACAATAATATGGTTAAATTAAACATAATATGTTTAAAATTTTCTTTAAACATAGTTTTGTTGTATGTGACCATATTTTAACATGTTTTTCTCTGCGTGTATATAAGTACTTTAAAGGGTCTAAAATCAATATTGAAGAAATTACAAACTGAATGATAAAAACGAAATCTCAAAGTATTTAAGCATATGTATCTGTGTGATCATTTTAGCATTTTTGCTGCTAAATTTAGCATATAAAATCTAGGTTTTGCTGCAAAATTTTCATTTAGCATTTGGCATTTTATTGAGCATTTTTTTAAAATGTGTTCAGCCTTTTAGCTTTATTTTAAAAGTTTGAAGAAATAGTTTTATTGATTAACTGATTGTTATACCCTCCACTACCCTAGTGTTGAATAAGGGTGAACTAAGTTTGTCATACCGTATGAAACTTTTTTATTTGTCATCTTAGATCCCATAAAGTATACATATTCTGGCTCCTTGAGTAATTTTTAGTCTTTTTAGTCATGTCCGTCTGTTGAAAACACGCTCACTTCCGAAAAGCTCAAAAGAAAAGACAATGTTGGTATCAAACTGCTTCCAATTATCCTAAGCTGTTTAGGATTGAAATCCAGCACAGTGGGCTCAGCACGATGAGAGTTATGAATCCAAATGTTACAAAAACTAGCATTAGTGGCGGCAGTGACTGATATACAATTTTGCACAAGTCCGTATTTTATAACTAGAAATCATACCGCAAAATTTCGTGAAGATTGGTCTAACACTGGTAAAACACTTTAGTACACGTAAAACCGTAACAAATAATGATGTTATATTCAAATTCGGTCTGTTACAGTTTCATTAGACTAGAAATAAAAGTGCCAACTTTCGTGAAGATCATTCCATATTTTACCATAGGCCACTTATAAGTCCCACTCTTGGAAAACACTTTCGTACGCGTAAAACCCTAACGAATAATAAAATTTGGTCAGTCATAGTTTTAAAAGACTAGAAATCACACGGTCAACTTTTATGAACATCGGCCCATAATTTACCAAAGGTTTATTAAAAAAACCCAATTTGGATATATACTAACTGTGGAGGGTATCAAAGATTCGACACAGCCGAATTATTTGTTTTTCAATTAAATTTGAAATATCGTGTGACGCTTAACTTTAGATTGGATATTCGAATTCCTCGAATATTGTCGCAGAAATTCTTATTCGTATTCGCGAATATGTAAAATTGATATTCGTTACATCACTACGTCGTTCGTTAATTATTGTGTTCTATATGGTTATATTTTACACATATTATTGAACACAACAATTTACGAACGACGACTAGTCGTTACTACATATTTCAAAATTTAGCAGTATGTATTAAGAAATGTTTTAGTTAACCTGAAATTCCGACTTTCAATAAATACTTGAAGTTATGAGCTCAAATTTCTCTCAAAATCCTTTATCTACATTCCTGACAGGACTTTTTCTTAAATCTTAAAGACTTTTGGAATAAGAGGAAACGTTAGCTGCGTCTATTGAGCATTCCCAGATAATGCAAAACAATCAGGCATTTTTTGATATTTTATTTCGGAAATGAACGGATTGCTATTTGAAACCCGTTGTTATTTAAGGTTTACGTTCTCTATTTGCTTTTCAGTATGGTAATTCTAAAAAATATATTCCTTAATTATTCCCGTTCGTGTAAATTTCCAATTCTTGTGCAATATGTTTGTCTGTTCAAGAAATGCATTTTACGAGTTTTTAAAAAAAACGTTACCTGTATTTGGGATGTTAATTTTAAATTGTAAAAAAATAACTTTAAAATTAAAAATTATTTTAATTTAACGGTAATATGTAGTATATTTAACAACTTTAAAAGCGTTTTTAAGAAAAGCTCTATGATAGCTTTTTGTCTAAAGCAGCAATAGCTTCTACGAATAACTTTTGCATATACTGTTTGTAACAGTGCTGTAAACAACACAAATTATAACAGTATTAAAAGCATTTTGAAATGTTATTATCCCATTATTTTTATATTATTTTGCCTTAACTTATGCTATAAAAAATAGTACTAACAAACGTAACAGTAAAAACCGTTTAAACAACTCTGTTTCATTTACAATCACGTGGTTCTTTGTTATTGTGCTATTACATTATATTATTGAAACTGTAAACTGTACCGTTATTTATAAATAACTAGAATTAGTGCGATATAAAAGGGTTGTTCATAGAAAAACTTATACGTTTTATGGTTGTAAAAAAGGGGGAAAAATCATTTTAAAATAAATAAAATAAACTTTTTGTGAGACCTGTTGTGTGGTTTATTTTGCCTTTAAGTTCGCATGTGAACCCGCAAGTGTTTTTTTTATAAACTTAATGACTCAATATGCTCAAACAGATATGCTCAAACAGATAAGTGGCATTTATTTGCAAATAATGTTATTCTGAAATCAACACCACAACTAACAGGGGTGTGCTGGAAATCGAAAACGCAAATCGCAAGAATTTGGAAGTTGTCTTTAATACACTTTTAAACTAATTTTTATAAGTTTTGTATTAAAATTCTGTTCAAGAAAGATATTTGTATAATATTTGCATTAAAATTCTTTTATTACAGAAAACTTATTAAAAAACGACTTTTTAAATTCTTGAGTTTTGCGTTTTCAATTTCCATCACACTCCTGTAAGTATTTGCTTATAAATCCGCTCCCTACTTATTAAATGGATTTTCATTTAAGGATTATTTTGATAAAATCTTTCTGCCGTATTCATAAAAATATGTTTATTTATATTTAATATTTTAACAAGAATTTAAATTTGCTTTCTTTCAGGCTGCCACAACTTGTGACACCTCTTGGTAACTTTATAAATCCAGCAACAACCGAGAGTAATCTTTATCAATTTAGGACAAAAAAAAAATATTAGTTTTATAGAAAATTTAAGTTTTTAATTAAAAATGTTTTATCTAATATATTTCTATGTTGTATTTAAAGTTTTAAGTTAATTTCAATTAGTTTATTGGTACAATTGTATGTTTTTCCAATATATACATAACATTAGCGGTTTTTACCCTTGATAGTAAAGTACCCTTGTAAACATTGGTAATCATATTTATGTAGTTGAAGTACAACACTGCAACAACAAAGCTGTTCTGACCTCCTAAGAAAGAAAATAGCATCTCCATTTTAGCAGTTTTTAGATATTTAGCTTTTACTTTTTTTTCTTTCACGCCTTAAAATTTAATATTTTTGAAAAACCTTAAAAATGATTTAAAAATATGGGGCATTATTTGTAAAGCGGACAACCCAATAAAAACAAATTGGTGGGAATTCCTTCATATTTGGCATAACTATAGTTCTAGTAGATATATTTTATAGTTTATTTAATTTAAATTTTATAAGGGTGGGACTCAAAAATTTAAAGTTGAAAATATAAAACATATACATATGCATATAGTATATAGGAGACGTATAATAACATCGGCATTCAACAACGTCCCATCTTCGTTAACTGCGGAATTTTTTGGCTTTTTCATTTAATGAATCAGAAGTAGGGATGCAAACGTTTTCTAAACATCGATGTTTTGATTTACGATACATCGCTGTCAAAACTAAAAAACATCGACATCGTCCATTTAATATTTTTATTAATTTAATATTTTTTATAATATTTTTACCAATTTTAATTTTAATTTTTCAATTAAACCTTTTATTTAAAAATTTAAAAAAGTGCTTTTCAAAGCATATTTTAAACGCAAAATTTTAAATGTCGGTTTTTTATAAGATTTCTGTAATATGGGAATTTTATGAAAAATATTATACAAATATTTCTCTATTAAACAGAATTTTAAAACAAAAATTAAAAATATTTTATTAAAAGTGTATTAAAAACGACTTCCAAATTCTAGCGTTTTACAATTCCGTTTTCCAGCACACCCCTGATAGCCATACAAAGTACGTACATATGCATGTAAATCAACGATCATCACGCTATGCCCCCAGGGGCCGAGCACTTTTCGTGAATTTCACACACACAACACGAAGGTTAACGAAACGACAAAAAACAAAAACAAAACACATACCCAGCGGGAAAATGGAATTAATAGGAATCGAGAAAGTAATACATATATTGAATAATATTTGATTCCAGAATTCATTATTCTTAACACAGACCATGTCCTAGGATTGTAATAAATTATTTAAATGTATCCTGCGAATGAATTAAATAATTCATTCTTTAGAATAAATTATATTATTCATACATTCATAATAAGGATGAATAAATTTTAAATCTTCTGATAGTAAAGTATCCAATTTATAATCAAGCTTTTTCATAAAATTTAAGCATTCATCACATTTATCTGTAATTATACATTTAATAATAAAAACATAAAGTACTTACCTTTTTACTTTAAATAACTTTGACCGTACGCTTTCAAACACAAACTGCGACTAAAATAAAAATTATAAGTAGGCGACATAAAGGCAGAAAAAAATAACGGATTTTTATTAAGGAAATATGTACGTTAAGCAAAAGCACGAATAATTGTTACTAACAGAAACAATACATTACTTGTTCTGCAAATGTGGGAATATACGTGGTAATCAATGCATAATTTTTGTGTCTGATGAAATTACCTTCCCGATTCCAATGAATGCATTATTATTCTTTCGAAAATAATGCATTATTTTATTAATTATTTATGTAATCAATTCCTCATTTTCCCGCTGGGTAGTTACTGTCTCAAAAGAGTAAATTTATTTTGCTCTCTTTTCTAGAATTGGTGTTTTTCAATGCACACAATATGAACTCACCACTACATACACATTTTTAACTGTCTCTCTTTGTGGTGACCGCTGATGTAAATGCATGCATACTGTGCATCGCATAACTATATGTATGTATTAAGTTGGCTCAAGCAACTGTGCAAATACATAAAAATCATATTTGTAAAACCATATTGCACTTATGGAAACTTTCTGTTTAATTTTATGAATCTGTCAATTGCTTAAGCAAAATGCGAAGCTGATTGCACTTTGTTTTTGAATGCATTTGACAGGTTTTTTGTTAATTTTTGACAAAAGTTTATGCAAGCATATGTATGTTATAGTTGGGCCTTAAGATATTCAGTAGCAAAGTATAATTAAAGCAGTCCGTAAGTATAATTGCAAAGTAGATTTAAACATCAATGTATCGTGTTTTTTACCGATGTTTTTTAACATCGATGCTTATCGTGAAAACATCGGTGCCTTCAAACATCGATGTTTTTCAGAGCGATGTTGCATCCCTAATCAGAAGCAAAGGCAACAGTTTATTTTTGTCCAATGACAAATGAAGATGTCGAAGCTATAGCACAATCTTATGACTTTTACTATCTCAACTGCAGCTTTTAAAACCCTGATTGGTATAACTTTTAAACTAATAAATAATAAAAGTTTAACAATTTAATAAGTTCGCCGTAGGCTAATTTTGGTAAAAAGAAAATAAAAAAATTAGGTCGAAGTTAGAAATATTTTAATTTAAACTCGTTCTTTCCTGTCTTTTACGGTACAACATTGCAATAACCACATGTACGAGTGTAAAAAATTTGCATTACTTTTAAACTAATAGAGGTCCAATAATAAAAGTTTTACAATATAATAAGAACGCTAATATCGTTAAAAAAAATAAAAAAAAAATTTGGACTAAGTATGAAAAATTTTGACTTAAATTGGTCATTTTTTTAAATTATATAACTTTTTTTATTTTAAGATCAATCGATTTTTTTTGTTTGATACTAAGGAAAAAAGTCGTTAAAGCTTACAAGTCTTTCGTATTTAAAAAAAATACAAACCTGTCATGATAAGTTGTTATGGTTTTTTGAAAATTTTCAAACAATATTTAGACCAGGGAAGCATTTTCCTAAAATACTTAAGATTTTGTGGGATGGTGTAAAACGGCCTTTAGTGGCAGATTAGATTTTTTGTCTAGAAAATACGCCAAAAGTAATACATGTGACCATTTCGCTTAAAGTTTTTCAGTGATTTACAGTTGGAAATGTGTATTTTAAACTTAACACAAAAATCATAAACACATTCACGGCTCCGAATCTGCCCTTTTCTCAATTTTGGATTTTTGGCGCTTTTGACTTTCTTTCTTAGCAGGGCAGTGTAGTAAACACGTGTGTTGAATTTTCCGGAATAAAATAGTTGACGAAACTCTATCTCTCTCTTTCTCACTCTCAGCAGGTTCATTACTTAACAATACATACGAAAAAGACACTAACGCTTTGCAGTATAAATTTGTAATCGTATCGAATTTAATAAAAACGAGTTGTAAACTTAAAACAGAGAGTGAAAACCGCTATTGTTATAAACCTTTGAATCTTAAATCATATTAAATTATAATTTAAGTGGGGCACATACTTATGTTTAAATGTTTGGAACTCAAAATTAAAGCCTTATGGTGTTTTCTTTTCAACAAGAAGATGTGACATTTTATTTAAAAAAATGCAATTTCGTGTCTGTTTCTTAAACATTTTTCTCCCGAAAAGGATGAGTTTTTTAGAATAAAACAAGCCACCCTTTTCGGGAGCAAAATTTTTAAGAAACAGACATCAATTTCCATTTTTTTTAAATAAAATGTCACATTTTTTTGTAGAAAAGAAAACACCATTAGTTAAATTTAAGAATTTTGTAAATCAAATTATTCTTATTTATTTCAAAATGAATTGCCTTCACAAAATAATTAACATTAAGAAGTAAAATAAGTTTTTTTTTATGTATTTTACATAGATAATTAATATACTAAAAATGTTCTAGTATTAGCTTAAAGCTTCGTTCACAATAGGCAGAACATTTTCACTGGTGTTCATAATAGAGCAACAATTTTTTTCGCAACAACATATATTTTCAATTAAGAAAAAGTTTGCAAATTTTTCCCACAACAATATTATATACTACATATTTATTTTTATTTTTAAAACATTTTATTTAAATTTTCATTCAAAACTAAACAAAATTATTTTAAACGTCATTTATATTTTCATAGAAATTGTTGCTGAAGTAGAAGTATTCAACTTTTTAAAAAACTTAATTTATATTTTTGTTTAAAAAATTTAAGAAAATAGTTTGGGAAGAAATAAGATAGAAGAAAAAACGAAAATGTTGCTGCCATTGTGAACGAAGCTTAACTTTTCTAAATATTAACTGCCATTTTTACAGACGATTGTTAACTGAGGACTTAACTGTTACTTTTCCTGAGTCTGGTAATAAAATTTAAACTGAAGAAAAAGATATAAAAAATTTTTAATTAAAAAAATTCAGCATACATTACAATAAGAAGTAAGTACTTTTTAAATTCATTATTCAAGTAAAATATCACTACCTGAATGCTTGTCGAATACATATTATAGTTTTACTTCCTCTAACATAAGAATTTAGTTTTAATAATTTTAAACAATATTTCTTGCATGCATTTATTTTCATCGATTTAATTACATTGAAGTTAAAGAGATTAACCTTTTTTCCGCAGCTCTCTTTTACAGTAAGATATAGCCTTTGTCTTCTCTGTCTTTATATATATTAGAAAAAGATTTTATTTTCTCAATAGCGGTTTCAAAATTATTCCGAAATTCCCTAATTTCTATAAAGAAAAGAATAGAAAAGAAAATCATCTGTATCTTACGTGTTGTAAATTATAAGACAGAAACCTACCAATTCTATACCCACAAACTTTTATAGATTTCAAATGCTTTGGAAACTCTCGATGATTTATAATGAATTTCAAAAATAAATGATCGTTGTGCAGATATCGATTGTAACGTATCATTAAAATTAATTTTGGATTGTTTTTGAGTAGACTAAACCAAAAATCTTGTTCTATTTTAAAGTAACTATTTAAAGATATATTTATGAAAGATAAATTAATTTTCTTATTTTCGAACTCGCTTAACTCCTGCTCATAGATATCGCAATCGATTAGGTAATCTGAATATTCATCGTAGCCATGAATGTCTTGAAGTTTTGTAAGCGTAAAATATTTCAAAGTAGGATGTTTTAAAATGATCATTATTTTGGAAAACTTTATTTTTCTGCCAACTCTTATTATTAATTTCTTTAATGAAGTCAGGCTATATAAATTATTGATTAACAAAGATGTCGGTTCGGCTATTAACATCTGTAATTTTGGACAACTTGTAGCCACATAAATTGGAACTTGAGCGAAATTATCATGCCATACAAGAGAAATTAAGTTCTTCAAATTTTGGCCATCATTAATGTCAAACAGTTTCTTGAAATGATTTCGCTGGCAATTAATTACTATAAAATTTTCCAGTTCAGAGGCAACTTCAAAGTATTCGAATATTCCCATATATTCCGTATCTACTATAGAAAAAGTATTTAATTTCATAACACTTAGAATGGCTTTCAAATCACGCCATATCAAACCACTACAATTCTCCAAACTCAACGTTTTTAAAGTGGCAATTGCGGCAAAACTACTGATTTCAAAATTTTTCAATTTTAAATATTCCAATTGGCTGCTAGTTCTTGAAAGATTTTTAAAAAAGTCTTCATTAACTGAGATCAAAGCCCATGATTCCAAAACTAATTTCTTGAGATACTTAAAGTTGTTCAAGATTTTATTATTGAATATTCTAAAAATACGTTGGGATCGAAAGTAGCCAATGGTTAACTCTTCACAGCGATTTGTTATTACAGAATTCCTTCTTAAAGTTGAGCCAAATTCATTATTGTCTTCATCAATTAAAGAGAAATTTCGTATTTGTATTATTAGTTGGTTTACAATTAAATTACTTAATATTTTTTTCACATCATAAGATAATTCCTTATCGACGGTATCAAAAACGGCGATTTCTAGGAATTTTAAGCCGTTTATATTTTGTAGAGTGGTAATTTTTATATCTTCTCCTATGACCAAGGTCTTTTCATTACTATTGAAACAATTGTCCAAACAAATTCTCTCCAACTTTCGACAATTGCCATTCAAAAGTCTTAGATCTTTTTCAGTAATTATAAGATGTTTAAAACTTATAGTAGTAAGATTCCAAAATCTATGTCTGCTATCAAATGGAACTCCAAATTCTGTAGGATTGAAAATAAAAGATGTATTTTTCGTCACATCAGATTCCTCGTCTAGACGTTTATAATTAATCGTGGGTGAGTAGAGAGCTAATATTTTAACATTATTTGCTATCAATTGTAGAAAAGTATAAACATCTTTTCTGTTCAATATAGTCTTATCCTCCTTAACGCTTTCGAATCCAATTTCACTGTCCTCCCCGCAATTACTTGTGTTATTAGTCAACAACAATCCAAAATGTTGTGACATTTTGCACACTTCCACTTGTTTGTATTTGTTTTTCCATACAAATTCAACAATCACTGTGCGAAACTGAGAGCATACTTTGGTTAATTTTAGCAACTCTTCCAAATTTAAATATTGAAAAATTTCGTACAACACATCAACGTTTGATATAACTTTTTCCATTATTATTTTAAAACTTATTAGAGAAACTAATTACACAATAACAAATTGCAACTTTCTAATGTTTATATTTACAATATTGTGTCAGCTGAAAAAAAAAAAAACAGATGCGAATATGCGAGGGATGCCAGTTTAGCCTAGTTTACTGTAGCGATTGGCAACGCATATAATCAAATTGAAATTTAACGGATTTTATAATTTTAAATTTTTAAGTTGAAATTATATTTAATATTATACAGTGCGGGACATAAGTACTTGTATTTTTGATATATATTTTTCACCATATCTGAAGAGCTGAATTCATTACGAAAGAGTGACTGTGGCATTTTTTAAAGAAACCATATCGGTTTTTTCTTAATACGGTTATTCTAATGAGAATACATAGATAATGACGCTTGGCGTGGAAGCGGACCAAGCCAATTTTAAAGTCGACTTCTAGCCCAGTCAAGCACCACAAACTTCATTAAAAAATCTTTGCTATTTTCTGAGATACGAAGCTTTAAATATTATTTGCATTCAAAATCCACCTTCTGCTAAATTCTGTTGACCTGTAACTCCCAAAAAGTTTTTCAGGAAATTTTTAAATAATTTTAGCTCATTTAAGTCGGGTGAAATCTTTTTTTATTTTTTGCAAAATCTCTCACAAATAAGCAAGAATTTTAAACTGTAAGCGTTTTCTTTATAAGAAGGGCGTGGCTGTGGGCGGTAACAATAAATTTTATTTGAAAGCTGATTTTTCGCTCTATTGACAGCTGCAGTCGCTTTTCGGGAATCGTTAACAGTTTTTGAGCTTTGAATAAAAGAGTTGTGAGCGTTTTATGACCATCTTAAAAATTTGATGCAGCTAAACCATTTTACAGTTAGGTCAATATCTCGGCTAAGGCCGCTCGTATTGTAACAAAATTTAACGCAGCGGTAAAGGGGAAAATGGGCAATAATCCTGGAAGACCAGAATTATTTTGGGTCTATAAGCCTTGAAGCTACAAGCATGTTTTTCTAAAAAACGCTCATTTTAATAAGTGGGCGTGGCCGTGGGCGGACGAATACATATACATTCGAAAGAAGACTTTGAACACAGTCGGGTATCACAACTTTCATTTAAAAATCTTTGCTAGTTTCTGAGATACGAAGCTTTAAATATTATTTGCATTCAAAATCCACCTTCTGCTGAATTCTGTTGACCTGTTACTCCCAAAAAATTTTTCATGAAAATTTTAAATAATTTTAGCTCATTTAAGTCGGGTGAAATCTTTTTTTGTTTTTTGCAAAATCTCTCACAAATAGGCAAGAATTTTAAACTGTAAGCGTTTTCTTCATAAGAAGGCGTGGCTGTGGGCGGTAACAATAAATTTTATTTGAAAGCTGATTTTTCGCTCTATTGACAGCTGCAGTCGCTTTTCGGGAATCGTTAACAGTTTTTGAGCTTTGAATAAAAGAGTTGTGAGCGTTTTATGACCATCTTAAAAATTTGATGCAGCTAAACCATTTTACAGTTAGGTCAATATCTCGGCTAAGGACGCTCGTATTGTAACAAAATTTAACGCAGCGGTAAAGGGGAAAATGGGCAATAATCCTGGAAGACCAGAATTATTTTGGGTCTATAAGCCTTAAAGCTGTAAGCATGTTTTTCTAAAAAACGCTCATTTTAATAAGTGGGCGTGGCCGTGGGCGGACGAATACATATACATTCGAAAGAAGACTTTGAACACAGTCGGGTATCACAACTTTCATTTAAAAATCTTTGCTAGTTTCTGAGATACGAAGCTTTAAATATTATTTGCATTCAAAATCCACCTTCTGCTGAATTCTGTTGACCTGTTACTCCCAAAAAATTTTTCATGAAAATTTTAAATAATTTTAGCTCATTTAAGTCGGGTGAAATCTTTTTTTGTTTTTTGCAAAATCTCTCACAAATAGGCAAGAATTTTAAACTGTAAGCGTTTTCTTCATAAGAAGGCGTGGCTGTGGGCGGTAACAATAAATTTTATTCGAAAGCTGATTTTTCGCTCTATTGACAGCTGCAGTCGCTTTTCGGGAATCGTTAACAGTTTTTGAGCTTTGAATAAAAGAGTTGTGAGCGTTTTATGACCATCTTAAAAATTTGATGCAGCTAAACCATTTTACAGTTAGGTCAATATCTCGGCTAAGGCCGCTCGTATTGTAACAAAATTTAACGCAGCGGTAAAGGGGAAAATGGGCAATAATCCTGGAAGACCAGAATTATTTTGGGTCTATAAGCCTTGAAGCTACAAGCATGTTTTTCTAAAAAACGCTCATTATAATAAGTGGGCGTGGCCGTGGGCGTGGCCGTGGGCGGACGAATACATATACATTCGAAAGAAGACTTTGAACACAGTCGGGTATCACAACTTTCATTTAAAAATCTTTGCTAGTTTCTGAGATACGAAGCTTTAAATATTATTTGCATTCAAAATACACCTTCTGCTGAATTCTGTTGACCTGTTACTCCCAAAAAATTTTTCATGAAAATTTTAAATAATTTTAGCTCATTTAAGTCGGGTGAAATCTTTTTTTGTTTTTTGCAAAATCTCTCACAAATAGGCAAGAATTTTAAACTGTAAGCGTTTTCTTCATAAGAAGGCGTGGCTGTGGGCGGTAACAATAAATTTTATTCGAAAGCTGATTTTTCGCTCTATTGACAGCTGCAGTCGCTTTTCGGGAATCGTTAACAGTTTTTGAGCTTTGAATAAAAGAGTTGTGAGCGTTTTATGACCATCTTAAAAATTTGATGCAGCTAAACCATTTTGCAGTTAGGTCAATATCTCGGCTAAGGCCGCTCGTATTGTAACAAAATTTAACGCAGCGGTAAAGGGGAAAATGGGCAATAATCCTGGAAGACCAGAATTATTTTGGGTCTATAAGCCTTGAAGCTACAAGCATGTTTTTCTAAAAAACGCTCATTATAATAAGTGGGCGTGGCCGTGGGCGGACGAATACATATACATTCGAAAGAAGACTTTGAACACAGTCGGGTATCACAACTTTCATTTAAAAATCTTTGCTAGTTTCTGAGATACGAAGCTTTAAATATTATTTGCATTCAAAATACACCTTCTGCTGAATTCTGTTGACCTGTTACTCCCAAAAAATTTTTCATGAAAATTTTAAATAATTTTAGCTCATTTAAGTCGGGTGAAATCTTTTTTTGTTTTTTGCAAAATCTCTCACAAATAGGCAAGAATTTTAAACTGTAAGCGTTTTCTTCATAAGAAGGCGTGGCTGTGGGCGGTAACAATAAATTTTATTCGAAAGCTGATTTTTCGCTCTATTGACAGCTGCAGTCGCTTTTCGGGAATCGTTAACAGTTTTTGAGCTTTGAATAAAAGAGTTGTGAGCGTTTTATGACCATCTTAAAAATTTGATGCAGCTAAACCATTTTACAGTTAGGTCAATATCTCGGCTAAGGCCGCTCGTATTGTAACAAAATTTAACGCAGCGGTAAAGGGGAAAATGGGCAATAATCCTGGAAGACCAGAATTATTTTGGGTCTATAAGCCTTGAAGCTACAAGCATGTTTTTCTAAAAAACGCTCATTTTAATAAGTGGGCGTGGCCGTGGGCGGACGAATACATATACATTCGAAAGAAGACTTTGAACACAGTCGGGTATCACAACTTTCATTTAAAAATCTTTGCTAGTTTCTGAGATACGAAGCTTTAAATATTATTTGCATTCAAAATCCACCTTCTGCTGAATTCTGTTGACCTGTTACTCCCAAAAAATTTTTCATGAAAATTTTAAATAATTTTAGCTCATTTAAGTCGGGTGAAATCTTTTTTTGTTTTTTGCAAAATCTCTCACAAATAGGCAAGAATTTTAAACTGTAAGCGTTTTCTTCATAAGAAGGCGTGGCTGTGGGCGGTAACAATAAATTTTATTCGAAAGCTGATTTTTCGCTCTATTGACAGCTGCAGTCGCTTTTCGGGAATCGTTAACAGTTTTTGAGCTTTGAATAAAAGAGTTGTGAGCGTTTTATGACCATCTTAAAAATTTGATGCAGCTAAACCATTTTACAGTTAGGTCAATATCTCGGCTAAGGCCGCTCGTATTGTAACAAAATTTAACGCAGCGGTAAAGGGGAAAATGGGCAATAATCCTGGAAGACCAGAATTATTTTGGGTCTATAAGCCTTGAAGCTACAAGCATGTTTTTCTAAAAAACGCTCATTTTAATAAGTGGGCGTGGCCGTGGGCGGACGAATACATATACATTCGAAAGAAGACTTTGAACCCAGTCGGGTATCACAACTTTCATTAAAAAATCTTTGCTAGTTTCTGAGATACGAAGCTTTAAATATTATTTGCATTCAAAATCCACCTTCTGCTGAATTCTGTTGACCTGTTACTCCCAAAAAATTTTTCATGAAAATTTTAAATAATTTTAGCTCATTTAAGTCGGGTGAAATCTTTTTTTGTTTTTTGCAAAATCTCTCACAAATAGGCAAGAATTTTAAACTGTAAGCGTTTTCTTCATAAGAAGGCGTGGCTGTGGGCGGTAACAATAAATTTTATTTGAAAGCTGATTTTTCGCTCTATTGACAGCTGCAGTCGCTTTTCGGGAATCGTTAACAGTTTTTGAGCTTTGAATAAAAGAGTTGTGAGCGTTTTATGACCATCTTAAAAATTTGATGCAGCTAAACCATTTTACAGTTAGGTCAATATCTCGGCTAAGGCCGCTCGTATTGTAACAAAATTTAACGCAGCGGTAAAGGGGAAAATGGGCAATAATCCTGGAAGACCAGAATTATTTTGGGTCTATAAGCCTTAAAGCTGTAAGCATGTTTTTCTAAAAAACGCTCATTTTAATAAGTGGGCGTGGCCGTGGGCGGACGAATACATATACATTCGAAAGAAGACTTTGAACACAGTCGGGTATCACAACTTTCATTTAAAAATCTTTGCTAGTTTCTGAGATACGAAGCTTTAAATATTATTTGCATTCAAAATCCACCTTCTGCTGAATTCTGTTGACCTGTTACTCCCAAAAAATTTTTCATGAAAATTTTAAATAATTTTAGCTCATTTAAGTCGGGTGAAATCTTTTTTTGTTTTTTGCAAAATCTCTCACAAATAGGCAAGAATTTTAAACTGTAAGCGTTTTCTTCATAAGAAGGCGTGGCTGTGGGCGGTAACAATAAATTTTATTCGAAAGCTGATTTTTCGCTCTATTGACAGCTGCAGTCGCTTTTCGGGAATCGTTAACAGTTTTTGAGCTTTGAATAAAAGAGTTGTGAGCGTTTTATGACCATCTTAAAAATTTGATGCAGCTAAACCATTTTACAGTTAGGTCAATATCTCGGCTAAGGCCGCTCGTATTGTAACAAAATTTAACGCAGCGGTAAAGGGGAAAATGGGCAATAATCCTGGAAGACCAGAATTATTTTGGGTCTATAAGCCTTGAAGCTACAAGCATGTTTTTCTAAAAAACGCTCATTATAATAAGTGGGCGTGGCCGTGGGCGTGGCCGTGGGCGGACGAATACATATACATTCGAAAGAAGACTTTGAACACAGTCGGGTATCACAACTTTCATTTAAAAATCTTTGCTAGTTTCTGAGATACGAAGCTTTAAATATTATTTGCATTCAAAATACACCTTCTGCTGAATTCTGTTGACCTGTTACTCCCAAAAAATTTTTCATGAAAATTTTAAATAATTTTAGCTCATTTAAGTCGGGTGAAATCTTTTTTTGTTTTTTGCAAAATCTCTCACAAATAGGCAAGAATTTTAAACTGTAAGCGTTTTCTTCATAAGAAGGCGTGGCTGTGGGCGGTAACAATAAATTTTATTCGAAAGCTGATTTTTCGCTCTATTGACAGCTGCAGTCGCTTTTCGGGAATCGTTAACAGTTTTTGAGCTTTGAATAAAAGAGTTGTGAGCGTTTTATGACCATCTTAAAAATTTGATGCAGCTAAACCATTTTGCAGTTAGGTCAATATCTCGGCTAAGGCCGCTCGTATTGTAACAAAATTTAACGCAGCGGTAAAGGGGAAAATGGGCAATAATCCTGGAAGACCAGAATTATTTTGGGTCTATAAGCCTTGAAGCTACAAGCATGTTTTTCTAAAAAACGCTCATTTTAATAAGTGGGCGTGGCCGTGGGCGGACGAATACATATACATTCGAAAGAAGACTTTGAACACAGTCGGGTATCACAACTTTCATTTAAAAATCTTTGCTAGTTTCTGAGATACGAAGCTTTAAATATTATTTGCATTCAAAATCCACCTTCTGCTGAATTCTGTTGACCTGTTACTCCCAAAAAATGTTTCATGAAAATTTTAAATAATTTTAGCTCATTTAAGTCGGGTGAAATCTTTTTTTGTTTTTTGCAAAATCTCTCACAAATAGGCAAGAATTTTAAACTGTAAGCGTTTTCTTCATAAGAAGGCGTGGCTGTGGGCGGTAACAATAAATTTTATTCGAAAGCTGATTTTTCGCTCTATTGACAGCTGCAGTCGCTTTTCGGGAATCGTTAACAGTTTTTGAGCTTTGAATAAAAGAGTTGTGAGCGTTTTATGACCATCTTAAAAATTTGATGCAGCTAAACCATTTTACAGTTAGGTCAATATCTCGGCTAAGGCCGCTCGTATTGTAACAAAATTTAACGCAGCGGTAAAGGGGAAAATGGGCAATAATCCTGGAAGACCAGAATTATTTTGGGTCTATAAGCCTTGAAGCTACAAGCATGTTTTTCTAAAAAACGCTCATTTTAATAAGTGGGCGTGGCCGTGGGCGGACGAATACATATACATTCGAAAGAAGACTTTGAACCCAGTCGGGTATCACAACTTTCATTAAAAAATCTTTGCTAGTTTCTGAGATACGAAGCTTTAAATATTATTTGCATTCAAAATCCACCTTCTGCTGAATTCTGTTGACCTGTTACTCCCAAAAAATTTTTCATGAAAATTTTAAATAATTTTAGCTCATTTAAGTCGGGTGAAATCTTTTTTTGTTTTTTGCAAAATCTCTCACAAATAGGCAAGAATTTTAAACTGTAAGCGTTTTCTTCATAAGAAGGCGTGGCTGTGGGCGGTAACAATAAATTTTATTTGAAAGCTGATTTTTCGCTCTATTGACAGCTGCAGTCGCTTTTCGGGAATCGTTAACAGTTTTTGAGCTTTGAATAAAAGAGTTGTGAGCGTTTTATGACCATCTTAAAAATTTGATGCAGCTAAACCATTTTACAGTTAGGTCAATATCTCGGCTAAGGCCGCTCGTATTGTAACAAAATTTAACGCAGCGGTAAAGGGGAAAATGGGCAATAATCCTGGAAGACCAGAATTATTTTGGGTCTATAAGCCTTAAAGCTGTAAGCATGTTTTTCTAAAAAACGCTCATTTTAATAAGTGGGCGTGGCCGTGGGCGGACGAATACATATACATTCGAAAGAAGACTTTGAACACAGTCGGGTATCACAACTTTCATTTAAAAATCTTTGCTAGTTTCTGAGATACGAAGCTTTAAATATTATTTGCATTCAAAATCCACCTTCTGCTGAATTCTGTTGACCTGTTACTCCCAAAAAATTTTTCATGAAAATTTTAAATAATTTTAGCTCATTTAAGTCGGGTGAAATCTTTTTTTGTTTTTTGCAAAATCTCTCACAAATAGGCAAGAATTTTAAACTGTAAGCGTTTTCTTCATAAGAAGGCGTGGCTGTGGGCGGTAACAATAAATTTTATTTGAAAGCTGATTTTTCGCTCTATTGACAGCTGCAGTCGCTTTTCGGGAATCGTTAACAGTTTTTGAGCTTTGAATAAAAGAGTTGTGAGCGTTTTATGACCATCTTAAAAATTTGATGCAGCTAAACCATTTTACAGTTAGGTCAATATCTCGGCTAAGGCCGCTCGTATTGTAACAAAATTTAACGCAGCGGTAAAGGGGAAAATGGGCAATAATCCTGGAAGACCAGAATTATTTTGGGTCTATAAGCCTTGAAGCTACAAGCATGTTTTTCTAAAAAACGCTCATTATAATAAGTGGGCGTGGCCGTGGGCGGACGAATACATATACATTCGAAAGAAGACTTTGAACACAGTCGGGTATCACAACTTTCATTTAAAAATCTTTGCTAGTTTCTGAGATACGAAGCTTTAAATATTATTTGCATTCAAAATACACCTTCTGCTGAATTCTGTTGACCTGTTACTCCCAAAAAATTTTTCATGAAAATTTTAAATAATTTTAGCTCATTTAAGTCGGGTGAAATCTTTTTTTGTTTTTTGCAAAATCTCTCACAAATAGGCAAGAATTTTAAACTGTAAGCGTTTTCTTCATAAGAAGGCGTGGCTGTGGGCGGTAACAATAAATTTTATTCGAAAGCTGATTTTTCGCTCTATTGACAGCTGCAGTCGCTTTTCGGGAATCGTTAACAGTTTTTGAGCTTTGAATAAAAGAGTTGTGAGCGTTTTATGACCATCTTAAAAATTTGATGCAGCTAAACCATTTTACAGTTAGGTCAATATCTCGGCTAAGGCCGCTCGTATTGTAACAAAATTTAACGCAGCGGTAAAGGGGAAAATGGGCAATAATCCTGGAAGACCAGAATTATTTTGGGTCTATAAGCCTTGAAGCTACAAGCATGTTTTTCTAAAAAACGCTCATTTTAATAAGTGGGCGTGGCCGTGGGCGGACGAATACATATACATTCGAAAGAAGACTTTGAACACAGTCGGGTATCACAACTTTCATTTAAAAATCTTTGCTAGTTTCTGAGATACGAAGCTTTAAATATTATTTGCATTCAAAATCCACCTTCTGCTGAATTCTGTTGACCTGTTACTCCCAAAAAATTTTTCATGAAAATTTTAAATAATTTTAGCTCATTTAAGTCGGGTGAAATCTTTTTTTGTTTTTTGCAAAATCTCTCACAAATAGGCAAGAATTTTAAACTGTAAGCGTTTTCTTCATAAGAAGGCGTGGCTGTGGGCGGTAACAATAAATTTTATTCGAAAGCTGATTTTTCGCTCTATTGACAGCTGCAGTCGCTTTTCGGGAATCGTTAACAGTTTTTGAGCTTTGAATAAAAGAGTTGTGAGCGTTTTATGACCATCTTAAAAATTTGATGCAGCTAAACCATTTTACAGTTAGGTCAATATCTCGGCTAAGGCCGCTCGTATTGTAACAAAATTTAACGCAGCGGTAAAGGGGAAAATGGGCAATAATCCTGGAAGACCAGAATTATTTTGGGTCTATAAGCCTTGAAGCTACAAGCATGTTTTTCTAAAAAACGCTCATTTTAATAAGTGGGCGTGGCCGTGGGCGGACGAATACATATACATTCGAAAGAAGACTTTGAACCCAGTCGGGTATCACAACTTTCATTAAAAAATCTTTGCTAGTTTCTGAGATACGAAGCTTTAAATATTATTTGCATTCAAAATCCACCTTCTGCTGAATTCTGTTGACCTGTTACTCCCAAAAAATTTTTCATGAAAATTTTAAATAATTTTAGCTCATTTAAGTCGGGTGAAATCTTTTTTTGTTTTTTGCAAAATCTCTCACAAATAGGCAAGAATTTTAAACTGTAAGCGTTTTCTTCATAAGAAGGCGTGGCTGTGGGCGGTAACAATAAATTTTATTTGAAAGCTGATTTTTCGCTCTATTGACAGCTGCAGTCGCTTTTCGGGAATCGTTAACAGTTTTTGAGCTTTGAATAAAAGAGTTGTGAGCGTTTTATGACCATCTTAAAAATTTGATGCAGCTAAACCATTTTACAGTTAGGTCAATATCTCGGCTAAGGCCGCTCGTATTGTAACAAAATTTAACGCAGCGGTAAAGGGGAAAATGGGCAATAATCCTGGAAGACCAGAATTATTTTGGGTCTATAAGCCTTAAAGCTGTAAGCATGTTTTTCTAAAAAACGCTCATTTTAATAAGTGGGCGTGGCCGTGGGCGGACGAATACATATACATTCGAAAGAAGACTTTGAACACAGTCGGGTATCACAACTTTCATTTAAAAATCTTTGCTAGTTTCTGAGATACGAAGCTTTAAATATTATTTGCATTCAAAATCCACCTTCTGCTGAATTCTGTTGACCTGTTACTCCCAAAAAATTTTTCATGAAAATTTTAAATAATTTTAGCTCATTTAAGTCGGGTGAAATCTTTTTTTGTTTTTTGCAAAATCTCTCACAAATAGGCAAGAATTTTAAACTGTAAGCGTTTTCTTCATAAGAAGGCGTGGCTGTGGGCGGTAACAATAAATTTTATTCGAAAGCTGATTTTTCGCTCTATTGACAGCTGCAGTCGCTTTTCGGGAATCGTTAACAGTTTTTGAGCTTTGAATAAAAGAGTTGTGAGCGTTTTATGACCATCTTAAAAATTTGATGCAGCTAAACCATTTTACAGTTAGGTCAATATCTCGGCTAAGGCCGCTCGTATTGTAACAAAATTTAACGCAGCGGTAAAGGGGAAAATGGGCAATAATCCTGGAAGACCAGAATTATTTTGGGTCTATAAGCCTTGAAGCTACAAGCATGTTTTTCTAAAAAACGCTCATTATAATAAGTGGGCGTGGCCGTGGGCGTGGCCGTGGGCGGACGAATACATATACATTCGAAAGAAGACTTTGAACACAGTCGGGTATCACAACTTTCATTTAAAAATCTTTGCTAGTTTCTGAGATACGAAGCTTTAAATATTATTTGCATTCAAAATACACCTTCTGCTGAATTCTGTTGACCTGTTACTCCCAAAAAATTTTTCATGAAAATTTTAAATAATTTTAGCTCATTTAAGTCGGGTGAAATCTTTTTTTGTTTTTTGCAAAATCTCTCACAAATAGGCAAGAATTTTAAACTGTAAGCGTTTTCTTCATAAGAAGGCGTGGCTGTGGGCGGTAACAATAAATTTTATTCGAAAGCTGATTTTTCGCTCTATTGACAGCTGCAGTCGCTTTTCGGGAATCGTTAACAGTTTTTGAGCTTTGAATAAAAGAGTTGTGAGCGTTTTATGACCATCTTAAAAATTTGATGCAGCTAAACCATTTTGCAGTTAGGTCAATATCTCGGCTAAGGCCGCTCGTATTGTAACAAAATTTAACGCAGCGGTAAAGGGGAAAATGGGCAATAATCCTGGAAGACCAGAATTATTTTGGGTCTATAAGCCTTGAAGCTACAAGCATGTTTTTCTAAAAAACGCTCATTTTAATAAGTGGGCGTGGCCGTGGGCGGACGAATACATATACATTCGAAAGAAGACTTTGAACACAGTCGGGTATCACAACTTTCATTTAAAAATCTTTGCTAGTTTCTGAGATACGAAGCTTTAAATATTATTTGCATTCAAAATCCACCTTCTGCTGAATTCTGTTGACCTGTTACTCCCAAAAAATGTTTCATGAAAATTTTAAATAATTTTAGCTCATTTAAGTCGGGTGAAATCTTTTTTTGTTTTTTGCAAAATCTCTCACAAATAGGCAAGAATTTTAAACTGTAAGCGTTTTCTTCATAAGAAGGCGTGGCTGTGGGCGGTAACAATAAATTTTATTCGAAAGCTGATTTTTCGCTCTATTGACAGCTGCAGTCGCTTTTCGGGAATCGTTAACAGTTTTTGAGCTTTGAATAAAAGAGTTGTGAGCGTTTTATGACCATCTTAAAAATTTGATGCAGCTAAACCATTTTACAGTTAGGTCAATATCTCGGCTAAGGCCGCTCGTATTGTAACAAAATTTAACGCAGCGGTAAAGGGGAAAATGGGCAATAATCCTGGAAGACCAGAATTATTTTGGGTCTATAAGCCTTGAAGCTACAAGCATGTTTTTCTAAAAAACGCTCATTTTAATAAGTGGGCGTGGCCGTGGGCGGACGAATACATATACATTCGAAAGAAGACTTTGAACCCAGTCGGGTATCACAACTTTCATTAAAAAATCTTTGCTAGTTTCTGAGATACGAAGCTTTAAATATTATTTGCATTCAAAATCCACCTTCTGCTGAATTCTGTTGACCTGTTACTCCCAAAAAATTTTTCATGAAAATTTTAAATAATTTTAGCTCATTTAAGTCGGGTGAAATCTTTTTTTGTTTTTTGCAAAATCTCTCACAAATAGGCAAGAATTTTAAACTGTAAGCGTTTTCTTCATAAGAAGGCGTGGCTGTGGGCGGTAACAATAAATTTTATTTGAAAGCTGATTTTTCGCTCTATTGACAGCTGCAGTCGCTTTTCGGGAATCGTTAACAGTTTTTGAGCTTTGAATAAAAGAGTTGTGAGCGTTTTATGACCATCTTAAAAATTTGATGCAGCTAAACCATTTTACAGTTAGGTCAATATCTCGGCTAAGGCCGCTCGTATTGTAACAAAATTTAACGCAGCGGTAAAGGGGAAAATGGGCAATAATCCTGGAAGACCAGAATTATTTTGGGTCTATAAGCCTTAAAGCTGTAAGCATGTTTTTCTAAAAAACGCTCATTTTAATAAGTGGGCGTGGCCGTGGGCGGACGAATACATATACATTCGAAAGAAGACTTTGAACACAGTCGGGTATCACAACTTTCATTTAAAAATCTTTGCTAGTTTCTGAGATACGAAGCTTTAAATATTATTTGCATTCAAAATCCACCTTCTGCTGAATTCTGTTGACCTGTTACTCCCAAAAAATTTTTCATGAAAATTTTAAATAATTTTAGCTCATTTAAGTCGGGTGAAATCTTTTTTTGTTTTTTGCAAAATCTCTCACAAATAGGCAAGAATTTTAAACTGTAAGCGTTTTCTTCATAAGAAGGCGTGGCTGTGGGCGGTAACAATAAATTTTATTTGAAAGCTGATTTTTCGCTCTATTGACAGCTGCAGTCGCTTTTCGGGAATCGTTAACAGTTTTTGAGCTTTGAATAAAAGAGTTGTGAGCGTTTTATGACCATCTTAAAAATTTGATGCAGCTAAACCATTTTACAGTTAGGTCAATATCTCGGCTAAGGCCGCTCGTATTGTAACAAAATTTAACGCAGCGGTAAAGGGGAAAATGGGCAATAATCCTGGAAGACCAGAATTATTTTGGGTCTATAAGCCTTGAAGCTACAAGCATGTTTTTCTAAAAAACGCTCATTATAATAAGTGGGCGTGGCCGTGGGCGGACGAATACATATACATTCGAAAGAAGACTTTGAACACAGTCGGGTATCACAACTTTCATTTAAAAATCTTTGCTAGTTTCTGAGATACGAAGCTTTAAATATTATTTGCATTCAAAATCCACCTTCTGCTAAATTCTGTTGACCTGTTACTCCCAAAAAATTTTTCATGAAAATTTTAAATAATTTTAGCTCATTTAAGTCGGGTGAAATCTTTTTTTGTTTTTTGCAAAATCTCTCACAAATAGGCAAGAATTTTAAACTGTAAGCGTTTTCTTCATAAGAAGGCGTGGCTGTGGGCGGTAACAATAAATTTTATTCGAAAGCTGATTTTTCGCTCTATTGACAGCTGCAGTCGCTTTTCGGGAATCGTTAACAGTTTTTGAGCTTTGAATAAAAGAGTTGTGAGCGTTTTATGACCATCTTAAAAATTTGATGCAGCTAAACCATTTTACAGTTAGGTCAATATCTCGGCTAAGGCCGCTCGTATTGTAACAAAATTTAACGCAGCGGTAAAGGGGAAAATGGGCAATAATCCTGGAAGACCAGAATTATTTTGGGTCTATAAGCCTTAAAGCTGTAAGCATGTTTTTCTAAAAAACGCTCATTTTAATAAGTGGGCGTGGCCGTGGGCGGACGAATACATATACATTCGAAAGAAGACTTTGAACCCAGTCGGGTATCACAACTTTCATTTAAAAATCTTTGCTAGTTTCTGAGATACGAAGCTTTAAATATGATTTGCATTCAAAATCCACCTTCTGCTAAATTCTGTTGACCTGTTACTCCCAAAATATTTTTCATGAAAATTTTAAATAATTTTAGCTCATTTAAGTCGGGTGAAAGAAATCTTTTTTTGTTTTTTGCAAAATCTCTCACAAATAGGCAAGAATTTTAAACTGTAAGCGTTTTCTTCATAAGAAGGCGTGGCTGTGGGCGGTAACAATAAATTTTATTTGAAAGCTGATTTTTCGCTCTAGTGACAGCTGCAGTCGCTTTTCGGGAATCGTTAACAGTTTTTGAGCTTTGAATAAAAGAGTTGTGAGCGTTTTATGACCATCTTAAAAATTTGATGCAGCTAAACCATTTTACAGTTAGGTCAATATCTCGGCTAAGGCCGCTCGTATTGTAACAAAATTTAACGCAGCGGTAAAGGGGAAAATGGGCAATAATCCTAGAAGACCAGAATTATTTTGGGTCTATAAGCCTTAAAGCTGCAAGCATGTTTTTCTAAAAAACGCTCATTTTAATAAGTGGGCGTGGCCGTGGGCGGACGAATACATATACATTCGAAAGAAGACTTTGAACCCAGTCGGGTATCAAAACTTTCATTTAAAAATCTTTGCTAGTTTCTGAGATACGAAGCTTTAAATATTATTTGCATTCAAAATCCACCTTCTGCTGAATTCTGTTGACCTGTTACTCCCAAAAAATTTTTCATGAAAATTTTAAATAATTTTAGCTCATTTAAGTCGGGTGAAATCTTTTTTTGTTTTTTGCAAAATCTCTCACAAATAGGCAAGAATTTTAAACTGTAAGCGTTTTCTTCATAAGAAGGCGTGGCTGTGGTCGGTAACAATAAATTTTATTCGAAAGCTGATTTTTCGCTCTATTGACAGCTGCAGTCGCTTTTAGGGAATCGTTAGCAGTTTTTGAGCTTTGAATAAAAGAGTTGTGAGCGTTTTATGACCATCTTTAAAATTTGATGCAGCTAAACTATTTTACAGTTAGGTCAATATTTCGGCTAAGGGCGCTCGTATTGTAACAAAATTTAACGCAGCGGTAAAGGGGAAAATGGGCAATAATCCTGGAAGACCAGAATTATTTTGGGTCTATAAGCCTTGAAGCTACAAGCATGTTTTTCTAAAAAACGCTCATTTTAATAAGTGGGCGTGGCCGTGGGCGGACGAATACATATACATTCGAAAGAAGACTTTGAACCCAGTCGTGTATCACAACTTTCATTTAAAAATCTTTGCTAGTTTCTGAGATACGAAGCTTTAAATATTATTTGCATTCAAAATCCACCTTCTGCTAAATTCTGTTGACCTGTTACTCCCAAAAAATTTTTCATGAAAATTTTAAATAATTTTAGCTCATTTAAGTCGGGTGAAATCTTTTTTTGTTTTTTGCAAAATCTCTCACAAATAGGCAAGAATTTTAAACTGTAAGCGTTTTCTTCATAAGAAGGCGTGGCTGTGGGCGGTAACAATAAATTTTATTCGAAAGCTGATTTTTCGCTCTATTGACAGCTGCAGTCGGTTTTAGGGAATCGTTAGCAGTTTTTGAGCTTTGAATAAAAGAGTTGTGAGCGTTTTATGACCATCTTAAAAATTTGATGCAGCTAAACCATTTTACAGTTAGGTCAATATCTCGGCTAAGGCCGCTCGTATTGTAACAAAATTTAACGCAGCGGTAAAGGGGAAAATGGGCAATAATCCTGGAAGACCAGAATTATTTTGGGTCTATAAGCCTTAAAGCTGCAAGCGTGTTTTTCTAAAAAACGCTCATTTTAATAAGTGGGCGTGGCCGTGGGCGGACGAATACATATACATTCGAAAGAAGACTTTGAACCCAGTCGGGTATCACAACTTTCATTAAAAAATCTTTGCTAGTTTCTGAGATACGAAGCTTTAAATATTATTTGCATTCAAAATCCACCTTCTGCTGAATTCTGTTGACCTGTTACTCCCAAAAAATTTTTCATGAAAATTTTAAATAATTTTAGCTCATTTAAGTCGGGTGAAATCTTTTTTTGTTTTTTGCAAAATCTCTCACAAATAGGCAAGAATTTTAAACTGTAAGCGTTTTCTTCATAAGAAGGCGTGGCTGTGGGCGGTAACAATAAATTTTATTTGAAAGCTGATTTTTCGCTCTATTGACAGCTGCAGTCGCTTTTCGGGAATCGTTAACAGTTTTTGAGCTTTGAATAAAAGAGTTGTGAGCGTTTTATGACCATCTTAAAAATTTGATGCAGCTAAACCATTTTACAGTTAGGTCAATATCTCGGCTAAGGCCGCTCGTATTGTAACAAAATTTAACGCAGCGGTAAAGGGGAAAATGGGCAATAATCCTGGAAGACCAGAATTATTTTGGGTCTATAAGCCTTAAAGCTGTAAGCATGTTTTTCTAAAAAACGCTCATTTTAATAAGTGGGCGTGGCCGTGGGCGGACGAATACATATACATTCGAAAGAAGACTTTGAACACAGTCGGGTATCACAACTTTCATTTAAAAATCTTTGCTAGTTTCTGAGATACGAAGCTTTAAATATTATTTGCATTCAAAATCCACCTTCTGCTAAATTCTGTTGACCTGTTACTCCCAAAAAATTTTTCATGAAAATTTTAAATAATTTTAGCTCATTTAAGTCGGGTGAAATCTTTTTTTGTTTTTTGCAAAATCTCTCACAAATAGGCAAGAATTTTAAACTGTAAGCGTTTTCTTCATAAGAAGGCGTGGCTGTGGGCGGTAACAATAAATTTTATTCGAAAGCTGATTTTTCGCTCTATTGACAGCTGCAGTCGGTTTTAGGGAATCGTTAGCAGTTTTTGAGCTTTGAATAAAAGAGTTGTGAGCGTTTTATGACCATCTTAAAAATTTGATGCAGCTAAACCATTTTACAGTTAAGTCAATATCTCGGCTAAGGCCGCTCGTATTGTAACAAAATTTAACGCAGCGGTAAAGGGGAAAATGGGCAATAATCCTGGAAGACCAGAATTATTTTGGGTCTATAAGCCTTAAAGCTGCAAGCGTGTTTTTCTAAAAATCGCTCATTTTAATAAGTGGGCGTGGCCGTGGGCGGACGAATACATATACATTCGAAAGAAGACTTTGAACCCAGTCGGGTATCACAACTTTCATTTAAAAATCTTTGCTAGTTTCTGAGATACGAAGCTTTAAATATTATTTGCATTCAAAATCCACCTTCTGCTGAATTCTGTTGACCTGTTACTCCCAAAAAATTTTTCATGAAAATTTTAAATAATTTTAGCTCATTTAAGTCGGGTGAAATCTTTTTTTGTTTTTTGCAAAATCTCTCACAAATAGGCAAGAATTTTAAACTGTAAGCGTTTTCTTCATAAGAAGGCGTCGCTGTGGGCGGTAACAATAAATTTTATTCGAAAGCTGATTTTTCGCTCTATTGACAGCTGCAGTCGCTTTTCGGGAATCGTTAACAGTTTTTGAGCTTTGAATAAAAGAGTTGTGAGCGTTTTATGACCATCTTAAAAATTTGATGCAGCTAAACCATTTTGCAGTTAGGTCAATATCTCGGCTAAGGCCGCTCGTATTGTAACAAAATTTAACGCAGCGGTAAAGGGGAAAATGGGCAATAATCCTGGAAGACCAGAATTATTTTGGGTCTATAAGCCTTGAAGCTACAAGCATGTTTTTCTACAAAACGCTCATTATAATAAGTGGGCGTGGCCGTGGGCGGACGAATACATATACATTCGAAAGAAGACTTTGAACACAGTCGGGTATCACAACTTTCATTTAAAAATCTTTGCTAGTTTCTGAGATACGAAGCTTTAAATATTATTTGCATTCAAAATCCACCTTCTGCTAAATTCTGTTGACCTGTTACTCCCAAAAAATTTTTCATGAAAATTTTAAATAATTTTAGCTCATTTAAGTCGGGTGAAATCTTTTTTGGTTTTTTGCAAAATCTCTCACAAATAGGCAAGAATTTTAAACTGTAAGCGTTTTCTTCATAAGAAGGCGTGGCTGTGGGCGGTAACAATAAATTTTATTCGAAAGCTGATTTTTCGCTCTATTGACAGCTGCAGTCGCTTTTCGGGAATCGTTAACAGTTTTTGAGCTTTGAATAAAAGAGTTGTGAGCGTTTTATGACCATCTTAAAAATTTGATGCAGCTAAACCATTTTACAGTTAGGTCAATATCTCGGCTAAGGCCGCTCGTATTGTAACAAAATTTAACGCAGCGGTAAAGGGGAAAATGGGCAATAATCCTGGAAGACCAGAATTATTTTGGGTCTATAAGCCTTAAAGCTGTAAGCATGTTTTTCTAAAAAACGCTCATTTTAATAAGTGGGCGTGGCCGTGGGCGGACGAATACATATACATTCGAAAGAAGACTTTGAACCCAGTCGGGTATCACAACTTTCATTTAAAAATCTTTGCTAGTTTCTGAGATACGAAGCTTTAAATATGATTTGCATTCAAAATCCACCTTCTACTAAATTCTGTTGACCTGTTACTCCCAAAATATTTTTCATGAAAATTTTAAATAATTTTAGCTCATTTAAGTCGGGTGAAAGAAATCTTTTTTTGTTTTTTGCAAAATCTCTCACAAATAGGCAAGAATTTTAAACTGTAAGCGTTTTCTTCATAAGAAGGCGTGGCTGTGGGCGGTAACAATAAATTTTATTTGAAAGCTGATTTTTCGCTCTAGTGACAGCTGCAGTCGCTTTTCGGGAATCGTTAACAGTTTTTGAGCTTTGAATAAAAGAGTTGTGAGCGTTTTATTACCATCTTAAAAATTTGATGCAGCTAAACCATTTTACAGTTAGGTCAATATCTCGGCTAAGGCCGCTCGTATTGTAACAAAATTTAACGCAGCGGTAAAGGGGAAAATGGGCAATAATCCTAGAAGACCAGAATTATTTTGGGTCTATAAGCCTTAAAGCTGCAAGCATGTTTTTCTAAAAAACGCTCATTTTAATAAGTGGGCGTGGCCGTGGGCGGACGAATACATATACATTCGAAAGAAGACTTTGAACCCAGTCGGGTATCAAAACTTTCATTTAAAAATCTTTGCTAGTTTCTGAGATACGAAGCTTTAAATATTATTTGCATTCAAAATCCACCTTCTGCTAAATTCTGTTGACCTGTTACTCCCAAAATATTTTTCATGAAAATTTTAAATAATTTTAGCTCATTTAAGTCGGGTGAAATCTTTTTTTGTTTTTTGCAAAATCTCTCACAAATAGGCAAGAATTTTAAACTGTAAGCGTTTTCTTCATAAGAAGGCGTGGCTGTGGGCGGTAACAATAAATTTTATTCGAAAGCTGATTTTTCGCTCTATTGACAGCTGCAGTCGGTTTTAGGGAATCGTTAGCAGTTTTTGAGCTTTGAATAAAAGAGTTGTGAGCGTTTTATGACCATCTTTAAAATTTGATGCAGCTAAACTATTTTACAGTTAGGTCAATATTTCGGCTAAGGGCGCTCGTATTGTAACAAAATTTAACGCAGCGGTAAAGGGGAAAATGGGCAATAATCCTGGAATACCAGAATTATTTTGGGTCTATAAGCCTTGAAGCTACAAGCATGTTTTTCTAAAAAACGCTCATTTTAATAAGTGGGCGTGGCCGTGGGCGGACGAATACATATACATTCGAAAGAAGACTTTGAACCCAGTCGTGTATCACAACTTTCATTTAAAAATCTTTGCTAGTTTCTGAGATACGAAGCTTTAAATATTATTTGCATTCAAAATCCACCTTCTGCTGAATTCTGTTGACCTGTTACTCCCAAAAAATTTTTCATGAAAATTTTAAATAATTTTAGCTCATTTAAGTCGGGTGAAATCTTTTTTTGTTTTTTGCAAAATCTCTCACAAATAGGCAAGAATTTTAAACTGTAAGCGTTTTCTTCATAAGAAGGCGTGGCTGTGGGCGGTAACAATAAATTTTATTCGAAAGCTGATTTTTCGCTCTATTGACAGCTGCAGTCGGTTTTAGGGAATCGTTAGCAGTTTTTGAGCTTTGAATAAAAGAGTTGTGAGCGTTTTATGACCATCTTTAAAATTTGATGCAGCTAAACTATTTTACAGTTAGGTCAATATTTCGGCTAAGGGCGCTCGTATTGTAACAAAATTTAACGCAGCGGTAAAGGGGAAAATGGGCAATAATCCTGGAAGACCAGAATTATTTTGGGTCTATAAGCCTTGAAGCTACAAGCATGTTTTTCTAAAAAACGCTCATTTTAATAAGTGGGCGTGGCCGTGGGCGGACGAATACATATACATTCGAAAGAAGACTTTGAACCCAGTCGTGTATCACAACTTTCATTTAAAAATCTTTGCTAGTTTCTGAGATACGAAGCTTTAAATATTATTTGCATTCAAAATCCACCTTCTGCTGAATTCTGTTGACCTGTTACTCCCAAAAAATTTTTCATGAAAATTTTAAATAATTTTAGCTCATTTAAGTCGGGTGAAATGTTTTTTTGTTTTTTGCAAAATCTCTCACAAATAGGCAAGAATTTTAAACTGTAAGCGTTTTCTTCATAAGAAGGCGTGGCTGTGGGCGGTAACAATAAATTTTATTCGAAAGCTGATTTTTCGCTCTATTGACTGCTGCAGTCGCTTTTCGGGAATCGTTAACAGTTTTTGAGCTTTGAATAAAAGAGTTGTGAGCGTTTTATGACCATCTTAAAAATTTGATGCAGCTAAACCATTTTACAGTTAGGTCAATATCTCGGCTAAGGCCGCTCGTATTGTAACAAAATTTAACGCAGCGGTAAAGGGGAAAATGGGCAATAATCCTGGAAGACCAGAATTATTTTGGGTCTATAAGCCTTGAAGCTACAAGCATGTTTTTCTAAAAAACGCTCATTATAATAAGTGGGCGTGGCCGTGGGCGGACGAATACATATACATTCGAAAGAAGACTTTGAACACAGTCGGGTATCACAACTTTCATTTAAAAATCTTTGCTAGTTTCTGAGATACGAAGCTTTAAATATTATTTGCATTCAAAATCCACCTTCTGCTGAATTCTGTTGACCTGTTACTCCCAAAAAATTTTTCATGAAAATTTTAAATAATTTTAGCTCATTTAAGTCGGGTGAAATCTTTTTTTGTTTTTTGCAAAATCTCTCACAAATAGGCAAGAATTTTAAACTGTAAGCGTTTTCTTCATAAGAAGGCGTGGCTGTGGGCGGTAACAATAAATTTTATTCGAAAGCTGATTTTTCGCTCTATTGACAGCTGCAGTCGGTTTTAGGGAATCGTTAGCAGTTTTTGAGCTTTGAATAAAATAGTTGTGAGCGTTTTATGACCATCTTAAAAATTTGATGCAGCTAAACCATTTTACAGTTAGGTCAATATCTCGGCTAAGGCCGCTCGTATTGTAACAAAATTTAACGCAGCGGTAAAGGGGAAAATGGGCAATAATCCTGGAAGACCAGAATTATTTTGGGTCTATAAGCCTTAAAGCTGCAAGCGTGTTTTTCTAAAAAACGCTCATTTTAATAAGTGGGCGTGGCCGTGGGCGGACGAATACATATACATTCGAAAGAAGACTTTGAACCCAGTCGGGTATCACAACTTTCATTAAAAAATCTTTGCTAGTTTCTGAGATACGAAGCTTTAAATATTATTTGCATTCAAAATCCACCTTCTGCTGAATTCTGTTGACCTGTTACTCCCAAAAAATTTTTCATGAAAATTTTAAATAATTTTAGCTCATTTAAGTCGGGTGAAATCTTTTTTTGTTTTTTGCAAAATCACTCACAAATAGGCAAGAATTTTAAACTGTAAGCGTTTTCTTCATAAGAAGGCGTGGCTGTGGGCGGTAACAATAAATTTTATTTGAAAGCTGATTTTTCGCTCTATTGACAGCTGCAGTCGCTTTTCGGGAATCGTTAACAGTTTTTGAGCTTTGAATAAAAGAGTTGTGAGCGTTTTATGACCATCTTAAAAATTTGATGCAGCTAAACCATTTTACAGTTAGGTCAATATCTCGGCTAAGGCCGCTCGTATTGTAACAAAATTTAACGCAGCGGTAAAGGGGAAAATGGGCAATAATCCTGGAAGACCAGAATTATTTTGGGTCTATAAGCCTTAAAGCTGTAAGCATGTTTTTCTAAAAAACGCTCATTTTAATAAGTGGGCGTGGCCGTGGGCGGACGAATACATATACATTCGAAAGAAGACTTTGAACACAGTCGGGTATCACAACTTTCATTTAAAAATCTTTGCTAGTTTCTGAGATACGAAGCTTTAAATATTATTTGCATTCAAAATCCACCTTCTGCTAAATTCTGTTGACCTGTTACTCCCAAAAAATTTTTCATGAAAATTTTAAATAATTTTAGCTCATTTAAGTCGGGTGAAATCTTTTTTTGTTTTTTGCAAAATCTCTCACAAATAGGCAAGAATTTTAAACTGTAAGCGTTTTCTTCATAAGAAGGCGTGGCTGTGGGCGGTAACAATAAATTTTATTCGAAAGCTGATTTTTCGCTCTATTGACAGCTGCAGTCGGTTTTAGGGAATCGTTAGCAGTTTTTGAGCTTTGAATAAAAGAGTTGTGAGCGTTTTATGACCATCTTAAAAATTTGATGCAGCTAAACCATTTTACAGTTAAGTCAATATCTCGGCTAAGGCCGCTCGTATTGTAACAAAATTTAACGCAGCGGTAAAGGGGAAAATGGGCAATAATCCTGGAAGACCAGAATTATTTTGGGTCTATAAGCCTTAAAGCTGCAAGCGTGTTTTTCTAAAAAACGCTCATTTTAATAAGTGGGCGTGGCCGTGGGCGGACGAATACATATACATTCGAAAGAAGACTTTGAACCCAGTCGGGTATCACAACTTTCATTTAAAAATCTTTGCTAGTTTCTGAGATACGAAGCTTTAAATATTATTTGCATTCAAAATCCACCTTCTGCTGAATTCTGTTGACCTGTTACTCCCAAAAAATTTTTCATGAAAATTTTAAATAATTTTAGCTCATTTAAGTCGGGTGAAATCTTTTTTTGTTTTTTGCAAAATCTCTCACAAATAGGCAAGAATTTTAAACTGTAAGCGTTTTCTTCATAAGAAGGCGTGGCTGTGGGCGGTAACAATAAATTTTATTTGAAAGCTGATTTTTCGCTCTATTGACAGCTGCAGTCGCTTTTCGGGAATCGTTAACAGTTTTTGAGCTTTGAATAAAAGAGTTGTGAGCGTTTTATGACCATCTTAAAAATTTGATGCAGCTAAACCATTTTACAGTTAGGTCAATATCTCGGCTAAGGCCGCTCGTATTGTAACAAAATTTAACGCAGCGGTAAAGGGGAAAATGGGCAATAATCCTGGAAGACCAGAATTATTTTGGGTCTATAAGCCTTGAAGCTACAAGCATGTTTTTCTAAAAAACGCTCATTATAATAAGTGGGCGTGGCCGTGGGCGGACGAATACATATACATTCGAAAGAAGACTTTGAACACAGTCGGGTATCACAACTTTCATTTAAAAATCTTTGCTAGTTTCTGAGATACGAAGCTTTAAATATTATTTGCATTCAAAATCCACCTTCTGCTAAATTCTGTTGACCTGTTACTCCCAAAAAATTTTTCATGAAAATTTTAAATAATTTTAGCTCATTTAAGTCGGGTGAAATCTTTTTTTGTTTTTTGCAAAATCTCTCACAAATAGGCAAGAATTTTAAACTGTAAGCGTTTTCTTCATAAGAAGGCGTGGCTGTGGGCGGTAACAATAAATTTTATTCGAAAGCTGATTTTTCGCTCTATTGACAGCTGCAGTCGCTTTTCGGGAATCGTTAACAGTTTTTGAGCTTTGAATAAAAGAGTTGTGAGCGTTTTATGACCATCTTAAAAATTTGATGCAGCTAAACCATTTTACAGTTAGGTCAATATCTCGGCTAAGGCCGCTCGTATTGTAACAAAATTTAACGCAGCGGTAAAGGGGAAAATGGGCAATAATCCTAGAAGACCAGAATTATTTTGGGTCTATAAGCCTTAAAGCTGCAAGCATGTTTTTCTAAAAAACGCTCATTTTAATAAGTGGGCGTGGCCGTGGGCGGACGAATACATATACATTCGAAAGAAGACTTTGAACCCAGTCGGGTATCAAAACTTTCATTTAAAAATCTTTGCTAGTTTCTGAGATACGAAGCTTTAAATATTATTTGCATTCAAAATCCACCTTCTGCTAAATTCTGTTGACCTGTTACTCCCAAAATATTTTTCATGAAAATTTTAAATAATTTTAGCTCATTTAAGTCGGGTGAAATCTTTTTTTGTTTTTTGCAAAATCTCTCACAAATAGGCAAGAATTTTAAACTGTAAGCGTTTTCTTCATAAGAAGGCGTGGCTGTGGGCGGTAACAATAAATTTTATTCGAAAGCTGATTTTTCGCTCTATTGACAGCTGCAGTCGGTTTTAGGGAATCGTTAGCAGTTTTTGAGCTTTGAATAAAAGAGTTGTGAGCGTTTAATGACCATCTTTAAAATTTGATGCAGCTAAACTATTTTACAGTTAGGTCAATATTTCGGCTAAGGGCACTCGTATTGTAACAAAATTTAACGCAGCGGTAAAGGGGAAAATGGGCAATAATCCAGGAATACCAGAATTATTTTGGGTCTATAAGCCTTGAAGCTACAAGCATGTTTTTCTAAAAAACGCTCATTTTACTAAGTGGGCGTGGCCGTGGGCGGACGAATACATATACATTCGAAAGAAGACTTTGAACCCAGTCGTGTATCACAACTTTCATTTAAAAATCTTTGCTAGTTTCTGAGATACGAAGCTTTAAATATTATTTGCATTCAAAATCCACCTTCTGCTGAATTCTGTTGACCTGTTACTCCCAAAAAATTTTTCATGAAAATTTTAGCTCATTTAAGTCGGGTGAAATCTTTTTTTGTTTTTTGCAAAATCTCTCACAAATAGGCAAGAATTTTAAACTGTAAGCGTTTTCTTCATAAGAAGGCGTGGCTGTGGGCGGTAACAATAAATTTTATTCGAAAGCTGATTTTTCGCTCTATTGACAGCTGCAGTCGCTTTTCGGGAATCGTTAACAGTTTTTGAGCTTTGAATAAAAGAGTTGTGAGCGTTTTATGACCATCTTAAAAATTTGATGCAGCTAAACCATTTTACAGTTAGGTCAATATCTCGGCTAAGGCCGCTCGTATTGTAACAAAATTTAACGCAGCGGTAAAGGGGAAAATGGGCAATAATCCTGGAAGACCAGAATTATTTTGGGTCTATAAGCCTTGAAGCTACAAGCATGTTTTTCTAAAAAACGCTCATTTTAATAAGTGGGCGTGGCCGTGGGCGGACGAATACATATACATTCGAAAGAAGACTTTGAACCCAGTCGGGTATCACAACTTTAATTTAAAAATCTTTGCTAGTTTCTGAGATACGAAGCTTTAAATATAATTTGCATTCAAAATCCACCTTCTGCTGAATTCTGTTGACCTGTTACTCCCAAAAAATTTTTCATGAAAATTTTAAATAATTTTAGCTCATTTAAGTCGGGTGAAATCTTTTTTTGTTTTTTGCAAAATCTCTCACAAATAGGCAAGAATTTTAAACTGTAAGCGTTTTCTTCATAAGAAGGCGTGGCTGTGGGCGGTAACAATAAATTTTATTTGAAAGCTGATTTTTCGCTCTATTGACAGCTGCAGTCGCTTTTCGGGAATCGTTAACAGTTTTTGAGCTTTGAATAAAAGAGTTGTGAGCGTTTTATGACCATCTTAAAAATTTGATGCAGCTAAACCATTTTACAGTTAGGTCAATATCTCGGCTAAGGCCGCTCGTATTGTAACAAAATTTAACGCAGCGGTAAAGGGGAAAATGGGCAATAATCCTGGAAGGCCAGAATTATTTTGGGTCTATAAGCCTTAAAGCTGTAAGCATGTTTTTCTAAAAAACGCTCATTTTAATAAGTGGGCGTGGCCGTGGGCGGACGAATACATATACATTCGAAAGAAGACTTTGAACACAGTCGGGTATCACAACTTTCATTTAAAAATCTTTGCTAGTTTCTGAGATACGAAGCTTTAAATATTATTTGCATTCAAAATCCACCTTCTGCTGAATTCTGTTGACCTGTTACTCCCAAAAAATTTTTCATGAAAATTTTAAATAATTTTAGCTCATTTAAGTCGGGTGAAATCTTTTTTTGTTTTTTGCAAAATCTCTCACAAATAGGCAAGAATTTTAAACTGTAAGCGTTTTCTTCATAAGAAGGCGTGGCTGTGGGCGGTAACAATAAATTTTATTTGAAAGCTGATTTTTCGCTCTATTGACAGCTGCAGTCGCTTTTCGGGAATCGTTAACAGTTTTTGAGCTTTGAATAAAAGAGTTGTGAGCGTTTTATGACCATCTTAAAAATTTGATGCAGCTAAACCATTTTACAGTTAGGTCAATATCTCGGCTAAGGCCGCTCGTATTGTAACAAAATTTAACGCAGCGGTAAAGGGGAAAATGGGCAATAATCCTGGAAGACCAGAATTATTTTGGGTCTATAAGCCTTGAAGCTACAAGCATGTTTTTCTAAAAAACGCTCATTATAATAAGTGGGCGTGGCCGTGGGCGGACGAATACATATACATTCGAAAGAAGACTTTGAACACAGTCGGGTATCACAACTTTCATTTAAAAATCTTTGCTAGTTTCTGAGATACGAAGCTTTAAATATTATTTGCATTCAAAATCCACCTTCTGCTAAATTCTGTTGACCTGTTACTCCCAAAAAATTTTTCATGAAAATTTTAAATAATTTTAGCTCATTTAAGTCGGGTGAAATCTTTTTTTGTTCTTTGCAAAATCTCTCACAAATAGGCAAGAATTTTAAACTGTAAGCGTTTTCTTCATAAGAAGGCGTGGCTGTGGGCGGTAACAATAAATTTTATTCGAAAGCTGATTTTTCGCTCTATTGACAGCTGCAGTCGCTTTTCGGGAATCGTTAACAGTTTTTGAGCTTTGAATAAAAGAGTTGTGAGCGTTTTATGACCATCTTAAAAATTTGATGCAGCTAAACCATTTTACAGTTAGGTCAATATCTCGGCTAAGGCCGCTCGTATTGTAACAAAATTTAACGCAGCGGTAAAGGGGAAAATGGGCAATAATCCTGGAAGACCAGAATTATTTGGGGTCTATAAGCCTTGAAGCTACAAGCATGTTTTTCTAAAAAACGCTCATTTTAATAAGTGGGCGTGGCCGTGGGCGGACGAATACATATACATTCGAAAGAAGACTTTGAACACAGTCGGGTATCACAACTTTCATTTAAAAATCTTTGCTAGTTTCTGAGATACGAAGCTTTAAATATTATTTGCATTCAAAATCCACCTTCTGCTGAATTCTGTTGACCTGTTACTCCCAAAAAATTTTTCATGAAAATTTTAAATAATTTTAGCTTCGAAAGCTGATTTTTCGCTCTATTGACAGCTGCAGTCGCTTTTCGGGAATCGTTAACAGTTTTTGAGCTTTGAATAAAAGAGTTGTGAGCGTTTTATGACCATCTTAAAAATTTAATGCAGCTAAACCATTTTACAGTTAGGTCAATATCTCGGCTAAGGCCGCTCGTATTGTAACAAAATTTAACGCAGCGGTAAAGGGGAAAATGGGCAATAATCCTGGAAGACCAGAATTATTTTGGGTCTATAAGCCTTGAAGCTACAAGCATGTTTTTCAAAAAAACGCTCATTATAATAAGTGGGCGTGGCCGTGGGCGGACGAATACATATACATTCGAAAGAAGACTTTGAACACAGTCGGGTATCACAACTTTCATTTAAAAATCTTTGCTAGTTTCTGAGATACGAAGCTTTAAATATTATTTGCATTCAAAATCCACCTTCTGCTAAATTCTGTTGACCTGTTACTCCCAAAAAATTTTTCATGAAAATTTTAAATAATTTTAGCTCATTTAAGTCGGGTGAAATCTTTTTTTGTTTTTTGCAAAATCTCTCACAAATAGGCAAGAATTTTAAACTGTAAGCGTTTTCTTCATAAGAAGGCGTGGCTGTGGGCGGTAACAATAAATTTTATTCGAAAGCTGATTTTTCGCTCTATTGACAGCTGCAGTCGGTTTTAGGGAATCGTTAGCAGTTTTTGAGCTTTGAATAAAAGAGTTGTGAGCGTTTTATGACCATCTTAAAAATTTGATGCAGCTAAACCATTTTACAGTTAGGTCAATATCTCGGCTAAGGCCGCTCGTATTGTAACAAAATTTAACGCAGCGGTAAAGGGGAAAATGGGCAATAATCCTGGAAGACCAGAATTATTTTGGGTCTATAAGCCTTAAAGCTGCAAGCGTGTTTTTCTAAAAAACGCTCATTTTAATAAGTGGGCGTGGCCGTGGGCGGACGAATACATATACATTCGAAAGAAGACTTTGAACCCAGTCGGGTATCACAACTTTCATTAAAAAATCTTTGCTAGTTTCTGAGATACGAAGCTTTAAATATTATTTGCATTCAAAATCCACCTTCTGCTGAATTCTGTTGACCTGTTACTCCCAAAAAATTTTTCATGAAAATTTTAAATAATTTTAGCTCATTTAAGTCGGGTGAAATCTTTTTTTGTTTTTTGCAAAATCTCTCACAAATAGGCAAGAATTTTAAACTGTAAGCGTTTTCTTCATAAGAAGGCGTGGCTGTGGGCGGTAACAATAAATTTTATTTGAAAGCTGATTTTTCGCTCTATTGACAGCTGCAGTCGCTTTTCGGGAATCGTTAACAGTTTTTGAGCTTTGAATAAAAGAGTTGTGAGCGTTTTATGACCATCTTAAAAATTTGATGCAGCTAAACCATTTTACAGTTAGGTCAATATCTCGGCTAAGGCCGCTCGTATTGTAACAAAATTTAACGCAGCGGTAAAGGGGAAAATGGGCAATAATCCTGGAAGACCAGAATTATTTTGGGTCTATAAGCCTTAAAGCTGTAAGCATGTTTTTCTAAAAAACGCTCATTTTAATAAGTGGGCGTGGCCGTGGGCGGACGAATACATATACATTCGAAAGAAGACTTTGAACCCAGTCGGGTATCACAACTTTCATTTAAAAATCTTTGCTAGTTTCTGAGATACGAAGCTTTAAATATGATTTGCATTCAAAATCCACCTTCTGCTAAATTCTGTTGACCTGTTACTCCCAAAATATTTTTCATGAAAATTTTAAATAATTTTAGCTCATTTAAGTCGGGTGAAATCTTTTTTTGTTTTTTGCAAAATCTCTCACAAATAGGCAAGAATTTTAAACTGTAAGCGTTTTCTTCATAAGAAGGCGTGGCTGTGGGCGGTAACAATAAATTTTATTCGAAAGCTGATTTTTCGCTCTATTGACAGCTGCAGTCGGTTTTAGGGAATCGTTAGCAGTTTTTGAGCTTTGAATAAAAGAGTTGTGAGCGTTTTATGACCATCTTTAAAATTTGATGCAGCTAAACTATTTTACAGTTAGGTCAATATTTCGGCTAAGGGCGCTCGTATTGTAACAAAATTTAACGCAGCGGTAAAGGGGAAAATGGGCAATAATCCTGGAATACCAGAATTATTTTGGGTCTATAAGCCTTGAAGCTACAAGCATGTTTTTCTAAAAAACGCTCATTATAATAAGTGGGCGTGGCCGTGGGCGGACGAATACATATACATTCGAAAGAAGACTTTGAACACAGTCGGGTATCACAACTTTCATTTAAAAATCTTTGCTAGTTTCTGAGATACGAAGCTTTAAATATTATTTGCATTCAAAATCCACCTTCTGCTAAATTCTGTTGACCTGTTACTCCCAAAAAATTTTTCATGAAAATTTTAAATAATTTTAGCTCATTTAAGTCGGGTGAAATCTTTTTTTGTTTTTTGCAAAATCTCTCACAAATAGGCAAGAATTTTAAACTGTAAGCGTTTTCTTCATAAGAAGGCGTGGCTGTGGGCGGTAACAATAAATTTTATTCGAAAGCTGATTTTTCGCTCTATTGACAGCTGCAGTCGCTTTTCGGGAATCGTTAACAGTTTTTGAGCTTTGAATAAAAGAGTTGTGAGCGTTTTATGACCATCTTAAAAATTTGATGCAGCTAAACCATTTTACAGTTAGGTCAATATCTCGGCTAAGGCCGCTCGTATTGTAACAAAATTTAACGCAGCGGTAAAGGGGAAAATGGGCAATAATCCTGGAAGACCAGAATTATTTTGGGTCTATAAGCCTTAAAGCTGTAAGCATGTTTTTCTAAAAAACGCTCATTTTAATAAGTGGGCGTGGCCGTGGGCGGACGAATACATATACATTCGAAAGAAGACTTTGAACCCAGTCGGGTATCACAACTTTCATTTAAAAATCTTTGCTAGTTTCTGAGATACGAAGCTTTAAATATGATTTGCATTCAAAATCCACCTTCTGCTAAATTCTGTTGACCTGTTACTCCCAAAATATTTTTCATGAAAATTTTAAATAATTTTAGCTCATTTAAGTCGGGTGAAATCTTTTTTTGTTTTTTGCAAAATCTCTCACAAATAGGCAAGAATTTTAAACTGTAAGCGTTTTCTTCATAAGAAGGCGTGGCTGTGGGCGGTAACAATAAATTTTATTCGAAAGCTGATTTTTCGCTCTATTGACAGCTGCAGTCGGTTTTAGGGAATCGTTAGCAGTTTTTGAGCTTTGAATAAAAGAGTTGTGAGCGTTTTATGACCATCTTTAAAATTTGATGCAGCTAAACTATTTTACAGTTAGGTCAATATTTCGGCTAAGGGCGCTCGTATTGTAACAAAATTTAACGCAGCGGTAAAGGGGAAAATGGGCAATAATCCTGGAATACCAGAATTATTTTGGGTCTATAAGCCTTGAAGCTACAAGCATGTTTTTCTAAAAAACGCTCATTTTAATAAGTGGGCGTGGCCGTGGGCGGACGAATACATATACATTCGAAAGAAGACTTTGAACCCAGTCGTGTATCACAACTTTCATTTAAAAATCTTTGCTAGTTTCTGAGATACGAAGCTTTAAATATTATTTGCATTCAAAATCCACCTTCTGCTGAATTCTGTTGACCTGTTACTCCCAAAAAATTTTTCATGAAAATTTTAAATAATTTTAGCTCATTTAAGTCGGGTGAAATCTTTTTTTGTTTTTTGCAAAATCTCTCACAAATAGGCAAGAATTTTAAACTGTAAGCGTTTTCTTCATAAGAAGGCGTGGCTGTGGGCGGTAACAATAAATTTTATTCGAAAGCTGATTTTTCGCTCTATTGACAGCTGCAGTCGCTTTTCGGGAATCGTTAACAGTTTTTGAGCTTTGAATAAAAGAGTTGTGAGCGTTTTATGACCATCTTAAAAATTTGATGCAGCTAAACCATTTTACAGTTAGGTCAATATCTCGGCTAAGGCCGCTCGTATTGTAACAAAATTTAACGCAGCGGTAAAGGGGAAAATGGGCAATAATCCTGGAAGACCAGAATTATTTTGGGTCTATAAGCCTTGAAGCTACAAGCATGTTTTTCTAAAAAACGCTCATTTTAATAAGTGGGCGTGGCCGTGGGCGGACGAATACATATACATTCGAAAGAAGACTTTGAACCCAGTCGGGTATCACAACTTTAATTTAAAAATCTTTGCTAGTTTCTGAGATACGAAGCTTTAAATATAATTTGCATTCAAAATCCACCTTCTGCTGAATTCTGTTGACCTGTTACTCCCAAAAAATTTTTCATGAAAATTTTAAATAATTTTAGCTCATTTAAGTCGGGTGAAATCTTTTTTGTTCTTTGCAAAATCTCTCACAAATAGGCAAGAATTTTAAACTGTAAGCGTTTTCTTCATAAGAAGGCGTGGCTGTGGGCGGTAACAATAAATTTTATTCGAAAGCTGATTTTTCGCTCTATTGACAGCTGCAGTCGCTTTTCGGGAATCGTTAACAGTTTTTGAGCTTTGAATAAAAGAGTTGTGAGCGTTTTATGACCATCTTAAAAATTTGATGCAGCTAAACCATTTTACAGTTAGGTCAATATCTCGGCTAAGGCCGCTCGTATTGTAACAAAATTTAACGCAGCGGTAAAGGGGAAAATGGGCAATAATCCTGGAAGACCAGAATTATTTTGGGTCTATAAGCCTTGAAGCAACAAGCATGTTTTTCAAAAAAACGCTCATTATAATAAGTGGGCGTGGCCGTGGGCGGACGAATACATATACATTCGAAAGAAGACTTTGAACACAGTCGGGTATCACAACTTTCATTTAAAAATCTTTGCTAGTTTCTGAGATACGAAGCTTTAAATATTATTTGCATTCAAAATCCACCTTCTGCTAAATTCTGTTGACCTGTTACTCCCAAAAAATTTTTCATGAAAATTTTAAATAATTTTAGCTCATTTAAGTCGGGTGAAATCTTTTTTTGTTTTTTGCAAAATCTCTCACAAATAGGCAAGAATTTTAAACTGTAAGCGTTTTCTTCATAAGAAGGCGTGGCTGTGGGCGGTAACAATAAATTTTATTCGAAAGCTGATTTTTCGCTCTATTGACAGCTGCAGTCGCTTTTAGGGAATCGTTAGCAGTTTTTGAGCTTTGAATAAAAGAGTTGTGAGCGTTTTATGACCATCTTAAAAATTTGATGCAGCTAAACCATTTTACAGTTAGGTCAATATCTCGGCTAAGGCCGCTCGTATTGTAACAAAATTTAATGCAGCGGTAAAGGGGAAAATGGGCAATAATCCTGGAAGACCAGAATTATTTTGTGTCTATAAGCCTTAAAGCTGCAAGCGTGTTTTTCTAAAAAACGCTCATTTTAATAAGTGGGCGTGGCCGTGGGCGGACGAATACATATACATTCGAAAGAAGACTTTGAACCCAGTCGGGTATCACAACTTTCATTAAAAAATCTTTGCTAGTTTCTGAGATACGAAGCTTTAAATATTATTTGCATTCAAAATCCACCTTCTGCTGAATTCTGTTGACCTGTTACTCCCAAAAAATTTTTCATGAAAATTTTAAATAATTTTAGCTCATTTAAGTCGGGTGAAATCTTTTTTTGTTTTTTGCAAAATCTCTCACAAATAGGCAAGAATTTTAAACTGTAAGCGTTTTCTTCATAAGAAGGCGTGGCTGTGGGCGGTAACAATAAATTTTATTTGAAAGCTGATTTTTCGCTCTATTGACAGCTGCAGTCGCTTTTCGGGAATCGTTAACAGTTTTTGAGCTTTGAATAAAAGAGTTGTGAGCGTTTTATGACCATCTTAAAAATTTGATGCAGCTAAACCATTTTACAGTTAGGTCAATATCTCGGCTAAGGCCGCTCGTATTGTAACAAAATTTAACGCAGCGGTAAAGGGGAAAATGGGCAATAATCCTGGAAGACCAGAATTATTTTGGGTCTATAAGCCTTAAAGCTGTAAGCATGTTTTTCTAAAAAACGCTCATTTTAATAAGTGGGCGTGGCCGTGGGCGGACGAATACATATACATTCGAAAGAAGACTTTGAACACAGTCGGGTATCACAACTTTCATTTAAAAATCTTTGCTAGTTTCTGAGATACGAAGCTTTAAATATTATTTGCATTCAAAATCCACCTTCTGCTAAATTCTGTTGACCTGTTACTCCAAAAAATTTTTCATGAAAATTTTAAATAATTTTAGCTCATTTAAGTCGGGTGAAATCTTTTTTTGTTTTTTGCAAAATCTCTCACAAATAGGCAAGAATTTTAAACTGTAAGCGTTTTCTTCATAAGAAGGCGTGGCTGTGGGCGGTAACAATAAATTTTATTCGAAAGCTGATTTTTCGCTCTATTGACAGCTGCAGTCGGTTTTAGGGAATCGTTAGCAGTTTTTGAGCTTTGAATAAAAGAGTTGTGAGCGTTTTATGACCATCTTAAGTTAAGTCAATATCTCGGCTAAGGCCGCTCGTATTGTAACAAAATTTAACGCAGCGGTAAAGGGGAAAATGGGCAATAATCCTGGAAGACCAGAATTATTTTGGGTCTATAAGCCTTAAAGCTGCAAGCGTGTTTTTCTAAAAAACGCTCATTTTAATAAGTGGGCGTGGCCGTGGGCGGACGAATACATATACATTCGAAAGAAGACTTTGAACCCAGTCGGGTATCACAACTTTCATTTAAAAATCTTTGCTAGTTTCTGAGATACGAAGCTTTAAATATTATTTGCATTCAAAATCCACCTTCTGCTGAATTCTGTTGACCTGTTACTCCCAAAAAATTTTTCATGAAAATTTTAAATAATTTTAGCTCATTTAAGTCGGGTGAAATCTTTTTTTGTTTTTTGCAAAATCTCTCACAAATAGGCAAGAATTTTAAACTGTAAGCGTTTTCTTCATAAGAAGGCGTGGCTGTGGGCGGTAACAATAAATTTTATTTGAAAGCTGATTTTTCGCTCTATTGACAGCTGCAATCGCTTTTCGGGAATCGTTAACAGTTTTTGAGCTTTGAATAAAAGAGTTGTGAGCGTTTTATGACCATCTTAAAAATTTGATGCAGCTAAACCATTTTACAGTTAGGTCAATATCTCGGCTAAGGCCGCTCGTATTGTAACAAAATTTAACGCAGCGGTAAAGGGGAAAATGGGCAATAATCCTGGAAGACCAGAATTATTTTGGGTCTATAAGCCTTGAAGCTACAAGCATGTTTTTCTAAAAAACGCTCATTATAATAAGTGGGCGTGGCCGTGGGCGGACGAATACATATACATTCGAAAGAAGACTTTGAACACAGTCGGGTATCACAACTTTCATTTAAAAATCTTTGCTAGTTTCTGAGATACGAAGCTTTAAATATTATTTGCATTCAAAATCCACCTTCTGCTAAATTCTGTTGACCTGTTACTCCCAAAAAATTTTTCATGAAAATTTTAAATAATTTTAGCTCATTTAAGTCGTGTGAAAGAAATCTTTTTTTGTTTTTTGCAAAATCTCTCACAAATAGGCAAGAATTTTAAACTGTAAGCGTTTTCTTCATAAGAAGGCGTGGCTGTGGGCGGTAACAATAAATTTTATTCGAAAGCTGATTTTTCGCTCTATTGACAGCTGCAGTCGCTTTTCGGGAATCGTTAACAGTTTTTGAGCTTTGAATAAAAGAGTTGTGAGCGTTTTATGACCATCTTAAAAATTTGATGCAGCTAAACCATTTTACAGTTAAGTCAATATCTCGGCTAAGGCCGCTCGTATTGTAACAAAATTTAACGCAGCGGTAAAGGGGAAAATGGGCAATAATCCTGGAAGACCAGAATTATTTTGGGTCTATAAGCCTTAAAGCTGTAAGCATGTTTTTCTAAAAAACGCTCATTTTAATAAGTGGGCGTGGCCGTGGGCGGACGAATACATATACATTCGAAAGAAGACTTTGAACACAGTCGGGTATCACAACTTTCATTTAAAAATCTTTGCTAGTTTCTGAGATACGAAGCTTTAAATATTATTTGCATTCAAAATCCACCTTCTGCTAAATTCTGTTGACCTGTTACTCCAAAAAATTTTTCATGAAAATTTTAAATAATTTTAGCTCATTTAAGTCGGGTGAAATCTTTTTTTGTTTTTTGCAAAATCTCTCACAAATAGGCAAGAATTTTAAACTGTAAGCGTTTTCTTCATAAGAAGGCGTGGCTGTGGGCGGTAACAATAAATTTTATTCGAAAGCTGATTTTTCGCTCTATTGACAGCTGCAGTCGGTTTTAGGGAATCGTTAGCAGTTTTTGAGCTTTGAATAAAAGAGTTGTGAGCGTTTTATGACCATCTTAAAAATTTGATGCAGCTAAACCATTTTACAGTTAAGTCAATATCTCGGCTAAGGCCGCTCGTATTGTAACAAAATTTAATGCAGCGGTAAAGGGGAAAATGGGCAATAATCCTGGAAGACCAGAATTATTTTGGGTCTATAAGCCTTAAAGCTGCAAGCGTGTTTTTCTAAAAAACGCTCAGTTTAATAAGTGGGCGTGGCCGTGGGCGGACGAATACATATACATTCGAAAGAAGACTTTGAACCCAGTCGGGTATCACAACTTTCATTTAAAAATCTTTGCTAGTTTCTGAGATACGAAGCTTTAAATATAATTTGCATTCAAAATCCACCTTCTGCTAAATTCTGTTGACCTGTTACTCCCAAAAATATTTTCATGAAATTTTTAAATAATTTAAGGCCGCTTAGGTCTTCGTCGGTCGGTTGGAAAGTTTATTTGGCTAAGTAGGTGTTGGTTTTTTAATATGCCAATAACAGCTTCTCAATAAATAAATACATATATAAAAGCTGTTAAGGTATTTGTCGTTATTTTGCTTCATACGAAAAATCTACTCAGCGCATTTTTGCTGAAAAATTCGTCATATTGGACGAAATTCGTCGTTCGTCCCAGTTGTGTTTCTTCATTATTCGTTATTCTAGAATTGAAGAAAAATAAACTCAAGTTGTATTGTTTTTAATATATTTCTTTGTTTTATTTGTTTAAGGGCCATTGTTTAACATTAAATGTGATGTTAATTAATATTATTATTGTTGTTTGTTTTTATACTAACTTTAATATGAAACCAATACAAGCTCTTTTGATTTGTATATGTATATCCTTCTTACCATATGTGTGGTTATTTTTTTTTTTAGTTTAATTTGAAACTTAACAATATGGTTAGTAATATTTTACATAATTCAATATTAGTTTTACAAATATAAATTTTTTGCTTTAACTTAGATTTATAAACAAAAAATTTGACTAGTATTTAATTTCTTTACACAATTTTTCTTTTTTGCTTGTTTTTTTAATTTTTTTTATTTTAAATTTCTATTTCAAATTGCTTTAATTTTCTTGCTTTAATTTTCCATAAACAATAATAATATACAAATATGCTATAAGAACATAATTCAAACAAATTAAGTATTTAAGTATAATAAAATTGGTTTTAAACTGATCGATAAAAAAGAATTTATAGTAAAAAAAATATTTTAGTTTATAAAATAAGTTATATATTTTTTTACTTTTTTGTGATATTTCAGTTACTGAGTATTTTTAAATTGTATAAACTGCTTGTTATATATTTTACTTTTAACTATATAATACATTTTATAAAAATTAACAAAGAAAGTAATACAAAAAAATGTATACAAAAAATCTTAAGAAATAAAATATTTACAAAAATTGAATTCATTTCGTTTTTTTTTAGCTATCTTCTAAACAATTATACATTATTAATTAAAATGCTGTTTTATAAAATTTTTTTCTTCTCATAAAAACAAAAAAAAAATAAAATTCCTGGTCCATTGATATAACTATATGTTTATGTATAGCAGTTACTGTGTATAACATATTTAATGGTATGCAATATATATTTATATTTTCTGATTATTAACATTCACTTCAATTAAATTATCATGGTAAACAATCTTTTATAAAAAAAAATCTTTGAGACTTTAGTAAAAATTATAAAATAATAGAGTTTCTAAAATCCAAAATATTAAAATTGTAATCAGTACTTTTGGTTTACTTTGTTGGGTATTTGGACATGACATGTTGTAAGGATTTGTGATGTTTTTTTTTTTGTTTGATTTATTTTAAGGATTTTATGTTGTTGTTTTAAGTAATATTACACTACAGTTGCTCCATTTTGCTGTTGTTGTTTTTTTTTATTAGACTTTACTTTCTGGTCCTTCGGCAACATTTTTAAAAGCCAATCGTATTCTGGTTAGGAAATGTGATGATATATGACCATAACTTTTATTATACCATTCTGGAGTTTTACCCCTTTAATAAAACAAAGGAAAATTTTATTTAAAGTTTCAGACAATTTTGAAATGAAATAAAAAAATATTTTAATTTGCTATCGTTTTATAATAATTAAAAAAAAAAAATTAAAAGCATTTTGGTCAGCAAAAATTATACATTTTTTATTTATTCCATTCTTTCAATACAAAGAAAGCCTATAAGGCCAATTACACAAGGCAACAAAATCGAAAAAATTTTAAAGGCTTGAAAAACCATTATACATTTTTGATGTATTGTGGTTCCAGTAGTACAAATATGGTCCAAATCTTAAATTCTAGAGAGAGGTTTTTTAAAAAATTTTTTTAGTAAAAATCGAGATTTTTGAAAAGGCTGCTCCTTACATCTTATCGTAACTTTGGAACGACGAACTCGATTTTGTTATGAAATCAGTTAAAACATTTAAAATTACGCATGATTTAAGTTTTTCTAATATTAATTTTTAATTTAGCCATTACTTTTGGAGTTATTAAGGCCGAAGTAGAAAAAAAATCTTTTTTTGTTTTTTTATAAAATTTTTGATTTCAAAAAATTCATAAAAAATTGAAACCAACAAATACTTACCAGTTTTAGTACTTAACCTTATAGCTGCATGCATTAGAAGTAAAATACATTTTATTTCATAAAAATCCATGGATAAATACCTGTTTTATTCCCGATAAACTGAAAGTACCTAGTTTTGACCTTTTTTATCGCAAATCTGTGTGGAGCAACATGTTTGTTTTATGATTGCAACATGTGGACAAACACAAATTTGCGATAAAAAAATGTCAAAACTAGGTACCTTCACTTTATCGGGAATAAAACACGAATTTATCCATGGATTTTCATGAACCAAAATTTATTTTATTTCTATTATATGCAGCTTTATGAAAAAATAATTAAAGTAAAAATAATTAAAGGAAGGCCGAAGTGGAAAAAAAAATTCTTTTTTGTTTTTTTTTATAAAATTTTTGATTTCAAAAAATTCATAAAAAATTGAAAGCAACAAATACTTACCAGTTTTAGTACTTAAGCTTAAAGCTGCATGCATTTGAAGTAAAATACATTTTATCTCATAAGAATCCATGGATAAATACCTGTTTTATTCCCGATAAACTGAAAGTACCTAGTTTTGACCTTTTTTAACGCAAATCTGTGTAATTTATTATTGCAACATGTTGCTCAACACAAATTTGCGATAAAAAAATGTCAAAACTAGGTACCTTCACTTTATCGGGAATAAAACACGAATTTCTCCATGGATTTTCATGAAACAAAATTTATTTTATTTCTATTATATGCAGCTTTATGAAAAAATAATTAAAGTAAAAGATTCAAAAAAATAATGTGTAATAAAATGGTAAAACTTTGTGTTTTTAGCTCTACACAAATTAGCGATAAACAAGGTCAAAACTAGGCACTTTCATTTTATCGGGAATAAAACAGGTATTTATCCATGGATTTTTATGAAATAAAATGTATTTCACTTCTAATACATGCAGCTTTAAGCTGAAGTACTAAAACTGGTGAGAATTTGTTGATTTCAATTTTTTATGAATTTTTTGAAATCAAAAATTTTATAAAAAAAACAAAAAAAGAATTTTTTTTGCCACTTCGGCCTTAATAACTCCAAAAGTAATGGCTAAATTAAGAAATGATATTAGAAAAACTTAAATCAGGCGTAATTTAAAATGTTTTGAGGGATTGGATAACAAAATCGGGTACGTCGTTCCAAAGTAACGATAAGATGTATGGAGCAGCCTCTTCAAAAATCTCAAATTTTAGAAAAAAATTTTTTAAAAAAAAACCTTACCATAGAATTTTAAAAAATTATGTTTTTTGCACTTAGGTGACTATAGCGGCTGAAAAAAATGTAGCGGTTGATCAAGCCCTTTTTTGCTGTTGACCTGTGTTATCCATGTTTTACAAAAACAATTTTAAATAAATAGTTATTAATATGTAATTTCTAATTTAATGGCTCCCCAATCACATAAGTATTACAAAATAGAAATGTAAATAATAAAATTTTATAAGAGTATTGAGTAATTGAATCAGTAAGAGCAACGAGTAGGGATGCTGTGTTGTGATGTTTTACGAAAAGCATACTGATTTGGATGAAAAAGCGAAACATTTGAGCAGTAAGATAAAATTGGTTTTTTCATGATGTTTTTCGCAATTTTTGACATACCTGGCATAATTGAGATAGGCTTTAAGTTTTCAACATTATAGTTAATATTTTTAGGAATCGGTATTACACCAGCCAACTTCCATTCGAGAGGAAGTTTAGAAACAGTAAGCATAGTATTAATGATATGACAAATAAACCCTGATACAAGCGGAAATAAAAGAATTCTCAAAAATTTAATTGGAATTATATCATGTCCCACAGCGTTTGATTTTATTGAATTGATTGCAATTAAAATATCATATTCAGTTACTATACTTAATGAAAAAGAGTTGGACTCATCAACAATATTCTCAAAATTTAAACTACCAAAATTATTAGGATTGACGTTATTTAAAAATCCCGTTGCATTTGACTCGACAAACGATTCATTTGGTTCATGACAATCTCCACCAATACAACCCAGCCTACGTACATGAGTCCAAATTTGAGCATTATTTGCCGCAGTAAACAAATTCTTACCATAATTCCTACGAACTCTTCTAATGACCGATTTAGCCTTGATTCTTAATTTACAAAAAAAAATTCCAGTTGCTCTCAGGTTTTTGCTTTCTTTAAATAAAAATATGTTAATTTAAAAGTACACTTAACACATATTTGTATCCGGTTTTCTTCTATGACGCACGGATCCTCTTTAAAGGACATTTCTATTCTAAGGTTCTTCACAATTTCACAAAAACTCTTGAACGAAATGTCCGATTTGGTAAGATCTTTAATTCTCAACTGAAGAAAATAGAAACAAAGGTAAAAATCAAAAACAAGTAAAAGTGCTAATTTCGGCCAAAATCCTTATCCCGAGAGGGGATGTTTGTCTAGGCGCTAGGCGTTCTATTTTTCTTTAGGTTGAAAACCATCCTCGGACCCTCGGTTTTAATGGCCATCTAAAGTAAAGAAGTAGGTGAAACCTAACCTAGCTTACTTTTAATGGACCCAATTGTAAAATTAAATAAAAATAAAAGCTTCCCCCTAGGGGATGTACTACGCCTCAAAGGGGTTGTAATTAAAGTACTTGAGCAGTTTGACCTTTTGGTGTTACATCCGCTGGGGAAATCTACTTGGCTAATTCAAATAACTTGAGCGCTTGAATATATATATTTTATACATTTTAAAAAACAGGTGTATGCAACCTGTTATGCGTCAAACATTTAAATTACAGGGCTTTTTGGGTCCCAAAGATTTAAAGGAGTTCGAAGTAATACCAGAATACTTTATCTTTCTAGTGTCACTGGAGTCAGTGACCCCCGGTGAGTATCATAATGGCCTTTCTATTTGTCAGGTCTCTGTTACTCTGCTTCTTTGAGGTACACTTTCGGGGAGCACGCGGTGGAAGTAGTTCAAACCTAAAACAGCGGGTAGGGTGACGTCCACATCGAGGACTGATTTTTAGCCTTGTGGGAAAGTTTGGTCTGTGGAGGGATTCCTAGGTGTTGTTCTCTATTCAACAGAAGCTGTGTGGACTAACTCTTATAGTGGAGGTTAGATAGCTCCGGCTCCTAAACAAGGGGTGGCTGTATAATTTTTGGTGGATTGTACACTCGAAATGCGACTTGTGTGTGATCCTTATTACACACGGGGGCATTTGGTTAGTGCTTATATTAACACACATGTGGTTGAAATGCAACGTGTGATAAGACCATATGGCAGGTGCACACGTAAATCGAAATCACACCTGTACTTATACCCTAAAACGGGAAGACCCTTGTAGGCGAAATATTGTACCGATTTGACTTATTTTTAATATTAAATATACTTTTTTTAAAAGAGCTAAATTTATGCCTCCTTTTCTTGTATAGGGGCTTTGTGAAATTATGGACCGATTCGCCCATTTTCAATAAGCTTGATCCTTATGCCAATTAGAAAATATGGGACGAATTTGATTAATTTGATTGCGCACAAGGTTTAGATCGACTCAGAAAGTGATTCTGAGACGATCGGTATACTTAATTGTGGGTCAAGGACCAAAATTTTAAGGTGTTATAAACATCAGCACAAATGCTTAATACCCTTTCCACTATTGTGGGATGGTTATAAATAGTGTTGCCCTTAATTTGAGTGTCGTTGTCGTATTTAAAACCAGTCGCTTTTAAAAACGGGTATGATTGTCGTAAATGACATAAATGCGACAAGCTTTACATTGTCGTCGTAAATTTAAAATGTTAAAAAAAAGAAAAATTAAAATGTCTACGACTTTTACCACGACAACAATTATTTATTAAATTTTAAACTTACTTGACATCAACTCTTGCTAAATGCATAACCCTTGATCTCCCACTACCACAGGGTTCAATGAGATAACGAGAGGCCAATACCACACCTCGTACAGCATTAAACATTGGCTTTGCCTTGGCATGATCTATTGAGGTTTCAACAATAACACAAGCACCTCTAGGTAAATCAGTGCGCCAGGATCTAGTAAATATAAATACCAATTAACTCAGTAGCCTAGCACAATAAGCAAATTTCTCTAGATTACCTTAAAACACAAAAATCTGTACACTGTTGGCCATCGACGGCGTATTGAAAGATTTCGGTACAATCATCAAATTTCTTAACAGTCTGACTTTGTAAAAGATTGGGATCCCAAGAGGCACGTTGGCGTATAATATAATCTAGTACATCTTTAGGAGGACCCTCGATTTCCGTTATACAACGCCATAAACGCAGAGGATGGCCATCACCTACTTTTTTATACGCAATTTCAACATTAGAGTCAGCCAAGGAAGTTATAGTAAACCAACCACGTGATCTGTTAGAAAATTAAAAGTTAACAAGGATTATCTAGTCATATAAATTAAAATAGAAATACATACTTTTCTCTTCCCTCTTTGATTGTAGCACTGGTACTTTCATACAAGTAACCTCTCCAATTATGAAACTGCATGCCCTCTCCTAAAGCTTCCAAGGGCAAAGGTTTGGATTCTTCCATATAACCAAATTTACACTTACTTAGCTTTTCTTTGGGCGCAGTATAGATTTGCTTGTAATGTTCTATCATAAAAGATAGACACTCGTGAGAAGCCTTGGCTTCAAACAACTCCTTGGCATCGGGAACTCCCGATCCTTTGCCTTTGCGTCTAGGCGAGGCAGTAACGGAATTGCTACCCGTCGATATACTGCTATGGAATAGAGATGGTGCCAAGCATACCGCCAGATTGTTGGCAGTCATTTGGTTGTATTGAGAATTGGCAGCGACTAATGTTAAAAATTCCAATAAGGCATATAGAATTTCACGATTTTCATCTGGCAATAAAAGGACGGCAGATTGTACAGCATCCAAGCGGACTTCAGGTGGCAAATCTAAAGTTTTATTGATAAATAAAAAGTATACAATTTTTTCAATTATTAAAAAAAAAACTTACGTTGAAATATGGCGGCAAAAGTTTCTGACATTTTGGTGGTCAACAACGATTCAGGCAAATCTCGGAAATACTGTTTCAGCATATCGGCTACATCATATGCCTGCTGTGTATCAAATACATCCATACACTCTGTTGCAGATTCTGAGTATTCTATAAGTTCTTTCAATTTTAAAATTCTTGACTTAACACCACTTTTACGGAAAAGGCCTATTTGATCTAAAGCATTTAACTGTAACCAGCGAAAGGCTGCTCTAACTGCAATGGGTAATGTTTGACCCGAACGTTGCAAGATCAAAAGCAATGGCACACCAAACACTTTTTTGTCTTTATAGTCAGGCATTTTGATTTTTTTGATAAATTTCGGTAGCTCCCAATTCCAGCCAGAACGATGTGTGGGGCAGTAGCGCTCCATATAGCCAGTAAGAGTAACTAGGGCCAATTTGCGTATCATTTGTAATTGACCCGCTGACATGGCAGCAAAAAATATGCCATGTTCATTGGAATGTGGATCAGTTTTTTGAGAAAAACATTTGCGGAATATCATGTGGGGTCTTTCCTCTAATTGAAAACTGTGCCATCTCACGACGGGGGTTCTATTAAAAGGAAATTAGTTTTTTGTTTTATATAAAAATGAATATTTTAAAAGGGTTTCTTACCTTTTAACACCTTCACTTGGTTCTTCTGGCTTAGGTTCTTTTCTCGTAGTCGAACGCGATCTAAAACTGGCCGAACGATAGCCATCTCTTTTCTTACCATCTCTTCCCAAATTTAAAGAACCTCCCCTTGACAATTTCTTAATTTTAACTTCAGTAGTATTTGAGTTGGCATCTTTTATTAATAATTTTCTACCTTGATGGCATTCGGAATCGGAATGAGCACCTATATCGTCAACTTTTCCCGTCCGTTGTAAAAATCTTCTTGTTTTAGAAGGTGTCTTACGTAAAGCCAATTTATTGGTGGTCGTCGAAGACTCCTGACTATCACTATAATAAGAAGAAGAATCATCCGATTTGCCTTCCTTTAAATAGGGCATGGTGTTGGTAAAGAAGTGCAGGGGACTTGCTCTCATTGATCTGGGTGTGGTGGGTGTTCTCTTGGGACTGCTGCGATTTGGGCTTAAGAAATTGTCGCTTTGTGAGGGCACCTTCAATTCATTACCAAACAAAGGACCTTTGCTGAAACTGTGCATTGGACTCACTGCAGAAGGGGAGGGTGGTGTCGAATATACCGCATCCGGTTTTCGTATACTCTGTCTTTGACCTAATTGTGACAAATCTAAAGCTTGGCCACTCAAAACTAAACCCTGCCTTTTTCGCCTTCTAGATTTTATAGATTCTACTCTACGTAATATGGCCTTAGCACCATCTTTCAATCTCTCACTACCCGTCCTTCTCAAAGGACTTGAATTTAAATCTGTGGTATCATTTAAAGCGGGATCTGCAGAATCATCGGTATAAGTACCGGGTAAAGCTAATGTTAGACCAGTCCCCGTCACATCATAAGAATCGTCCTCGAAACGATCTGGACTAGATTCCTTGGAAGATGATTCGGTTTTTTCGGCGGCTGTTAATTTGGCGGCAGGTGGTATTTCAAGACCCATTTCACCGATACGCGACCAGCGTCGTATATGTGGTTGGAATGTCCAGTTTTCGCTTAAAGCAAAATTTTCATCATCTGAATCCTCTTTCTAGAAATTGGAAAATAACGAAGAATTTAATATATGAGCCATGGACGATTGTTATTTTAAAAGTTTGTGGAGAATTTAATTTAATTTTAGTTAATTCTTACCGGGGGCGTTTGAGTTTTATGCGATTGATCTACGCGCATATTGGCACAACGATTTAATATACACAAACGTCTGTACAGGGATTGTAATTGATCGTTCTCCAAATTTGTATGATCTTTGGCAACATTTGTAAGGTCAAGGGGAAATTGATGATCTAGAATTTATAAAAAAAGAAATTAAGATTTTTAATACAAATCTTATTAAAACAATTGATTTAAAAAAAAAAAAAACACTACATTCAACAGGGTTTTGTTTATTATTGTGCGATTGTTAAAGAAACCACATTCTGTTATGCTCTTAAAGTCGAGTGAAATTGAAATCGATGAAGATTTTTAATGAAATTTTTTTAAGAATTACTCTAGTTTTTCCTGGGGGCAAATTACGGCATTCGATATCAATCGAAATTACAATAAAGTTTAAATGAAAATTTCGATCGATATCGAATGCCGTAATTTGACCCCTGATTTTAAGAATAGTTCTGATGTAGATTATTGGTAATCCAAAGGTGAGGAAAACAAAACAAAATATTTTTATAACCTTTTAAAACAGGAATGTTATAAGAATGTGTTCGATTTAAATTTCACTCAAATTCGCTTTTCATGGCTGCATATTTCGGCTTGTCTTGACTTAATAATAAGATGCTCAGTATGGTGTGAAATAACTTCAAAAAATGTCTTTAGACCATATTTGTTCGAAAACGACTAACAAGAATGGCTTCAATTACTGGCAATGATTGAAATTTTTGTAAGGCCCAAAGTAGGGAACAATCCAGCAAGATGGTGCCACAGTTGACACAGCTAGTCTAACTGTGGCTCTTTTTTATGCGCCACCCTATATAAAATTTGTCTCTAGACTTTTAGAATTTGAAATCTTTTAAGAATTTTTTTTAATTACTTTCTTGCAGAGTTGGGGGTAGTGCATTAAATTTGCAGTTTCCACTTAAAGCTAGTGATAGTGCAAAAGTGTTTAATATCACTAGTAGCTATTTAGTGGTGAGCTGAAAAATAACAGCCTCACTAAGCAATAGTGGTAGTGGTACCACTAATATTTTTAGTGGTAATAAATATATTTTTCCCTACCACTATCTATAGTGATGAAAAATAGTGGAAAATCAAAATGTTGTCACTATAGTGGGATTAAGTGGAAACCTTAGTGCACTACATATTTAATGCACTACCCCCAACTCTGCTTTCTTGACTTATAAACTTTTTCAAAAATATCTCTTCATTTTTGTATTTTTACCTTTCGTTTTCAACATCACCACATATTTTTTCTTAACAAACCAAATTTGCTGGATTAATTTTCTTAAATATTTAATAAATTTATCTTTTTTATTAATTGTAGATTTTAAACGGAACTGCCACGTACGCGTGCGAATAAAATAATAAACGACAATTATAAAATGGCCAAACAAGCGATTTGATGCCATGAGAATTTCATACTGAATGAAAAATTTTAATTTGGAAAAACTTCTACCAAAAACCAGATGCAACCACGCAGTACTTTATAGCCAAATACAAAAATCAAATAATATCCACAAAATATACGAGATGTTTTAAAAGAAAAATTTAATTAATAAAAAAAAAAAAAATTAAAGCAGACCAATGAAAAATAAAAAACGTCAATTTGAGGCAAAATAAAAAAAAGTAAATACATTATTGTAATAAGTACAAATCATTGAGAAAAAGAAATACGTATGTATGTATGTCTGTACCAATATATACATTTGAGAAGATTGTTTTTTGTTGGTTGAATTATATTTTGTTTTTCCTTTAAATCACATTTTATATGTAGGAAATCGAGTTCTGTGTTATTTACAAACAAATAAATTAAATTACAAGACTCAAAACTACAAGATGTATTTTTTTGTTTGTTCCTTTTTAAATACGAGTACTAATCTTGTACTTGGAAATTCTGTTCATTCAGAAAAACTTAAAAGTATGATGAAGTGTTCGTTAGTAGAAGTTTCAGAATTCAAAAGGAATTTGGTGATGAGATGAAGTTAAAGATGTGTTATTGCCTACTTAAGTGATCTATGTATTCAATATGTCCGACATCCAATTTGTTCCGACTTAGCCACTGATTTAGAAGTTGCTAAGTTTGTATTTTTTTTTTAAGTTTATTTATAAAAGAAACATATCAATAAAATGTATTTAAAATAAGTTTTTACCGATTTTAAAAAATTTTAGAAAAATTTTTTTTTTTTGGTTTATTTTGTAATTTAGCAAATTATATTTAATACCTTTTACGAGTAGATAGTTGTTTTGCAATTAATCGAAATATTACTGGCGAAGTTTTTTCCAAAAAACTTCACTCTGCAGTTTTATTTGCTAAAATCTTTGGCTTTTTTAAAATTTTTTGGAAAAACGTTTCCTGATGATCTCGCCTAAGCAACCAGTGAAATGCGCATAGAAACAAGCTTATCCCCCAACAATAAATTTCAGTGTTTTTTTTCAAGAATAAAAATTGGGAATTAAGCACGACAAACTAAATCTTATTAATTAAAAATTTTGTATTCCAAATATTACTAAATTTTCGAGCTTAAAGTCTTTTTGTTATAAAAATAGAAACGGAAGTTAAAAATTTATTTATATTGTAATAGATCAAGTTTGGTTTGAAAAATATTTTTTTGTTTTTGAATTAAAAATTTTTTAATTTGTCAGTTTTTGTTAAATTTGTTATAATTTGTTAAAAATTTATAAATTAAGAAAAAAACCCTGAAGAAGGCACTCAAGGAAGTGCCGAAATATTGGTTTATAAATAAACGTTAAAAGTTTTTTATAACAAAAATACCTTAAGCTCGAAAATTTAGTAATATTTGATATATTAAAGGTCGAACAAAATACATATTATATAAATTTCGTATTCCCAAAAATCACTTTCATAAAAAAAAAATATTAAACCAATATTAATCGATATATTATTTTGATCTTGATGGCAACTGGTAACTCTTTTATACCCAGTGGTTTTTTTTTATCACAAACGTTTTTCTTATAATATGATAAAATAGATCTGTTAAATTACAGAAAATTATTACTTATTTTCAATAATCTAAAAAATTGCAAAAATTTGTTTAAAATTTCTGATAGTAAAATTTTTACTAGCATGAATTACAATTATCCAACCACATGTTCCATGTTTTTGTTTACAAAACAAAAATAATTTACATTATTTTTCAATTAAAAGTTTTTCAATAACATAAAATTTTTATTTTTCAAAAATATAAAAACTATAAAATTTCGTAATTTTCAGGGATAACAAAAAGTTGCAAATAAAAACCTTTTGGGTATTGTATTTGCAGGACAAAGAAAGCGGCTAAAAAGAAAAATGAGAGAAAACACCCAATTTAGCTATTAAAAAATTCTAACTCTATGATTGTGTTAAGCTGCGGCCACACTTATTAAATATTTGACCAAATAAGCATAACCACTATTTTTATGGTCTTAGTATCACAAAATAAAGCTAAGTGTACTGCAGACATAGCAAAAAAGCTGTGTTTATATGATTAAGTATTTGAATCAATGTAAATATTGGAATTAAAGGAAATTATGTCTTTGGTCACGTTTTTTTTTTGTCAAATATTTTCCAAGTGTGTTTTGTTGCTATAATTTTTCACGTATAGAATTTTGAGAGAGAATCTTTTATGTTGCTTTGAGAGAGGTTCAGATTGTTTAGGATCCGACCCGATTTTATAGTTATAGTTAGGGCAAATTTTTTATGGCACATGCCATTTTTTGCCATTTATACTTTTTCGTGCCATTTTGCCAGCCTTTTTTAACCATTTTTCGTTCAATTTTAAACTTTCCCATGTTATATGTAGTAGTTTTGTATTCGTTAGAGTAAAAATATTTGAAAACTCACTAAATTGAAACAAAATATAAATTTTTTTTTTTTAATCTGAAAACATTATTAACGAACAAAAAAAGTGCTAATATGGATTTAACGATTTAAATCTATTCTAATAGTGACAAAATCAAAACTTTTGTGAAAAGTTTATTTTGCGACAGTTAAACATTTGTATAGAAAATAATTCAACTAAAATTAAAGCTTTTTGGTTTTAGCTTTGACTTTCTTATGTCTCCAGTTTCTGAAAGGAATTTAAATATTTTTTTAATTTAAAATTTTACTAATTTAAAGTACTGCAGCAGACTGTTTGTACAACCAAAATAGATAACGCCTTATATTCTAGGCAAAAGTCGCCTTTAAAGTTAGCAGAAATGAATTAGTTTGTTAAAAAATTTTTTTGTGTAAAAGACACAAGATTTCCTTGAGATTAGGGATGCCAATCCCGAATCCGAATCACGGAATATTAATATTTTACTCCCGTGAGTTTGAGGATTTGTTTACTTAATTTGTTGGTTTTACCTTTTTTTATAAAAACAAATTCATCATGACTTTCTCCCATAAGAGGATAAGGAACACAATATTGATCTATTATATTCATTTGAATAACTCTTTTTAGGCGCGTCTAACTATTGTAAAGAAATCTCTTTTGCAATGCACAAATCCCGAATCTTTGATACCCTCCACCGACAATTTGAATATTTATTATTAATTTATTTTTATAAAAACAGACATCAGCATTAAAATTCGTTGTGGCTTAGATCTATATTAAATTATTGACCGACGAATGCTATTATGATAGCATTATTTATTACGGTTTTAGGCGTACTAAACTGTTTTCCGGGAGTAGGATTTATATGAGGCCTAGGGTTAATTATCGACCGATCTTCATAAAATTTTACAGTGTGATTTCCAGTCAAATAAAACGAATTTCGTGCATTTTTCAATCATTTGTGTTAGTTTTTGTAACAAAATTATCAATTTTTTAAAGTGGTGGTTCCACATTTTGATTCATAGCTCTGATCCTACTGAACCGATTTGGCTGGATTTCATTCCCAAACTGCTTAGGATAACTACAAGTAATTTGACACCCAGTTTTTTTATTTCTTTTGAGTTTTTCGAAAGTAAGCGTGTTTTCAACAGACGGACAGACAGACGGACATGGCTAAATCGACTTACACATTATGGGGTCTGAGATGATAAAAAAGTTTCACACGGAATGACAAACTTAGTATACCCTCCCTCTTCAGAACTTATTGTGGTGGAGGGCATAAAAAGAAAATCCAAAAGTTCCGTGCGTTTCTATTTTCTAATTGATTCCACTGGTGCACCAGGTGCAATATTTAAACTTTATTCGATATGGATTAAGGCGTATTAAAGTGTTTTCCGAGTGTGGAAAAACTCAGTGCACACTGAATTTTTTTTTTATTGTTGCCGTTATTCTTTAACATGCTCCCTTAGTCTGCTTTCACACGTTTCATCTTTTGATGCTCAACTCTTATGTTTTTAGGTGAGTGAAGAAAGAAGAAAGGGGGTTAGTACGGAGATGCCTGTACTCGGGCAGTACGCTTTGTGTTTTTATTCGTTGATATATGCACAACAATGGCTGCATGTAATTTTTTTCTTTTTTTTTTTCTTTGATTCGCTGTAAATAAAATTGTTGTTGTTTTGAACCGAAAAAAGTTGAAACCGATTGCTGCGTGTGATTATATTGGCATCTTTAAAAGGGAATTGAAAAAAAGTTGAGCATCAAAAGATGAAACGTGTAAATTTAGACTTACGAGCCGGCTTCGTAGTAAGGGAATGTCGTGGCACTTGAAATGTTAAACAATTCGTTCACTTACCGTTCTTCATCTCTGTATGTTTAATTGCGTAGCTCATAAATGTGCGCTTACATTTCAAATTTTTTTATTAGTGCTTCGCAAAACAATAAAATTTTTTCATTGGGTAAGGTAATTAAAAAAAATTAAGAATTTAAGTCAATTATTTTTTAACTGAATCAATTAACACATTTGGGGTATTCACAAGGTGTGATTTCATGTTATATTGTCATAAAGTTCTAACATTTTACAATGGTTTAAAAGTATTGTTGTTGCCTTGTAAACAAAAAGTGTCCTAAATTAATAGAACTTTGCTTGCTATGTTTATTGTGCTGTTGTAATTAATCAGAAGATACCAGCGCTGATCGGCTGAGCCGTGCCGCGTTAGGTTTTGTAGCTGTCGCCGTTTTTATATTTGTTTGAAATCAGGTGATTTAAATTCAAAATAGCACACTAAATTATGAAGGGCTGTTCACAATAGTCGTATTATTTCATGTTATTATTTTAAGACATATGACTTTATGACACCTTGTGAATCCCCCAATTGTTTGAAATCGCACAGTTTATTATCATATTTTTTTTATTAAATTAATCATTAAATAACAAAAATCACAGTTTTGAATTTTTAAAACTTTTAGTATTAAATATATTCATTTTGGTGATGGTGCAAAATAAACAAAATGTTTGCTTGATTCTTCGAATTTTGTGTTCAAAATCCTTGTTTTTTTTAGTTGTGTTATATTCCTTTACAAAAACATTCGCTTATGTTTAAAATATACAAGTTAATTTTATTAAACTTTGTAATATTAAGGCTTGTTTTTTGAGATCTCTGTTGAACTAGGTTAAGTTATCTGAAAACCGATTTGTGCCGCCATTTCCAAGTTTTTTTTAAGAAATAGTAAAGTAAAAAGTAGTAAAAAATCACATGATGACGGAAAAATCCGATTGATGTTATGAATTTAATGTGTTTGTGAATTCTAAAACATCTTTTTGTAAGCCTCTGTTCAAGATTTGTTTTTAAATAAATTTTCCGTATAATACCGGGATTTTTTTAAAATCACGAATCCTGGGATTGGCGAAAACCTGCTTCGATTGGCATCCCTATTTAAGATACAGTAACAGTAGTTATTTTATTGCTTATAATGTAAACGAATACACACATATGTATTTGGAAATAAATAATCGTTTGACAAATAGGAGTAAAATAACAAAAAAAAAAAAAAAAAAAACTGTCAAGGCTTTCAAAAAGCAAACTTCTGCAAGTAAAGAAACCCAGATACATCTGTAAGTTTTTATACAATACTATCTATTTATTACCGGATACATTACTTTGGCCTGTAAGTATGTACATAAGTTTATATTACACTCACGCATTCTTATACATATTTTTGTGAGTGTAAAACTGTTGATAATTGCATATTCTGGTTAAAATTTTCTCAACACTTTTCTGGTGGTGTTTCTTACATATCATGAGATTAATGAACTTAATAAGAATGTTCCGCAGACACATATTTGTATATGCTATGCTTGTCTGTCCGTCCATCCGTCTGTCTGTTTGATTATATGTAGATGCAATTTACACTAAGTAAGAATGACTACTTATATGAATATGATACTTTGTTGTATGAGGATTGTGCATTTTGTTTATTTGTTTACAGAAATTTTATATTTTCATACATATGTACATAAGTACATATATTGTTTTTGTTTTAATAGAATTTACAAAAAATTTTGTTAACACTATTTGCCTTGGCAAGATCCCAGCAAAGAGAAAATAAAAACAAATAATAAAATTGTATTAAGTACTTCTCATTTAAAGTAGAACATTTCAAACTGTGACGTTCTTTGGAAGCAATGAACTTGATAAGTACGAGTATTACAATTACGAAACTTTTTTCTCTGTTAATTCTTAAAATGTATTTATGTTAAAGAATTACGTTCATTAATGGAGTCTATAATAGCATTTAATGGAAATTGGTTTAATAAATTAAAATTTTAAAGAGGGGAGGAAGGGAGTAAAAATGTAAAACAAATGGAAATTTTAGTATACATATGCATGTTTAAATTATTTATTTGAAAAGGTAGAAATGCGTAAATGTAATTGCAAAAGAATTAACTTGAGATTATTCTTTCAAAGTATTTTTGAGATGAAGAATAGATTTTGCCTTTAAATTAACCACATTTTTTTATATGCTTGTCTCACTAGGTTGACATTTAAAGTCCATTAAGTTTACGCGTGAAAAATTTAATGTGGAGGGATCAGAGCTGAAGCGAACCAAATCAAAAAAGAAAATTCGCAAATATTTTGAGTTTCAGTAAGTTAACTGCCATTTATTTCTGAAGCAATTGACTTGGGTTTATTACCGTTACCTAAGGAACGAAACACTTTTTGATTTGTTCCGTTACAGAATATGCTATGAGCACTCCATGTTGATCTATTTAATTATTTTGTGTTACAAATATTATTACAAATTGTTTTCTTACTTAACTTACCGCGTTCACCTTGAGCCTATTGTAGTGAAACAGACTAGAGTCTTTGCAAGAATATAGCCCACAAACCTCACTCTGTACTACCAACCAAATAAAATGAAAGAAAAATTTTAGATTGTTCCAAATCAGTCGCGGTTGTACCAGAAAGCTCAAAATGCTCCAAAAAATTATAAATGTACCATAATTTATATCCCTGATGTGAATGCTGAATAGAGCCTTTACCTGAATGGGTACTTCTTTTGATGTCTATGGAATCAAAAACTTGGATTTAATTGTTGTTGGACACTGCATAACTCGTCAAGAGTAGGAACACCGGATCAAGCGTGATACCAGCGCAATACTGAGGTGGCTAAAGCCATCCCGTTGCACTGAAATATTTCACCAAATTGCCGAGTTTCACCTGGCATATCTCTGAGATTCGTTGTACAAAGTAATTCCTAAATAATCAATGTCGTGTTGCATTGAACACTGGGCAATCACGTAGGAGATGAAATACTGTCTTCCAGGTTCTCTGCAGCTGCGGCAGCATTCATTAAACACATTGTACTTCTATTTGTTTTTAAATATGTTATAAAAAAAATTAATGATGTCATTTTTATAATTTAATTTAGTAATTAAGTAGCGTTTCCAACAAGATACAATTTATTTCAGGAGAAGTATACATCGAAAAATACAAATAAAACGTTATCTGCTAAATGTGACTAATCTAATCCTACCGATATCATTTTCCGTTACTTTAACGACAATAATGACTTATTTGATTTCATTAAGGGGTTGGGAAGTTCACTGGGTCAAGGTTATTATCTTCTAAATATATACAAATATACATGCGCGTTTGTTTGTTCCAACAATACAGTAGATTTGAAAAACGGTTACAGTAACAGTTTTGGAATTTGGAGCAAATCGATTGGTTATCTATAAAAAACTTCTGGCAGCTTCAATATAAACACAATATAGATTTCAGTATATCTGGAGAACGTTGACAATAGAGGTTTCTAAGTTTGTTACAAATCGCTTCGTTATGAATACACGAGATCTGTTAAAAAAAAAACTGACTCATTTTATTTTAATCCAGTCAATTTTAAAATACGCCCAAGTATTAATCAGTCAAATAATAAAATGTATCCCCGTTTTATAGGCTTCACTAAAATAGAAATAGCTTTGACATCTTAACATAGATGCAACTTTTATTAAGGTTGGACTGTAAATAAGCCAAACATTTATATTAATCGAAAAACCAGACCACCTTGATGTACCTTTCTTAACATGGTTCCTCCACATAAAAATACTTCAACTTGAACAATTTGTTAAATTCTTATCTTTTTAATGCTATACAATACCGAAAAAAAAAATAAAATTTCTTTAATTAATCTTGTTAATAGTCACAAGTTTTCAAAACTGTTTCACTTCCTTATTACAAAAAGAAAAAATTAAAACAGAGCAGGAAATTTTGCTTTGATCACAAACTTTGAATTAAAACCGCCAAATGAAATATGAGCTCTCATTAACAGAATACAGATAAGAGGTCTTAATTTAAAGTTTGTCATTTACATCAGCATCTTGTTGAAGAGAGTTATGTAATTGAAAAAGAAAGTATGATTTCTGTTAAACAGGGGAAGAGAGAAGAAATGAGATAGTTAACCAAATTTAGCATCTATATACTTTTAAAACTGATTTTGCCTTGTATTGGGTTAAACTAATTCAAAATGATAAGGATGGATAGTAGAAAATGATAGAAATTGTTTACATTTTTGTGCCTGGCAATTTCTACGCCTTCCAGACTAGCCATCGCTATGTTGAAACTACAAACAATTTTATGTGCACACACCCAGAGAAAAAACATGTTTAAATATGGTCACCTCCAACAAAACTATTTTTAAAAAAAATTTTAAACATATTATGATTCATTTAACAATATTATTGTCACCGACAAACATATTATGGTTGAATTAGTCCTCCATCAAGAAGCCACAACAATATTATGGTTGCCTCCGAACATGTTATGGTCAAAAATAACTTAAACATGTTTAACAGTTATAATAGCATGGTTGGTTTTCAACCATAGCATGTTGCTCTTGAAAAAGAGGAAAATACTATTGTTAATTTTTAAACAAATTATTGTCATATTTAATGGATGGAGGACTAATTCAACCATAATATGGTTGTAGATGACAGTAATATGGTTATATTAAACATAATATGTTTAAAATTTTCTTTAAAAATAGTTTTGTTGGAGGTGACCATATTTAAACATCTTTTTTTCTCTGCGTGCACAAGGAATTGTATTGTACATTTTTTTCTTGTCTAAATATCGTTGTTTAAACATTTGTTTGCAAAATGATGTCTAACATCACTGCAGTATTGCCATATAAATAAATTGATTAATATTGTTGCTTTCGTTATGGGTTTTGTGTCAAAGTTTTTTCCACACCAATAAACATGAGAAAAACGTTCTGGCAACGTTTTGTTCTTCTGCGCACATTACAATGGATAGTCTGGACGGTGTGTTATATTTAGATATTTAAGTATGAAAACTTTTATTTACAACAAATTGTCATTGTCTTAATATTTACTGTGGGTGTAACCATTTTAAAGCCTATTTTTGTCTGCACTGCAAATTATAAATCTTCTCCTATTTCCTATAAATTCTATTACGATGTAATATTTCACAAATTAGCAGATGATTTCTATTTTGTGGCTTCTTTTTCAGCATAAACCCATAGCAGTGATATATGATCAAACAACTACCTACAGCATTTTTAGGGAAACAAATTTAAACAGATTAACACTCAAACAAAAAAAAAAATCATACACAGATGTTATGTATAAATACCAGAACCATGTACTGCATACATTTTGCAAGAATCTCATTAAAATGGGCATTAATCATTTGAAATTTATATTAAACGAAATATAACTTAAGATACATTTTTGCTAAAAATAAGGCAATCTTACAGAAAACTAACAAAAGCTTAAAGAAAATGAAAATAATATATATAACAAAAGGGAAAAAAAAATTTTTTAAAACACCCTTTTAAAGGTTTGTCTGAGGTTTTTTCTTCAGAATTCAAATTTACAAAAGTATTGTATAATATTTATGCCTTTAACAAAAAGTTTGTTAATTTTGAATGCAGAACACAATCAGAAAATTTATGTTTTTAATGCCATCGTATTTCAAGGTCAGTCAAGAGAACAACCACAATAATGAAATATTTTATTTTTTTGTAACGTATGAAATTGTAACAACCAAACCCAGGCTTAAGAAAAAATATGCCTTTAAGTAAAGATTTGAAGATGTACTTTGGAAGAGGAAAAAAAAACGCAAATGATTTAGTACCAGTACACAGAGAGAAAACAAATTGGAAACAATTTTGTTCTCCCATTTACCATTTTTAAAATGAAGAAAAACATCAACTGTCTAGTAAAAGCGGGTCAAGGGTAAGAAATACGAAAAAAATGGTAAAAAAAAGAGTTAACAGCGCCGAGAGAAAAAAAATAAATTATTAGAAAAATTCTATTAATGTTTAGGTTTGCTATTCAAATAACACATTAAAAAATTGAAGAAAACGTTAAATTATGAAATGAAAAAACATCAAAAAGCTCAAAAAGCTTTATATATGTGGCATTTTGACAAAACATCTTAAGTTACGTTAAAAAACGTTAAAAAAAATGTTGTTAATCTCACAAATTTTCATTAAAAAAACATTTTGGTTTACGATTTGAACGTTTGTATTATAGCGAAATGTTTCTTTAATTTTGGTTTATTTTATTATTTGATAACAATTATTTTTTGACCGAGTTTTTTAAAATTTTTTTGTCATTTTATCTTGACTTAAGATGTTTTGTCAAAATGCCAAAGATATAAATAGGATTACTAAAAATGTTAAATTTAGAGCGGGTTTTTTACTTAGAGTTTAAACCAGGATCAATAGTAAGATTTGTTAATCTTATAATAAAATTAATCTAGCCTTAATCCTCTTTGGCGTTTTTGAGTGAAAGATTAAAGCTTTTAGCATTGCCATATGAATTTACAATACTTTTATGTTGAAAAGGAAATGAATTAAAACCGATAAAATCGTTTTAAGTATCTTTGGTTTTTAATACATTTTCCTCTTATTTGCTGTACATAATCTTTTAAATTTTATATGTTAATTGAACTGTATTTTAAACAACAAATTAATTCTTTTGCGGGTTTTAAAATCGTAATTCATTACACATTTTAAAAAGGATTTTTTCGATATCGATCCTGGAAATCGATCGATATCGAAACAATCATTTTTGAAATTTCTGAATTAAACTTATATTTATAGTAGGAGTTAATTTTCTTTGGTACGAGCTGCATGCAACAGTGTGTTCCCAAAACAGAAACATCGAACACTTACTTTGAATTTCGGAATTGAGAGATGAAAACGATTGAAAATCGCTTTTATTTTTGTCAGTGGATTCTTTATTTGTTTGTTAATTCAAAACGTTATTATTTGAAAACATAAAATATTATTTATGGCAGTTGAAGTTTTTTTTAATAAAAAAATTCTTTTAATTTAGTAGCTGTGTATAAAAATCGGTAAAAAAGACTTTTAATTTCTTTAAAACTTGAAATATCTGAGAAGTTTTAAAAACCTTTTTAAACTGAAAATACAGATTCACTTTTAACATTGTATTTAAAACGTTAATTCATGTTGGTTTCCTTCTTTGAAGTTGTACTATAAATAAAAAAGAACCAACACCAAAAAAATACAGATTATTTTTTAGAAGTCAAAGAACTTTTGTGCACGCATTGAAATTGCTGCCAATATTTCATGGCAGATTGAAACTGGCTTTAACACACAAAATAAAAACTTAAATCTAATGTTGTTGTTTGTGTGTTTGGTTGGGATTTGCCGCATTTAATCAATCTATAAAGACTTGAGGCATGAAATTGTTGCAGACACAGCCAGCCGGTCATCATATCGCAATAACATTTTTGGCAGTAAGGCACTCAGGCACACAATACTATGTATATCAATGACCACTGTTGATTATTTTTTTTTTGTTGTTGCTTGTGATCTTCCACAACAATATCTCAATGATGCTAAATGACACTCCTTACAAAAATATAAATATTTTTAGTTTTTTTTTTTAATTTCTTCTTTAAAAATAAACTCCTTAACAATTAAAGTTCTGTTCTTCTTTACATAATCGTCCTTTTAACCCTTTTTCTTTATGGTCTCTCTGTCTTTTTTGTTTGTCAAGAGGTCTTTAAACTATAAGTTTGAGTTTTGTTTTTTTGAGAAATAAAAATTAAACACGCTTTTAAGCACATGCCAAAAAAATCTACACTTTTTTTAGTTTTTGGTGGGCTTAAACTGTTCTTAGAAATTTAAGAGTTTCGGTGTTTGAATTTTCTGAAGTTTTTTTGTGGCAAAATCTTTAATCTTTGGTTTTTGGTATTGTGTGCATGTTCCATTGAAAATAAAAGCAGAGGTTCTCCTGTTTTTTAAAAAAGAAAAAGGGTCAGACAAAAGGGTCGTGTGTTTTTATATGCTTTTTAAAAAGTTTGTTTGTTTTTTTGCTGTCGTGTTTGTTTGTTAAGAAGGTGATGATAATGTTGATGATAATCTGGATATCAATTTCATTAAAATTATATAAGAATTCTAAAGGCTTTTTTAAGAAGAATTAAAACTTTTGAAGTAATATTGTTAAATATTAGCAAGTATTTTTTTTTAAATGCTTAAGTTTATATTAGAGAAGAAGACAATTAATTAAAAAACCAAGACTTTCAGCAATTAAATCATTGATTAAAAATAAAATCAGTTTTATTTAAAAATTTAATCAAGTAAATCAAACGCTTAATTAATGGAATTAAACGTTTAATTCATACTTTTAATTTGTTGGCTGGTGCAAATTTAATTAATCACAAATTTTTTAGTCGAAATCAATTATTTTTTTTTTTGTGAAAGTATAGTCGGTCAAGCCAAACCATATGATACCGTACACCTCAGAATTAAGAGACAAATTTACGATAGTATACTCTATTTAGGACCCATGGGAAATGATGAACCCATCATAACAAAATTAGGTTATGAACAGCGTTGCCACGACCAAAAGAAATTTGTAACCAAAATGTAAAAATAAAGTTACCAAAAGCGAAAAAAAGTAACCAAAATTATTTTGTATTAAACACGGAAAGAATTATTTACTAAATCACCAGAAAATATGGCTTGAACCAAAAAAAAATTTGCACCATTCTCGTCCAAGCCAAACATTTTTTATTGTAAACATATGTGTGGCTTGGTTTATTGATATATAAATAAATTGGTGAAATCCGCCATGAATATTTTACAAAATACAAGGAATAGCCTACATTTTTTACATTAAAACGTCAAGCATATAAAAATAAGAAACTTTTTATTGATATGCTTAACATATCGATTAAAATAAAAATTAATTGAATTTATCCAAGTTTACTTGAGCTTTTTCTGAAAAATTGAAAGAAATCTCTAGCACTTATTTCTTGTTGCAAGAAATTCAATTCTATTTAAAAATCAAGAAAACCAGACTAATACTAAGTAAATGCAGCTTGATTTCAGGAATATCTTTCTTATTTCTATTAAAAACTAGCTACTTTTGTATTTTTGTTTTAAGAAATTTTTGATCATATACCAAAATCGTGAATTTATTGATCATGAGAAAATGTTTCTTTATTTAAAAAAATTTTAGTAAATACGAATAAAATAAGTTAGAATCATGAAATTATTTTTTGATTTTGAATTATCTTGTTTTAAGAAACGAAATTGATTTCTTTGGAGAATAAACTTCTTTCGTGAAAGTACTATTTAATTCGCACTTCAGTTTAAAAATATGTCTACAGAATAAATTGTGTTTGTTTGTATCTTGTAGGCTAATAAGCCGCTGGATCGATTTTTTAAAAGTTTTGACAGTAAATTACGATGGTCTGGAAATAACAATGGGCTTTTCAAATGTTTCGAAATTTTTAGTGGAAGTGGCACCTCCTATACAAAATTTACACTTATTTTCGTAAATTTTAAAAATTTTATGAGCTAAAGCTTTTAGCCTTTTTATATAAAGAGATCCTACAAGTAAAACTTTTTAAGTCTCGCTGCGGTTATGGTATCAAAGTGCAAAATTGAGCTTAATTATGCGGTTGATCTCTTATATAAAGATGTTTTTTGCCCGGTGGAAATATAATCATATAACACGGGATGGGATAGGAAGGACCTTTGACCTTATCGTTTATCTAGAAAAGTGTTTCAGTTAGACCTATAAACCATTAAGAGTAGCAGATAATGGCCATCTACACCTCAAAGTATATACCTTATATGGTTAAGTTGATAGTCTGTTGAAGCTTAAGCTTCAAAAAAATTATTTTTAAGTAGATGAAAAAAATATATTAAAAAAAGTCAAAAAAGCGGAGCGGGTAGTTCTTGTTCCAAAACAAATTGGTTATTTTTGTGTTGATAAAAAGTAACAAAAATGGACAAAAAGTACACAAGTACACATTGGAAAAGAAAGTAACCAATTTTGGTTAAAAGTAACCAAAACGGCAACGCTGGTTATGAAGTTAAGATTCATGTAAAAGTTTTTTGTGCCGGATATTTTTAAGATATCTTCACTGATAGAAGATTTCGATTTTAAGTTTATTGCTATATTTTATGTCCATGCGCGCAGAGAAAAAAAAATTTTTAATATGGCCACCTCCAATAAAACTATTTTTAACAAAAATGTTTAAACATATTATGGTTTATATATCAATGTAAATTAGTCCTTCGCAAACATATTTCAGTTGGTTTTGTACATGCTATGGTTAATAATAACACAATGATATTTGACACTTATAATAGCATGATTGTTTTTAACCGTAGCATGTTGTTCTTGGAAAGAAGGAAAATACTGTTTTTTATTTAAAATCAAAAAATTATTAGTGGTAAAAAATTATTGTCATATTTAACCATAACATGTTTAGATGCAACCATAGATAATATGGTTGTAGCTCTGAATGAAGGTCTAAATTAACCATAATATGATATACTGTGACAATAATATGGTTAAATTAATCATGAAATAGTTTTGTTAGATGTGGCCATATTGATAAAAGAATGTGCTAATAAAAAACAATTTTTCGGACACTGACATGTTTTTCCATACCAAAATAAATTTTTTTTGTAAATGTCTTAATAAAATTTTTAATTTATATATGCGTGTTTTATAAGTCCTTAATAATTTTAATCGTCATCAATTTTAATTGGGGGCATTATATATCCCCAAAAGTACGTAAACTAGAGCGTGACTTTTTTAAAATTTTCTTTTAAATAATAACCATCAAATATAGTCGAAATGAAAACGAACACAAACAATTGACGTAGTTTTTTTGGCAAATTGAAAATCTTAAAGTAGGTTAATGTTAACTAAAAGTTTACATTTTCCATATTTTAAAATGAAAAAGGAAACAGAAGGGGGTGTATATGCAGCCATAGACTTAAGAAATAAAATTTGGAAGAAATAAAATGAAATTAAATATAAAATTTTTGGGAAATCTAAAAAGAGTATTCAGGCAAAATTAAACACTTTGTAAAACCTATATCACTCCTTTATTGCAACATAGTCATATCTCAAAAAAAATCAAACTTGGCAAAACGCAATTAAAATTTCAAAATGTACCTCTATAAACAGATTAGTAAAATATGTTTTTCGCAATTTGAGACATAATGCTGATTTTTGTTTTACATATAAAGAAGGTATAAAGGAGCACTTTTGCTTAAGTACTTAAGGCTAGATTACACTATATCACAAGCCTTACGTATTCCATAATACTTTGTGAGATAGAAATCTAATGAGTTTTGTTGCGACTGTCAATCTAATTTACCATAACAGTTTGTGTTCACACCATCACACAAAGTATTAACACTCACACATGAAATAAAATGCAACCCTGATTCAATGAAAAGTATTATTGTTTAGAAATTTTTCAAAAAACAATGAAGTGGTATGGGATGTCAAACTTTTGTTCATAATACTTGTCATTCTCATCACACATGCATTCACACACAGAAAAAAATAATTTACATATTTGAATACGAAAATCGCATATTTGATTACAAAAATGTTTGAATTTTCTGCGATGACGATTTTTGCGGTATTGATAAAAGAGTTTGTATGTATAATTGTTAAATTTTTAGTCAACAACCAAGTTTATTGAGTCAATAAAAAAAGTTGTTGCCCAAAATAATTTTTTTCAACAAAATTTTTAATTGATTTGTTAAAATAAATTGTTGAAAATGTTGAATAAATCAAACAAAATGTTAATCGAATCTTTATTTTTTTATTCATTAATGATGATGCCATAAATTTAAAATTTTTATATTTTTATAAAAACACTAAAATTTATTATGCGGGGAGAAGTAAGTTCCTATGCGCATTTCACTGGTTGCTTAGGCCAGATCATTAGGAAACCTTTTCCGAAGACTTTGGCAAAACTAAATATATTATTCAAATAAAACTTTAAAACAAATGCGAATTATGAGCTATTTAAAAATGGACAAGAGTTGTTAAAATACTGTCTTTACTTTGATTCAAATATATTTTTTATTGAATATGAAGAAATATTTAATTATTTCATTATTAAATATGTTTTATTGAGTGCTATTTTGCAAAGTGTAAATTTGATAAATTTTTTCTTTGAATCAAACAAAAAGTTTGTTGACCTAAAATTTTATTTTTAACAAACTGTGTTGTTAAAAATTTTCTTGAGATATTTTTTTCTGTGCACTATCAGACTTTTACATATAACTTGGGTTTTTGACATGTATTAATACAAAGTATAATAGTGTCAGCTAGTCTTTAACATTTATAATTTTTTGAGATATGACTATGTTGCATAAAAGGAGCAATACTTGCAGTAGACAGTACTGAAAAAGGTGTAGTTCACTTAGAGAAAACTATTCCAAGCTTTTCTTACCCACTGTAAACTAACCACAAATTACAATTTTTAAATTTATGAACTTCTCTTCCAACTGTTGAATCGTTATAAAATTTACAAAAAAAAAACAAAAAAAAAAAAAAAGGGGAAAAAGGCCCGCCTTAAATTTCTTTTTTTTAAGATGCATTTTTTTGGTGATACAACTTTTTAATATTGTTATTTTGTTTTATTGCTTGAAGAATTGCGACAAATGATTTTGACGAATGAAAGTGAAAGTCCAGTTCAGGCTGTCCAACTGAAATGACAACCGAAAAAAGAAGACCTGCAAAAACAAATCATAAAGTTCCTTTTATGAGATTGTGTTTAACAAGAAAAACAATAAACCAAAGAAATACTACAACTGAAATAAATTAAAAAATAAACGAACATAAACACAAGTTAAACAATAGTTAACAGTTGGACTGTCATTCAGCTTCAGTCAATGTATGCTGGACACCAATTATGAAATCGTTAAATTTTCACTGCTGACTTGAAAAATTTTAGTTGTGTCATAATAACCAAATTATACACATATACAAGAAAGTAAAGTTTTCTGAAAGGCGGAACATTTAATCTTCGTTTTTATCCCAAATACGAACACCACAACTTTACTGTTTTGACAAGTTAATTTTGTAAAATCGGGAATCGCATTGGCACATACACATTCTTATGCAATTGTGAAAAGAGCAGACAATTACTTGATCCTTTTTTCGTGATTGAAACCTTATTAACACGAATTAAGACTCCCTTCCTCTTCCGACAAGTAAATCTAAGAAAACTGGCAAAAATACAGTTATTCCGTTCAATATTTTTCGATTTTTACTATCAAATGCTGGTAAAAAAGTCATTGGTAATTTTATTAGTACCCTTTATAATCTTAGAACTAATAATATATGTATAAATTAGTTTAACAAGAAAATTAAAAAGGAATTTTTAACCAACGGTTACGATTTTGTTTCACCATCTTTCGGTTACTAACAAAATCATTAGATAGAAACACGGCCGCCAGATTTGACGATGAACCTTCATTATGACAATTTTGTGGTCCAAAAATGGCCCATTGATGATTTGATGATTTATACCCTAAATTTGATGATTTTCAAAATGACAAATTTTGTACTCATTTACAAAAGTTGTAAGTATTACACATTTTATATTTTTCGTTTATTTAAGCAGTTCAGAGTATAAATATCACTGTTTCCGATTGGGATTCTGAAATAATTTCAATTTTCAAAAATTTCATTAAGCACCGAATCAGAATTTTTAATGATTAAAATCGGTGTTTGACATCTCTCAGTTCATGTGGCACCCAATTTTTGTACTTTTTTAAGAATGATTAACGAATTTATTCGAAACACTACACTTATTCAAAATTTTTATTATTTTATAGGATATTCAGATATATGGCATCCTGAATACAAGACAAGCAACGTCATCTGTTGACAAGCTTTGAGAATTATCTTATATGTAAACAAATTTAATTAAGAAACCTTCCTCTAGTAAACCATATTTTAGGGAATCGAAATTCTAAAAGTTTTTTGGGGATATTCAAAAGAAGGAGTCTATGTTAACATGCTAAGAACCATCTTCCTGCTTTAAGCCAACATGTAAAATGAAGTTATTGCTATTACACCCAAAATTTAAAAAAATGGCCACCATTGTCTTTCAAAAAAAAAAAAAAAAAAAAAAAAATCGTATAATAAAAACAACAAACTATTTTGCTCATCATGTGCCACCCTGTTCTTTAGATAATTTTTTTATTTAAGGATATCAGTTTTTTTAGGAAAAATATTTAACATATATATGGTAGTTTAAACAATTTTTTTACTTTTATACGATATTTTTGTCACAAAATATCCAAAAGTACTAACTCACCCATGAATTTTATTCTTAGTCACCTATCACTCTTTTGTTTGCTACTTGTTTTCCCCATAATTTCTTAAGATATATTTTTTATTTAAATAATGATTTATTTGAACTTACCTTCGTACATTTGTGCATATTGTGGAAAGCCTGCAGCTCTTAGCCACTTACACGCTTCAACGGCTTCAATTTCTGTAAAGAGAAAAAAAAATATTGTATTTAAAATACAGTCAATCTCATCTACATAGAAAATAAAAAAAGTTTTATTTAGTGTTTCTTTGGTGTTCAATAATAAAATTTATTTATAAAAATATAACTTTTGTAAACGTTTCCCTTTTTTATTAAGTCACATACGAATTTAATTTTATTATTATGGACAAAGGCCAATTTTTGTTTTGCTGGTACATAAGTATATGTAAAATTTTTGTTTCATTAACAGGAGACTCTCGATAATTTAGAACTCGTTAATTAGAAGGTCTCGATTATTTGAACAGTTTACCAGGCCCTTTGAAAAATATTCAATGAACTGAAAAACATATCAATGTGCATAATAAAATCTAATCACTAATTTGAAATTATTTGAATGCTCGCTGATACGCTTAAATTCGAATTTTTTTTTTGGCTCTACAATCATTAGTTTAAATTAAGGACCTACATATTTCAAGATCAAACCCACCACAAATATTAAATGTGTGAACAAAATGCTATGCGGTACTGTTCGTCACACAATTAAAAAAGTTTTGTGCGGAAAAAAGAATTCAAAAAATACTTTCCAGACAGTACTTGTTTCTAATAAAACCTTTCAATACGCTAAACAATTTTTGGCTTTACTCCTAGTATTTGAAAATAATCTTGTGCAGTCTTTGAGATTTTGTATTTGTCTGTCGTATGTAGCGGACGAATACAAAGAATTTGTTTTGTTTATTTGTGTGACGTAAAGGCGTACGCACTCAAAGAATATTTTTTTTCAAAAATTTGTTGTTGCAATATTAGCTCTGTTTCTGTACTTTTTGGGTAAAGTTCGTGAAAATGAGCGCAAGCATAAATTTCTCTCATAAAGAGACAAAATTACACAAAAGTACGGGAACAGAAAAAGCCAAATTTTAAGCACGAAATAAAAAGTCATTGTTTTGATAGTTTTTACAAAACAATAAAAGTTTATGCCACTTTTGAAAAATTGTATATTGTCTGCAGAAATAAACTAATTTTACCAAAAATTAAACCAAACAAACACTTTTACAATTACTAACATTATGTTTTTCTAATATTTCAACATAAAAAAATGTGTTCAAAATATTTTTCCTTTGCATTTCATTGTTTTGTTTATGTTTTACAGCTGTTTGACAATTTACACAATTTGCACGAAGAAAAATTCTGGGCTGTTTTGTGCGAGAAGAAGAAGAATTTTATTCTCTCAAATCCGCTCTCATTTACACAAATTAAAAGTACGGGAACGCTTTTCGTGCAAATTGGGATCCCGAGGGATCCCAAAGTAGAGTAAAGAAACAGAGCTATTATCAAAGAAAAACATACAAAATCTTTCGTACTTACATAGATATCCCAAAATGACATTAAAAAAATAGAAACTGTGTGTATTTTCTCCCTCACTTTCACTTTAGTTAAGTGCATATTTGATTCTGCTTTTACACATTTATACACTTACGTAAATAGGTCGTCTACAAATTTTGCAATTATTTTAATGAATGTAATTGAGTATTCCACTTTAACTCTAATTTAAATTATTTTAATGTGCTGTATTTTAGGAAAAAAAATTAAGTTAGTACTAAGTAACTATTTGTTTTAGCTAATAAGAATTACTAACAAATATAAAATAACGTTATATAATAAGAAGTTTGGCTTTTCCACACTCTGTAATTTCAGCTGGCAGTGTGAACTTCGGTAGTTGCTTTAAGCATAACTGTCTAAGCTTTGTCCCTCCTGAATTTTTAAAATTAAGTTAATATACATTCTTGAATTTTTTCTCTGGTCCCTTTTAGTTTCAAATTATCGAGAGTTAACTGTATGAACATATAGTATAGTCATACTTATAAATACTTAGCAAAATTATAAGAAGCGTCATCCTTATAAGTTGGACACAAGTTCATTAACATTGTTAATAAGAAAGAAGTGTATTTGGAAGTTTTATTGCAAAAAAAACCAAAAGAAAACTAAATAAATGAAGTGTTTACAAAAATAAAATGTACGGTAAAAACTTCAATACTGTAGAAAACAATCAATTATAATTATAAAGAACATTCGCTATTTATGCCTAGTTTAGTTCGCTATTTAACATAAATAGACTCAGACGGCTCCCACATTTTTATTGCGCAAACAGTATTTTTAAAGGATTCAAACAAAAGGAGAGTATTGCTTGTTTTTTTTTCAAAGAAACTCCTCATTGTGTAACTAAGCACTCAAATCGTTTTCTATAAGTTCATACATACATCATTTTTCTGACAATGGTGCCATTGTCAGATGCATTAATTTAACACATCTGGCAAATGAAAATAGCGTACAATGTTCACACAGTTGCAAGACATTTTTAGTCCATTTTAATGACAACATTGCAAGATCTGACCACCGTCAAAACGAAGCTTAAAACTATGATCACACTTAAGGCTAGCTTACACGGTAATACAATGTTGTAGTACGACACGTCAAAAAATTATGTAGAATGAAAAAAATCTTATCATGTAAAAGAAAAACGTTTGAGCTCTAATTTTTTAAAAATATTACATTCCGTCTTTACGAGCGATACATTTGCTAATTCTAACACTAAAATGTGTGTTAGTGCGGATTGCTGATGTTAGTGTTTTAACAGCAATCTGTTTCAAAAGATCTTTTAGAACCTAATTTATAATAATTAATAAATTATTAATTAACATCTTTAAGAAAATTTTGATATTTTACAAGGAAAAAAAAAAAAAAAAACTCATTAAATATTAAATTTTACATACGATTTAAAATTATTCGTTAGTTTAATAGAATATTACCTAAACAAAGTTATGAAGTGTTATTTACAATGTAGGCAATTAAAAACTGATTACGTTAATGATAAAAATTATTTTCATAAATCATAAAATGTCATTTTATATTTTGCGTACATTTTCGTTTATTGTATGTGATTATTTCGTGGTGTCGCAACATTTTTCGTACAACGTTTTTTTTATAAATACGTATGGACTTTATCACAGCACAAATTTGGAGTGAGAAGAAATTTAACTGCGCTCGCTCAGACTCGCTTAATCCATAAAAAAGTCACTGTTTGCTTTGTACTTTGAAAATGAGACTGGTTTGCACACGTAAAGAAAACATATTAATTTGGTTGTGGCTTCTTGATAGAGGACTAATTTACCTAAATATGGTTTCTGGTAGCAATAATATGGTTAAGGTGACCATAGTATCCCTACAGATAATATTGGACTACGTGGTCCATTGTGTCTTAAATGGACTACTTACAACATGGTCCAATCTACTGTAATATGGACCATGTTTTAAGAAATTAACATGCAGTGTTGCCAACAACTGCATGATGTATACTTTTCTTTAGTTTACAGTATTACATATTGGTAGCCCTGATTGTTTTAATTGTTTATTTAAAAGTAAAAGTTTGTGAAATTTGTGAAAAAAAAGGTAAACAAATTAAAAATACCAAGTAAATATATTTAATAATAGCAATAATAAACTACAGGGCGCACCATAAAAGGCGATTAGTAAAAAATGAAAAATGCTTAAACTACCGCTTTAGTGTACTCCATACTGTAATGACATGGAGTACTTTTAAAACTAACCCACTTAAGTACTCTATGGAGTAGTTTAGGGACTACTTCGGTGGGTTATATGGTCTCCTCCTAGGACATCGTAATGTTAAATGGACCACCTTTTACCCATATATTTGGAGTAGTTTTGGAGTACTCCTACTCCTTTATGGACTACTTTTTTCAGGCATGTATGGACTAGTCTCGTTATCTGCAGGGATGTTTAAACATTTTTCATTCAAAATAGTTTTGTTGGAGGTGACCACACAGAAAATGTGTGTTTCTCTAGCACATAGCAATACCGTTTCTGAGATATCAACTTGAATTTTCTCATGGTCCAGTGTTGTCATCACGTTATAACGGTTTGTTAGATGTAAAGTTAATAAAGATTACGTAATTTCACAAAATATCATTTAAATGATTAAATATTTGAAAAAAAAAACAAAAAAATAAAAGAGTAAGTTAGAATAGAATTGAGAATAGTTTCATGAAAATAATATATTTTGCAAAAATTTTATAATCCTATTGTTTGTAAAAATGTATACAATCAACTTGTTAAAAATCGTTGTTTCCTCTTAGCCATTCTTTTTATTTCGTTGAAAATTGGTAATTAAGAGAACGAACGGTAGTTTGAGAAAAACTCACTTTCTTAATAACATTTAAATGAAAATAAATATGAAACTAAATTGAAATACCAACAGGATGGTTCCACTTGCCACACAGCCAATGAAACAATGGCGCTTTTGCGCGAGAAATTCAATGGCCGTGTTATCTCACATCGTGGCGATGTTAATTGGCCGCCACGACCTTGTGATTTAACACTGTTGGCATTCTTTCTTTGGAGATATTTAAAAGAAAAAGAGTATTCGCAAAGAAAAAACATGGTTGTGGTAAACATACTCTAAGAGCAACATATTATGATAAGATTTATGATGGTAAGCGACATTGAAACTCAATTATATCTCAGTCATTTAAAATAACGACCATCGGATAGAGGTGTGCCACCTAAGCTGTGTCGAGCATGTGACCGATATTTTATTTCACACATAATTGTCATAGATCCTTCCATCCTAATTAAAATTTCAACATAGTTCTCTGAAAATTTCTTATTTTATTTACAATTACATCGTGCGTTTTTTTTTGGACCACCCTTTATCTTAAACAAACTGAGTAGAATACTGGCAATTAAAAATAACAAAATCCGTCCAAAAATAAGCTAGAAATAATGTTTTTAGCAGAGTAGCGCCGATGCTATATGAGCTAGGATGAACAGATATGGCTAGCATGATAAAATTAAGCTAAAATATTCTCAGAGTATGAAATTTTTTTTTTTTTTTTAATTTATTTATTGAAATCCTGCTCAACAAGATTATATCTTATAATTATAGAGCAAGACTATTAATGTTAATAAAAAAAAAGCCACAACAATTTGATAAAGAAAAAAATTAAAATTAAAAAGTACAAGATAAAAATTAAAAGTACAAAATTAAACAAAATTAAAACGTACAAGAGAAAAATTAAAAAGTAAAAAATCAAAGCAATAAAAAATTCAAAGTTCAAAATTAAAACAAATTTAAATTAAAAATTAAAAGATTAAAAAATTAAAAGCGGAAAGTTATATGACCTGTGGTCTATTTATTGAAGAAATTAAAAAAATGTTGTTTGAATTGTATCACGTTGCTCACATGCTGTATGTTAGGAGGCAGAGAATACCAAAGACGTGAAGCATTAATAAAAAATTGCCATTCCGATATAAGGCATCGATGCACAGGTATTATCAACCTTTTGCCTCTCAAGGATCTTGTGAAGTGAATCATATTCAATAAGCTAGCTGGTACTTTACTGTAAATGATTTTATGCCAAAACATGAGCATTTTTTTAATATTTATTAAGTTTTCAAAAGATACACCATAAAGACATTTTGAGAACGATGATACTCTTTCATGCCTTTGGAGTCTATATACGTATCTTATAATGGTATTGTAAAGTACATTAAGTTTCCTCTTACTATTAGAGTCACACTTGCCGAATAGTTCACAGCCATACAAAAGCCCTGGAATTAAATACGATTTAGCCAGGAGATTCCTTACGTTGAGCGGTGCAAAATGCTTTTGGTTTTAAAAATCAGCGAAATCGATTTACTATATTATTTAGCGCCCTTATAAGTATTCTCCCGAAAATAGGATTTTGGCACGATACCGCTCATACTATATGAGCTCCTAATTTGACTCATACATTTCTTAATTATAAGGAGTATTTAATAAAAAAAAAATCAGCTAAAACGGTCTATTTCTTCACCAGGCCCCCATACAAGTGTTCTCTGAGTTTTGGGTTTTGGTACGATAGAATCCGTACAAAGCAATTTAGTTGGATAAAATTGAGCTCAAATATAACTTTTTATCATTTTCCAATGATGGTGAAAGGTATAGAAGATTCGGCATAGCCGACTATAGCACTTAAAGTTTTTTTTTTAACTTTAATTGTGTATAACAATATAAGAGTGCGTAATAATTTTGGATAGCAACTATATAAATATAAACAAAGACATAATACTTGTAGGTTTCTTTGTTTTTCCATAGACCAATTGCCAATCAAGCTATTTACAAACTTATAAAACCAGCAAATTAACCATGATACATACAAAAAAAAAACTAAGATTTAAAATCTTTCCTAAAAAATTTAATATCCTTTTTACATACATGTGTCATGTTTTTATTTACATTTACCTAAGTGTGTTTTTTTTTCTTGCAATTTAATAAATACAATGTTTGTTTTTTACCCAGTAACAAATTCAGTGAGTAAAATAAATTAATGGAATTGAATTTCCTTTATTTTCCGTTAAATTCATTCAAGGGAATGATTTGTTATTTGGCTGGTAACACATGTATAAGGATTTGGTTTGTTTTGCGTAGGCAAAGGCATAAAACAACATTTATAGAAATTAAAAAAAAAAAATATATTAAGAATAATATAAGATGTAAAAGTTTTCTATAAGCTTTAAAAAGGTAAATATGTTTATAAAACAAGAAAAATGCTTATTTTTTGTTACCTTTACATGAGTTGTTTTTAACAGAAAAAAGTGATACCTTAGAATATATTAACAAAATTTCCACAGATTTTTTCTACTTATCGATTTTTAATCAATGAATAAATAATTTTGCTTCAGTTAAAAATACATATATTCATTCATTAGCATGGCGATGGATGGGTGGTTCACTCATAAATGTGTCCTTTATGTAGCACCTTATATATATATGTATATTAGGGGTATAACCAAATTTTAGCCCTAGCACTACGCGATAGCGAATATTGTGTTATCTACTAAAACAATTTGTTTGGGTCGTTTGAAAATAAGAACCTCACCCACAAAAGCGATTTCCTAAAATCCCTAAAGAAAAAAATTTGATAAAAAAATTTTAAATTTAGTGGGGAATGTAAGATGAGATAAACCCACTGTTTATTGTTGATGTGTTTTGTTTAAGCTTTGATATTATTACAAGTAGAACTGTTGCTATAAGTCTTATACGCTTAACAGTTTTATTTGGTTTAATATCTTTAGTTTTTCTAAAACGTTATGGATGAAGTTTCCTGATGATCTGGCCTAAGCAACCAGTGAAATGCGCATAGGAATAGCTTATCCCATCAACAATAAATTTCAAGTGTTTTTATCAATAATAAAAACTGGGAATTAAGCACGAATAACAAAATCTTTTTAAATTGAAATTTTAAATATTTTATTAATAAATGAAAAAAAAGTTGAAAAGTTTCTTAATTATTAAAGGACATGAATTTAAAATTTAAAACTGTGAGTTTTTGGCTAAATGTATAAGTACAAATAAAAATAAAAAAAAAAAATTTTCCAACTTTACCGCGTTTTGTGGGTGACCTTTTTTGAAAACAGCGAAAAATTAATATAATTTTTTTTAATAGTTTTTAATGGAGTATTCGATTGTGCTAGGGCCATTTTGATATTTGCAAAAAATGGGAATAAGTTATACCCCTAATGTATATGTTTATGAATATATCTCTAAGTGGATTGGTAAGCTAAATTACAGCAGAGCAAAAAATTCTATTTTAGGAAAACATTTTCTCAATTGATTAATTTTTATCTATAACATTTTTATCTTTATTATTCTGATACATTATCATTGTGGACTTTTTGTTTTAACATTGAACCCACTCAAAAAGGGCAATTTTTCTAAGAAAAAAAAAAATATTAAATCATGTATATGACAAAAGTTTTTATATCCATACCACAATAGTAGAAAGGATATTTTGCATTTGTGCTGATGTGTGTTACACTAAAAAATATTGGTCCTAGCATCACCATTTAGTCGATGATCGTTAGCCCGACTGGCTGGCTGGTTGTCTGCCCGTCAAGATGGTTTGAGGAAATTTAGTACAAACGTTTCAATTGCCTTAAAGAGAAAGCTTATTGTGAATGGTGAGAATCGGTCCATAATTTTACACGGCCCCTATACAAAGTTTTTTTCCGGAATAGGGTAAAATCTCATATAATTTGCCACTTTTTTTGACAAGCTGGGCACACACCGATAAAGCTAATTCGAGTACGCTGAATTCAATGGTGATAGCCGTTTTTATAATAGCGTTGGCATCGCTATTCGCTATTAAAAATTTTAGTACTAAAGTACCATCAACTTTTATTTTTTATATTTTGGGTTCATTGTTCAATTTGAATCAATCCAATCAACGACCGACTATACTTTCTTAATTGATTTTTAAATAGTTTATTATGGCCCCTATTATGGTTTACAACTCAACTTAGTTGAGTTGTAATTAAGACAACTGGTTGTGATCAGTTGTAATTTTTGTTAAGTTTTTGTTCACCGCAATATAGCAAAGTTGTAAACCATAATACAAAAATTAAGAAATTACAACTCAACTGAGTTGTAATTTAGCGTTATCCATTAGGTAGTTTCGAAAACGCTTGTCTGGCAAGGCTGTCATCTGAAGTGTTATTTATTTAGTGAAAGGTTTAGCCATTTACAAATATGGATCGTTCATCAGCCGAAGAACGCGTAAAAATAGTTAGAACTTACTATAAAAGTGATGGTCAAACGTGGCCACCTTTCGAGCATTGGGTGGTGATTATGGCCGTCATAATAGACCTTCTGTGCAAGGAATTGGTAAGACTATAAAAAATTTAAAAAGAGTAGTGGCGCTGCAAATGTGGGCAGGCATGTGCATCATCGCAATGTGCGCACTGGCGAAAATATCGCTTCTGTTAGTGAAAGTGTAGCGGATAATTTGAATTTGTCAATTCCAGGGCGTTCTTACGATTTCTTTTTTTTAACTGCAATTGACGATTATTAACTGGACAAAATGCGGTTCCAACAAGACAATGCTACGAGTCACATTACATTGGCTTTGTTGCATGGAAAGTTTCTAGAACGCCTAATTTCACGTTTTGCGACGTTAATTGGCCACTAAGATCATGCGATTTGATGCCATTATACTATTGAACGTCAAAGACCGTGTCTACGTGGATAATCCCCTAATGTTGCAGCATTTGAAAACCAAAATTCGTCAAGTTATCGCCGAGACACCACCCGAAATGTGCGAAAAAGTGGTCGAAAAGAGGCGGTCATTTAAATGACACTGTATTTTGTACGAAATGGCAAGATTCATGCTTTAATGAAATAACAGTTTCATCGAAATCAAAGCTTAATGTGTGCTTTATTTAACTAAACTTTTGAAACCGAAAAATGGATAACTCGTTTATACTTCTTCAATTTTCGATTTCGTGATACTGGAGTCACATTAAAGTTGTTAGACATACTTATTTCCATAATATTCTAAATTCTTATGAAGAAAAAATAGAAATTTGTTTCCAAAAATACTTCGCCAACTGTTAAACGTTAATGCCTTTAAATTTGAATCTTTCTGAGGGTATCTAATGGCATTAAACAAACTAGCAAAGAGATTTTAGATGTTTAAACCCATTTAATGGTTTTTTGAGAATTTGCTCTAATAGCCTGAATCAAATAATGAAGTTCTACAAATGTAATAGTAGTAGATGTAGTTTTATTAAGAAATTTAAAATGCAAGGGAACAAACTCAACTTGTTATCGAAAACTTTATTAAATAGTTTGGGCTGAAATAAAAAATAATTGTTGTTCTATTGACCAGTAGCTGATTGTTTATTAAATAAACTAGCAAGTTTAAGCGAATTGAAATAGTTGAAAATAATATTGCGGTACTACGGCTCCGAATTTAGTTTTAACAAGCTTGTTTAAATATTCTATATTGCAATAAGTTTCATTTCATAAAAGTTAAAATCTTGATATTGCACTTTAAATAACATTCTTTAATACACAAGGAAATGGGGCTAACAAATCAGCGACTTTTTCTGCATAGCGTTTTAATACTTATATATTTATAAAACATGCATGCAATTTTGATTATTATTAAAACTATTCGAGTATATAGGTCTGTCGCTTTTTGTTAAAGTTCTAACATTTTCTAAACAAATGAATGATTTAGTTAGGGCTTTTGTGTATATTGTTGTATTTTTATATTTTTTCAATTTTCTTTCTAACCACAAACAGGCATGGCATGCAAACAACTAAACACCTTTAACATTATCATTATTTTTTTTTATCATAATGATGATGTTCATCACCACTACTTCGACTGAACTTGTCAGTTTGCGGAGAATCTAAATCAAAGTAATACAAAGAATCTATTATAAATTTTTTACACAACCACATTTTTTTATCTTAGCAAGTTGTTGTAGATGTTGCTGTTACATTAAATCGATTAAATGAGTTCATTTGCTGGATGTGGTAAAAATCGACTGACTGCCCTATATATTTCCTATCTTTGGAATACGTAGAAAAAAGTAAAATTAGTTTTTTCTTCGTTCTACAATTATTTTACAGTTGACCCCTTTTCATACATTTGAGTATTTTAAATAAATTATTAACTTTAATTTAGTTGTACTGCTAAGAACTTTTGTTTAGTGAAGTCTCTAAATCTTTTTTATTTATAAAAAAACTTTTTTATTGTTCTGTAGGAGAACATGTTTGTGAAGAGTAGTTTTTGTTAGAATTTAAATTGAAATTTTTTTTTTTTATATTTTTTTTTTTATTTTAACTTTTGTAAAGTTATGCTAAAAAACTTTAAAATGCAATTATTTTTTTTTTGAGCAAAAGATTTGTTTTTTAAAAAATTTGATTTTAAGTTCTAACAACTTTTTTGTATAAAAAATCTTACGAGGGAAATTTTAAGTACCTTTAAGACAGAGAACGTTAATAAAATAGAACTACGTATAACACGGTTAATTGCCCCACGCTTAAATGCCTTTCACGGTTATTTACATTGAGTTCTAAAGTCACGTTTTTTCTTCCGTTTTTCAAACAAAAATCCACGTTTAATTGACATACGCTTAATTACCCAATTCGGGTAATTGCCTTAAAAATTGAACTCCAAAAACAAAATTACACCTAGGCTCACCAGAATAAAGTTATGTTATGAGGTTAGGATTCATATAAGATTTATTTGTACTGAATATTATCTAGATAAATAAAATAAATGAGATATTTTGTCTTAAAGGGATTTAAGCAAAGGTCCCTAAAATTTATATTATATTAACAATTAAAAGAATAAAATTGCTTAAATATTTAAGAGATTGCTATTTAAATGGAAGCAGTATGTTTTAATTTGAACCGGTACAGTCGTATTTAATTAGCAGTAAGATATTTTGGGCCTAATTTAATCTTAATACGAACATTATTAAATGGTTTATGGACATAAAGAAAGAAGTTTGCATGGGGACTATGTGATATTATAGACCGATTCTAAACATTTTCATAGGTTTCGTTCTTATGACAATTAAGACGTATTTACCAAATCTTATCAAATTATCTAAAAACTGCTATGTATTTTTACTTTCCGTACAAGGTTAACATGGACAGACAGCCAGCCAGATGGAATGACGGACACGAAAAGATCACTTAAAAAAATGTTTCTGATTCGATCGGTTTACTTAGTTAGCAATGCGTCCAGATTTTTATGTATCAGCACAAATTTATGTAATTGCTTTTTTCTTTATCTTTGCATATTTAAACTTAACAGAGGTTTAGAATCACATTTATCTTCAACGAAAACTTGCTTTGGCTTACAATTGTAGAGTGAAAATTAAATGTAGATGGCGAAATTAAAGCAAGAGAAAAAATAATAAAATATTTTGGACCCATGTCCAATTATGGACTCTTTTAGAACAAAATTATATAATGAGGTTAAGGTTCATGTAAAACTTCTTTGTGCAAAATATTATTTTGATATCTTCATCTAGATGAGATTTGTTTGCTTTTAAGAGATTTGAGGAAGAGGCCTATAATTAATTTTGGACAAAGACTCTAATCCGGAAAGAAGCTAGTAGTTGGCTATGTGAAATAATGTATCGATTCTCACCATTTTTAAAAGTTAGAACTACAACAAATGTTTCAAATTTCATCAAATTGTCTACTAAATTGTACAAACTGTACACAAAAAAATAAAAATTGATTTCAATTAAAAAATTTGTGATATTAATTAAAAAATTAATTAAATTTGCACCAGTAAACAAATTAATAGTATCAATTAAACCAGTTAATAGTATTAATTAAACATTTAATTCACTTGATTAAATTTTTAATTAAAACTGATTATATTTTTGATTAAGGCTTTAATTGGTGAAAAGTTTTGGAGAATTTTTTTTGTGTACTTTGCACACAAGGTCTACATGACCAGCTAGCCAGACGGACATCGTTAGATCAACTCAAAAAGTGATTTTGAGTCGATCGGCATACTTCCCTGCGGGAAATTTGTGTCAATTGGTCCAACAGACTGGTCCTGGGATTTGTGAAAACAGAACAAGTACAAAAAGAAAGGACTCATGACCAGTGAAAGAAGAACCAATCCCTTAACTGGTTTATGAAGAACAAAAAGGTAGAAAAAGTAATGAATTGCAGTACAGTCTTTACCGGTGCTGTGACACATTTTTTGGTACTTTCTTAAATGTGGTTCTTGAATTTAATTCTAGGACTTGTTTAATTGAAATAATACTACATTGTATTGAAATAATACTACATTTTAGTAAATGACACTAAGCACGTTCATTGAGAATAGATCTGTGACCGGTCAAATGGTGTCAATTGACCCCCCTCTAATGACAACCCCATGTAAAGTGATAGGTCTTATTCATATAAAGTGTTAGAACTAGAACCGGTCCCTACCACCAAAGACCTATCACGGGACTACTTTGGTGTCAGTTCGCTTCCCTCTAGGGTTAGGACCAATATATATACCCTATCTACTAGTTATTGTGGCTTAAAAATTAGCACAAACGCATAATATCCTATCAATTATTGTGGTGATAATAAAGAAATTTAGCGTGCCGAAGTCGAGGAAACCAAATAGATTAAAAAACTCTTTAAACTGGTTTCGGTAAAAATGTTATAGTATTAGTTTAGGTGACAAAGCTTAATGGCTAAAGATTAAAATAAGCGAAACCAATGCCTAAACATTTTTTAAAACATTGCTAAAATATTCTAGTATTAAAATATATTTTCTTCTTCTATATAATAAAAAAGGAATGTTGTGTGTTGCAAATCGGATAACTTAAGAACGGCTTGACCGCTTTGGACGATATTTTCTTTACGAAAAGAAAATTTTGCCCCGCCCACTTTTACGCCTACTTTTTTCGATTTACCTAAAATCAGAAAACGGCTTCATCGATTTGACTAATTTTTCTTTCAAATGTTCGTATTAATCCATTTTAAGTTTTCATCGAAAGAAAAATTTACCACGCCTTCTTTTACGCCCACTTTTTCTATTAAGCGCATAACTTGAGAATGGCTGGGCTGATTTGGATGTTTTTTTCTTTCAAATGATCGTCATGGTCCAACTTAGGTTTTTGCGAAAAGAAAATTTTGCCCCGCCCACTTATCAGCTACCGAGCGAAGCCGGGGCGGCCAGCTAGTATATATTTACAAATTGGGATTAAATTTTGAATACATATTTCGACAAAAAAGATTCAATAAAAAAAATATATATATATTTAGAGGGACATCATAGAAAACAAAGTAAGAAATATTCAAAAGATTTAAAAGTTTTGCCAAAGTTTTTAATCGATAGGACAATAAGTTATTTTAAGCGATTTCAGAAGTTAACGTTCGTTCAAACATTTTACAATCTAGTTTTATAACATTTTCTAAATCTAATAAGGCAGCTTTTTAAACTTTAATCTAGTAATATTATTTTAATGAATGTTCTACAAAAGTTTAGCAACATCTACAACAAGTCTGAGTTTTTTAATTAAAAATACAACTTAACGGAATAAGAAATTTTTAAATTATTCCATTTTGATTTTTTTAAAAAAAATGTTTAACCCAACTTCGTATAATGCAATTCTTTTATACAAATTATTCAAATTTAATTGACTTTTTGTTGTTAAAGGCTTTTTGGGAATAAAGAGATTTTTATTATTTTTGCTTTTGCAACCATTCCCATAAGAAGCCTACCGTCATGAGTTTCTTGGTACATAATTTAATAAACGTAATGCTTTACACGTGCCGTTTGTGGCAAAGTAACAAAGTAAAGACATTTTATTTAAGTATATGTTTGTAAGGAAAAACAAGAGGTAATCTTTTTTTCATATAATTAAAAGGTTATGGTCAGCAAGAGAAAAAAATTTATATAATAAACATTAAAATTTTTTCAAGTTTGATACTTCAATTAAAGCTACTTTAAACTTCAGTTTTATTGAAGCATTTATGTTATTTGTAGATTTAAAATCTCAATAATTTCAATAAGAATTACCTGGTTCGTTTTTTTTTTAAATTGTAGCTATAACAAAAAGTTAATAATTTATTTTAGTATATAAACTCTTGACACCATTTTTCATACAAAACTTAATTGATATAGAGGCAATAGTAAAAAAAGCTTTTAACAAACTATTGTTTCATTAAAGAATGTCATTTACAGAAATTTATAAAAAATAAATCATGTTTTATATTTGCAAAATAAACAATTAAACAAATGTACCCATAAAAAACCTGTAAGAGTAAGGCTATGCCGAATCTTTTATACCCTTTACCATGGTGCGGCAGTTATAGACAGTTTTGTGCCTTGCCCACTTCTCCAAGAACGCCCACATTTGATCGGATGTTTCGTATTGATAGCCAAAATGCTTGTACCTGATTTGGAAACATATGATTTTTCCGTTCTCCAGATGAAAAGAAATCCATAATATCTTTGTAATGGAGGTGCTTCGCCTACTTCTCCAACCTCGCCCATATTATAGAGGTCGTGTATTGGCTACCCAGCTTTGTGTACCAAATTTAAAATATTTTTCTCTTCTCTTATTTATGTCGAATATTGTCTATTGATAATCAAGATGCTTTTGCCTACATTGGCTCTTGTTCCCCAGATATAAACAAATCTATAATGTCTTTGTATGGAAAGTGCCAAGCCCACTTACCCATCCCTTCCACCTTTTTTCAGATGTCGTATGTTGATAACTAAGATGCTTGTACTAAATTTGGAATCTTTGGCTCCTGCCGTTCTCTCGATATAACAAGAAGAAAAAAAAAGACACAGGATTTATGAGGCAGTCGAGGTTTCTTACTCATTTTTCAGCAATTTGTATACCGATCAGTCTCAATTTTAATAGCAAAATTCCACGGAGCATACACCCAGAGAAAACACATGTTAAAATATGGTCACCTCCAAAACAACTATGTTTAACGAACATTTTTAGCATATTATGTTCAGTTTAACCATATTTTTGTCACCGACAACCATATTATGATTTAATTAGTCTAAAATCAAGAAGCCACAACCATATTATGGTTTCCTCAGAACATGTTATGGTTGGTAATAACTTAAATTTGTTTAACACTTAACTTAAACCTAAACTTAAATATGTTTAGCACTTGTAAAGCATGTTTGGTTTTCAACCATAGCATGTCGCTCTTGGAAAAGAGGAAAATACTATTGTTAATTTAAAAACAAATTATTGTCTTATTTAACCATAAAATGTTTAGAGGCAACCATAATATGGTTGTGGCTTCTTGATGGAAGACTTATTTAACCATAATATGGTTGTCGCTGACAATAATATGGTTAGATTAAACATATGTTTAAAATTTTCTTTAAAAATAGTTTTGTTGGTAGTGACTTTATTGAAACATGTTTTTTTCTTTCCGTATATGCGACATAGATATATACCATCATATCTAGGGTTTACGGAAAACACATTTCAACAGACAGACGGACATTGTCAAATTAACTTCGCTCCTCAAAGGACCCAGAATATATATACTTCATAGGGTCATAGATAAATATTGTAGAAATGACAATCGGAATGTCAAACTTATACTTTCCACCTGTGGTGAAGGGTATAAATATAACAGTGTAAAATAACTTTTTACAATTCACAATAGAAATAGACCCATGATCAAATGAATGAGAGAATGAGTATGACTTTTTGTAGTTCTTTTTTATACAATAAATAAATATGTTTGTACTTGTTTACATTCTGTTTCATTACCTTGTGCAATATCTGTTTAAATGCCATGTTAAACTTAATTACATTAACAGTACAAATGTTAAACCAATACAGATTTATGTTTAAATTTCATTATACAACTATCTACGTCATTCAATTAAAATAGGTATAGCTAATATTAAAATAATACTTTATTTTTTCTGTCATCTACAAATGTGGAAGTTAGTTTGTTTTATTATGCATTAGAAATGCTAGAAAATATTACATACATAATTCATACTTATATCCTTGAATATTTTTTCGTAATAAAAGCAGTAGTAATACATCATAATATACAACGACATATCAGTTCTATCAAAATCTTAATACAACTAATGACGTCATTGTGTGGCGAAATTAATTTTTTTCAATTTGTAAATCATCTTAAGGAGGATAAAGGGAATTAATGATAATAATACTTATACAGAAGCTTGCAAAAAGTTTTGGTACGGTAGAGTGCATAAAGAAAAAGCTTTTGCATTTAAAAATGTTTATTGTTATCAAGTAGTGGTAGGAAACAAACACACTATTCTTCGATATGTAGAAAGCAGCAAAAGTTTTTTCTTAAAAAAACAAATTCAAAGCGAAGGCATAGTTAAAATCAGCTAACAATGAACTTTAAAGCAGGGTTTAAAAAACTGCAGTCGAAACCAAAAACTGTCGAACAAAAAACGAACATTTGTGTACAACTTTTCGTTTTAGAGTTGGTTTGACAGCGTCTGTTTACATTCAATGAATCTGAAGTAAAGCAAAGGTTTTTTTTTTGGCCAATGACAAATGAAGAAGTGAAAGAAATGGCAGTTTTTCTACTTTGACTGCAGTTTTTTCAACGCTGCTTTAAAGACTATATAAGTTTATAAACATGCCGAAGCCGAACTCAACTTTACGAATGAGCCAATCACTGAGTTAAAGCTTTTTGTAATGCAAAATTTATTGCTTTAATAAGGAGGGAAATAACGATAATCCGGGAGTTACAATGGAACCTAGAATATACAAATCGTTAAAGTATATATCTAACATATCGGAAAGGATTAAAGGATCGAAGATCTTTGACACAAACAAATATAGAGTGGCATATAGGGCTTACAATATATTGAAAAGCTTATATAGCAGGACTAAGGCTAGGATTAACAAATGGGATATGTCGAACATTATCTACAAAATTCCTTGTAATGGAAATGATAATGAGAATTGCGACAAGGTTTATATAGGTACAACGAAAAATAAATTAAGGACTAGAATTGCAGGACATAGATCAGATCAAAAACATAAAAACATAAACTCTTAAAAACAGCATTATTTCATTATTGTAATGAACTAAATCACTATCCAAATTTTGAAAATGCATCAGTGTTAAACAATGAAAGAAACTACAAACGCAGATTTATATTAGAAATGTTACATATAATTAATACACCAACAACACAAAGAATGAATTTCAAAGCAGACACAGAAAATATAGCTATTAGTTATAGGAATTTAGTTATTAAGAGATTAAGTATTATATATATATATATATATATATATATATATACATATATATATGTTGTTGTTAAAAATAAGTTTAGTTAAAAAATGTTATATGTTATAGGAATTTTTCTTTTAGTCAAAATATTTTTTTATTGCAAATATGGTTTTTGTATTAGGTTTATAAAAAGGAAATTTTTTCAGTTTATATGAATTGTTATACTTTAGTTATATTTTATGTTTTGTTATAATGTTTTGTGAAATTATTTTATGACAAATAGGTTTCTGAATTTAATTTATGACAAAATTTTTTTTCATAATTTTGTTATTGTTTTTTGTTATTTATATTAAAATTTTATAATTAAATTTCCTGACGATGCTAACCAAAGGTAAGCGAAATATTGATAATAAATAATTAAATATTAAAAAGACCTAGAGCTTAAATAAAAAATAAACAGTTATTTAATATTTTACTTTAAAAGCTTAAACCAGCAAGATTTGAAACGATTTAAAACTGGCATACAAGTTTTTAATATCATACGTTATTTTAATACAATTTTATAAGTAAACCAAAATCTTCCTTCTGAATTTTTTAACTAAAAGCCCATTTACACTACAACGAAATCTATTACTAACGAGATTTCGAGCAGTCTTATTTTTATTTTAAATAGATTTCCTATATAAAAATAAAACTTCTTCGTGACTACATTTTGACAAAATCTACTTAAAATCAAGTAGTACTGGAGTAATAAAATACTTCCCTGCACAAGAATAATATTATATTCATGGTACAACTACACAAGGTAGAGTCGTTGGACCATATGCTTATCAGCTGTTTACCCTAGTTAAAACCCAATTGTCAAATTTAGTGTACATGAGCCAAAATTTGGACATGTGTGCGTTAAATTGTTTTTGTTTTATATGTAGACAATTTTGACAAGTCGGTTATTTATATAGAGCAGCATGTCTACACTCCCAAATGAGTCTACCTTGTGTTAATGTACCTTGATCTTATTTTAATAAAAAACCAAACAAAAACAATAATTGCGGCTTTTTAAAGCTGTTAATATTTTTTAAAGATTTTAAGAAAATAGTAAAAAATGGACAAGACAAAAAATATTGATAAAATTAGAGCTATTCTATTAAGTTTTAAGCTATCCAAAATCCGACTTATACCAAATTTAATGTATCTCCAATATTATTTTAAAACATGTCATTACTCCTTTGATAAGGAAATATTACTAAATTTTAACTGCTGTGCGCGAAGGGCTTAGAAAGGGATGCGGGACAGATAATCATTTTTGCTCCTTTTAAGTTTTTTCTAATCATGAAATGTAAATTTAAAACGTCTCTGTCCTTTTTACAACCTGTTCTTTTCCTCTGTGCCACTGTTCACATGTTTAACCCTCCGATGCATTTTGCAGATAAAATAGAAAAATATTTGCACATTGTTTGGGGCATTGGAGCGATTTAATAACAGTCCTTTTATTTTGTTTGTCAGATTCGGTTTGCTCTGTCGGTGTGGTCAGTTAACGCCTTCTTTATGTTTTCAAGGCTCTTTTAAGGTGTGTGTGTGTGTGGGCGTATAACGTTAAAAACGTATTTGTATGAGCCTAAATAACAGGCATAAGGATGAAAATGTTGGTGATGATAGTATTGATTTTGTGTGTGTTTGAAAAGGTACCTTTGTTTAATTAATGTTTTAGTTACCTTTAAAAAAGAAAATTACACTTCATTGGATTTATTTGTAAAATCGTGTTTGAAAATAGTTTTTTCAGTTGCTTTTTTACTGTTTTGCTTTTTTTAATATGTATGTATTCATGGAAATGTTTTATTGTCCCAATAAAAAATTGTGCTTCGAGCGAAGCTGGTTTGTAAGGGAGAAATGTAAGAGTTGCGCTTACCATCTCGCTTACGGAAGACATGAATTTTATATGGCGAGTTCCGACTTTGAAGCAATACATTTTTGACACATAAAGCGCATTATTCAGCGCATATAAAAATTGTTGGATGTAACGATCAGCTTTACACACTGAATGTTTGATACCGTTATTTTTAAGTAATCTCCCTTACAAACCTGCTTCGTAGTAAGGGAATGCCGTCGCACTTGAAATGTTATTATTTTATATAAAAGTTGTTGAGAGTTCTTTCACTTATCTTACTGCATTTCTGTATGTCTTATTGCGTAGCTCATAATTGTGCGCTTATTTTTTTTAAATGTACCTTCGCAAAATGATAAAATTTTTTATTGGGGGCTTGTGTAATTGTTTGCAGTAAGTATACGCCTTGGTGGCATTTTGGTGCATCATACTATAATCGACAGTGTTGAAATAACTGCAGTCGAATTAGCAAAATCGTAAAATGTATGTTTTTCACTGCTTTGGCTGTTTAAAGTTGTTTTTATTTAGAAAAGGTTAACGATATACATAAATATGTAGCATTGGGCAAAACTTTAATAAGCTGGTATCGACAACTTGTTATTTTAATATTTTAATGGACAAAAATTAATTTTTATACATTTATGCCTTGTAAATTAGTTGTTTGGTTCTGCCTTTTTGCTTCTAAGGTCATAAGGTTTATATATAAATTTTAATTCCTGTTTTCATATTTATTTAAATTTCTAGAACATTAGGGCTCAGTCAAAAAAAAAAAAAAAAAAATAAATAAATAAAGAGGATCTTTTATGTATTTATATTATTTTTGATTTATTTGTTTTTTTTTAACAATGAACGTAAGAGTGGATCAATTTGTATGCATTTAAAAAAAATTCACCAAGTGGTTGTCAAAATCGTAATCTACGACGAATTCTAAGAAGGTTTGACAAAGAAACCATGGGTCTTAAATTAAAATCGAGCTTCCGGTTTTTAAAGAGAAACTGCTTTTCGTTTATACTAATATAACAAAGAGGTAATGTTTGTTTGTTAGTTTGCAGGAGTAATCTTCGTAACCGCTGAGCCGATCTTTATGAAACTTTTACAGTATATTATTGATGGCCTGGGAGGTGCTATAGGTTATATATTTTTTTGAAATTTTAAGTGGGCGGGCCACCTCCCATACAAAGACATTATAGATTTAAGTTTATCTGTACAATGACAAGAGCTTAAGTTTCCAAATTTGCTACGAATATCTTGGTTATCAGTACACAATATCTGACATTTTTTCAATAAAGTTTTAGCATATTTTAACCAAATTTAAAATTCGGAAAGAGAATTTTGTTGTTAAAAACGGGAAGCTCGATTTTGATTTTAGATCCATGGTTTCTTGCGCTTGGTCGAGAAAAATATTTACCCACTCTAATGAGCATACCATTAAGAAATTGTTCAATTTTCACTTTAAACAAACAACTTTATGATGTTGCAAACCAGTTACCACCCACGACATGGGCAAACATTTTCGTTCGGCGTTCCTCGAAAGTTTAACCAAACGACGATAATCAATCAAACATAGGTTTTTTCAGAACTACTACACCGAACACGAACGATCTGTGGGACTCTTATATTTAATATTTTGAATCAATAATTGGTGATACTTAATTAATATCCCTGCGGGAAAATTGTGTTAATTGTTCTTAAAGTGCTTATCCTGTGACATGTGAGTACAATATGATTTAAAAAAAAAAAGGGAATTGTGGTGGGTGAAAGCAGATCCCTTAATAGGTGATAATGTACTTAAAGTGTAGTAACTCTAGAGGAAAGTAATTGAAACAAAAGCAGATGTGACTAGATTTTGTGCGGGTGGTGGCTGTTCTCTCTCTCTCTAGTTCTATTACTTTATATGAAAGGTATTTATCATATTAACATGGTTCACTCGTGACAACATCTGCAACAGACATTGTTTAAATCGAAGTTTAATGTGTCCATTTAGTTTATTTCAGTGACCTGTTATAAAGTATCAAAAAGGTGCCAATTAACAAGAACCGGTCCCTACCACTTTAAAACTGTCACGTGACAAGTTTGGTGTTAGTTCCTATTCCCTTAGGGATATTATAAAAACTTATATTTATATATTTATTTTTCTATATCCCAAAAGTGAGCTAAAAGTTTAAAGCGAAATTAGTTATTGGGAATAATAACACCACTGTGCTAGAAATTTACACTTTTTTGTGACAAGCGGCTCACCGTTTTCTTAGGTTAGCTCTTGTTTTCGAGATATACCTTAATTTCAAAAACGGAGGAGGTTGCACTGAATGAATTAAAAAAACCGAAATTCCTTAATTTCATCAAAACAGGTGAAATAATACTATTACTAGGAATGGGCAAAAAATATATCAAAATATCGATATTTAAAAAAAAATAATCGAAATATATCGCCGATATTTAAAATATCGATATATCGATATTGAAATACGACTATCGAAATCGATATTTTTTTTTTTTAAGTAAGTCTTCATTAAAAACTTAAAATGTTAGCCGTTTTTCAAACCATATGTTTTTTTAAGAATTGGCATCAATGCATGCATCATATGTTTTTTAAACTAATATGAAGATCTAAAATGATTGGCATTTATAAGAAGCAGTGCCGGATACAAGAAGCAGATTGACAGAAGAGCACATAAAACAGAGAGTGCTCCTGATGTCCATGTCTCATGATTACTGGTTTGACTAAAACAATCCAAAACATTTATAGTTAAAGTTGGTACTTTTGGGGTGCAATTCAAATTTTAAGGTAAGTTGGTACTTCCATGACTTATTTACTTCCATTTACATTTTTCGTAATTTACTTTTTTTAGATTTCATATGTTGTTTTGTATTCTTTCCTTTTGTTTTTGGTATAATTGAATTTTTTGTTTTGATTGAATTTTTTGTTCTTTTGAAATAAAATAAAACAATAAAAAGTAACAATTAAATTACATATAATATGTTTGTACAAAGGTATATACAATTTTTTAATTTGGTAATAGTTTCAGCAAAATACGTTCGATATATCGATTAATCGATATTTTTAAAATAATAAATATCGATACTCTTAACAAATATCGATTCGATTTATATCGATATATTTTTTAATTTGCCCATCCCTAACTAGTACAGTGCAATTAACGTGTACTTTGTAAAAAAAAAGAGGGGCAAACAGTTCTTCACTCCAATTGGGTCAACATTTGATAATGAAAATAAAGTTTGTTAATCTCTTAAAGACAATGCTCAATCAAAAATATATCGTTCCCTGAAAAGCAAAACGCCCTTACTTACCCAAAATTTAAAATCGACTTTTTCATTGATTTTGATGTAATTAATACTATGTTCACACTTGTGTTTTTAAACGCGTTTAAGCAAAATGTTGATTAAGCTAATCAAAGCCGTTCACATTACATTTGAGGTGATTAAGATGACAGATGATTAAGAAAAAAAAAACACAACAAACTAATTTATATTTTTTTTTAAAGTATTAAAAATGGATAAAACTACTTTTTTAAAGTTATCAGAAGATTACTTTAATCATTTTAATGATGAAATTGTAAAAATTTATGAATTATTAAAAAAATAATAATAAAAACATTAAGCGGAAATCGTGGTCGGTTGTACATGTTCAGGTTGGCTGATTCTACATTATGCACAGTTTGAGGTATGTTCAGTGGATTCTATGTGATAAATGAAGTGATTTAGTTGTAATCATGTCAATTTGAAGTGATTAGCAAAACACTGTTAGCACATTTTTGAGAATTTCCGCTAAGTTTGAAATTTTTGCCGAATTTTTGCCATTCCTTATACATGTAGGGACTTTTAATCAATTTTATGGCTTGTTTGAAGTACTATACATTTTCGTTTTTTTTTTTTTTTGTTATTTTCCGTCATTTTGTTTTGTTAACCCATTAAGCGGGTTTAAATACATTTTAGGGTTTGTTTAAAAGTTTGCAATTTTTCGAGAATTTTAGCCTTGTTCGCGATAGAAGCGATTTTTTTCCTGTGATTCTTAACAGCTTTCACAATTTTTAATAAATATTAGACTTTGCTATCATGCTGAAGTAAGCAATCTTTAGTTAACTAAAGTTTTTTTGAACATAATCTTCGAATACACAAAACACGCGGATTTTAGAACACTAATTTATGAATCATGCGAATTAAATAAATTTTACGTTTTCAATTCGACTCGAAATTTAGAACATACCTGAATATATCTTAAATTTGTTTTTTGGCAAATTTATACTAAAATTCTCGGAAATAGTTCTCTTTAAATAAATATGTAAATATACAGCAAATATTTGACAATTTTAAGACATTGTGTTGGAAATTAGTTTAAAAAAATTTTGTCATTATAAATTTAGAATTAAATTTAAAATATTTAAATATGTATGTGTGTGCGTAAATATTTATACATCATTAAAATATATTTAGAATTAATGTTAAATTTAACTAATCATCTTAGTTAAACAAGGTGTATAAATGCGTATTATTACGCAATAACCTTCAGGCGAAAAATACAGACACTTTCCTTTAGTTGATGAAATAAATTTAATTATAAATTTTATTAAATCATTTGTTTGAATAACTTTTTATATTTTCTTTTGCTCAGAGACTGCATGCCTCTTTAATTATTAGAATGACGATGAGTTTATTGAAAAGGCTGTGTCAGCTATTAACCCATTTAATGCTGTATAAAACTAATGGAATTCTATTTTGATAAAAAAAAAAATGGTAGCCAAACAAAAATTATAAACAGCATACACATTTTTATACCCTCCACCACAATTAGTTGTAAAGAGGGTATACTAAGTTTGTCATTCCGTGTGAAACTTTTTTATTATTCATCTCAGACCCCATAAAATATATATATTCTAGCTGCTTGAGTAATTCTAAGTCGATTTATCCATGTCCGTCTGTCTGTCCGTCTGTCTGTCCGTCTGTCCGTCTGTTGAAAACACGCTCACTTTCGAAAAACTCAAAGCAGTTTGGGATTGATTTTCAGCAAAATCGGTTCAGTAGGACCAGAGCTATGAATCAAAATGTGGAACCACCACCTTCAAAAACTTGATAATTTTGTTACAAAAACTAACATAAATGATGCAAAAATGCAATGTAATGACATAAGATTTTGCACAAGTCCGTTTTATTCGACTAGAAATGACACTGTAAAATTTCGTGAAGATCGGTACATAATTTACCCTAGGCCCCATATATGCCCTACTCCCGGAAAACAGTTTAGTCTCCTAAAACCATAATTAATAACAAATAGTCACAGTTTAAGATAATAATAATAAAAAGACATCATACAGATATTACTCCTTAAACATTCGAACTGTCGGTGGAGGGTATCAAAGATTCGGCACAGCCGAATATAGCACTCTAACTTGTTTTTTAACATTTTTTCATTTGGAGTGATGTCCTTTAAGCTTAAGTATGTTTTAAATTCAAAATTACTTAAGAAAAGCCATATCAGTTCATTATGGGTTAAATCGCCACAAAATTATAGATTTCAGTCTAAAATTTAGCCTCAATGATCACTGTTCGTGTTGATGTTGTCGGGTATGATGTTTGTGGTTAATCTTATAAAAAAATTTATTGTTTAAAAAACTACGTCATCAACAAAAGTGGCAAAAATTTTAAATTAAATTTATTCACACAGATTTTTATGTGTGACATTTGAAGTGCAATTGTCTTTTTTGTAATAAAAAAAATATTAAACAAATAAATTTAATAAATGTACGTTAAATTTGGATGTTTACATGCAGGCAAAATAATAGCGAAGAATTCAAATAGCTACGAAATTTTTGAACTAACGAACAAATTTGTTAAAACATGTGAGCAAAATAATGGCAAATTTATGAAAAGAGGAGAAGAAAATGATATATACACGGTAATATTTTCCAGAATGACAAAAAAGCAATTCTCTGAATCTAGGGACATTCAATTTGATTCTTGTCAGGCAAATTATTCTGCAATAAAAATAAGTCGAACAGTTAGACACATTTAAATTAAAAGAAATACAGAAGAGAGCACAGTATAAATAATACAAATTCTTTCATTGTATATAGATCAGTCGTAAAAAACACATTATGATAACTATACTTCCATGTATTAAATACCGGAAGAATTGAAGATATAAAAACAAGGCAACTGTAAAAAGAAAACAGGTTAATGTTTTTGTAAAGCCCTTATGACACTACATTTTATAAACATTACAATTAATATGAATTAATAGAAAGAAACAGTATACATATGTTGGAATGAGCAAACTATAAAAAATGTAAACAAACATTTATTTTTATTTGTCCCTAAACCGTTGATTCAGCAAGCCTTTTGATATTTCAAGCTTGAAATGTCAATTTTTACAATGACATAACTTCATTTTGTATCGATAACTTTTTTAACATTTTTGACAGTTTGTAATCTATCTTAATACAGCTGAACTCTTTGCACTTGGTAAATTTTTCTATTACATTATATTTGCACTGTTCACCAAAACTTGAACATTGCATTAAAAAAGTAGTGTCATAAGGCCTTAATTTTCCGTTAGAAAATATAAAATAAAAAAAACTTTTCTCTCAAAATTCTCTACGTGTGAAGTTACAACCACAAAGTAAACAAATTTTTTATTACCACAACTTCTTTTTATTCCAGGCATTTTCATTTCAATAAATATGATGAAAAAAATAAATATTTTTTAAGGCAAAAATAAAAATAAGCCCATGGGCCAAATAACGGCATTCGATATCGATCAAAGTCACAATACAATTCAAATGGAAATTTCGATCGATATCGAATGCGGTAATTTGTCCCCAGATCATAATGCCTGCATCTAAAGGTTTAAACTCAGTCTGTACTAGGCTACATAAAGGTTTTAATATCATCATGAAATTTTTATTTCTAGAAAGATTTTTTTTCTACCGGTGTAAAAATTGCAGGACGAGAACTAGACCGCTGGGATAATAAGAGATGATATTTTATGATATGAGATACAGGGTGGCGCAGAATGAGCTATGTTGTTTGAATTCTTTATAACTTTTTTAATTATTAGTTTTTTTGGTTTCTTTAGCATTTTGAAAAAAGACTTGGGGAATTAATTATGAATACAGATGCGATTTACATGCATATGCATGTTTTTTGTCGATGGTCTAAGATCGATGTCGACCACTTATCTTTCCGAATCATTAAATTTGCGTTAAAATGGCATCGATTTGTTTTTGCATATTGTTGCATATATTGGTGAAAATGTATATTTTTGCATATTTTGATCTTAAATGCATATTTTTGCATAGTTCAACATTTTTGAGTGATATATTTTTTAAAATTTTCATATAAAAAATTTCAAAATTGTATACAAAAAAAATCGTCAAAAAAAATTTTTTAAATCAATCAATAAATTATTTTGGAGCTCTGCTTTAAATACAAGATTTCAACAAAAGATCCTTTATTTTTTAACCGATGCAGCAGCTTACATGGTTTTTTGCCTAAAACAATTTATCCAAAACTCTTACATATTTCATTCTTGGCACATGGGTTACACCGAGTTGCAGAGGGAATTGGAAGAAAATTCAGTAATAAACTTCGAATATATTGGTGAAACAATGACTAAATTGGAGGGATTTAGTTCACAAGCAAAAAAAAAATATGGCATTTTAAAAAATAAAACAAATTTCAACTATTTTTGATCTGGAATCTAATATGGGATCTGAATTAGCAAATTAATATTCTTTAAATGAAATGGCATCCTTCAAATATGCTTCAACTTCGGTTGACGTTGAAAGATCATTTTCCATGTACAAACAGACAAAGGTTTACTTTTGATGATATAAAAAAGTTTTTATTTTGTTTGTTTGTTTGTTTGTTTGTTTCGATTTAAGTTTCATAGCTGCGATAGCAGCTACTTATTTGGCCGGTACATTAGTACATAACGCCATCGCCAAATCCCGCTAGAATATACTAGCGTCGTTTAATTCTTCTTCAAGTGGAAATCCACCAATTATATAAATTATATTTTTAAAAAGTTTACAAAATCACAAGGTTAATGTCGAAACCCCGAAAAAACCGTAACGCGGTACAGTTATCCGACGCCAAGCCATTAACCAAGGCAGACGAGACGTAAAACGCACGAAGGCAGACAAACAAGGACGGCCAGATTAGCCTTAAGAAATAATGCCAATGACGCGCGAGCTGCTTCTCCGCCGAGAGCAATTTTACGACTGAAGTTTTTATTTTATTATGCAAACAAAAATTTAAATGATGTAGTTATTTAAATTAAGTTTTAAAAATATTATATGAATAACAATAGTATAAAAACAACAATAGAAATGTTAATTTCTTGGTTTTAAATAAAATTAAAAAAGCAAACGCTTTTTTATTGAAAATGTTCAAGTTTTTAATGCATATTTTTTATTTTTTTAATGCATACTTTGGGGTCTTTAGTGCATATTTTATGCGCATATTTTCGATTTTTTAGTGCATGAAAATCTCATCCCTAATTATGAATAAACATACAATCGAACAAAAATAATTACACCCGAAATTGTGCGAAAGGTTTGGAAAATATGTTGATCTAAACCACTGGGTAATAAACAATTCGTTTTCAAACATTCCCGAGTGTAAAGCAACCAGCACATCAAATTAGAAATTTAAGTGCCTAATCCGACAAGATTAAACACTCGCACCTTGCTTAGGAGATGGACCTATCCAACCTTCGCTGCTTTTGGAAATATGCTAGCAACATCTGTGAAGCAGCAACAGCATCTCCTTTAGGCCGAGCTCTCCCACAAGAGTTAACCAATCAGCCCTCTAGTGGGATTTTCAGCATTTCTCTTTCTGCTACTTTGGGTAGTCAACCTTTACTTTACCCACATGTAAATTTACATTTCACTTAGCGCAAGAATAAGCAGAATTTTTCTTGCAAAATTTTTATGGCCGATAGCTGCGCTTGACACCCACTTACATATGCATACCTTTTATTTTGGGCAATGGATCTGTGAAGTCATCCTTACTTCCATTTTCTTCATCGTTTGAAGATATTTGAAACCTGTTTAAAATAAACCAACAGAGTTTTTGCCATAAGGTTTCTAGAATCAATTTGACTTATGGGAAATTTGACTTATTTGACTGATTGCTAAACGTCAGAAAGCAAGTACATACACTACAATTAATTATAAATTTAAAGAATTAATTAATGCCACTCCCAAACTTTTTTTTTTATGTAATGAAAAACAGCAAAATTTTGTGGTCGAAATTTCGACCGCTGGTACAAAATGGGCTAAAATAGAATCCCATCTGAGAAACTTCCGGTAATTTTTCTATGTTTCATATTTTCCCAACTCATCATCCACTATTTAACCCTTAACTGTATACACACAAGCATATTTCATATGATCCGACAGACTCCTACATCAGCAGGAAGTATTTAACAACAAAATTTGTTGTTAATAACACATTTTTAAACTTTTATTTGGTATTAAAAAATGAGATTAAATCATAACTATGTATTCGTAGGCATGACATTTAAAATATTTTTTTACAATTTCAAACTGAAATAAAACAAAACATTACAAAAACATTTTTATCTAGTTTAATAAAACTAAAAAAAAACAATAATTATGAGGAATTAAGAGCACTGTGATGTGTTGACATTAATTAATTGACAAGAATTTTCATGGCTATTATACACTTGTGTTGTTATTGTTGCTTTTAATAACAGATAAATTTCGTTGAATTTATAAATAAATCATTTTGATTTTCTTTTTTTTTCATAAAATCTTATTTTTAATTTATTGGAAAATACAATAAATTTTTAAGCCGGAAGATTATTGTGGAATATTTTGTGTTTTTTTTTTCAATGAAAAAATAGCAAAAATTAAAAAAAGAGACTGTTGTTTTTGTGAAAAAATGCTAGTAAAATGTGAGTTTTAAAAAATTTTAAAATAATTTTCATTTTCCTAAAATAATAATATTAGTTTTAGTGATTTGGCCTTAAAGCCCAGAAGTTCATATTAAAAGTACATTTAAGAATAAATATTACAAAAATCTAAGTTTTTCCGGCTCTTTAAGCAAAAATTTCAAAAACAAATTATATAGTGTAGCCCGACCACAAAATGTACAGAAAAATGTTCGAGAGTGTACCCGTTTTGGGACCCATGTGCCAATAATGGATACTGCAGAACAAAACTATATTGTGAGTTTTCATTTATAGGTTCTTTAGGCCAAATATTATTTAAATATCGCATTTTAATATCATAGAATATGAGTTTAATTGGCTTTTAACGGATTTAAGAAAGGGGGTTTGTAGGGGACATATGATTAATTTTGAATTCATTAGTAGAACATGCTCGTAGCATAGTGCCTATCGTAAAAGTTATTGTCGCCAATTTGTATGCCAGTAAAAACATTTAAAAGGAAGTTGTGTGAAAAAATTTTGTTATCGATAGCAGTATTTTTTATATGGGAGCTAATGTCAAATATGTTCTGATTCCAATAAAATTTGGAAAGATGATTTAGATTGCAGTAAAATAAGTTTTGATCAAATTAAGTCTAAATACCGTAAAACTTCCTTATAGAAGATCTGCATGGGACCGAAAATTCTCTTTGCTATATAGAAACTTCATTAAACGGAAATCATAATTTCCCCACTTTTAAAAAATTTATTATGGATTTATATGGAAACAAAAGTTTATATAAGTTAAGTTTATAATTAAAAAGTTTGTTTATTGTAAAGAAAACTTCACTGTTCAGAAACTCATTATAAAGCAGTAAAAACACACTAAAATGAAAGTGAAAAACTATGTTTTTTAAATCAATTCATAATAGGGAGAAGTTCATTGTATACGAGTTCACTAAAGAGAAGTTTGGCTGTGCAAGCGTAATAAAATCTTTAATGGGCACAAATAATCTTTTCCAGAAAGAACTTTGTATTACCCGATTTCATCAAATGTTCTCCAAAATGCGACTTTTTTTTGCGCACATGGTTGGCATGGACAGCCTCCCATCTAAGCGGACAGACGGACGAACATGGTTAGATCGATTAAAAAAGTGATTCGAAGTTGATCTAAATCAGAGTAGGTAAATGAATTTCTTTTTTCTTTCTTTCTCGCGAAGGTTTTTTTGTAAAAAACTTTTCGATTATCATTATCGCGAGAAAGAAGAAAATATTGTTGTTGTTTCCTTCTTTTGTGTTTGCCGAAGCAAACACAAATGCTTCTCTTCGTTTAGCAGAACGAAGAGGAATGATATAGAAGGAAACAAACTGAAGGAGAATAAAATTAGAAAAGAAAAATGAAATCGAAATATCGAATGGAAGGAAGGAAAAAATAAAGAATTCTTTTTCTGTTTTTTATTGAAATTATATTGTTATGAAGTAAAATTAAAAGCAAAGACTTGGTTTAGTAAATACAGAAATAAGAAAAAATATTTAAATATCAATCAATTTATTACATAGACATTCATTAAAACAAATTTCAATGAACAAAGTTTTTTCCTTCTTTTATTTCCCTCTATTTTTTTCCTTCGATTTAGAAAGAAGAAACAATTTTGTTTACTTCTTCTCTCCATTTCGTTTCCTTCTTTTTCAGCCAAACGAATGGTTTTTTATTTCAGCACAAATATCAACGAAAGAAAACACAGCAGTTTCTCGCCTTCGTTTATAGAAACGAAACAAAAACAACAAATCTCTTCTTTTCGGGAAACGAAGAGGGAAAGATAAAAAAAAAGAATTCTTTGCGAGGAAATACCTACCCTGATCTAAATAAAAAAACAAACTACAAAAATTACAACTTTTTCTGATTTTTAAGCAAAAAAGTCATAAAATTACAACTTTTGCTGATTTTTAAGCAAAAAAGTCATAATGCAAGTCCACTAAAAACTGTTGTAAAACTATTATGTCTTCATCAAACACAATATTTTCAGGTGCAAAAATATTATGTTTAAATTTGTTCTCCACAAACACATCACAACCCTATTAGGGTTTTCCTATGATCATGTTATGGTTAATAATAACATTGTTACAATATTATGAAATATTTTTATCAATGTATCATCAACAAAAACATTTTGTTCTTTTAACCAATTTTTCTAATACTATTTATTTATTTGTGGTTAGAATGTTAATGTAGACATTCATCTCGTTGCAGTGAAATAGACAAAAGTCTTTGGTGCGAATTAGACCCGTAAAACACTCCGCAGTAGACTAGATCACCCTCAGCTGAAATTTGCAAGTTTAATAATATAATAAAAACACTCTAATTTCAAACTTGTTTAGTAAGTTTTTTAACACAAAAAAACTCTTGCATTTTAAACCGATTCTATTTTAAAAAAAAATATCAATCGCCCAAACAATGCAGCAAATGTTTACCTTTTTCACACTTTAAAATTTTGTTTCTAAAATTCGACTTCAAGCCCGTAATGGTCCTTAAACTTTTAAATATTAAATATTTTAAATAAATTTTAAAATAATATATTATTTCTTTTGAGAACTGTAAACAAAGTTGTAATTCTTGAACTGTAAACATTCGTACCGATCGATTAATTTCGTACTAAAGTTTCAGTACAGAAATCATCTAACTAAACAATAAAATAATTAATTAATATGTATTCTAAAGAAAGAGATAATTTGTGGTTTAAAATCATAAATAGAAAAATACAGATAATTTATAAGTGTGTGTATGTGTTAATGGAACTCAATGACTTTGTTTATAAAATATATAAAAAAAAAAATTAAATGAATAAATAAAATAAGATTTTAAAATAAACAATTACTTACGAATGTTTAAATTAATAAAAGATTTCAAACGATGTCAAATGGTTTAAATATAATGCAATGATATTTTCTTACCCTTTATATTTATATATTGTGTAATAATAGATTTGCATTAAAAATAAATTTTTTTACATGGAAGAGGATTTGCAAAACTCTTAAGCTATGATCACACCTATTTAATATTTTTCGTCCTATACGTAACCACTAGTTTTATTAAAAAATTATTTACTTTTGCAAATCGTTCGGCTAGATCAAACAGTTTCCAAACTACATTATACAATTATCTTCCTAAAAATTAAGTTTAGTAAATCAATAGAAATTGTTAGAAAAGCAAAGCATAAAATTGATCACATCACTGACCACACTTTTTTCCCCATTTTTCGTAAAATATTTGTTAAGTCTGAACATACCTTTAGAGCTAGAGTAGAATTATTTTCAGGAATAGGAATGAAGTTATTTAAATAGTTAAGAAAACAAGTAAGAGTGCTATATTCGGCTGTGCCGAATCTTATATACCCTTCACCATTGTGCGAGCAGAATACAGAGCAACTAAATAATTTTTACATATACATACATATTTACAATACTTAAAACTTCATTATAAATGAAATTTAAAAAGCGAAAACTATTAAATATTCATTTAAAATCGTTTTTAGAACATAAAAATATTAAAAAAAAGAAGAGACGACAACCCGATTTGAACTTCGCTTTTCATAAGGACCCAGAATATATATACTTTATAGGGTGTAGGAACTTCGGTGAAGGGTATAAAAAACAAACTTAATTATAAAAACGAGTAATTTTTGGGATTTCAGTATTTTGGTTATAACTCTGCTATTTCTTAACCGATTTGACAGATTTATATACCGACGTGTTAAAATTTGCCAGTTATTTTGGTTATAAAACTTGGACTAGGGAAGATCTATGGTTCCTGAAAATAGGTATTTTTCAAAAATTAATTTTTAATTAATATTTTGGTCATAACTTTTTGGTATCTGAACCGATTTTCCCGAGTTTTTCAGAAAATATTTCTATTCAAAATTTCCGATCTTTTGATATATAAGGCGTAACCATAGGTCATATTACAGTCAAAAAATTCATGTTTTTTTACAATTTTTAATACTTTTTGTATGGGAGGTACCACGCCCATATTTTGTGGGATGGTGTGTATTTATAACCTAAATGTATGTACCTAATTTGAAAACTTTGGCTCTTGCCGTTCTCCAGATATACAGAAAAAAGTAATAAAAATACAACAACCACAAGGGATTTTTTTTGGAAAAATTAGAGGCAGTCGTGGTTTTTTGGTCATATCTCAGCCATTGTTGGACCGATCTAGCTGAATTTCAATAGCAAAAAATGGTGGACTATATGTGACATAAATGTAAAACAACCTAGCCGCTATCATGTCTGGAGTTTCCGGAAAACACATATCAAACGTAAGACGGACAGACGGACGGACGGATATCGTTAAATCAACTTCTCTCCTCATAAGGACCCAGAATATATATACTTTATAGGGTCTAAGATCAATATTGTAGAAATTACAAACGGAATGACAAACTTATATATACCCTTTTCCACCTGTGGTGAAGGGTATAAAAACTAACTGTTCTTATTCTACTGGTCATCTCAAAACTATATTTAACGAAAAATTGTATATAGATAGCATATTATACTTAATTTAACCATATTATTGTCAACGGTAACCCCATTATGGTTTCCTCCTAACATGTTATGGTTGAATATGAAAATAATTTGTTTACCATTAATAACTTTTTGGTTTTTAATTAACAATAGTATTTTCCACTTTTCCAAGAACTGTAGCATGGTTGAAAAACAACCATGCTGTTATAAATGTACGACATATGTATGTTTTTGCAAACCAATTATATGATTTTTGCTTTTAACTTGACCATAATATGACTGCCGGTTACAATAATATGACTTAATTAATATGTTAAAAATAGTTTTGTCGGAGGTGGTAATACTGAAACAGTTTTTTTCTCTAAGTTTCGTTGATGGTTTATAAAAAGTTAACTGCAGAAAGTATATTTTTTAATATTTTTTCATTAAATTTAAAGGTTAAAAAAAAGATATAGGTCCCTATTACGGTTCACAACTCAACTCAGTTGAGTTGTAATTAAGACAACTGGTTGTGATCAGTTGTAATTTTTGTTCCCCGCAACGCAGCAAAGTTGTAAACCATAATACAAAAATTAAGAAATGACAACTCAACTGAGTTGAGTTGTGAACCGTAATAGGGGCCATAATGTTTTATAAAAAAACTTTTTGCTTTTACTTAATTTCAAAATTAATGTATAACCTTAAATTTTTGTTTTTACAATAATTTTTTTTATTTAAAGCAAAAAAAATTATCATTAAGTAATTCTGTGAAATTTTTTTAGTATTATTTAATTACATATACACTACAAAATTAACTTAAAAAGCATTTTAATATAAAATATTTAATATTTTTAAAATAAAAAACATTTTGCTTTCACCTTATTTCAAAATAATTAAATTGTAAATCTTGCACGTGTTACACTGTGCTACAAAAGAAAAATGTAGGGTTATACTTACTGTATAAAGTAAGTGAGGAGGTCCATAACTAAACGTGACAACTCTTAACTTCTGAATTTTAATAATTTAAAAAAAAAAATTTCTAATGGTTTTACAATTTACAGATTCTAACCATGCGAAATTGCAATAGGGTAGCGCATAAGTAACGCAAAGAGTTAATACATTTTTGTGAACGTTGTGTTCGGTGTTTTTGTTGAAAAACTTTAGAAATTTATGATCGAAAGTCAAAGAACCAAAGTTGTTAAATTTTGTTTTGAATGTCAGCATTTGACTAATTTGACACAAAGATCATATGGAATAATGAGCGATGAGGCCCATTTTCACCCTAATGATGCACATTATAGTGTGTAATGACTTCAGAAAAGATCATTGGACGATATCTATTCGAAAACGACGAACAAGTTGCCGCTAAGGTGATTGGCATTTAATTCCGAAAACTGATTGAAAATTTGTTAAGGCTCGAGGTAAAAATCAATCCAGAATTGTAGTTTCAAGAAGATAGAGCCACAGCTCGTCCAACTATATTTTTTTTTTGGTTATCTTAACTGGCCACCGCCAATTTAAGCGCTTTCGATTTGTTTTCTTGATGTTATCTAAAGGGTCAGGTGTATTCCAATTAGCCTAGAATCCAGTGTTAGAAAATAAGAACTAACATCCGTATTCACAACATAAAGTTAGCCACAGCTTGTACACTACGTACAACGAGCTGCTAACTGGAATGTCGATTAAGCTTAGCAGCTTATTGGCACAAAGTTTATTCATAACAAACTTTTCTCCATTTGCTAACTTTTAATAAATCAACTCTGAATTTTAATGATGCCACAATATATTACTCAAAAATGCAACACGTTTTTCATTAATCATCGCTGGTTTTGTCATTTTATTTTAATTTAATATTTTTTTTTTTTTGTTTTACCCTCCACATATAAACATTTTAAGAAGTTTTAAAATCAAATTTATTTAAAAAAAAAACGGCAAATTACAGACAGTAAATAAAAAAAAACCAACAAAATAGTTTGACATTAAACGGCTGTTTTTCAAAAGTTGGCAAACGTTTAGAAGCTCGATAACAAGAGACTTGGAAATCGTTAGCCAGAGTTTGGTAGTGTATTATGAATAAATTTTGTGCAAACTTCATGCCAAATTTTCATTATGAATACGGCTGTAAATATCGCTCCTTAGTGTTCGGGTCGGTAGATATGTGCAAAACAGAAATGCTAATAGTGTTTGTGTAGAAAATCATTAAAAAAAAACGTTTCCCTGTCTGTCATTTTTCGACCACAAAAATAATACTGTTTTTATCCAACTCAACAAAAGATATGAACATTTAATTCTTTTTTTGGTATTTTTAATGTCCACAACTTCATTGTGTTCCTGTGAACCTCATTAATGTTCGTCACTTTTGGTTGGTAAAAAAAAACCAAAAATTTTTTACAAAAACAAAATACATTCTCCCCCCCCCAAATTGGTTCAGTTTTATGTAAAAAAAATACAAACAAATTTTGTAGCGATAAGTTGTGTTTTAGGGGGGGGGTGCGGCGGGGCGTCCGCCCCTCAAAGTTTGCCTTCAAGCTATTTATTCAAATGTAATTTGTTTGCTTATCACTATCTCTTAAAAAAAACATTTTACAAGAATATGATATACGGCAATATTTTAGCCCTTATAGTCAACAACAGTAACCTCACAGAAAGTTTTTTGCTAAAATTAACATTTTAGAAAATAACTAAGAAAATAACAAAAAAAAAAAAAAAAAACCAAACATTTTATATACGTTTTATAAATAAAAAAAAAAAATGGGATTTAATGTCAAGTGACCCAATTTTGAAATCGATGTCCTCCGATTTGGATGAATTTGCACCAAAGTTAGTCCTATTGGATAGTAGTTTAGACAAATTTCAACAAGATCGGTCAAAACGTTTTTGAGTTAGAGGGGGTTTTGTATTTTTTTTTACATAAAACTGAACCGATTTGGGGGGCGGGGGTAGAATATAAGAAATCAATTGTTCTGTTTTTAACGAAGAACACAACATTATATAATGTTCGGCTCTTTCTTGAAAATAGTTACGAACAGCCAACAGCTAAAGGCGAATATCCGATAAGAAGTGAGTGCGATAGGAGCTGCAATCCTAAGAAAAGTTATGGGAATGCTCTGGAGAGAGAACATCAGGTTAAATACAACATTGGGCACCATTTGAAAGATATTGTCTTCAAAATCTAATGTGAGCATTTTTCAAAACCTTAATCTATTTTTAAGTTTTAATAAAAGCCAACGTTAAATAAAATTAGAAGGAAAATATTAATATCATTAAATAAGTTATATAGTTACTTATGCGCGACCCTGTACGTTTTTTCTTTACTTTTGTATCACTGTGTAAAAATTTTTTTTTTTGTCCTTTCTCATTCATATTAATTAACTGTTCTTTGTCCAATTTCCTGACTAAAAAGTAAGTTTATCGCTTGAAGTTCGTTGTTTATTAAATAATTCTCTGAAAAAATCGATTTACCTAGGGATTTAATAATATTATACAATACAACAATTAATCTCTTGTATCGATTTTTTATTATTTCCTCAACCTCTCTTTGTAGTATTATTATAAAAATTATATAAATATATAACTAATTCATTGTTAATGTATTATAAAAATGGTTTTTTTTTATAATTTTACAGAAATATAAAATGATTTTATAGCTTTTTGTTTGGGGAACATAAATATGTTTAGATTATGTATGTTTGATTGGATTTAATATCATTCTTTAAAGTTTAAGCAGAAGTCTTAACCAAGATTCAGAGATGCTCTGCCGATAAACGTTACCAAACGGCCAATTGGCTAGTTAGACCATAACAAATAGAACTTAAAATATGTTAAAAAGAAACAAATGCTTTTCTTTGGTTATGGTTTGTAGGCAACCAAAAAATGATTGTGGTTAAAATTTAACAGACTTATTCAATCAAATTATTGTAACAATAAGCCAGCCCACTGAGCAACTGTATATTTGAATTTCCGGCAAAAAAATTCTTTCCGTGAGTTTTTTTAAATGCTTCGTATAAAAGCAGAAAAAAAAATAACATATAAGGAAACTTTTAAAGAATCAATCTTTTAAATGTGTTAAAAGTGCCATATCTCTGTAACTAAATATGATGGCCACACTGATAGAAAAATGCACCTTTATATTGATGATGCCCTAACATCAGAATTGTGACATCAATGATATTACAAATGGCATCAATGAGCAAAAAGTGACACCAATCCAATGACGAACGTCATCATAAAATTTTGTATGCGTCATCTATGTTATCACTACAGTCACATCAATTCGATGCCACATTTTTTGTATGTTTGAAAGTTAAATAAGAAGCAACAATTTCCATACACTATTTGTTTAACCCTCCGGCCTACACATCTGATTTTCTATACAAAACGCATTGAAAAAAATGTCTGGCCGGACTAATGTGTACCACGAAGGATTAAATTATTTAGTTAAATACATTAAGTTGTCAAAGCCATATCGGGCTTAATGCTGGTGCCTTATAATTGAGAGTTCCTCTGTAAACAAAGGGCAAAATACAACAAAAGTGGAACAAACATGTGTAACGGGTAAGTAAATAATAATATTCACTTACATTGACTTAAGTCAATTCCAATGACTCAATTTAATGACAGTTTTTCATTAAGTTGAGCCTAATCAGCCCCAGAATTACATTTTTTAATAAACTAACTCCGATTCGTCATTTTTGTAATACCGATGTGTCATCCCACTTATGACATAACTTTACTTGAAGACAAATTGACCAAGTGACGTTAAGGCTGACATCATAATGATGAAACGTGTCATGGGGTCAAAAACGAAGTTACTTGTCATAGTACTGATGTATTTTTTTAAAGGTAGTCTTAGTGACCCTCAGATAATGTGCAGTTTTCTGCCACTGGCTTTTCTTTTTCTCTCTATCTCACTCTCTGTTTTTATTGTCATACAATAAACATAATAACAACTAAAAGTAAAGTAGTAATTCTTTAATTACAGAGAATAAAACGGATGAGAGAGCAACTCGCAGCCTAATTCATGGATTTTTGCATGGAATGCTTTACGCAAATAATTTGATCCTCCCGCTATCAATGGCTGAACTGAATGACACAGCTCTTTAAAATTTTAAAAGAAGTCAACTGACAGATGCCTGTTGACAGGTGTTGTGCTGTCCTTTCAGTGAAGAGGCGGACAAAGGTAACGGATTTATTTTATTAGTTCTCTGTATGTTTGCTTTGCAGCATAAAAGGGAGTTAATTGACTTTTCTGATAACGAGTGCATTTACTAACGGAATGGCTCTCAGTAATAGTACGTACTGTGACTAATTAGTAACTCAAGTAACTAGTTAATACAATTGGCTAGATCTGAAATATTTTCAAATTTTTTTAACAGCTCATGTTTTAACAAAAAACGCTATAATTTTTTTGAAAGAATTTTTTTTTAGTGTAAATGCTACATACCTAACAAATGGTTTAAATCTTTCGCTAACACTTTAATAAAATTAATTTAATAATTAAAAATATCAAAAAAAAAAAAAAAAAAAAAACAACCACAGAACACACAAAAAAAGTACAAACAATTTAAATCTATCTAGAATCTTTAATAATTTTTTCTTAATCATTAAAACGTTTATGAAAAGTTTTTAAAGTAAACAAATGATATAAAAATAGTAGTATTAATTGTAGTATTTATAGATGAAAAGTAAACAAACAATTTCTAATAAACAAAAAAAAAATTTCGTTGTGATATATTAAAAAAAATAAAAAAAATATAAAATTAACTGAAATTAAAAAAAGACGGGAGAATTATTCACCTGCAATTTTTCTTTCACGCATTTTACGCCATAATGCTTCTGCCTTACGTTTCGGCCAATTTTCGAATTTTTGTGAGAAACTACGAAAGAATTTATATTCTCGTATGGTAATTGACATGCGGCGCTGCATTTTGACAGATTTTAATTGAAAATGTTGACAAGTGTGTTGCGTGCTGTGCTGATGATGTTGTTGTACACTTAAGTAATTGTTTTGAAATTTTTGAATTTTTCTTTTTATATATTCATGTGTGTATTTGGTGGATTTTTCTTCTTTATTTTATTGCATTAAAAGCTTTTCATTAATAATATTGACAGCTTTTTGACATTTGACAAACGGTTTGAATCTTTGAAAAAATTTGTTACTTTTAATAGAACTTATAATGCAATTTTAGCGTTTTTTATTTTTGGTGTATTATTTCTTTTCTTTTTACATTTTTCTCAAACACTTCACAACACCTTTGACCGAAATTTTATTAATTTTTATTTTGTTTTTAGCCGTGATTTTATTTACCAAAAAATTTTCAGTATTTAGAGAATTTTAGCCAAAAAATCACGCTTTTCCACCTTCAACACCAATATTGTTATGATTTCATTTTTTGTTTGATTGTGAATGATTTTTTCTAACGGTTTGAATTTTTAATGCACCATCACATTGAAATGCGCCACAAGTTCATTTTCGTTTTTTATTTGCTCGTGTGGTTCTCTCTCGTTTTTGTTTTGCTAACAAACGCAACAAACACTCGTGCGTGTGTTTTGTTTTTCCGGAAATTGTGCGTTCTGCTCTAATTTTTAGGCGCTTGTTGTTACTACTGTTGTTAACTACCAGCAAAGTTCACAAGCATTGCGTTTTAACACGGTTTCTACCAATATTTTAAGCTTAAACACATAACTAACGTCTGTTGTGTACGAAGCCTGTAACACAACTAACGTATTTGCCATGTAGTAACGACAAAAATGCCGTGATAAATATGTATTCAAAATACACCTACAACACTCATGTTCACACGGCAAGGCACGAACATAATGCCAATCACAATAACAATAACGATATTAAATAAAAAAAAAAAAAACATCAAAATATTTGCTCCTTGTCTACTACCACTACAACTACAACAGAACAGTTAAATACTGGTATCATCTGACATAAAGGAATCTTTTTGTGTGTTTGGAAGTTTCAATACTTTATGTATCACAATAGGAAGAATATTTTACCGTGCGTGTGTAGAGATTGCTGTGCTGTCTGTCTTGTTAATGCTGTTATAAACTTTTATCTCCAACTTGGTTAAAATGTTTATGTTTCAAATAATGTAAAAAAAATTTAAAAAACAAGCAAGAAAAACTGTGGTTCTAGGCTCTAGATATTTGTTTATTTGTATTAGTAGTGCTAAGGTAGCGGATTTGGTTCACTGAAATATTGATTTTAAAAGAAGTGAGAGTGCTTTATTCGGTTATGCCGAATCTTATGTTCCCTCCACCATGGTGCGATTAGAACACAACATTTTATAAATGCCGTTCTTTAGATATAAATAAATCTATTTTGGTACCCACTTCTCAAATCCCGCCCACATTTTGTCTTATTTGGAAACTTTGGCTCTAGCCGTTCTCCAGATATACAGAAATCTATCATGTTTTTGTATAGGAGCTGCCACTCCCACTTCTCCGATCCGGCCCATATTTGTAAAGGGGTTGTGTATTAATAACCCTGCTATGTGTACCACATTTGGTCAGATTTTCTCTTAGCGTCCAAGCCCTCTTATCCACTCCCGCCTATATTTTTTCGGATGTTGTCTATTGATAGCCAAGATGCTTGTACCTTGTTTGGAAAATTTGGCTTTTACCGCTCTTCAGATGTACAGAAATCTATAATTTCTTCGCAAAGCACATGCTAGGCCCACTTCCTAGTCCCGGCCATATTTTTGTAGAGGTTGTGTATGGATAACCCAGTTACGTGTACCGAATTTGGACAATATCTTTACAGTCCATTAGATAAAAATATATCTATTTTGTTGCACGCCCACTTATTTGTTCCCGCCCACATTTTGTTGGATGCAGCCAAGATGCTTGTACCATAATTTGAAACTTTGGCTTTTGACGTTCATGCCGTTTACGGGTAAAATTATAAAGGGTGGTTAAATTTTAAGGGCCGATGTTGATTTTGAATAAAACACAATTCTGCTTATTGACGAATCCACTGACGTGATACTGCGTATCACTGAAGATGATTTTCTTCGAAAATTGAAAATCCGCTGTTGCCATTTCTTGCCACCATTCTGAACATTGGCGACGGTTGGAATAGTAAAGAGGCTTTAGTTCTTGAATCAATTGCATCTTGACAGCGTGTTAATGCAAGTCTTTATGCATAATGTTCATCAACGACGAGCGTGAGAGGTGCAATTGTTGGGCATGACGACGAGTTAAGGTGGCGGGCTCTTCAGCCACACTATGGCAAACATCAGCAATATTTTCTGCAGTACGAGCTGAACGAGCATGCACTGGTGTTTTCACATCTCCTACAGACCCGGTTTGCTCAAATTTTGAAACGATTTTTCCGATTGTGTGCACATTTGGACGATTAAATTGACCGAAAAAATCACGAAGTGCACGATATGCATTTTGATTTGAACACCCATTTTCATAATAAGCCAGAATAACTTTATCGCGTTGTTTGATTGTGTATCTCTCCATTGTTTAAATTGAGTTAGTCTGAAATTGAGAAATGTCAAATGAAATGCAGAAAAAAACTTGACGTTCAGATGTGATTGACATTCAACATCGGCTCTTAAAATTAAACCACCCTTTATCTTAGTTATTTAGCGATCAGGCCAATTATACAAATATCAAAATTTAACGGAGCATATGTAAAATAAATATATACTAACCAAGTCCCCATAATTTCTGGATGTCTTTTGAAACCTTCTTTCAATAGACAGACGAATATCGTTAAATCACCTTCCATTCTTATGAGGACCTAGAATATATATAAGACATTTACATACATTTACTTTTTAGGGTCCAAGATCAGTTTACTTGAAATGGCAAACTTATACACACCCTTTCCACCTGTGGTGAAGGGTGTAATAAATAGCATTTTATTTGGAATCGAAATCATTACATTACAATATTTTTAAGTTAAGTCCTTGACTTAAGCTTATACCAACACAAAAATCTGGCATAAACTTGGTATTTAAGAGAATAATATAAGAAAAGTGACATAAAATCTGGAAATAGTAAACTTTTCAATCAAAATAAAGTTTTAAAAATGTATCGAAAAGTAAAAGCAACATATGTATGTACATTATAGTTTTATTGCAGTGCCAATTTGTCTAAAAAAAAAATATTGTTTATGATGTATTTTGGTTATATTACATTTTAATCAATCAATAATTGGAATTTTATGTCGCTTAAGGCATTTTGGATTTTAGGTGACGGTATATTGTTTTAAAACTATTACGTATGTGTGTTAAAGTATGATATTTTTAAAATAAAGGTTGTTATATGTTAAAATTTTTTTAAGTTATTTTAAGTAAGAGCAAAGCAAGTTTTTCAATTCTTTTCCTTACAGAGAAATAAGTTTTTGCAAAATTCGAAAGAATTTTTTTTGCATATTATTGCAGACTTTGTTATTTGCTAACAAAAATATCGGTTCATACATCCTTCGATTAAGTCGGCGTTTTCCAGAAAGTCGAAATGAACTAGTAGAGTTTGCTTTAGTAAAGACATTAATGCCTGTATTCATAAATTTTTTTTAAATTTAATAAAGGTTTCAAGAACAAATTTACTACGAAAATTATCCTTAGTAAACGTTTGTTAATAATAATAATTGTTTATGAATACGGGGGTAAACTGCTTATTTTTAAAAAAAAAAAATTCAAAATATGACCATTTATATTTTCAATAAAAAGATGTGCTAAAGAATAACAACAAAACCTTTTTCACTTCAGATATTCGTTTGAGCGGGGCAATTTTTCGACCAAAAATGTTCGAATTCTGAATAAACCATGCTTCAAAATGTTCTATTTTTTAAGGGTTAAACTTTACTTTAAATGTGTAATTTGTTTGCCATTTCATCCTAGAATTTTAAGAGATATGTGAATTTAATATACACCTTGGTAGAAATTTTTGGCTATTAACAAATCACTTCTCTTTAATATTCATATTTTTTGCATAATTTAATATTTTTCGATCCTGTTTGCTTATATATTTTCTATGTACAGAAAAACTTGCCTTGTGAAAAGAATACAACTCAGTGTTCGAAAATAAACATTAAATATTGCGCGGTAAAGTAGAATTAAAAAAAAAAAATCAAGAAAAAACGTTTCTCTGTTTGTGATCTTCGTACAAAATAAAAATGATGTGTTAATCCAACTAAACATAAAGAAGAAAGCATTTCATTGCCTTCGGTTGTTTGTAAAAACCACAAACTTCATTCTGTTCGGTTTAGAAAATTAAAGCTTCAGTTTCATTTGAGTTCAGAGACCTGCTGGCTGGTAAACACAACACACTATTTTTTACAAAAACAAAACATGTATACAATACAAACACAGGCTAGTGAGAAGCGCTCTCAAAATTTTTTGTTTGCTTATTCCTTCATCAATGTAAAAAAAAAAACACTTTAGAACATTAAAATACAATATAAAGGGTGTTTTTTTAAGCTAGATAGAACTTTAAATTGTAAAAAGTAACACAAAAAATTAAATTTTGATGAAATATTTTTTTTTATCGTTTCAGTATACTCTGACAAATCATCATGAATAGACTCACGCTTGAACAACGCTACGAAATTATCCAAATATACTTTGAAAATCAGTCGTCGATTCGCGCAACTTATATTGGCTTAACGGGTTTGTTAATAAGCAAAATTGCCGCATATGGAGCGAGACCAATCCACAAGAGACCCTACAGACTCCATTACATCCAGAAAAATGCACCGTTTGGTGCGGTTTTCAAGCTGGTGGCATCATCGGACCTTATTTCTTTAAAAATGAGGCCGGAGCTCGCGTTACGGTCAATGGAGATCGTTACCGCACCATGATCAATGATTTTTTGTTTGAAAATATGGATGACATTGATCCGGAGGAGATGTGGTTTCAACAGGATGGCGCTACGTGCCATACGGCGAACGCAACCATCGACTTATTGAAATCAAAATTTGGCGATAAGTTGATTTCGAGAAATGGACCTGTCAATTGGCCTCCAAGGTCGTGCGATTTGACACCTCTCGACTATTTCCTGTGGGGCTACGTGAAGTCACTGGTTTATGCTGATAAACCAGCAACAATTGACGCCTTAGAGGCCAGCATTGTTCGTGTTATTCGTGACATACGGCCAGCAGTGCTCGAAAAAGTGGCCCAAAATTGGACGTCCAGAATGCGCTTCGTCAAGAACAGCCGCGGTGCCCATATGCCCGAAATCATTTTCAAATGTTAATGTCACGTATTGATCTTTCGAATAAAAAATTTTGATTACAATTTAATTTTTTGTGTTATTTTTTACAATTTCAAGTTCTATCGGGCTTAAAAAAACACACTTTATGTCTACAGAACCACTACAATTGCAATGTTTTATAACAAAAAACAGAGCCCTACGTACTGTTGTTTACTTTCTTGAAAATAATGATGAACGGTTTTACGGATTAAGTTCTAAAACAAAAACACTAAGAAATATATATCGCTTATGGGTGTGTTAACCGTACACTAAATAATGTTCGATTTATTTTCAAAAACTGGTATAAATACCGTTTTAAAGAAACTTTTTCTATTTAATAATATAACAAAAAAAAAAAAAATAACAAACATAAATACAAATAAATTTTCAAAGAAAAAAAACTCCTTAAAAATAAAAAAGCACTAAATTTTGCAAAAAGAACCTAGTTTTATAAAAAGTACCAGTACAAATCAAAACAAGAAAAAGTTCTAATCGTTGTTTAACATTTTGTCTAAAAAGTACAGATACGTTTAAATAACGAAATATAACAATAACTACGAAAATATACTTCAGCCACAAATGAAAATGGAAAAAATTTCGTATTTTGCTTCTCCACAATAATGAAAATTTATTTTAAAAAAGTAAAAAAAGAAAACAAATTAGATCGGAATTACAACTACGAAATTAAAACCATTCTGATCGTACTGTGTAAAAGGACTGTAATCTGTTAAATGTTCCAAACTTTAAAATAATTACGAACAAGTTTAAAAATATTTAGCATTGTAAAATAATTAAAAACGGAAATAAAAATATATTTTTTTTGAAATTCTAAATTTGAAAACTTAACGTTGATCTTCAAAACGCTTTTTAAATATTTAAAAATAAAATGATTTTTTTTTAATTTTTTTTTTTAGTAGTATAAATACAACAATATTTTAATCCAAGTGCTTTTTTTGGTTCAACATATTGCCATCATTGCTTGTGCTATAGAAAAAGTGGCAGGAATCGCATACTCTTCAGTTAATCAACATATGTATGTATGCAAACTCTCTATAAAATATAGTTCACCCGCAATTTTGTATATGTACGTTGACGATGATGATGATGATTATAATGAATATGAGCAACAGTTTGTTGCTTGTATCGTTTTTGTAATAAAATTTTTTTGTTCTTGGCACAAAACAACAAGTGAGTCTATCATCAATTTATGTATACATTTATCTGTTGCTTTTGTTTTATATGTTTTTCTTACGTTTTTCCCAACGTTTAAATATAAACAAGAAAAAAAATATACAAACGGCGCGCGCCACGGATCATTGATTCTATATATGGCTTTAAAAAACTGTCAGTGTATGCGTAAGTAAGTGTTTGTGTATGCCATTGCCGTGTACCTGTTTTTTTACTCTGCTATTAATCGTTTGTATAAAATATTATTCGTTGAAAAATAAAAACATTCGCGTTAAATGACTCTACTCTGCTGAAAAAATCTGCTCTAATGTAAACATAAACCAAACTCATACTCACACACACACACAATAGCAAAGTAAAGCATTTCACTGAAATGCCACCAGTACGTATACGTTATGTTCATTAACAGATAAATAATGTTGGGAATGTAATAACGTTAGCGATGATGATGAAGAGGTAACAAAATAATATTGAGTATACGTTTGGGTATTCGTAAAATGAGTCAAGTGGCGTATAAGGAGAGCAAGAGTAAAATAGCTTGATGATGTTGTTCATGAGAATGAAAGTGATAAATGTTAAATGTTTTTCTTGCTTGTATTTGTGTGGGAGTTCTTGTATATTTGTGGGTTTAAGAGCTAAGTAAGAAGAAGTGGTAGTAGTTTGTTGGGTTATAATGATAATTGGAAAATTTCGTTATAGTTTAGTTTTTTTTTTTGTGGTAGTGGTGATGATGCAGTTCTTAACAATATTTTGTAGGGTTTGGGTGAACGTATTTAAGTTTGAATATATTGTGTGTTCGTGCTCGTGGAAGTGTAACAATTAAACTAAAATTGATTTAGTACAAAAAGGATGTTTTAAAATAGATCCTATAGATTATGCTTGGATTGGCGAGTCACAGTGGGCCGAAAAGGTCAGCCAAGTGCAAAAATATGTATATAAAAACTGTTTGACTAAGAAGTAAATAGAAATCTGAGAAACATGATGTAAACATCTAGTTAAAGCTTTACACAAACAAATTTTATGTAGAAGTTTAAAATAAGAAGCAGACTATTTGAGCAATCCAACAAGGGCGTCTCTTTATAATGAAAATAAGAAATTAAAAATATTTTTTAAGTACAGTAGAATAATTTCAAACAATAATTATGCATTCGTTATAAAAACTTCTACGAATGTCGTATGATTGATATCAATGAAAACTATTTACAACCAAAATCTACAAACTGTTAGTTAAAATTTTATTTGAAATTGTTTTCTTCCAAATTATTAGAAGTAATTTTTTTTTCATGAATTATAATTCATTAAAATACAAATGACACAAAAATATATTAAAACATTTATAAATAAAATTTATTAGCAAGAGGGGTTTTAAAACAAAATTATTAATGCTCATTTTCACCTCAACTACGCATATGTCGACATTTTGTTTGAAACAAGTTTTGTGGAAAACAAAAGTTATTAAAATATAATAATAACTTTGCAGTACAATATAACTTTGAACTTTAAGCTGAAAACTAAAGGCAAACAAATAAACTATAAATTTGACGTCATAGATATGATATGTCTGTATGTGCTATAACCATCATAGCGTAATAGTTATGGTCATTGATTCACTAGGAAAGTATAAAACAAAAAGCAATAAAAGGCAAACTAAAAGTTTTTTGTTGTTTGTTTGCAACATAAGTGAACTGTTTAATATGGTATATCTATCTCTTATCTTGGTAGTGTTTTCAATCGAAATAAATATAAATCTTCAATCCCTTCATTTGGAAATCACCAAATGCATTCACTAATTTTAGATTATTTGGTTAGGTAGAAGGCAGATAGAAATTCTTATCTAACGGAGATAACATTATTTAAAAATAAAATTAAAGTAACTGAGCATATCGTTGCCATATTAAATTCTCAGTAAGGTTGTTTAATTTAATCATGTTTTAACCTTTTTTTTTACCTCATGATAAAATTTCCTTTCATATTACGAGGCAAACACAGTTTGTCGGCTTTTTACCCACTACCTACATTAAAAATAAAAATACTCATTCGATCACTTAAGTGTAATTCAACCACAAAATTTTCTTGCAGTAAGAAAATTATCATATTTCACTGAATCTTTTAACATCAACATACATTTTTAAGAGAGACGTTGTCACTCTCATAAATAGTTAAATTGATTACTAAAAAGTCCGGTGTTGCCAAAAAAACTTTTGGATTTAATTTTGAAGTCTCCTAAATTAAGCATTTAGTTACATAAATTCACGATTTTGTCGCCAATTTTTAAAGTTTCTAACAAACTTGAGACAAAAATTGTAAACTGTAATTAAATTTAGCAATTCGTAGTTTTGAAAATTAAAATGTTTGCGTTTAAAATATTGACATTAACGTTTCTTGACACAAATAATAAGTGACCATAAATTGTTGTCCCTAACGGTTTTAAACATTTTTTTTTCTCAAAGGAAATCATGTTTTTGTAAAGAAAATCAATACTTAGTGTTGACAATAATTCACTACAATTTTCTGTCCTTTACTTTCTGAAATTTTAAGTTAGGCGAAATAAATTTTCTTTTGAAATCGTGGACAGGCAGTAAGTAAAAATGTTTTAAAAGAAAATAATACTAAAAAGTTCTAAAACGAAAATACAAATTCGACCTCTAAAACGGCCATAGAAATTACAGCTCAAAATCTATCATTAGCCAATCATTTTTTTTCAGCACAGCTACATCCGGTCTGTCCAATTGCTTTCTCGAACTGTCTTCTCCATGTATGTGCAGTTCAGTCAGTACGGCCTATTCAGCGCCATTTGCGCATTTGGTAAGTGTATTTAATAAATGAAGACTGAATAAATAAAAATTGCGTAAAAAAAGTTTGGTAAGTAACCGTCCTCAGTGCCTCGTTGCTAATGCGATCGGGCCAAAATATTCCAGATGTTCTACCTCAGCAACGCTTGGCGAATGTCTGTGTATTATTGACGTCCTTGTTCAGCGGATTTCCACGATTCGCATCCATATAAGAGTACATATTATACATTTCTGTTGAAAAATTGCATCTTCGTTCCAGTAGAGAGTTGCATGGAGTTCCATACATTGCTGAACGACCCATACGTATACCTTGCCCCTCCCATTCAGTTTTTCGATATCTTAGGAGAAACGGTCGAAAGTATACAGCCCAAGTATCCAAAGGACCTAATGTATTTTGAATGTTTTTATATGAAGTTTTGACATTCAAAGTAAGTCTTGAGAAAAAAAATAGCAGCAAAGCGATTATGTTGTTGCTATAACATCTTATAACTAGAATTTTAAAAGAAAATGTTTGTTGGTGGCTGTATATTTTTCTAATGAATTCGTTTTTCTATACTCTGGTGCAACTATAGGTAAATACTGATTTATAATATTGTACAGAGAAGAGCAGGAGGCGCGTACTTTCTGCTATATATATAAGATATAAGAAATAGTATTGAATTATAAATAGTGTGACTGAAATTGTGCAAAGTTACTAGAAGCAAAGGTTTTTTTTGATTCCCATACAATTTAAGGTAAAAGTGAAAAAATTAAAAGATTTTTGGTCATATCTCAGCCATTTGTGGTCGAATATGGATGAATTTTCATTAGCAACGGGATATCCGTGATATAAATATCTAGGCATTTTGACAAAACATCTTAAGTGCAATTTAAAAAGTTGAAAAAAATGTTGATAATCATACAAATTCACATTAAAAAAACATTTTTGACTACGTTTTAAAAATTTCGTATTATAAATTGAATTTTTCTTTAATTTTGGTTTATTTTATTTTTTGATAAAAATTAAGTTTTTTAAAACTTTTTTGCTATCATATCTTGACTTGAGATGTTTTGTCAAAATACTGCATATTATATAGCGATCTACTCCCCATCATTTCTGGGCTTTTCGGAAATGACATTTCAGCATACACAAGCACAGACAGACTTACGGACTGGCACACGGATATTTGTGAAACAACTCCCCTACTCAAAAGGACTTATTATATTATATGTATGTAAATATTTTATAGGGTCTTTTATCAATATTGTGGAAGCGTATTGAGAAACTTATAAAAAAAGGAACTGACATACATTAGTATAACCTTTTCACATGAGGTGCAGGGTATTTAAGTATCAAAACCCTGTTCTTAAAAGTATCTTTCGAATTAATTTTTAATTTAAAACTGGGAAAATTACAATACTTGACATTAAAGTAGAGTGGACTTATATTCGCTTTAACAAACCCTAAACAATGAATGTGTTTAATAAATGTACTGAAAAAGGACCTTGGAAACGTCAAGCAATTTAATCCTTTTTACTCATGTGGCCAATACAACACAAAAAGTAAAAAAAAAAAACAAAAGAATTAAAAAAATTGTTTCTGTTTTTTCAAAACATAAATGTAAATGGACCACAAGAAACAAGAAGTAAAACGAAAGCAAAAGGGGTATTAAATGAACGTCATCATCAATTGACAAGATTGACAGCAATTTTTGGTTTTTATTTATTGTTTATTGTTGGTGATGTAGTAGAAGTTGTTGTTGTTGTTGTTGTTGTTGTTGCTGCTGTTACTGAATGCAATGACTGGAATTAAATTCAAGTGTTGCTATTGATGGATGTATTTGCCTACAACAGAATACATCACATAATATTCTTTCATCTTCAGTTTTACTCTTTTGTTTTTTGTTTGTTTAATTCTCACATGAAAAACACTAAAAGGAAAAAAATATTAATAAAAAATAAAAAATTCTGAATGTTAACAGCAACAAGCCTTTATAATCAATTGTTTATAGACAGTTTTCGTTTTGAATGTCAGTTGTCAATTGAGATGGAAAGAAAATGTAAAATGAAAGTAATCAAGTGTTTATTGTTTAATTTCAGAATTGGTATTTTTTCTGACTGTGCTTATTTGGTTTTTTTTTTCAATTTAAATAAACAGATTTTGTTTTGTTTAAATGGAATTGTAAAAGCATTTTTTTTTTTTGGCTTTTTTTGAGGAAATAAAATTAAATTTTATTTTAAATTAATAAATTTTTGTTTTTATTGAAAATAAATACTACGCAAATTTTAAATAATGGAGTGAAATCTTTAAAGTCAAAACATAATTTTTTTTGGTTTATTTGCTTTGTTTTTAAATTTGGACATAAGTATGAAGTCATTAAATAAACGACTAAGCTGAAAAAAGAATGACAGAAAAGGCTAGAATCAGAAAGCTTTTGTCACTACGTATGAATGTTGCATCAAAGAAATTGGAAATTCTAAAATATTATAATAACTTTTTCATGACTGATTAGTAAGGATTTCAACTCGATCAACAGCAGTGATCGTCATTCAAATGTCTGACCTTACGATATTTATCGACAGTTGTCATGTATGTATGTACTTAAACCATTAATCAGTAGAGGTCTGCACGATTCCATTTCAACATTATACTGTAGTGTCGCTGTCACAAACAAATACTTCCAATTTACGTATGTAAGTAAGTTTCACCATATTGAAAGTACGGTTATAAAAAATACTGTCAAAAATTAACTAAGGAATGCAAAATACACGCAGCAATTATTTCAAATGTGAGTTTGGAATATAGGCGTACGAAATGTTTTGTAATTTCTTTAATAATATTGCAACAACTTTTCTTTGTATGTGTACGCCATTTACGAAACACAAGTAAACATTACAAGTTTCTGTGTATGCGTCCATTAAAACCCAGCGGGAAAAAGAAGGAGTAGGGAGGCCTTTTAGAAGGCCTCTGTACCCCTTCTTTTGCATGTACAAGGACTTCTTGCTCCATTCCATACTCATATCTTTTTTACACACGTTGTCATTGCGGAGAAGGCCTTCCGCTCTCGCTTCTTCATCAGGTACATAAGAAGGGTAACGGGACCAAAAAAAATTGATTTTGCTTTTGCTTGTGCAAAAAACAATACAAAAAATGTTACTCCTTCTCTACTCCCTTCTCAAAGAAGTGAGTGTGGAAGGTGTATCTTATCTTTTATACGAAAGAGACGAGGCCTTCTTTAGCAGTTAGATAAGAATAGTAATTGAATCAAAAAATCTTTTAAGCAGGCCTTTAAAAAGGCCTGAAGTAAGAAGGTCTTTTCGCAGACTGGACGAGATTATTTTCAAGTATGTATACGGATTATAGGCAAATATTTTTTACTGTATTGAACTGTTTTGAAGGAAACAAATTATATCTGGTGTGTATTATGTTGTTCTTTGTCATTGTAGTTCTACCCAACAAACACGGAGGCTTAATTTTAAATTGAAAATTATTTAATTTGAATTAATTTCTCAAACGATAAACGTTTGATAATGATTTGAAAATCATAGCATTCTCAACAAAAAGTGGAAATTATATTAAAGTTGAGAAATGCATTTATTTTCAACTTGCTTTCAAACATTATTCACGAATGTTTTTCAAATGTGGATTTCATTACAATGTTTAACATAAATGAAAAACATTTTTTTTAATCCAAATTCATTATTTATTTAAATAAATGTCAGCTAAGCATTTGGCGCCATAGCTCAAAGAAAATATGTGTTCTTTCCGTCCTCAAATTCTTGGAAAGTCGAAATACTTGGCTCCTTTTTATTTTGAGGATTGTCATGGCGTACCACCGCGATCGTACAACAAACTTATATTTTCCACTTTCTTGTTTTATTTTTATTCGCATTCTTGTAATTAATTTTTTACAACACTTTTATATCTTTTCACAAGAAGTTAAGTCTTTAATTGTACACAGTGTGACCCTCTTAGCATTTTCACTGCTAAATTTAGCATTATTTGTTTTGATTTAGCAGCGAATTTTTCAAATTGCATTTAGCATAATTTTCAGCATTTTTCTAATATTTTATTAGCATTCTTTAGCATTTTTTAATCTTATAAATTTTATTTATTGCTATTTCACAATATAACTTAACATTTCTGTCAATCTCTTTCATGGTGTTTTGTTATTTATACGTTCAGACAAATGTATAATAATAGCAACGCTATAAACACCAAAAAAAAAATTTAAAGAAGGTATGGTAGATTTTACTACAGAAGAAATTTTGGAACAGCAATGGCAAAAGCAGAAGGCATGCGAATAAATGAACTAAAGTTCAACTGTTGAATTCTGGATAGGTGTTTATGAGTACAGAAACGCTTTAAAAGAAAATGCTTTCAACGAGTTAGCTTCTTTTGTTATGGAGTTTTTGGTTTTGCCATTTAGTAACGCGGAAGCTAAAAGAATTTTTAGCGGTATGAACCATATAAAAACCAAGATTAGAAGGATGTTACTGAATTCATTGATTTACGTTAGATGTGGACTAAAGAGGCTAAATAAATGTTGCAGAGATTTTATCATTACTGTTGATCTTGTAAAAATGTGTGATGAAAACAGATCATATTCTAACGGTATTTTGACCAACACTTGGGCAGTCAAGGAAAACTATTCATATAATGATGTGTTTAATGTGTAATTAAATTTACTGAAAATGCTGTTGAATAGCCTTTCATGTTTTCGATGACAATTTTTGTTTTTACTTATAACTTGTATTTAATAATATATATGTATGTATGTATATCGTTACCTAAAACGCAAGATGCCCTAAAATTTTGAAAATTTTCCTGGAGGAGCAAAAAACTATTTAAAATGATAAATTTATTAATCGCCTTAAGCTGTTTATAATTTATTTTTCTTCTACTTTTCTTGTAAAACCTACCAGTTGTTTTGACAGTTGACAATGTTGCATATTTTGCAAACTGTAGGTTAGGGCTTTATGCTATAAACACCTTCGAGACACCAGGCTTTCGACTTCAATATGTCAAAAATAGAATTCATGTGTGTGTATGATAATGATTATTTTCACGACGACACGGCTTCATGGTAGGTTGTTGTATACGCTAGTTTTGTCGTTGTAGCCAAATTAAACTAATTTCTATTTTTGTCCACTTCAAAACAGAAAAAGTGTTGCTAATATAATAAAAAATTAAAAAAATGTATTTTTTGTTTAGCAAAAAAAAAAAAAAAAAAAAAAGAATTGGCTTAACACCAAATTGATGTATGTATAACTTTTTAGTATCCTTAGAAAAAGTTCTATAGCAAGATGTTTTTCGCGCCAACGCTCCTAGTTTAGATAGGTCGTACAAGTTTTAAAATACTTTATCCACAACTCTTTAGGTATAAACTGAATCTTAACAATATGGGTAGGTATCATTGGAAAATGCTTTAAAATGCATTTCACATGGTGTTTAGAGCATACCGATTTTTTAACCCATAAAGAGAAAATTTGAAAAATTCATACTTTTTGATTTATTTTTTTTTTTTTTTTTTTTTTTTTTTTTTTGTAAAATTGGGGTTACCTCTAAATTTTGTTGATATGACAATAATTATTTAACCCTAATATATTGTAGAAGAAACTCTTCTTTATTGCGGGTTTTCGGAACATTTTTCAATTGTGTACAAATTACAATAATTAAATATGTAACAAGTGTACAAATTATTACCACATCCATATGTATGTATGTTTATATTTTTCCTAAACTTATAAATAAATTGAGTAATTTTCAAAACAGAATTTCTTAAACCTTAATAACTTTAAAATTGTATATGGTGGAGTTTCAAAAAATAAAAAGCTTGAAGTGTGACACTTTGACAAAACATTTTAAGTCAAATTTAAAAGTTTGAAAAAAATTTTGTTAATTATACGAATTCTCATTTAAAAAACACTTTTGTTGACTTTTTTAAAATTCTGTATCATAAGCGAAATTTTTCTTTAAATTTGGTCTGTTTTATAATTTAATAAATATGATTTTTTACCGAGTTTTTTTTAGATTTTCGTAATCTTAACTTAAGATATTTTTACCAAAAAAGATATTGAAAAGTGTTCTGAAACTTTAACGACCTATAATTCTTAAACCACGTGCGCTGGCACAAAAAATTGTACCATCAATTTTCACATTATTTCGAATGTGTATTTAAAGTCAAATTACAATTTATAAAGCTATCATACTTTAATAGACTTAAGTACCGTAAACAAGTAAGACCAATCTTTTTCTTACAGATTGAGACGTAACATCTTACTGCTAACTATAACCGTTCTAATGACTTTACATACAACAAAATGAAGCAGCTGATTTGCGACGTTACTGTTACTCCTGGCTAACTGAGCCTTTATTCCTTCAACATATTTTATGTACCTATATATTTGTATTAAAGACTGAAAGAAATATTTGCATATGTATGTATAATTCATTCATTATAATGATACAATTATTAAGAAAATTTAGCATTTTTTAGCATTTAAAATTTTTTTTTTTTTTGCATTTTTTGCATTGTTTTAAGCCCCATTTAGCATCCAATAGTTTTTTAGTTGTGGTCACACTGATTGTAAAACACATTTAACTTCAATCTCCATTTTTTAATGTTTACATTTACTTTTCGCTTTAGAATTGCCAAGTTTAATTTTGATTTGAGAATAACATTGGATAACAATTTAAAATAAAATTAAAAAAACATTGTATGTGAAATGTTTATATTCAAATCATTATCAATTTGAATTTAAATGTTACAATCAAACAATTGAAAAAGGTTGGAGAATTGTGTTTGATGTCAAATGATAAAGTCATTTCATATCACAGGTTTGACCTCGTGTTTGTTGGGCACACAAGTGTTTTGCACACACACATATTTGATTTGTTTTTTGTGTGCTTGATTTTAAGATTTAAGCAGTTGTAATTTTATTTCATTATTTTTTTTATTCCTATTTCAAATCAAGTTATAATTTTATTTCGATTTTTATCCTGTTACATGTTTTGTTCAGTTTTAAAATATATTTAATTCATATTTATGTCTGTATATAAGTAAAAGAAAAAGAATGCGAGCATTTTAAACAAACCAAGCAGGTGATTAAAAAGCAATCAGCTACTGTGTAGAAGTTAATTACCATAAATTTGTAACTTTTAGACATATTTTTAAAATTTAACTTCCAATATTTAATAATTGTGTTATATTTTAAAATGCTATTTTTTTAGCTAAATTTTAATTGAAACATTAAATGTTAAATCTGACCATATTTTCAGTTTCAAGGAGGAAAACATTTTATTATTAAATAGAAATAAAGTTTTATTAATATATTAAAAACAACAAAAGTTTGTTTGTGACCATTGCAAGGACCATAATAATGTTTTTTTTTTTAAACCATTTTCTAACTTTTTCTGCGTGTGCTAATGAAAAATACTTATGTTGTTTGGTAATCGAATTCGCATTTCAATATCGGTATCAATACCGGTATTCAGTTATTCATTATATCAATATCGGTATTCAATTTTTAACCCTTTGACGACCACGGGGACACCGGTGTCCCAACAAAAAATATTGAATAACTAAATTACGAAAACAAGAATGGGTGCCATTTTAATTTTAGTTAGTTCTTAAACGTGTCTTTTGTTAATGTGTTTAGATTAAAACAAGTTCGGTTACATTTTGGGACACATTTGTCCCAAAAAATTCCGGTAAATCCGTTAAAAATTTTTTTGCTTTAATTTCAAAATACATATGCTTTTTTTGGCGGTAACAGATTCACATTAAATAGACAAAATGATTCCTTTTATCCAAATAACCTTATGGTCGTTAGAGGGTTAAGCAGTATTTAAGCTGTATCGGTATTAATAACGGCATATGTTGCACACATTACTCTTTCCGTATATGTCCTTCGATATCGAATCTGTCTAAGCTAATCTTCTAACACTTTTGAGAAGACGATAAGCAACTCCTTATTACTGTGATTACAAGTTATTGACGTTTGACAATGGTTTAATTTTAGATAATTCTTGAATAAGTTTGTGTTTTTTTTATCTAATCTATAGTTATTAAACATATTTGAAAGAAAGACTAAAATACAAATGGTGGTATCAACGTTCGAAAATAAACATTATATACTGTTCTTTAGTGTTCGGTTTGGTACATAAGTGGAAAACACAAACGCTTATAGTGTCTGTGTAGGAAATCATTTAAAAAAACGTTGCTCTGTTTGTGATCTTCAAACACAAAAATAATACTGTACTTATACAACTCAACGAAAAAATGCGAACATTTTATTGCGTTCCGTTTCTTTTTAACCACAAACTTTGTTGTGTTCGGTTCAGCACATTTATTGTTCGTTCGTTTCAGTTGTGCTTAGCGCCCTTTTAGCTGTACCCATGTTCTGTAACTTTAGTGAGAACTTCTCGCATCGAAAAGATGTGAAACAAAATATTCCATCGTTTCTCGAAAAGTGAGAAAAAAGTGTGTCTGTAACTTATGTCGAAAACTATCAAAAGAGATTACGTCGTTACGTTATAAAAGTCATAACATTGCACTCGAAGCCGATGTGACATTGCAGACGTTGAGGACGCCAGTCACACATATAGTTAACGGCGACCAAAATTTACTAAAATTGAAAAATTTTCAACGACGGCGGCGAAAATACAACCGTCGGCCATGCCAAATAATGTAAAGTGCGACTTTAATGTTTGTTGTTTGTAAACGATTAAATAAAGATTAAACAATAAAAAAAGGGCCAAGAACATAATTTTATTATTATTATTCTTTGCAATTTGCATTTTTAGTTGTTTTTTAGTGTTAAAATTTTTTTCTCGCCCCATTTTTATTCGTGAGTTTTTTTGACAGTCCAAAGCGGGAACTTTTCTCACCAAAATGTTACAGACACACTTTTCTGTAAATTGGCGAGTAATTTCCTTGCGTGACAGCTTGTACTCGCCAAAAAAGTTACAGACACAGTTTAGTGATAAAAACAGCTGTTTGTTTCAATATACGGCATTTTTGTTCTATTTCACACATTTCAATCGAAAAGTTTCTCGACACAAGAGTTACAGAACATGGGCACTGGTCAAGAAAACCAAAAATATTTTACAAAAAAAAAAAACAACGAAAAGCCAGCAAAAAATGTTAACACAAACAAAACATGTACACAAAACCCACACAAGCTATTTGTGCCGTTGCCGTTGCAAAATTTGTTTGTTTGCTAATTCCTTTATCAATGTAAAAATTTAACACTTTAGAACATTACAATATAAGGTATGTCTACAGAACCACTACAATTGTTCTGTTTTATAACGCAGAACAGAACACTATATAATGTTCGCATTAATACACAAACACTAAAAAAATAGATGTCGTTTTTGGGTGTGTCAGCCATCCGCTAAAAAATGTTCTGTTTATTTTCGAAAACTGCGTGGTATATTTAACAAATCTTATACTAAAATATTTTTAAAACGATTTTTAAAAAAGATATATTAAGTAGTTTAATGGAGCAATGCTCACATAAACTCTATATCTAACGCCTCAGATTAAAACTAATCAAAATAACTTTTAATGTACAACAAAGACAGTCAGTCCATACTATGTTTCCACTTTAAACCTGATTTAAAAAATATTCTTATATTATTGTTACAAAGAAAAATATAATCATTTGCATAATATAATTGAATATTTTTTTCAATTAAAATGCGTAAATCTATTAATCTTCAGAGTAAGAAAGAGAAATCTTTTTTTTATTTATGCAAAAGCTTAACAAACTAAACCATTAATAGAAGATGCAAAAACTCAACATACTAATCAAGAGTATTGCACGAGTATGAATAAATAAAAAAGCAATAGCTTGACGTCAAAGTCTATTAAAATGTTAAAGATAGAAAAAAATCTTAAGCTAAAATATCAAAACCAAGGTAAACACTCTATATTACTAAACATACACTAAGGTATTTAAATTAAATGTGAAAAAATCTATTTGAGATCAGAGATGAAAAACGCAGATTTAAAAATGGTACCAAAACATTTTAAAAACAAAAGTACCTAAACGTAAGTTTCTTAAATTAATTTTTCTTTGATGGAATTTCTTGTGTTTAAGTTATTGATACAACACTTTTCCTGAATCATTTTTTTTTTAACTTTAACCCTTTTAAACCTATTTTAAAGAAGTACATTAAAATTTTATAATATAGCACTCACTTAAGTCCTCGGAGAAGAAGATGCTTTCACATGTACCAATGATTTCCTGAGTTTCCTTATATACTAACACCCTTTGTTATTACAAATAAAACAGGTTTTTAAACAAATTTTCACACAAAATCGGTTTCATGGACCTGTTTTATTTGTTATAAAAAAGGACGTAATAATTTAAAAGCTTAATGCCATTTTTGACTTTTAATTTGTATTAGACGATCGTTGTTTGTTGCAATTATGAATGCAGATGGACCACTAAATGTGCCATCAAAGTAGATATCTTACCGCAGTACATAAAAAGCATTTCTCTTGATTATGTGAACAGAAAATACAGTAATTTAACTTGAGTCAAGAGAGAGACCCAGCCTCTCTGTAAATATTTCTCCTTTTATATTGTTTTAAAGTGTGTTTATTATCAAAAATAACTTTTTACGCCTGGGTATATTTTCTATTTAAAAAAAGTACTAAAAAAGTACAATAGGAATGAATTTTCCATTTCTATTTGCGCTTACCTACATCGTAGTAATAAGTCGCATATGATCTGAATATATTTATAAAAGAAGAAAAAAACCGCTTGACAGTTAATAAAATAGTAGACGACGAGGAAGAAACTAAAAATGTACACACATCGCTAACGACGACCATTGAAAAATGATTAAATAATTAATCACTCATTCACATCGTGGCAACGAAAAGCGAAAACTAAGAGAAAAAAATGTTTAAGGCAGCAGAGATTATTCAGAAAACTTATTCAGAAAAAATATCTTAAGGACCTCCATAGAAGATCTCATTTGGTTAAACAAGTTGGTTGGTCTGTTTTAGCAATAATTAAAAGAATTTATTGTTTTTTTTTTTTAAGTGTTTCAATTAGTGTTGCAAACTCTTCAAGATTTATTTTAAAAAATTCAAGTATTAATATTGTTACGTTACTGCCTTTCAATAACGTTTTAGTTTATTTCCTTTATAATAAACTGTTTCGAGTTCTTTATTGCAACTTTAATAAAATAAATAAAACACAAACACTTTAAACACTATTTACAATTTATTCAACTCTATTTAGTACTAAGTCTTTTTAACAACCGTAATTTATAGCTTTTATTCACAACCAACTATAATTTTCTCAGCGTTATGCGTTATTGACAAAGTCTGAACTAAGAATGATCTTGTTCTGCTACTCGCCGCTAGTATTTATACTGCAATTTGGTTGTCTAGAATATTCGAAATGTTTTTCGAAGATTCGAGGCTTTTTTTATTCACCACACTTTGATTTATGGTAGCACTTATGTTTACATAATTTTACCTCTTATACTGAAGAAGCTTTTTTAACGGTCATTTCTAGGGCTTTCTGCACATTGGGATTGAATTATTAACTAATAATTACAACTAATTCTTAACTAAAGTTACTTTCGTAACAATATAATTTGGGCTTACTTATAAAATTGGAAATAATTTCCTATTTTAAATAAAGCTTTCTGAAAAATAAAAACAAATGTTTTTTTAATACTTAAAACATTTTGGCAGGATTGATTATTTCATTACATAAGTCGTTTATTTACATGAATAAGAAATATCTTATTAACGTTTTATTCATAGCTGCATTCATATATGTAGTATACTACTAGAGTATCCAATTATTCGACTTAAGGTTTTGTTAGAGTAAGGAATTAATCGATTTTTGAATTTTAAAATTGCTTGATTAATTGAATAAAGGTTTTAAATTTCTCGAATTACTCGAATAACTCGAATAATTCAAATAACTTTTTCCAATGGGGGAAAACAAACATCTCTATTTGAACTCACACTTTTATTTATTAATAAACAGAAAAAGAGAGGTGAGAGGTGCCAGCTAGTTATGCAAAACATTTTAAACCAATTAATTATTTCTTAAAATCGAGTGAAATTGAAATCGATGGAGATTCTCCGTTAAGTTTTTTTTTTAATCACCGCTTTTTTCCTGATTTTAAGAGAAATTCTGTTAAGGATAGGAATTAAATTTTTTTGTAACCTTTTAAAACAGGACCTTTTTTTAAATTCGTTTGATTCCAATTACACTCGTATTTATTCGGATTCCAGAACATGGCTGATAACATATATATATATTTTTTGTAATTCCCTTGAAATTTCCTTTATTTTAAAATTCTCCTCTATAGGTTTGGTTAATTTATTTTTTAACGTATTACTATTTCACGACAAAAACCAGACACTTCGTTTTCAAACAAGGACACTTAGGTTTTCAAGACGGATCTAATCATATCTCAAATGTCAACATCCAGCCGATTAGAAGATACGAGATAAAATTAAAAAAACAGTACATGTTTTACACATTTATAACTACTGACGAATATTTTTACGAAGTACGAAGTCAACGTTTAAAAAAACTGCAGTCAAAGTAGAAAGTAGAGTAGGCTAGCTGGTAGTGAGCTAGTCTATCAGCGCCGGGGCTGCGGGTTCAATTCCCGCCAAATACTCTGGTTTCTTTCCTGCGTAAAGCTTCGCGGGGATTAGCTTAGGGAATTAAAAAAAAAAACTGCCATTCTTCTTTTGTCTTTGGCCAAAAAAAATTTCGTTTTTACTTCTGATTCATTAAATGTAAACAGTCGCTATCAAACCAATTCAAAAAGAGTTTTTTGTTCGACAGTTTCTGGTTTCGACTGCAGTTTTTAAACCCTGTTTATAATAATAAACATAGTTTGTCACACACGCTCAAATCTAAAAATGGACTAAAATATGTTTAAAAGTATGAGTAATATATATTTATATGCAAAAGGTAACAACATGTTATTTAGTTTTAAGGCTCGAAATCTAAACAAAATATTCTTACATTAAAAAAGAAGAATTTTCTAAGAAATTAATTTTAATCGATTAATTGACATAAATTGTTCGAGTTATTCGTTATTCGAAATTGGCTATTGTAATTATGCGATTAAATAATGGCGGAAAAATTCCTCAATTAATCAAACAACGATAAATCGATTGTATATATGAATACATACAATAGTATGTACATACTTATATAATATTTGTTATTGGCTACCCAAGATGAAAAATGGCATAATCTTGTTACTAAATGCCCGACTTGTCAAAAATAGTTGAAGTTTTAATACGTAGGTAGTCAGCGTTCACATGCTGCAACTTTTACCGCTCAATTTCTTACCAATTCCCTTTTAAGTTTTTAACAATTATATATGCTTCAAAATAGCAATAGTTTTATTCACAGCGGATTTATTTACAGAGGAAAAGAAAATAAAATAATTTACTTGCGGCAATCTCTATGCATATCTCTTACGAAGAAAAGCTGACGAGTACCAGCATTTCCCTTTTCTGTTCTACTAAAAAAGTAAAAAGGGCATCAAAAGTTGAATCCTGACTTGAGCTATTGGTAGTGCTTTAAAATTATTGGTAGTTGACTACTTCTCGAGCCATACTCTTATTGCACTAATATTGTAGGATTTCTTATTACATACTTCTTTTCTTTCAACTTAGAAAAGTAATTAAAGAGAAGTTAGGATTAAAAATATTGTTTGCACTCAGGGTCAGGGCTGTCAGATGTGGCGATTTTTCGCCAATCGTGGCGATTTATAAACCTAATTGGCGATGCAATTTTGTGTTTGGCGACATGGCGATTTTTTAGGCGATATTAGAAAATCTTGGCGAATTTTTGGCGATTTCTAAAACACATTTTTTAATATGTATATGAACAAATTTATAAGAACGGGCTAAGTTTTTTCTTCGAATTTTTAACAAATTTTAAAATCGCAATACGAATGCGATTGTTTTAAATGATAAATTGATAATATTGCCAGATAATTACATAAAAACATTCCCGAATTGTTGCCATAGAAATTTAGAATAAAGCTTAAGCTTTCTTAGATTTTCGCACATTTTCTTGATCAGAAGTTATCAATAATCGGATATTTACCGAAAAATTTATTTTGCAAAATAATTTTTAAAATAAATAAATAAAAATGTACATTAAGGTAGTATGCAAAAATAGTTAAATTAATAGCGAAAGAAAATCAGAAAATTAAAAAAAAAAAAATTGCATTGATATCAGATTTTCCGTATTTTTCAATGTGTAGTGCAAAGCGAAAAAATGCGCAGTTTTTTACACATTTTGATCCTGTTTTTATACCCACACCACAATAGTGTAGAGGGTATTATGCATTTGTGCTGATGTGTGTAACACCTTAAAATATTGGTCCTAGACCCACCTAAAAGTATACCGATCGAAATCAGAATCACTGAGTCGAACTAACGATGTCTGGCTGGCTGGCATGCTGGCTGGCTGTCCATGTAACCTTGTGCGCAAAGTACAGGTCGCAATTTTCGAGGTAATTTTAGAAAATTTGCGACAAAGGTTCTTATTGCCACAAGCCTATTGAAAATGGGCTGACTCGTAGTACCACGAGGGAAGATAGGCGGAAATTTCTTCCTCTCAGAAACAATCAAACCGATTTTAATGAAATTTTAAACATAGATACACCACATCTATTAATTTTTAAAAATAGTTCATATAATTTGCTAAGAAGATTGAGTTGACTTAAGTTATTTGAATACACCTTTTAAGATATTTATCCTTTGCTTCAAATAAATACAAAATTTTACCATATTCTGACTTTCATTCACATATAAAATCACGTTTTTAAAAACAAATTTTTTTGCATCAAATTCTACTCATTTTGACAAAGTTAATGTTGTTAAGTTGTGTGTGATCTCACAAGTTCTAGGTTTAAAGATAATCTGGCTTCTTATGATTATAAAAATTCTAGTTCCCATTAGCATACTTTTGCAATTTGAAGTCGCCAAACTTCTTGCGATTTATGATTTACAGATTACAGAATTCAAGTCAGAATCACAAATGTTAAGCGTTTGGCGATGTTCTACTATAATATAAACACACTACTAAAATAACGCTAAATATGGGAAATTTATATAAAGGTAAAGTACACTTCTATACTCTTTTGTATATAAAACTTTTATTTGGCGATTTTTGGCGAATTTTTTTTACCAAAAATCTAAAAAAATAAATTTTTGGCGGTTTTTGGCGATTTTCGGTATACTATTTGGCGATGAAGGTGAACAAAAATCTGACAACCCTGCTCAGGGTTGCCAGATTTTTTTGAGCTCCATTGCCAAACCGGAGTCAGAAATTGCCAAAAACCGTCAAACGTAAATTTTATTCAGTTTTCGTAACATTTTTGTTTTAACTGAAATTTTGCGTACAAAAAAAAAAAAGCAAGAAAAATATTTCAGTCAAAAATCGCCAAAAACTGTAAAAAAATACAAAAAAGTAGCCGAAAGTAAATTTTTTTTAGTTTCTGTTATTTTTTTTTTTAATAACATAAAATGGAGATCATATATTCAGTTAAAAAAAACTTAAATTAAGAGTATAAGATCGTACACTTCAGCCTCATCGATTTCATTACTGGTGCTTTGACCTGCATACATACTATTAGAATTAAATAGTGACTTAATATAAAAATCACTTGAAATAATAAAAAAAACAAATATCATGTGAAAAAAGTTGCCAGATTTTTTTTTAAATTAGTAATGATAACAAAAAATGACAAACAAAAAATCGCTATATTAATATAAATGGTAAAAATTGATAAGTAAATCGCCAGTTATTTCGAAAGTCGCCAGTTGCCAAATGGAAAATCCCACCGCCAAACATGTTGCAAAATCACTACGTTTGGCGAGAAATCGCCATATCTGACAGCCCTGTTTGTACTTCAGTCAAGGTGCAAGCAATCTCTACATACTTTATATAAAACTTAAAAAGACTACAGCAGCAAGGCAATTTTAGGGATCCATAGCACAATTGTGCTAATACCACTTCACACATTTTGCCGCCAATGAGACAACAATACTTATCCAGCAAACTTTTCCTATACATAATAATATCGAGTCATAACCGCAAAAAAGGTTAAGCGACAACAACAACATTTTACAGGAGAAGGTTTTTTTTTATTTTAATTCATAAAAAATTTGCACGAAGGTTGTCGCTAACGATAAAATTGTTTTGGCTTTAAAATCGTAACGGTTCCTTATGTGACCATAAAATTTCAAAAGATGATGTTAGTGTTGCCAATAAAGTCGTTTGTTAAAAAAAAACCAAAATTTCAAATGATGTCGTTTATGCTTTTTTTGCGGTAATGCTTCGATAGACGAAAAATATTTCCTGATTAGTTTCGCATTTGATAACATGCAATGGCTTTTATGTTACCAACTATTTCAGGAAAAAAGGAAAAAGGTCATTAAAGGACATAATGCTTCAGATATATAATTATTATAATAAAAGAAAAATGTGATTAAATTTATATAGCTGTGATATGTGGTAAATTTTATATAGATTATTCATGCAAGATAAAACAATTTTCGGGAGCGGGTGCTATGTAATAACAACGGTCAAGCACATCTTTGTTGGTACATGTATTTGGCAGATATGCTTAGTTATTATATATTGCAACTAGATACATAGATCATTTTATAAAAGTTTTACACATGAAAGTAAATTCTTAAAAGTTCCATATACGTATTAAAAACACAAATTTCCAAAAAAAATTAAAGAATTTCATGAAAATTTACATGAAAGTAAAATTTCATTTTCAAAATGTCGTCAAAGAGAAAACTTCTATCAAAAATTGTTCTTCTATTTTTGTTGTTTTGCTTATTTAAAGTTTCAGAGATTGATTTAGCAATCGTTCAAATTAATATTTATTTTAATGATGTCTATACATTTTATTTAGAATAATTGTGTTGTTTATTAACAACACAAATTTAGTGCAAAAATATATTTGAATTAAAATCTTTAACTTAAGAGTAAATTCCTTTAAAACTCTGCTTACATTATATGTAAATATATGTTTGCTTGTAACTGCATTACAAACTTAAGAATACAAACTACATTTAGACGCCACTAAACTAAAAAAAAGAAAATATAAAATGAGCCCCTTAAATAAAACTAGTCAGAAAAAAGCCCCAAACAAAAATGTTTACAATAAACTAATCACAAAAACAACATTAAAAATGTCTTACTCACCTGCTAAATAGCGATCACTTTGAGAACGTGAATAGCGAAGGGTCTATAATAAGTAAACAAAGAAGAAAAAGAAACAAGTTAATAAGGAAAAAAAAAATCAGCAAATACTTTAAATTTACATCAAGGGGAACTCCTGTGACTTCTTTTAATCAACATTTAATTAACCTTTGTCAGCGAAAACGAAAAAAAACTTACAAAGAAGACTCAGACGAAGTTCTACTTAATGCAAATCAGACAAATGGCAAATTACTTACCACATTTTGGTTGGCAAAGTCATCACGTCGTTTCTCTTGTTTCAATAACAAAGGCGCCGAATTTGATTTTGTAGAGAGCTCTTGGGTATCTAAGATTTCATGACCACTATGCAACGAAGCACTGCTAGGTGAAGGTAGTTCATGAAAGTGTGTAGGCGCCAACAAAGACTGAAAAGGTTCTTGGCGCAAAGCTAACGAAAGTTGATTACGATCCTTGTGACGATCTCTTAAATGTTGTAGTTTACGTGCCAACTGTGCCTGAGAGTAATGGTGGTGGGCATGAAACTGTGATTGTTGCGTGGGTGTATGATGGTAGGAATTGGGTAAAGAACAGGTGTCTAAAGAATGACTGCGACACTTTTGAGCTCTACTGTGATTGGGAGAACCATGGGTTGTTTGTGGTACCATTATGGGGGAGGCAGCATATTTGCGCCGCAAAACAACTCCGCTGGTATCACTTTGAGAACCATTATTAAGAGAGCTATTGGTTCTGGTGCTGGTACTACCGGCACTAGCACTACTATTATCACCATCTTCTGTGTACTCGCAATCACAGTAAGTAACCACCTCAAACTCATCATGGCCCTCATCTTCCTCATCCACCATATCATAGTCATCCATATCTTCCTCATTAACTTCCTTAAGTGGTTTATTGTTAACTCTCTCCGCATCTTCTACATCGTCGTCCTCATCTTCGTCATGAGTTTCATCACACAAACTTAAAACTTCCAATAGATCGGGATCATCAGATGAGGTCACCGAACTTCCTTTTTGGAATTTCATTTTTCTAAGAGCATCCAAACTTGTTATTGATTCATTATCAGGTTGACTGTGATGGTGATGATGACGATGTGGCACACCTCTCCAATAGGACATATCCTTAGGTGGCGTGGCTGTGCCAATACCACTCTCATTATTTTCGTTTTCCATGCCCGAACTATCTAGTGATATGCCTGATTTACCAGAACTTAAAACACCAGATGCTTCTTCACAAGCCGAGGATGAAGTGGAGCTGCAAAAAGCAGGATACAAATAGTTTGTTTTTATAAAAGTACTATAGTAAGTTTATTGCAATATTATTATTTATTTTTTTAAGAAAAGATTAAGTGTTAATGAATGAGTACATGAATGGTTTTGAGTAGTATACCAGTTTTGAAGTTGTTTGCCTCTCTTTCTCTCAATTCTTAATCAAGTGTCAACATGTCAGTAGATTTCATAATTCGTATCAGCAAAAAACTTGACATTTCAAGGAGTTTTTAATGAATTAAATAGTTTATTTCTGAATTTCTTTCCAGCGCAAGAATATAAAAGCAATATGAATAAAAAAAATTTAAGTGATATATGAACGAAATTAATCACAATGTCATTAATAATGTTGTTATTTGTCAACACGCAAAGCTTTGGAAAAGCGGTTTACTTTGTAGTTTAAGTTTTAATCATGTTTTCAGACTTGCTTGAGAGTTTTAAGATTAAGTAGGGAAGCTGGTTTGAAATGTGCAGTTTTTTCTATTAAAATAAGCGGGAAAGAATAGTTTGATTAGTGTCAGGTAGTCAAATAAGCGACATCGTTATTTGAATTTTATTTTTAATTTATCTTAAAAGAAAAATAGATAAACTTTTTCAATCTCTTACTTCCAAGGCTATCTTTGAGCTTTAACACATTTAGTAGAACAAAAAGCATTAAATTGCATACATGTGTGAGTTATTTAAATAAAAAGTTCAGTTTTTAATAAAATCTGCAATAATTATCTCAGTTATATTTTTGCTTTACATATTTTGTACCATTGTGTTATCAGTATTAGACTTTATTTTCAAATCTCTAGTTATTCTCACATTAAAAACTATTTTTATTCACCATCACAAAATTAAACTCTCCAAGGAGATTATTAGCCAAAAAAATTTTTTTTCTTACACAAGAAAAAGCATTAAACATAAGATTAAAGAATTAAACAACAGCGACCAGACAACTCCCCAAAGAGGCCACACATTAACTGAAAGTCTACAATGGCTCACAGCCAGTCCGGCAGGCATGCGCATAAAACACACTTCTAAAAACTTAAAATATTCTTTTAAGTAATTATGTCTCAATGGATTAGAAACATAAAGAATTGAATTACAATGTACTTAAGTATTTTTTATTATTTGTTCTCTGCGAAACAAACGCCATAATCAAAATGTTATAAATGATGATGATACTTACTTATTGTCTTCATCGACGGCGCCAACACTCCTTAATATCGATTCCTCAGATGTCCAGATTGTAGAGGTTGAACCTTTTTTGGTAGCATCACTGCCATGTAATAGATAACTTGTTGCTGTTGCTGAGGCAGAGGCTGGGGCAGTATTGTGTTGTATTAACGGGTTCGAGTTAACTGGTTTGCCAGAAGCACAGGTCACATTACTACTGGCCGTTGTATAGGGGGAGTTGTTGGTGCAGGGGTTTGGAATTTTTTTTGGTATTACTGCTAACATGGCAAATGAAGATGACGCCGATGATGTTGTCATAAGATTTTTATGTTTATTATTATTGTTGCTGGCATTGCTGCCGCTTCCTGTGCAATAGTGATTTTGTTGCATTAAGGCTGACAATTGCTGGCTTTGATCTATGGACGTATTGCGTATATTATCCATTTCAATATTTAACTGTCGTAGACGTTTCTGCTGTAGAGTCTCTAAATCTGTTGACAACACTGTGGAAGTAGAATCTTTAAAAGCACCATTGTCCGAAGACGGCAAAGTCTCTTCAATTTTCAATATGGTTGTTGGAGTTATTTTTGTTGACATTGTTGACTTAGTGTCATTGGTTGTTTTCGAGCAGGCAGAAGCAGCAGTTAAGGCATTTAAAGCGGCTTCATTGCTTTGGAAATTTGTCAGTTGATGTTGTTGCTGTTGCTGCAATTGCTGCTGCAGATGATGATGTTGATCAAATGTAGCATTAAATATGCCTCCTGCTAAACTATTACGTTGTAGCTTTTTACTTCCACCACTTGTGCCACTGCCACATGTTGCCTTATTGCCATGATTATGATGTAGTTGTTGGTAAATATTATGTGAAGGCGATGGTGTCGGTGCCGATAATGTTCTCAGGTAGGCTACATTCGTTTTAGTCACATTGCCACCTGAACTTGTTGCCGTACCACTTGTATTATCTAAACGTCCGCAATCAAGGTTAAATGATTGCAATGGTATGGTTGCCTAGAAATGGAAAATAGCAAAAAAAATTATACGAAATTTATTTATAAAAAATGAAAAATGTTTAAAAATAAAGAGTGAAATATACAAAAAATAAGCACAATATTGCTAACAAAAAACACGATTATAATGATAATCATGTTTGCAGTGGAAACTAAATAAATTCCTCTGCATTTTTTAGTATCTTCTACTTCTTTTTCTTCTGTTTTCATCTTCTGCCCAAAAATGAACCCCATGCTGTCTTATCAGTGTCTCTTCTATAAGATACACCGCCATATGGTTGGGTTGCCTTGTAAGTTGCCAAGTTTTACCAGTACTTGGCTTTGTTAGTAACAATTTTTTTTTATTTTGCTTTTTTAAATAGTTGCCATCTCGGTAGGTTAACTATTTATGAAAGCGACATGTTCCAAAATGTCATGAATCGTAAATGCGCGTGATTGAACAACAATACCTGACTTCAAGTTCATATGATACACTAAGAGAAATTTGAACTTGGAGAGGACATTACCAAGAGTTTTATCTGTTCAAAAAAAAAAAAAAATGCTTCTTCAAAAACAACTTCCGTTTTTATAAGTATCTTAAATAATAGAAAGTTGATTCTTTATTAAGAAGTTATCGATTTTAGGGGGGTGTAAGTAAAAAAACCTTAAGCAAATTTAGAAAATTAATCACCAAGTTCAATTAAAACTAACTTTTGCCTTAACTTCCAGTTAACAATATATTTTTGACAGTTATAAACAAGGTTGGCAACCGATACCGATTTAAATACCGTTTAAATTGAATACCGGTATTGATACCGATACCGAAAATAGTATTTTGCCTAACGTATACCGTTTTCCTTAATACCGGTATTATACCGGTACAATCGATTCGGTATTAAAAAATAATATAATTTTTCAAAAAGAAAAAATTAAAAGTTTCAACACTTGTGCTTTTGAAAAACACGTTTGACGCTTTATGGTTGCAACATTGATGTTTTACTTACCAATAGTAAGTTACGATAAAATAATAGACATAAGTTCTACAACAATATTTATAAGAAATTTTTAGTTTGAAATTAAAAAGTTCAAGTATAAAAACATTCGATCAGCTTTCTGAAGGGTCAAATACACTTATCAAAATACTCATCAATACTCATTAGTGAAAATGTATTTCTATGTTTGACACAGATGGATGGAAAATCAAAAACACTTGTGGTGTTTTCTTTTCTAAAAAATAATAATGCATTATAATTGTGTAATATATATATCAGGTTACACGCACCCTTACAAAATGATACATTTTTCTTAATTACAAACGAACATAAATAATAGCTACGTTTTACACTCAACACTAATGTGAATTTAGCGTATTAAATATTGAATGCAAAGTTTGTACTAATAAGCGATATTCACCACGGCTGTAGTAATTTTCAACATTAAATTTTCTTTGAGTTCCAATAAGCGTTAACAGCACTGATTTTCAATAATTAATGTCAGCTGTTGTTAAAAATTTTGCGCCAGAAAAAAATAAATTATTAAATAAAAGTAAAACAAATGAAAAACAAAAAGTTTTTATATCCATCACAATATAACCAAAAATCACAATACAACACAATTTATGCGCAAACACAAGAATAAAGTTAATAAAAAATACTTGCTTGCATAAAAAAAGTACTTAACGCAGATGAAAAAAAGGGTATTATCTCACACTCAATTTTAACTGGGGGTAAGAAATGGAACAAATTTGCCATTTATTTTGCAACATATTTAGAAAGGAAAACGACAACTTCTCACATTTTTGCATATTTTTTTAGAATAGAACAAAAAGCCGCGCGAAAAGTAGTATACATGGAACATTATTGTCAGAAAGATAACACAATTAGTTATGATGGTTAATATTACATCCACCACTCGTACACGAGTAAATTTGCCAGTATGATAATGATTTGACAACTGTATTTGGCGCTTTACTGATTTAAGTTTGAATTGTTATTTTGATGATAATATTTTAAGTTGAAATCAATATATAAAATATAATACATAAACACATGTATATTAGAGCGACTCAAGTTGTATGGAAGCGAAATTCGTGCAAGGTTTACCGCCCTTAAAATGAACTTTTTTAAGATGACATTAAAAATATTTCGGCTCCAGCTTTGACCTCTCGTGAGCTGGACAAAAATGCAATGGGGTGGTAACTCTTCGTTTTAAATAGGGCAATATGGGTATACAATTTTTTCTTTTGCCAAGTACATCATCTTTGTATGTAAACAATTTAGATTTTTGCAAATTAGATGCATTTAACACGGTGTTCTGGAATATATATATATATATATATATATATGCAGTTTTGTGGTAACTCTAATATGATAGCGGAACATGATTTGTACCCATTAACTAAAACGCGAAATTGAAAAATTAATAAGAGAGTAGCCCTAAATTTTAGAAGGTACCTGAATCGTCTGTTTGGGCAAGCACGCATTTCAATATATATACGTAAAATAAAAATTGTTAATGACTCCTATTGTTTGGCAGAATGTTTTTTCGTCTTTGTACAATTTTGGTCATCCGCTGCAAACTTTCTCCACGATATAGATTGTCTACGATCTAGAACTCATTTCAAAACCTCGTTTTAACAAGCCATCGCTGTCTTCGAAAAATAACTTATTCCGTGTGTAGATGTAGACGGCTGTTGTCGATGTTTCATTCTTGTTCAACCAGCGCTGTTTAAATATTTTTTTCGCACAAAGTTGCCTAACATCAATGACAGTATTGCCTTTCAAATATTCGTCAAAGAACTAAAGTATTCTACCAATGTTTTGTTCTTCTGAACCCAAAAAATGGCTAGTTTAACAAAAACAAAAGTTAAAAAAAAGTCAACCTAAAGCTTAATTTAGAAGTTGATTGTTGTTAATTGTTCCAAAATTTGTAATTAAAAAAGTAAATTTTCTAAGCTCTACTCAATCGATTACTGCTTAAGTCCCACAGGAAGGTATCATAGGGCCTCTATTGTATCTGATGTATACTGTAGATATGCCAACCAAAAAATACACCGTAATCAATCTGGTGCTGCGGCATTTCGTTATTCGGCACTGTCTCGACCTCTAACATAAGGAAATTCCAAAGATGGCAAAATTAAATTTTTCCCCTTTGTATGTAAGAACCATGATTACAAACCCTCTAGCCCGAAACATATGAAACGATTGTGTTAGTATCCCTTGAGAAAAGCAGATACCGTAGGCCTTGTCCAAATGGAAGAGCGTTAAACGCCCATGTAAATGAAAACTGTGATAAGGAAACTTAAAGTCCGAGTTTTGATTTATTAATGTTCATATTAAATAATTGAAGATTCAACAAATAAATATACATGAAAAAATACAAATTTGTTTTCGATAATAACTCGTGCCGTTTTTTTAAGATGGGATTTTGTCCCACGTATTAAAAGTTTTCCACAATTAGGACTTTACTTTAAACTTAACTGTCATTACCGCAAAGAAAAAGCTCAAGCTTTTTACATCATCTCCTAAAATGTGATGGTCACATAGGTACCGTTAGGATTTTATAGCAAAAACAATTTTATCTTAAGCGACAACCTTTATACATAATTTTTATGAAATAAAATAAACATAAACTTTTTCTGTAAAATTTTGTTTCTGTCGCTTAAGTTTTTTTGCGGTAATAATTCGATTTATGCACATAAATCTGACGTTAAAGTTATGATGCTACCGTATGTTTAAATCCACACAACTTTTCTTTTAGTGTGGTCAACTAGCAAAAAAAATTATATATTGCAACTATTCAGCATCTTTTTTTTAATATTTTGTATTCAGCAGTACTAAAAAACTAAAAAAAAAAACTGTTAAAAAAAGATTTCCGTTTCGATTTAAAGTCTCTTTTTAAGGACCTTGAATGCGTAATGAGTTTTGCTTCAACGCTGATCTTATTCATGATCATCGTTGCTCGCGTCATCATCAGCATCATTTTAGTTTTGTATGCAATTTTTTTTGTTTTTGCTTTTATTTTGTACTATTTTTCTTTTGCCAGTATTTTATCATTCTCATCATTGCATTGGTAACGAATTTACTTCAATTCACTACTTCTTCACAACTATTGTATTTTTATGTAAATTTGTTCCACAATTTTTTTTTTGTGTTTCATGAACATTTTTTTCCAACAATATATAGTATGTATGTATATAGTAAGTATAAATAAACTATCGTCTTTGACTATAAGCGTCAAAGCATATCATTTATGTTCAGCACAGTGGACATTTGACAATTTTTGTATTTTTTTTTTTTTGCTCTCTGCTTGAGAATGTTGCCGGTAAGAAGTTTCTTGAAATTTTAACTAAAGAACACAATTACGTTGACGGTAAGTTTAAGACTACTTTATGTATGTCTGGTCTATTGTTTTGTAGCTTAAGCCAGATGATATTTTATATTTTTGCTTTGAGTTTTTAGAGCCCATCAAGGTTGTATTCAAATTTATGAGACATTCAAATGACAACACTTTTTTGGTTTTTGTATGTTGCGAAACATTTTCGTAAACATTATTGACATTATTTGCATTTTGATATCTAGACAATTTTTAAAGGTAGTTTTCTTTGCATTCATTCATTTCGATTTTTTTTTGAGGAGTCTAAGAATTTACTTTGATATATTGAAAATACAAAATTTGTATTATTAAAGGTCATGGTCAGGGTTGGTAATTTTTAAATGAATAGAACACAAAGACCAAGTTCAAAGATAGAATTTGGCATTATTTTGGAGGATTAAATAAAAGTTTTTGGAAATACATATAATTGTCAAATTAAGAATAAGTGCAAAGAATGTAAATAATCAAATATTAAAATATTAATAATAATACAAATGCCCTTTATACTGTTTACAACACAACCCAATTGAGTTAAGACTTAGCAACTTAACTTTACAACTGCTATTCATGAGTTAAAAATATTTTATGTTTTTGTTAACCGCACCAACACAGGGTTGTAAACAGTAACAGCCTATCCCCCAATGTCGACCGCTATCATTCGCTTGCATTTTTAACGACAAACAGCTGATTTGCGGCCCACTTAGAATTATCGGCACGACAAGTCGATCATTCAACTTGGCGGCCCGGTAATCATACAAATTGGCGGTCCACTAAGAAATTTTATGCGACCACAAATGTCATAATCAGTCAATTGTGTTGTAGTTGTCGACAGAGGCATTTGCACACAAACACTTATGTGCTGTTTCCACACAATTGAATGTGTAGAAAAATTTATAGTATAAAAATCACTCAGTTTTTTGAGTGCTTTTCAAACAAATTTTACTACACAATCAGGGCTGTCAGACTTGGGCATTTATCCCCAAAGTTGGGGATTTCATGTGAGCAAAAAGGACAAAGAAAATCATTTGGTGATTGGGGATTTTTTGGGGATTTAAAAAAAAAAATTTCGGGGATATTTTGGGGATTTTACACTTTTTTATTATTTACGCTTATTTTTTTTTTGTTTCATATATAAAATATGAAAAAAATAGCAAAACTTTTATCTTATTCTTATATAGTGTAAAGCGTCCTAATTAAGATTACCATTTTTGTTAAGTGTGTAAAACGTACTTTAAAAACTTGTTATTTTTCTTGAGTGAGTGTTTAAAAAAAAGAATTTAAAAATAAAATCTAAAACCGTTGACAACACATAAAATTTTTGATTTTTTAAAGAAAGTTTTAATGCAAATTTGTATGTATTCCCCAAAACTAAGTAAATATGAAAAACAATATAATAAAGATTGCGAAAACAATGTTAGGCTATTGGTTAGTAATTATGATGCATCGAATTACTAAATAAATGACGGATATATGTATTTTTATTGTTGATTATAAGGATGGCTTAAACCGATTGAACAGCTCCATATTCTTAAAAATTGGCTCATTTATCTTCAATAAAAGCATATTGTTCTGCTCGTTATTCCTTACTGGAATCGCATAAAAAGGAATTAAAAAAACATGCCAAAACCAGTCGCTACAAAAAAAAATAAAATGATTTTTTTGACTAAAAATTTTTATTGGGGATTTCTTATTAACATTTTTAAAACTATTTAAAAAAAAAAACAAATTTAAAATTTGGTCAGAAAAAAAACAAACAAAAAAATTAACTTTTTGTTTTGTTTTTTGGGGATTTGGGAATTTTTGGGGATATTTTCCTAATATTTTGGGGACAAGGAAAAAAAGTACCTGGCAGCCCTGTACACAATCAATTGCTTGTCACTTGAAGCAACACATTAATATTTTTTTATTATTAAATACTATTTTTTATTTTGTTATTATATATTTTTTTTTGTTTACTCCTTTGTTTTCTATTCTGCTTTGTGTGTAGCCAGTGTTCTATTTTTATGCTTTAATTTATAAGTTTAATCGATTTTCATTTCCAAACTAGCGTTTTATTTGTGTGATTGCTGATGTGGCAATACAGTCATTTGACAATAAATAAATGAATAACGTTAGAAACGTAAAACACGTCGATAAATATTGGGCCGCTAAAGAGAACCATTATGAGTGACTTGTTGTTGCTCACTTAAGTTGTCGATTAAAATCGGGGGCCGGGCTGTAAGTGTTCAAACAGAATTGAGTCTTCAACTTCAAGCAAAAAACCTAAAGCCCATAGTTAAAACGTAGCCAGTAACTTCAAAATCCCTCCATTTTATTGTTTTGTTTTAATTTAATGAAAGTATGGTAGCATTATTGGGAGAATAAAGGCTCAGCTAGCCGGGAGTAACAGTAACGTTGCAAATCAGCTGTTTCATTTTGTTGTACGTAAAAAAAATTAGAACGGTTGTAGTTAGCAGTAAGATATTATGTCTCAATCTGTAAGAAATAGATTGGTTTTTTTTTACGGTAAGGTTAAGTTACTGTTACTCCCAGCAAACGGAGCCTTAAGTATCTTTATGTGAAACCATAAGAAAAAACGTTCTCAAAATAAAATAGATTTTATTTCACGACTGCTTTCCAAGACACATTTTTATGTCAAACTGTATGAAAAATACAATACAAAACTAATACAAAACTTTAAAATTTCAACGGAATTAGAGTAGAGTTGTAAGCCGTAAAAGGGGCAAAAGCTTTAAGAACTTTGGTTTAATTTTGTTACTTATACGTAATTTTTTTCAGTATCTTTGAAAGTCTAAGCCTGGTACTCTGTTCAACATTTCACGTGAAATGATGTCAAAACGCATATGAAAAAAACTTGTGCTGAATATCTTTGAAATAATGTTGATGTTGATAGAGTTGTACTCTCTTCATTTTGTGAAAAATTTCCGAAATGTTTCTGGCAACATTTTTTTACAACTGCGAAACAATGTAAGCTGCACTTATTTTACGTGGAATTTTAAGCAAAAGCAAAAAATAATGATCTTATCATTAAATAAGAAATAAAATTAAAATAACACAACCTGTAACAGTTTTTTATTCATATTTACTTTCTTTTTTATATAATTTTTTATATTTATACTTTGAAGGAATAAAAACGTCAAATTGTGCAAACTCGCAAGATAGGTAACATTGATACATGTCAACATTTTTGTGTGAAATAAATAATGTTGCTCAAAAATTTTGACAAAGTTGAACTGAGTACTTACTAGATTTTATTCCGAAAAATTTTTATATTTTAAGTAACATGTTGCTTTGACTTTGTTTGATCGCAAAGAATTATGTAGTTAATAATTAAAATTTTGCTTACATTGTTATAAATATTTTTAAAATTTTAATTTCAAAAGATTTTGTTATTCGTGCTTAATTCCCAGTTTTTGTTATTGATAAAAAACACTTGAAATTTATTGTTGATGGGATAAGCTATTCCTATGCGCATTTCACTGGTTGCTTAGGCCAGATCATCAGGAAACTTCATCCATAAAGATTTTGGAAAAACTAAAGATATTAAACCAAATAAAACTGTTAAGCGTATAAGACTTATAGCACCAGTTCTACTTGTAACAATATCAAAGTTTAAACAAAACACATCAACAATAAACATGATATGGCCTAAGCAACCAGTGAAATGCGCATAGGAATAGCTTATCCCATCAACAATAAATTTCAAGTGTTTTTATCAATAATAAAAACTGGGAATTAAGCACGAATAACAAAATCTTGTGAAATTAAAATTTTGTATTCCCAAAAATTGAAATTACTTTTTGATAATAAACAGGCAAGTGCACGGCCTAAAAAAACACTTAATTGACAACATCTTTTGTAAGTTGTTGTTTGTTTTTATTTTGTTTTTCTTAACCTACTTACAACTACAATTAATGTTGAGAGAATTTCAACTAATTGTAGTGGGGAATGTAAGATGAGATAAACCCACTGTTTATTGTTGATGTGTTTTGTTTAAACTTTGATATTGTTACAAGTAGAACTGTTGCTATAAGTCTTATACGCTTAACAGTTTTATTTGGTTTAATATCTTTAGTTTTTCCAAAATCTTTATGGATGAAGTTTCCTGATGATCTGGCCTAAGCAACCAGTGAAATGCGCATAGGAATAGCTTATCCCATCAACAATAAATTTCAAGTGTTTTTATCAATAATAAAAACTGGGAATTAAGCACGAATAACAAAATCTTTTGAAATTAAAATTTTGTATTCCCAAAAATTTAAATTATTTTTAAAATAATTTTGATATTTTTAGTAAGGCTTGGGTTCATTAAATTTAATTTTCATTAAATTATTTTTACTGAAGGAACGAATTTTACAACATGAAATTTTTATTAAAATTTATTGATAATTTTCTTGGCTGAGCTGGGGCTCGAACCTGGGTTGAGTTTACATGTTTCAAGAATCACCACATTCTTTCATCAGCATTCTTTGAGTTATAAACTCTGCACCACTGCGGTGCCTGCCAGCCAACAGTCAAACATCAATCTTTAACCTGTGGTACTGGCGGTTCGAAATTTGCTGTAATTATCATTTTCAATTTTATATTACATGTTGCTTCCTTTCTTCCTTTCTTCTGTTTTTTTGTATTTTTAAAATATTTTATATATTAAAAATGTTTAATTATAAAAATCTCATCCCTAAAGAAAAACCTCATAAATAATTAAAATAATACATTGAAATCTTGCACATATTTTTTAATGAACGCAACCTTTAAAATGAAGTTTAAGTAATTTGTTGAGGTTAAAAAAAATCTTTAAATTAATATCTGTAATTTTAAAATAAAAGATTTTAATTATTCATAACCTCATCTTAAGATTTACAAGTAAAGAATGGTTATGTCAATTTACAATAATTGTGATTTAAAATTTTTTTACAAATATTTGCAATTTTCAATAAATATGTTTAAAGAATCATCATTTTTTTTTAATTCATGCAACATGTCTTTTGAATTACATTGAAGAACTTGCATCAAACATAAATTTTTTAAAGAAGAAGAAAAAAAAAAACAAATACAACTGCTTCCTGTAAACCAGCAGAGTAAATGTAATTAAATTGAAAAAAATATTAAGTAAAAAACTTAAAAAAAATCAGCCAAATGGCGACATAAACCATATTTGGTCAAAAGCAAGACAGACGACACATTCGGCATTTAATGAAATTTAAAGCAAAATGGCAGCAGCAATCGCCACAATTGTCAATAGGCCTTTAGACAAATGCATCAGTCGTAGTATCAGCAACAAAAAAACAAACAAACCAACCAACTCCAACAAGCAACAATAAAAAGAATGTTACACAATGTTGTAATTGCAGAGGACATGATAAAAATCAAAAGTTTTTTCTTTAAATTTATTTTAACAATGCAGCTAAAAAAAACGTCTAAAATATACAATACACCAAGGACAAAATGTAAGTAAATGTAAAATTAGGAAAAAAACTAAACCTTGAATGAGGGTTTTTAAGTAATCAGAGTTATACGACTAGTCTGAGAATGCACCTGAGACTAACAAATTTTTTTTTTTTAATATAAACTTTAACGTAACCTGACATTAATGATATGTTCTTAAACAATATTCGTAGGAGTCCCATTACAGAATACACTTTGCCGTTTATTCCAGCTCTTAACGTATGTCATTTTCTATTGTTTGGCCTTTATAAAGACTTTTTTTGTGATAGTAGATCTTTAAACAGTGGCATACTTGCTTCAAGCGAGTCAATCAGTTATATTTTAGTTGTATTCGTGGGTCTTTATACAGCTCTAAGCTGGCTACAAATATCTTTTGACAATTCAATTTGGAGTATGATCGTATGCCTTTATGAAACACATTGTAGCTCCCCCGGAGGTTGTAGAGATCATCTAAAAGATATTTCAACTTTTGGTAAATCCCGCTGGAGTAATTTCTGGATCCGCCAGGTGACAATTGACTATTCCGCGTTGGTTGTATACTCAGCTCTTTGGGGCCCTATCGACTTCATCGAGTTCGTGGTTGTTCTTCACTACTTATGTGGGGTGCTACGGTGTGCAAGAGCCGGTCTGACTATTGGGGAGGTCTTCGTTAGTATGTGTCTTGCAAGAAATCCTTTTTGTCTTTCAGGATGGTTGTCTTCGCGGAAGCCTTGCTTTTCTGATAAAGGGTGGTTTCCAGTATGTTGTTCACCGTCCGATGGGGGAGTGTTTTTTCAAGGCATGAGCTCACAAAAGGATTCAATTAAGATCAGCTTTGTTGACGAAAAGATTAATAATATCGGAGGGCACACAGTAGTTGGAGCTTTAACAAAAATCGCGGGTAGGGTTACATTTTGTGAAAGACTTAAGGCTCAGTAAGCCGTGAGTAACAGTTACCTTACCGTAAAAAAGTAAGACCAATCTATTTCTTACAGATTGAGACGTAACATCTTACTGCTAACTACAACCGTTCTATTTTTTTTTTACGTACAACAAAACGAAACAGCTGATTTGCAACGTTACTGTTACTCCCGGCTAACTGAGCATTTATTTTTAGCGCTTAGATTAACGAATAGCAGTGGAGATTAGATCGCTCCGGCTGCTAAACTAGAGGTGGGTGTACAATTGCCTCACGATTGCTGCCTGTGTGTGCAAAGGATCCTGCACTCACACAGGGCCATTTCGTAAGTGCTTAATATTACCACTCCATGTGATTGAGATCCACCATGAGACTAGCCCATAGTGCAGGTGCTCATGTAAATCAATACACAGTCTAAATCGAGCATCATCCGTGCGTGGTTATAAGGTTAAACCCTAGTTTCTCTAAGAGGGTTTTATAAAGTCGAATTATAAGTACAATTTAATCTACAAGCGCAGAAGACAAACTAATTTAATACTAGTTTTCCTAATAGGGGTTCTCGCTTGAATTATAGCTTTTTATACAAGTGACTGTTAACTATATTTCTATACAGTTTCTCTTTTAAGTCGTTTTGCAATACGTTATTGAATTTAGTCTAGTTCTAAATAATTATATGCCTTACGGGCAAATTAAATTATATTATAATTAAACCCTTAACTTGGTTTCAATCTTTATTTAGACCAATCTTAGCCTTAGTTTTAAACATAAATACGGAGAAGCTTTAGATTTAATTGAATCGATTTGTGACTTTTTTTTAAATAATTCTTATGAAAACCTTAAAAAGAGACAAAACGTAATCAAACCATGACATACTACAAAGGAAAACTTTTAAGAAAACGAAATTTCCAAAAGGACAAAAGGCCATCGTTACAAGTACTACTGTTTTATAAAATGATAACACTATTTTATTGCTTATTGTGTTTTCAGGATCACTGCACTGTAAGTAATATGTTTTTGTAATATTAAACATTTAACTGGCGAAACTTTTTTGTCAAAAATGTGAACATTTTAACTTAAAAAAAAAAAAAACAGCCTGTGGTGATACGCAAAATTGCTAATAAATCATTAAAATCAATTTCCGTTGGTTATATTGTTTGTTCCTCGTCAACACTGCGTGAATTATACTTTTCACAAAAAAAAAACCATAAAATTTTGTTTTTGTTCACAATCTCCTGAAGACAGACCTGACCATGATAATAATGCAACAGTGAAATGTATTGGAAAAAAATTAAGAAAAATTCGTGTGCACTACTTTTTCTGAGTCTGTTAACATTCAGTACTCGTACTTGTATTAACTGTCAATTGCAAGAAAAAAATCTCTACTATATAAAAAAACGAGCAATGCAATTGTGATTTTAACGAACTTTACAGACATTTACTGTAAGTTAAAAAAATGTCTGAGCCACGCAATATTGTTAACATGTTTGCTGTAAAATCAATGTAACAAAACTTTTTTTATACTTTTTATATTTTTCTTTAAGTCTTGTTAACCAAGTTTGTAACAAGATTTGTTTTTGTGTTAAATATGTATTTTTACCATCTTGTGAGGTAAAAGTCTAAATGATGTATTTAAGTTTTTACAGGTTTAAAATATAGGTTATAAAGGTCTGTTGAGAAAGGAACAATATTGTATATACCAACAAATATATTCTATAAAACACGAGAAAAAGCGCTATACTCGGCTGTGCTTAATCTCTAATACCCTTCACCTTTAGTAATGCAGTGTCTTAGACCACTAACACACATTACCAAACAGCATTAAAAAAAAATTATGTTGAGTATATTTTTTCGTTTAAACAAAGTTTTCTACTTAAGCGGAAAATATTTTTATATCTGTTATGCACAGAAAAAAATCTCGCCAATTTTTTTTTTTAATTAAACCATTAGAAAAAAATAAAATCAGTTGTAATTTATAAATTCAATCGAGTGAATCAAAAGTTTACATTATATTACAACAGCGTAATTACAGAATATTGGAGAATTTATATTTTGCAAAAAAGCTTAAAAAAGCTAAAAGCTAAGAAACAAAAAAAAAAAAAAATAAACCGGTTTTAACATAAATAAGAATGCAAAATTGTAATGATACATCAATTAAATATTTAATTGTTAATATTATTATTTAATAAAAAATTTATTTAAATTAATAAAAGTTTAAGGGGGTTATTTTCTAAAACACTACACCGCAATTAAAAAATATTTCCATACAAATTTTTGAAAATTCAAAAAATTTTATATGAAAAATTTCTCAACGCAAGGTGAAAGGATTTATAAAATAACCCCTTAAATATTTAGTTGATACTTTCAATTCATCTACTGGTACAAACTTAATCAATTTCTTAATTAATACAAATCTGAGTGTAAAAATCAGTCATTTATAGACCGTTCTCGTTGAATTTCAATAGAAAAATTTTACGGAGTATATGTGACAGAAATATATAACATCATAGTCCCCATCATTTCTGGGGTCTTCTGAAAATCCATTTCAACAGACAAACTGTCAGACGGACAGATGGACATCATTAAATCAATCTCGATACTTAAAAGGCCCAGAGTTTATACTTTGTGGGGTCTAAGATCAATATTGTAGAAATTGCAATAGGAATGACAAACTTTGTTGGACCCTATTCTTTTTTGGTTTAGGACATAATGAAACATGCCTTAAAGGTATATTGCAGTTTTATGTTTAATATAGTTTTATATAAAATAATGGAGTCGTACAACATATACCAAAGCTATGGTCACACTAAACAAACATTTGACGCCCCACAAGTAACCTCTATTTTTATTAAACAACTGTGTGATATTTTAAAACGTTTGCTTGATCAAACATCGTTTTACAATTTATTAGTTACATTCTACATTTACATTTTCAGATATAAAGTAAAGTGAATCAACAAAATGTTTTAAAAAAAAGTTCAAGGCTCATCAGTTTAGTGGTCACGCAATTTTCGCTAAATATTTGTTAAATATGTGAACCACCATAAGGCTTTAGCTTAAATCAAATTGAAAGATTTAATTTGTATTTATGAAAACACTAGGAGTTAAACTAACTGTCAGTTCTTAGATATCCACAGAAAATTACCGATACAGAAACCCCTACTTTTCTTTCCAAACAGTACTTATAAAACTTTTCAAGTTTGCCTGAAAAATATGCCTTTGTACATATTGCCCAACATAAAAACAAACTTAAAATTTTAAAATTTTCTTTAGTTAACCAAATCAAATGTGTGTTTTAGTAACCTTAATATTTTTAAAATTCATTTCTTTATTTTTCGTTAACTAAAATCTGTTTGCCCTCTAAAATTCGCTGCTGGAGTTTTTTGTTCGCAGTTAAACAGCACAGCGGTTGTACGTAGCAGTTCATTGACAAATTTATGGGTTGTATTGATATTTTCAATGTTTATTATTCTAAAAAAAATATTAAAAGCATATTACAGATACACATCATTATAAGTTTGAGTTTCCAGGAACATGTTGCGGGCAGCATTTTTAAGCAATTTGGAAATCAACCCTTTTTTAAAGAAATATTTTTGTACACTCCACTACAAGTGGTGAATGAAATTATAAATAGTTTGTCATTCCGTGTAAAACCTTTTCAATGTTCATCTAAGATCCCATAAAGTGTATATATTCTGGGTCCTTGAGTAATTCTAAGCCGATTTAGCCCTGTCTGTCTGTCTGTTTGTTGAAATCACGTTCACTTTCGAACGACTCAAAATAAAAGAACTAACTGTATTGTTGGTAATTTCTATTTTTCCTTTTTCGTTAACTTAACTTAACTTAACTAAATTCGTGACAGAAGGTTGCAAAAATTCGTTTGCTATAGTTTCAAAAAATTAGAAATCAATCTGCAAAATTTCGTGAAGATCGGTTCATAATTTATCAAGGATTCCTATAAAACCCAATCTCAGAAAAAAAATTTAAAGCGCTTAAAATCGTAGCGAATTATGCTATTGCAGTAAATTTAGTCTGTCATAATTTGATTATACAACTAGAAGTAATACTGTGTAATTTGCGATAATTGGTGTATAAAACATCATATGTTCCATATCAATACGCCTAATAATATTTCTTTAAATTTAAAATAATAATATCTATTAAATTTTGGTGTCAGTTATATCTTTTATACTTTCCCCATTTAAAGATAAAGTGCCTATATTGTTTTTAAGAGTTGCGAGAAAATGAAAAACTTTACACACATTTACTTCGAAATGTATTTTTTTAAAATGATGACTGACGTTGCAGCAAATGAGAGATATCTTATTTAAGTTAGGCAACCCAGTAAAAAATGTGCTCGAAAAAGAGCAGGTTTTATGTATGAATTCATACCTTAAATCGCTTCAAACCTGCTGATGGGATGCCTGATTTTTGTATGGGGTGTTCCCGGTTTGGAGGACTATTTTTTTCTTGCAATAAGCGCTTCTTTTTTTCACATGCAAAACAAAGCACTCCTAAAGTGCTTTTTTAAGGGCTAACTAAATTAACATATTCATTAATGTTTTGTATTTACGTGTTAAAATGCCTTTTTCAATCATTTTCGTAAACCATAATATATTTTAATTTTGTTCGCTTTAAAACCTTCTTCATGGCCAGCACTAAAATATTAGCGTTTTTGTATTTTTTATTCTTTATCATTTACTTCAGTATAATAGATCTCTTATTGAAGCGCTCGATTATGCGCTTTTTCTCTTAAGTGCTTCAAAAAACAAAAATTTTTTTTACTGGGAACAAACTATATTACTGTAAGATCAGTTATATGAAGATTGACATATAAATTTTGATGTTTATTACAAAAATCACATATCTGATTTATATTTTATTTAGCAGAAATAATAACACTGTGCTAGTTGAAAAATCAGCAACGGTGAATTTAATGGCGCTTAAAGTTTTCAAAATTAGCTTTAAAAAAAATAAGTAAGACGGATTAGATTCTAATTTAAAAAATAAAAATTTTTCTATTTTCTTTAATTATATTTGTTATTGACCCAATGCAAAAGCTTATATACCAAGTTTTGTCTGGTTATTATAAGAACTTACATTTTTCATCTTGCTAATTTTTTTTAAGAGCTAATCAAGAAAAATGGTGAGCGCCATTTGATTCAGCACTGTAGTTTTAGTTTAATCAACCGGATGCCCCGCTTGTCGGTTAAAAAGATGTTCTCAATCTCAATCGTCAGAAGCAGGGATGAAAAAAACAACAAAATTATAGAGGGTATATATTCGGAAAACTTCATGTTAACCTTCATTTCCGTTTTTCTTCACTATGTATGACTTTTTGTCATATATGTCAAACCAATAATTAGCCGGCTACATTCGATAATTTTTTCCTCTATGGTATAACAAATACCGGCTGCGCTTACTAAAGCGTCTCGGCATAGCCAGCCTTCGGCCGGGCGCAAAGATTTTCTCCTCAATGATAAAACAAGCTTCTCTGCACAGTTGGCCTTCGGTCGGGCGCAAGAATTTTCTCCTCTATGGTTTAACAAGTACCTGTTTCGCTAAGTAAGGCTCCTAAAATATGCCTCGTTTCCGAACGAAGGCCGACTACGCAGAGACGCTTTAGTTAGCGAAACCGGTATTTGTTAAACCGTAGAAAATAAAATCCTTGCGTGCGGCCGATGGCCGGCTATGAAGAGAAGCTTTAGTTAGCGAAGCCGGAACTTGTTTTATCATAGAGTAAAAAATCCTTGCGCCCGGCCGAAGGTCGGCTATGCCGAGACGCTTAGTTAGCGAAACCGGTATTTGTTATACAGTAGAAAAGAAAATCCTTGCGTGCGGCCGATGGCCGTCTTTGAAGAGAAGCTTTAGTTAGCGAAGCTTGTATTTGTTATACCATAGAAGAGAAAATCCTTTCACCCGGCCGATGGACATAATGACACTTTTAAAAGTATCATAAAATCCTTTTAAAAGTGTCATAAAGTCCATGGACACTGTGACACTTTTTGGAGTGGACACTATGACACGGGACGTTATGACATGCCACCTTTTATTTCTATATTTAATTGTTTAAAAGATGGGTTGACAAAAATGTTCAAAATACAGGTTTTACCAGTTTTTCCCCCAAAAGGGCCGAATTTCAAAAAAGTACCAGACACCGGACCGCTTATTTTTTTTATTGAGCAACGATAAGCATTAATTTTTTTTGTATATCTTTTAGCTTAGGAGATTTGAGGTAAGTAACGCTACAATTTTATAAAACATTTTACTGTTGCCTTAAAATATTTAAATACCAGAAAAAATTCCAGTCTGTAAAAGTTCCAGTTCATTTCACAGAAAAAATTCAACAAAATGTTTCACCAATTAAAGCATTAATCAAAAATATAATCAGTTTGAGTTAAAAATTTTATTAAATGAATTAAACGTTTAATCAAGTCAATTAAACGCTTAATTAATACTATTAACTGGTTTAATTAATACTATTAACTGGTTTAATTAATACTATTAATTTGTTTACTGGTGCAAATTTAATTAATTTTTTAATTAATATCACAAATTTTTTAATTGAAATCCATTTTTATTTTTTTCTGTGTTATACACTAGAAAACTAGAAAACTTACAAAAATTTCTTTTTCTAAAAGTATATCTCTATAAAAAAATTTCACATAGCTATAAAACTGGAATTAAAATAATATTATACAAAGTTAATGACAAAATCAAATTTTCGAAACTTTTACTGAATTTTTATGTTTAATTCTGCTACTTTTAAAGGAAAAAACAACGTTAAACAAGTTATAAAATTTTAACCGGATTCTGTAAAATAAAAAATAAAAAAATCGATAAAAATTAACATTTACATAAAAACATTTAATACAAAACATTATTTGTCTGTCATACACTTGGAAAATATCGATAAGTAGAAGATTTAATAAAAGCGATCATTAAAATACTAATAAAAACAAATTTAAGACATGAAACAAACATAAACTACCCGTCAACAACACACTGAAATCCCTCAGAAATTTTCGTTAAAATAAAACGAGGAGGTGACACTAATAATAAATTTTTTTAAACTATAACAAAAAGACCATTATGCATATATTTTATTGAATAGAGTTTAATATACAACCAACCTTTTTTTGAAAAAGACATTAAAAAAAACATTAACAAATTTGACATAATTTTATGTTTATTTCAAAATTTTATGACATTTTTAAAATGACCTAGATATTGAAGAAAGAAAAAGAATTTTGTAAAATGAAATAAAATTATTAAGCATTTGAGTTATGGATGGCTCAAATAGCATTTTAAAGGATAACATATGTAAGTAAGTATGTAACCATGATTTTTCTTTCAAATTGTTATTGTTTGGTTTAGGTTATTTTTAAAACAACAATCATCCAATATTAACATTTAATTTATTTACTTTAATCGTACTCCGACTAAAATTTGTTATAGAGTTTAAGCCAGAAAAATCACTTAACCGATTTGGTGATCAAAATACTTTTCAAAACAACAAATAAAACATTTTGGGACTGCTTTTAAGCCACCTTAACTAAATGATTTGCCCCAGTCATTTTTGGCATAACAACTGTTTAAAATTTGTTGGGTTTAAGTGAAAAAAGACTTAAAAGACACATTTAAAATTTTAAAAAGTTTAAAAATAACTTTCTGATTTGTAAAAACCGAAAGAGGAATCTATAGTATAAAAACCTAGAGAGCAAAGAATCAAAAGAACAAACAATTGAGGGATGGGATTGTTGTTATTTTTGTAAGGAAAAAAAAAACTAAATGAAAAAATAACATTTGTTCATAAACATTAACTCATGAGAATTTCTTCTTAATGTTCGCTTAAAGTTACATTATTATTTTGTATTTTCATTAACTGTTAAGCAAAGTAAAATAGCTGAAAATCACAACACGAATTAAGAAAAACGACTCCACCAAAAAAGAATAAAAAAAAGCCAAAACACACCAATCTCCCATTTTCGCATTGGATTTATTTCTTAAACATAGGAGAGGATTTGGTTCAAAATTGCTTAATATAATCTTCTGATTAATTTGTACCATGTAGCAAAACATCATGTTACCAATGCAAATATCTATTATTCTATAGGTTTTGTTATTTCTGTGGCAAGATAGAAATACTGCTTAAGTCTTATGCAATATTTGAGTTTATGACAGCTTTGCAATCTCTTTTTTTAAAAGGACCCTGAACAAAGTTTTAATTATGCAAAAATTACTTTTTGTTTTTTTTTCAGTGTGCAATAGAATTGCCTTTTCATCGATTTCGAACGAAGACTACGTTCACTTATCTTACGTGTAAAACAAAAAGAATATTTTATTAAGTTGTTTTTGTTTTAAATGTGAGTTTAGCGAACAAAGCCTTTGTTCGGAAATAGATGAACAGGCAGTAAGTTTACTTCCAATCCATGAAGTAATTATGTATAAAAACTTAAAAAAGCTAAAGCCGAAGAAAAGTGATGATTTCATTAGAATAAAAATATATATTTTCCAAAAAAAAGACATCAAAGTATAAAGTTGCTTTCCTAAAAAACTAAAAAAAAAATAGATTTAAGCATTGTTCATAATGAGAACAACAATTTGGTTTTTTTCTATCTTATTTCTTCCCAAAGTAATTCATATATCTGTGGTTTTCACGAATAATCGCGTAAGTCGGTTTTTACCGAAATTGAGATAATGATGTCAAAGTGCTACATTTTGCATTAGGTTTTTATAAGTATTAAGCTTTTTAGAATATAATGTAGTATTATTAATTTTTTTCTGCTAAAAACAACTTAAGTTAACTGTTTAATAAAATATTTTGCTATTATAACGATTTGTGTCGACATAAATCGCCAAAAATTGTAAAATTGCTGAATATGTTTCCAAATAAAAAGCATATGTGATGTTGTGTTGTTATTCGTTATTCGTGCAAAAAATATGAAAGTATTTTTTGAAAATGTTTCTATCAATAACAACTTATATGTACATGTGCGTTTATTGTTGACTTCTTTAGTTGCAACAACAGCAGATGAGCGGTTGTTTGTAATTTTAAGTCCATACGTTGTGCTATAAGTATCAAAAACTCTGAATATGTAGCCAACTTGTGTGCTAAAAATAACAACGTAAGTCGTCATGTGTGATTAAAATGATAACATTTATTTTCACAAAAAAGAACTTATGTGGAGATATGATGTTATATTGCACACACTTAATGAGTCAATCACACATATGCATTTTTAATTCTTTTACAGATTGTGATCCTGTGAGAATTTTTTCATGAAAACTATGTATAATACGTAGAAAGTCACTGTTAAGAGGATAGTAAAGAAAAAAGTTTAAAAAAGCATCTACAGAAGCCGCAATTGAAAAAAATAATTGTTTTTGCTCTCCTGAAAAGTTTGGTTTTATAACTTACGCGATTATTCGTGAAAACCACAGATATTTTCTCCCATTTTTCAACCAAAAATGTAACTAAAGTTTTTTTAAAAAGTGAAGCCAACATCTACTTCAGCAACATTTTGTATGAAATTGCTTATGACGTTTATAATAATTTTATTTAGTTTTGAATGAAAGTTCTAACAAAATGTTCCAACATATAATAATAAATACGTAATATTGATGCACATGGTTTCTTTATTTTAAATGTGTGTGTTCGCGAAAAAAAATGTTTGTTCTATTATGAACACCAGTGAAAATGTTGCTGCCTATTGTGAACTAAGCTTTTTAAAGCACTTTTTCTTTATTGCCACGGAATAATTTTAGAAAATACAATAATGGAGATAGCCACCTTTTATTCTGTATCCCTCAATTGCATTATCAATAAATTAATAGACGGAATAGAGAAAAAGATTCTGTCATACCATACTTAACAATAACCGATTTAGCTCTCTAAAAGCCATTTACTGCGTAAATTATTTGTCATTCAAGCTAAGTGCCAATAATGGACCGATTTGACCTATTTTTCTATTTTACCAGACAAGACTTGAGTACTAGCCAATGTAATTGCTTAAACGTCAACTAATGCCGACTTTACTATCCAGAACGACATTTTTATAGTTTGAAAACTAAAGGAATCAATTTAAGTTATTTCAAACGGTCGATTTTGTCGATAGCTTAAGCTTGCTGAAATTTAAGACCCATTATCTTTAAAAAATATAACCTTTCTTCTGAATTTTATACTCTGAAGAAATAAACCGAATTTCATCCCCTACCAAATTAGGTATCAACAAAAAATTCTTAACAACCTTATAGGCAATACTGTATTTGATTATAGGCGACTTTCCATTACGCCATAACCGTAGCAACTAATTTAATTTTGGCATTCGGTATGGCACGTCTAATTTAACCTTAAGATGATACGTTGGTTTAAATAAGACATTTTACAAAATTAAAGTCATATTTGTTCACCCATTATCTTTAAAAAATATAACCTTTCTTCTGAATTTTATACTCTGAAGAAATAAACCGAATTTCATCCCCTACCAAATTGGGTATCAACAAAAAATTCTTAACAACCTTAAAGGCAATACTGTATTTGATTATAGGCGACTTTCCATAACGCCATAGCCATAGCAACAAATTTAATTTTGGCATTCTTGTATGGCACGTCTAATTTAACCTTAAGATGATACGTTGGTTTAAGTTAGACATTTTACAAAATTAAAGTCATATTTGTTCACGCAAACACCCTATTTTTAACGATTTTTTTTATTATGGGTTCCTATTAACATGCTATGGTTAATAGTAACAATAATTCATTACCATATGTATGTATGGTTCAGTAGAGAGCCGTGTTATTATTAAAAAACAGCAATACTATTTTTAGTGGTAAATATAATGCTGTTGTTTTTAAACATAACATGTTGGGAGGCAATCATTATATAGTTGTTAATTTAACCATAATATGGTTACCGGTGACAAAAATAGGAACAAAGTAAACATATTATGTTTAAAAATGTTTCGCTAAAAATGGTTATGTGGAAAGTCAATATACCGAAAAATGTATTTTCTCTACGCGTAGAAGACGAATTCAATCTCTTAAACCTCTCCCGAATCAAATAGTCTCAAAACCTATATTGTAGGAGGATACTTATGTTGGGTCCTGGTTAACTTTGGAAGCAATTTAACTTATTATTTTTAGAACGTCAGAATAAAACTGTATCCCTTAGCAAATCTGATATGCCTGAAATCGTTTCAAAACTATTATTTCCGAAGGATAGTTTTAATATTAAGCTAATTACTGCAGAGTATCAAATTAAATTTCTTTGTTAACTTATCTTGGATGATATCGTTCCGATACTTGAAGTTCGGAAGCCGGTTCTTTATTGTTGTAACAAGGAGACCTGAAGAGCAGGTGATGCAGAGTTGACAATCGTTTGTCGGTGTTCTTTAAATTCCGACTCGTTCCGGTACGTAGAACCGATTGTCGTGGGAACTCTGATTTGTATAAGATGTTGATGAAATTATGGAACGATTTAGTAAATACACAATAAGTTTTAAGTTTGAGAGGAAATGTTTACAGCTTATATATAAAGCGAGAAAAAATAAAAATACGTTTTTAAAATCATGTTTCTAAGTTGTAAAATTTTGGGATTGTTGTATAGTTTTTGTTCATACGAGTTTTTTTTTGGCTCTGGTGAACATTTTATGTTTTGTCAGTTACAGCGTTCTTTAGTTCTTGCGACGATATATTCATTATGATTACTAGCATCTAGAGAAACCTTATTCCGGTAGAAAAAAATCAGGCGTATCAGGCGAATTCAGATTTTATATCAAATTATAATTTAATATAAAATAAATGTATAAAGAAATTAATATTGGCATCGTCGTGGCAATACCACTTTTTCTGAAGTACGTTTTTAAAAATAAAATAAAGGACCGTTTGTATTTCTAACTAATGGCATTACTTAAGATCATATCGCAGGGATGTTAAGTGAATCCAGAAAATTAGATAAAATACTATCACTTCAAAAACTTTGAGAAACCTCAGTGAACCTAAATTATAATTTAACATCAAATATAAAAAGGTTTAATGTAGAAAACAAAAATGTTTACCTGTAAAAACTGCCACAAAAGTTGGAGTTATAATGAATGAATGTGGTCCAAGTCCAACATAAAAATGAAAAATGTAAAAAAACACAAAAAGATTTATTTTAGTTTAATTTATAAATAATTAAATTACAAGCAAAAAGAAAATACCAGCTCAAGGTTCAAAAAGAAACCGGAAATCTGATTCATTAATTTCCATCGACAATGCAAAAAAAAAAACAACAGCAAATTAAGGTCGATAAGTCCTTTTATATGTATTTGTTTGCTCCTAACTTCAGTGTTTCATTTTCATTTCATATCATGTGTTAAGTATGCAATTGTTGTTTAAAGATTCCTTTATGGTCATTTAGTTACAACCATAATCAAGCAACACCAACTACTACAAAAAATTAAAAGCAGCACCAACAACAACTGGTTGTTGGTATGCTTTTTAAAGGAAAAGTGTATAAAATGTACTTGTGTGTAACTGTGTGTAATAGCCCAGCGGGAAAACTCAGAAGACCTTCTTACTTCAGGCCTTTTTAAAGGCTTGCTTAAAAGATTTTTTGATTCAATTACTATTCTTATCTTACTGCTAAAGAAGGCCTCATAGAAGGCCTCGGCTCTTTCGTATAAAAGATAAGATACACCTTCCACACTCACTTCTATGAGAAGGGAGTAGAGAAGGACTAACATTTTTTGTATTGTTTTTTTTCACAAGCAAAAGCAAAATCAATTTTTTTTTGGTCCCGTTACCCTTCTTATGCACCTGCTGAAGAAGGGAGAGCGGAAGGCCTTCTCCGCAATGACAACGTGTGTAAAAAAGATATGAGTATGGAATGGGTCAAGAAGGCCTTGTACATCCAAAAGAAGGGGTACAGAGGCCTTCTAGAAGGCCTCCATACTCCTTCTTTTTCCCGCTGGGAGTGAGTGTGGTCACGCATGCGCACGTCACTGATAATAATTATCAAATCAAAACACTTAAACTGTCGGTAAACCCACCGTTTAACTATAAAAATGTGTATGTTTAAATAAAATCGCGCAAAAAATAAAACTAAATCATATAAAGATACATTTACGAGAGCATAAAGGTATTTACATATGAACATATATGTACATATGTATGTATTTACTTACAAGGCCTTAGGGATTCAGGAAAAAGAAGAACTTTGGTTTTTGTGGCATTGTTTGTTGTTTTGTTTTGTATGTTGTACTCTGTAAATATGGGTTAGTTTATGTTTTTAACAAACTGTAAATGTTCTTTTAAATCATGTTTTAAACGTGAATATAAAACATGTTACTGCTGAGTTTTAGCTTTTTATGTTGAATGTCTGCTTAATTTTTTATTGTTGTTAAAGCAGTTGTTTCATATTTGGTCAAAATTTCATGAATATATGAATTAATTTTTTTTTTTTTTTGTTAAACACCCATAATGTTTGAGGTCTTGCTGTTTTTGAGAGCTTATTTAAGAACTATTATTTAGGTTAAAATTCCCTAAGGTTTTTTTTAACATAAAAAACAGCTTTATAATATGTTAAAGATTATATCAATACCAAAGTAAAATATTATTACAAAAGATTTTTACAAAGACATTTAACAACACATAATTTTTTTTTTTTAAATTATTAATTTAAAAAAGACTTTATGGTTCTTAAAAATACAGTTAAATAAGCAGTAAAAATTCTAAAGCTTTTATTTAATATTTAAAAACAAAAGTAAAATTATACACAAAAAACTTTACTTTCTGTTAAAAGCTAAAAATGATAGAAACCTCTGAGAACCAGAATCATTTTATAATTTATTACAAAACTATTGAAACTAATAAAAGCTTTTTAAATAACTATTTAATATTATTTGAGAAGCTCTAAATAAAATACAAAATTTACAAAGCTTAAAATGGAAAACAATGTACGATAAAACTTTACAAGAATCACTTCCTAAAAGTATTTGATTATAACCGATCCCAAAAAAGCTTCAAAAAGGATAATAAAAAAAACTGTATAAATTAAAATTTTTAATTGAGCCTAATAAGAACTATGAACAAAATACAAGTGAAGGATTTTTAAAGCTATAAAGATCACAACAGACTGAAAATAACAAAGAAACTTATAAAAAGGAGACAAGAGTAAAAAAGAGCTTTTTAAAAGCTTAAAATTATAACTGAACGTTTTAAAGAATTCAACAAAGACGAAAATGTCAAACGAACCTAAGAACTGTAAGAGAAAATTAAAGATATTATCAAAAAGTTTCTATGCTTACAAAATCTATGGATAAATGATCCTGAACCCACTAGACTAATTTTTAAGCGAACAATTTTTGTTATATTAATAACACACAATATAAAACTGACAGGCATTTTAACGGCCTTGTATGTATTAATGCTTTGCGCCAAAAAATCATTCCCATCATCTTGCTTGCCAAAAAAAAACTGCCATTTTTCACCAGCATAATTTGCCTAGCCCAGTGGTGCCCAAAAACACAAAATCATTTTATGTGCATGTCATTAAAGCAGCAAATTACGAAATTAAAAAAAGATGAGTAGAGAGATCTTACCATTGCGATAACTAAATGGCAGTTAACTGGATTCTCTTTGTTAAAATTGTTAAAATCATCTGCAGTAAAACGAAAAAGTAATTTCAATTTTTGGGAATACAAAATTTAAATTTCAAAAGATTTTGTTATTCGTGCTTAATTCCCACTGTTTATTGTTGATGTGTTTTGTTTAAACTTTGATATTATTACAAGTAGAACTGTTGCTATAAAGCCCTTATGACACTACATTTTTAATGCATTGTTCAAGTTTTGGTGAACAGTACAAATATAATGTAATACAAAAATTTACCAAGTGCAAAGAGTTAAGCTGTATTAAGATAAATGGCAAACTGTCAAAAATATTACTAAAGTTATCGATAAAAAATGAAGTTATGTCAAAAAAAATGTAAAATTGTTTAACTTAAAATTGACATTTCCAGCTTGAAATATTAAAAGTGTTGCTGAATCAGCGGTTTATAAGCAAATTCAGCGATTTACCGCTTTTTGTTTTTAGGTTTCTCATAAACAAAAAGTTGGCAACATTTAATAAAATAAGCAAAACAGGGATGGCCAAGTTGTTTCAATTGTACTTTTTTGTTGATACTTTTTAAACTAAGATTTATAATACCTTTTTGTGGTGTTTTTTATGAATAAAAATAAAATTAATTTCAACTAAAAAAATCTTTTAGTACAATTACGGTAAAAAAGTAAAATTTTTAAAGGTTGTTGGTACAATTTTAAAAATTCTCAACCCCATCCCTGAAACAAAACCATAACAAGAGAAAAAAAAAACTAAAAAACTTTGTTTACATTTTATAGTTTGCTCTTTCTAACATTTACTGTTTCTTTCTATCAATTCTATATCAATTAATGAATAAAAAATGTAGTGTCATAAGGGCTTAAGTCTTATACGCTTAACAGTTTTATTTGGTTTAATATCTTTAGTTTTTCTAAAATCTTTATGGATGAAGTTTCCTGATGATCTGTCCTAAGCAACCAGTGAAATGCGCATAGGAATAGCTTATCCCATCAACAATAAATTTCAAGTGTTTTTATCAATAATAAAAACTGGGAATTAAGCACGAATAACAAAATCTTTTGAAAACGAAAAATTTTATAGTGTACGTGTGTCGCCTCGCAGCAGCAGATTTTTTTCCTTTTACACCCTTCAGAGTATAGGAATATGAGAATTGGGCACCACTGGTCTGGTCACTCGACCCTTGTGTGGGCACGCCCAATAGTTTGGAAACTAACAATTTAATTGATTCTTTTAATTATTAATAAGATTTCTGCATGACGTGCTAAATTCCCAAATTTTCATATTTGATAAATACACTGAAATTTATTGTTGAGGAAAGGCTAGCTTCTATTTTGAGCTTTTAAGAAAAAGCTCTTCTAAAGCTTGCTTATAAAAAAAAGTCTTTAAATGTTATAAAACTTGCGTTTTTAATGAACATATTTCCGCAAAGAATTTACTAAAATTCTCAGGAGACCTTAATGTTTAAGTAAAGTGGTGACCTTTATCCTACACGTTCTGTTACTTTAGCCTGTTTTTAGAAATGAATGTTTTTATTAAAAAACCCACACAAAATGGTTCGTAGGGTATACAAAAATTATCGCAGCATGGACATTGTGTGTATACACAATGTTCCTTCCTACCATCTGTTTTACCCTTCAATTCAAATAAAGAAGCAGGCCAAACTTAACGCAAACAAAAGAATTCTCATACGGAACAATAACAACGATAAAGAAAGCGAATTAAAATTGAAAAGGTTGATACAAAAAAAAACTCAAAGCATACTTTTTAATCAGTTCACTTTCTTAAATAACAAACAAAAAGACAAGCAACTTGAAAATACATCTTTAAGTTCCAATCGCCTCTTTTGGTTTGAAATTATTCTTGTTTGAACGTGTTCTGCCACCAAAGAACAGCCAGCCAACAATCAACATTCTATGGAGCACGAAAAATGTAGAGGTGTTCTGTTCTGGTTTGTTTTTCGAGTTGTAAAAATTTTGTCCAGTACCATTAACTTGAGTACATGAACAATAACATGAGCTTATTAAAAGCTTGTAAATTGTTGTTTTCCTGCATTTTTTTCGATTTATTTTGGTCAGTGATGAGACCTTTTTATATGCCCACCACAAGAGTGGAGAGGGTATTATGCGTTTGTGCTGATGTTTGTAACACCTTAATATATTGATCCTGGAGTCTAGGACCTAGACCCATCTTTAAGTATGCCGATTGCAATCTACATATATCCTCTTACCTTATTTTATTCGAATCGGTCCACATTTAAAATAAGCTCCCATATAAATACTACAAACGAAAATTGCTTTTAATGCCGTAACTTCCTTATACATCTTGGTATTGACATAAAAATTGGCGACAGTAACTTTTTCGATAGCTTTTATGTCATGAGAAAATGTTGTACGTACTGGTAGGTCCAAAATTAACAATGTCTTACTCAAATTACATATACGGAAACAAATCTCATATACTTATAAAGGGCATGATTGTACATGGGTACTATACAAGATACTCTCTCGATGATTTGTTTTTAAATACTGCGGTGTAGGGTATCATATGGTCGGGCTTGACCAACTATACTTTCTTACTTGTTATTAAAACGTTGATGTTTCTTGTCTGTCGTCGGTATTTTCAATTTTCATTAAAAGGGTTAGTAGTTTTAACGCTCGTTTGTTGTTGTGGGTTCAGTTTTGGCTTGTTGTTTCTGTTTTCAGTTGTGTTGTGATGCACACGCTTTATGCATCGCAATAATGACCCAAATATTGGCAACAGCACCGCAATTCACTTAATTCGTGTTATGAGGCCTCACGAGTATTCTTTTTTTTCAGAATATTGTTAGCAAAACATCTGTTTTAAAACTTATGTGTGTGCTTGTATGTCTGTGAATATCCGTGCGTTTGTTATTGTAAAATTTGACAGTTTTAGTGGACAATTGAATTGAACAGATTGAGGACACAGTGCAATCATGAAATTAATTTGTGTAGAGTTTATGTTTTGTTAAGTCTTTAAGAAGATATTTGTAAATAATGCAATCCAACAAGTGTCCAAACAGAGAAATTGTTAAACGGTGGTAAAAAAATAAATATTTGTAATTAAAAAATACACAAAAACTTTAAGAGAAACGAAGTTGCATTTAAAGAATGTTAATAAGAAAACAAAAAGCATTTAAGACTTAAAAATAGTAAAATTTGAGAAAAAAAAATGGGCTAAGTTTTAATAAAGTTTTCTTTATGATTGAAATTTCTAGTTTAAGTAACTTATTTAAACAAGGACTTTTTTACTTGAAAAGCAAAAACATTGGAAAAATCGTACATTTAAATACGATAAATGTTTCACATGTTCAAGATTATTTCCGGTACACATAAATAATGTAATAAATCCCCCAAAGAGAAGTCGAATATTCCCAGTATGAATCTTAAATACAGGACTTTTTAAAGTTGTAAGGCCTTTACATATTGCTTTTATTTCCCTTGTAAGCATGTTATTGGAACAAGGGCTTATGCATATTTCCTTATACACCAAGAGAAAAAACATGTTTACATATGGTTACCTCCAACAAAACAATTTTTTCAAATAAAATCGTAAACATTTTATGTTTAATTTAACCTTGTAATTATCACCGACAACCATATTATGGTTGTCTCCGAACATGCTATGGTTAATAATAACTAAAATATGCTTAACACTTCTAAAAGCATGGTTGGTTTTCTTGGAAAAGAGGAAAAAATTATTGTTAATAAAAAAAAATTTGTCATATAAATATGTTTTGGTTAAAACCAAAACATGATTAGGGTCAACCATAATATAGTTGTGGTTTCTTGATGGATGACTATTTTAACCATAATATAGTTGTCGGTGACAGTTATATGGCTAAATGTTATATTGTTTTATTTTTCAACGTTTTAACCATTGCTCACAAACCAGTGTCGGGAAACCCTTTTCAATGACAGTGACAGCTAAGATAAATTAAATATTTATATTTAATAAAGAAAAAGGTCCCTAGATAGATAGATATATCGAAGGCCATACGCACCGCCATGTCAGGTTCAGGCTACGTATAAAGCCCGCTGAAAGAAGATACATTTCAGTTGGCCTCATAATTTTCCCCCCGAAAAATCTGTAAGGCGGGACAGCAGCAGTGGAGATGTTCGGATGTTTCGTCATCTGCATATTTTGGAACTAACATTACCCATTAAAAACTGAGGGTATTTGAGACCCTGAAAATAGGACAACAAGTAGCCTTACTCCCCCCCCCCTCAAGCAGAAGAAGCCTACCTGCCCTTCCATGGGCACTGTCTCAATACAGAAATAGACGCCATGTATGGCAGAATTCATGTTCGAACCATGTTTGTTATGTCCCCTTAATGTGACCAGCAATAACGCCGGAAAAAAGGTAATGTGGGTTAAATATTTTAGTAGCGAAAGCGAATGTATTTTAGAAGGTATACAGGAGTAGATAACTTGCATTATTCTAAGACTGAGTTCTTCCTTTTACTGCTAAAGCAGTTCTGTTGAATAGCAACACCATAGAGAGGAAAAGAGAATGCCGCTGGTATTGTTGCAGGTTCAAAGCGAAATTCTTTCGCTATCCCGACACCTTCAAGAGACCTTTTCTGTATGCCCATCTCCCACCCACCAACAACCAGTTTTTGATCTATGAAGCTCCCAATTGTATATCTCAGAAAAGCTTTAAATATTGGCCCGAGAGCACAAGGCTTTCTAAATTGTCATATCCCTTACCACCGTATTACGCCCAGTCCACAACTGATATAAAATGCTTAACATTAACACTAACATGATGTATGTGTTAAGTATAGACTCACCATGTTAAAGTGTGTTCTAATGTTTCAACAGCGTTTCTAAGCAATCTGTTTTCAAAGCTCTTTCATAACTTTATTTATTAACATCATAGTGACACAAATGGAGTAACTGCGTTCTAATACAGGGTAATTGGCTTTGGGTTTTGAAAAGAGACCAGTGAAGGATCTAGGTGAGCTATTTAAACAATGACTGCCTATTAAATCAAACATACTTAGTGGAAACAAAGTATTATAAATTTAATTAAACTATTAAAATTTTTAATTATTCATCTTCATTTATTTTAAAACCATTAATAATGACCTACAATCCACAGTTTCAAATGTAGCCAGAAAACCAATAGACTTTTTATTCAACTTTTAAACAATAAAGATAAAATTTTATTACTTCAAAAGCGGGAATATTTTATGTTTAATTAATGTTTATTAGTTTAAGATTACTAAAAAAGACAAACATTACCCAGTTTCAACTAGAAGGCAACGTGAAAGATGCTGCCTGCAACCAATTTCTATCAAACTCATACTTCTCCAACAAGCAGTATGAGTATGATATGCAAAACGTTGAGTTACCTTTACCTTTTGTATTATTTTATTTAATTAAACAGTAAAAACAGCAAAACTAAACGACGAGAAAATTTCAGGTCAAAAGTTTAATATCATAAACATAAAATAAATATTGGTTAGAAGAATACAAAAAAAAAAAAAAAAACAGCTAAAGGGGGGACTACTTAACCATTACTTTTACTACTTCTCTTGACTAAAGAAAGACAAAGTCTTACATACATTTAAATATTCGTTACAGTCGGAAGCAAAAAGTGTAATATAGTTTAAAATATAACGTTGAGAGCAGATATAAAAAACAACAAAATGTTGAATTTATTTAACTGCTCATACTTTTCAATAAACATTTTTTATCTTTAAGTTTATTTACAAAAGTTTTATTTAGTTTTTTTTTTCATTTTATCCAACTTGAGCACTACAGCCTGTCAACACATCATTTACATGTTTAAATATCACAACAGAGAGAAAAAAAACTTATTTTAGCTAAAAGACAGCTAGGCGGACGGACAGTCAGACAAATAATCATTTACAGTAGCATAACTACACTATTATAGTGTTTGTTATAAATTTGAAACGAGTGCATATGATTTCCTCTTACATTAGATATGCTGCAATATTTAACAGAAGTAAACTGGAGCAACAATGTGTTTTTTTTTTTCTTAACCAAAAACTATTATACTAAACCATACCAACCCAAATGCACCAAAACACCCCACGACTATAAAGTTTGTTTAATCTAGATCTGGGCAGACACAATACATATTTTTTTATTTAAGTTTTTTGGAGGGAGGATTACTTTAATAAACAAAAATGTTTTTTAAATTTTCTTAAGTTTGTTTTTTGTAATTATTTATACACTCAACAAAAATTTGTTAATGAAAACCAGACACTAAATGATGCTTGAACTATAAAAATATGTGGCTAAACTTTGAACTAAGCCGCAGATAAGAAGACGAACTCGAATTTAAAATGTGAAAAGAGGGATTAAAATATATTTTTATTAAGCATTCAAAATGATAAATGGGTCGGTCATAAACTCGAGCAATGAAGACAAAAAGCCTAGAGAATTTGGACAACTTTGCAAAACACTTTTTTTAAACACAATTTATAAGAAACAGATAACAAATGTTGGGTTAAAAGAAAATAAAGAAAATTAACTAAAAGTGCTTTTGTCGGCTGTGCCAAATCTTATATGACAGGAGTACATCGCGAACAGTTCGACTGTCGATCGCAGACACAATTTACTAGTTTAATATCATATCTGTGCTAAAAATTAAAAAAAATTAGGAAAACAAATTATCAACATGCCATAAGAGCGCGCAGATTTAAGAGGCGTCTATTACGAATAGGGTGTTAAGTCTATTAATTCTTGTTCGATTAATCGAACAATTTTAGACGATTAATTGCTCGAATAATCTAAAATGGTTAATTTCGATTAAATAATTAATCGAAGAATTTATACCGATTAATACGAATGATAATATAAAGTATTTCTGTTAAATTTATATATTTTTTTTTAAGTTTTAAGTCGAATAAACAAATCAAATGTATGTGTCCGTTGGATTTAAAAAAATACTCATGTTTAGTGAGTAATTTAGATTATATTTTTGTTGAATTTTTTCAACACAATTTAATAATTAATTTCACAAAAGCAAAACAGCAATGGCATGTTAACTCAAAGATTTATATAAGTTTATCGGGTATGTTCTAGAAATCGAAATGAAGTGAAATTGAAATCGAACGATAAATTCAATTCGATTGATAAACAAAATAGTTCTTACGTTTCTCTCTTTAGAATGAGTTTGGTTTTAAAATATTGTACGAAGGATAAATCCAATAAAGCTAAATGTAAAAGGTGTCCAAAAATGTATTAACGTAAATGTTTTTCAACAACTTCACTAACTTATCACTAACACAGTGACTATAACATAGTACTTGAAGAAGATGCTCCACCAAAACAAAATCAAAGGGGCTACAAGTAGTCCAATGAATAAATATTTTAAACAAGATACTTCGAACGATTCTCTAAAGGAAATTATTTGCAGAAGCATAGCAGAGGATGGAATGTCCGTGAAAAGTTTTAAAAAAATACGAAGTTATATTGACTCTTTAAAAAGCTAAGTGCCCTAAAGTGAAGCAACAATTTGGAGCTACATTGAAAAGTTTTATTTCCTTTTATTTCTAAAATTATCGAAAAAAATCTTATAATATATAAAATTTCTGGAATTATTCGATTAATCGATTAAATTTGAATTTTTATTCGTTTAATCGAATAAGTTAAAATGCCAAATATCGATAAATCCTTTAATCGAAAAAAATAAAACCCGATTAATTGAACACCCTTATTACGAAGTCAACTTGAATATAGCTCGGAATATTACGATTAAACAGAAATATTTTATGAAACAGAAGATCGCCGTCAAAGGTTGTAGGGACGATTGCGGGGTTAGCATTGCCTCACGAAACGTAAAATCATGCAATAATGTGATGTTCTTCTTGACTTTAATTTGTAACCATTTAAAAAAAAAAATTTAATTTGTAGTTTTTTGTTTTAAATATCTTCAAAACTTAAGCAGCAACAAAATTTTTTCAATTACAAACTTCTGAAATAGAATTATATCTGATTCAGATTATGTGGCATAGAAATACTTCATGAAACAGAAGATTGTAGGCAATGTTTGCAGGGGCGATTGCGGGGTAAACATTGTTGCAAAAAATAGAAAATCAATCAATAATTGTATGTTCATCTTTAATATGATTCGTTAATATGCTTTTTAAAAACGAATAGTAAAATTATAATTTAAGACTTGCAACAACAAACTTAACGCCTGAGCGCATCTGTATTTTCGTAGGGAAAATACGAATATTTTGAAGGGACATTCGAGTAGTCTGAAACAGGTATTAAACAATAGAAAAGGAAGCAATCGAAGCTCCTGCCTTCAATTCAAGTTTCTGTGAAATTAAACGAAATCAATTTTTTTAAGTTTGCTTCTGAATGGTTTCTTGGAAGCTAAATAGAGAATAAAGAAAAAATTGGATTGGCTGGATTTTAATTGAGGACTGTTACACAATTTGAACAATGTAAAACACATGCAACTTCACTAAAAACCACAGAATCTTTTAACGAGTGCGATGGAATATATTTCGTTAGAGGAGTGATCCCTAGGAATGTCTTAAAAGTCTAAAATTAGTAAGATACTCGTCGAAATTAGGGCTCATAACACCTTAAACATGTTTAGAGATGTAACGATACGCCTTTTTTCCGATTCGATACCGATACTTAAAATATAATATTGTCGATACTGATATCGATACCATACGCATATTGAATTTGAATTCAAGTTATAATTAACAAAACTCAACTAGAGTAATTTGTTTAATTTTACAAAGTTACAGTGTAAAGCTACGGTCACACTTGGCAAATATTTGACGAAAAAAACGGGACCAACAGGCAAACTTATATATAACTTCCTTCAATTCCAAAATTTATTTTGATTATAATACAGCAGCTTACATAAAACAGTTTTTTGTTATGCCTAGCAGTGTAATTAGTTTTATTATGTGATATTAAGACCTTGTTAAATCCCACTAACTATTAATAAAAGTAGTGGTTATGCTTATTTGGTCAAATATTTAATAAATGTCACCGTAGCTTAAGTGATTATTAATATTTTAAATTTAATAGGATAATATTAACAAAAAATAAAAACAGATTTGCAGAAATTAGTTATTAATATTTAATATGACATTAATTAGATTTTTTTTTTAAAAAACAAAGTATTCTCAACTTTTGTGGAGATAGACTATTTCGCAAGGTCGTTTGAACCAGACCTACAGGCGAAAAAGGTCTTTCAGATGCGACAGAACTCATTTGACAACTTAAGAATTTCTGCGCCATTTTCTTTAAGTTTGGGTATAACCTGTCATTGCGCCAGTAAACAAGCTTAATTGCGTCTCTAGAGATATTAGAAGATCTAAAGTATTTTTAGACTTTTTTTTAGGATGGAAAAAGTCTCATCCTCCTCGGATTCCCTAATAAATTTTTCACAAATGGACCAAAGGCCAGTTCTTTTAGATTTATCCTATCTTGTACCAACTGTAGATTGACCTTGTTTTCAACATTTTCGGAATGCAGAGTCATGTTAACTAGCTTATTAAGACGTTTTTTTCGATAACATTGAAGTCGATTGTCTTTAAAATATTCAAGCATTGTCTCAAGGTCATGTATTGTAGATAAGCAATAGGTTAAATTATTTTCTAAAGCCACAAATCTTTTATTTGTGCTAAGTCAGCCGCTAAATTTTGGGATTCTTAACTATTCTCCACCTCCGCTCATTCATTTATTATGTGAAACAATTTCATTATTCTGTTTTAATTTTATGCTCTGTTTTTTTATGTGTTACTTCCAATAGCTGCTATGCAAAAAAAAAAATGAAAATTAAATTGTTTGTTCAAAAATACTCCAGAAAAAATATAAAAAGTATCGTCGTATCGACAGAAAGATTTCGCTGACACCGATATTTTGGAGAACCTGAAGTATCGCCGATCTATCGGTATCGGTATTCGTTACACCCCTTGTCTTTTTTAAAAATATCAACATTGTTGATACACGCCAATCAGTAGACAGGATTTTGCCACTTGTTTGAAGAAATATTTCAGCCTCTAATGCGATTGCTTTAAGAACACGCTCTCCGCGATTTGAGCTTAAGCTAAAGACACTACGTTATTACAGAATGCGGACACCAACCAAGTTTAAGTCTCAAAAACGCTTGATATACTCGCTGCACCAAAATACAAAAATATAATCCCCATGCTTACCTATACATATTAAGGACCAGAAAATACCACTAAATATTATATACGGCTGATTTTTAAATGTTTCGTTAGCTAATCTCTTATTAATAAGTGCAGTTCTGCATGTAATTTTAACGAAAACTGTTATTGTATTCCAATAGAATTTTAGAAATTTAAATATGCAAAATTTAGTAAAATTGTTAAAGGTAGAAACCAAGGTTGGCAACCGATTAAAACCCATCGATCGGTCAGTTTTTGTTTTCTTTTCGCTTTATCTACAAACGGTTAACTATGTCAACCTAAAACTTCAGCTAATGTGGTATTTCTAGAAAATTTGTAGATATGAATAATGTAAAGGAAGTTATAAAAATGAAAAATTACGAATCTTAGGTTAAAGACCATTTTGGTCCGTTCTCAGTATATGATGATCAAGTTATCTTTCGTTGCAACTTAAATATAAATTTGTTGCTATACGATAATAAATCATGCAGATCTTAATTTTTTTTCGCGGTAAACTCCTTCAAGAATTATTACAGAAATGTATGCACTTAGAGTAGAAGTTTCTATATCTTTCCATTTCTTGTCGAATTTTAACTTGCAATACTTGTTTGTATTTCAGTTATTATTTTTTCTGGTGTTGGGGGAAAAAATAATAAAAACAAATGCAATATATCATGGCATCTGGAAACGGCAAATCGTGTTGCTGTTGTGCAATGGAGACGAATTTTATAACATTCCATTTTTTTGCGACAATCAATTTTTCTACGTCACCGATAGCTGCAGCATTATCTTCATTTTGTAAATGAGAAGAATTTCTTCTAGTGATTTCATATTCAATATCCTCGTCCACGCTATTACAAGTTAAAATATCAGAGAAGATTTTATTAAAATGTGAACAATATCATTGAAGTTGAATCGTCGATTTTCAATGATTTCAGAAAGGAAATCAGTCAAACACTGAATAAAAACTGAAGTAAAGCTTGAAGATATGAAAGTTAACTCCAATTGCTTGCAGACTATTAAAAAAAGTGAAAAAATTTGTGCACTTATTAAAAAAACCAATATGGACCAAAATGGTCCTATACCTAAGATTCGTAAGCTTTCCTCAACCTAACAGCAGGGTTAAATACCAGTATTAATACCGAAATTATTATTTGGTGTGAAATACTGGTATACGTAATCGTTTTCCTTAACACCGGAATTAAGCCGGTTTAACCGTTTCAGTATTGAAAAATAATAAAAATTTTTCAAAGAGTAGAAAAAAATTTTAAAGTTTTAACACAAAGGAAACTCTTTCTGAGAATAAAGCCTTCCTAGGTGAATTTTTTTGGAACCATGTGCAAATATCTTTGTTATGGGTATTTTGATTGAACAAGCAATTGATCATACCGCAGCAGTATGTGTAAAAATGGACGCAATTACCTAAAAAAGATCTTGATGAAGATAATTAAATTTCCAGTTCGAATTCTTTCCCAAGCTGGCAAATTTGTCTTTAAAGCCAAATAACAAAAAAATACCATAATTAATAAATAAATCTATAAATTTAAATTAAGTTTGTAAACAATGAAATTTACTTCGTTTAAAAAAATTGGTTTATATGTCTTCAAAAAGAGTTTTATATGTAAGTTTTTTTTTTTCAACCAGAACTTTGCTTTCTAAAACAAAATAAAACAAAAACTTTAGATGAAAATGATTCAAATTTTTATTGTATTACGAAGAGAAAAGTTCGGCAATTATGAATGAAAAATGATATCTGGCAAATGTCCACCACGAGCACGCCGACTGATGTCGATTTTTTCATCAATGTTTTTAATCACTTTTTGGCAAAATGACAGGTCTATTTCATTAATCACATCACGGATTTTCAGTTCTAAGGCTGCAATCGATTCGATTGGCTTCGTATTGACTCTGTCCTAAACATAGCCCCACAAAAAATAATCTAGTGGTGTTTAAATCACACGATGGTTACTTAACAGCTGATGTTCGTGAAATTATGCGATCGGGAAATTTGGTTTGCAATAAATTGATCGTTTCATTGGCTGTGTGCAATGTAACTTTAACAGAATTTTAATTATTTTATTGCTATTGTCGAGCAAAATTGAAATCATTGTAACAATTGGCAATGCATCTACCACGAATACGTCGAAAAATAAATGTCAAAACTATCATGTTGTTGGTGATGCCAAAATTAAAATACAAAGTTCTTGTTTAAAAACCCTTTACATAATTAAAAGGTTTAATTTTTATATTAAATTAATTATCTTTTTTTTAACCTTTGTTTTAATTTTAATACCGATATAACGGTCTATCCATTATAAAAGATTCTGTGCCGCTATAGGTACCGATAGAGATAAAATTAAAATACCGATACCAAATTTTATATTTGAATACTGATATCGATACCTATACCTATACCTATGTATGTCTATCGAAATTTGTTTCGGCTGCCAACCTTGGTAGATACCAAAAAGGCTTAGTTTGAGAAATTTTAGAATTCTTAGGATATTTTAAACATGAGGAAAAGGAAAAGGTATATGAAAATATTCATATTATATAAATAATAAAGTTTTTGCAATTGATTTAATAATTTTTTGGGCTCATACCTTTTAAATCCACAATTTGTACAAACACAATAATAAGACAAGTTTTTGTTTACAAAGCAAATTAAATTTTTTATCTTTCACTTATGTATATAATTTTCTTTAGAATATTTAAAAAAGGAAAACCATAACTTTTCCAAGTAAACCAGAAAACTACTCATTTCCTCTCCATGGAAATCTCAATACAAATCTAGATTTAGTAGAACAAAATTTTAAAGCGGCATTTGCAATAAAAGGAAGTAATTTGTAACATTCATTAAGATTTGTTTCTTGCACCAACATAAAAAATTGCCTTAAAAGATCATGATAATTGCAACATTTAGAGACAAACATAAACGAATAGAAGGAACATGTGTGTTAATATTCAGATGTAGTATATAAACTTATGTATTGTATGTAAGCCTTAGTAGACTAACATAAATTTGTGTCAATATAAAGACCCCTTTTAAAATGGAATAACATTTTTTTTTTTTCAAAATTATAGCAACACATTAACAACACTTTGTCATGACATTGTCGTTCCCAGGCAAACACTGCTGTTGAAAATACAATATGCATCTTATTACTTAAATAAAGTAGGAATTTATAAGAGTTCACTTTTTTTCTTTAGCAACAAGTTGATCTAATCTTAAAAATAATTTAATGCTGAGCAACATGTGTAGACAATATGTACGACGACGGTATTGCCACCATGAAAAGTTAAGGTTTTAGCACTCCAGCCACTCCACACAACTCCAGCAACTAGGCGTACAGATTATAAGAGCTAGAGCAAGCATATGCTTAAAAAAGCGATATGATTAAAAACATTCTATATTTTTTCTTTCAATTTATTTTTGGTTTTTTTTTTTTATTTATAAGAAACAGAATTTGCCAATATAACACTTAACAACTTTTGGCATTAATGCTCTATAAAAAATGAAAACTTAACAAAAAAAAAAAAAAAACGTCCCATAAATGTCTTCGCATTTTGCAATAAGCCAAACTTTAGGCCTGGCCAACTTTTTAGTGCTAAAAGAATAAATAAATACTCGTGTCCTAAAAATCCAACAACAACAACAGAATACATAATAAAAAAATAAAATTATTGTATAAAAATATAAATAAATATGCCGACACTATTAACAGGTACATGCGAGTGGAGTGAGTTTAACTCTGACACAATTTATATGTGTGAACGTTGCTGGTATGTCGAACGTGGAACGATTGTTGCACGCTTGCTATATGACGACGTTTGTAAAAGTGTGTGAAAAATATTGCAAAAATTTCGTTTACAAAAAACGAAACCAAAACCCAACAAACCCAAAGCTACCAACAACACTGATTCATGATCTGGGTAATATTTCTTACTTTTGTTTAAAAATAATGTTTAAACTTATTGATTTTGTTAAAGAGCGCTACTTATGAGTTTTAAGGTAGTATAAGTTGATTGAAAAGTTTGACATTCAAGAGGTTTTATGTAAAGTTTCCAAGTAGCATAGAAAGATATAGAGCAAATTCAAGCGGAATAGGGATACATGAAATTAAGATTTTCGTAGTTAATAATAGTGCTGGGATACTATCGATATTTTCTACTATCGATATTTATCGATAGTTCAGATTTCACTATCGATATATCGATATTACTATCGACTGAATGTTTGTACTTAAGTAGGAAAACTTTAACTAGTTTTTTATCAGACTACAGTTCGTTGTTTTTATCACTTTAATGAACGTATGAGACTTACGTATGTACGCACGTTATTTTAGATGATAGTTTTTAAAAATTGTGATGCTGATAAGCACCTTTCTGAAGGAACCAAAGCAACAGGGACTACACGATATTTGATTGTAACTTTAGCTAATGTACTAAATTGGATTTGATTTTCAACCTAAAAGGTAATCAATCTAGCGGATTTTTCCTCTAATGGTCGTTTATTGTTTTATACTATGCTCGCAATTGCAATTGCATTTTTATTTGATTTTTTTTACAACATCATATAACTATCTGACATTTCATTCCCTATGTAAACATATAAAAATTTCGTCATAAAGACCTTAAGTTAGTAGTAAAAAAAGCACAGCTAAGCAATCTATAGCACCTGCCATTCTTGTTGTTTTATTCATTGCTGTAATTCTGCGCAAATTGATAATAGCAAGTAAAAACTTGCGGCAAAAAACTGTGTGTGTATAGCTGCTGTAACATGTCTTCATAGCTGTATTTTAAATAATAATAATATCGATATTGATATTTACCTATCGATATTTTCGATAGTTTAAGACTATCGATAGTATTATCGATAGTTTCCCAGCACTAAGTAAAGTTAGCAATAGATAAAAAAATTTTCTTCAAGGGGGGGGGGGGGAAATGATTTTTGTTAGTATGTAAAATCAGTTTTTAACAGCCCACTTAAGTATACAAACTAACAGCAGTGAGTAAGGTTCGAGACAGTGCATTCCATGTAAAAATATAGATTTATTTCAATTGAAAAGTAAGTGTACGCAGAGAAAACAAGTTTTCGCCTTTTTTCCCTTCAGCATATAAAGAAAAACACTCGGGATAAATTAAGTTTTTTATACTTACTTGAAGTGCGAGTCGTATTTAAAAATTTAAGTATTTAAACAATCCTAAATGGGCTAACTTTCGAAAATCAATCCCGGAATCTCTTAAAAGAAGTACAAAATTCCTAAACCAAGTAAAAAAAAGATTAAACTTTTTGTTGGTAGTGCCACTCTGAGAGTAAAATTGCAAAGTTAGAGTTTTAATCTCATTTAACTTATCAAAGTTTGTTGTAGACACTACAACAACACTACACAAGTAGTTAAAAAACGATTTGCTTGTTGTGTGTAGAAACAACAAAAACAACAGAACAAGACAAGCACACATTGTTTTCATGTTTATCAAGTAAAATTGCTTCTCATTCAGTTTATATTTTCAGTTATGTATGTTCATAAAGTTTTTAAACTAAAAACCATATCGGGAATGGTGCTGGTGTTTTATAATTGAAAATCTTGAATCAAGTGAATTTAGAGATTGATTCAAATCTTAGTTTACTTAAATCAATCTCATTTTCGGATTATTTCAATTATAAATTCAGGATTGAATATGGATACGTTAAGTATTTCGCGATTGAAAAGCCATACTTAAATTAATCATTCTGTACTTGATTCAAGAAAATCCGTACTCACCGTACTATTAATACCGCTTCGGATTAATTTGAGTACGGATGGATTGATTTTTCTTTTGAGTGAATGAAACTATTTTTAAACATTAGATTTTTTTAACATTTTAAAGTAATTTTTCCATTTGTAAAGCAATAGAAAATAAGTCTTTGAAAAAAGACTCGATAAACCAGGTGGAGTCAAGCAATTTTTCTACCGCTGTAAAAAAATCAACTTGTTTGTTGGCTTACTAGATGACTAGCGTTTTTGATGGAAAACTAAAGAATATTGTTAGTATAATAACAGATACCAGATGGTTGACCTATAAGAAATTTTAAACTGAATTGAGTTATATTGTATCTTTCTTGTTGGCTTTCTTTGCTTGGCTTTGACTTAATTTCTCATTGCTAGGCAATCTACCACGTAATTAATTTATTCATTTGATATGTTTTCAAAAATGTTGAAATATTAATAACATTAGTCTAGAGTCTAAACAGTGTTTTTCAAACGGAGTTTCCCAAGATCCCGTACATTTTTCGGGAAAAAAAATCCTGGGAAATTTATGCGGAAATTTCCGGGATTATTTTATTTTTCAAAATTATTTTTGGGTACACAGAAAAAATTATTAGTAGTTTTTTATCAATTAAAAAAATTATTTAAAAAGTATTTAAACTTAATTAATGTGATAATTGAATCAATTATTGTTTTTATTGAACGAAAATTAAAAATATAATTTAGATTTAATTAACATTTTATTTGTTTTGAAATAAATTTTGAATTAAAATTATAATCAAATAAAACAAAAATTATTTCGTTAAAAATAAAGTAATTTAAACTTGTGAAATTGTTTTTGGAAATTGTCAAAAGCAATCAACACATTGTTTGAAACGGCAATGTTTTTTTAACATTTTTTTAATTAAAATTAAAAATATCATTTATTGAAAAAATAATATTCAAAATATTAAATTTTTACAATTTTTAGTAATCAATATAATCATTTTGGTAATAGGTGCAAAATCAACAAATGGGTTGCTTGATTCTATGAATTTGGTATAAAATTGGTGATTAGAGAAAATTTTTAATTTTTTCTGTGTATACAAAATTTATTATTAATAAGATTTTTCTATGACGTTCTAAATTCCCAATTTTAATTTTTGATAAATACACTAAAATTAATTGTTGAGGGAAAGCTAGTTTCTATGCGCATTTGACTGGTTGCTAAGGCCAGATCATCAGGAAACCTTTTTCCAAAGTTTTTAGAAAAGCTAAAAATATTATACAAATAAAACTGTAAAGCGAATAAGAATTATAATTACTCAAAGTTTTACCCATAACAATGTAAAAACACTAACGATAAACAGTGAATTTTTCTTTTCTTACATTCCCCTTTATTTTATTTTACTTAATTATAGCAGCTTTACTGCTGATATAATTGCAAAAAAAAGTTGTGTCATGAAATCGATCTTTGTCGTTAGGCAGAAAAATCGAAGTCAAAAAATCTCAGTTTGGGTTTAATTAAATATTTTTCTCTCTTTAGTCAATAACTTTAGTCTAGCATAACTGCTTCTAATCGTAATCATCTGCTCTTTAAGAAAAATGTCTATGAAATTGGTGTACACTCAGGTCTCGTTTTATGCGATAGATGCTTTAAAAAAAATAACCGCATAAATTGAATTCGCATAAAACGATACTCTAGCTTCATATAAAAACTAATGATTCGTTCCAAAATTTTGACAGCATAAATTCAAATTTTAATTAAAAAAACAAACCAAAATCGCATAAAAAAAAAAATCAACAAATATGTATATATTTGGGGCATTATTTGTGAAGCGGACAACCCAATAAAAATATTTTGTTGGAATTCCTTTATATTTGGTATAACTATAGTTATGAATAAGCGTGCGAAATATTTTTTTTCTATGATGTTTATTTGTCGGATTACAGGGTGGGATGGTACAGTGTTGCCGTTTTCAAAAAAATATTTTCTTAAATTATTATTTCAAGCTATAAACTAGTCAAATGAAAAAAGTTTAGGTCATTCTTATAGAAAATAGATTGATCTTTAAATGAAAAAACAAAATTAATTTGAAAAAATTTTTTTTTTTCATCTGCATAACCGGAAATGAACAATTTAAATCAAAATTTTTCTAACTTAGTTCTAATTTTTTTTTTTTTAGTCTAAATGTCTAAGTGTCCTTATCATATTGTAAAAGTTTTATTATGGGACCGCTATTAGTTTAAAAGTAATGCAAATTTCCTTACACTCGTACATGTGGTTATTACAATTTTGTACCGTAAAAGGAAAGAACGAGTTTAAATTTAAATTTTTCTTACTTCCACCTAATTTTTGATTCTATTTTTACCGAAATTAGCCTTCGTTGTAAAACTATGTGCTTTTCATTAGTTTAAAAACACTCTTACATAATACGTATCGGCTATGCATATAAAAAACACAAAATAAAACAAACTATAACGATTATATCAGTGATGCTTGGTTTTATTTAAAAATCGTAAAAAACTTAAAAAAACATCTAAAATTTCAAAAACCATAAAAATTTAAAAAAAAAACGAGACCTGAGTGTTTTTATATAAATATTTTTCAGTTTTACATAACAAAAAACTACAGTTTCTGACTTAAGATATTTTTTCCTAACTCCAAAGGGATGTGAATTCATATCCGATAAGAAAGGCAATATTAAATGTTTGATGCTCTGAAATTTCGAAAGAAGAAGAGTACAAATATACACAATTTTTAATTTGTTTAAAGATACAGATTTATTTATTTTTTATAAAATCGAAAAAAAGTATATGCAGTGCAGCTGCATAAAAGATTTTTTGGATTAGATTCTGTAAGAGATGATGACAAAAGTGATTGGTAAATAAAAACCTTGTTGGATTCAAAGAAAATATTTTTTTTTTGAAGGTTTTGTAGGAAGTGTTGAGAAAACTGAAAGTGTCTAGAGGATATATAATGTTCTTTTGACTATAAAGGCAAACATCCGTAGAAATGGAACGTGAGAAAACTCTCATTGATATCTTCTTGAATAAAATTAGAACTTAGCTTTCGAATGATTTTGTAAATGCTTATTTTGAACTAAAATTCTATTTTTAAAGAAATATTTTGTAATAATTTTTTTTAAATACTTAACCTTATCGGTTTTATATCAATGCTGTTGGCTTTGAATTAAGTTTGTGGCTATGAGGGAAAAGTGCCTAAGTCTATTTGTTAAGTTTAATTGGAGAGAAATTTAAAACTTTAAAGGTGACTTTTACAAATTTACTCCGAATTAAATATAATCATCAATTCTATGCGGTTAAAGTTTTTTAAGTTCTTTTTTTTTTTTTTTTTTTTTTTTTATTTTTCGAATTTATTCTATTTGTTTTTTAAGTTCTTATTCCTAAATACTTGTGTCACAGATCGGACTTAAAACTTCCTTAAAAATCTTACAAAAGAATTGAAATCCTCTGGAGTAATCCTCTGATCCTCTGGAGTATACCATGAAGTAGTTTTAAGACTACACCTTTGTAATGCAAAGCTGGGTAATATGGTCCTGCCTTAGGATATCGTAATGTTAAATAGACCATGTTTTGTCCATACATTGGGATTACCTTTGTGGACTAGTTATAAATCCTGCATTCTCGGGAAATGGAAAAGTCCGGGAAAATATTAACTCTAGTCTAGACATATACAGAAATTGTCTTACTTTATTTCTATAGAGTACTTTATAGTTCATATATTATCTATTCTATTACTATATTTTTCAGTTTTTTTTTTTGGTGACACAACTTTTTCGTTATTATTACATAAAAAGTTTCTTATTTCCACAGGCCAAATTGAAATGACCAAATCGATAGCAAGACATAAAAAATAAATACTATCTTTAATGCTGAAAGACTTCTGACAACAACATTGTTTTTTTTTTGGTTTTGTTGTCGCTGAAGTTATTCGAATATGCATATTCGTATGCTAAAAAGCATATATGCATATATAAATATGTATATCTTTAAATATGTAACAAATAAAAGTTTTATAAGTTTGACTTTATTTAATATAATAATTTTTATGCTGTTGTTGTTATTGTGTTTTGTTTCGTTTGCATATCAATTTATGAAATTGTTCATGAAATAACCATAAATTCTAAATTCACCACATTTTCTTAAGTCAGGAGTTTTTTTTTTGTTTTTCTTTTCGTTGCAGCCAACAATTTGAACGTTTTGTTTTTATTGCGGTTAAGGCTGGTTTGTTGAATGGCTGGCTGGGTGGATGACTAGATGGATGTTTGGTTTTATGGTGTTTTAGTTTTGCCATGGAAAGAGCTGTCTGTGTATTTATTGGCCTGTATGTTCATAAGCTTGTCTCTCGTCATGAGGTCGCTTAAAAGGTTACATGTGTTTTATTTTTTGATATTTTTTTAAAGTTTTTTTCTTATATCTTTGTTGCTGTTGCTGATCGCTTTAGCGTTAAATTTTTGTCTCTTAACTTGTCGTACGTTGTCGTCCTTTAAGCCAAACGTGAGATCAAACATATGTTAACACATATGTTGTACTCACCCATTCATTCCAGTTAGTCTGTAGATATGTATATGTATTTGTTTTTATTACGGAATATGTATGTATATTGCAGTATAAATTTAAAATCTTCTTAGCTGTCGCTTTGCATGAACAGCGACAACTATTTATTTTTTAATTTATAATTTTTCTAAAGAGCTGAGCTTTAACATATTTTTATCATAGTTTTTTTTTTTTTTTTTTTGTCTTTTAAAAGTTGTTATAAAACGTGTAGTGTCATCTAGGATTATTATGAAATTGTTTAATCACTATTGATTTATTTTAGTAAAGAATATGTTTACATTTTATTGAAGACCAAAAAGATGTGTGTTAATGAATTGTATGAATAATCCGTTATGGCTATTTTCTTAATTTCTCAGCTAGAGTGTTTGGGCATTAAATTTTGCGTGCAGGTTGTGCATCTGTGTTCTTTTTTAAGTATCAGTATGACTTCTATATAACGCTGTGCCGATTCTTTAATACCCTTTACGTTATGCTGCGTCACATATTGTCAACTATTTTTTCGTCGAAAACGCATTTCTCTATTTAAGCGGCAATGTACGTATTTCTTGTGTGTGTATATAAAACAAGTAATAATGCTATAATCGGCTGTGCTGAATCTTTATACCCTTCACTAAACCACTCAGCCACTAATGCACATTATCAACTAGAACTAAAAAGAGAAAACAGCAAGAGACTCGGATATGCGGAATCTTATATAACCATGGTCTGATAAGAACAGAAAGTTATAGAATTACGTTCTTAACTCTCACTTCTGCAATCCCGCACACATTTTTTAAATTGATAACTTTGTCTCTTGCCGCTCTCCAGATATGGGCATTTTCAGCAATAAGTCTACTTTTTGTAACGTAAAGCCAGCAAGCAAATGAGTTTGTTTTTTGGGCCCATGTTGTTTAAATTAGGGATTGCTGTTCGGTTTTAACCGAAATCAAAATAAATTTAAAATAAGTACTAAGAAGAACAAATGTTTCTTTTTTAATAAAAGTACCTTATACACATACAATTTTTTTGAGAAACAATTTAAATTAGTTGCTGGCGTTTCGTTAGAAAGAGAAGGCCGAGACCACTCAATGAGCGGCTAACTGGTGAGCGGCTGAGGGGTGAGCGGCAAAAAATTAAAACATATGAAATACTACTGAAGTGGCCACACAATAAGCGGCATGTAAGCTTAGGAATAAAACTTGTTTTAATTTTTAGTTGTCTTCTGAGCGACAAAGAATAAACATGGCAAAAGTAAATGTGGAGCTTATAATTTCATCTGTATAAAGCGTACCGCTATAATAGCACGACAGATTACCAAATTTTCTGTGAACTTTTAACAAAATTTGCTGTTGACTTTATGCAACAGAAACTCAAAGGATTTCACAGACATACGGCAGTATTGCCAAAATCTTTTTTTTTACTTAAACGCATTAAATTCTTATAAATATAAATACCATTTCCGCGTAAAAACATCAAACATACCTTTCTTGGCAATGGAATTATACCAACTAACCGCTGCGAAATGACGCTCTGTAATAAGCCACTTGCCGCTCAAACTCGTCGCTTTGTCGCTCATCGCTTTACCGCTCATTGCGTGGCCTCTGCCGAAGACTTTTTGCTGGAAATGCCCATATACAAAAATCTATATTGTTCTTGTTGGTGAGGTGCAACACCAAATTTTCTAATTCCGCCCATATTTTAGGTGAGGTAGTGTTTTGATAACCCAGCGTTGTTTACAAAATTTGTCTCTTACCGTTCTTTAAATACAAATAAATCTATTTTGTGTCACGCCCACTTCTCCACTCCCGCCCACATTTTGTCGGATGTTAAGTCCCACCAATGTTGGATGTTGCCGAATGAAAACCAAGATCCAAAGCATTTATGTTTAAAATTAGAGACAGTCGTGGTTCGTTAAAACCACTAGCTCCTTAAAAAGAACCCAGAATATTAATACTTTGTTGGGTTAAAGATCAATTTTGTAAAAATTCCAGACGGAAAGAAAGAAGATACTTTTTCCTATATGATCACCTCAAACAAAACTTAAACCCATTTATTGTTGCCGGCAACTAATTAGTCTAATAACTATAATTTATTTAATAATGGTTTGGTTTTAAATTAACAACTGTCCTCATTTTAAAGGGCAACATTTTATGGTTTTATAGTATGTTATAAGTGTTTGATAACATGTTCAAACGCAACTATAGTCCGGTTGTGGCTGCTTGATGGAGAACTAATTAGCCATATGGTTGCCGTCGACAAAAATATGAAGGTAACCATATCGAAAAAGTGTTGGCACAAAGGACTTATTTGAAATCGAAATAAATCTTAAAAAAGATACGGAATTTTAAGGCAAAATGAATAAGCCCACTTTTCAGAAAGGATCCCCCTCGAAAAGAGAAACAAATCACAGCATAGCTCAGACAGCCGAAACCCCCTAGGAAAAAAGGTAGAAAGATGATCAAGGTTCCTCACCACTACACCAAAAACACCGTGGGCATTGTTTCTAGGCAACGGCAGATTGATGCCCCATTATCCTTGGACCTGCTACAGCAGACCAATCATTTATTTAGCTGGAACCGATATGAAAGATACTGATTCAAGGCAAAATAACAATAGCCTGATCGATACTCTAAGAACTAGTACAGCGCAGTCCTGCTACAGAAAACCAATCATCTACTTAGCTGGAACCAAGGACCCTAAATAGCAATTATGCTCATTTTTCAGGTACAAAAAAATTGACCACTTTTAAGAAAAATTCTAAAAAAATTGCTCATAATTATTATGTATAATGAAAATAAATATTTGTTAAACATAACTATTACATCCAATTAATATCTTTTTACATTGGCTCATAACTATTATGATCGATAAATAATTATTTCTCTTACAGATAACTATTACTAAGGATTTTTATTGTTTTTATTTACGAAAATTAATTGTTTTATTTTTGCAGATTATGCATGTGCATATATTAGGGTATTCATTCGGTTAACCGTCAATCGGTTAACCGATTAATTACTACCCGATTAACTGATCAGTTAATTTCAAATTGGCTTTTTTCGATTAACGATTAAACCGGTTAATTTCAGTCGATTAATCGATTAACCGATGTAATAAAATTTTTAATTTTTTGTAGTATTATAACATATTTTTTTGTGTTTTTAATTATTTGTTTCGTCTCATATCAAAAGGTTTGTGTTTAGAAAATATTTTTTCATACAAACAAAGGTGATCTGTGATCTTCATTTCAACCCAGTTTCCGCCGACTGATTTCAATGTTCAATCAACTGGAATGTGGCGAAAAATGGGTTAAATGTTTGATTGCCAACACCTTTTTTTGTTTCACGTACTTTTTATATGTATGTGTTTAGTTATTTGTTTCTTCTCATACCTTCTCATAACAATGTTTTAACAAAATTAACCGAAACAACTAGAAGTGTTAAACATTTTTAAAAAATAAAACAGACTCTAAGGGCATAATGGAATATTTTATATGTTTAGATCAATCCTGAAAAAGGACTGAGAAATTAGATATTCATCTACGATAAGTGAACAAATTTTTTCTAAGTCAAGTTTTGACGATATGACTGTTGTGGGCTACAGCTAAGAATTTATATATTTACTGTGCAGTTATGAGGAATCAATGAGCGCTGCATTAAAATTTTTATTTTGTTTGAAACACAACAATATTTATTTTAAGCAATTGAAAAATTTTATTTAGGACATTATGACGATATGACTTGATAGCACACCTTGTAAATCTCCCAATTATGTATTAATTGAAAAATGCATATTACATATTTATGAATTGGTTTTTTTTGTTTGCTCGTTTTAGTTCAAGAATTTTAATGTTGGGTATGTTATAAATAAATAATAAAAATTTAATGAATTTCTATATATTGAAATTACTTAATTTATGAAAAGAACTTTATTAATCGGTTAACCGATCAAAAACAAAATTAACCGATTATTGACCGATTAAACCAAAACCTCGGTTAATTAATGGGGGTTTAACCGATTAAAGCAAAAGGTCGATTAAATGAATACCCTAGCATATATACATTAGACCGACTCACCTTGTATAGAGCCGAAAAAAAGTGTTTTTGTTACCCCTGTTAAAGCTTGATATGTTTTATGATGCTTCCCCAAATATGAATTATATGAAAAAAGATAAAATATATCGCGATTTTCGCGTTTTATGTGAATAATTAAAAAAAAAATGGTCCTGCTCACGGATGATCAACGCTAGAACCAAAATATTTTGGGAATCAACATAAAACATATCAAGCTTTATTTTCAGAGGTGTAACAAAATCACTTTTTTTTTTGAGTCGCTCTAATATACATACACATTAAAATTAGTTATAACTGTTATGTTATTTCTTATTTATAACTATTAAATATAATTAGTAATATATCTATCGAATAGTAATAGTTATGTTTGAGAAATACTTTTATTTGATACCCTTAATAGTTAACATAAATTTTTAAAATAAAAACTTGAAATAATAATTATTCTTAATAAATAAAATATAAATTTATTCGTAATAATTATTCGCAATTTTTATCGAATAAAAGATATAACTATTAAGCCCTTGGCCGGAACAACAACCCATTAGCAAAACTGACAGAAGGCAAAACATTAGTACTGAATGCATCGATACTCCAAGAACAAGGACAGTAAAATCTTACATGGGAAGATGCGAAAACAACTGCAACAAATCGTGTAAGATGGAGATAATTTGGGGAAGCCAAATGCTCCCAAAGGGGGTAATGAAAAAAAAAACTTAAGTAGTTTTATATGACCAAGTTTAATAACTTTAATACCCAATAGTGTCGTTCGTTAAGGGGATGGGATGTCCTTTGTCAAAACTTTAACACGTCAGAGTCTTTTTTAAATTACCTCATATATTTAATGTTTATATTCTTCTCCGCTGGGCAGTGTTAGAGATTTTAATATAATTCGATATATTTTTGTGCTTCTATTGTATTTGTTAAAACTTTAAGATTTGAAAATTAAAGCTTTAACGTGTAAGTCAGGGTTTAAAAAACTGCAGTCGCAACCAAAAACTGTCGAAGAAATAACGAAAATTTGTGTACAATTTCTCGGTTTTTGAGTTGGTTTGACAACGATTGTTTATATTTAATGAATCAGAAGTAAAATCAACAGTTTTTATTTGGCCAATGACAAATGAAGAAGTGGAAAAATTTACAGTTTTTGTACTTTGACTGCAGTTTTTTTAACCCGGTGGTTTAAGTTATAAAACTACATTATTTTCAAATGTAAATGGGAGTATTCCTTTTTAATTTTAGAGAAGCACAATTGAAAATTTAGATTTTCTAAATAGATTTTAGATACGAACATTTAAAACAGATATTTTTCAAGTCAATTTCAGAAAAGTATCACGACACTTTTGGAATGGTTGCCTGTTACATTTTAATGTAACATAGAAGTTTAGTAGAATGCATTGTTGCCAGAAGAAGGGGAAAATTCCTACATGTAGGTATTTTGGGTACTAAAATAGAATCGTAGGGAAAATCGGAAAGATTTTTTATATTCTCCAATATGTAAAGATTTTTCGTTATATCGCATTATTTATTAACTAAATGTCCAAAACGGTTGAAATTTTTTTTTCCTTAAAATCGCTTAAAAATATATTTCCAGAGTTGTTTGTGGTTTAAAAATTTGGCGACATATCTCAAAAAACAAAAATGTGGGGTTTCTTAACAATTGTTTGCTGACATGGACATCAATGTCTTGGTGACAAATTAAGAATTGACTGAAAAATATGTTTCCTAGATTACTTAGGGTGAGCGAAGTATACACTTTAGAAATTGCTAGTCACTTATTGCAATGGTTCTTACTTATACCACTGGGATATTATTCAATGTTGCAAGATTTAATTGAATTGATTAAAAGAACATACATATGAATTATTTTTTTTTTTTTTTTGTTTTGTACTTATTTCTGGCCAAAGTTTTAATATACATATTCGAATAACTTTTATTTTTTATTACTAATGTTTTTCTTCTATTTTACTGACAATAATGCGTAGGGGTTTTTGTAGGGGACATTTTTTCAACGTGTAGGGACAAAATCGGATTTTTTTAACATGTGTAGGTATTTTTTCAAAAAATCCACTGGCAGCACTGGTAGAATGAAACCTTGTTGGAATTGTCAATTTGGTAATTGGCATTTACACAGCTGTTCAATGGGGTCAGGGGATAAAATGGGGGAGAGAAAAAAAAGATGGAAAGATAAAAAACAATTCTCATATTATATTGGAGTTTTTTGATTTAATGCTGAAAATGGTGTAGAACGATACAATTTTGTTTCATTATGAAAGCATGTGAACTCCAAAAATTCAACTCCTTTTTCACAAATCGTTTTAATATGAAGCCATACACAGCTAAAAAAAAAAACTTTTAAAACATTTTTTTTTTGAAATAACATTAATTTCAATACAATATTTTATTGCAAAATATGCACAATTTTAAAATTCGTATAAATGTAAAAAACAAAAACTAAAATGCAAACAAAGTCACAAAGTTCATCTCAAAAATACATATTAAAAAAAGAAAAAGCTAAACTTTGTTTTATTTATTTAACTTTATGAGACATCCTCTTAAAAATTCAAATACAAAAAGAAAAAGAAAACCCCATAATGACTTCAATGATCTTTTAAGTAAAATGCAGACAATACAGACGACCAGACCTTAGATCTAAGCCAAAGGTATGCATGTATGTTTGTATGTATGTGGTGAAGGTTAAAATCTAAAAGTAAAGTAATATTTACTTACATGCTTTTCTGGTCGCAAAACTATACCATTTGTTGCTGTTGTCAATGCTGCTGATGATGAGGTTGGCGATGAGCTTGTATTGTGTTCATAGTTGTTGGTACTACCGCCAGTACTATTATCATTGGTGCTGTTATTGGTGAAACTACGATCATGGGCTCCCTTGCCATAACGACTTTGGATAACGGCTGAGGCAGCAGCGGACAATAACATTGGTGATGTTGTTGCCGACGATGATGATGGGGATGGTGATGAGCAGTAGACATTTGTTGTTGCTGTTGGAGATGAAGAGCCTGATGAAGATGTTGTTGGTTTATCAGATGCTATTAAGTTGTCCAAATCTCGCAAGAATTTGTTTGCCCACATATTTACATCATCGGTGGCAGCTTCTGCAGCTGATTTTACTTGCAATTGTTTACGAAGGCGCTTAAGTGTTGACGATGACGCAGAAGATGATGCTAGGGCTGATTGTTCTTCTTCATCTTCTTCTTCTTCTTTAACTGCCTTGGCACTTGAACATGGTAATGACGGTGACGACGTCGCCGTTGAATCATTCTGTTTGCTTGTATCTTGTTGCAAAGAGATCAACGTATTTGTCGGCACCTTTTGATTAGTCTTACTTTTATTTACTTGTGTTGTCTGTTGTTTATCATTGTTATTGCCATTTTCATTTTCTATACTTGTCATTTTAGCTCTAGAGGGTAATTTGTTGCTGCCACTGTTTGTGGCAGTGGTAGCTGTAGCAACAACACCACTACAACTGGCACTGTCAAAGCCACTATCAGATTCTGTAGACCGAGATAATTCATCATTTGAGACAGCTGCTTTTATTGTGTCTACTATTTGATTCTCCAAAGCATTTCTAACACTATCGACAGCTAACAACTGCTGGCTGGTACACTGCCCTTGTCCATTCCCTTCTACTGGAGGCAATTGTTGTTGTTGCAGTTTTTGTCGCGCCTTATGTAATTCAAAAACTTCATTGATTTCATGCTGAAAGAAAGACGACAAAAAAAGTTTGAAAATTAGGATTGGGTTTTTAAGAAGGAATTGTTAAAAAACGAACATGATTTCGAAGTTTTTGGTAATTTTTTAAACTAAGCAGTACAATAAATTTTTACACTAGGTCCTTAAAGATTTTTTTTTTGGTTTAGCGGTCAAAAACGCAGTTAAGAATCAAAAAATCGGAGAGAACCACATGCAAAGTTACTCTGCGCAAAGAGTAATTGTTTTTTCGAAATCTCAGCGTGATTGTTACCATCTAAATGAACGTAAGTGTACGGATCCTTAAATCAATAACATGATAGCTTTCAACCAGCCCGTTCTTTGTCACATTGTGTATGTAAATATGCGAAAGAAATTTTCGTTTCGATATTGTGAGCCAGACTGTAAATTGATAATAAATAAATTAAAACTAATTTTAAATCGTTGACTTTCTATAAATCGATTAACAGGCTTTCATTGACCGGATTTGATTGTTACCCACGATCCTATGAGGAACAAAGTTCTTTAACATGCAACATAATAAAGCTAAATTCGCGAAAAAAAAAATAAATTGTAATTAGCACCAGTGTTTCTGAGTTAACTTCTGAAGTAACTTGCGCTTCTACTTGTGGATTTGGTTAACATGCGCTCGGCTCTTAAGTGCTTAAGCTTGTGAGCAACTTAAAAAGTTTACAATCTTTATTTAAAAATAAAATATACATTTTTAAGATCCTCAAGATTTCTAAAGTTTTGCTTAGGTGATCTAACGCATGTATTCCTTTTTCAGGAAATGGTGTTATTATCATAAAAAGAAATCCTTCCACTTCATTTTAAAAGCATTTACTCTCAACTATGTTTCATTTCATTTTTTTGTTTATTCAACTGTTTTTTTTTTTTTCTTAACACTAACAATAAAAACTCGTCGAATGACAATAAATTAGCTCTCACATGACATTGGACAAATGATGTTTTCTTTTCTTCTCCTACCATTTCCTCCTGCTTATCGTCTACTTAATTTTATTTGAGTCTTGTACAATATTGTTGTTTAACTAACTGCATGAAATGAGAAAAAAACTGACTGCTTTAACTGAAGTTTTTTAACGCATTAGTTGACTTTAGTTAAGATCCTGCTACATCCATCAAAAGATAAAGCCGCTTAAGCCGCACGATCTTTTTCTACTCTTTTCATTTCTTTTCTTTTCTAAATATTTTTTCTTCTGACTTTACAATGAGTTAGTAAAGACTACTTAAAGTTGAGACACTTTGTGAAGAGTAAACATGGGAGTAATGCCTTGACTAAATAAAGGCATTTAAATTGTTTTGGGAAAAAAATTATTTTATAAATACCCAGAGTGTGTAGGAGGAAGTTTTACGTTTTCATTTTTTTTTTTTTTTCTTAAGCTACCGATTGCATAATTACTATGGACATAGATGAATGTAAATGAAAATGTGAAGAAATGTTTCTTCGTTTTAATACAAGAAATTAAGGAATTATAGTTTATTAAGGCGGTATATTGTGGGGGAAACTTGATTAAGAGCACAAAAGACATTAGAGTCAAGAAACAACTTTATAAAAAAGTAGTTCACGGGATTAAAAGTATGCGTTAAATAGAATAGCGTAATTTCTGGGTGGCAAACATTTGTTAACGTACGGAGGACGTAATATTTTATATGGCCACAGATAAAACTATTTTCACTGCATATTGCTTAAAGATAAAACAGTCACTTTACGCATATTATTGTAAACTGCAAACAAATTATGGTAAAATAAGATATTCTTAAGGAAATCGCAACCAAACTTACTTTGCCTTAGATTATATTACGGCTAAAAAAAACTATAATAGGTTTACCACGTAAAGGATTTTTTTTAAAGTGTCATCGCTGCTTTTTCTAAGCACCCACTTAACAGCTGATTTTTTGTTTAGTTTGCTTTGAAATTTCATTATGAATCGACTTACACAAGAGCAACGCATGAAAATTGTGGAAACTTTTAATCAAATTATTTCGGCGAATGGGCTGAAGCACAAATTGGTATTGATTTTGAATTTCCATTCAAAATTTTAAAATTTTATTTCCCGATGAAGCCGATTTCTGGTTGAATGGGTACCTAGAATTGTCGCATTTGGAGTGAGGAGAATCCACAAGCTTTTGTCGAAACACCATTACATCCACAGAAAACTACTGTTTGGTGCGCTTAAGGGGCTGGCGGAGCCATTGGCCCACATGTCTGCAAAAGCGATGATGGCCAGAAGGCGAAAAGTTGTTGAAACCCGTTACATTTCCAAAAGTAGACAAAATAGCTCGATATTATCGATTTTTTCCAATAAATAAAAATTTCGAGTTCATACACTATTGTTGAACAAGTGCGATATGGTTAAAAGAACAAGAATAGGACCTGAACTTATAACGATCTATAAGACTTTTTATGTACGTTGTATTATTCATTTTCAGGGAAACCGTAAATATGCAATTGCATATTTTTCCTTGTGTGACTAATGAAAGCAGAAAAAATATATTTATCCATTTTAGAGCTTTTTATGAATTTTGACATCGATTTGTTGGTGTATAATTTCGATAAAATAGCTTTTTTAAGGTTATAACGCATATTTTATCTTTTTTGATACATCTTGGATATTTTTTTCGCAGCGAATAAAAAAAAGTTGTATGAAATTTTGGTTAATAGATGGCTTTTTTGTTTTGAATATCTTTCAGCCCAATTATGAATACAAATTCCCCAGGAGTTTTTCCCTTTTCCCATTATAACAATTGAATTTACATAGGATAAATGGGAGAAGGGGAAAACTCACGGGGAATTTGTATTCATAATTGGGCTGCATATGTATTCATAGCAACTTAGACTCATCTTTCAGTATACTGATCGACTTATAATCACTTTTTAAAGTGATCTAACAATGTCCATCCATTTGGTTGTCTGTCCTTCGAAATTTTGTAGATAATTAAATAGCTACGTTTAAATTGTAATAAGAATTGAAGCCTTCGTTTATGGTGAGAATCGGTCTATAATTTCACGTAGTCCCCATGCCAACATCTTTCCGAAATAGAGTTTTTGTGTCCATAAACCATCGTATTATGTTCGTATTTAGACTAAATTTGCGACAAAAATATTTTACAGCGAATTCAATTCTTTTCGTAATCGGTTCACATTGGACTATTACTTCCATCCGTTAATAGCTTTAACGACCTTTAGAATAAATTAATATAAAATTTATCGACAGACTCTAAAATCCCTTTTCAGGACAAAAAATCTCATACAGGCTTATAACGAAAGACGTGGTGGAAGTCGTAGTCGTTTAAAATGCTAAACGTTATAGTTTAAATTTCTTGTAGAGATGCACAATTGTGCAGCGCGCCGCACTCATTCGAAACTGAGGTCGGCCAAGCAGTTACCGTAAATGGTGTTCGCTATCGCGAGATGATAATGAACTTCTTGTGGCCAGAAATTGAAGATATGGACCAGGACGATATGCGGTTCCAAGAGGATGGTGCCACTTGCCACACGCCCAACGAAACCATGGCTCTTTTGCGCGAGAAATTCAATGGCCGTGTTACTCACGTCGTGGCGACTTTAATTGGCCGCCACGATCATGTGATTTTGACACCGTTGGACTTCTTTCTTTGGATATATTAAAAAGAAAAAGTGTACGTCATTAAGCCAAGAACAGTTCAAGAGCTATAGGATGAGATAATTCAGATCACTAACGACATTGAACCATAATTATGTCTCAGAGTCATTGAAAATATGGATCATCGGATAGATGCATGCCACTGAAGCCCTGTCGAGCATTTGGCCGATATCTTGTTTCACACAGAATTGTCAAAGATCCTTCGATCACAATAAAAATATAAGAATAACTCTCTGAAAACTTTTTTTTTGCTTGGACCATATTTATATCGAATGTAAGCGTGTCCTTTTATCGATTATTCAAAATTTTCCACGTATAAATATTAAGCTCAAATAAATAAATGTACAAAGTTGCATTAATCAACGAAAATTTCTTCATTCAATTCAATATTTGAGATCAATGCACTATACGCGGCACAGTGGCACCGAATCGTTTTTCATCGGCCAAAAGTCTGTAACTATTGAACTGATAGAGATATTTTAGATGTTCAGCAGTTCAGCAGTTGTTGATAAATTTAAGGTCAAAGTTGAACTTTTGATTTGGTTTTTGCATTTATTATGAAAATATTTGTTTATTTGGATGTAGTTTTTTGGCTTCTCTAGTTATTCTAAGCCTTAACCTATTTTACAAGCAAGGCGCAGTAAAATGTTGAAAATCGGTGATGACAAAAAATCGCAATTTTGCCAAATGAAATTAATTTCTGAGGCACTGTGCGCCCTGTAAAATTTTAAATTTATTTAAATTTATAATGAGACTTGAAAGAAAAGGAATGGACTGTTATATGAGGAAAGGAAGCTTTGTTACTGCTTCTTTTCCTCTGGGTAAATTCAATGCATAGAGCGAAATGTCCTAAGTAAGTTTCGTTTTCAATAGCATTTTGCAGAAGATAAGCAAAATTTTTTAAGAACATTAATTGATTGGTCTGACGAGCATTAGTATTAGTTTCGTAAAGTTGGTCGAATTTAGCAAATCTAGTTAGCATAGTCCTTAATTTATAAAAAAGTTTTACAAGATTCAGCTCTATCAGAAACCCCTTAATATGTCAAACTTTATTTCTGCCATAGATTTTTTATGCAGCCACATTAGAAAGGTATAAGATGTCATGATTGATGCAGAGATTCCAAACACAAATGTAGAACTTTAATAACTCGAAACAAGTGTAGTACTAAAATAATAGAAATATGTAATAATAAATATTTTTTAACACAAATATGAGCACATAACGCAATTTTTTAATTTCACGCGCCGGCAACCAATTCAAACATATGGGCCAGTAAACACCACCAAGCAAAGTTGGCACAACAATAGGGCTACAAATATAACACTACTGACCACCTAACAAGAGAGTGTGGTAGGTGATCCCCAAAGGAATCGTATGGCACATGAAAATGGAAAAATCTTAAAAATAAGAAAAGCTACTTCTAGAAGAGAAAAACTTGACAAAAAAAAAAAAAAAAAAATGCACAATTTGAAATGGTGAATCTGTTTAGGGCAATATGGGTGGTCAGTTTGATGAAAAATTGCTATAAAAGCGGCATTAATTTCACAAACAACTTTCAGTTTCTGAAGAAAATTGCACAACGAACAAGAACGTGGAACTCGCGTTAGCAAAAAAGAATTATTATTTATAAAAAGTTGAAAAAAAATATATAACAACCAGTAACTTCTTTTTTAAGTTAAAGCAGCTTAAGCTGCAAAAAAAAAACCATTTCAAAATTTTTTTATTGTGCTTTTAAGAGTGCTTTTAAAAAGGTGTAGCCAAAAACAGCATTAAAGGAGCGAGTCCAGCATAGAGAAAACTTAACAAGGCCACAATGAAGATCACGCTTGTTGTGTTATTTTTGGCTGGACTAACAATTTATTGTAAATGTGCGACGGTATTATCTTTACCACCATCATTTATAGCTCATGCGGCATCCTGGGACGACAGTCTTAAAACTCAAAAACCTTCTGCCAACAAAGACAATGAGTTGCAGCCACAATTACCAACCCCAGAAGATGAAGAAGCATCGAATGAGCCAACTTTGGCAGCAGATTTATACACAAATTTTAAGAATTTGTGGCAAAACGATCTAAGTTTAAATTTACAAAAACGTGAGAAGCGTAATGCCTTTGATGATGATAATGATGATATCGACCAAGTTGCGGCAATGCAAAAACAGCGGCAGCAAACTATTGCAACAATTAAGGAAAACAACAAAAATCAAAATGGCCTACAGCCACACGACAGCGACAACGACAACAATGTTGGCCATAAAAACTACAATCATAATAATAATAAAAATGAAAATAACATTTTAAAAAGTTCGACAACATCATCTTCTTCCCCCTTGCCATTATTGCACTCTAGCGCCGCCACAAATATGAATGAAGCCACAAATCTGAATTTGAATACTCAGCCACAATTGCAAATGCCCTTACAGAAAAGTGCCTCAGCTGAAGACTATGACGATGCCAATGAATGGCTGTCCTCCAGCCCAGAAATGATTGACGATATTTTTGTCTCGCCACCTCATCAAATACAAGAACCACTGCATCTCAAACGTAGAGAATTAGAAAATATGCCCTTGGCTGCTGCAGCAGCTTCGGCTGCAACAGAAGAATCGCCAGTTTTGAATAGATTTTTAAAGTCTAGAAAATATTGGTCGAGACAATGTCCATTGGAAAATGAAAATAATTGCCTGCAGGAATATTATGGTGCTCTTATTGCTGACAGGTGAGTTGCATGTGGCACATATGTACTTTATTTATATAATTCTTTGAAGGCATAAAAGTGTATGTGTCGTTTGGACACGTAACACCCAGAAAAAGAAAGACAACAAAAAATTGGTTAATTGGTTGTACAACACACAAAAATTCATAAAAAACAAATGCAGATAACTAAAAATAGCAGAGTTGGATAAGAATGTAGACTCCTAAATACAAACTTGTCTAAAAAACAAATAGAAAGCTTTTTGAAAATGACACTGTGTTGTGTTGTAATTTAGTAATTTTGAGGGGGTGCTTTAATACCATGGGAGATAAGCCCATGATGGCTTTATCTCTCATTCAAAAGGGAGATAAAGTCTTTTATTTTTTTTGTTCATTTGAATGGGAGATAAAGCCATCATGGCCTTAGCTCACATAAGTAATTTTAGAAAATGGCTTTATCTCTCATTTCAGTTTTGAAGAACTTTTGCATTTTACATTGATTAATAGTTTTCTTATTTTTATAATTAAAAGGTAATGATTTTCCCTTTTACTAAAGTTAAGTATTGGAATCTGGCTTCGCATACTAAAGTTTTTCTGCGTGGCGGCCTGCGGCCGCGCTTAAGGGTTTTCTCCTCCAGTAGGACACGGCAGGTGGCTTCGCTGAATAAAGTTTTCCTGCGTGCGTCACAAGAATGAAAAAATGACTTTTCCCGGAAACACTTAAGTAAAGTAACAATATTCTGGAAAAATATAACTTTAACTCTCATTTGCGAAAAAAAAATATGGCTATATCTCCCCTTACGTAAAATTTTAAATATGACCTTACCTCTCAATGATTGGGCAATAAGGCCATTATGGCTTTATCTCCCATTCAATTGAGCAATAAAGCCATCATGGCCTTATCTCCCATGGTTTTAAAGCACCCCCCCCGTAATTTTATTATCTTTCATTAAAAAAAAGAAATGCATAATCCGTTCAATATTTTTGAAGATATTTGCTTTTAATGACATCATCTTATTAAAAAACACAAATGAAGGTTATTTTGGAATATCTCGAAAACTGTTCTACTTTTGAGCATCGGACTCAGCGGGCAATTTTACATTAATACAGTTGATCAAAAAACTGTCACAAAGTGTTATTTAAGCGACAAAACATCATTGTTGTGACATACATTGTATCGGTTTTTATAAAACAATGGATTTTGCTTTTCCAGCAGCAAATCATTAATAATAAAAAAAATGTTGTCTCAATACTCAACCAAAACAGCAAGAAGACGGTGGCATTTCTCAATGTTTTTTTTTAATTTGTTGGATATTTCAGCCCTGACAGCTTAAAATTATATGCCAAAAACAACACACAAATTACTGTTACAAACTCTCGACCTAGATTATTCTTAAACTCCTTGGGTAGAAATCTTTCAGTATCACAAATAACATCTCGATCCGTAAACCAGACGGTACACAAAAAAAAAAAAAAAAAAAAATAGATTTCAATTAAAAAATTTGTGATATTAATTAAAAAGTTTAATTAAACTTGCACCAGTAAAAAAATTAATAGTATAAATTAAACGTTTAATTTACTTGATTAAACGGTTAATTCACTTGATTAAACGTTTAATTCACTTGATTAAATTTTTAAAACTGATTTTATTTTTGATTAATGTTTAATTCACTTGATTAAATTTTTAATTAAAACTGATTTTATTTTTGATTAATGCTTTAATTAGTGAAGAACTTGGAAAAATTTTTTCTGTGTAGTTTGTAAGATTTTTATCAAGATTATCTGCCACGGTATATATTTATAAGCCCGCATGTACAAAAACACAAAACATAAAAAAACTTCCGCATTCTTGCTTTAAAATTTGTTTGTTGTTTAATTCCTAAAATTCGCCAAATTAAGACAACTGAGCTGTTTTTAAAGTTAAGTAAGTTTTTAAAAAATGATTCGGTAAATAATATGAGAGCGAAAGTAAAAGTTTCAAAAAACACTGCTTTTCGCCTTATTCGAGACGTTATAACTGCGCGGGTTAATCTTTATTTATAAAATCTGATATGTCGTCTGAAACTCCTACCAGTAACTTAACCTGACATTTAAAAAATCTGATTTTTCGCTATTTATAGTATTTTCATCATTTTTTTTTTACTAAATTTTTGTATATTTATAATTTTTTTTTTTAATTTGACAACTGTTTTTCGAAATTGTGTCACTGAAATGCTGCAATTATTGCCACTCAAGCGTTTTACGCCATTTTGCGACAGCCAAATTTAAATTAGGCGGCAATCATATAAGTTCCATAATTTAGCACACAAAAATATTGCCTAAAATTGGTGCATTTCGACAATAGTGTGATCCTACCTTAGGCACTCGAAAAAAAAGTAGAAACAAATATCTGGAGCGTGTTGTAGCTTGTGGACAACTTTTTCTTTCTTTACAAGACTTACTTTTCAAGTTTAGTTCAATTAAGTTTTATAAGACTTAAAATTACACAACATAATTTTGTACCTGTGATTATGTGATTTGTTCTTGACGAAATTTTTTGTTCATTTATTTTTTTTACAATTTATTTGTTTTAGTTTAGTCTTTGATAACTTACTGACTGAAGTCTGGATTTTAATAAATATTGTTAAAATTCTAATTGTAATACAAGGGCGAGTTATTAAGTCCGTGACATTTTTAATTTCCCTTTTTTTATTGAAAGGGCAACACTGCTTCAGTCAACACACATCTTTTTTACAAAAAAAAAAAACCTGTGTTTCATTCAAAAAGTCACAAAAATTATTGACCCGCCCTAAAGCAAAATTTTTTAGCCACAAAGTGCGAAACAATTCTTTTCCACTTCTGTCTCCATTAACACTAACATAAAGGCGAAGCCCTTGCTCTTCTGGCTTTCAAAGAAAGTGTAATACATATTATTGAAAATCTACAACAAAATTTGGCACACATGTTGTCCATTTCTTTTTTCTTTTGTTTTAATTCATTCTTATTCATTTGCCTTAAATTTTTTTCTCCCTGAACAACATGCTCTTAAACTTCAAGGTTGCAGTGAAAGTGTTTGCCGCCTCTGATGCTTAAAAAGATGACGATGATGCACCATCGTAATTTTCATTTAAGCGGCATTATAAAAAATATATAACTTGTTGCTGTTGGTGTTGCAATCATTTAGTTGTTGTTTTTGTTGCTGTTTCTGTTGCAGCTACCGCTTTATGATGTTGTTTATGTTGCATGCAGTTGATTTTGTTATTAAGCTTTATTGCTAATCTTGAGTTTTGTTTTTCAAAAAACTGTTTAAAGTATTTTGGTGTTTTTAATGCGCCTCAAGCGTGTTAAAAATGTGACCGTTGTGTTGCCGTTGTTGTTTTCTTTGTATGTTTGTTGTCTTGAAGAGTTAATGACACTATTTAGTCTTGGTTTAAGTTTTACAACACAGAGTGAAGAATTTTTTTTTTTTTTTTTGTAAATCTTATACATGCAAAGAAATATGCTGACAATATTTACAAAATCTTGTTCAAAAGAAAGTGAAATTTCGTTTTAATGTGGTTTGGCATAAAAAATTCCTAAATGTTGTTTCGGTTTAAGAAGATGAAAATTATGGCAAAGATCTTTCAAGGTCTTTTAGAAAAGCATTGAGATAGTTAGAGGTGATGCAGAGATTAAGGTTATTTAAAAATGTTTGCTAAAGAATTAAGTTCCGTTAGAAATGGTGTCGGGAAAGCAAATGTCGTAGAGAAATGGTACTTATTGGTATTTTTAAGACCTTACTCGGCAGGTACTTCATATAAAAAATGTGAATAAACAAAAAAAAAAAAAAAAAAATACACCAAACATCACACCACGAAGAAAAACACTGAGAACAGATGCGTTACTGAGGACACTTTTAAAGAAAATTCTGCCTCGTAGCTTAAACAACAACGATTATCTCGCATAAGACGCTAAAAGTCCTCTTAACTTTTGCGTTTGCGTTAGCGATATAGCGCTATATATGACTGAACATGCGCGTTTTTTGTTATGGGCTAAACATTTTTATGCCGTTTCTAGTTCCCAAAAAGGTTTAAGACTAGCTGAGTTTGCTTCATTGCGATTAATAGAACGCATTTAATCGTATAAAGGTTTTCCTCCTCCAGGGGGCGTGTAGGGAAACATGGTGTTACATTCTCCAGAGGAATCAGGTGCACTCAGAACCTGAAATTCGGCAGAGTTAAAAATTGACAGATCGCGGCTGACTAGGGACTATATCTGGTACCATGGGAGTCAGTAACCCCTTAGACTTTGATTCAAGTTTACTATTGGTTGAAATCTTGAAAAGTTAGCTTCAGAGGTTGATTTGAAGCCACTTGTGCGAATTTCGACCTGCTGCCAGATTTATCTAGGTGCTATTGCCATTCAAAAAATGCTGCTAGCATACCAAAAGCTCCAGCTCCTAAACAAGAAGCAAGTGTATAATTCTGCTGAGTTATACAACCAAACTGCAACCTGTGTGTGCTGGTTGCGCTCACACACAGGAGCGCTAAGGCCACCATGGGGTTTGGGCTAGTTGAAAGGTACCCATCCCTATCGTAACGAGCTCAATCTTACAACAGGGAATCGTGGACAAAGCACTTCAAAGCAGATGATGGTCTGTTTCTATGGAATAACTGGATCCATTTGTTTGCCGGAAGTGGGTGACGAAATCCAAAAAAGGATTTTTTTGCATCAGGCCTTACACATCGACTGAAACAACCACCTATTTCACTGGCCAAATCGTCGAAATGATGAATCATCCTCCATACAGACCTAATTTGAAAGTACGTAACTTCTTTTTGTTCCAAAAAATTAGCTTGGCTTACTTTTTGCGGCGTTTGAAGCATCCGTTGACGCAACTAAAAAACATATTTTGAAGTTAACTCAATCGGAGTAGAAAACTTAAAAGAAAGTTGGTACCAGTGCTGCTCATCATAAAGAATACGTCGAAAAAACCATAAATCTATATTCGATAGATAACTGTATGGCCTCTCGTATATGTATAACTCATTAGTGTTCTTAACCCGACCAGTGATTATAATTACTAGGGATGAGATTTTCATGCACTAAAAATAGAAAATATGCGCTTAAAAAATGCACTAAAATATCCAAAATATGCACTAAAAAATAAAAAATATGCACTAAAAACATTAAAAATTTTCTATAAAAAATCGTTTTCCAATTTTACTAAAAACAAAAATATAAAAAATTCAGTCTATTGTTATTCAAATATCTTTAAAAAAATTAAATTATAAATTAAAATGTTTGTTTTTTTGTTTAAATAAATACATTAGTACTGTTTCATTAAAAGTAAAACTTTGTCTTGCACTTGAAGAATGCCAATGCATTTTGAAAAAATTTATATTCAGATCCCACTTTAATTCCAGATCAGATCAGAAATATTTCAAATTCATTTTATTTTTTTGAAATCCTTAATTTTTTTGCAAAACGTTTTGGATTTTTTTTAATCTGTCGGGCTATTGTTCTTTCCACATTGTTAATTTCAATCACCGTATACCAACAAGCTCTTCTAACATTCTTGTTGGCTGAAGTGAAAGGAGAATCAGGGGAAACATTGCATTAAAAACTACAATGTTATCTAATTTCCTCTGCAATGCGGAATAACCCATATGCCAAGCAAGTAACTTGTTTCAGTATTAGGTAAAATATTTTTACCCATTGGAAGCCTTAACCTTTTGATCTGTTGTCGAAATCTTGAAAATCTTGTATTAAAAGTAAAGCTCCAAAATAATTTATTTATTTATTTTAAAATTTTTATGAAAAGCTTTTTTTTGTGTATTTAAAAATTATTTTAAGAAAATTAAAAAAATTACTCAACAATGTCAAAATATGCGTTAAAAACCTAAATATACCAAAATATGCATTTTCACCAAAATATGCAGCAATATGCAAAAACAAATCGATGCCATTTTACTGCAAATTTCATGATTCGGAAAGATAATTGGTCGACATCGTTCTTAGACTAGGTGCGGCGAAAAATGGGTTAAGACAGATTTTATGAAATATTTAAAGAATTATATAAAAGTTTAACAGCTTTCCATTTTCTCAAAATATTTTATAGAAAAACAAGATAAGCGTTTTATTGTTTCTAGCAAACAGCTTTTATAATAGAATTATGCGAAAAATTATTATCGCGTTTCCTAAAATTCCCTGATCAATTGTATATAAAAATGAAACAGAGTTACATATATTTTTTCCTTAACTAAATTTACCACCCTGATATTTTTAATAATTCTTTTTTTTATCATTTATTATAAAAAAAAATTGAAGTTAAGATAAAAGCCGACAAAACAAACTCACATAAAGCAGAACATGCCCAATTTTAAAATTAACATTGCATTAATCACTTTCTTTTAAGAAAAGCCAGCCTGAAATTTGAGACTTATTTTTAAGCCTTTAGAAGAAGGAAAGAAACTTAAGAAAAGAATTACTTAAAAACAAAATATTCCACTAAATAAAAACGACAAGTAAATCCCATTAAAGGAGTTGTAAGGGAATAAAAATGAAAAATAACTTCAGGAATTAAGCCAACACCAAATAAAAAAAAGCAAAACAAAAAATAATAATAAATAAAAATAGCTCTTCAAAACACAGTAACAAATAAAAAATATTTTGAATAATTGAACAAACGATAAAAATGCATTTAATGTGGACTACTGTTTTATTTCCTTGAAATCCAACAAAAAAATCAAACATCAAAAATAAAGATAACAATTTCACTTTTTTGTGGGACTGGTTCATTCGCAGTACGAACAATGGGTTTCATGGTTGCCACTGTCTACCATTTCATTTGTTGGCATATGACGAACAATTGGCACATTATCGCTCATTGTAATCGAGGCGGTAGATTGCACTAATAATGAGGCCAGGCCGGGTGTTCGTCAATATAGCAAAAAAAAATAAATAAAAAAAAAAACAGAAAAAGGAAAAAGGAAATGCCAGTTTGACGGTTTTAACAAAAAACTAGTAAATTATTTTTTTATAATATTAAATATTATTTATCATAAATAATTTTCTTGCTTTTTTGGTGGTACATACTTTTTTTAAATGATGAAGGCGTTTAAGTTTGCCCAAATAATTTGTTTTTTTTTTCTTAAACATGGGTTTGTTTATTATAAAATTTATTATTATTTTATTACCCGTACGATGTTCAATGCAAAATTTATTTTGATTTCTTTTCGTTAAACACAGCGAATTCATGTTAAATTTAACGAAAAAAAATTACCAGCGATATTGATTTTTGATATTTCAATTAAAACGTGTGTGTTCGATAATGAAAGCAAAAAACTTGAACAGTTCATGCCGAATAACTGGGTATTTTAAAAGAAAGTCAAACTTAAAATTATGGCTATGTAAGTGTTCTTTTTTGCTTCATTTTTTTCCTGATGATAAAAAAAGATTATCATTCAATTTGTAACGCCTTAAAATAATAATTTTAAAATTATTTGTTATGCCATGTTCAAAGATTGAAATTTTCAAGGCAACAGATTATCAATTGTTATGTTTAAATCATATAAAAGTTTTAATGTAGAGAAGTTGTATAATAATAATTTGCAAAGTGCAACAATGTTGCAATAACCCAGCAAACAAAAATTTTAAAAATTTTAAAAATTATGTCTTTTTTTTGATACCAATCATTTTATCAAATCTATGAAACTATGAATTGGATTTTATTATTTTAAACATCAATTATATGGAAAACAATACATACATATATGATTTTTTAAATCAGTTGTTGTTCGCAGTTTTATGTATTGGACAATTTTGAGAATTTTTATCATTAAAAAGTGTATTGAGTGTTATCCCACATTTTAACAGCCTGTTCATCGTTTTTTTCCGTTAACGTTCGCATAGAAAATAACATTTAAAACAAAAAAAAATTTTGTCTTAAATATAATTTTCTATTTGAATGTTGATGTCTGAAATCGTTAAACAGGCACTAAATTAATTAAAAATTCTTATTGTATAAATAATTCAGGATTTAATGAATACCTCAATTGTTATGAATCCAATATTATTTGTATTGTAAAAAATATGAAATTCGTTCAAAAATGTATTGAGCGTTACATTGACAAAATTTTTTCATATCTGTAAATTTAAGGACGGTAAAATCAGTTACACCTGTAGAAAGTCAGAAACGTTATATTTGTTTAGCTGAAGCGGATATTTATTATATACTTTCTCGCAAAAATAACTGAAAAAATAACAAATGTTTTTACACTGAAAGAAAAATGCTTCATATATTTAATGAATCGTTTTCATAAAAAAAAATTCACTGGTTAAATGAAAATTATCGTTGTCCATGAAGTATTTTCGTTAAAATCGATTCATCATTGGATATATGAAAACTAAAGTTTGTCCAAGTTAAACAAAAAATTTTAATTGGGAACATAAAAAACAATATACAAACATAACTATATTCATAAATTAATACAAAATTATAGTTTCCTTAAAAATATGTTTAATTGTTAATTAAAAAATGTAAGATTTAATTATTTCATACATCTAATGTAATGTGCCAATAAATTTATGAAATGAAAAATTTTTTTATAAAAGCAACATATTTCAATAATTGAAAAAAAAATTATTTTTAACATTCAAATAACTCTATAGTCTCAATAATTAAAAGTATAAAAATATTTTGAAAAAGCATGCCTTCAAAAATTTAAATTTTCATTATGACAATGAAAAATGTCATTATAGTAATGAAACAAAAACTTTGAATCCATAAATACGTATGTTTTTAGTTTTCTTTAATATGTACATACCTAAATACATATAGTATGTACTAAAGGCTAGATTACACTATCTCACAAGTCTTACGTATTCCATAGTACTTTGTGAGATAGAAATCTAATAAGTTTTGTTGCGACTGTCAAAAAATATAATTTAACATGACAGTTTGTGTTCACACCATCACAAAAAATATAAACACTCACACATGAAATAAAATGCAACCCTGATCCAACGAAAAGTATTATTGTTTAGAAATTTTTCAAAAAACGATGAAGTCGTATGGGATGTCAAACTTTTTTCATAATACTTGTCATTTCCGTAACACATTGCATTCACACTATCACACTTTGTCATATTAATTGAGTTTTTGACAGGTATTAATACAAAGTATAATAGTGTAATCTAGCCTTAAGTAATGAACAAATAAATGTTCTCCTTTAAAAAAAACACACCCTTATTTTAAACTGTTGTCAACCAAATGATGTATACGAAGAAGCTTGTTCTCTCTTTAAGTGGTCTTTTTTTATTATGCGTTAGCAAAAAAAATCAACGTTGTTATTGTTGTTATGTTATGACAATTTAATCTCATATTTACGCTCTTAATTGAGTAATGGCAAAAAACATAGTTTTTTTATTCAAAAACTACAGTGCCCCGAGTAGGCTAGCTGGTAGTGAGCTAGTCTATCAGCGCCGAGGTGGCGGGATCGAATCCCGCCAGCGACTCTGGTTAAAAAAAAAGTAGAACAAAACAACAACTTTGATTATAAAAAAAAAATTAAAAAAAAATAAAATAAAAAAAGTCTATCAGCGCCGAGGTTCCGGGATCGATTCCCGCAGCGACTCTGGTTAAAAAAAAAAAAAGTTGAATAAGAACAACTTTGAATAAAAAAAATTCAAAAAAATTAAAAAAAAAATTTTTTTTCTTTTTTGAAAGTATTCATCCAATGAATCACATTCATTGATCTAATGTAATGTTTCATTAAATACATTTTAATGAAACAGGTTTCATTGAACTAACGAAGCGCTGCATAGGTTCCTTTTAAATTTTTGGTGAAGGTACCATAGTTCTATCTCGATTTTCGAGTCTCCCACTTTTCAAAAAATGATTTTTTCCCTACAACATCATTTTGATTCAAAATTCGATTTTTTATTTATCGTTATATTATCTTTTATGGGGGTTTTTTGGATCGAGAAATACATTTTTGATCTTTATTTTTACCTATGACCACCACCAGAGGGCGTTTCATGCATATTTTAACTATGGTTCCTGCACCAAAGTTGCTTAGAATTGTCCATAGAATCATCCTAGGGGGCGGCTCTAATCGAATTTTTCGGCTCCATACAAATTGGCCCGCCCTAATATACGTACAAAAAATTTTTAATGCAAAGCACAATCTGCGGATTATACGTAAAAAAATTTTTTAATGAAAGCACAATCTGCGGATTGGATTAAAATTGGTATAATTATATTTACTAGTATTCGCCTACTGGTCAAAATTCGACCATAAATTTTTATGTAAACATGAAGAAAACATGGTTCATCTAAGTATATATGAATTTATTTGTTTCGAGCATTTTTTTTTCGTCTTAGTGGATCGATTAGGCAAGGGACCAACCTCCGCTTTATATTTTATCTTCTAAGTGAGTTAATTTAATTTTGTAAGTTAAATATAAAAAATATCAGCAAATATCAATTGAAAAACAAAAAAGTATCAAAAAGTCTCCTTTATAAATTGTCATCCACTCAGGACATTGTTTCTTTGTCTAAAAATAATCAAAATACCAGATGTAGAAGGAAAAAGTACCAAAAAGCTCCCTCTTATACATTCTTATTCACTCAGGACCATACATGCTTATTTTTATTATTGTAGGTCGAATACAGTGGTATCACGGTTTAACGTATACTCAGTTTAACGAATTCGCGATTTAACGTACGGTCATATTTTTTCCATTGAGTACCTTATATTACGAACAAACAGCATATTTTTGTACTCTATATAACGAATTTTTACAAAAAAATTTTAAAAAACAAAATATAATGAATGCAAATATATTTGCAAATAAATTTAACGTCATTTTTGTAAAGTTTTTGTACTGTCAACATTAAAATGCCTAAAAATAAAACGTTTAATTCTTAAAGAAAAATTAAACATTATTGACGACTATGAAAAGGGCCTGCGACTAAAGCTTCGTACAGACGGTGGTCAGATCTTACAATGTCGTCATTAAAATTGACTAAAAATGTTTTGCAACTGTGTGAACATTGTACGCTATTTTCATTTGGCAGATGTGTTAAATTAATGCATCTGACAACCTAAAAATGACAACATTTTAAGATCTGACCATCGTCTGTACGAAGCTTAAGTTATGTTCTCCACTATGTACTCATTTAATTGAAAATGATATGAAGTATTTACTTTTGTTTATCTTATGAATGGAAATAAACGAATAAACTTTGTTTTATTAAAATATTGTTGTTTTATTAATAAAAATGTATTAAAAAAAACTTCGGGATTTAACGAATTTTTCGATATAACGAAAGGGCCTGACAATATATAATTCGTTAAACCGGGATACCACTGTATTAACAAAAATTCAAAAAGTACCAGATGAAAAACAAAAAGTACCAACATTTTTCATCTTATAAGTTCTCATTCACTCAGTAACCTGCACCTATAATATTATGGTTTTAAGTTCAATATTACCTATAGAAAATAAAGAAATTTAATTTTCCGTATTTCCCCTTTTTGGTACTTTTTCTCCCCTTGTAGGTTCGGTTGTCAACAGAGGCAGAAGGCCTTCTTAACTGTTTTGCCTGTGCCGATTTATACATAAGATTTATAAAGTCGAAATACCTATTCGAAAACCGGTTTCTAAAAAATTTCGAATAATCGACCACCCTATTTTTTGTTATTTGATAATTGAAAAAAAAAACTAATTTTTTTTTTGTTCTGCGTATGTGTTAGTAACAAATTTATACGCTTAAAACTCTGAAATTAATGAACAGATTTTAGTAAAATTTATATTGTGCACTTCTGTGAGTAAATACCTTTTAAATGGTGTATATTTTGTTGACATACAGAGGAGGAAAGTGTTCTTAACTGTTTTGCCTTTGCCGATTTATATCTGTGGCATTTTGACAAAACATCTTAAGTCAAGATAAGATAGCAAAAAAGTTTTTAAAAAAACCTCGGTGAAAAAATCATTTTTATTAGATAATAAAATAAACCAAAATTAAAGAAAAATTTCTTTTATAATACAAAATTTTAAAAACGCAAACAAAAATGATTTTTGAATGGAAATTCGTATGATTTACAACATTTTTTTCAACTTTTTAAATTTGACTAAAGATGTTTTGTCAAAATGCCACAAATATGTATATAGATTTTTATAATATCAATTTATGTTTTAAACTTAGTTTTACGGAGTTCAATAACTGCCTGGCCCACGATGCCAACAAGAACATTTCTTTCTTATATTTATATTGAAAACACTAATGAAAAACAAAAGTTTGTATTTGTTTTCAATGTAAATATGCGAAAGAAATTTTCGTTTCGATATTTCAAACGGTACTCATACAAGGGCAAGTTGAAGTTGGATACCAATGTAGTGTTCGGAGGCAACATATAGAATTGTTTCTGTATGTATTCGAATTTTTTAGAATGTATGCATATTATACTTGGGATCCCAGAATAGGTCTAACTATTGAAATACATAATTGTCTTATGACAAACGTGTAATAATAAAAGTTTAATAAAGTTTTTTAATCAATGAAGTTATGATACTACATTTGCACATTAATTTTTTGAAGAAGTAGAATTAAATACATAAAAAACTTTTTCGGTACTGCATTTTGCAAAACATTTTATCTACGTACTTTTTCTTTTTAAAACAGTCTAGAGGCATATGTCAAATGAACTTCTTCGTTATTTTAAAGTATTTTAGTAAAAAAATACTGCCTATCAATTAAAACTTTTCAATTTACTTTTCTCAGTATAACTAAATTTCCAATTAAACTTTAACATCGAAATTTATTAACAACATTAACTTTGTATTAAAATTGTAAAACGTTTTTAATTTATTTTTTTATTGGTTTTGGCACACCTCTTTGATTATTATAAGAGAATCTTTACAAATAAATGTATAAAACCTACACCCAAAATCCAACACACGGACGGACGAAAAAGTTTTTAAACCGAAAACTATAATTGTATGTACCCTCTCAAATATACATATGTACAAATAAATGTTGCAACATATGAATATCATAGTTTCTTCACTTTATTCTGTATAGTCATATATAAAGGTGTCAATATAAAACACGAATTTCATTCTTAAAACTTACGCACCCATATATCACATCGCAGCATCAGCGACAGCTAAAGAAGGTAATTGGAAACCCTAAACCAGCAACAGAGTCCAACGTGTAGCAAGCAACATGCAACCCACGCAGTTGTTGCTTGTAAAAACAGAAAAAAAAAATACAAGACAATCCTTAAATTAAAGTACAAGTGTTTTTCTGTCGCTAAACATAACACGTACATCTTTTGGTGTAACATAAAACCTTTAATAGGTTTTATTTAGTTTTTTTTTTCCTAAATAAAATCTATGTTGCATAAATTATAATAAATCTTGTTTTTTTGTCTCTATATAATTATAGAAATAATGCTCTTTTGCAGCAATTGCAATATAGAGAAAATCATCCGTTTGCTAATGCAGATGAAAAGTCTACTTCTTGGGCATACAACAACAATAATATAAATGATGATGACATTTTCTTACTTTTGACTGCTGAACAAAACTTAATCCAATTCCTGAGTTGGGCTTTGGCTGAACTCTATCCATATGGTAAGTTTGCCAATGTAACGGACAATGATGCGGACTATTATCATCCGGGTATGTATATGTGGAAGAAATTAAATCTATCTGGACGCCTAGAACCACCTCTATTAGTTGAAGAGCCCCATTATGTGATAGTGAGGAGAGAATATGATCAAAATGATGGTGATAATGATGAAAATGATTATAAGAGAGGTAAGTGGACAATCTTAAGAGGGGATTTAGATGAGCTACTAAAATTGGTAGTACTTTAGATTTTTGGAATAATAAGTTTAAAAAAGCAACTGATTTGAGAGACAAATTTTCAAAATTTTCTGCTTACTCGATGTCGACATATCTACACAATAAAATTCTTTCATTCTTCTCTTTGTCACTATTATAAATTATGCTGTAGGGTTGCTGCTTTGCACACTGGAAATAAAAAGCTACTTTGCTTTATAAATGAGAATTGAGGGGAATTCATGACAACGGTGCACCGCTGTGGTGGCAATTCTACAAAAAGTACAACAATAAAAACCCACATTGTATTTTTATTGTTGCTTTAGTTGCTAGATACTTTTGCCATTTCTCTCTATAAGTAAGAAAAAAAAAAATAGTAACTTAGTCCAATGGCACCTATAAAGTGAATTCGCATTGCTTAATCGATAATTCTTTAGAATTAGTTTAATCTATATATATAAAATTGTAACGTTACTGACTGACTGACTGACTGACTGACTGACTGACTGACTGACTGACTGATTCATCATCGCACAGCCTAAACGCCTGAAGCTAAACACTTGAAATTTGGACCAGAGATTGATCACACCCCAAATCGATCCACTAAGACGGGATTTTTGGAAATTCGAATGCTAAGGGGATAAAAAAGGGTAAAAACGGGAAAATTCGGTAATTTTATATCTCCAAAACTAAAAGAGATACAAAAAAAATGTTATACTTATCGGTGTTCTTTAAACAAATAAGCGGACAGGTGTCTGGTACTTTTTTGAAATTCGGCCCTTTTAGGGAGTAAACGGGTAAAACCTGAATTTTGGTACTTTTTTGACACCCCTTCTATCTTTTGATCCAATAAACATAGAAACAAAGTTTATACCACATTCGAAACTTATCAAAAAAATACGAATATAAATTTTGTACTTTTTCGAAATTCGAATATTTAAGGGGTAAAAATCGTAACTATTTTTGGTACTTTTTTTACAAAACATTTTTTTACATTCATTGAGATATTCGTACCAAATTATGGGCTCACACTAAAATACGGAAATTTTTGAAACTTTAATGGGGGGAACAAATAGTACCAAAAAAAGGAAATACGGGAAATTTGATATTTTTCTTTAGCTTTTTGTTTCTACAACTGGTATCTTTTTAATTATCGTTAATATTGGACCCAAAAACATAAGATTCAACATGCAATGTCCTGAGGGGATAAGAATCTATTGCGGAACTTTTGGTACTTTTTTTGTTCTATAACTGGTACTTTTTGAATTTCCGTTAATATTGGACCTAGAAACATCAAATTTAAAATGTAATGTCCTGAGTCAACGAGAATCTGTAAGAGTGATCTTTTTGGTACTTTTTTATTTTTTGACTGGTACTTTTTGAATTTCAGTTGGTATTGTACCTAGAGAGATAAAATTAAAGATGCAAGGTCCTGAGTGAATAAGAATCTGTAAGAGGGCTTTGTGGTACTTTTTTGTTCTTTAACTGGTACTTTTCGAATTTCCGTCATTATTGGACCTAGAAACATTAAATTCAACATGTAATGTACTGAGTGGATAAGAATCTATGATGGAACTTTTTGGTACTTTTTTGTTCTTCAACTGGTACTTTTTGAATTTCCGTTAGTATTGCACCTAGGATGAAAATCTATAAGAGTGAACTTTTTGTTACTTTTTTATTCTTTGACTGGTACTTTCTAAATTTCCGTTGTTATTAGACCTAGAAAGATAAAATTAAACATGCAAGGTCCTGAGTGAATGACAATCTGTAAAATCGCTTTTTGGTACTTTTTTGTTCTTTAACTGGTACTTTTTGAATTTCCGTTATTATTGGAACTAGAAAGATAAAATTTAATATGCAATGTAATGAGTGGATAGGAATCTATAAAAGGGAAGTTTTTGGTACTTTCTTGTTCTTTAGCTGGTGCTTTTTTAATTTCCGTTAATATTGGACCCAGCAACATAAAATTCAACATGCAAGGTCATGTGGTCCTTTTTGACAAAATATTTTTCTCCATTCATTGACATATTCCTACTTAATTATTGACTCCCACTGCAATACTGAAATTTTTTATACTTTAATGGGGGAAAAATAGTACTAAAAAGGGGAAATACGGGAAATTTGATATTTTTCTTTAGCTTTTTGGTTCTACAACTGGTATTTTTGGTATAATTCCCGTCCAATGTCCTGAGTGGTTAAGAATCTATAAGAGGGAAGTTTTTTGTACTTTTTTGTTCATTAACTTGTACTTTTTGAGTTTCCGTTATTATTGGACCTAGAAATATAAAATTCAATATGTGTAATGAGTGGATAGGAATCTAAAAGAGAGACGTTTTTGGTACTTTTTTGTTGTTTGGATGGTACTTTTTTAATTTCCGTTAATATTGGACCTAGAAACATAAAATTAAACATGCAAGGTACTGAGTGAATGAGAATCTGTAAGAGGGATTTTTGGTACTTTTTTGTTCATTAACTGGTACTTTTTGAATTTCCGTTAGTATTGGACCTAAAAACATAGTATTAAACATAAAAGGTCCGGGGAGAATTTGAATCTGTAAGAGGGCTTTTTGAAATTTGTTGTTCTTTAACCGGTAATTTTTGAATTGCCGTTAATATTGCACCTAGAATCATAAAGTTCAACATGCAATGTCCTGAGTGGATAAGAATCTATAAGAGGGAACTTTTTGGTACTTTTTTTTATTTATTTACTGGTACTTTTTAAATTTCCGTTAGTATTGGACTTAGAAAGATAAAATTAAACATGCAAGGTCCTGAGTGAATGAGAATCTGTAAGATAGGCTTTTTAGTACTTTGTTGTTCTTTAACTGGTACTTTTTGAATATCCGTTTTTATTGGACTTAGAAACATAAAACTAAACATGCAAGATCCTGAGTGAATAAGAATCTGTAAGAGGGATTTGTGGTACTGTTTTTTGTTCATTAACTGGAATTTTGGAATTTACGTTAATATTGAACCTAGAATAATTAAATTCAACATGCAATGTCCTGAGTGGTTGAGAATCTATAGGAGGGAAATTTTTGGTACTTTTTTATTTACTTACTGGTACTTTTTGAATTTTCGTTAGTATTGGACCTAGAAAGAAAAAATTAAACATGCAAGGTTCTGAGTGAATGAGAATCTGCAAGAGGGTTTTTGGAACTATTTTGTTCTTTAACTGGTACCTTTTCAATTTCCGTATTTGTTGGACCTAGAAACATTAAATTAAACATGTAAGTTCCTGAGTGAATGAAAATCTGTAAAAAGGATATTTTGGTTCTTTTTCGTTCTCTAACTGGAAATTGTTTTAAATAAACTGGTACTTTTATTTAATTTAATATTAATTTTTGTGCATTAAATAAAAAAAAGCTAATATCTGTCTGGTACTTTTACGAAATTCGGTCCTTTTAGGTAGCAAACGGGTAAAACCTGTATTTTGGGTCTTTTTTCTACCATCTAGCTTTTAAATCAATACACATAGAAATAAAAATTATATAACATTTGTAACTTATCTAAACAATACAAATGTATATTTGGTACTTTATGGAAATTCGAACGTTTAAGGGGTCAAATTTGTACCAACATACGTTTGTTACTTTTAACAAAAGATTTTTTCTCCATCTATTTATCTTTCATCGCAGAGCCTAAACGTCTGAAGCTAAAAGGTTGACATTTGGACCGGGGGCTCTCCTCTCGCCCAATTGATCCTGCTAACCTCATACCTCCTAAGATATGTTTGTTACTTTTTTCAAAATATTTTTTTCCATATATTTATCTTTCATCGCAGATCCTAAACGTCTAAAGCTAAAAGTTTGACATTAGGACCGGGGTCTGTCCTCTTGCTAAATCGATCCTGCTAGCCTCATACCTCCTAAGCTAAAGGAAAACATTAACGTTTATTGTTGTTCATTAGAAAAATTTGCTAACCTCATATCTTCTAAACTAAAAGAGATCCAAAAATAAAAAAATTAACAGACTGGTGTTTGGTACTTTTTTGAAGTATGGCCTTTTTGTGGAGTAAAAGGGTAAATACAAATTATATCACATTCGTACCTTATCTTAAAAAATACAAAAGATTTGGATTTTTTTTGAATTCAAATGTTTAAGGTCTGAAAATCGTTCTAAATTTTGTTATTTTTTCACAAAATTTTTCTTCATCTATCTATCTATATATATACCCTGGACTCACTAATAAATCATCGCACAGCCTAAACTCCTGTAGCTAAAAACTTGACTTTTGGAACAGAGATAGGTGACTCCTTAAATCGATCCACTAAGGCGGTACTTTTTTAAAATTTGGTCCTATTAGGAAGAAAACGGGTAAAACCTTAACTTTGGTACTTTTTTGGCACCCCATCTTTCTTTTGAACCAATCAACATAGGAACAAAGTTTATACAACATTCGAAACTTATCAAAAAAATACGAATATGAATTTGGTACTTTTTCGAATTTCGAACATTTAAAAGGTCAAAATCGTAACTATTTTTGGTACTTTTTTTATACAAAACATTTTTCTCCTTTCATTGACATATTCGTACTTAATTATGAGCTCTCACTACAATACTGAAATTTTTGATAACTAAATGGGGGGAAAAAATATTACCAAAAAGGGAAGATACGGGAAATTTATGTTTTTCTTTAGCTTTTTGTTTCTGCAACTGGTATTTTTTTTATTGTAGTTAATATTGGACCTTAAAACATAAAATCCAACATGCAATGCCCTGAGTGGATAAGAATTTATAAGAGGGAACTCTTTGGTACTTTTTTATTCTTTGATTGGTACTTTTTTAATTTCCGTTAATATTGGACCCAGAAACATAAAATTAAACATGCAAGGTCCTGAGTGGATAAGAACCTGAAAGAGGACTTTTAGGTACTTTTTTGTTCATTAATCGGTATTTTTTGAATTTCCGTTAGCATTGGACCTAGAAACATAAAATTCAACATGCAAGGTCATGTGGTCCTTTTTTACAAAATATTTGTCTCCATTCATTGGCATATTCGTACTTAATTATGGGCTCCCACCACAACACTGAAATATTTCATACATAAATGGGGTGAAACAAGTATCAAAACGGATAATACGGGAAATTAACTTACTTTCATTTGCTTTTGTGTTATACGAGTGGTACTTTTTGAATTTTCTATAATATTGAACTTAGAAACACAAAATAATAGGTGCAAAGTCCTGTGCAAATATCAACCTATGAGATAAAAATTTTGGAACTTTTTTGGCATATAAATATTTTCATGAAAGAAAAAGCCCGATTAAAAAGTAGCGGGTTTAATGCTTGAATTTAAACGAGTTTAAGCCTAGAAAAGTAAATTTTGGCATAAAATATGTCCACGAATAAAAGGAGACGCTAACGAAGTAGCGGGTTAAATGCTAGTTAAAAATATTTCTAGCAGTTATTAGACAGAGACAATGTTTATGTACGAAAAGTTGTTGTGGATTGAAATTCGCGAGAATTCAATAGAAAAATAAAAAAAATTCCACTCTTATAAGGAAGCAAAAGAGAGTAATGCTAACGGCAGAAGAACTATGCGGAAAATTTGTTAAAGATAGCAAATTAAAATTTGTAGTAGAAGTATTCAAGTTTTATTTAGGAGAGCATTTCAAGCTTTTAAACTTAATTAAAGAGCAAAATATTCTTTTATTTTAAGAAAAGAACGCAAAGTAACACAAAACTAATTTAAAATTTTAGCCTATTCACTAAAATTGTTTCTTTCAAAATTTCAATTTAATGAAAATTATTTTTGATAAATTTAAATATTATTCCAATTTGTCTTTAAGCTTGAACCAAAAAAATCTTCAGTCTGCTACCGCTTTAAACAATTTTACTTTTACATTACCTGCTTTCAATGTTTAAATACTTAAAATTCCCCGATTTATAGCCATATAAATTTTAATTAAATTGCACTTGTTAACAATTCAATTTTATTGTCTTTTTTTCTTCATAATATTGCAAACGCTTGACAGGTTTGAATTATGGCGGAGATCCATTTATACCGCCTAGAGGACGTAAGCATAATTTACCCGATCTAGATTCATTGTTGCATCGTTATGAGACATTTGTGCCGAATCGTGGCAGACGTGATAAAATCAAAGATATTTTTAAATATGATGATCTCTTCTATCCAAATCGTGGCAAAAGACAAATGACTAGTGCATTCATTGACAACGGCGACACAGATGAAAGAAGTGACGACAATGACATCGAAGATATCAAAGAAAATCAAGCAGCATATTACAATAATGAAGAAAATGGTGAACGACATGAAATGCAACATCCTTTGTTGTCAAATGAACTAATTCAATATATTGAAAATTTAATGGCGAAAATGAAGAGAAAATTACACCGACCTAAACAACAGCAGCAAATTCACGAAAAAAAACTAGCAAATAGTTTTGATGAAATGTCCAATAGATACGAGCCGACTACAAGAATGTCAAACACATTTCAACAAGCACCACCAGCAGCAACATCAGCATCACCATCATTATTGAAAAAACGTTTTAAATCAATGATCAATATTTTACACAACCGCAAAAAACCGCATCAACAACATCTACCAAATCGCTTTAATGCCAGACGTCAATGGTGGAAAAGATACCAGTCAGCCAAAACATCTTTGACACAACCAACAAATAGCAATGATAGAGCTATGCAAGCAATACGATCACCTACAATGGCAACAACAAATAGACTACAGAAAACTTTAAGATCAATGTCACCTTCACAACAACTAACACAATTATACCAACAAAACCAACAACAGCTACCAGACCTTTCTCCGCCTTACATAAAATCGGACAACAAATTTATGTGGCAGCAACAACAAGATTCATTGAAAGCATTAGCTCAACAATTTGATCCTTTGTCTTGGCATAAATTACAATTGTTGCTAAAACAACAACAGCTACTGCAACAACAATATCATCATCGACATCATCAACCATTATTGACAACGAGACATCCCCGTTTGACAGCACTGCAACACTTGCCTGCATTTCAGCAACAAAAATTGCAACTGGCAACGCCTCAAGAGACACAATTAATGTATGCATCCGATCAACTGCATAATGGTATTGCTAATGATCTTGATAATTTCTATAATACAGATATGGATTAAACTGATATCAGACTCTCCAGTTTGAAAATTTATCCAAATGGCTAAAGATTTCAATGGATTTAAAGATCTTTTGTTAAATGATAATATTTGAATTTTTTTTTTTTTTGAAATGGCACTCACTGTTAGTAAATTTATTTAAAGATGTAATCAAGAGATTTTGTGACATTTGTGGCAGGAAAAGGGCTTTTGCTGTGTTGTTAATTATATTTAAAATAATTGTACTAGTTGCAAATTAAAGTGTTTATATTTATTAATTCATGTTAAAAGATATAAAAAAATAAATAAAAACTTTGCAAATTGATTTAAATAATCAAAATAAATTGAAGTTTGAAAAGGTTTTTTAATTTAATTGCGCTTGCGGGTTGTATTTTGATCGAAAAACTTGTAAATTAGAACGATTTGTTGCTGGCAACAAAGCAGTTAAATGTTATATAAATTTAGGTGCGCTATATTCAGTTGTGCCGAGTCTTTAGTACCCACAAACAGAATTAAAAGAAATTTAATATGTTGAGTACAGTTTTCCATTTAAACCACATTTCTCGGTTAAAGCGGCAATCATGAATGTATTTGTTATATGGGCATTTTCAGGAGTCACGACGCTTTTGATGTACAAATAATATAGAAAACAAAACTTTTCCTAGCATTTTTTTTCGATTCGACAGCATTTGGGTAGCTCTATGTTTAGTGCAAAAGATGGATTTCATCGAGTTTAAGTTTTCCTAATGAAAGTTATAAACATGTGGTTACGACCGTACGCAAAATAGAAGTCAACTTTGGCTGACAGTAGTGAAATGTAAAATTCTGCGTAATGGAACGGAATATTCAAAAGTGATAAATTTATTTTAAAAGTGTAATAATGTAGGTCTACATCCAGTATTTACAAAAAAATATCTCTCTTGGTTTTTGTTTAATTAGCTTATGTACCGGTCGCGAACGTACGATTTTTCCATATGTTTTTTCATTATTATCACCATGCAGATTCCCATAAATATCTTAAAATTTCCTTAACAAAACAACTTAATACTCCTTTTACAATTGATTGTAATGGAGAGATTTGCATGTAAAATAAGTATATAAAAATGTCTTTAGAAGTAGAAAATAAAAGAAAATATAAAATTTTCCAGTTTCCAGCGCAATTTCATCAAGTAAAACAGCTGAGGTATGCTATGAAATAATTCTTTTATAAAAACATAGACTTTTTTTTTATAATAATAAACAATAAAAGACGATGATTATCAACATTTTATTTTTTCATCCTGGTAGGCCATTCTGGGGAAATGCCCATATGCAAAAAATCGTCTACACATTAAAATATAAATAAAATAAACACCAACAAAATCAAGGGATTTTTATAACAAAAAAACGTAGAAGCTGTCGTAGTTTTCTGCTTACATCCCAGTCATTAATGGGCCGATTTGGATGAATTGCAATAGCAAACCTAAACGTAGTATATTTGAAATAAATATAAAACATTGTAGTCCCCATAATTTCGGGGATCTTCGGAAAACTTATTTTAGCATACACATTCTGACATGTGGATAGACGGATATAGTTAAATCAACTTCGCTACTCATAAGTGCCCAGAATATATACATTTAAAGATATATGATCAATATTGTAGTAATTACAAACAAAACGACAAACTTATGTATCGTTAGGTGAAATGAAAAACCTCGTAACTAAAGAAAACAAATTGAGATCGGGGTTGTGAGTGAGCATATCAATCCATATCCTTTCCAATTTTTACTCTCAGATAATGAAAATTAGACATTTTATTAGCGAAAATCGAAAGAACGTAACTAAATACAAAAGCAAGTTCTGTTTGAACCAAAAGTACATAACAACATAGTTGGTTACACTATTTCTTTTGAATCTGAATAATTCATAGTGTGTTTTAAACTTTTATATTGATTTTTTTATCATTGAGCTTTGTAAACAGTTCCACTATTCCCTTTTTAAACTTGTGTATCAGGTTCCTAATGAAGACTCATATAAACATTATTTTTTCTAGAGGTGAAAAGGTTAGAGGTCCCACTGTCAATATGATTCATCCATTAGCTTATGATATCTCTGGAATAATTTATTTTAAAGTAAATGTTACAGACAAGCTACATTAACACAAGGTTGACTCATTAGCTGGCATACATAAGCCCCAATTGTCAAATTCGTATGTATGAGACAAAACCTGTGCATGAGTGCGGTAAATTGCTTTTGTTTCACATGGAGAAAATTTTTAAAAGTCGGGTATTTTCGTAATTTTTTGCCCCTAAATTATCAAAATGACGATTTGCCGATTTTTGCCTAAAAAAAATGCCGATTTTTCAATCAACGACTAAAACACGGTAACTTTAAGTTATTAATTTGGTGCAACACTTGTTAAATTTTTAAAATTTTATTTGAAAAATATTCAACTATGAAAAATGAAAGAACTAAATCTAAATAAAAGAAAAAAGTCGACGCTTAAAAAAAACTCTATGTATGAGTTTGAAAATGAATAGACGCTTACAAAATAGAAAGGGTAAGCTAAATTTACATTCACTATGAATAAAAATAATTTGAATCAAAAAAATTATTCTTATAAGATTTTACGGAATTGAGGATGATGCAGCAGAAGGAAGTTAAGTAAATTTGCAAGCTTTTTGGCAAAAATTCATGTTTAAAACTTGAGAATTTTAGTGGTGCATTTCCAAAAAATTATTTTCCTTCAAATCTTTCGAAAATGATGAAGAAATTTGTAGCCAAGTCAACATAAATAAAACAAAATATCGATGGTCCCTGAAATTATTATTATTTGGAAGGAATTTTAATTTTTCTAGTTTAATAATTCGAATTGTTTTGAAACTGTCTTGCTCGAATACTTTTTCGTTTCGAAAGCTATTTTATTTCTAATTCTTTCAGATGATGCTGAATGTATCAAAATTATTTTTTCAGTGTTGTGAAAACTTAAACAAATGCTTTACAACATTAAAAAAATAAGAAATAAAATTGCTTTCGAATCGAAAAGCATTCGATCGCGACTGCCATTATGATTTAATAAAAATGTCAACTTAAAATATTTGTCTATAATAAAAAAAGTTAAAAAAAATTTACCCTAAAGTACAAAATATGTATATTTGTTTTTAATGAACTAAAAATTTTTTATAAAACGTTTTTCTTTTATTGATTATAATGTTTTAAACATTAGTTTATGCTGCATTTTTCTGTTTTGTTATTAAAAATATGTTTTATTGTATTTAAAAGAGGTATTTGAAATTTGCCGATTGTTTTATATTCAAGTGCCGATAATGCCGTTTTTTTTTTTTTAATATGCCGATTTCTTATCAAAATCTTCTGGCACCCCTGTTGGCAACAGATGAGTATAAAAAGACTTGAGGAAAGAATTGGAAAAAAGTTAAAATCTTTTGAGCCTCTAAAGTTGCACTTACAAAGACATAGGTATGGCCGTTTTCTCATTACATGATTATCTTTTTTCCCAACGAAAAACTAACCATATTTGCCGTGAAGATAAATTCAATCAGCTGACGCCCAACTTTTACATGTATTTTGAGAGGTGTTGCCAGCTGAAAACAATGTTTTTTTGTCGGTATATTGGGAAACCCAAAATTGAGAAAATGGCCATTAAATTGGTAATTGGATTATCATTCTTTTTACAAAGAAATTCCATTTGAAAAGTAGTATTTTGTTTTTCGTTTGTGTTGTTGTTAATGTTATGCATTTTGCATAAAAGAGGTGTTTAAATAAAAAATTAATAAAAAGTTATGTTTTAAATAATAAACAGAAAAACGTTCTTTTTTATTTTACATTTTACGAATGCATAACAAATTCTCTTTAAAACACATTGTAGTTACGTGTTTTTGTTAAAGAAAATATGAGTTCAGAAGAACGTAACTCTTCGAAACCATAATAAATTATTTGGGCAATTCACAAAGTGTTCTAATTAATGTCACATTCATAAAATTATATCATATACAGTTGAATCCCGATAATTCGTAACCGCAAGGGACTGGCCATTTCTTACGTTAATAGGGGTTTTCGATTTAGTAGGGTTTCGATTTAACGGGATTTAAATAAAATAAATACGAATTAACGGGGTTTTTCAATTTATTTACTAAAACGATAAAAAAAAACATAAAAGCCAATTGTTAAAAAAAAATATATAAAAATTAAAAATGTACTTTGGACTTCAAGAAGAATTCTTGACAAAAGTACGAAGAAACAGAAGTAAGGAAAAAACATGTGAAATCAATTAAAATGGATAATCATTCAAAAAAGCAAATTTCGATCTACCAAAGGTTAAAATACAATTTGGTTTAAGGATTGATGTTTGACTATTGACGTCAGCAGTCGTCGATGGCTGGAGATCGAGTGGTTGCGATCGTAACATGTCATGGTAACCTGCCGGCACAGAATACCACAGAACTGAAAAAAGTGACGTGTGAAAAAGGCCCAAATCAGTTGCGAGGGAAGCTTTCGAAAAAAAAAACAGAAAGCTTTTTTTGGTGGTGAAGTGGCAATGTGTAAAAACAGGCAGCAACAATCAACACAAATGGCATGATCAAAACAAAAATAACAAAACACAGACCACGTTAAAAAAATGCATTAGTTCAACAAACGTTGTGTTTTGTGCAAAAAAAAATGTATTTATTAATATTTTTTTGTTTTATAATGTTATTTATTTACTTAAATATTATTTACTTGTGTTGTGGTAAACTTAAAAGTTAATTTTTACAAAAGCTTTGCAAATAAATCCCAACTAAATAAATTTGTGTTCATTGTATTGCGGCATAAAAGATGATGCAAAGAGAAATGAAAAAGGGCAGCTTTCTTAAAAAGAGACAACAAAAAAACGCAAAATCTTCCGTCTCGTGACAGTTCTGTGGTATTCTGTGGTTCGAATCCCGGCCACGGTCAGGAATGAAAGATTATCAATAACAATTTTAATTAATTTTCATGTTGTAAAATTCCTTTCTTCATAAAAATAATTTAATGAAAATTATATTTAATGAACTTAAGCCTAATTAAAAATATTGAAAATTTGGATTAAAAACCACGAATAGTTCAACAAAATAACCACAATACTAATTATATAAAAATTATATATAAAAATTATTGATGTAACAAACTGATCTTAAGAAAATAAACACACACGCAAGTAAAAACCCACGCAAAAAATAGCGGTAAACAAAAAATAATTCTTTCTATGTTTTTGTTGTTTTTATTACGAATTATAAGTGGTAGTTAGCAAACAATTACGATTTATAAGAGGTAAAGAAGATTTTATTTGAAAAAAAAAATTACGAATTAGCGAGGGGACCAAAATGTATGGAAATTTTACGAATTAACGAGATTTTTTCAAGAGCCGACAGCTTATTACGAATTATCGGGAATTACGATTTATCGGGCTACAAATGATCGGGATTTGACTGTACAACCAACATGACGCAAAAGAGCACTTTGTGAATTGCTTACTTATTTTTGATCCAAAAATGAAAAAATCGTTCTATATTTAGTAAATCTGCGACATTTGATTACCAAAATTGACTTTTTTTAATATATGTACATATAATATACAACATTTTTCATTTTTTCGAATTTATTCTATGAGCTAAATTTCAGTTATGTATTTTATAAAGCTTATTTGCAATAGTTCTATTCCTTTAATTTTTCAGAAATGACTTTATACACTACCAGACTATTATATTGTATTATATTGTGTATAAAGTCATTTCTGAAAAATTGAAGGAATAGAACTATTACAAAAAAGCTTTATAAAATACATAACTGAAATTTAGCTCATAGAATAAATTCGAAAAAATGAAAAATGTTGAATATAATATAAAGTAACCTTCGGAAGGAAATAATTCCCAGTTTCTACATATAATATATTTTGTTTCTACTGTAAACTAATAAAAATATTAGTTATGTGGTTTTGGACTTCAACTAACGATATATTCTTTCCACCTGTGGTGAAGGTTATAAAAATGGATGAAAAAAAATATAAGGTTTTTCTTAAAATATGCAAATTTTGTTGCTGATACCTTATTATTATGCAAACAAAAAACAAACAGATTTGTTACAAGTAACATGTTGCATATCTTTTTATATGTTAACAAGTATGTGGTTAATAAAAATAGTTTTTAACAAAAATTTCGTTTATAACAAATTAAAAAAAAAAAATAGCATCATGTTTTTCAAAATGTTGTTGTCAGCATTTTAAAAGCTTTTCAAAAATATTTTAATTTACTTTTCCAACTAAAACCTCCTACTCTCAGAGATCGCGTTTTAACTACACATGAAACAAATACAATTTTTGTATACGAATCAGGGTTGCCGAACATGAACATTTCCGACCAAATTTAGTCGGATATTTTTGGTTTGGTCGGATGGTAGGCCAAACCTTATTTTGGTCGGTTTTAGAAAATGTGCAACATATACTTATTTTAAAAAATTAAGAACATTGGACGGAAAGCAGACAATTGCAAATCTCATAGCTTTTTTATAGGTTTTTTTTATATGTGTTATTGCATACGTTCAATGAATTATTATAGTTTATAAGCGTTATTAATTGAATTTTTATATACATTTTGTTAAATTTTAACGTGACCAGTAAATTGATTAAACTTTAGCTTTATTTTTAACCATTTCTATTGATTTACTAAACTTTATTTATAAAAAGATAATTGTATAATGTAATTTATAAACTGCTGAATGATGTTTGCTCTAGCCAAAGGTTTTTGGCGCCCTATGCTCCAATGGGAGTTAGAGGAACACATATATATATATATATAAAGGTTTTGCAAAAGTAAATAAATTTTTAACAAAACTAGGGGTAACGTGTAGGACGTCAAAAGTCTGACTTTATAGGTAAGAGAGGAAGAGAACGGGCTATTTTTCTCTCCCCTCTCACCAATAAACACAGACTTTCTGAATGAAAACTTTCAAAGTGTGAACCCAGACTAACTTTTTTGTTTTTATTATTAATTGCATAATAAGAAAAAATAATATGTAGATTAAAAGCTTTATCCAATAAAAATTATACTTTATATCAAAAATACATATACATACATACATATCGTCATATAAAATGCAAAAGGGACTAACTTCATTTAAAAAAAAATTTCACGAGCGATAAAAACTTAATAATAAGGCAATTATGTATGGTGATTATTACAGCGAACCTTTGTGGTTAATATCGTTAACACATTACGCATGATTGACACTATCCTGAAAAAACTGTTTTTGTAATCTCAATAGTTTGCTTTTTATTAAGCTTCGTATCGCTACTTAAAAAGTTTTAAAAATTATGATAGGCTCTTTTGCATTTTTTATGACGATACAATTGTTTTTAATATTTCAAAATTTTTGTCGGTTTCAAAGGATTTTAGTAGTTTTTGAAGACAATTTGGTCGGATAAAAATTTTTCAAACGGCAACCCTGATACGAATACTCGTATATTTTTAACTCGCGTGTTAATAGTCGCTTCATCGCTTAGCAAAAATCAAAACAAAATTGTAGCCAGGAACATTTAAAAGTGTATATGATTTATTTGACATTGACATTGACCAAAAACACATCAATAAATACAAAAATATTTCTCAAAATAAATGTAGCCAATTTTTTTTTATCAGTTAAAGGGTAAAGCGGGGTTAATAACATAAACCAGAGCATAGCGTGAGTCTAACTTTGTAGTGCGGTGTTTAAAAGTGTTAAAACAACAACAGCAACAATCAACAAGATTTAAATCAAAATATTATGAATATGCTTTAGACTCAAACAACATCGCAATAAAACTGTGAAGTGAAGGTCATTTTAAAGATGAGAGTAAGAAAAAAAGAAAAAACAAAACTTGTATTGAGGTAAATAGTTTTTTTTATAAGTATCTGTCAAATTGAGTAGATTGATCAACTCAATATTTGTAAATCTTAAAAAAACGACAATTGAATTTTATACCTAAATTATGACGGCTAGAGGAGCACTTTAAAAAATAGTTTTAATATCTTAAGCTATTTTATTTAAAAAAAAATGCAGTAAATTTTTCTAGAGCACTTGAGAGTGCCTTTGTAAGTTTAAACTTTAAAGTCAATGGACTTTAATGCCTAGAAATATGTGGTTGGTAAAAATATGCAAATTTTTTTTCTTTTTTTAGTTTAAGGTAATAAATAAATGTGTTTTACATTTTGATTTTGTTGTCAACACTGTTTAAGAAAATGACAGCAAATTTCAAGTACTTAAGGCGACATTTACAAGATCACGAATTTTAAGTGTCTATTTGGTTTATTGACTTTGGAATGTTGAAATTTATTAAAATTTGTATATCTTATTATTAATATAATTTTTTTATTATTGCATCTATGTTGTGATAAAAATATGTCATAACGCATTTGTCATATTAAAAAAAAAATTACCTGTTAATTGAAACTAGTGTTTGCATAGTGATCGAAATTCGACATGCAAATATGAAGAAAACGTACATATAAGTTTAAATGAATTTACTTGTTTTTAGTATTTGTTTTTTTTTCGTCTTAGTGGATCGATTTGGCGAAGGACCCATTTCAAGTCCGTGAATGTTTAATTATATTATGTAAGTTTAATAAAATAAAAAAAATTAGAGAGTAAATATTAAGAAACAAAAAAAGTTTCTCAATCACTCTGGACTCTGTGTGTTGCATTTTATGCTTCTAGGTTTAGTATTAATAAAAATTCAAAAAGTACCAAACGGATCCCTCTTACAGATTCTCATTCACTCAGGACCTTGCATGTTTGATTTTATGTTGCTTGGTCCAACACTTACGAAAATTCAAAAAGTAAAAATTGAAGAACCAAAAAGTACCAAAGAGTTACCTCTTATATATTCTTATCAAGTCAGGACATTGCATGATTAATTTTATGTTTCTAGGTCGAATATTAACGATAATTAAAAAGGTAACAGTTGTAGAAGGAAAAAGTAACAAGAAGCTCCCCCTTACAGATTCTTATTCACTCAGGACCATGCATGTTTAATTTAATGTTTTTGGGTCCAATATAACGAAAATTTAAAAAGTACCAGTTAAGGAACAAAAAAGTACCAACATATTTCATTTTATAGGTTCTCGTTCACTCAGCATCCTTTTATTTTCAGTCTTTATTCGTTAAAATTTTATATTATACACGTTAACTGAAGTGTATTCAGAACGAAAATTTAAGACTAAAAATCGGAAATGGATTTTAAAATCCCTCAGAATTCATCACACCTTTTAAAAACGTCCGTTTTGAAATCACTCATGAACATATAGTCTCCTTCAAGAGCGTTACAATCACGTTAAAAGCACTTTTACTCCCGCCGAAACAGCTCCAAACAGCTTTTAGAACTATCGACAAGTTGTTGTTTTTGGTGTACAGTGAGCAAACTCGGCAGCCTTTTTAAAAACAGCATTCTCATGGACAAATGTTCATATAAAAAAAAGCCGACACGTTCCTTCGATATCTTTCAGATATTAACTTTCCCTAACAACTTCACTTTACGATCTGGCAAAAACAGTTTTTTAATCTTTTCCAGTATCACCACCTCTTTTGGGCGACCAGAGCATTTCACGTCATTAGTGTTAGTACGACCACGTTTTAAGCCAGCAAACCATTTTCTCAATGAAGCAGAGTCCTAAGCTTTATAGCCTTCATACACGAGCGCAGTAAAATGTGAAAGTATATGAATGTGTCTATGAAAGTGGAACCGTAACTGTTGGTTTGCCAACACTATCTAGTTAGGACACTAGCTTTTTAAATGAATAAATTGCGTCTAGAAATAAAGAAATTGAGCAATAACAGGTCGGTAATACTTTAGCCTTTAAAATGAAATTATGAACAAGTATTTTCTAGACCGAGAGGTCCGGCTAAACCGCTGAACCACTTGCTTGCTTGGGATTGTGAACTGAAACTGTTTACATGAACTTGCAGTTCCCAGTAAGTTTGAGACATTCCATTGATAAATTCCATTACGTTCTGCAAACTACCCAACCAAACATTTAGTGACGCTGACGTAAGAACTAATTTCTACGCAAACTGCCTTGCAGCCATTGTTACTAAGTCCAATAGCTTGTGTTACACATCATACTTGTCTCGGTGATACTGCCTGGACAAAAATATTGATATTGCTTGGCAAACAGCCTTGCAATAATCAGAAACGGATTAGCTGACCAAACAACTACGTTATTAGAAATACATTAACTGCCTATTCCACAATACCGAAAAGAAAATTTCTTTCGGTTATTTATATTAAAAACAATAATAAAAAACTTAAATTCGTTTTTTTCGTTTTCAATATAACGGCAGAGAAGACATGACATAAGTTCATGTCATAACATCAATTTTAGTAACTCCAGTCGATTATATGCCCTAATATTTCGACATAAAGTCTCATAGTTCCTTACTTTTCTCTAATATCCAAACAACTAACTTCAAATGTTTACGAGTATTTATTAATATTTGCTTGGTTTGTTATTTTCTTTCATTTAGTTTGTTAATTTTGTTTGAAAAGAAATGAATTTTATCTTTGGCAATGTTCACTTTTTCGACTGATATCCTTTCGTTATACATGTCATTTAATTTATAGTTATTCAAATGTACCTAGACCACAAGATACACGGCATATTTTTGGGTTTGTCGAAACTCTAGTTACGTTTGCTGTCACTTTCATTGGCCAAAGCATAAAACTGTCAAATGAAAGTACAAGTGCTACTTCAGAAAGAGAAAAATAAGAAACACACTATAAATATAACAGCACATGACATGCATGAAAGGCAAAAACAAAGCAGCAGCAGCAGCTAGAAACCAGCAGAAGCAACATGTTGCTTAACATTTCTTTTCATTTGGATGTCTAAGACAGTCAGGCAATCCGTTTTTTGTATCTGCTGTCTGTGTGTAGAAGTCAATTTTAGTTGAATGACCAATTTTTATTTTTTTTGGTTTAACAAAAGACATGTCGGGAAAATCAACGCAATGTCAACAAAATTTTAGTTACTACCATGATTGTCTTTTTCTTACTTTTTAGTTGCCATTTAGTATTTTTAACTATTTAAATCCTGGTATTCATTTGCAATTTAGTGGTCATTGCTTTTTGTAACTTTTGGTTTTTGTTATGGCCATATTTTAATTTGGTATTTTTGTCTTATTGTCAAGACTAATTGTCTTGAGTATTGTCATGTTAGTTTGAAAGGAAAAAATAAAACAGATTTCCTAGAAAAATTGTTGATTTTGTTTTTTTGCTGTTAAGTTCATTTTTATTTACTTTCATTAAATTAAATTGCCACATGTGCAGTTTTTGTTAAAAAAATTATTAAACGTCAATTTTCTAAAAAAAAATAAGATGCTGACAAGAGATACTTCAGGCTACGCTTTCCGGTGAAATAACTGTCACACTCAATTAGGAAAATTGCTTAACAAAGAACTAAGTAAAAAGTTTTAATTTTGATAATAATTATTGGGTGCGGAATACAGAGCAAATGACGATCTTTAGAAATATTTTATTTCTTTAGTAACTTAGAGGAGGTTTTGAATGGTAAAAATCTGTCATTTAATTTCTTTCAAGGGATTAATGTAAATTTTGTGCCAACAAATCATCATTTGAGGAAAACTTTTCTTTACTCTTTAATTTCAAAAAAAAAATTTATCTTAGTCAAACTGCTGGCTTGCCAAAGCTAATCGTATGGTTTAAAGGTTTAGAAGTACTGATTTTGACACGAAGGACATTGACCGCCCAGGTCGGCCAAAAAGTTTTAAGATGATAAAGAAGGCATTACATCACGAAGATTGTTATAGAACTCAAGAAGAAAAAACTTACAAGATTATTAAGAGCTAGTCAAGCAGTATTTTAAAAAACTTTGCAAGCAGCGAGATTTATCTAAAATCAGGGAAATTGGGTAACACACGAAATGAAGCTGTGAGACGTTTAAAATAAATTTGCATGTACAATTTGCCCCTTGAACGTCAAAAAAAAAGAAAGTAATTTTTGCATGAAAGCGTAGCTTACGTTTGTGAAGCTCAGCAGCAACAAGCTAAAGCTAAATGTCCATGGCGCCAAGAAAGTGTTCTGACTGCAGAACGCTCAACACTTACAATTAACGCTTATAACTTGACAACTATGTATGGATGTGAACTTTTTGGAAATTGTGATGATCACAGTAAGCGAAAACTGAAAATCGTATTTAAAAACATTATAAGGTATGTTTTTGGTCTAAAACGATATGACAGCACCGCAGCTTTTGTGAAACGGCTATATGGTATTTCTTTTGATGACGTAATAAAAACAAGAGTTCTTATCTTTTTGCATAAGGTTATATATTCCCGTCAACCCGTACATCTTTACGAACGATTGGTTTTCTCAGGATCAACCAGAGGACGAAGATTAATATTATTTTGTCACCACAGCCTCATGTCTGAATGGCAATTTTTTATCTATGCAACCCGTCTTTGGAACTTAATTCCTCATATATCTCAAGTTATTAGTAACGCACAATTGTTTAAAAAAGACATAATTTTGTATTTTGCAAGTCAAAGTTCATAATTAATTTTTGATTTTAATTTTAGTATATTTTTATTTTAGTATATTTCTTTCTTTTTCTAATTTTAGTATATTTTTAATTTTAGTATATATTTTCTTTATTCTTTTTTTTATATTTTTTTTACTATTATTTTTTTTTTTTAATTATTTCACATTATATTGTACAACATATTCTCAGACCTATACTGTAATATAAGACTTCAAGTCTTGTGTATGGGACAACAAATAAATAAATAAACTAATTATTTATTTAACTTATTTTTTAAGGCTAAATATATTTAAAATAGTTTCTACATAGTTCTTATAACATGATGCTAAGATAAGAGTTCAAAAAAAAATGTGCACTAACGTAGTGTATTTTTTGAAAACACAAACTCTATGGCCTAATTTATAAGATAATTTGAAAGTCATGTTTTTTAATTGTTGACAAATTTTGTAGGAAAGAAAGAGGGGTAAAAAGACACGATTTCTGTTCTGCATGTTTTTTCTTCTTATTTTATTTTACTGCCATTTCAAATTATGCTACATATTATGTTTTATTTACATTCGTTTTTTCGATTTTTTAAAACAACAAAAAATCATGTAAATGTAAAAAGATTTTGGTAGCGCCTTTAAAAAAAAAAAATTAAAAAGGTATGTTTTAAAGACATCTTTTTGTGTTAGTGAATTTGTACACAAACAAAAAACTGTACACAACGACTGTGAGCTCACGAACACAAACACTTAGGTAACCGATTTTTTTCAGCGTACGTGTAGTAGTGTTCTTTTAGCGTACGCGTTCTGTATATTCATGCGGCCTCTTTCACAGTATTTTGTTTCGAACTCTGGCTTAGATATTGCTAATTAAAGATTTTCTGATAAATCATTGCGACCAGTGTGCGAAAATAAACATTATATACTGTTCTTTAGTATTCGGATTGGTAAAACTGTGGAAAACGCAAACGCTTATAGTGCTTGTGTAGTAAATCTTTAAAAAAATCGTTTCTCTGTTGTGATCTTCGAACTCAACAAAAAGATGAGAGCAATTTTATGCATACTCTTTTTTGAACCACAAACATTGTTAATGTTTGTTCGTTTCATTTGTGCTTAGCGCATTTTTCGCTTGTATGTTAAGCCTGGTAGTTTGTTCAGTATTTCGTGCGAAATGTTGTCAAGGGCAATATAAAAAAATATGTTGATATTATATATGAACTCTATCTGTCTATTTATATTGCGAAAAACATACGAAATGTTCTATCAACATTTATGTTTTCCATGCGAAAAAAGGAATTTTAAAGAACAGCTGATCAGTTTTTTGTAGTTTTTCTTTTGTATTAGTGGTTTTTAAACATTTCTCACGAAATACCGAACAGACTACAACAGGCTTTAGTTGATATTCTCTTTAGTTTTTCGGAAAAATTGCAGCACAATTTGATAAATTCAATAACATATTACTGAGAAAATGCAGAGCCTCCGGAAACTCCCTTTTAAGTCAACCTGTATTAAAAGCATTTCAGTTAAAACAAAAAAGTATAAAAATCAAACCATAAATTTCTATCGTTATCATCAAATAGATTGCACCAAACTCTTTTCCTTAATTAAGTCCAAAAACAAGTTTTTAAATTCTTCATAAAGAAAATTTATAATCCTTGATAAAAAATACTATAAATTCTTAATGTTGTTTTGCTTTTACTCAAGTGCAACAATGTTGCATAAAATGCTTAGAACTAACAAAAAAACTGGCTAGATATTTTTAACAATCTGAAACTAAAAGGTGATAAATTGAGATCTTCATAACATCAAGATTTTTTTTCTTTCTTTTTTTAAGGTCTTTTTTTGTCTTAGGACATTTTTATAAGTTGACAAATCAAAAAAAACATTTTACTTCAAAACAAACATTTAATTTTAAAGTCTTAAGTGTTTTATGATCTCTTACATGAAGATGTAATGAATTGACATTAATAAAGCAATGACTTGGAAAAAACATTGTAATATATATAAAATCCTATATATAGTTACATATGTATATATATTTGTGTATACTTGATAAAGTGAAAAACGAAAGTTTATCAACAAATCATTGACAAAAGACTGTTGGCTGGTTGATTGTGCACACTTTGGTTCGTGGCTCAGCTTTAGCCGATCAGCAGATGTAGTAGCAGCAGCCGGATCAAATGAGCAAACGAATAACAGCATCGTCATTCAGCCATCATTTTTATTACATTATTAACAACTTAATGTGAATAACAACTAAAATAAAAAGTTCATTTACCGCTGTCAATGTTAACAAAGATTGTTTTTCTGTTTTCTTCAGTTTTTTTAGTCGCTATTGCAATTATAGCTACTGCAAAATGCTACTCACTGTAGCCACTGTGTCTTGCAATTATATTAGTAGTTGTTTGCTTTTAAAGCTTAAGATACTATTTTGATAATTTCTTATAATTTTTTTTATTTAATAAGTAGCGGCTGATCTATGGTGGCTGGTTTGAATAAAAATAAAAAGAAGAAGGAAGAAATATAAAAAACGAGATTAAATGCTAAAATTAAGGAAATATAAAGCACTTTTCATCTAAAAGTAACATGTTTTTTATATTTCTATAGTGTTGCAGATATTATTTTTGTTAAAAGTGTGAGCAAACGCTAAAGCGTACCACGTAATAGTTTCCAGATTCTAACAACATGTTGATAAATAAATATATTCACGTTCATAAGACGTAGCTGTTGAGATCAACTGCTACAAGACTGTTGACAACTGTTGAGCCCAAAATTAACGTCTTAAAAACGGCATGATGATTATATTCATAATTTTATAAAGTTATAAATTAACAGCTAATAAATGCTAACAATTTAAAATAAATAAAAGCGTTACAAAAGAAATAATTAAAACTAATTAGTTAAGCTAAACTAATAAATTACCATTTTCGATCAGCGGTTGCATTTTTATTTAGTGAGAGTGCAATGTTGATTTAAATAAATATTAAGTGCACTACCCCCAACTTTGGTTTTTGTTTACCTTCGAAAAATAATTTTGTATACTTGTAACTAATACAAACGTTAAGTTTTGCAAAACCGCGAGATAGACAATATTGATACATGACAAAATTTTCGGGTAAAAAAATCAATGTTGCTCAACATTTTTAGCAAGTTCGAACAGAGTAATAAATAGGCTTTACTTCGCAAAACAATGGTGTATACTTGTAACTAATACAAACGTTAAGTTTTGCAAAACCGCGAGATAGAGAATAGGTCTGTCTGCGTACACATATTTTGCATAATTTTGTGAAAAATGTTGCAAAATATTACAAAATGTTGTCTGTGTACTCCAAATCTCTTGCAGCGAGAGAGCCAAAAAGAGAATTTTTTGACAGTTGGAAGTTAGAGAACTTACAAAATGTTACTGGAGAAATTTCCTCTTGCAAGATTTTGCAACTAGTTTGAACAGCTGTTTTTATTGCGTGTGCCAAGATAGCGTCGACGAAATAGCGTCGAATTTGGGAATATAAAAACCGGGAAAACAAAATACCCAAATTATGGTCTTTTGCAGAATAACAACAAAAAGTTAGCGTCGAATTTAGGAATTTAGGGGGATTTCCAAAAGTAAAAAAAAGTTAGCGTCGAATTTGGGAATTTAAAATGGGGAAGTAAAAATAACTTATATTTTTAATAAAAATACAAAAAATAGTTAGCACAAATAAAAAAAATACACATTTAGGAACAAAATAAGCAATGCGTGCAAAAAATCGTTCGGTTAGTTCCCGAGATATTTGGGTGCATCCAAAATGGTCAGTACAAAGCTTTACTGATTTATCCCTTGGAACACAAGCTTTTGCACGGTATAAAGGCTGAGTTCCAAAACGTCGGTTGCAAAGCAACTATCTTTTTTAAATGCATGCTACAATGCAACCGTGTAGGTTATTACAATTCTATTTGTCCCAATGTGCACCAAAAAAGTATTTAATGAGAACATAATACAAAAGCTGTGCATTATTAAACTTGAATATACATTTTTGACTTGTGCTGCAAAGTATATTGATGTTTTTGAACTCAGCCAAACTGTATATATTCTGCAAAAAATCGAACCCAGAATTCTCGGGAACGGAACGAACGATTTTTTGCACGCATCGCTCATTTTGTTCCAAAAAGTTAATTTTTTTTTAACTATTTTTTGTATTTTTGTTAAAAATATTAAATATTTATACTTCCCCTTTAAAATTCCTAAATTCGACGCTAACTTTTTGATTTTATTCGGTAAATCCCATTATTTGGGAATTTTTGTTTCCCGGTTTTTAAATTCCCAAAAGTGGCTATTTTGCTAAATTTTGCTTTGTCATTTCAATTGCCTACACACCGATCAGCTGTTTTCTTGCAAGATTTCACTGGATTCTGTCTGCGTACTTTTTGAGATATTTTCAGCCGACAGAGTAAAATTGGTCTTACTCTCCCAAAAAAATTTACTGAGTATTTGCTACTGGAAAAGTACGCAGACAGACCTAATATTGATAGATGTCTAAATTTTCGTGTGAAATAATCAACGTTGCTCTACATTTTTCGCAAGTTCAAACAGAGTACCAGACTGTATACGAAATTAAAGACAACATGTTGTTGAAGGAATGTATATCAAATAAAGTTATTATTACGTTTATATATCACTTGACCTTAGTTTTATTAAAATAAAAAAATATTTTTACAAAAGTGTTCTTAGGGTACATATTAAAACAAGATAAAAACCAAACAAGATGTTTAAGTCAACATGCTGCTGCGACATGTGTATAATGATGATAATGCAGTTCCCGTAATTTTAGAACCCTGAGTAATAAGACTTCTCTTAAAATGTAAACAAACATTTTGATTTTTTGACATATTTATGAACATATTTTTTAAATCCATTTCAACTTGAACACTTCTATTGTAAGCTGTCTGTTTTCTTCTTCATTTGCAACAAATATACAAACATATGCAAGTGCAAAATATATGATAAAACTGTAATGAGTTTTATATTAACTACAATTGTTTGCTATTTTGTGGTGCTGTCGTTGGCAGCTTCTGCAGCAATTGTTGTTTATTTATTATAAATGACGTTATCAGATTTTTAACACTTTCATTACTTAATGTGAATACATACAGTTACTTAAAATTGTTCAACTGCACTAATGAAGCTTGCAACAAAAAAATCTTTATTATTTTTGCGAAAGAAAATTGTTCAACTCATTCAGACCTTATCAGTTAAACACAATCTGAAAAATAAAACGAAACGAGTTGTTTTTCGTTTATTGTACTTTTTTTTTTGAGAGGATTTCAAGCGTTAATTGTAATTTCCTTTAGCTCCTTGTGCTGTATGTAAGTAACTGCAACACCGAGTGATATAAAAATGTTTATGTATCATCACATATTGTCAGTTTTGTATGCATTTTGTATTATAGTTTTTTTTCTTGGTTGCAACTTGTGTTTTTTGTTTGTTTCCTTTTAAAGCGTTTTCAGTTTACACGTCTCTTTAAATGCCGCCATAAATGTTGCATATTACTGCAATTTTTTCACTTAAATCTGTTTATTTGTGTTTTTTTCTTTCTTTTGTATTCGCTTTGTTTGGTATTGCAAACAATTGTAAAAATTCGTATGTAGGTTTTTCTTAAGATGCTGGTTTTTTTTTTTTTTTGTTAGCAACTTTTATGTAGCCGTGATTATTTGTTTTTTTTAGTGTGAAGAGATTCAATGTGTTGTTGTTAGTGTTGTTAATGTTGATTGCTTATATTAATACGCCTACAATTCTATTTATTTGGCATAAATAGTGGCATTTGCATGTATATTTTTATTAAATTGCATTGTTTTTTTTCGGGGTGCAGCAATTGTTAGGAAATTAAGAAAAAGTGTTTGAGTTGGTTGGTTGTCTTCAAAATTGTGCCACTAGTAAAAATGTTGTCATACAGAAATTGTAATTGTTTGGTTGATATATTGCTTTCAATACAAAAACAATTACTAGACGTGTTTATTAAGGAGTACAAATGGCGTTTTACGAAACATGTCTAAATTATTTTTGACATAAAAAACAGAATTTGGCAGAATTTTTATAAGGAAATCTTTGTTCAAATTAATGAGCATTTGTTATGGTGAAATACATTGAGATATTCGATTTGAAAAGAAAATTATAAACTGAGTTTAAAACTAGTTTTTTTTTAAAGACAATATTGTGTTTAATTTAACGAAAACCTTCTATAGAAAAAGTTTCGTTTAAGTCTGTTACTCTATTCAATTTTTAACGCGAAATGCTGTCAAAACTCTTTATAGAAATACTTGTGCGGAAGTTTTACTAAATAATGTTGATAGAGTTGTGGCGTTGGTTCATACACGTCAAGTTTTACTCGTCAAGAACCAACTCTGCTTTTTTTGTTTGTCAAAAAGTTGCGAAATGTTTCTGGCAACATTTTTTTCACTTATTTATTTAAGCAACAGATATTCAGTTTTGTATAGTTTAAATATATTTTTTAATAAAGTTGTAAGAAATGGAAAAAATATATGTTAAATCTTAAATAAAAAAAGAAAAAATGAAGTTATCACAATCGGTAACAGATTTCATCCATATTTCACTTTCTTTAATTAATTATTAAGAACAACACGTTATTATAATTTATCTGTTTTCAGAACGAAAATAAAATATATGGGTTTTGCAACGAAATGTCGCTTACTGCGAAAAAAAAACGTCAAATTCTGCAAACTCGAAAGATTGGCAACATTAGTTACATGTCATATTTTTCGTGTGAAATAAAAAATTTTACCCAACATTTTTACAATGTTAATCAGGGTAAAGGGCTTTAATTAAAAATACAAATAAGCAATTATGCATCATAATGCATTAACATATATCCCTTTAAGTCTCTAAACATTAAGATACTTTTCAAAAAAAAAAAAATTAGAAAAACACCTTAAAATTTATCACCAGCTACTTGTTTCATAAAATCATTTCATTATCACCATTAACCAAGCAGTTGCCAGCCAAACTGTCTAATACAATCATTACTTGTTTTTCCTATTTGGTTTTCTTAAAATGACATTGTAAATCTCTAATAAGCATTTTTGAAATTATTTACCATTATTTGTCAACTTATCTCTTAAGCAATATATGTTTTAGAAAATTTATTGGAACTTTTAACGCAATTTTGTTAAAGTTTATCACCCACAATTATAATCGCACGACACATGGGCGAAAATAAATAAAAATAAGAAAAAAACGGCTAAACCGGCAAAAAAGAAACCCACCAAGCGAGCGTACAACGTTTTTTGAAATCTCAGCAAACTCTGGTTGCAATTGTAGAGACAATTTTAGACAAAAAAGAAAATCGGCTTAAACAAGGTATTAACTAACAATCGCCGTAAGAGGAACGTACGTATGCATAAATATGACACCAAATGACAAAACTACTAGTTGCAAAATTGTGTGTACACACACCGGGGGCATTTGTAAAAAATGTACATGTTTACATATGCAATATGAAAAAGTTAGTATTCGAATTTATATTGATAAAAAAAAAGAAATTTATACAAGTTGATTTTTTATGAGCGCATTACCCTCAAATGCGTAAGAAGTTTTATTGCGAGGCAAGCTCAAGAAAAAATGTTGGTAAAAAGTTGAATCTCGAAAAAATATTTTTAGTAAAAACATGTTTTTGTAGATTTCAATTACAATTGATAATTTTATAATGATAATAACTATAATTTTATTGAGTTGTTAATATTTTAAAATGATTCATTACTAGCAACATGTTGCAGTTAGTGAAAAAGAGTCACGAGCAACGTCCCTATTTTTTTTTTTTTTGTTTGTTTCTTGTTGCTGAATGTTTGACATTTTATGTAAAACACATTGCAACAAATTCCCAAATTTTTTTTGTACTAACCTACAAATTTATATACGTTTAAAACTAGACTATATATAATCAAACGGTGTTCCCAGATACTTATGATCATATCACATATGCTTTATAGGGGATCCGTAAAGCAAAAATCGATCTGTTATATTTCAAGGATTAAGTGAAAAAATGCAACATGATGTTTTTAAAAATGTTTTAGACATTATTAACTTGTTCTTTTTTCCAAAGAAATTTACAGCAAAAAGTTAATGAGAATTAAATGTTTGCTAGGTTATTTACTAATAAGAATGGCTTGGTACTCTGTTCAGTATTTCACGCGAAAAACTGCCAAACATTTGGGCGGAACACCTATGAAATAATTTTGTTAGAGTTGTATTCTCTTCATATTGTGAACAGTGCTGCCACAGCCAGTACAATTTTTACAACCAAAATTTTTGAAAAAGTTACCAAATGTGAAAAAATATAACCAAATTTAAAATGCCTTTTATTAATTGAGAAAATCATTCAAATTTATTTTAAGTTGCATTGTAATACAAAGGTAAGATATTTGCACTTTATAGTAAAATAATAAAAAACAAATTTTAGAATTTTGTTTTTGTTTTAAATGTAATTTTCTATTCGAACGTTAACGTCCGAAATCGTTGAACAGGCTGTATAAGTCAAGAAAACAAAATAAGAAACAAAATTCTTTTACAACCCCCAATTTCACCAAGATCAGTTCAAATTAACTACAACTTTAACTTCCAGTTAACAATGCGTTTTGATATCTATAAGTGTTAATTAATTATAACTGAACTTGGTTAAATTAAGGGTAAAAGTTTTATTTATTTCAGACTTTTTTCGTAAAAAATATTTTTATTTTATAAGAGTTAAATCCGTCAAATTTCCATACAAAATTCAGTATGTATATTGAAAGTTAATAAATTGAATATTTTTTAATAAATAAATAAACGAAAATTGTACTTCACAGTTCAAAATAACAAAAAAGGAAAATTGTGTTCCGCTTTTTAGCTGTCATTGACAGGACTGTCAAATGTGGCGATTTTTTATTTTGTCAATGGAAATTTACGTTTGGCGATTGTTTTGGTGAAATTGGAAACGATTGGCGATATGCGAAATGTATTTATGTAAATATTTCTAATTTACATACATATATATATATATCTAAAATATTAAAAAATCTTTTTTCTCGTGTTTGTAATATTTATTTCAAATTTATATTTCTTATTATTAATAACTGTTTTAGATTGTTCTATTTGATACATTTTGTGAATCATTGTAAAATATTATGGCGAATATAAACAAATTTGCCTTTCGGAACGTACATTAAATGGGGAAAAAGGCAGTCAAAGTTTTTTTATAAATTAAAAATATTGCCAAATAATTAAAATAAATATATCTACTTCTGGAAATAACCTAAATTTAGAACATTTAACTTATTTTCTTGTTTTTAGAAACACTAAAACGACTTTTGTGTAGTTTTTCAGTCATTTTCTGAAATCTATTCCCCATGTTTTTATGCACTTTCTACTTTAAGTACTACTTATCTTTAGTACTCTTAAAAACAAGAAAAGTTACGCTCATTTAAAAAAAAAATTTTAAATCTCCTTCGATTAAAACTTCATATGTTTTCGAACATGGCCGTTTTTAATATAAAAAAAAAATTGCAATATTTTTCTTAACAAAAATCTTAAAAATATTATTTGTTGGCAGTTTTGAAAGGATTTTTTGTTTTCGATAAAGTATATAAAACTTCCGCTCATTGGTAACACATAATGAAAAAATCATAGTACAGTACAAATTATTCGAGTTCGTGTATCAAAAAAAACATATTCGTACGTATTATTATTTTAGAAAAAAGTAACCAAAATGAAAAAAATATTCACATCTCCACATTGAAAAAAAATATAACCAATTTTGGTTAGAAATAACCAAAAACGGCAGCTCTGATTGTGAACAAATTACGAAATGTTTATGGCAACAAATTTTAATTGAACTTTGTTTATATTGCGAAAAACATAAGAAATATTTCTAGCAACATTTTTGTTTTCCTTGAGAAACAAGTACAGCTCATATTGTTTTGCAAGGAATTTTATGCAAAAACTTATAATTTTTTGTCGCTGTTATTTTGTGTTTGTGTAGTGGCTTTTTTTATAACAAGCGTTACAAAAAGAAAAATAGAGAAAAGCTTTTGATTTTTGCAAAACAATTTTGTATATTTGGAGGGCTCAGAGCTGAACCGACCGAAGTCATAAAATATAATAAGTAAGCGTTTTAAGACTGGTGCGTAATTCTCCGAAAATTTTAATTCTACCTAGTTCTGTAATGGATTAAATCCAAAAGTATTTCCTTGCTAAGGTAAAAGTCATAAACCCAAGTCACTGGCACCAGAATTAAATGGGAGTTTAGTTACTTAACCCAAAATATTACCGAATTTACCTTTTTGACTTGGTTCGCTTTACATATAAGAGCACCATTTGTTAACAATAAAAAGGTTAAGTGTTGCAAAACCGCGTGATAGATAATTTTGTTACATGTCAAAATTTTTGTGTGAATTAATCAATGTTGCTTAACATTTTTCGCAAGTTCGAACTGTGTGCTTTAAATATTGTAGCATTCAGGGCTGCCAGAATTGACGATTTATCGTCATTTTGACGATTTTTTGTTCCGGAATTAGCGATGTGCCGATTTGCTGATTTTTTTCTTAAAAGTGACGATTTTTTTCAGTCTCCAGACTGAATAAAACATTAAATTTTCTGACACATTCGTTTTTAAATCTTGGAATGTTTAACAGCCGTATCTTAACAAGAGCGGAAGCCGGAACGTTTTCTTTCGCTTAGCTTTTACGCTGATATGCCATACCTAAGCAAGAGCGTCAACGTTGTGTAAAAAACAGTAGTGATAGCTTTCTTGTGTAATAAAACCCACAAATTATAAATAAAAATAGAGATAAAAACGCTAGATTGATCAAAAAATAGCTAAATTGCCTTTATTAATTAACAATAGCGCCAAAATTCACTATTAAACAAGCTTTGAAAATCGGTTTTTCCAATTGCAAAGCGTTGAGACCGCTCTATTCAAAAACTAGAAAACGCGTGGCGCTTTTGTTTAGGTACGGCCATAATATGCAAGTCTTAAGAAAATCTTTAAATGATTATTTTCAGAGTACAAAAACAACAATGTTACACTTTGTTTATCTTTCGTCAAACCATCAGCGAATGAATCTTTTACGACTCTCTGTATAAATCATATTTTCAACAATTATACGGCGAACATTTCACGAGTTGTGAGATAATATCTACAAGAGTCTCATCCCAGTAAAAAATGTTTATGTTTCGGGAAGCACGAAAACTACATGAGCGCTGATATATGCGCTGGCTATTACACACTACTTAGAAGCAGCAGATAAGCGAATACCATTAAAGTGAATTTTTAATTTAATGATTGAATAACTTCGCATTATCCCTTATACGAACAATGTTTTATGTGCTTTTGTTATTCCCTTACATCGAAGCAGGTTGTATTGCAATGATTTTAAAATGTCTTTACGATAATTTTTGAAATATTACCGAACATAGACATTTAATTTGTTTCATAACGCAATCAGTTATCAAAGTGCTTCCAAGTGGGAATTCGCCATATAAAAATCATGCCTCTTGTAAGCAGGTTTTGTAAGGGGGTATTGTGCTTCTCTCCCTTACAAAACTGCTGTAAGCTCCATTTTTTACTGGGAAACGATTCTTGACATGAAAGACTCGTTAGATAATCTTTACCCACATCTTAAACGATTCCCACAACGGTTGAAGAAGCGTCTTTCACTGTGCTATGGATTAATCTCAGTCGTGTTGCAGTTTTCCCATGTGAGGAATCTTCCACGATTAAAAAATGCGGCATCGACTATCAAAGACGCTTTGTATGAGACTCCCAATATCTCTTACACAATTGAAAATGCTTGTATGAAGTAATTATGTTTTTGTTTGAATGCTTTTTTATAAAAAAAAATCAAACAAAAACTGTTTAAAAAAACTAAATTTTAAGTTGTGCGATTTTTTTGACGATTTTTCGAAACGTGAAAGACGATTTTTCTATTTTTTCTCAGGAAATTGACGATTTCCTCACAAATTTATCTGGCAGCCCTGGTAGCATTGGAAATTTTCCGTTAAGATGTTTCTTTGAGCCACATTTAATAACAACCAACCATACATGAGGCTAGCATCATAATGAAAAATGAATATAAGCATTAGGAACTTGTCCATTAAAAAAAATTAGGGGATAATAAGTTTGTCATTGCATGTAAAACTTTTTTAAAACTCATCTAAGGTATAAGATTTAAAAACTAAAAAAGGAACGTCAAAAAATTACGAAAAATTTTTGTAAAAACAAACTTGAAAATTGCGCAACTAAATTGCCGAGTCTGAATAGGTTTCTAAAATATATGTTTCAAGATTTGATCTAATCTATTTTTTTTTTTTAATACTAGAAATTAAAATTAAATAGTGGGGAATGTAAGATGAGATAAACCCACTGTTTATTGTTGATGTGTTTTGTTTAAGCTTTGATATTGTAACAAGTAGAACTGTTGCTATAAGTCTTATACGCTTAACAGTTTTATTTGGTTTAATATCTTTAGTTTTTCTAAAACGTTATGGATGAAGTTTCCTGATGATCTGGCCTAAGCAACCAGTGAAATGCGCATAGGAATAGCTTATCCCATCAACAATAAATTTCAAGTGTTTTTATCAATAATAAAAACTGGGAATTAAGCACGAATAACAAAATCTTTTGAAACTAGAAATTACTCTAACTAATTTTGAGATAAACGATCCATAATTTCCTACAGGTACAATATAAAATCGCCTCCTGAAAATAACTTTATAACGCCAATAAAGTTTCTGAAACAAGTCATAATATTTTTTACTGTGAGGTCAGGTTTTATAAGAATTGGCTTATAATTCCTAGATCCCTTATTAAGCCAACTTCTGCAATATTTAAACTCTCGTTGCGGAGTGTTAAAAACTCGACATAGCCGAATAAAGCACTCTTACTTGTTTTCTATATATATATTGTAAAATAACTGATTTTAAAAGATTTTACCAATATTTTATTTCGAGTGTATTAAAAGTTGTAAAACGCAAATGCAAAAAATAACGAAAATTATAAAACTTTAAATACGATCATGTTTATAAATTACATTTAATGAAATAAGTAACGTACCGTAAATGAATACAGGTAAAAGAAAGAGAAAAATAATGGGTGTCATCACCTTTTTCTATAAATACTAGAAATTATAATTGGTTTTTACGATTTCGCGGAAAAGAAAAATTACCATTAGTTTCAATCACAATTAAACTCAACAATAACATGCGAAAAAAACTTAAATCTTACAAAAAAATTCCCTTTACGCACTAACAAAAAAAAAAAGAGCAGCGAAAGTTTAAACCTCTACTTTCTGCAAATAAAACTATTATACAATTTTTTTTTTTTTTGTTTGGAATATGTGTGTGTGTCATAAATTTGCCATAAAAATTCAACATCCTACACTTAACGAAAGCGCAAAATTATTAGTTTTATTATGACAAATAGATCGTTATTTTTATTTAAATTATTATTCATATATTTTAGTAATTTTACCACATGTGTAGTTAAAAAGACACCATTTTCTGCCACCACGTATGTTTTGAAAAGTTTCATCTTTTTTTTCTATTTTACATGTTTGAGACCAGACATGTTTGGTTCAAAAAAGTGCAATTAGCTTAAACTACAATATGTTTAACGGCTCAACTCATTATGAGCTAAAGATAAAAGCGTTGGCGCATTTTATTATTATAAGTTTGTTTAGGAATAAAATGGCCTAGAGTTCAAGTCGAGCTTTAGTGATTTTCAAAACTAAAGAATTAACTTCAAGGAATTTGAAAATAAAATTAATTTTATAGTTTAATTTTTCATTTTAGATTTATAATCCGAAGAAATTTATTTTAAAATATTAGAAATTTCTTTAATAACTTAAAATTGTTTAAGTAATTTTTTAAAAAATCTTTGATTTACACACATTCCTCAAAAAAAGAAATAAGAACCTTTTACCGGAAAAAAAACATTTAAAATATTTCACATGTTCAACAGAAGTCAATATGATTGGAGTGACATGTGCAGCATTATCTTAAAGTTACAAACACATGTTGCTTACTATTCATATATAAACAAAATGTCAAAGTAATAAAAATAAATATTTCAGAAATAAAATAAGAAGCGATCTAACAAAATTTGTTGACTTTGTTTAAGGAAAAAAAAACCTAAAAAACAAGTGTGAAAAAACGTCAAAAAAAATTCATATTGTTCACAACTGCCCACATATGGTTGGGGCTACACTAAGAACAAAATGTGTAATAAAATTGGCGCCTGTTTTTTTTTAAGAATTTTTATGTGAACAAAAAATCTTAAACATTTATTAAGGAAATCGAATTGAATGGAATGCAATAAACATTAGAATCTTGATGGTAATTTAAAAATGTTGCAGTTAAAATTCAAATGAAAAGACTTCTAATAAAAAGGAACAAATATTAAAAATATAAAATATCTTATAAAATTTTAAACTAAACATTTGCAGTAAACAAAACATGTAAATAGGTCTGTCTGCGTACTTTTCCAGTAGCAAATACTCAGTAAATTTTTTTGGGAGAGTAAGACCAATTTTACTCTGTCGGCTGAAAATATCTCAAAAAGTACGCAGACAGAATCCAGTGAAATCTTGCAAGAAAACAGCTGATCGGCAGAGTTCCCAGTTTTATTTTAAGCCATATCCCCAATTTGTGATTTTTCATCCCCAAAAATCCCCAAAATAGCCATTTTCTTATCCCCAAAAATCCCCACATTTTCTTAAAAATAAAAAACATAATATTATGTCAATGGAAAAATATGCATACATCGATTTATATAAATAAATCCATTTGTGTAATATAATTAAAACTAATGGTTTTTATTCTTTGAGTTCTACGTATCTATGTGTACACATGTATTGAATGTAACAAAGGTAACGTAAAAACGCAAAAGAAAAATAATTATGCGTCAATACATATTTATCATTTCCAAAACTAGGGAATCCATAATCTTACAATGCAATTTTGTTTTACATGTTGTTTGTTTAAAAAGTGCATTTAAGATTGTTGAATAAATTTGTCACAGCAAGCTGCATTATTTTAAAGTGTACAAACTTCTATTCTAAGAAGAGCTCCTAATAGCTCATATTGTATTTTGTTGCAAATATTGATTTTGGTTGTATTCCTTACAGAAAAAAGCTAGTTCAACAGAAGAAACGCTTGTTGGTACAAAAAGCATATTTAAACCTATTTCAACAAGTTCTTAAAATAGTTTAAAACCGGGAAAAGACTAAAATTTGTATCCACATATTGACCAAATCGGACTTGCCATTAGAAAAATTAAATTTAGAATAATATATTATCCCCAAAAATCCCCAGCGAAAAAAGTGCTTTTCCCCAAAAAATCCCCTGGGGATTTTCACGAAATTTTTATCCCCAATTACAAAAAAAATCCCCAATTTGGGGATAAATCCCCAAAACTGGGAACACTGCTGATCGGTGTGTAGGCAATTGATTTTTTATTTACGTGTGCCAAGATAGCGTCGACGAAATAGCGACTTTTGGGAATTTAAAAACCGGGAAACAAAAATACCCAAATAATGGGATTTACCGAATGAAATCAAAAAGTTAGCGTCGAATTTAGGAATTTAAAAGGGGAAGTATAAATATTTAATATTTTTAACAAAAATACAAAAAATAGTTTAAAAAAAATTAACTTTTTGGAACAAAATGAGCGATGCGTGCAAAAAATCGTTCGTTCCGTTCCCGAGATTTCTGGGTTCGATTTTTTGCAGAATATATACAGTTTGGCTGAGTTCCAAAACATCAATATACTTTGCAGCACAAGTCAAAAATGTATATTCTAGTTTAATAATGCACAGCTTTTGTATTATGTTCTCATTAAATACTTTTTTGGTGCACATTGGGACAAATAGAATTGTAATAACCTACACGGTTGCATTGTAGCATGCATTTAAAAAAGATAGTTGCTTTGCAACCGACGTTTTGGAACTCAGCCTTTATACCGTGCAAAAGCTTGTGTTCCAAGGGATAAATCAGTAAAGCTTTGTACTGACCATTTTGGATGCACCCAAATATCTCGGGAACTAACCGAACGATTTTTTGCACGCATTGCTTATTTTGTTCCTAAATGTGTATTTTTTTTATTTGTGCTAACTATTTTTTGTATTTTTATTAAAAATTTTTATTAGTTATTTTTACTTCCCCATTTTAAATTCCCAAATTCGACGCTAACTTTTTTTTACTTTTGGAAATCCCCCTAAATTCCTAAATTCGACGCTAACTTTTTGTTGTTATTCTGCAAAAGACCATAATTTGGGTATTTTGTTTTCCCGGTTTTTATATTCCCAAATTCGACGCTATTTCGTCGACGATATCTTAGCACACGTAATAAAAACAGCTGTTCAAACTAGTTGCAAAATCTTGCAAGAGGAAATTTCTCCAGTAACATTTTGTAAGTTCTCTAACTTCCAACTGTCAAAAAATTCTCTTTTTGGCTCTCTCGCTGCAAGAGATTTGGAGTACACAGACAACATTTTGTAATATTTTGCAACATTTTTCACAAAATGATGCAAAATATGTGTACGCAGACAGACCTAATGTGACGCTTAGCAACATGTTCTTATTAAGGCGTTATTTTGAATTGATTTTTAAACCTGGTACTTACTGTATTTAACATTTCGCGTGAAATGCTGTCAAAACTCATATGATAACTTGTGTGGAATATATCTGAAATAATGTTGATAGAGTTTTACTCTGTGAAAAAGTTGCGAAATGTTTTTGGAAACATTTTTTACAACTGCGAAATAATATAAGCTGCACTTATTTCGCGTGGAAATTAATTTTAAGTAAATGGAAAAGAGTTTAAACTTAATACTAGGCTTTAAATATAGAAAAATATTATAGACCGTTTTAGAGATTTATAGTTAATTCTACAGTAACATGTTAGGTCAATAACTTAGCTAAAAAAAACTCAAACACTTGCTTACATTATCAGCAAAATTTTGAAAACAAAATGTTGTGTAGGAATGGAATTAAAAAAAATTTCGATAGGGTTATATTTCTGAGTTGTGTATTCAATTTTATGTATTAGCAACATGTTGCTAGTACAGTATAATTTAAAATTTACTTCATCAACATGAAAATTGAATGATAATTAAAAACAAAATATATTATTTTTTAATAGATATTTCTAACAAACTACTTAAAACACATATGTAACATGTTGCTTAGCTTTTCTAATATGAGTTATTTTGTTTTTATATATTTTTTTAATTTAAAGATGGATATAAGGTGCCTGATACTCTGTAAAGAATTTTGTGCAAAATGTTGTCATACTCATTAAAAAATTTCTGTGAAATACATACAAAATTGATAGAGTTGTACTCGCTTTTATTGCGTAAAACATACAAAATGTTTCAAGCAACATTTTTGTTTTTCGTTAGAAAAAAGTGCATCTCATATTGTTCCGCACGGAATTTTAAGCAAAATTAAAAACACGAAGTTTTGAAAAACCGTGTGACAGATATAATATTGATACATATCAAAATTTTCTTGTGAAATGATCAGTTGCTCAAAGTTTTTCGCGAGTTCGAACAGAGTAACTAGGCTTTATTGAGAAATGTTGATAGCAACATGTTGCCTTCTAATATTAAAGTAAAAATTTCATGGGTCTTATTAAACGAATATTAACCTTTTCCCTAAAATTATTTTATATCTAATTTTGAATACTTTTTATTCAGCAATCACAGAAGGAAACCCATCAAGGTATTGTAAAAGTCTATGTTTTCCATAAAAGTATTAAGCATTTTAAGTTATCCCTCCGTAAACAACAATATAATAATAATAATTTAAGCTTTTAGGCAAATATAAGAAAAATAACCATTAATTGTTTTACTTACCTTAACACGTTCTAAATATTCTTGCAACTCAAAATATGGATCATCATCTTCATCACCTTCCGATGGCAATTTAGACAAATTAAGCGCTAAGTCCAAGTTATCCAAAGCAGCTAATTTGTTGCGGTTGGTATTACCACGAGCTACTTTTGGTAACCCTGTTGTTGCTGTTAAAATGTTGTTACTGTTATCAATTGATGTGTCACTTGGTTGTTTATTAGCAAAAGGCATCAACGTTGTCGAGCATGTTGTTACTGCTTCTGTTGATGATGATGGTTGTGTTGTAGTCAACAAAACATTACTAAAGATATTTTGCTGTTCATCAAGTGTCATGGTATTTGTTGCTGCTTCAGAAATTGATGACGATGATGTTGGCGTCTCTCTAATGCTTCCGTATTTATTAGAAGCAATATGATTTGTAAGACTTTGACTACAACGTGGTACAGTGGCAGCTGAACCAGGTTTTGAGGATTTTAATAATGATGTCGCAGACAAAGACGTTGATAACGATGGGATGGGTTGTGACGGTGTTGAAGACGATGCTGCTGATGATGATTTGTGGTTTAAAGTGTCTTTTATATCATCTTTTAATTCATTTGAGGTTTGATTGCCATCAACTTCATCGTTTATAAATGAAGATTTTTCTTTACTAGCAGCTAATTTTTGATACATCTTGCTAGAATTATTGATAATTACGGGCTCTTTTTGTTGTTCGAGTTTTTGTTGAGCCTGTTGACATGTCATGTTTTGTGTTAATAATTTCATAGGTTTATTGCACTGGTTTTTGTATTTTATAAAATTGTCATGTTGTTTGTGTATTTGTTCTGTAACGATAAAAAAGCAAAAAATTATTTTTTAAAAATCAATTTTATGTTAAAAGTTGTTTTTCTTTCTTTAAAGTCATTTGTTTATCTAATAAACATGTCAGTTGATAATTTAGTTTTTTTTTATGTATTTTTGGTTATTGTTGCTTCTAATGTAATATTTTATAATCACGTTTTTGCGCTTTTATTAACAATTGTCACAATTACTAAAGTATTGTTGCACAAAAAGTTTAGTAAGGTTAACCCGTTAAAGATTGAATTAAACATTTTAATGCTTAATGTTGCCGGTAAATAAATTTAATATGTTGAATTCTAAATTTAGATAACGTTATTATATTAAAGTATGTTTGTGAGATATATTTATTAAAAAAAAATTACATTTACATACACAGAGGAGAATTCACCAGCAGCATTGTCTTAAAGAAATTTTTATTGTATAGTTGTACTATTTTTTTTTTAAATTTGCTAAAAGGTTTTAACTGACTGTGACAGTTAAGACGTACTTCTACTAAATGATTAAAGTGTGTGATATGTTTTTGACAATCGTCATACAAAAATTAAATGGATTCGTGAGGTATTTGCTTTTTAAACTATTGAAATTTTTCTTTGTTATAATATTGTCGGCAACAGATTGCTAATGTATATAATCATTTAATGGATTCAAATATTTTTTTATTTAATCTAAGTTAATTTTCAAAAACGTTAGGAAAATGTTTAACAAAATAAATTTTTGCCAGCAGCATGATGCTTTAAAAACTAGTAGACGGTTCCCTTGGCTTTTTATTTTTGTTTAATTTAGTCTTAAATGTTCGTTTAAATTTTGTTTGAAAAAACAATAAACATTTAACTTGAAATAATGTTTTGTTTTATTTTTTTTAACTTAAATGTTGGTTTTAATTTTGTTTAAATCCTAGTACTCTGTTCAAATTTTGAAAAATGTTGAGCAACATTAATTATTTCACACGAAAATTTTGACATGTACCAATGTTACCTATCATGCGAGTTTGTACAATTTGACGTTTTTATTCCTGCAAAGTATGCGACATTGTTTTGCGTATGGAGACAAACCCCACATGTACATATTTTACTAAAAATAATTTAATAAAAAATTTTATAAAAAAGAAAGTAAATATGGATAAAAAACTGTTATCGGTTGTGTTGTCATAATTTTTTATTTCGTATTTAATAATCAGTTCATACTTTTATGCTTTTGCTTAAAATTCCACGTGAAATAAGTGCAGCTTACATTATTTCGCAGTTGTTAAAAAAATCTTGCCAGAAACATTTCGGAACTTTTTCACAAAATAAACATAGTACAACTCCATCAAAATTATTTCGTAGATATTCCGCACAAGTTTTTTCATATGCGTTTTGACAGCATTTCACGTGAAATGTTGAACAGAGTATAATTTTAAACAAAAAATATTTAACATGAAATAATGTTGCCAGAAACATGTGTTTTATAAAAAAAATTTATAAACCAAACACAAAAAATAACCAACTTAATTTTTGTTTTTAAAGGATTAACTAAAAGCTTGTTATTTACTCGAAATGGTTTTTTTCATTTGTTGTCATACACTGCGTGACAATATTTTTTTTGTTGTTGCATTTGTAATTTATATATAACCATGTTTTTCTCTTTCTTACTGAATGACTTTTTTCTAATGCTGTTGTATGTTTCAATGGTGCTACATTTGCATTTAACAATGTTTATGAATGCCTTAAAAATTATTGTTTATTAGCTTGTATTTTCTAGCAACAGTTGTTGCTTAGCACTCACACAGTCTTTGTAGCTGTTGTAGTTGTTGTTAAATGTTGTTCTGTTGTTTGAAATACTGCAGACATTTTAATAATAATAATTTTTATTTTTTTTTTTTTGTAATAATCATAATTTAGATTCATTAGTGACACTTTGTGACAATCATTTTGTATCCATTTAATATTTTTTAATAAATAGCAATAAACAACACATGGTCAATGCAAAATTATACTTTATAAAAATAACAAGCAACAAAACGAAATAGAAAAAAAGTTGGTAGATTTAGCCATTGTCTCGGATTAAAAAAAAAATCAATGTTAAGCTTGGTACTCTGTTAAGTAATATGTGCGTAATGTTGTCAAAATCAATGTAAAAAATCTATGAAATACATACGAACAAATGCTGATGGAATTGTACTCTGTATATATTGAGAAAAACATACGAAATGTTAACAGCAACATTGTGTGCAGCTTATATAGTTACACAGGGAATCTTAAGCAACATCTGAACATTTTTTGTAGTTTTTATTTTATATACGGTGTTTTTTTAGCTGAATAAGAACTTTCGATATCGATAACTATGGTGAGTGTCAAACTGTGTTGATAGTTCTGATTAGTAAGTTTTGCAATTCACCGTAAATCTCTTAACGCCAGAACAATGCTTCAGAGTTGTGGAAATTAACTTACAAAAAAACAAGTTAGAGTGCTATATTCGGCTGTGCCGAATCTTTGATACCCTCCACCGACAGTTCAAATGTTTAAGGAGTAATATCTGTATGATGTCTTTTTATTATTATTATCTTAAACTGTGACGATTTGTTATTAATTATGGTTTTAGGAGACTAAACTGTTTTCTGGGAGTAGGGCATATATGGGGCCTAGGGTAAATTATGTACCGATCTTCACGAAATTTCACAGTATCATTTATAGTCCTATAAAATTGTGACGAGCCAAAATTTGTTATGATTGCATTATTTTTTACGGTTTTAGGCGTACTAAACTGTTTTCCGGGAGTAGTGTTTATATGGGGCTTAGGGTAAATTATGGACCCACCTTCGCGAAATTTTACAGTGTCATATCTAGTCGAATAAAACGGACTTGTGCAAAATCTTATGTCATTCCGTGCATTTTTGCATCATTTATGTTAGTTTTTGTAACTTTTGAAGGTGGTGGTTCCACATTTTGATTCATAGCTCTGGTCCTACTGAACCGATTTTGCTGAAATTCAATCCCAAACTGCTTAGGATAACTACAAGCAATTTGACACCTAGTTTGTTTATTTCTTTTGAGTTTTTCGAAAGTGAGCGTGTTTTCAACAGACGGACAGACGGACAGACGGACAGACGGACAGACGGACAGACAGACGGACATGGCTAAATCGACTTAGAATTACTCAAGCAGCCAGAATATATATACTTTATGGGGTCTGAGATGAATAATAAAAAAGTTTCACACGGAATGACAAACTTAGTATACCCTCTTCACAACTAATTGTGGTGGAGGGTATAAAAAAAAAAAAAAAATTCATCGCAAAGATCATAGAGCACTTAGTCCATTTTACGAAGCTAATTTTTGGTTGAATGGCTACGTCAATAAGAAAAATTGCCGTACTTGGGGCGAAGACAAACGTCCAGCCGTTATCGAATCACCATTAAATCCAATTAAAATTGACTGTTTGGTAATGTTAACACGCTCTTTCGAAGTAAGCAAGGAGTTGCCGTTACGGTGAATGGCGAACGCTATCACCCATGCTGACTAAATTTTTGTTTCCAAAAATTAATCAGCTAACCATCAACGACATTGGGTTCCAACAAGGTGGCGCAACTTGCCATGCAGCGCGCTTAACAATCGATGTATTGCAAAATCAATTTGGTGACAACTTTAATTCCAGAAGTGGTCCCCTCGTTCGTGCTACTTAAAGCCTCTTGATTACTTTTAATGTTAAGTTATTAGTTTATGCCGAAAAACTAACAACTCGTAAAGCGATTGAAGTGAAGAATTATTCCGTTATTGACAAAATAAAAAGTTTTATTTCCTTTGCTTATGAATATCATTAGAAAAATCCAAAGCCATGTATGTGCATTAAATTTTTGTTTAATTTTAGTGATATTATGTTTTTTTACAGCTTTTTGATAGCAAGTTAAAATTTTGAACTACATATTTTAATTGAGTGCAGATTTAATGCATTCATTCCCAGTTTGTGATAGTGAAAAAATTTGCAATACCAATTAATTTTTTTAGTGCTAGTGAAAAAAATACCAATCATCACTTAAGCTGGTAAAAATAGTAAAAACTAATTTTTTTGCAGGTATATTTAGTGAAAGTGCAATGTTGATTTAAATTGATATTTAGTGCACTACCCCCAACTGTGGTTTTTGTTTACCTTCGCAAAATAATGTTGTATACTTGTAACTAATAAAGTTAAGTTAAGTTAAGTTTTGAAAACCCGCTAGAATGATAATATGGTTATATGACAAAATTTTCGTGTGATTACAATGTTGCTCAACATTTTTAGCAAGTTCGAACAGAGTACAGAGGCTCTCAGCAGTTTTGTAGCAGTTGAGCTTAAGAGCTACGTCTTATGAACTTGCACTGGCAACACTAGTACATTAACTTCACTGTAGTAAATAAAATAGTCAGTTACAAAAAAACACTAACTATAAATTAACTATTTTTCAAATTACTACAAATTGGTTGAAATTTCATGCAGATATCAACCAAAAATATTTCATAGAGGCACACGTAAAACAAGCATGCCATGAAGTCAAATGAAAAAAAATATATACTAACATTTTAAAATAATAATAACAATTGAAAATAATTAAAAATTAAAGCAATATAAATCTGTTTATGTTCAAGAAATTATGTAGCGTATTTATTTCAGCACTATTATACATCATCATCTAAAGCAATTTGATGCAAAATCTTCTTAAATAAATATTTTTATATAAAAATATATATGTACATATGTATACATGCATAATATGCATATTACATATTACATATTACATATTATGTATGTTTATATGTACATATGTATACATGCATATGTATGTTTATATGTACATATTTACATACATATATTTGTCTGACAAAAATTCTTTAAAATGTAAATATATTATTATAAACCGACTATGCTATTAATTAACTACAAATTGGTTGAAAAATAAGTAATAAGTAGTCAATTTAAAAGTCATGCAGAGATAACCAATTGACTACAGCCTATGACATGCCTATGTTAAAATAATGAGTCGTCGACATGAAAAAAAGTCACTTAATCAACTAGATGTGGTTATAAAAAACCCAGTTTTAAGTTACTTAAAAATGTGTTTGACTTCCTACAGGGTTGTAAAGGCAACACAACAACACCGTGTATGTTTATCTTTTGTTATATTCATATTTTGTTAAGGACAACATGTAGCTAAGCAAAGTTATATCAAATCCCTATTTTTAATGTTAAAAAAATCATAAGATTTGTTAATGCTCTTTGTCTGATAGTTTCTAGCCAAATTCTTGATTTAAACCTTAAATAAACAAAAACAACTTGGAAATCTTTAACATTTTTTTTCAAAATTTAAGATTTTCACACGCCATACTAATCAAATTACAGTCATAAATCTTCGGTATAAATAAGAAAAAAAGATTCTAAAGTAAACCGAATTTAAAATCTTTGACTTCTTTTTCGTTTTTTTATTCCACAAGTTTTTTTTTTAATAAAAACTGAACAGACAACATCATTTTTGCAAATTTAGTTTTTTGTGGTCTGTGGGATGTTTCTGGTACAAATCAAAGTGATTTATTAGATTTATTTATGTAGAACTAAAATATTTACGATGAAAGCCGACGAGAAAAGGTCACACTGACCCAAAATATGGAGAGCAAGAAATAAACGCTACAATAAGAACAGAACAGTTTTAAAAATGTGTTTTTTGTTGGTCATTAAGGAAGCTTTTGCGAACTACTTTAAGCAAAATAAATTCTGTCTTCATTCTTTTTTGTGGTGTTTACTTAAGTTTAAATTTGGATTTGTTTAATATTTATATGACTATTTGAATAAAGGCATTTCTTTAGCAACATGTTGAGAGCACTTTTGATAAGAATTTTATGTATTTTTAGATTTTTACTTACAATTTTTAATATTCTTTGTCACCGGAAAACATTTAAGCTGAAAGTTAAATTAAATGCTTTTAAAGCATATCCCTTGCAAGATGTTGCCAGCAACTTTAAGTGACTTTATGTTTTTTTGAATATCTTAGTTTATCAAAGTGTCTCAAAATAACCTTCAAACTAAAAATGCCCTAAAATCGTTTAGCAATTAAAGCAAAAAAAAAAAAAAAAAAAGTTTAAATTTTGTTGAACGAGAAAAGCCTCTTTTTTATGAATGGACGTTTTTGTTATTGTTTTTAACTCAATTTAGACATTTTCGTATACATACGTATGTATATTTGAAAATATTTATATTTTTTTTTTATACATATAAATGTATAAAATTTTATTGCTCATGCGTGCGACCGATGAGGATCAAATGATAAAATAATAAAAATTAAAAAAAAAAACGAAAACTAAATCCCACCAATTGTATGGCAATAAAGCAGGCAGCTAAGTCAAATGTTGAGTTCGTAAAGGCAAACCAAACTAAGAAACCTATCATACTACGTATTGTATTCAATGAATTTGTTTTGGTTTGTATTTATTTTAATTTTTATTATTTCTGTTTTAGTTTACGGTTGCTCGTTACACAATTTCAATGTTGAGATCGTAAATCACGCGATTAAACAAGTCGCTAACAGAGTCAGTCAGAGGACTGTGCGGACTCGAACAATGTACAATATAGAGAAATGCTGGAAAAAATAATCTCAAATTTACAAATAAAACAAATTTTTATAAGGCCAACTGACCATTGAACAAAGTACGGTAACATAAACTTTGTAATGTTGAAGTTACATAAAATTGCTTGTGTATATGCATATGGAAATATGTGAATACATGCGTGCTGTTGCTCTTAATATTTATGAGAGTATGGGAGAGCAAGAAGATACTGGACTGCATGTTAAGGTTAACCCTTTAAGGGCATGTCTTTCAATTTTAATAAGTATTTTTATTTTAAAGTCATATTTTCAGCTTTAACAACTAAAGACTTATACCGTGTTCAGATATGCACCTTAATTGAGTTTTGCGCAATAAATGACAGTACACAGAAAAAATTATTTTTCCAATTCAAACAAAAAATTTGTAGAATCAAACAATTTTTTGTCTGAAATCGGTCCTACAAACAAATTTGCATATTCAAACAATTTATTTGCATTTTGTTTACTGAAAAAAAACACTAATTTTTTCAAACAAATAATTTAACTGAATCAAACAAAAAGTTTACTGAAATTCAAAATCAAAAAAAAAAAAGTTTTTGCACAAGCAATGACGCGCACACAAGTAAGCACTGTATGAGAAGGTGACGGCAAAGCAGAGCCGCCGACTGGCTTTGAAACACATTTTTTTGTTGGAATAATTTTTGAACGAAGTCTTATTTATACATACACACAACACAATGTTTTTCTTTATCACTCTCTGTTGCTGTATCCTTTCCTTTGCTAAAGAAGAAATGTAACCAAAAACGGCAGCAGACCGACTCGATATGTTTTTCGTCATCATTCTATTTTTGTATTTGATGTATTTAACCAAACAGTTTTAAAAAATTGAATACGGGATTTTGTTTCTTATAATGTCGTGTCTGCTATTGTTTTTCTTATAGTTGCACTTTTTTAAAGCGTCCAAAAATAGACTGTGTGTCTTTTTTGTTGTTGTTCTTATATTTCACATAAAGAAGTGTTGCTTACGATCAAAGAAAAAAATGCAAAAAGACGACAACATTAAAGAGCGTTAAATATTTCATACAAAATTATGAAAACTTGACACCAATAACGCGCTTACTTAATTTTTGAAGAGTTGTCCACATTTTTGTTGGTTAAATAAAAATCAAACAAAAATATTGATTGAATCAGTAAAAATATTTATAGAAATTAAAAAAATTTTCACACAAGCGGTTGTTTGAAAATAATTCGGCAATAATTTTTTCTGTGTATAGAGCTCAATTATCCATATAAAATATCAATTAAGTTATTGTTCAATTAATACAAAATTGTTATAATATTGATTAAAATTCAAATGCAACACTGTCACAAAAGTGTTTAGTGAACAAGACACAACTCACTAAACAAAGTGTTTTGACATTTGTCAACTGAAATGCCAACAACACAAAGGTCCATCCATTAGGTCTGCGCAAAAGCCAGATGCTTTTTTTTTTGTTCTTTAAAGATGTCAAAAGTTGTTTACATTTTGCTTGAGTTAATTACTAGTTGAGTAAGCTAAATTGTGTATGTGTGAACAGAAAGATAATTTTGTCAATAAACCGAATATTAACTCAATAAAAATGTAGATCTGAACACCATATAAGCACAAATTAGAAATCAAATTCTTAAACTACACAAAACGGATTAGCTGTTGCTTAAAATTTCTAGCAATAAAAGTGCAACTTTAATTATTTCATTGTTGTAAAAAAAAGTTTGCCACAAATATTTCGTATCTTTTTCACAAAATGAACAAAGTACAACTATAACGCACAAGTTTGTTTAATATCAAGTTTTGATAAAAAAAAAAAACATTTTGCACGAAGTACCAGGCTTTTAATTGTAACTTCAAATGTTGTAAAACATTATTTTTGGCAGCTTACAACTACAATTAATGTTGGGAGAATTGCAACCAATTGTATTGGAGAATGTAAGAAAAGATAAACAGAAACAGAAAACGCAAATATTTTAGGCGTCGTTTTTTAAAAAGATTTGTGTAATAAAAGAATTTTGTGACAATTATTATTCAAATATAAATCTTTTAAACAGAATTTTATAACAAAAAAAATTAGATTAAAAGTGTATTAAAACCCACTTCCAAATTCGTGCGGTTTACGTTTTCGATTTCCAGAACACCCCTTTTCTTAAGATTTTGGGTAAAGGTTTTCTGATGATCTGGCCTAACCAACCAGTAAAATGCGCACAGGAACTAGCTTATCCTCCAATAATAAATTTCAGTGTATTTTTTAGGAATGAAAACTGGGAATTAAGCACAACAAACAAAATCTTATTTATTAAAAATTATGTATTCCCAAAAATTGGCCATTGGCCAAAATGGGCCATTTACCCCATTAAAGGGTTTACGGGAAATCATCTGCTCCTCTTCCCAAGCAACAACGGTCTTTTGCTGACTTGACTTAAAAATTGAAGAGCTTGGGAGGTCTTATAAGTTGTTGTTGCTGTTTCGGATATTGTATTTGTTATTGCATTTCGTTGAAAATAAAATGAATGAATATAAAATGATTAACCAGATGATATATTGTTACAAGAACAAAACAACAACATTCACAAAGACGTATAACAATAAAAAAAGCATCTTGCTCTTCGCCAATTCCATTTCAGATGCTGAACTTGTTTGTTATTGCTTACGAGAAATCCAATAACTTTCGCATAAATTTTCACTTGCAATTGCACATAAATATATTTGAAAAATAACCCCCATATTCATAAAAAAACATTTCAGGTTTATAAAAGGTTCATGAAACGAATTTTCTATGGAAAATGTTTCAATAAACCTTTTATAAATCAAAAATTGTTTATGAATATCGGGGTAAATATGTTTGGAAAAAAATTAGAACAAAAACTGAACAAAAATCAATAAATATGCAAAAGAAGTGAATACAAGCAAATTACTTAAATAAATACTGAAAACTGCACATGAATAATATTTGAATACATAATCCAATACTCTGTTAGTTATCGACCTTTTAATTAAATTTTTAATCGAAATCGAAAAGCTAGTTACTATGTTTTTTTCATCATCCTTAATTAAATTTATTTATTTATGAATTTTCAACACCTTTCAACTTCGCGGACAGTTCACCAAGAGCAACCAATCACCAGCAATTATTGTATCGCAAAAATACGTAAAACAGCAAGAAAGAAAAAAATACTAAAATTGTTTTAACATAAATTTACTAGTACTGCAATATTTTCCCGTACTCAGCATGTTGTGCATTTTTGCAAACGAGTAGTACAACCATCTGAAAGCCGTAACCAATTAAATGTACAATAAAATGTAAAAACAAAATACAAAGCAAACTAGACTTTGCAGTCTTGACTTAAATGAACTGTTTGGGAGGAGATACCAACTTCCCCTTTCAAACCCCCCATCATCAACCCTTTTCATAAACAAATTAAATAAAGACAAAAAAATAAGACATACTAACGGGTGTGTCTGTTCACGTGTTAAATGTGATTGAAATTTATCGTTTAAAATTTTTGTTGGACATACTTGTCATACACCTAGGAAAAGTTTAAAGGATTAGGGGCTTTACTTAAGTTAATGGGACAAAGTTTTTAAAGTAATTTTGATTAAAAATAAAAACATTAAACTGGGATAATAAAGATAAAGCTGCATGTTGCTATACATTTTTTTGTTTTTAACTAAAATTTTTTTTATTCAGATTAGAACATAAATGTTGTTTAAACACGTCAAAATCATTTAATAGTTGTTATTGCTTTAATTTCTCTTTGCGAACCATTGATGAAATGAAATTGAAATGAAATAAATCTTTGTTAGCAACATTAATCACTAATTAAATTGTTGAGAACTGCAATTTGCAATGATAAATATTTCACAAAAAAAAAAAAGGAAAAACTTTTCATCCTCTGTTTATTCTTTGTTAGTATTTTGTATTTTCACGTTTCTATATGCTTAAAAACTAAATACAAATCTTGCCAATAATTCTTTCAAAACATTAAAATTTCTAATGAAAACAAATATATTGCATCGACCATTTATATAATTTCCTTAAGCAGCATGTCGCAAATTAAAGCATAAATATTTGAAATAATGACCTAATGATTATTTATTACAACTTGAAGTTAGCTAAAGTTAAAATTAAATTGACAGATAGTAATGTGTTATCTGTCAAAAAGCACCAAGTTATAATAATGGCCCTAAAACTACAGATTAACTCTTAGCAACATGTTTGATGCCTTTTTCTTAAACATGCAATTTCGATAGTATTTTATATTTGATAGTGAACTTTTAAAGCCGTTTATCGTGTTAGCGATGTTGTAACAAAATTAATGATTAATTGTTTTTTGATTTGGAAGTTTAAAAATTGTTTTTACTTGACTGCTTTTGTGACTAGATATCAACTATTATAGAAATATAGTTATCAAATACAGACAAAACACAATAAAAGAAACAGGCGAACTTGAAAGCCAAATGAAAAAAAAATGGAATGTAAATAAAATATAATTACAGTTTTCTAATATTTTTTAGCACTTTGTTATTTTTTTTTATAAAACAATGAATTTAATTTTCACGAGTTAGAAAGAAAATTAACAAATGAAGTACCAAATATTCGTTCTATAACTGCGAGACTCACAACAGCGTATCATTTACACTGGGCTTGTGTCTTTAATAACTTGCATGATACAGTAATTTTGACTCAGATCCACAATCTCCTTTGCACGATTTTTTGTGCAGGTAAATCAAAAATGCAGCTATCTTAAATCTACTTAGCTGCCTGAATGTGCAGGTAAGCAATTGTGGTTACCTGCATAAAAGTGATGTTTTATATGAAAATATTTTAAAGCTGCCCAAAAAAAAAAAAATGATAAATATGCAGGTATACAAAATGTACGTAAGCAAGGATTTTTAAGAATAATTACAGAAAATATGTATTTTGGGCCGTTAAGTCAAAGTGCAGCTAACTTGAATTTTTTGTATGACAATAATTTTAAAATGCCAAAAATTTTGGGCACTTATCTTAAATGTGAAGGTAAAGACTTAAAAAAGGAATTTGTATGGGATTATAAAGAATAATGCCAAAAATTATTAATTTTGTGCAGTTAAGTCAAAAGTGCACGTAAATAAAAGACAGTTTAGTCAAAACTACTGTATTCTTGAGGGTGAGCATCTGTCATTTATTATTTTCACCTAAGAACCAAATAAACCACACAAGCGATTAAACGAACATATAAAAAAGTATGCAGCATTTTTTTTTTGGAAATTTAAACAATTTTTATTATTCACATAAATATCTTGTTGTTCTTGTCAAACTGTTTGTGTCGTTTATTTGGCCTTTTAGCCATTGAATAAGCAAACAAAGTTTTTTTTTTTGTTTCAATAATGTCGAATTTTCAGGATTTCTTCAATTAAAAAAAAAAAAAACTGAAGCTACTCGATTGTTCAATAAAAGATACACCCATGTTGTTTATGGCATAAACACAATTGGGCCGATCGGCAAACTTCGCGCACCACAACGAAATTTTCGGCAAGAATTCGCTCCGTAATTCATCGAATTAGAAACAACTAGTGCGTTAAGAACAGTTTTGAAAACAGTAATTTTGACTTAGCTGCACAATCTCCTTTGCACGATTGTTTTGTGCAGATAAATCAAAGTGCTCTTATCTTAAATCCATTTAGCTTTATAGGTATACCTTAATGTGCAGGTCCACAATTGTGGTGCATAAAAGTGCAGCTCAAGTAAAGTGTTTAAAAGAAGAATAAAAAACGCTTTTATTAATTAATTGATATTTTATTAAAATTGGATATTTATATTAAAAAGTGGCCACCATATTTTGATATGTGTGCAGCTAACTTTAATGTTTCACACGAAAATATTTTAAAGCTGCCCAAAAATATGGTATAAAAAATGCACGTAAGCATGGATTTCCAAGAAGAATTACAGAAAATATGTATTTTGGGCAGTTAAGTCAAAGTGCAGCTAACTTAAATTTTTTTTATGAAAATTATTTTAAAATCTCAAACATTTTGTGCACTTAAAAAAGGAATTTGTATGGGACTTAAGACAATAATGACAACAATTTTTAATTTTGTGCAGTTAAGTCAAAAGTGCACTTAAACAAAAGGCAGTTAACTCAAAACTACTGTATAACTTGAAATTATTAAATTTTAAACAACACATTCGTATTTTTTTTTTTTTTTGGCAGCGCTTGAAAAGGTGATAATGGGTAAAATCTGTAAACATTTCTAGAAAGGCATAAGCATTAAGTTTTTTGCAATTTCTCGATTATAAGACAAACCTCCCCTCTCTCCCATTTTATATTTTTTTATCCGCTTTAGTCACCTAACGTCAAAACTCATCACTATTTCAAATTCTATGGTATGAGATTTTTGAAGTGGCTGCTCCATACATCTTGTCGTAACTTTGGAACGACGTACTCGATTTTGTTATACAGTCCGTCAAAAAAATTTAAATTACGCCAGATTTAAGTCTCTCAAACATCATTTTTTGATTTAGCCATTAGTTTTGGAGCTATTAAGGCACAAATGGAAAAAAATTTAATTTTTTTTTTGTTTAATTATAAAGTTTTTCAAGTCGAAAAATTTATAAAAAATTTAAATCAACATATACTTCCCAGTTTAAGTACTTAATCTTAAAGCTGCGTCTTTTAGAAATAAAAAAATTTTATTTCATGAAAATCCATGGACAAATTCTAGTTTTATTCCCGATAAACGGAAAGAATCTAGTTTTGACCTTTTTTTATCGCAAATTTGTATAGAGCTAAAAATCACGAAGTTTTACCTTTTAATTACACAATATTTTTTCAAACCTTTACTATAGAAACAAAATAAATTTTCAAAGTTATTTTTTGGGAATACAAATTTTACTATTAATAAGATTTCTGTATGACGCGTCTATGCGCATTTCACTGGTTGCTTAGGCCAGCTCATCAGGAAACCTTTTCCTAAGATTTTAGAAATTTCAGTGTATTTATCAAATATTAAAAATTGGGAATTTAGAACGTCATACAGAAATAAATTTTGTTTCATGAAAATCCATGGATAAATTCGTTTTTTATTCCCGATTAAGTAAAAGTACCTAGCTTTGATATTTTTTAATCGCAAAATTGTGTCGAACAACATGTTACAAGCATTAAAAAAACATGTTGCTTTACACAAATTTGCGATAAAAAAAAACGTTAAAACAAGTACTTTCATATTATCGGGAATAAAAAACGAATTTATCCATGGATTTTAATGAAACAAAATTTTTTTTATTTCTATTAAATCATTAAGAGCCATTCAAGCAGCAATTTTTTAACGTTTTCAAATCTAAATATGCCCAAGTAATAACTGTATTTAGTATGACTATAAGAGTTATATCAATTATAATCCTGTACCAAACAGAACGAATACGTTTAAAACGGGCATTGCCCGAAAACTTGCCTGTATATGCCACCGGATGAAGCCATCATGAAAACGTTCGACCACATATAGCAGGACCATTTATAAAGTTTTCCCTCATCCGCCCTAAGTTTTAACCGATACAGAACACTCGTTTTCATTGAATTCGCTTTATTTCAAAGCATGGTATTTAAAATTGCCTTGATTTGTTTTTGACTTAAAAGAAAGAAGTCAGTTTTTTGGTGCGGAATCTATATAATGCCAGATGGGGCGAATTCAAAGCTTATGAATTCAGGCGTTTAACGATAAGGTTTAATTATGTGAAAGAAATTAATACAAAAAATATTGTTAATATCGAAAAATGTAAAAAACTGCAGGTTTTTTTTATATAAAACAAACAAAAAAAAAAATATTTTAAGCTGTGTATTTTTTAAACTACAAAACAAAAAAAGAAAAATAAATAAACTTGTTTTAACATAAGTAAGAATGCAAAATTATAATAACACATTAAGGGCCATTATTACAACCTAATGATAAAGTTGCTGATAGTTAACGTGAACAATAGCTATCTTGAACGATAAAGTGACCAATAAGCTTTTTCCATTATTACAACTGTCCGATAAAATAAAAAATGTAATTTATATACTGTGGCAACATTGCAGTATATACCGACTACTTTTGGTTGTTTAAAATACGTAGTGGCAACGACTACGACTACATAAAACTGTCATTGAAGTTACCATATCTTCAGCAGAAAATATGGCATCTTCTAGTTCTTAAGGTTAATGTTAACTTGTAATAACCAAAAACTATTTATCTGTCAGATAGCATCCTAAAAATAACTATTTGTAAGTTGTAATAATGGCCCTAAGTATATCTTTAAATGTGTTTTATTATTATTAATAATGTGTTTTTAATTTTAATTAATAAAAGAATAAATATTAAATTAATACTATTAATTTGTTTACTGGTGCAAACTTAAATAATTTTTTTAATTGATATCACAATTTTTCAATTGAAATTAATTTTTTTTCTTTCTGTGTATAAGAATCACTAAAAAAAACTCAATTTCAAAAAAAAAGCCTTTCTACATGAGACCAACGATATGATTTATCTTAAGGCCCCGGAGCTGGAGGAATTGATCATAACTCTAAGAAAAACACTAATAGAATAGAAAAATATTTTAATAATCAAGTTATTGATCCTGAAATTCCATTGACAATTTGTGTTAGAGAGACTGAAAAAGACAAACGACAACTGAATAACTTTAAAATGGTAATTGATTTAATTGACTGATAGTGTATAACTTTTGCAAACATATACATTTTCTTTATTATTTTTTTACACTTTATTGTGCTAAAGATTTATGAGGAATTTCCTAACAAATTTTATAATAATGAATTAAACAAAACAAAAAAATAAATAAAAAGATAAGCCAACAAAATAAATAACAATGACAATAATTAAGCAGTTAAACATGTTGAAATGACAACAAAACATTGATGATGTTAGCGATTTTTGTTTTTCTACAACCATTTAGATGTAAAAATAAATTAGACAGATTTTGTTGATAAAACTCTTTAATTTAATTTGATTAGATACTATATTGAAAAAATATTTAACAAATTTTAGCTAAAGCGTTAAAGCTTTCAATTAAAAACCAGTTCAAACACAATAATGTGACCAAAATATCAAAACGTCTGCTGTCAAAAATCATACAACTTACTATTGTCTCTTGATTAAGAAATATTTTCTTTCTTTAAATTGTACATGTTACACACCCTTAAAGTTTTCAAAAATGTTTTGGGACCTTATGTCGTACAAAAGATTGTATGTTGCCAAAACAATCTACAAAAAGCTTCATTAAATGTCACCTTTAATAGATTCTAGAGCAAAGTTCTATAAGTTTTGTCAGCTTTCAGGCGTGTCGGCAAGAATGAAGGCTTTTTTCTTTTCGTTGCAAAACTAATGACAGTTTGTAAGAACTCAGAACAAAAAGAAGAACGAAACTATAATAAGAAAATGTATAGACGTTATCGCAAATGAAGGTAACAACAAAAATAACAAGATATCGGGCATATGTAACACTTTGTTCTTATTCAACGTAGTATTTCCTACGCGTTATTGGCTGATGTTGTCCGCTTTTCAATCTGGAGGGCATCATTAAAAGGCATCAATGTTAATGATGATGGTGATGAGAATGATGTGTGTTCATAAAATAAAAAAAGCGCTATAATTGAATAAAAGAGATCAAAGCACTATGGGTAGAAATAGGATAAATTTAAGTTTAAGTTTAAAAATGTGTGCTAAACAATTGTGTTGTTGAATGTGACCATATCGAAAAATACGTTTATATAATAGTTTAGATAATCGTATTTAGTCTGCCGGCTCTAAAAATTATTTCAAAAAAGTTGAATCTTAGTAAAACAACCTAGCAGCTAAAGACAACAAATTAAGACCCTCATTGTCGAGAACTCCTGCCAGATGGCAAGTACTGGTGGAAGAAGATGGGAAAATCAATGGTGTTTCAAACTGGAGGCAGAACGTACAAGACATTTATTAAGTAGGCCAGGACCAGCAGTAGACTGTAGAGTCAAATAAAGTAAGAAATGGCCTTGGTACCTTAAGTGATTGTTAAATTACAGACATATAAACCTCTTTGTGCCTGTACCAAAATTTTAATTTGAAATCATGCTGCCCATTTCCCGATTTTAATTGCAATACATTTTTTGAAAGTAATTGTTATATTGTTTGATTGCAGTCGATTTGATTAATATTAATATTATTTAATTCCCGTAGTTCCTGGGTTGATTGAACATAGTGCCTCGATTTGTTTGCAATAATTAAATTGGACTTTTACTATAGTTGTGATTTCAGAGGAATTGATTGAAATCCCATGATTTCAATAAAAATTTGATTGAAATTAAATTAATAACATTCAAATCAAATCACAAAATATTTTTAAATAATTTTGACAAGATTTCATTTTCAGTTTGGTTGAAATCATTTCGTTTTCAATGCCAATTGATTGCACATACGAAATTCGGGAGAATCAAAATTGGCAGATCGCAGTCGTTTAAAGCCTAATCTGTTATCACGGAATCCAGCACACCAGTCACCTCAGTTAAGTAATTATTTACCACAAGTCAAAATTAATTCGTGGGATTCTTCTAGTTAGAGGCTGATTTTTCCAAAGTTTAACAGGTTAAAGGTTTCCTTTGTTTCCTGCTGGTATCCAGAATATATTAATTCAAGTGTATTGGCAATCACCCAGTTTTAAGATAACCATGGGGCTAGATCTAAACGCCAGCTAATACAATTTGTCTACAATTTTCTACCTCTCCACCCCATAGTGCCCAGCCAGTCTTTGTATGAGTTTTATGTAAATTTTTTATAAGTACTCTTTATAATGATCATTAATGCTATTATTATTGCCATGATAGAGATGCTGTTCTATTAAAGATGATTTACATCACATGCTGATTACAATAAAGAATTGTTGGTTGACCAGGGGATTTGTGGCACATTTGCTCCCTCTGGCTATTACTTAAAGATAAGTATTTTTAGTCATACTTATTGTAGTTGGAGTTTTTTTTTTCTTCACTCGTATTAATCGTTAAATAATGAGATTTTTTTCCCAAAACCATCATGTTCTATTCTACTGTTTGGTATGTTGGTTTGTTGTTCGGTGTTCTTGTTGTATGCGTGGCGTGTTAAGTCTATTTTTGTGTAACTTTAAGTCAGGATTCTGTTTTTATAAGTTGTTTCTTGCCAGAAATAATCTGGTAAGAGGTGCGTTTCATGTTGGGCTTGTTGGGCAGTGTAGTTGTTAAAATGTTTGTCTCAGACATTACGTCGCGTCATGATCATTATGTTAAGTTGTTAAATGGTCTGTTTTTGCTGTTGTTTGTTTTGCTGCAGCAGTGACTGTTGTTGTTCATCAAATTGTTGTTGTCTATGGAAAATGTTTTGTTTTCTGAAATGAATTTTTCTGATGTTTTTGCGTTAAAATCTGTGGTAAGATGTTTCTGTTTTTTTTTTTTAACTCATTAGTAACGAGAGTAGTTTGGAGTAAAAAAAAAAAATTAGTTAAAATTTGCTTAAGGTGAAAAAATTTTGTCGTCAAATTATTTTTGTGTGTAACGGTTGGAAAAACTACTGTGGAAAAAGTGTTTGCCTTTTGAATGTATTTTATAGACACGTGGCAGCTCTTGCACTTAAACGTATGTATCATGTCCTACACCTAGAGATGCCAGATTCAGATTCGCAAAATACTGGAATTCGGGGTTAAAAAAGATGGACCAATAAAAAAAAACTGGATATTAAAAAAATTACTCAGAAGTTCTGAATTATATAATTCTACTCTACTTATATTTTTTGTTTACACCGGGTTCACACTAAGAAAGTTTTCTTTCAAAAAGTCTGAGTTTGTTGAAGAGAGGGGAGAGAAAAGTGGCATATTCTCTTCCCCTCTCACCCATAAACTCAGACTTTCTAAAAGAAAACTTTCATAGTGGAGACCCAGACTTACTGCTTTTTTGTTTTTTATTCTGCTTTGCTTGTAGCACAGAGTTGTATTTTTATGGCTTAATTTTTATGTTTTGCCGTTTTTTATTTTCAAACTAGCATTTTATTTGTGGAATTCTCTGATGTAGCAATACAGTCATTTGATAAAAGACAAATAGCTTTTCGTTAGTACGTAAAACCTGTCGTCCGAGAAGTCGATACTTAGTGGCCGGTTAAGAGAACAATAATGAATGACTTGTTTTAGCTCGCTTAAGTTGTCGATCGTCATCCAGGGTAAGGCTATAATTTTCCAGTAAAACTATAGGTAGGCTATTTGAAAAATATAGCCTTTTTAGTTACTTTGCCCATTTTTCTTGCAGGTTCCAACTTAAATAGTACCATTTTAGTCCTATCCACCCAAGGGTTAATTTAACATATGCGTGTTGGCTTAAAGTGTTTGAGAGTGTGTAAGTTGTTATTGTTTATCCTCATGTGAGTAGATTTTTGGTATACACCTATTTTAACCTTTAGAGGCGTTTGAAAATTAGGCTGACTTCCTAAACGCATGTTGCTTTGTAGTAATACATTGCAGCGTGTTCGTAAATGCAACCCTGAAAATTTTTACAATGTATTTTGTTCCCTTTTGCAACACTGTTGTAGTTAATACGCAAGGAAAAGCAACAAAGGCATCCAAATAAAAGTAGATGCAAAGCGAATGCAAGACAAAATACGATGGCGACGCAGGAAGATAAGTAAGCATTTTTTTGTTATAATTTATTATATTTCTCTATTCAGTTTTATTTTTTCTTTTTACTACAGGAAAAAATGGACGCATAATTTTAAAAATGTAAAAAACATCGTCTGGCATTTCAACAATGGTTTCCACAAAGCCTTTTGTTTTTGGTATTCTTTTTGATACCCGTGACTCTTTCAGCAAAACAGCAAATCGTTTATGTTTTCTTTTTATAATGTTTACAGCAATTTTGAGGCTGGAGTTTCCCTGTTCGCACAAATCTAAGACATTTTCCAATAAAATATGTTCTTCCCCCATTGTTCGCTTTATTATGAATGATACAATGCATATAAATGTTCCTAAACGATTTCAGTGTTGCAAAGTATTAATATGCAACGTATTAAAAAAGTTACTACACAATGTATCAACTCGGTTTAAATACTGTATTGATACATTGTTAATATACGTTTAGGAAGTCAGCCTTAATCTTAATCTTTTCTAAATTACATTACAATGTTGTTGTAAAGTTTTGTATTTTTTAAATTTATTTTGCTCTTTGTTCAGAGGGGCCTTCAGGAAAGTATAAGCCTTTGTTGTTGCTATTGTTAAATGTTGTTGTATTCTCTATGGTTGCATTGTTTCTTTTTTTTAACTCTTAGCCATGTTTTAGTTTTTGTGGTTGCTCTTGGGTGTTTTTTTTAAAGTCACTGAAAACCATGTTGTGGTAGTCCTCAATTAGTAATGTTTCTTTTAAATTTTTTGGTTTTTTTTTGGTGATGAATCGTTTTGTTTGGTTGATATGATGTTGAAGATAGTGCCAAAGATTTTGTTTTGCTAACAAACACAAATTTTGTTAGCTTACGATAACTACCATTCTGTTTTTTTTTTTGGCTTAAATTTTTCTTTCCTGTTGGCAATTATCGGTGGGAAATTATGTATTTGCAATAGAAAAAAGTTTGAGAGAAAAAACAAAGTGTAGAAAAGTTTGTTTAACCGCATGTTTGATTTAATTTAATCTCAGATCAATTATCATTAAAAAATTTTCTAATGAGAACCTCTTTGGGGGTAAACAATCAAAAAGGTGATATGTTTAATTGCACAGGACGGCGAAATGATTTTTTTGCCAGCTTTTCTCAGACCACCATTATTTGTATATATATTGTCGTAAAAGAAACGTGAGACGATTACGTTATCTAATAAATGCGACGTGGTACTTTTAAACGAAGTTTATGATTGCAACATATAGACCAAAATCTACATAAGGTTGGAGTGTTGAAATTATCTTTGCGAATTTCAATTTCGAATAGCACTAAAATGTTGCATTTTATTCTCAATAACATGGGAAAAATAATGAAAAAATATTAGGACCTACTTTAAGCGCTCTACCACAGCATCAATATTTTGAGATTCAATAAGCAAATAAATTTTTCATCGCAAACCTGTGTTATTTGTAATTAGTGATCTAGTCCAAAGTAATATATAAAAAATTTTTTTTACTTAATATCATAAATTTTAAGATCGTGTTTAATTGATGAATTTTTTCAGCTACATGACTTGCAACACATTCAATTTGCGTAAAAAATTCTCTACAATAGCCCAATCAACTTTTAATATTTTTTTTATAAATTCTAGATATTTTAAATTCCTAGAGTCTATGAAAGAAAACTCGCATTTTAAATAAAAAAAGTCTTATGCATTTCTGCAACCATTATCAGATCTCATTTAAAACCAATTGTCCACATCCCATAAATTCTAATCAGTTTTAATGACATGTAATTTGTTCATGTGTTGTGATTAAAGAAAAATACACACATCTACAAATAGTTTTTCAGCTTTCGCGCAGACAGAAATTTAAATAAAATAAGAAATCCCTTTTTTTTCTCTGAAATCCTCACTACAAAAAAGCAGTTAGTACCAACAATATTATTACTATAAAAAAAAGAGAGGAATAAAAGTTCCATCGTTCAACACAATTTACACAAAGAAAGCAACAGTCATCTTCGCTTGAAAAAAATTATAATCAAAAAGGCTTGCAAAGCGATTTACCAATGTTGCAGAGTTAAGCCAGCCGACCGACTCACTTGCACTTCTTTTCAATTATTTTCAAGTGGTAGATAAAGCCAGCAAATACAAAAGAAGGACCGACCGACGATTTGTTGAAGTCATCTTAGTTTTTTCCTTTAAAGTTGCTTATGTATTGAGTATGTAAATGATGAGAGGAGATCAAAATAGATCTACAAAATTAAAAATAGTGTAGACTTAAATATATAAAGACACATGTACTATAAACACATCAATTCAATGGTTGTATCATTTAAATATCCAAGATACTCATTTGCATATTGAATAGATAAATGCGGGTCTCAAAGAGTTTTAATAAATTTACAATAAAAATATCTAAGAATTCCAGAAAATTTCTGAAGTTAGCTATTTCTGAAGTACGCTTAGAATCGCTGTCCTGCATAATGGTCATTAAGTATGGTTATGGAGTACTTAGCACACAGTTTTCTTCTGAATTAGCTGAGTGCTCGAAGCTGGTTCCCGCGAAAACAATCTCAAGTCATTTATGAAACCATCAAAATTTAAATATTCTGAATTATTCCGCTCTTTTACACTAACACTTTTATCCAGCAATGTCTGGCTCTAATCTCAAATTTTTGGCCGATCTAAGCATGTTAAACGCATTGAATCTTTAAAACTGAATTTTTCTTGTTTTTTTTTTTTGCTAACTTCAGCCCTTTTCAGCCTTTATTTTTGCTTAAAGTTGGGTTGTCGCTCTTTATTCTAGCTACTAATCTACTAGAACAAAGGCAACTTCGTACGATGTTAGTGCTAACATCTAAATTGTACTCTATGCTCGGTATTTGCCGGACCTTTATAGCTATATTGACTACACCAGTAACAATAAGTCGCTTTGATTCGCGACAATCTTTTGACGAAAGTTTTTTTTGGTCTACCAGCTTTGTTGGTTTTGATATCCAAGCTACACTCTTTTTTATTTTACAAACAAATCTCACTGAAATGTTGTATTTTTTGTGATCTTGCGATGTGAGACTCCTTTTTGTAAATTTTTCACAATGCTTTGTTTAAAAAGTGCCGTTTTTGACTTGGCGTTCTTGAAGAAACTAGGCAAAAATTAATTGCTCATATTCAAATTCAAATTATTTAAAAAAATTTAATTTTAATGAACTAAATCCCACAGATAAGACTTGAAATTTTTTTGGAATTTTTATGAAAGATTCACACTGGGTCAATATTGTTCGCACAGATTTGGATGTTTACTTATTATAAATAAAAAAACTAACCCAACTTTTGAAAATAAGCTTACATAGTATTTTACTATAAAATGAACACAGAAAGAAAAACACTCGGCATAAATTAAGTTTTTTTTTTTACTTACTTTAAGTACGAGTCGTACTTAAAAATTCAAGTACGAATAACACTAAAACGTACTTAAAACAATCCTAAATGCGATTACTTTCGAAAATCAATTCCGGAATTTCTTAAAATAAATACAAAATTTTTAAAATTAGTAAAAAAAAGGATTACAAAGTGAGTGTTTTAATCTCATCTAACTTATCAAAGTTTGTTGCAGACACTACAACAACACCACACAAGTAGTTAAAAAACGACTTGCTTATTGTATGTAGAAACAGCAGAACAAAACGAAAACACATTACTTACATTTTTAAAAAGTAAAATTGAGAACTCTTGCTTCTCATTTAGTTTACATTTTCGGTTATATATATACAAAACGTTTTTAAAGTAAAAACCATATCGGGAGTGATGCTGGTGTTTTATAGTTAAAATTCGGTAAGGCGTTAAACGGGTAAGTAAATCAATTATGATTAAATTTTCCTTCTAATTTCACTTTTGGTTTATTTTAAGTTCGGGATTACATCAACTTTATAGTTCTTAAATCAAGCGCATATTGAGATTGATTCAATCTTAGTTTTACTTAAATTAATCTCATTTTCGGATTATTAAAATTTGATTGCAAATCCGTACTTCAATCAATCTTTCTGTACTTGATTCAAGAAAATTCGTACTCACCGTTCTATTAATACCGCTTTGGATTGATTTTAGTACGGATGAATTGATTTTTCTTTTGCGTGTAGGAAGCCATACAATAGTTTTAGAGAGTTTTCAAATTGAAACTTTAATAGTCTAAATGATATACATATATTTTTTATAATTTCGTGAACAATTTTGTCCCTAACTGTATGTAAAAAACAAAAAGCGCGGTATTTTGAGGCGTGAAAAAAAATTCCTGTTTTGAAAACTTTATTGACATATCGTCGGCTTATGGCTTAAAAATTATTGAATTTTTAAACGCTGGTTTAGTTGAACTAAACTTAAATTTATATGAAGTTTAAGCTCAACAACTATAAATAAGTGTCCCATGTTATGTATGTAGCTAAAAAATAAAATGTGGCACCAATACAAAAAATCTTGTCAAATTCATATGGTCTGTGTTGTTTATAGATTTGTTGTCTTAAAAACATTTTAAGCCAAAAAGAGAGTTTAACTTGCTCTGATATTTTAGCCCTTAAAGTATAAACTTCTAAATCCACTTATAACAGTATATGACAGTTTAATACCGTTTGAAAAATTAAGAGTCGCCGCATCAAGTAAGAAAAACATTTACTTTAAACCAAACATATTGGTTTGCTTCTTACGGTAGAAATAGAAAACACAAGCAGTTTTTTGTCTACCCTGTATAATTTTCTTAAAGTCAGTTAGCAGGATTACACCCTAAGGCGACGATATCTTTCATTCTAGGGGGTGATTGGCACAACCTTTTTTCGACCTAGCCAGTATATATAATAGGTTAGGTTAATGCTAATATAGCTGAAATTAAAAGATATTTTTTTAGAGGCAAAAACTTTTGCCAAATTTCACATTTTATGAAATTAACATTCTTTAATTTTTTAATCAAGATTTCAAAAAAATAATGATTATTTTTATCAACAAAAATATTAAAATATACCAATAATGTCTATCTATGTCCATATTTTATAATTTAATTTTTAAAATCATAAAAACTTAAATCAAATTAAGTGCACTTTGCAAGACTATGTCTGTCTGTCTGTCTTTACATGTACCATATGCATGTGAAAATATCCATCCGTCTGTCCCATTAGCTGGGCTTAAGCTTCAAAAACCAAAGTTTGTAACTCCTATAAAACTTGTACACAAATGTCTAAGCAAAAATGTATTCAATAGTTAAATGTAAGTACAAGCGAATGTTACATATGTGAAAGACGATTTTTGCGTCTGCGTGCAGTGGCTGCACCCAAAAACCAACACCTATATTGGTTGTAGGTATTTGTAGATAAAATTGTGTTTCTCCTTTTTTGTAAATTCTTAATACTGCATATGTAAACTAGGAATATCTGTGGAATAAAAAAAATGTCTTAAAAAGTTTTTATGTCTTTGTTTTCACATCAGGAGGTCTCTTTATCGCAATAGTTTTTCATTTTTAACACAATATATATTTTTTTTGTTTTATTTACAAAAACTAAATAAAATTATAAAGCAAAATAAAACAAAGTACAATTTATTAACCCTAGAAAGAGCAACTTTTTTTCATAGGTTAAAAGAGTCTAAATAAAATTCTAATATTTTAAGACATGTTTTTTTTTTTGGAATAATATACAAAATTTTATAGAAAAAATTACAGTTTATTTACTCTAGAATAACACATTAAGGTTCCAAGGATTTTTACTTATACAATTTATAAGTCGGTTAAAAAAAATCTTCTTTGAATGCTTTTAATTTTTTAGAATGTATTAGAAAAACAAAGTTAATTTTGAAAAAAAGTAATGGTAATGCATAAAGCATAAAGCATTAATTGAGGTTAAAATGTAATGCAAGAAAGAACTATAAAATAGGAAATTATAAAATTTATTGCGTGACCCAAGTCTTCATAAATTCAGGAAAGCCCTTCAGTCTGAAACTATTATTTTTTTTTTTTTATTAAATGACAGTTCTGTCGTTTTTTAGATATGAATGACACTGGCTAAAAATATTTTAACGTCGATTAAAAACAAATTCCTCTGGTTATTTTCTTTCCAACTGTTTGATTACCTGCTATCTGGTTTCTTGTGATTTTGTTCGACTGTCTGACTCTATAGCTGTCTAATAAATTTGTAACCATCTATATTTCTGTCAGATTTTAGATTGATGTAATTTTTTGATTTTCTTGATTTTCTTGCTTTTTTCTCTTTAAGAAATCCTCTCATCATTAGAGGGTTATATAGATTTTTGTTATTGTTTCTTCATTTCAGTTGTTTATTTTTTCTTTTTCTACAACAATTTGTTTTGACATTTAATTGATGTATGTATGCATGAACGCAACAATATGGTTGCATACATTACAGAAAAATTTATAAAATGAGGGTATTCCATATGTCAGTGTGCGTTTTAATGTATGTACATATGTAACGGAAATGATTGCTTTACATTAATTTAAAATGAATTATTTATAATATAAACAAATGAACACATTATACGTTTGAATGTAGTAAAAAATAAATATGAGGTTTTGATGTTTTGACTTTTTGGAAATGCGGAAGACTCTTTATTTTAAAACTTCAATAATAATAATATTTATATGTGCACTTAAAACATCAATATTTTTTATATTTATATGTACATACATATGTCTCAAATGAATTTACTATAAAAATAGAAATGATTTTTTTTAACACACCCAAAAAAGTGAAATAGTTACATAATAAATGTCTGACATTTATTGTTTTTTAATGAGAAAAAGTGGGTGGTACTTTAAGCAAATAAATTATGCAATTAATTGGTCTTGAGACAAGCGTATAGACATGTTGGTCTCAGAAAGAAACTGAAATTATTCGCTTACTATGTCTTCCATAATTTAATTCCAAATTAGATACGCCAATTGATTCAAGGTCTTTGCTATTTTCTTCAGCATCAGTATCAGCTTTTAATGATTCGGATGTTTCTTAAATACAGTGCATACACTGATAGAAAAATCCATCGTCATATTGTTAATGCCCAAAATCAGAACTGTGTTATTACAAATGATGCAAATAGTAACTTCAATCCAATGACGAACGTCATCATAAAATATTGCAATTTTTTACGCTTAATCTATGCTATGACTACAATGCCATCAATTTGATGACACATTTTGTGTACTATGTCATCGAAATGATGACATGTTCGTCATTTCTGTGATTTCTTTGAAAAATGTCAATTACCATTGAATTCGGCGTTCTGGAAAAAACTTTACCTGCCAGCTTGCTACAACGACTAGCACAGTGCAATTAGTGGTAAACAAAGTGTTATTATTAATCATAACAAGTTCGAAGACAACCATCATATGGCATACATATATACAGGACTAATTTACTAAGAAAATGTTTTCAAGTGAAACAATATAATAAATTTAACCATAATATGCTAAAACAAATTTTCAATAAAAATAATTTTGTAGAAGGTGATAATTTAGAAAAATGTGTTTTGTTTTGCGATTAAGTCAAGGATTCATTATTAAATAAATGTTGTAATACTAATCTAATTTGCAGCTTTTTAGATTTTTTTCAATAATTTTTAATTTATTTATTTATAAGTTAGCTGCAAAAAATTGTTTATTTTTAAGTAGTATTTAATAAATACAAGCAAAATATTTTATATACGCTTATGAAACTTATTGGAATATTTAGAGGGCGTTGTTTTGCATGCTTTATGAAATTTGTTTTTAATTTGTGTGTATGCAGCTATTCAAAATCGTGATTAAGTGTTTCAAGTTTCAAAATAATGAAATTTAAAATAATAATTTTTTATAGACGTACATTTTCCATTGGATTTTAATGCAAACATAACAAAGCTTGATAACTTTAAAAGACGCAATTGAAAAAGTGATTATCAGGGATAGGAATGAAATAAATTTATTAAAGGTTCAGAGCAAACTCTTTTAAAAGTACAAATAATAGCTTTGTAACAAATGTTCTATTATACCGTAAAAAGAAATTTTCGAAACTGGTTTTTTCATATATATTTAAATTTATTTATGTAAAACAAAATATGGCTCAGTTTTAAAAATTTTGGTACAATGATTTTTGTCGCCAAATTTTCCATAAACAATTTGAAATAAGTTCGCAGATATATAAATGTAGAGAAAGCAGCAACAACGTTTTTTTGGGACTTATTTCTTATGCAATAACTCCCCAAAATCTGTATAAAAATAAATCCAAGAAATAAATTTTTGGGACTTATTTGATCTTTCAATTTCTACAAAGATTGTTAGCAATACAAATTGTATCCTGTTATAATTACTGCATACGTTACCTTACATTCAAAAGGGAAAAATATTCAAATCTCTAATTTGAGAATACCGAAATGACAAAATCAGGATAATTCTTAAATTCCGAGTTTCAGAAATTTTAATCGCTAAAGGTCCAATTAGACGTGACATAACCATATTGTCACAGCCGTAACGCCGAATTTAGAAACAAAAATTGAATTGGTTTGTATGGTATGTTTATGTCATTTTGGTAATACAGTGGTAATGGTAATATAGTTTTGTTATGGTTATGTCGCGTCTAATTGGACCTTAAGTTTTTAATCCCTTATTTTAAGATCCATAGCCAGTGCATAGCCAGTCTTCCACCGGGCGCAAAGGTTTTCTCCTTTATTGTTTAACAAACATCGGCTTTGCTACTTTACTAAAAACAAATTTTCAGAAGTATACCCTTTTTGGAACCCATGGACAATCATGGACCCACCAGAACAAAATTATGTTATGTAGTTAAAATGCATGCAAAAGTTCTTTGTGTCAAAGATTATTTAGATATATCATCTATATGATGCCACACAGCTAGAGTTTTTTTTTCCCGGACTTTTTCGATTTGAAAAAATTTCCCGGGATCCCGGGATCCCGCTCCATATAAATAATACAAAGTAAATTTTGTTATTAATGAATGAAAAAAACTTTAATAAAAAAACGTAAGGGAACTCACGCCTTTATTCCCTATTATTATGCTTTTATTCAGTATTATTATGCTCTGGATAGAAGATAAAAAGATAACATAAACATAACAATTTAATTCATTAAACAATAATAAAAACAAAATAAAAATTGAGGTACTCAAGATATGAGATCAAAAAGTTAATTAATAAAATATATAAAATACTTTAAAGAAATATATAACATTTTTTATTGGCTTAGGAAATAACTTTCTGACACACTCAAAGCGCTTTGTAAGTCGTCAAAATGTATATTCTTGATTTTATTTACTAATACCATGTTTCCGAAAAATTTCGTTTATTTTTGACCAAGTTTGGACGAATAGTTAAAAGTGCACCGTTGTAGCATGCTTCGGATTCACAATCAGAAGCAATTTTTTCTTTTTTATAAACAACGTCTATATCAGTCAAATGAATGTCAAGGTTGATGTAAAAATAGCATCAACCGGACTGATTCTTACAAACCTTTTCATTTCAATAGGTCCATTTGTAATCTTTAGGACAATGTGTTTTTCAAGTTGTATGTTGTAGTATCTTACACGAGTTTCCAAAATGTTATTTTATTTCGGTTTCCCCGCATTTCACGGGTATAAAAACCAACACAAATTGAAATTGAAATTGGGAATTTGTGTTTATCACCTAATAAACATATTGCTCCTTCATTGCATCATGGTCATATCTCAAAATTTGAAGTAACTTTAGCAAAGTTTTCCTTCATACCTTCTCGTATTATATCTCAAACTGAACCGAATCTATAGCAAAATATATCTTTAAATCGGTACATTTTGAAAACTTTAATCGCATTTTGCCAAGATCGTTTATTTTTGTAGATATGACTTTGTTGCAATAAAGGAGCGATATGTTTAGGTATCTCCAGTTTTTAAGACTTGTTCATGGACAATGAAACTTTACTGCCTGCATCTTATTTTGAATTAATGTACTTTATTAATTCTTCACTTCACTAAATGTAATAATTATTAACTGTTGCACTGCCCATTCTGCTTTTAGTAGATTTATTGCATCAGGAGTCATTGATTTAAATACATGTACTCACTTCTTGTAATTGATCTAATTCACAACCCATCCACAGATGCTAATTTTTAGAGAATAGAAAACTAAATTTCAAAGTATAAATAGCTGTTTTTTGAAATTATGAGGCATTTTTTATTTCCCGGGAAAACGGGAAGTAAAATAATTGAAATTCCCGGGATTTCCCGTCCCATAAAAAACCATACACACAGCCAACGAAACAATGGCTCTTTTGTGTGAGAACTGCAATGGTCTAGTTATCTTTCGATTATGTGATTTGACACCGTTGGACATCTTTCTTTCGGCACATTAACGACATTGAACCTTAATTATGTCTCAGAGTCATAGGAAATATGGACCATCAGAAAGAGGTATGCCGCCGAAGCCGTGGCGAGCATTTTGCCGATATTTTGTTTCACACATATTTGTCATAGATCCCTCTATTATAATAAAATATATTAAGATAATTCTCTGAACACTTTTTGTTTTATTTAGATTTAACGTCGTTCGTTTTGGTTGAACCACCCTTTATCTATGGTTAATTTTGGATCAACTAGCACATGTCGTGTTGCAATAGTAAAAGTTATCGTGGTAGTTCTATGGAAACTATGGTCAAATATGCACCAATTTTAATAAAGTTTGGTATGATAATTCAGTTTCCAAGAAGATATTTCTAGACTAACTTTAATCTGTAAACACCAATATAATAAGATTAATATCTGACATAATAAGGTTGATGGGCACAAAGACTTTTTTGGAAGAGACATTTATATGGGGGCTATGTGAAAGTATAGACCGATTCTTATCACTTTGAATAGTTCTTATGACAATTAAAACTCGTGTATCTCATCAAATGATCTTCAAAATTACTACCTGTACTTGGCGCACAAGGTTTACATGCACACACAACCAGTCAGCCAAACTCCTGGACGGACATTATGACTCAAAAAGTGCTAGGGTAGATCGTCATACTTAAAGATGGGTCTAGGACCAATATTTTTATGTTTTACACACATCTGCACAAACGCATAATAACCTTACCACTGTTTTGTAAAATATTCAATTGGCATAAGGTGAAAAGATTTATAAAATAAACTCTTTAGACTTTTATGAATTTTATATTACAATTTTTATCAGAAATATTGCGGAAAATTAGTAAAAGAAACATTAAAATATCCAAATGGAACGTGATATGATCAAGACAGTTGCGCACAAAAGTAAAAAACCACTTTTGGATTTAAAACACATTAATTAGAATAGTTTGTTTGCTTGAACTTGCATGCATACATTTCTCACACAGTGTAGATATTTTTTTATTGCTCATTTATTGATTTGTTTACATTTTTTATCACTAACATAATTTGCCACTCTCACCAAATTGACTCTCTGTCTCACACACATTTATTTACGCACTAATTACAAAAACAAAACAAATGATAAAGCAGATAATCTTTTTTTTTCTTATTTATTTTTTTTTTTATTTCTTATTTTTTTACTTGCGTACCTACATACATACCTATGTAAGTATATTCAAATAATGTAATATTCATATTAAAAGTTAAATTAATATTTTAAGCACCGATTTTTTCATTATTCATTATAATAATTATATAATTTATTAACATCATATTGAGTACAACACTTAGTTTTAAATAGAGTACGCACTATTTAAATTTTAAATGTTTTAAGAATAATTGGGTTTCGTAATTTTCGACACTTGTTTCGCGTGACTAGTTAAACGAGCAACTAAAGAACAAGGAGAAAGATGAGTTAGTTTGACAGAGTTGCATATTTATGGGAACAAAAGGGAAAAATGCAGCCAGTTAATAATAATGATTTGTTAGAGTACTATATTCGGCTGTGCCGAATCTTTGATACCCTCCAGCTATAGTTCAATTATTTTAGGAGTGATATCTACATGACATCTATTTATTCTGATACCATTATAAATTACTGTTTTAGGCGTACTAAACTGTTTTCCGAGAGTAGGGTTTATATGGGGCCTAGGGTAAATTATGGACTGATCTTCACGAAAATTCACAGTCTAGTCCTATGAAACTGTGACGTGCCAAATTTTGTTATGGTAGCATTATTAATGGAACAAATCTAGTTTAGGCACGCACACCCAAATAAAAAAAAAGTACATAGGGTGATAGAAAATTGAAAAATAAGAAGAAAAAATAAAATAAAAATATTGGCGCAAACGCTTAGTTTTCGAGTTATGAACGTTTTAAGTTTTCATATATATGTGCGATTTTCCATTACATTTCTAAAGCTGTATGGGTAATATTGGTCTCATTTTTAAGGTTTTGACTAGATCTTTCTGGATATATAGAATTTATTAAAAAAAAATTACTCTTAAGCTCACATTACAGTTTTTGTGTACTAAGTGTATAATTTATTTAAAAAAAAGTGTAATACAAAATTTATAAAATAACAAACACCAATGTCGCAAACAAGAACTTCATGCTAACTAAAGCTTCTATGCATAGCCGGCCTTCGGCCGGGCGCAAGGATTTTCTCTTCTATGGTATAACAAACACCGGCTTCGCTAACTAAAGCTTCTCTGCATAGCCGGCCTTCGGCCGGCCGCAAGGATTTTCTCCTCTTTGGTATAACAAACACCGGCTTCGCTAACTAAAGCTTCTCTGCATTGCCGGCCTTCGGCCGGTCGCAAGGATTTTCTCCTCTTTGGTATAACAAACACCGGCTTCGCTAACTAAAACTTTTCTGAATAGCAAGAAATACGGTAATAAACCAACAAATATTTAAATAAAATAAAAAACATACAGTCAAAAACAACAATGAATAAAAAATTACCGTCATAAATGTAAGTATATGAGTAATTTCTGTATATCCAAAAAAATCTAGTCAAAACTTTTAAAATTACACCACTATTGGCCATATAACTTAAGATCTAGTCAAAACCTTTAAAATTACACCACTATTGGCCATATAACTTTAGAAATATAGTGTAAAATCGAACATATATTTGAAAATTTAAAACGGCCATAACTCGAAAACTAAGCGTTTGCGCCAATATTTTTATTTAATTTTTTCTTCTTATTTTTCAATTTTCTATCAGCCTAGGTACTTTTTTTTTTATTTGGGTGTGCGTGCCTAAACTAGATTTAAGCCTTATTAATTATAGTTTTAGGTGTACTAAACTGTTTTCCGAAAGAAGGGTTTATATGGGGCCAAGGGTAAATTATGGACCGGTCTTCACGATTTTCATAGTGTAGTTTCTAGTCGAATTAAACGAACTCTTGCAAAATCTTATATCATTCCTTGCACTGTTCCACCATTTATGTTAGTTTTTGCAACAATTTTATCAATTTTTTAAGGTGGTGTTTTCACATTTTGATTCATAGCTCTGATCCTACTGAACCGATTTTGATGGGTTTCAATCCCAAGCTGCCAAGGATAACTACAAGCAATTTGATACCAAGTTTGTTAATTTCTTTTAAGTTTTTCGAAAGTGAGCGTGTTTTCAACAGACGGACAGGTGGACATACAGACGGACATGGCTAAATCGACCTAGAATTACTTCAGGAGCCAGATGAATAATAAAAAAGTTTCACACGGAATGACAAACTTAGTATACCCTCTTCACAACTAATTGTGGTGGAGGGTATAATAAAGGCTTTTCAATTAGGTTTTAAGGGTAAAACTAGTTAAGCCTACAGTACACGGAATGTACAAATCCACATGCGCATGTGGTTCTGACGTAATTTTGACATCACTACAAAGCCACAATAGCAAGTTCGTGATGTGTGATGATGACAAAATTACGTCAGAACCACATACGAATGTGGCTTTTTACATTCCGTGTACTATAGGCTTTAAAATAAAGTTTTAGTTCGGTTAAATTGCCATTTCCTGAAAAATATTTCAAATGAGTTTTTATCCATTTTATCCTTTGGCGTTATATTCTTTAGCAATGCAAATAATTATATAAAATTTTGATCTCGCAAATAATCTGTTTTTATTTATCAAATAGACAAAAGAGCGGATGTTGTCATTAAAGCAAGGCGAATTCATGTAAACGGCGGTGGCAATAGATACTACAAAAATAAAACTTAGATTTTGAAACATAAAAATTTCTTCTTTAATGATTTTTACAACAGTTTTAAGGACAGTGGGACTATAGTTTATAATTCCAAATGCTAATTCCCTAAAGAAGTTGCTACACACTACACCCAAATAGCATTCCATATAACCTGCTAAAGCCAACATTTATCATTTTTGTTAATGACAACAAAAATTAAAAAAAAATCTTAACTTACCATTGCCAGCTACTAAAGCAGCAATACGTTCCTTAACACTTAAAGAAGCGAATGTAGTATTTGCCGTATCAGTTGTTGGAGCAGTTACAGCATTTGTTGTCGCTTTTGGAACTGCCAAACACTTGTTATTCGCAGGTTTATTCTCCTTAGCGATATCTTGGACATTATTTAAGAATGCTAAAGATTTTTCTATCGTTAATGAGGCGGATGTTGGTGTCGTTGCTGGAGATGTTGGTGGTGGTGGTGATGTTGTCGTCATTGCTGTCGACTCATTAGCAGGACTACGTTTCACCATTGTAGTTTTAATCACAGTTGTTGTTAGAGGTGATAAGGGAGTGTTGTTCGTAGCATTAGAACGTGGTATGGGAGATGTTGGTGTTGTTGCTGGCATTTTTGTTGAATGTGTTATTAAACTAGGCAATGTTGTTGTTGTTGTTGTTGTTGTATTATTAGATGCTACTGCTGCTTTTTGCTCTTGTGGCAATGTTAATGTATCACATTCACTAGCAATATTATTGCTATTGTTGAGAATACTAAGCTTACGTTGCTGATTATTTGCCACATTCGTTTGTGTAGTAATTGTCATTTTATTGTTGCTATTGTTCTTGTTCTTTATACAAGAGGTACTGTTGTTAAGGCAACTTTCGTTGTGTTGTTGTAAACTTTGTTGTAGTTGTGAAAAGTTACGACAATTTTGATTGAAACAAAACTGACAATTGTTACAATGTTGCTGTTTATCCGACTTCTGCTGCTGCTGTTGTTGTGTTTTATTGTTAAAAGTTGTTTTACTTAAACTAGATTTTAGTTCACTTATTTCACTAAGTCTTTGGATTAATGGTGATGTGGTTTTTGTTGTTGTGTTTGTTAAGATTTGTTCATTAGTTGCTTCTAAGTTCGTATTTGTCTTCTCAAAATTCTCACACTCTTTGTTAACTTCAATGTCTGTAGTCGTCGTTTGTAGTCTGTTGTGTTGAGTTGTATTACTGCCGTCTTCATTGCCACTTTGTTTTAAAGGCTTCCTGACATTTGATTTTCTAAAAACTTCCTCTATTTGTTCTTTTTTTTGCTGCTGCTCGTGTTGTTGCAGTTGCTGTTTGTGGGTGAATTCATTTGTTGAACATCTGCTGCTATTAGACTTTCGTTCGTGTTCATTCATTAAACAATTGCTTCGATTATTATGACAGCTTTTATTATGCCGCCATTTTGCTGCTTCCTCCTCAACTCCCCCGACGATTTTTGCGACCTCTGCCAGTTCGTTTTCTTTTTTCGTTTTTAATTCTTTCGTTATGACTTTGCTACTGTTATTATTTACAATTTCCTCAACATCAACATCATCATAGTCATTGTTCTCTCTTGCTGACGCCACATTGTACTGTAAGTTTTCCTTGTGAACTTCAGCTTCCAACAATTTCGTATTGCTCAAATTATTTTTGTGAGCTCGTTTAGCACTGGGCCAACTTTCAGCTCTTTTATAGTTTTTTGTGTCTTCTAAAGACAATTGCAATTCTTGACTATTGCCGTTGCCGTTGTCGTCTTCGTTAAGTGTTGGATCGTCGATAAAATTGAAATCGTTGTCGACGAAAATGTTGCGAACGTGTAGTGTGGTGGTTAATTTGGGTTGTTTGATGTTATAGCGACGTCTATTTGGACAACAGCAAAATTTCGTTGCTTTGGGAGAGGTGGGCGAAGAAAGGGGTGGTATAATTGTAGCACCATCAGACGACCATTTCTCTAACAATGCCAATTCACGAGCATTGGACATTGTCGTATAGCCATGGAGTGTGATTCTGGAAGAGAGAAAAAAAACAGGTCATGATAAATAGAAATTTATATTTTTACAAGGAGAAATCTTCTTTAAAAATAGTAACTAGGAGAACGAGAGAAAAATAGATGATTGACAATCAATATATACAAAATGTTAATCATAATCTTATACATATATATAATTATAAATTAATACATTTTTAGAAAACGCAAAAATATTGTTTAATTCTTTAGTTACAATGAATTTTTGTTCTACAGGCCTGTTCTGAAAATCACTTTTATTCAAATCACTCAAATTCAAAACGCATGTGCCTTTTTCAAATGACACGTGTGATATTTTGGTGTTCCGTTTTTGTGTTTTTCGGTTTGATTTTCAATAGACGAAAGCACAACGAACAACACAAAAACTGTGTGATCTTCAGAAAAGCACGTGATTTTCAGAACCGGCCTGATAGACTTTATTAAATATCTATTGTAAAATATTTCACAACAACTATACAATTTCAAACATTTAAGCGGAGATCTCTCGTTACTAACTGACACATGTTTTGTGCAATTTGTTAAATTACAATCATTAAAGAGAGAAAAAGAGAAAATTCCTCAACTTGATTTCCTATTATTTATGGTCTTTACTTACAACTTAATAATGTCTTCGGGAATTAAAATCGCAAACATTTAGTAGCCATGTCTCTGTGTCTTTAATACATTGTAATATTCAATGTAATCACAAAAATTTAAAATGATTGTAATTTTTAACCTTAACACATCTGGTCAACGATAAATTTGCTACAAAAAGCATTGAATGAAGTGGCAAGTTTTTAAAATGAAAATTAAATTGTATTTACATGCTTAATAAAATACAAAAAGAAAAAAAATTAAATATTTTTGTGCATGGAAAAATAGGAGAGGTTGATAAATTGGGTTTATATAAGGGGATTCAAAATGGGCAAAATCTATAAAAAAAATTTCAATAAGAATTTTTTTTTTTTCAATTAATAAACATTGGTTAAAAAGCAAGTTTTCTATAGAAGTCAGGGTAAATTATTTTCTGAAAATACCCAGCAAAAACTTTGCTTACAAAGTAAGCAGAAAAATAATGAGAATTTGACGAGCCGTCTACTTACTTTTCTACTAGAAAAAGTACTTATTTTTGTTCGCGATGTCCCAAAAGTAATCCTTTATAATTTAGCCTATTATAATCTAAAAAATAATATGTTTTTTTTATACTTAAAATTTTTATAAAAATATATAGTTACACAAAGTCAATAAAGTAAAATTTTTTTTTTTTTGTTTTTTTTAATTATTTTATTTTTATTTTTTCTTATTCTATTTTACTTTATTTTATTTTTTATTTTTTTTCTGTCTCTGGCGGGATTTGATCCCACAACCTCGGTGCTGATAGACTAGCTCTCTACCAGCTAGTCTACCGGGGCAGTGTAGTTTTTGCATTAAAAAACTATGTTTTATGACTATAATGACATTTTTATTGTCATAATGAAAATATAAATTTTTCTGTATATTTAAGATATAATAATAAAGTTATTATTTAATATATAACTAATAATCCAAAAAGTGGCGAATAAAGCTACAAAGTAATGAATTCTTGAAGTCATTAAAAGTAGGATTGTAAGTAAAGTTTTTGCTGGGTACTAAAACATGACTAATTGAAATTCTTTAGCAGAACGAATTCCGTCCCTAGGATTAGTTTTAAGATCAACTTTTTAAATGTTCCCACAAAGATATTTTTCAGCATGATTTAGAATTAAGCTACAGCCAGCGCTGAAACATGATCGCTGAAAAGCCATTAGTAAAAACTAATCCAGGAACCTTAAAGCACAATGATCTTAAATGGATCTCAAAAAATGAAGCCACCAGTCAAGCTTGAGGTATTGGTTGCAACTATTTCCTGTAGCTCACAATGCCAAAGGAAAGGTACTCCATGCAGAGGCTTGTGCGCCGATTTCAGGAAAGGAATAACGGTTAAACAGATCTGTTTAAAATTGCCATGTATTCCTGCCATGTATCTTCTAACGCCACCAAATGTATAATTTACTTAACCTTTTCGTAGGTGGCGGATCTATCTAACTTCCACTGCAAAACTGCTTTTGTTGGACAGCAACAGTACATAGAGAAACTTAGCAGCAGATGGAACTTCTGCCTCTTAAATGATATTTTGAAGATTTCCTCCCCTTTTTGTCACCAAAAAAGCCTTTGTATATACTGCGTATGAACTCAACATCTTAAAGGCAACAACTACCTTAATAACTATTAACGTTAGAAATCTTAAAAAAAAAAATTTGTCGATTTTGTTGAATTTATTATTATTTTTTTTTGTTTACTAAATCACGCCGATTCCGGTACAAGTGTTTTTTAAATAAAATAACAATTTCCAGTAAGTAAAAGTGTGTTGATAAACTTCTTTAGTTTGTTGAATTAATTTTCCTGCTGGCTAAAAACATATTAATCATTCATATATATTTTATAAACACACAATATTGAAATACAATTTTTGTAAAAAAAAAAAAAAATACTATATGAGGCAACAAAAAAGCCATAAATAGTGTTAAACTTAAACACCAACAACCGGTACATTAGGCGGTGCTTTTTCTACTTCAAAATGATTGCAATTTTCTACAATACAATTTTAATACAAAACAGCCTTAACGGCGGCAAAAGTTTGTGGCAGCAAAAAAAAATCACTGCTGCTGCTGTTGCTTGTCTACAAAAGCTACCTGTTGCCAAATGCCCTCTAGACATTAAATCGTTAATATTGCATCTTTTTCCGACTTTTTCGGTCTAGTTGTTGTAGCGGTTGCTGCTGAAAAAAGCCGTCAAGTTTTTGCATTTTAGTAAATAGAGCTTATATCGTATGAACAACATCTCTGTGCTGCCTTGCTAAATAGTATTTGGCAACAATACTAGTTGCAACAACATCTTTTTGCAAGTCAAGGTAACAACAAGGCTAGAAATTTGTTTTTGTTTTTATTTCTCCCCATTTTTTTACCTCTTTCTACTGTGCGAGATTTTTTGCTATTGTTGTTGGCTGTTTTTATTTTATTAATGCTGCTGATGTTTTTTGTTGTTGTTGTTGCAACAGCTTTGCAATTAAATGAATCAGACCACATGCTGTTGTTGTGCACACTTAATCATTCATCGACATATTTTTATTCGCCAAAAAAAAAAAATACAAAAACTATAAAAATCTATATTAAACATTTTTTGGTTTTGATTTTATGCCTTAAGGTCTTTTTGATTATAAGACTGGGTTATATTGATAGCATACGTTCAATTACTAGGTAAAACAGACTAAGTAAAGTTAAAAACAAAAACAAAAAACAAAACAAAAAAAAAAAAAAGAAACAAATATATTTTTTATAGAACCTTTTAAACAGTCTTTTATTTAATACAGTTTTTCGTTAGCTTTGAAATTTTCAAATTTAAAACCTTTAAAGCATTGTTTAAAATTTTTGACTTAATCGGTTTTACCTCACATACGGCATAACTTAAATCACATATAATCTTATAGATTACTTAACCACATCAACTGATTGTCAGTTATTAAATAATTATATTTATATCCATCGAAAGTGTTTCTTTTTTTTATAAATGTCTATCTGTACTAAAATCCGAAATCTAAAAACCAGGGCAAGTTTTTAAAGCATTTTGTTTAAAAAAAAGATTTTATATAACTAGCGATATATTTGAAAAAATGCTTTATTGGCCACTAAGTGCAAATAAGGTACATCCCCTGAGGGATACGGGGGACGTAGAAAAGCATCAATAGGACTCCTACATCCACTGGGATAACAGGTGTCGTCAATACCTGAAATCCTAAAGGATTTTAAAGTGACCTAAGCCTGGCAGCAGGAGAGTATAAGGGAAGCCTACAAGAGATACTGGAAGTGTTGTTCTTCTCTGTTTTATAGTCGTACTATCATGGAGTTCTTTTAAGGAGAGATATGGTAGATGGACGAGAAAAACATGAAATTTATGTTGTGGCGATATCTTTTATTGGAAATTTAAAATTTATGGCGTAATCAGCCGCAGCTGGTACCTGGAATCGAAATTGGTAGCCCCCGGTAAGCAAGCGGTCTGACTGTTGATTGAGGCCTCCGTTAGTTGTATGCTTCTTGCGAGTAATTTTCCCAATCTTTTAGGATGATTGTCTTTGTGGAAGCTTTTCTTTTCTGATAGAAGGTTGCTTTTTATCAGGTTGTTCTCTGTCCGATGTGGGAATGCTTTTTTCAAGTCATAAACTCACAAAAACGAGAGTCATCTTTTTTTGACAATGGAATATTTCGGGGATAATGTGGTGTCTGTGTTTGAAATCCTAACCGCGGGCACGGGTGTCATGAATCGTCAGGATCCACTTGTGGATGATACTAGCTGAGAGGACAAATTCTTCCTAGGTGTTGTTGCTATTCGAACAGAAGCAGCGGAGTTTAGATAGCCCCAGCTCCTAAACAGAGGCCGAGTGTAAACCATTTTCGGACATATATGGGCATTTCCATCAAAAGGTCCACCGTGACCGAAAATTTAAAAGTTATTAAAAGCTGATTTTACTAATTTTATAAATTTACCCATAAATTTGTTCACTTAGATGAACAATCAGACTGCAAAGTTGTGTTAACGTAATTTCTTATTTTTGAGAATGTTTTATTGTATGTTTTCTTTAATATTATCTTCCTTAAAGGAGGTGATATTTGATAAAAATTATTGCAAAAAAATTTTTCTTACATGGTCTGTAATCTAAGGAAGAGTTCGAAGAGAAATGTGTTATTCGGATTAACGGTAAATTTTTATTTTTTCTTAAGCCTAGTTCTCTGTTCAAATTTGTGAAAAATTATTTCAAACGAAAATTTTGACATGTATCAATGTTACCTATCTTGCGAGTTTGTACAATTTGAAGTTTTCATTCCTGTAAAGTATGCAACATTGTTTTGCGTATGTAAACAACCCCCACATGTATTTTACTAAAATTTATTTTTTTTAATAAAAAAAGAAATTAAATATGGATAAAAAACTGGTACCGGTTGTGTTACAATAAATTTTTATTTCTTATTTAATATTAAGTTCATACTTTTTTGCTTAAAATTTCACGTGAAATAAGTACAGCTTACATTATTTCATAGATATTCCGCACAAGTTTTTTTCATATGCGCTTTGACAGCATTTCACGTGAAATGTTGAACAGAGTACCAGGCTTTAATCATTATTCAGTTAAATTATTATGGAAAAAATTTCACGTTCGAAATGTCACGTATATATATATAAAAACAGAAGATTTTGGAATCAAAACAAGGACATTTTAAGGTTACATTGCTACGTAAAATTCGGAAAGTAGTTTGACTAAAAACTTGTGCCTGGTTTCGATGAATTACGCCTTTTTATACATGGCTACAAAAACTACTTCTATTTTTTTCAAGTTCGACCGCTACTCCTTTTGCCATTATCTTTGACCTAGAATCGCGCCCTCCATAAACTTTAGCATAGATGACAGTTCTTTCTTAGTGCTATAATTTAAGTGTTAAAAGAACGTAAAAATATTTGTTGTTTAAAATGTTATTGCATTTTTGATGCGTACGACTGTCACGTTCAACACTTTGCAATTACCCATATACACTTTAAATTGTTACCTGAGTGTGTGCTTGCTGATCCCACACTGTAGCGGTTGGTAAATGCACTTTTTGTCCCCTAGTGGTTAGGATGCACCATGAGATGAGGCAGGTGCTTATGTAAATAATTTCAATATTATCGAAATAATATTGCCGAAATTTTGGCTCACTACTATCTTTAGTTGAATATTTCAATATGTTGTAGAAGTTTGGACGATAATTGACGATTTAAGTTTTTAAAAACTCGAAAAAATTATTTCAATGAACAATTTCCTTAAGGCTACTTTTCACTATCTCACAAGCCTTAAGTATTCCATAATACATTGTGAGATGGAAATCTAATGAGTTTTGTTGCGACTGTCCAAAAATGTTATTTAGCATGACAGTTTGTGTTCACACCATCACACAAAGTAGAAACACTCACACATGAAATAAAATGCAACCCTGATCCAATGAAAAGTATTATTGTTTAGAAATTTTTCAAAAAATGATGAAGTCGTATGGGATGTCAAACTTTTTTTATAATAACTACTTGTCATTTTCGTGACACATTGCATTCACAATAACACACATTGTCATATTGCTTGAGTTTTTGACATGTATTAATACAAAGTATAATAGTGTAATCTAGCCTTTAAGAAAATAATAATTAAACGGTTCTCATTAACCTTCGCTTTACCAAAGGTTTGTATGTATATCCTTTACCAATACCCACCCGGCGAGGAATAAGTTTCCTTAATAAAATTTGTTTTTTTTTTAAAGAACTTAAAAATTTGTTTAGTGAGCAAAATTTCCTTTTTACTGAACAAAATTTTAGGAAGTTATTAAAGAAAAACAGAAATGGTCGCCCGGGTGAGTGAGCAGCACATCTCTTTGTTTAATAAGCTTTTTTACTTTCATATTTTCGAAAATATCGCCCATACAAAAACTTTCCCTGTAAATAACATATTTTAAAGCTTTTAAGCAGCCTGTTATTAAAAAGAGCAAAAACTTCCCCAATTTAAATGTCTTAGTCTATACGTACTCTTAGATTTCAGCCACATTTTTTTTGTTTGAGACATGACAGCCAGATGGCGTTGCGGTTATTTAAAATTGTATTTGTTCGTCTTCCATTTATGACTAGACATGCGCAATGCCTTACGAATTCCAGTCATTTATGATTGTAACCAATTTTTTTTTTCATAATTATGGCCACATTTTTATAGGAAACTGATAAAAGCTTAAAAGCATTTAAGAAATGTCAGTTAATACAATACGAGCAGCTTGAGTAAAGATAATAAAAAAAAGAATGTTGTATTTTTTTTTAATTCGGTACATGCGTATGGGCCTCTGTCAACCTTTGACTCGGGATTTTGTTTTTAAATCTTAAAAAAAAGTAGTGAAATTTTATTTGACGTTTTTAAACGTTAATCGTTTTATAATAGTTTGGTTTAATGAATAGTTGGTGATAGGAGGGGGGACATAAATTTTTCTTTGTTAAGTCTTCGATAAAAAAAGACTATAATTTAAATTTGTTATGGTGCTTTTTCATCAGTAATCCCCCAGATTTTGTTTTGTGTTAAAGGGGCTTCGAAAAAAAACAAACGAAGATTAGTTGGACGGTTATGTGTGATCATTCAACCATGTTAAAGGCGTACAAAACTGTCCATTTTTAGTTTTGAATTCTAAGCAATTTGTTTGTTATAAATTGCAAACTTTCAATTATGCTTATAGTTTTTAAAAATTTGTTTAGTAAAGGTTTGTTAAATTGTAAGGGCCGATGTTGAATGTGAACCACACCTAAACGCCAAGTTTTTTTCCGAATTTTATTTGACATTTCTCTATTTCAGACTTACTCAATTTGAACCAAGGAGAGATACACAATCCAACAACGTGTTAAAGTTATCCAGACTTATTATGAAAATGGATGATAAATTTCGAAGAAAATCATCTTCAGTGATGAGGCACATTTTCACCTCAGTGGATTTGTCGATAAGCAGAATTTCCGAATTTTGGCGAATAATAATCCAAGAGTGTTTGTCGAAAAACCAATGCACCCACAATGAGTGACTGTTTGGTGCGGTTTATGGGCTGGCGGCATCATCGGGCTAGCTGGTAGCGAGCTAGTCTATCAGCGCCGAGGTTGCGGGTTCGATTCCCGCCAGAGACTCTGGTTTCTTTCCTGCAGACAAGCATAGAGCTTCGCGGGATTAGCTTAGGAAATTAAAAAAAAAAAAAAAAAAAAAAAAAAATTCTTTCCAAAATGAGGCCGGTCAGGCAGTTACTGTGAATGGTGTTCGCTATCGTGAGATGATAACGAACTTTTTATGGCCCGAATTGGAAGATATGGATGTGGACGATATGTGGTTTCAGCAGGACGGTGCCACTTGCCACACAGCTAACGAAACAATGGCTCTTTTGCGCAACAAATTCAATGGTCGTGTTATCTCACGTAATGGCGATGTCAATTGGCCGCCAAGATCATGTGATTTGACACCGTTGGACTTTTTTCTTTGGGGTTATTTGAAAGAAAAGGTGTACTTCGATAAGCCAGCAACAATTCAAGAGCTAAAGGATGAGATAATTCGGCACATTAACGGCATAGAACCTCCACTATGCCTCAGGGTCATCGAAAATTTGGACCATCGGATGGAGGTGTGCCGCCGTGGTCGCGGCGCCCATTTGGCCGATATTTTGTTCCATACATAATTGAGTAATACCAATATATCATAATAAAATAAAATTACAATAATTTCCTAAATAGTTTGTGTTTTATTCAAAATCAACATCGGCCCTTGAAATTTAACCTAAAATTTATATAAAACAATGCAACAAATGGGAAAACATTTTTTTTCTTTAAATAACCACTATATTTTTTTGATCGGCTTTAGTCACCTAACGTCAAATATCATCACTATTTCAAGTTCTATGGTAAGATTTTTTTTAAAATTTTTTTTCTTAAATTAGAGATTTTTGAAGTGGCTGCTCCATACATCTTGTCGTAACTTTAGAATGACGTACTCGATTTTGTGATGCAGTCCTTCAAAAAAATTTAAATTACACCAGATTTAAGTCTTTTTAATATCAATTTTTTATTATGCCATTAGTTTTGGAGTTATTGAGGCACAAATGAAAAAAAATTTTATTTTTTTGTGTTTAATTATAAAGTTTTTCAAATCAAAAAATTTAAATCAACAAAAACTTCCCAGTTTAAGTACTTAATCTTTTAGAAATAAAACAAATTTTATTTCATAAAAATCAAACAACAAATTCTTGTTTATACCCGATAAACTGAAAGAACCTAAATCACAAAGTGTTACCTCTTTATTACACCATTTTTTTTTTTAATCCGTTACTTTAATTATTTTTTCATAAAGCTGCGTATTATAGAAATAATATAAACTTTTTTTCATGAAAATCCATGGATAAACTCGTGTTTTATTCCCGATAAAGTGAGAGTACTTAGTTTTAACATTTTTTATCGCAAATTTGTGAAGTGCAACATGTTTCTATTATGTTTGCAGCATGTTGCTACACAAATTTGCGATAAAAAATGTCAAAACTATGTACGTTCACTTTATCGGAAATAAAACACGAGTTTATCCATGGATTTTCATGAAACAAAATTTTTAATTTCTATTATATGCAGAATTTAAAACAATGATGATTTTTGACGTTAGGGTACTATAGCGGATCTAAAAATTATAGTGTTTATTCGGGGAATTTTTGCTTGTTGCATAGTGTAATTCGTTTATTTATTTCAAGTTGCAAATGGGTGAATTCCAAAACTTAAGTTGCAAAGTATCTTTACAAAAGTCTCGCATTCTAATATGCAGCCATGTAGAATTTTACAACGTTATCTGTCCCAAAGAGCACCACCCAGAGGTTTGTAGGGTTCATAGTTCACATTTTGGTGTTTCATCCTTCGAGGCAAATCATCTGGCACCACGGGAGCTAGTAGCGTCTGGTAAGTTGATACCAGACTGACTATTGGTTGAGGCCTCCAAAAGTAGACTTTTTGCGGGAATGCTTTTTATCTTTCAAGAAGTTTTACTTTTCCGTTGAGAAGATGCTTTCGGGCATCACCTAGTGGTTGTGCGTGGCTAACTTCCTAAAGTCGCTGCGACGGAGGTCCTGAAAAACCCACTTAAGTGATGATTTTTCCCTACTTGTTGGAGAGCTCGGACTTAGGTACAGCTCTTCCCTAGATGTTGTTGCAGTCAACAGATGCGGGTGGCATATTTTCAAAAGCAGCGTAGGTTAGCCATATTGCAGGACTATGCACTCAAATTGCTACCTGTGTGTGCTGGGTACTCTCACTCTCAGGGGCGGCTAGTTAACGCACTGTTCGTTCCATATGACAGGTGCGCATGTAAATTTTACCCACATCTGTCCCAAAGTGCATCGAAAAAGTTATCAACGCGTAGACAATACGCTCACTGTGCATGTAATTGCAAACAAGGTTTAATAAACACGCATTCAGAGCTAATTAACATTACACAAAATAAAATGTATGCTTTAATCTTTGGAAGAAAATTCCTGAAATTTCTGCTCTAAAAATTCGCCTAAATTTCAAAAATATTTTTCCATGTGGAAACTCTAATAGAGTCATATTCAATGAAATAAAGCCTTAAATATATAGTAGCTACTCAAGGGGTTGTAAGAATGAAAAGGAGAAAGAGACGACGTTCTCACTCAAAGCCTGAGGTCTGACGAATATTAGGATTAGGCATTTTGGAAGAACAGAACTGCTCTGTTTCTTTGTTTTATCCGAGAAAGGACTAAGTTCAATCATCTTTTCAAAATGATGCATTGAGTTATCTTGCTCTAAAACTTGTCATTGACTAAGGGTATCCCAACGGGACTGTTTTATGATCCAAGCCATCCTTGTATCGGCTACCCATTGAACCAAACCTACCGATATAGCCACGTTTATTCATACATACATTTACACATATTTAGTGTACTTGAATTAATAAATTTTTGTATAACTTTTTCTTTCTTTATCACCCAAATAAAACATGTTTATAAAAAAAATTCAATTTACCTCTTATTCAAACGTTTTCCTTTTAATAATTATGGACAATTAAAACATATTTAACATTATAAAAAATAATTTATAGTATTTGGCCATTTTTTGCACTTGCAATTGCTCATAACACACTCGTTCAATAAAAATACTTCTCATGCCACCGATTGAATCATTTATAATAAATTAAATGAGCAAATGTGATTTTTTTTATTTTTTATTATTATGGCCGGATATCCTCTAGCCAAATGAAGTTGGGCTTTTACTTTACATACACATTTAAGAAAAATAAAGTGTGCAAAAATAATTAATTAAATAATTTACAATTGTTGTAGTTAGTCGTCTTTAACAATTGTTGATGGCTGAAGTTACAATGATGCATACTAAACAATTTAATGGTTAACAGCGATAAAAAGAGTTGGCGTTTTTTTTTTAACTATTTTTATAGTCATGAATTTAGGATTCACTGCACTTGAAGTTTAATGCCTAGGGACAGGATTTTTGTGCAAATAATATCAACTGATCAGAAATGTCAAAAAGTGAGCGGAGAATGATAGTTCGTTTGATAGCTGTGGAAAATAATTACAGGGATACCTGCATGGTAGATCTCAACCACTGGGTGACAAGCAATATCTTTACCAACTGCCCCCGAAGTAGGCCCTAGAGCAACACACACAGGTAGCAATTTTATTGCTTTATCCGGCAAGATTTTACACTCACTCGTTTTTTAGCAGCTGAACCTTTCTAACCTCCACTACTTTTGGATTCCAGCAGCATCTGTTAAGAAGCCACCAAGTGGTGCAAAAGAAGCGGTTAGTGGGGTTTTCAGGATATTTCATCCCGCGATTTTGGATAGCAAACCACAACCACCCAGTGGCCCCCGAAAGTATATTTTCAACTGAAAAGCGAAACTTTCGCAAAGACAACTGACTCTCGTGGTACCTGATAGGATCTCTGGTTAACCGCAATCGCAAGAGATCGTGAAGATCTCTTGAGATCTATTAATTTTGAACTTTTTCCGAATCCCAGGTATATATTGCACCTGATTACCCCGGAGGATATTACACCAAAAGGTTAAATATCCCCCCTTTTGTAAGTTCTATCTGGCTTGATCAAACACCCTTTACAGCGGAGAATTTTCTTTCCTTTAAAAGTATTGGAATTGCTATATGAATAGATGCCGATAGTATATCAACAACGAAATAAACAATTTTCAAATTTCTTTGAAATTTTCTTTACGCACATTTAAAAACGGTTTGTGCAAAAAAATGTTACTCATCAAAATAATTTTTCAGTTTTTTTAGCTACAAAATGAGTGAAGTGAAGTGACAAAAATATTTAGTTATCAGGGCAAATTTGTATGCAATTTTAAACAAGAAATGTTAAAAAAATGCATTGAAAAGAAAATATGTAAAAATATGCACAAATAAATTGATGTTATAAATTATTTTTCAGCAAAAAGTGTGATTCGGTTAGAAACCAACTTAACTTGGCATTTAAACGCTAAAGAAATTTATAGATTTGCATATAAATCCGGCTCCTAGTAAAAATATGTATGAAAAATGTGTAAATGAAATTCTAATTCATAATTTAATGAAACATTTTTTAAATTTTTGCATAAATATTAACAAATTACAGGAAAAGGGCTTGCCGGAAATCTAAAATGGTTTATTATTTCTAAAGGCTGTGCCTACTTTTAGGTGCTATATTATTAAACAAATTTATTGCCACTGTTTGTATTTAATAACTGTAAATTATTAAATTAAATAAAAAAAAATCACCTTCTATTTAGTATTTAAAAAAAATCATGACTATATTGAAGTTTTTAACAAATATTTGTTTGTATAAACTTTTTTTGTTTAAATAACTAAAAACAATGAGTTTGTTTAAGTTGTTTTTCGTTTTTTTTTTAATAAAATATCTCACGTTTGAATTTTATAAATTAATTATACAAACATGTTTTGTTTACAATTATTTGCTATTTCGTTTTCTGTCTAATTTTTAATACCCCTTGGTATTATTAGTAATTAATTCGTATTAATTTTATTTTGAGAAAAAAAAAAGAAAAAATCAACTAACTAAACATTTTATAAAATATTCACTAGTTGTTGTTTTGTGATATTAAACGACAATGGAGACACTAGTATGTATTATTGCCTGTTAAAGGTGTTGACTTGAACATATTCTTACCTTAAAAAAAATAAAAAAACATGAAAACATATAAACATATTGTTCGTGTAGAGCTCCAGTCTAGACCTCATAAATAACATGAAAACTTAACATTATTTTAATACGTGCGAAAAATTCATAATACAAAATTTTTATTTCTAACTGATCAACTGTTTAGGGAATTTATATAAAGATGGATTTCTGGTTTATTTTTTTTTTTTTAATTGTATAGTTTTTCCATAAAAATCGAAAAAATCATTTAATTTAATTTATGTAGGAAAGTATGTTTGCTCGAGTAATTTTTATCGTCAAATGTCAATCTTGTGAAAACATCATGTTCATTTTTTTTTTTTTTAATTTAAGTTCGTTTGTTTCGTTTTCACCAAATTTAGGCAATGTGTCAAGTATTACAGTCAAATTTGTTATACAACAACTGCTGTCTATAGTATTCATTTGCCACATACATAACAGTTTATTGCAGCATTGTTCGGACAGCCTTTTTGGGGCTGACAAAGTGGCGCCTCGTAAAATTATGGAAAGGAAAAAATCGTGTACTTTTATGAATTATTTATAAAATAGTACAACATAATAATATACAGTAAATATAAAAAAAAGTTATCTATATAAATTATCAAGAGCGATAATATGTTATAAAAAATTATTTACATAGTTGTCGAACAATTCTGCGAAAAAAACAAGAATATACTCCGTAGAAATTTGGATATAAAAATTCTTTTTTGACAGTATAAAATAATACTCATAGCGAGAACTTTTTCGACCGTAATCTTACTTCTGTAAGATATTTATACGGTAGCCAGATTAAATAAAATTCCCATTAGGACAATTTGACCTACTAACTAGTGCAGAACAAGTACTGTCCAGTTCCTCATCCCGAGAAAAGATTTGTTTAGCAGCTCAGTGAAATAACATACCGAATTTCTAAATTTTCAATACCAAACAAACACCTACAAATATTTCATAAAAAATATAGCTGTCAGGTAATACAATACATAGTCCGATCCATTTTTTAAAACATATAATTTCTTATTTTTTTCTGACTTTTCGAGAAACGATCGAATATTTTGTTTCACATCTTTTCGATGCGAGAAGTTCTCACTAAAGTCACAACTCGAACAAAAATAAGTAGTTATTCAGCCGAAAAATAAGTAGTGTTTGAATTTTCCAACATTACTTGCTAACTTACCAGGTAAGTAAAGTTTTTGCTGGGTAAGAACGAGCAATAAATTCCATTTGAACTTTCTATCAAACTCATTTAAAACTAAAAAAGGGCCACATAAAAATACCGAATTTGAAAAGTAAAAGTTTTTATTTCATTGATCTTAAATATAATCTATTTTTTTAGGGCCAACCTTCGTAAAAAAGCAATTAAAATGTTTGTTATAAACTTTACATTCAGCTACAATAAATCACTTTTGTTTTTGTGTAAAAAAAAAAACTATTCAATCACTTAAAATTACTCCGAAATTTGTAACATGATGTTTACATCTATAAAAAACTACAAAAGCTTAAAAAAAACCATTTATGATCAATATACAATATTGACTTTATCCTAAGAAAAAAAACTCCAGAAAAATGGTCATAAAATTAAATCAATCGAAAAATCTAAAAATACTTAATGTCCATTATATAGATTGATGGCTGTCAAATCGTAACTACTGGTAATTTAAATTTAACTTTTTTTCTTGAAAATAAAAATATCAAAAGAAACCGAATTAAAATACACAAAAAATACAAAATGTTTATAAAACGCACAAATTGAAATGAATAAATTTTATACTTTACAATACTGTTATTTCTTTTTCTAAGACTTTTTTATATAAAAAGGGGAAAATGTTTTAAAAAATAAAAATTTTTTTTTGTTAAATAGATAAAACCGAAATTCATTGACAGCTCTAAGAGGGATAGTTGACAGTTAAAACGCACTTACAGTAACAACGGCAGCAGCTACAGCAAAAAAACTGGCAATCTAGCCGTCCAACTTTCAATAGCAGCGGCGGCAGCAGCAGCAAAAATATATTGCATGTAAAACTGTAAGTACATTTTGGTGCCATTGCAAGTGATTTGAAAGAAACAAACATTTTTCAAAATGTAATTGGCCATAAAGGAAAAAACAAATAATATTGTAAGTAGACAAATAGCAATTTGTAAAATGCATTTATTTAATAAATACAAAAGAGTTTTCTTGCATTTATTTAAAGGAAATTAGTTAAAAAAGCTATTGAATTAAACAAAATGTGGGAAAGAAAAATATTGTAAGTTTTTAAAATAAGAAAATATTAACCTTTTATGTTTGAAAAATAAAATAAGAAAACAAAAATTTTTTGCAGTCTGCTCATATTGTGAAAAAAGTAACAAATATTTGATTAAAAACTTCCTTCCAGTGAAGTTTAACAAGAGGAGTTTCTTGTCAACTGTGAAACGTATCAGACGTGAAAAATATTTTAAAATTATTTAATTTTCTTTTTCTGTCAAAAAAAAAAAAAATAAAAATAAAATATATATAAAAAAATTTAATTTAAAATTTTTTCGCAAAACAAACTTTTGCTTAAACGTTTGTTGTGTTTATTAATTGAGCAATTTCCATGGATAGAGATCCATTACTTTCCCAGTCTGGAGGAAGGCCTCCTAACAATTCCCAAAAATTGTCGAAAAATACTAATGGCGAAGCATCAGCAATTCTCAAGGACGCAAAGAATACATTACCATCTGGCTCTCAATCAAGAGGACAAGTTTTAAATAAATCAAAAGGAGCTGTTAAAAAGACAGACGTTGTTAAAAATTCCCAACTTGGAAAACAATTTTTCGATGCTGTATTTGCAAACCAGTCAACAACAATGCAATTGAATGATGATTTTCAAAATCCCTTGGAATCTAGCAACAGCAGTGTTACAGTTTTAGAGAACACATTAATTCAAAACGTGCAATTGGAAGAAGAATCCTACATGGATCAAGAAAGATCCTCTATATCCTCAATGGAAGATGAATTTGAGACGGTCAAAAATAAAAAACGAAAATTTCAAGGTGACGTAAAAATTGATTTAACAAAATGTAATTTTAAAAATAAGGTGACTGATGGCACTAATCGTACAAACAGGTACTCACTCTTAGGAGACTTGAATGTAGAGGCCGAAAGGCCAATTAACACAAATTTAGAGCGTAATAAATCTAGGAATAATAATGATTCTCAAACACATGTTAACAATAAGATTTCATATTGCCCCCCTATATTTCTGGAGAATGTGAATGTTAAATCTCTTATTGACCAATTAAACACTAAGAATGTTGATTTTAAAGTCAAGAATCATTCTAAATACAAAAGTAAATTATATTTTAAAGATTCATCTGCACATACGGAAATGATGCAGTTATTAAAAGAAAGGGAAATTCCTTCATACACATATACTCCTGAAGAATATAAACGTCAGAGCGTAGTTTGTAGAGGCCTATTTTATAAATCGGATATTAACGAGATTAAGTCGGAAATTGATAGAATTATTCCGGATACGATTGATTCTGTTTCAAAATTTTCAACTGAATACTCTAGAAAGAACGATACCGACACAGGTTTGTTCTTGGTGGTCCTTAAACCCAATCATAAAGTAAATGAGTTGCTCGGCTTGAAGTACATTTTGAATCAGGTGGTTTCATGGGAAAGACCTAAAGCTAGTACAAAAATACCCCAATGTTGGAGGTGCCAACGTTGGGGGCATTACTCAAAAAATTGTAGTCGACCGCATTCTTGTGTAAAATGCCGCGAAAAGCACGACCCAGGTGAATGTACTTTTACTCCTGAAAGTAATGTAGCACCTTTTTGTGTAAACTGTAACGAGAATGGCCATACGTCAAATTATAGGGGCTGCCCCGCTTACAAGAAATATGTTTCGTTTAAAAAGAAGTCATATCAGGAGGCAAAAAATAGGAAAATGTCCGCTGCTGACAATGTTGCCAGAGCAATTAATACGTCTAATTCCGTTTTAACGGACAGACCATTTGCGAATTTGTTCAAGGTTTTGAATGAGGTTCCAACAAAAAGCAAACAGGAAAAACCTGTACTAATTCAGGAATTTATTAAGCTGGCGAAAGTGTTATGTGCTCCAGAGCCTCTAACTTTAGAGGAGAAAATTAATGATTTTATGCAAAATTATAAGGTAATGTCAAGAGATCAGGCAAGAAAAGAGTGCTTGAGTTTAATCAAAGATATTCACAATGTATATGGCCCGTAATTCTCTAAATTTAGTTACTTTTAATGTTGGATCTCTTATTCATATAGGAAGGAAAATTGAGCTAAACAGGCTACTGAATCAATTTAATATTGAAATTGCTTTTTTGCAAGAAATGCATTTGACGGCGGACACAAATGTTTATTTAGATAATTATATTGTTTTAAGGGACGATAGTTCATTAGGTGTTGGTATAGCTTTAAAAAATTCGATATCTTTTGCAAGGATCAGTATTCCTAATCTTCGGTTTTTAAATTTGTTTGTTGAAGTCAACGTATCTATAAATGGTAGTATTAAGAAAATTCTCTGTGGTTCTATTTATTTTCAATGCAATTGTAATCGTCAAACTATTTATAGAGGTCTTTCTTCAATTTTAAATTTTTCAAACACTTATGATGGTTTCATATTAGGTGGTGATTTTAACGCAAAGCACATTTCCTGGGGTGATGTCAACAATAATTTCAACGGTGAAGTGCTATTGACTTGGCTTCAAGAAGAATCCATTTCGGTTACGAGAATTTGTGATTCATACCCCACCTACCCTGGTGGATCCTCTCATTTAGACCACTTCATAGTAAGCACAAACATTATTGATAGTTTCCACCAAAATTGTAAAACATCTACACTTCCAACTTTTTCGGATCATATACCTTTGGGACTTCAAATTTACCTCTCAGATTTCAACTTTATTTTTGAAACTCCAAATCGGTTGGTGTCATTTAAGGAAACAAACTGGGATGCATTTAAAATAGATATTAGTACCAGCCTCTTGAATCACTTTCCCCCCAACAATAGAAATTTGACTAACAATGAAATAGATTACTTTATAGAAGAATTTAATACATCTGTTAGTTTTATAACGGATATTCATTCTAGAAAAATTGAAAACAAAAACCGAAGATATTTTATTTCGGAGAAAGTAAAAAGGTTCCTAAGGATTAAGTATAACTGGCAAAGGGATCTAAAGAGAATATTTTTAAGAACATTTAATAGGAGGCATCCTGAATATTTGCTTATTTCAAAACAAATAGATTTACTGAAAATTATAATAAGGGAACAGATCGAGAAAGAACAGGCCAACCTTTTTGATGAAAGATTAAGGGAAATAAGGCCTGGTCCATGGGCTTATAAACAAATTTTTAAAATGATAGGAAATAAAAATCGTTCTTACATTAAGGATGTTTCAGTCGATGGTATCAAAATTACTCAGATTGATCAAAAATTGGATGCTTTAAAGGAACATTTTACATCGGTTTATGAGGGTTCTCCTCCAAATAGAAATATTTCAGAAATAACTGAAGCAATTTCTAATTGTATAACATTCAATGATGACATAACATCATTGAATAATCTACGCAACCCAAAGTTTACGAACTTAAATTCTCTTTTGGAGATTTCTAAATTAGTAAATAATAAAAAATCGTGTGGTTTGGATGGTATATCAAATTATTTAATTGGAAAATTTCCAGTTAAGGCTTTTGAGTATCTCACAATATTGTTAAATAATTGTTTAAATAATTGCTATTTTCCTCGTGTGTGGAAAATTGCAAAGATCGTTCCTATTTCAAAAGAGAAGGGTAATAGCGATGTTAACAGCTTGAGACCAATTTCGTTGCTTTCTAATCTAGGGAAGTTATTTGAGAGAATAATCCGAGGGAAAATGGATATATCTTTGAACGAAGCGTACATTCCTCAGAGTCAATTCGGTTTTAAGAGGGGAAATTCCACTATTCATGCTCTTTTAAAATTCCACTCTGAAGTTGTACAGAATTTAAGAAAGGGTCAATGCACTGTCGCAGTTTCTCTTGACATTGAGAAAGCTTTTGATAAGGCCTACCACGATGGAATATTATTCAAAATGATAGGGATAGGGTTTGAATCATCTATTATAAAACTTTTTCAAAGTTTTTTCGAGGACAGGAGATTTTGTGTTCAGATTGATAGTGTGTTATCATCTCAGGGTAGTGTTTCTTGTGGCGTTCCGCAGGGATCTGTATTGGCGCCTCATTTATATAATATTTTTATACATGATTTTCCCCATGAATATAATGATTCCAAAGGAATACTTTATGCCGACGATTCGCTGCTATATGCTCATGATGAGTCACCTCAAATTGCGCTCCAACGTGTTTCATCGCACCTAAAATATGTTGATAAATTTTATTCTCATTGGGGAATAAAAATTAATGCCTCGAAAAGCAATGCAATTTGTTTAAGAAATGCTTCCGGCAAATGTAAATATACTGTTGTTCCAGAGAGCAAGAATTTGAAATTAGTATTAAATGGTTCTGAAATCACATTTAAGGATAACATCAAATATCTTGGAGTTAACTTTAACAAGCTATTAAAGTTTAATAAACATGTAATTTATAATTTGGAGAAGGCTAATCGTGTTAAAGGTGCATTTTCAAAACTATTTAATAGTAAATCCTTGCCAATTAATACTAAATTACTGTTATATAAAGTGAGTATAAGACCAATCCTTCTTTATGCGTTTCCAGTATGGTTCAGCATTTCAAAAACGTTAATGAAAAAGATGGAAATTTTTGAACGGCATATTGTGCGAAAGTGCATAGAGAAGAATTTTAAGACGTGTAATAAAAGGTTTTCAAATAAATTTATATATGACGAGGCCAAAATATGTCCGCTTTCTTTCTACGCTCTTGAGTTGACGAAAAGCTTTGTTGACAGACTGTCTTGTTTTGACGGCAATATAATGCAAGATATTCTGTCAAACGAGCAAAGATTAAGTTGGTCAAACACTAACTACCTTTCCACGGTTGGAATTTTACATGAGACACTGAGTAATTTTCCTGGTGTAAACTTCTACTCACATACTACTCCCGGAATACATAGGGGGTAATAATTATTATTTTAAATTAATTTTCTTTTTTGTTTTTCATTTTATTATTATTTTTTTTTTTTTTTTTTTTTTTTCTGAATAGTTTTAAGATTTAGCTTTTAAGTTTTTTTAGTATTAAGTTTATAAATGTAGATACAACTCTACTAGTATTGCTAAATGTCGGGAGCAAGCATTGTTTCATTCAACAATAATAATTAATTTTATATATATTAAGTTTTCTTGAATTTTGATAAGCTAGTCGCATAACCAAATAAATTCTCATGAAATTAAAATAATACGCTATAGTTTTAAGTTTTTCTTATAATTTTTAATGTTCCTAAATCTTGTAATATCAAAAAAAAGAAGTCTCAATAAAGTTAACTAACTAACTAACTGAAGTTTAACAAACAGAAATTGTTAATTTTTCAAAGTTTATAATAAATAGATAATTTATTTACTTTTTTTTTATTTATCAAGAGTTACAAATACAATTACAAATTTCTTTATTAACCGAGAAAAAGCAACGTAGACCTTCAGGCCGTTGCAGTGAACAGACCAGAGTCTCTGGCGGGAATCAAACCCGCAACCCTTGCACTGATAGCTCACTACCAACTACCAAATATTCAGGGAAAATCAGTCGACTTCAAAGCGACCGTTTCGCAGCTGTAATAGACTTCAAGCGATTTTTAAATCCATACCTAAATTAAAGTCTTAATTGTTTGTTCTAAATATAGTTCAATTAAAATATACCAGGCTGAAATCCTCTGAAGCCAAGAAAGTATTTTGTTTTTTAGGTACATTTAAAAATGCAAAAGGTAAAAAACAAAAAAATAAATGTATGTATATTAATTTGATAATTTAAATTCATTAATATGTACAGTGACGGACTAAATTATGGGCACAGAAATCACTTTCAATTTCACGATTGATTTGAGGGACTTGAGGCTCCCTTGAAACGCTGCACGATGCTGCGAACGGTGTAGCCACTTTTTGTCCATAATTTCCCTAACCTAAGCATAAGATTTGCCTTGATTGTGCAAAAATAGATTAATTTTGCGCTAAGATTCTGTGGTTCTCTTCTGTATGTTACCCATTTTTAATAAAATCAATAAATTTTTTTTAAATTTAAGGAACACTGACATTCGCACTTTGACATGTTAAAAGATCGAATTTTAAGGAGTACCGTTTTTCTACTATTTCACGGCTGGCCAGAAAAAAGTGGCTAGATCGATAAAATTTTACGAGCTGTGCCAATAACTGGGTAATTAACATTTTAAAAGCAAAGTAAATTTTGTGGGAAATTCATCATTCTTAAATCAACAGTAAAGTTGACATTGCTTTCTGTGCCAATAATTCAGTCTGTCACTGTATGTATGTACATATATTTAAAAGTCAATTACACAGCGTTTACATTTGACAGTACTGGCAAGGCAGTAATAAAATACATATTAGTTGCCAAAAACACTACCAACTGTCTTTGTGACGTAGGCGTCCAGACAGTAGTTAAAACAGTTCACTTTTAAAAATATGCCAAACGTAAATGTTGCAGTGCAAGTCCAGCTAAAACGTGTTTTATATGAACTAAACAAATTTAAAAATAACTTAAAATAACATTATTGAGTGAACATATATAACACTTAACTAAAACATAAAAAATCAAAGCAAAATATGTTTATTTTTTTCTTACTTCTTGATTTTTTTTTTCTTTTTCGAACAAAACTTCAAATTACTGTTAGCAAATGTCAAATCACTGTCCAATTTTACTGTCTGCAAAATTTGCTAGACAGTACACAAGACAGTTGGAAAAGTGTGCATGTATTAGTTAAAAAGTTTGCATGTATTGGTACTGTCTTGCCAGCACTGGCAAATGTAAACGCTATGTTAATAAAATAAACTAAAGTTATTAACAACCAAGTAACAACCTTAAAAAATAACATAAGAAAAGTAAAAATACTACTTCATATAATTTAATACATTTTTGGATAACCTTGCTTTTGATAAAGCATAAATGAAATGGCAATAAAAACATTATCAGCTGTTATTTGATAGTGATTTCAATTACAGTTATTGCAGAGTCTGTGGTACTTTACTTTAAGCAATGAAGAAAATAAGATTATGTTGTGATTTAAAGAGCATTTTTCCAAATTTCTGTGGTTTTCACGAATAATCGCGTAAGTCGGTTTTTACCGAAATTGAGATAATGATGTCAAAGTGCTACATTTTGCATTAGGTTTTTATAAGTATTAAGCTTTTTAAAATATAATATGTATTATTAATTTTTTTCTGCTAAAAACAACTTAAGTTAACTGTTTAATAAAATATTTTGCTATTATAACGATTTATGTCGACTAACATTGCCAAAAATTGTAAAATTGCTGAATATGTTTCCAAATAAAAAGCATATGTGATGTTATGTTGTTATTCGTGCAAAAAATATGAAAGTATTTTTTGAAAATTTTTCTATTAATAACAACTTATATGTACATGTGCGTTTATTGTTGACTTCTTTAGTTGCAACAACAGCAGATGAGCGGTTGTTTGTAATTTTAAGTCCATACGTTGTGCTATAAGTATCAAAAACTCTGAATATGTCGCCAACTTGTGTGCTAAAAATAACAACGTAAGTCGTCATGTGTGATTAAAATGATAACATTTATTTTCACAAAAAAGAACTTATGTGGAGATATGATGTTATATTGCACACACTTAATGAGTCAATCAAACATATGCATTTTTAATCCTTTTACAGATTGTGATCCTGTGAAGATTTTTTCATGAAAACTATGTATAATACGTAGAAAGTCACTGTTAAGAGAATAGTAAAGAAAAAAGTTTAAAAAAGCATCTACAGAAGCCGCAATTGAAAAAAATAATTGTTTTTGCTCTCCTGAAAAGTTTGGTTTTATAACTTACGCGATTATTCGTGAAAACCACAGATTTGTTGTGGGTTTATATATTTTGTTAGATCGGCTAATTTAAGAGCTGCTCTCGTATCGGATAATGTAATGTAAAGACTCTTCCATTTACAAACAAAAGATCGCAGCTAATATGCTGCAGAGTAAAATTGTTTTCTGATTTTAATCTATAAATAGTAGGGTATTCATTATTAATTACTACCCGATTAACTGATCGGTTAATTTAAAATTGCCTATTTTCGATTAACGATTAAGCCGGTTCATTTCAGATTAACCGATTAACCGATGTTACATAATTTTTAATTTTTTGTAATATTATAACAAATTTTTTGTGTTTTAATTAATTGCTTCGTCTCATATACATGTTAGGCGCCCTATGCTCCAATGGGAGTTAAAGGAACATATATATAATATACATGTTTAGAAAATATTTTTTTGTACAATATCAGCCCAATTATGAATAAAAATTCCCCGGGAGTATTTTACCCTTTCCCAGTTTTACAATTGAATTAACATAGGAATTTTAAATCGTAATTGGGACGTATATTTCCTTCCAGCAAAACATTCTTAACAGAATTACCCGAAACAATTAGAAGTGTTAAAGGTTTTTTAAAATTAAATCAGGACTCTAATGGCATAATCGAAAATTTTATATGTTAAGAGAAATCCAGGAAAAGGACTGAGAAATTAGATATTCTTTATTATGGCTGCTTCCGATTCCTCCAGCATCCACGATAAGAGAAAAAAATTTTACAAGTCAAGTGTTGTCAAAACTAAAGAAAATTATCGCTTTAATCCTAAACCTTTAAACAAATATTTTTTTTTTCAAAATTTATTTAATCAGATCTCTTTAAACTATTGAAATAACTAATAAATAATAATAATCTTATTTTTGAATTTAGTTATAAAATTCTGTTTAATAGGGAAATATTTGTCAATAAAATTATTTAACTACAGAAATCTTATTAAAAAACGACGTTTAAAATTCTTGCGTTTTGCGTTTTCGATTTCCAGAACACCCCTGATGATGTATTACTTTAAAAATACAGTTCACATATTTATGAATTATTTTTTTTGTTTGCTCGTTTTAGATCAAGAATTGTTATTTTTGTTTTTTTAATAATAAACTCCAAAAAATAAATAATTTATGCTATTTTAATAATTGAAATTACCTTATTTATTAAAAAAACTTCATAAAACGATTAACCGATCAAAAACCAAATAACCCGATTATTAACCGATTAAACCAAAACCTCGGTTAATTAATCGAGCGATTAACCGATTAAAGCAAAAGCCCGATTAAATGAATACCCTAATAAATAGCAATTGGCAATACTTTCCCATCTTGATCAAATAATTTTTGATAATACATTCGTAATTTATTATTTTTTAAAAAAAAAAAATCTTTTTGTTTTTTTTTTTCAATTAATCCACATCTCTCTCTCTCTCTCTCTACACTCAGTTTAAGTGTTTTTTCTATCGTTATTATTATTATTATTTGAAAACGTTACGTCCTTGCCCTTGAATTTTGATTGATTTCACAAATAATAATTATTTGTTTGTTCAACTCTCGTCGTAACTGGGGTACTTACGAGTAAATCGTTAACATTGCATTTGTTTATTAGGTGTGGTTTTGTTTATTTTCATCATATTTTATACGCGTTTTTTGTTTAATTTTTTTTATTTATCAGCCGTCTATAACGAATAATTTTGCTTATAATATTTTTGAGTATCTATATCTTATCTTTAAAGCTGCCAAGGGTATTAGTATTATTTATATTTTTGTTTTTTTTTTATTGTCTAATTTAGACACGTGCATTAAATGTCAATGACTTGCAAATATGATATAATATTCACTTATTAATGAACATTAAAGTTTCTAATGAGCAAATCATTAAACAATATCTTGTAACTAAAATTTTTGGGGTTTGTTTGTGGTTTTGTTTTGGCAAAAGTAATTATATTAATGATAATATGTGGAGATAATCGTAAGTGTTAAAATTTATATAGCTTTTGAATATTTTGAATTGATGGTTGAGATATGAAGTGATTACATTTTTTGTAAATAAATATATTTTGTGCCACACCCACTTCTTCAGTTCAGCCGAATTTTTTTTAAATGTTGTGTTTTACTAACCAAGATAATTTGGCAACTTAAGCTCTTGCCGGTCTCCAGATATACAGAAATGTGTATTGTCTTTGTATGGGAGATACCACGCCCACTTCAAATTTAAAAAAATATATATATAGCCTAGAACTCCCCCCAGACCATCAGTAATATACTGTAAAAGTTTCAAAAAGATCGGTTAAGCGGTTTAGGCGGCTATTACGTTCATGCATTCATAAAGATTTATATGATTTTCGTAATATTATAATTGTAGTTAACAATGAGTATTACAATATTTGATTTGAGTGCCCCGGTAGGCTAGCTCGTAGCGAGCTAGTCCATCGGCGCTGGGGTTGCGGGTTCGATTCCCGCAGAGACTCTGGTTTCTTTCCTGCAGACAAGCATAGAGCTTCGCGTGATTAGCTTAGGAAATTAAAAAAGAAGTTTTGATCTAGGTAATAGCGATTAACAAAATTCATTTTAATCGAAATCCCGATCATACAAATTTCCAATTAAATATAAGCCTTAGTAAACCACTATTAAGAACATTTTATTACTTTTTTCCTTAATTCGGCTCAAAATTTGTTAACGCAAAAGATAACTCTGACCCGTTTATTAAGTCAAATAGCCAGCGTGCATAATTTGTAAAATAACCTTAAGCTAGGCAATGCTTTTTTAAGAAACAGAAGCTTAACAAATTCCAGATATTTTTCTTAAGCCTAAAATTGTATAAAGATTGTAAGATGTTGCAAAAAGACTTAATGTAGGCAATACTTTTTTTTTAACAAATTCTAGTTATAATCTCTTTTTATTTCCTTCTTCTTACTTTTTGTTTTACTTCTACTTACTTAGATCTTCTCAAAGTGCAACACAAAATTTGTTTTCGCAAGTTTGATATACCAAAGATATCCCAAAAACTATGCAGCGTTTAAAGAAATGTAATAAGCCTAACAATATGTTATTCCAAGGAATATTTACACAAGGTAGACTCATTTGGGAGTGTAGACATGCTGCTCTATAAAAGGAACCATTTTGTCAAAATTGTCTTCATATAAAACAAAAACAATTTAACGCACACATGTACAAATTTTGGCTCATATACACGCAATTTGACATTGTGGTTCCAACTAGGGGTAAACAGCTGACAAACATATGGGCCAACGAGTTTACCTTGTGTAAATATACCTTGTGTTATTCTCTGTACGAAAATGAAAGCTTTAAACTTTACAGTATAAAGACTTCAGTTTTTCTAATTGAAATATGATTAGTATTATTATTTAATTAAGCTTTAGGTCTCTTTTTTTTATAAAAAATATTAATTTTATTTAATCCAATATTTCGGCACTCCGTTGTGTGCCTTCTTCAGGGTTTTAATTTTTTTTCTTGAATTTTTGAACAATTTTTAACAAATTTCTTAATTTTATTTGTTAATTGTAAAATCTCTTAAATTTATATCTCCAATATTCAAAACAGTCGATCTTCTAATTTTGCAGTCAAAAGTTACTCCAAACTTAATGATATTTTTTTGTTATCAAATGCAACTATTTTTCAAAACAAAATTCATTTAAATTAATTTTTTGTAACCATTTTTACAAATTTGACAACAAATCCTAACAACTTTTTGAAATCCATAAACAAACGAACGAAAACCTCCAAAAGACAAGCATTCAAAAGAAAGATTTGAAATAAATTTTTGAGCTTTTCAGACAACTTGAAGTTAAGAAAATAATCGTGAGTTTATATAAAAAGAAAAAAAAAAAACTTTTATTTAAATGTCACAAAAGGATGAAATGTAAAAAATGGAAAATATAAAATTATTTGAAAGATGGACAAGCGGGCAGTTTACAATTTTGCCATTTAAAATATTTAAACAAACAACCCCATCAACTAAAAAGAATGTTAAGAAAATGAACATTTTGCTAAATTGATTTTTAACTAAAGCTAATTTTCCATTTAATTTTATCTCCATTTTTCGTAAAAAAAAATTTTGAAAGGAAAAGCCTCAGATAAGCACACATGTGATGCTGGCTGTAGATGATGATTTTTGAATGCCTGCCATCTAATGTGATGGCCTGTAGAGTCAGCATTTTATAGTTTTTTTTTTATACTGCTGCCTTCAACCGTCAAATGTTTACAACTTGTTATTTTTTCATAAAATTTTTTGTGGTGACATCACTAGTCACTACCACAAATCCTGGGATTCCAGCTCATATTTTCCAAAAAAAAAAAAAAAAAACGCATGACTTTTTTTCTCCCCAATAGTTAAGCAAAAACAAATTTGTTAAATTGTTTTCAGTTTTTCCAGGGGCAGGCAAAGAGATACAATATGCAAAAAAAGTAAAGGTGAACATATTTCACATTTTGTTTGGTTTTGTTCGAAAGCCTTAAAAAGCTCTTTGATTAATTGCCGCTTTAATGGCTGCTGCCGGTGTTGCTGTTGGTCTTTGTTTGCAAATTTTTTAAATTATATAGTGTTTATGTTCGTATTAAGTAAAAGTTTTAAATAGTACACAATTTGTTTTTGAGTTTTTTGCATTTTATATGAATTGATTTTGTGTGAACTAAGTAACCACACAAACTGCAGGAATAATAAGATAATGTTTGTAAATGGCGCATGCGTAGAGGTTCAGAAGGTTAAAATGTTTGATGTTTGCAAGAGATAATGTCAATTAGGAGGTATTTATTTAATATAAATGACTTTAAGAGGTAATAATCTTCAAAGATAATTAAAAGGCGAAAATGTCTTTAAATTATTATTAAAGCTTCTGTGGTCAAATTAAATCTGAGTACTTCAAATGCAGGTATTTTACTTAGCAAATACTTAAATATAGATTGCAACTAATACAAATTGGATAAAAGATTTAGAGATGTTATCAATTTTCACAAACTTTTTCTGAAAGTTTTAATACATTTAAAAAAAAATTACTATCCTTTTAATTTTTAATTTGTAAATGCTTTTTTTTAGTTTAATATAAATAAGCTGTTGTAAAAAAGTTCTTTTTCTAAGAAGCTATTAACACAACAAGCTTTTTCACACTTTTTCTTAAAAAAAAAAATTTTCTTTTTAAATTTGTATAGCAAAAGTTTCCAACAAGAATTAACGCATTTGTAAAGGACTTTCCTCCGAAAGCTTTCATAAATGCATTTTACCAGAAAGCTTTACAAACCTCTTTTCACAAAATACACGCTATCACAAAACCGGTCTTTAAATATAGCATTTTTACTACAAAGGCAGTCTTAAAGCTTTTTTTACTGAAAAAATAGTTTACACAATTCTTAACCTTTTTTCAGCCGTTCCACAAAAAAGATTGTCTTAAACAGTTCATTTAGTTCAAAAAGTATCTTTAAAAGCCTTAACCAGAGACGTTACTAAAAGGAAAAAAAAAATTAAAAGCGAAAACAATGTTGAAACTTAAAACAATTTTTTTTAATAGTTTACTGAGACAAAGTCTTCTTTGTTAACAAATATGCTTGAAAAAAATTGAGTCTCCTTAAAATTTTATGTAAATTCTTTTTTAAAAGTTTTTTTTTTGGGAATGAAAAATATGTTTAAAAGCTTTTTATGAACAAAAGCTCTTGTAAAAGCTTCACAATAAATCATGCCCAAAAAATGTTTTCACCATGCGCTATTTTTAAAAAGCTTTCGCAAGAAAAGTTTACCATAATATACTTAAGCAAAAATGCTTTTAAAAAATTTTTATCTCTTTAAAAAGTTTTTGAATTTTTTTAAACATAATTTTATTGAGCGCGTTAAAATAGAACATCAAAATGGTTTTAAAACAACAACTCTTGCAAGCTTTTGGAAAAGAGTTTTACGAAAAAAAAAACTTTTTAATCAAAACCGATTATTTATCATATTTCTCAGAAGAAGCTTTCCTTAAAATGTGTTAATAAAAATGCTATTAAAAAATAAAATCCCTTAAGGAGCTCTTAAATTTTTTAGAAAAAGTTTTAAAAAAATGGTTTTAAATGATTTTTTAGGAAATTTTTTTTTTGTGAGAATTAAAAATTTTTTTTAAAAGCTTTTCATAAGAACGCCTTTTAGCTTATGAGTAAACAAAATATAAGTCGACATAAGATAAAATACATTATAATTTTTTAAATGAAATTTTTCTTAAAAAGCTTTAATGTTGCGATTTTTTTCAGGAAAGAGATAATTTAAAAAAAACTGATAATGAAACTTTAATGGAAACAATTTTTTATGAAAAAGATTTTTAAAAACTGTTCCATTAAAGAAGAATATGCGATAGAACATTCAGCGTTTTAGAGCAGTTTCAATAAAAGCCTTAAATTACAAAAAAAGTTTATTTGTTTTTTTTTAGAAACCAGCTTTTTAATACATACATTTCCAAAAGAATAACATAAAGAACTTAAAAAGATCATATTACAAATGAATTTTCTGCTCACTTCTCAATGATCTTTGCTTAGGTGTCTTCCCATTTTCTAAGCTTTTTCAAAAACTATTTAAAAAAAAAAACAACATTGAAATAAACCCTCATCGACGATTTTTCTATTAAATAAATAATTGTTTATCAAAAACTCGTTTATTATGAACAATGAACCAATAATTGATACTTTAATGAGCTTTTAACTGGACTAACGATAAATCATTATTAACAGTTTTTTCCTCAACATTTTAAGCAGATAATTTACAATTAAATTTAACATAAAAAGAGTCGTGGGTAATTTAAAGATTTATTTACACACAAAAATTTCTTAGCAATCGATTTTTATAGTTTTTTTCTTTATTGCGTACAAATCAAAATATTATTTACCAAAGACTAGAGGACATGACAAAAAGACTTGTGAATAAAACTTGAAACATTTAAATGCTTCAGACAACTCAGACTTCAATAAATTATATACGTTTAAGTTTTTTCTTATTGGGATTGCAAATTGTATGAAAAAAAAAACAAAATCCAAATAATTTAAAGGTGATTAAAGAGTTTTTATGCAAATATATGCCAATATATTTATAGTTATTTTTTGTATTTGCTTGGTATTTAATTTTTGTTAAGCCTAAAATATGTGATATTTATGTTTGTATTTAGCGTTTATTTTTTTTTTTTTATTTAGAGTCACCAAATTTCCAGAGAGCTAAAAAAAGGTGCGTGCGTGTGCCTTGACAAACGTCAAATGTTCATACAAAATGTCAAGATAAACGAAATTATATGCCGGGCATTAATCGTAAATTTGTATAACGTTTCGTTTTTTTTTTAAATGATTTTTAATGTATAGAAACTTAAGCAAAACAAAATTGTCAATGGAGAACACGTTTTGTAGGCTTAAAATATTGACAAAATGATCAATGTTTTACATTGATCAATTTGTCAATATTGCGCTTGTACGCTCACTCACTAAACTTTTTTCTTTTAGCAATAATTTAACAAAAAATTAGTTTTACAGCAATCTCTTTCTTTTTTTACCTTTTGCACTGCAACATTTTGTTTGACAACTTTTTACTATTCAATTTTTCATTTTTTAAAGAAATTAACAGTTAAAAAGAAATAAACGTGCGTTCTTTAAAACCTCTTATAGAAAACTAAAGTTTAATAAAAAATTTTCTTTTTAAGAAAACTACAAATTGTGTTTTTTTTTTTGTTTTTCGTTAAAAAACATAAAATTTGTAAATAGGGTTTTTACTTGGGAAAATATTGCCAGGAATTCCCGGGAAAATGTTCCTAAAGTGGCCGGGAGTTGTAAGAACGAAAATATCGTCCCAAAGTTTTCGGCCTTAAGTGGGGAACAGAATAGTCGCTCTAGTATAACCTTACGAATAGCGCTGCAAGCAGTCAAAAGTTAAAAACGACAGTTTCAAAGTCGTGTCAACAGAATACGTAGTTGTAGTAGTCGTTGCAGTAGTCGAAATTTTGAACTTCGTTCCGCTACAAAGCATTCATCATCTTCAGCTTCTACTACAACTACTTTATTCTTTTCCAGGCCTTAGTTTTAGTTTTTACGAATTCTAATTTCAGTAACTGGCAGAATTTGATTTACAAAATAATAAAAACCAGTATGTGCTATTTTTTGGTTGCAAGGAATCTTTGATACCCCCTGCCGGGAATTTGAACAGGCTTTTTATGGTAAGTTATAGACTGATCTTCATAAGCTTTAATTTTTTTTTTTTTTTTAATTTTAATTCCCTAAGCTAATCGCGCAAAGCTCTATGCTTGTCTGCAGGAAAGAAACCAGAGTCTCTGACGGGAATCGAACCCGCAACCCCGGCGCTGATAGACTAGCTCACTACCAGCTAGCCTACCGGGTCACTCTTGTGTGATTTATAGTAATATTATACTAAAATTTGTCTACAAAAGAACTATTCGCGTTCAGTAATAAAGTGTTTTCTTTTTTATGTGGGGCTTTATGTGGGGTCCATGGTAAATTTTGCCCTGTGAAATGTAGTTTTATGAAACTATAACCAACCAATAGCGTTATTCGTTACAGTTTAAGGCTTTCGAAAGTTTTGTTCTCAAGGTTGATTGTCAATAATTGTTTGCAGTGTAAACTCCCTTTAAATACACCTTTCTTAAGCGGACACCCTCCTCCTCCTTCGATAAACAGTGTTACCTGGGCCGGTCAGCGTTTTAAAGGAAAACATTGAAGTTGTTTTAAGAGGACATCGTCCTTGTATGGACACATTTTATAAGTCCGTTCGGGGTCAGGCCATGAGAGATTATTATTCGAAGAAAAGAAAACATTTTCTGTGATATCGGGATTGAAAAAAAATTGCGGGAAATAGGAAACCCTAATTGTAATAAAAAACATCTTTTTATAATTCCATTTAAAAATGTAAAAAAAAAATTAAATTGTTTTTATTTAAAACAACAGCATGTAACTTTTCCTTTCCGTACTTGTTTTCTGCATTGAACGCTATACGGATGTTTATTGTTGTAAATAAACAAAATCGGGAAAAATCATAATTTCTTTTCAAATTAAATTTGAAACCACAAAAAATTATGATTGAAATTTAAAAAAAAAAAAACAAAAAATTGGGTTACCATATTTGCTTTCGACATGTTTGTACTGCATTATACTGGGGGTCGGGTTGGGTCGGTTTGCAGAGATTGGGGTTGCAATACAACGTGTTTTAGATCGATGTGTAAACAATCGTATTACACACTATAATTTAGGGAAAGCATTTTAATTATTTGTTTATTTGTTTATTTTTAATAATAAGATAAAATGTATTTTGAATATTTTTAAATGAATTTAAGAGAAAAGGTCGCAATAAATATAAGAACGCCTGAACAAATGACTATTTTCAATATTGTTAAAAGCTAAAATATTAGTCCAAAACAACCTTTTGTCTTTTTCTTAGAAAATTTCTTATTCAATTACTCACCAATATCTCCTTTTAATGAAAATTAAAAACGGTCAACTGAAATAAAAAAAATGTACAATTAGAAAAATTTCTAGAAAATAAAAAGAAATAAAATTATCGGTAAAATTTATAATAACACAAATATCATTAACTTTACTTTAGCAACTATAACAAAATTAACTAAAATGTTTTCCCTTCCGCAATTTTTCCTATTTCAATTCAATTAGGAAAAAAACTCCGAAAGAATTGTTACTCATAAATGGGTAAATAAATTAAAAATAATGAAAAGTTAAAGCTGTAGAAATGACTTAGCAACATGATGCAATAAGGTTATCAACTGAATATTGTTTCATGTTGATAAGGAGTAAAATTTGTTGTTTGTAGTGTATTTTGAACAATAAACTAATCATGTGGCACTAAATGAGGAAGTTCTTTTCAACACCACTTGACTATTCCACTTTTTGTTTTTTTTTTTTTTTTTGCACAATTTGAAAAAACAGTTTTTTAAGGAATGTCATTTTAAACTTAAAATCATGACTTCTTTTCCTTTCTTCTGTTGTAATTATAGAGTTGGCCCAATTTTTTTCGCTGAGTTTTTTTCAATGTTACCCAAAAAAAAAAAAAAAATCATTTCTATCAAATGTGAAATAGTTAGGTTTTGAGAAACACCTCCTCAAAAATCCTTGAACATCTGTTTGCCTATAGCAACATGTTGATAGTAAAGAATTTTCAATCTAAAACCTCTTGTAACTGTAATGTTAGGATTTTGTTTTTTTTTTAATTTTAAAGATTTTTTATAAAAGTCGATATCTGCGAGTGTAAAACGGCAAATCCATCTGAGGAGATCGAGTGGCTGCGATCGAAACATGTCATGGTAACCTGCCGGCCGCGCTTCGAATCCCGGCCACGGTCAAGAATGAAAGATTATCAATAACAATTTTAATTAATTTTCATGTTGTAAAATTCCTTTCTTAATAAAAATAATTTAATGATAATTAAATGTAATGAACTTAAGCCTAATTAAAACTATTAAAAAATTTGGATTAAAAACCACAAATAGTTCAACAAAATAACCACAATACTAATTAATTTAGTTTTTGTTTCCTACAACTAAATTCCTACGCAACGTGCTGTCATTTTTCCTCTTTTACAAAAAAAAAAAGAAAATTAATCAAAATATACTTTAACAAATATTTTATTTCAAGCTTCATGTTGTAATAATTTTATAGCTTAACAACTTACTTAATACAGTTTAATACAACATTTTTCTTTGTATGTATTATGCATTTGTAGATAAAATTGTTTAAATTTTAATTCCAAATAGTCATTTTTTAAATAACATTTTATCTTTAGTAATTCGCAACATTCTCAGCACTTTTTAAGGCAACATGTTGCAGGTAAGGAACTTTAAGTCTTAAAATGTTAATTAGTAAAAGAAAATATCAAAAGATTCAAAGTTTTAAAATTTTTTTTATGTTTTTACCTAAATGTTGCTTTTTTCTTCTTAGTAACATATTTAAAGCTAGTGAATAAATTGTAAATTTAAAATATCATATTGCAATTAGATTTTTTTAAAAAACAATATGTTTATATGCAGATTATCCAGAATATTTTTTACAACAAGTTTCTAAATACTCCGTTTATAATAACAAATTGAACATTTTTTCACTTAATGAATATGTAAACATAATATTATATTAAAAATAAAATGTTTAAAACCTTAAAAATTACTAAGCAGCGTAAAGGGTTATCCACAAAAGACTGCTTAGGTACATGTTGCTAAGCAATTAAATTTGTAGTTCTTATATTTTTTAAATAAAAATTAAGATCTGCCTAAAAAAACATGCTACGAGTTCTAAATTTTAAATCTAAAACCTTTTGTAATTATGTCAGACTTATTGTTATTATTTTTTTGATTGTAAAGTTTCCAAATCCTTTATTTTTAAAGATTTTCTTACAAGATGCTTTTATAAAAGCTTTAATTCCTTGTGACTAAATTTCCTAGCAACGAATTAATATTATGTCTTTTTTTTAGCGAGATTTATAAATTCAGTTTAGCTGCACAATTTTTCCTTGCAATATGTTACAACAGAAATATGTTTTGTATTTAAAATTGTTTAAAGTCAAAATTTCCACTTTCCCAAAATTTTGTTACAGCAACATGTTGCAGGTAAACAACTTTAAGTCACAAGCGAAAAAAAACACTAAATATCGCTCCTTAGTGTTCGGTTCGGTAGATATGTGGAAAACGCAAACGCTAATAGTGTTTGTGTAGAAAATCATTAAAAAATAACGTTTTCTTGTTAGTCATCATTCGAACACAAAAATAATACTGTTTTTTTATCAAACTCAACAAAAGATGAGAACATTTAATTCCGTTCGGGTTTTTTTTAAATCCACAAACTTTTTTGTGTTCGGTTCGGCTCATTAATGTTCGTCGCTTTTGGCTGGTAAAAAACGAAATATTTTTTACAAAAACAAAATAAACATTCGAAAAAAAAAACAAAAAGTCAGCAAAATAATTTAACACAAACAAAACAAATACACAATACACACAAGCTGTTCGTGGTGCGGTCGTTGCCAATATTTTTTTTCATTTCTTTATTAATGTAAAAAAAGAAACAGTATAGTTAGTACATAAAAATATAATGTTTGTCGTCAGTATCACTACAATTGTTCTGTTTTTTAACGAAGAACAGAACAATATATAATGTTCGGCTATATCTTGAAAATAGTTACGAACGGTATTTAGGGTTGTGTTCGTCTACACAACCCCTAAAAATATAGATACCGTTCTTGGGTGTGTGAGCCGAATGCTTTATAATTTATTGTTTCTTTTCGAACGCTGATATCAACAGTTTCAAAAGCTTTAAATTCTTTAAGTTATTTTTTTTTGATGTTGTTACTAATTTAAGCACAAATTTCAAAGCAACATGTTGATATTTTTTCTTTTTAGTAACATGTACAAATGAAACTAAGAACATGTAAGTTTGAAATATTATTATACTACCATCCGTATTCTCAACAATAGCGAAGTTCAGTATTAGCCTTGCAAAAGAGCAAGTGCAAAATATCGTAGCACTTTAATAAATCTAATGGAAATTCTGTGTATTTTGTTGTTGGATTTAACAAAAGAGCTACGATATTTTTAATTTGCTCTTTTGCAAGGCTAATACTGGATTCCGCTAATATGTTTATATAAAAATTATACAGTATATTTTGCAAAGTGTTTCTAAACACTTCGTTTATAATAATTAAGTGCAACTTTTTTCTATGCAACATGCTGCGTAGCATACAGAATAACATTGTAAACAACAGAGCAAAACTTTGTATGCAAAAAGACATGTTTGACAATAATAAATTTGCATTGAAAGTTTAACAATGATAATAATTTTTATTTTTTAATTTTTATTTTAATTTGCATATTATTTTGCCTGCATGCAAAATATTAAATTGCGTTTTCACAATAAAATATGAAATTGTTATGATTTTAAAGTGTTATAAACAAAATTAAAATTGTTTTTTTTTGTTTTGTTTGGTTTTTGCATAAACAATAAAATGTTTAAAGACATTTAGTTCTTTTGTATTATATTTTTTTTTTAAGTGATTTGAAACCCACACGGTCTTTTGATTTTTGGGGTTTGGTTGCAACAATATGCAAAAATTATGAAATTGAGGTTTTTATAAATAAAATATATGATTTTCTTTAAACATTTACATGTTAATTTCCATTCTCTTGTATTAAAGAAACAAACAAAAATTCTAAAGAATTAAACAAAAACAAGCATGAGGTTGTAAAAATTGCTTTGACAAAAATCTCCTTTAAGTGAATGAGTGAGTCATGTTGATAATAATAAATGGAAATGAATACTCATAAAATTAACCCATTAAGGGGGGGATGGGAAAAATGTAGTTAAACCTAATTTTACAATACACCAAACCAAGTTCGAACACAAAAACAGCGTAAAGAAGTTCTGAGAGTAAAACTACTTAGGAAGTAGTTTGTCTCAGAAGTCAACATATTTCGAAATTATCTTTAACCTTGCGGCCACACGATAAAGTTGTTCTTGATAGTCTTTTACATATACTGCTTGTCAAAATTTACATAAATTGAAAGCTGTGACGTAGGCTGCACTCAATTTGTAAGCAATTTACTTTCAAGATAACAATTATAAAGAAAAACATGTAATCAGCTGTTGAATTGAAAGTTAAATTGCCAAACAATTGAAAGGTGAAATTGAAAGCCATCTCGTGGTCAATTTAAAAAGTGTGAGTGTGTGAGTAAAAAAGTGAGAGTGTATTGCAAATTGAATGGAATTGAAAAGCAAAACTGGATAGTGTGGCCACCAAGTAAGCCAAACTTAATTAAAAGCGACCTTAATAATGTGAAGTTAAGTTAAGGCGAATCAACATCTTTCTACAAATGATTATTCGTTCTTCTGTGTTTGCTTTATAAAAATTCGCCTTAAATTTGTATTATAAGATATTGTGATATTGACAGATAACAGAAATCTTATTGATACTGGAAGAGCATGTAAATTTCAAACATAATTATCTGCTCTTGAGCGTTTAAGTTATATGAATTCGCCTTGATTAGGCTTTAAGAAATGCCGCCAGATAACTGATACCCTTGACGGGTTAACTTTAATGACTTCAAAGGCAATTTGACTAATTTTCTGTGAAATATTTTAATGTAGTCGCTTTGTCGCCAATGCAATGCATTGCCTGCTTTTTACTTAACGTATTGGTTAAACATTGAAACCACTTGTACGCATGCGTGGGCGTTTATTTTGTTTATGATTATTCTTCTGCTTCACATTTACCTTGGTTTAGTTTTACTTAAGATGGATTTTTTACTTTTTTATTACAACCAAAAGCTTTTTTGCGTCCAGTAAAGTGTTTTAATTTAAGCAAAACTTAATAAGGGCTTTACACTGCAGCAGTCAGCTGATGTAAACGCTGCTTTTGCTGATGCATGTAATTGGAGTAGTTATTTCAAGGAACCTCATTGAGATGTAGAGAAAACGAGAAGCAAAATGCTGTGAATGCTAAAGAAAAAATCCAACATCATAAAATAAATAATAACAATAATAATGATAATGACGATAATGATAATAATAGATTGTTACAGAGACTTTAGCAAGTGAATGTGTTGTTGTTACTTAAGGCAGGCAAGGACAAGGAGTATTCAGTTTTCTCTTTGAGAGCTAATATTTTTTTTTGATATTTTTAATGGAAAGTACTTTAAAGCCAAAGGTATATTTATTGGGTCTTGGCTATACTGGTTAAATTGGTTATTGGATTTTCTCTTTTTCTTTGCAAGTTTTCTTAATGGCTTAATCTAAAATATGACAATAAACATGAACTTTTCGAGAACAGGATATGCAACTTAAATTTCTTGTATTTTTAATGGATTTTCATGAAACAAAATTTATTTTATTTCTAAAAGATGCAGCTTTACGATAAGGTACTAAAACGGAGATGTATTTAAATTTTTTATGACTTTTTGGAGTTCAAAAATTTTAAAATTAAACAAAAAAAAAAAATAATAGCTCAATAACTCCAAAACTAATGGCTAAATCAAAAACTGATATTAGAAAGATTTAAATCTGGCGTAACTTAAACTTTTTTCACGGATTGCAAAACAAGTTCGAGTACGTCGTTCCAAAGTTACGACAATATGTATGGAGCAGCAGTTGAAATTTTCGCAATAGAATAAAAAAAATATATTTTTCAAAATTTGTATATTTTGAAGTTGCAAAAAACAAAATTAAAACATGCTTCTTACAATGAAAGACTTAGATATATTTGACAGCTGAGGTATTGTTTTTTTCCTCTCTTTCTAGTTTAGCCGTTTTTTATGCAAAATCTAAATCTATTCATTTAGTAAAATTTTTATATTTTAACAAGAACTATATTTTTAAAATAACCATAAAAAAAGTAAAATTTTGCCTTATAGGCTTTTTACACTGACCCCTCATCTAATATCTACTATCAAAGATGTAGAAAATGTGAAACACTCGTTTACATTGCTCACATCTGCCATCAAACAAAAATGTCACCATTTTTGAAAAAAAAAAATTTTTTTAAATGAAAAATGTTTTTTTCTACAAATGTGCCAACATTTAAAAAGAAAACACAAAATTTTAAAAATACTTGACAAAAAACATTGCAATAAAAGAGAAAACTTGACAAGTGGTAACGCTGCTATCGAAACAAACTTCTTTTTGTAAGTGATGCCACAATAATAATAGAACTTGTTGCCACTTTCCTAGTGATGACACTTATATAATCGAAAGATGTATAAAGGAATAAAATGAGATAGGAACATCTTTTAAAGATGTTGGTTTTCAGCCCTATGTATTTCTTACGGAAAGATGTTAACATCTTCTTAAATCGATGGTAGATGTTGATCAGTGTAAAAAGGCTATTAGACTTACTGCCTGTTTTTAGAAAACGTAAACAAGTGAGTGAGTGAGAAATTATATTGAAAACAACAATAAAAAACGAAAATTTGCTTTTGTTTTCAATATAATTTCTCACTCACTCACTGGTTTACGTTTTCTAAAAACAGGCAGTTAATATCCCACATAGTTCAGAGTGTATTTTATTAGTGCTTTTAATACCATGAAAGTAATCTTTCAATCGACTAAGGATCACATTCTGACTCTGAATTGTTTGTACATGACTGTAAAGCTTGTGATCAAGATACAGATCACAATTAAAAAATTATTTGTATAAAATTTAAAAATCATTTAAAATTAGTGAAAATCGATCCATAATTTCACCATGTAAGGCTTAGAATTCATCAACAGTTGGTAATTTTGAAAATAGTTTGACGAAAATTGATACTTATAATTCACTTATACAAATGCTTATTTCGTACAGATTGCAATTTGACGTGTATTAGTTTGTTTTTAATTTTAAAATTCTGTTCCGCGATTTTACCTAACTGACGAAAAGACCTTGACCGGTATAAAATTGCTAGAATTTTGCCAAAAGTTTTAACCCTGGATGGTTACTGTTCGTCGAATTAATGAAGCCCATTTATATATATATCACATGTCTTTTTTTAATAGTATTCAGATACGTTTTTTTTTAACAAAGCTGATGATTAAAGCTTTAAAAAAAATAATTTATTTGAAAACACAAAAAAGTGTTAAAACTCGTATCAAATTTTAAGAGAGAAGCCAAACTTTTATTTATTATGTTTTATTTTTTTAATAAAACTGTTAAATAAATTTTTTTTGTTGATTTTTTACTTTGAAAATCGTTCCGCTAGAATTTTTTTTAAGTGCGTCGTTTCGACGAAGAGTAACCTTAATGTACTAAAATGATGAGTTACCTTTCAGGGTTAAGAAATATCTTTTGTATAAATAAACGACTTTATAAGATTTGTTTATTCGACTTAATGAGATAATTAATCAGTTGTATCATACAATGAGGATCGACCATTAACCGACCACATCTTATCACTAAAATTCGTAACGTATAACAGAATTCTTACAAAATTGAGGGCAAATAAGTTTTTTACAAATACAAATAAAATTTTTTTCAAGTTGAGTTTTTTTTATTTTCCGGACTTTTTAATTTATCGGGAAAACGGGATTGTTTTTTAAATTTCCTAGGATTTCCCGTCCAATATAAAACGATGCATAATATGACTTAATTAAATTCATTTGAACAAAAAGCAAATAAGAATTCATGAGATCTATTAAGTTTATAAATGCATTAACAGAAAAAATTTAATGAAAAGCCAACAGCATTCATATAAAACCAAAAAAGTTAGATTATTTAATTAAAATTTTGCAAAAGATTTCTGTGAAAATAGTATTCTAGTACAAAATAAGCATTTACAGAATCATCTAACAGCCAATTTCTAATTTTTTTTTAATAGATCTGTCAATGCACAGAAAAAATGAAAAATTGTCTCTAATCACCAATTTAACACAAAATTCATAGAATCAAGCAACATATTTGTTGGTTTTGCACCTATTACCAAAATACATATTGATTACTAAAAATTGAATATTTGGAATATTTTTTTCTTTTTTTCAATAAATGATATTTTAAATTTTAATTAAAAAAATGATCAAAAAACTTTGCCGTTTCAAACAATGCGTTGATTGATTTTGACAATTTCCAACAACAATTTCACAAGTTTAAATTATTTTATTTTAAACGAAATAATTTTTTGTTATTTGATTATTATTTTAATTCAAAATTTATTTCAAAATAACTAAAAAGTTAATTAAATCAAAATTATATTTTAAATGTTCGTTCAACAAAAAAATAATTGATAATTTTTTTAATTGATAAAAAACTACTAATAATTTTTTCTGTGTGAGAAACACTTTTACTTTCTACAGATGTTGGGATTATAGCCAAAAGAGCATGCTATAAGCTCTTGAGGGATTATAATTTCTATAGAGATTATAATCTCTATAGACACTTTTCTTTTTTAGCAATTCCTTCAAAACCATGTAATTCATTTTTTTTAAGAAAATGACTTTCTTTCAATCGAACAAACGTTTTTTTTTTGTTTATTGCTGCATTCAAAATTGTTTGTCTACATCTCTAACATAAATTGTATTTACTACATTTTCAGAATTTTATCCAAAAAGTCTTTTATGCAGTTTTTATAATTAAACAAAAACTCTCTAAAATTCACGTACAATTTTACCGGGATATTTTTTCCGAAAAATACGCGTTATCATTTGTTTTTTTTTTTTGGGACATCCCGTATGAAATATACATTTTAAATGCTTTCCCTGAAAACGTTTTAAAGTTTTGACAAATATAATTTTTTCCAATGGTATAGTTTCGCATAATCTTGTAAAATTCAATATTTATTAATAGTTTAGACTTTTGGTGAAAAGTTTGAAAGATTCTAAATTCTGGTTTTACTGTTTTAATTTAATATGATTTTATGATCTTGTGATTTTGTATTTGTTGCAAACATTCTAGTAAACTTTCTTTAATTTATATAAATTATATCATTCAAACAGTACTCAATTCCTTTTTAACACATTAAACCAGAGGTGGGCAAAGAAGTAGAAAATTTTTAGTTAGAAAAAGAGAGAGCGAGCGAAAGCAGAGATATCATTTTGTTATTTACGCAAGCTTACCAAGAAATTAAGAATGTTCCTATTGCTGCTTTAAACTTTGTCTCAGGTTTAAAAACCCCATTAATCTTTAGATTTAACTTAAAACACCTTTTTTTATTAAGTACAAGTTTGTGTGGTTAGTTTCAAACAAAAGAAAAATTTGAAAAATATGCAAATATAAGCGTTCATATATTTATATGTATGTATGTATATAAATATTTTTTGTTAAAAAATCACTTTGTCTTCAGCTCTTAACCTTAATGAACTTAAAGAATTTGCATTTTATATGTATTTTTTTTTTTAAATTTTATTTCGAGTTTTTTTTTTGTATTTAATATCATGTTAATAATAAATTTTTATTATAATTTAAGAAGAAAAAAAAATATATATTTAATAATGCCACAACTGACACTAATTGAGTCATTATCTTGCAGATATTGCAAACAAAAGACTTAAAACACAAGATTTTATAGCTGGAGAAGAAAAAGACGGCAATAATAAAATTTTTGTGTAGTGAAAAAAATGTAAAGAGGAAAAAAAAACAAATTTTGAAAAAAGAATATAAAATAATTTAAGATGTAACAAATATTTTTAGATTTTAAACTTGATGCCAGAGTAAAGCAATTTTGCAAAATGAAGGGAGTCCCAAATGGAAAGAGGAATTTGAATATTGATACAAAGTGTAAAGCTAATTTTAAATGAATTAAAAAACCATACAATATTTCATACGCTTTTAAGCTTAAAAGTAAAAATAAAGTTCCAGTAGTCGGCCACACGCCAAACAACAAAAGCAACTAGAGAACAGAAAATTAAGGTCCCTATTAAGGTTCTCAGTTGAGTTGTATTTTTTTAATTTTTGTATTATGGTTTACAACTTTGCTATATTGCGGCGAACAAAAACAACAAAAAATTACAACTCAACACAACTGAGTTGACTTGTGGACTGTAATAGAGGCCTTAGTTCTTAAAGGTGCGCAAATTTTAATTAACGAAGTAAGTTGGCTTAATACTCATCTTTTTGGCAAATTTATTTTTATTGCTACAAGTGGAAACTAGAAATATGGGAATTTGTAACGGAATATGATGTCGGGCAAATGTCCACCCCTAGCAAGTAGGCCGGTGTTCGCTCTTTTCGCAAAATTTTAAACCTCATTTTGCAACAGAGCTTCGCTTATCTCGTCAATGCAGCGTCGAATTTAATCTTTTAGAGCGTGAGTAGTTTGTAGTTTGTTCACGTAATTATGGCCTTTCAAAGGGCCCAAGAGAAAAAAAGTCCAGCAGCGTCAAATCACAAGAACGTGACTTTAATTGACATCACCAGAAATATCCCATTTAATAACTGAATTGTTTGTTTTTTTTCGCATAAAAAGAGGACTGAGTTTGGCGCAGATATTTCTTCAATTTAAATTTAGGTATTTAGTATTAAAAATTAGCCAAATTGTTCCATTATTTTACCTGGCTCCCAAGCAAGTGCCCTCCCGAATTTAGGGTTTTGGTTGACAAAGTTGACAAAAATATGCTCCCGGAATAAGGATTTTTTTACCAACTTCGCCAACACTGATATTTGGGTATCTGTCCGAAAGAAGGATAAGAGCGCATACCTTTATCGGATGGCTCCTATTTTCAATGACTCTGATAGATTCTCGGTTTGTATTAGATTTAGGGTGTTCAGTCGATTAATTTTTGTTCGATTAATCGAACAATTTTAGACGATTAATTGTTCGAATAATTTTAAAATTGCTAATTTCGATTAAAAGATTAATCGAAGAATTTATACCGATTAATCGATTAATAATAATATATGGTATTTCTGTTAAATGTATAATTTTTTTAAAGTTTTAAGTCGAATAAACAAACAATTAAAAAAACAGTCATGTTTAGTGAGTAATATAGTTTATATTTTTGTTAGATTTTTTCAACACAATTTAACAATTAATATCACAAAAAAAAAAATTACAAAAGTAGGTATGTTAACTAAGAGATTTACATATATAAATTTATCAGGTATGTTCTAGAAACTGAAATCGAAGGATAATTTAAATTCAATTACTATTTACAAAATGACCGCAGTTTTTCGTGGTTTTAAGTGTTGTTCTTGCAAAAATATAGATACTTAAAGAATACAGTAGATAAAATGGAATATTTTTATGAACTTTCACTACAGGGTAGTTTTTAAAATTTACTCGATTTTAAATCCACTTCATTTTGATTTCTAGAACACGCCTGCATTTTTTAACAATATAGTTCATGCGTTTCTCTTTTTAGAATGAGTTTGGTTTAAAAATATTGTACGAAGGATAAATCTAATAATGCTAAATGTAACAGGGGTCCAAAATTGTATTAACGTAAATGTTTTTCAAAAACTTCACTAACTTACCACTTACACAGTGACTATAACATAGTACTTGAAGAAGATGCTCCACCAACAAAATCAAAGGGGCTACAAGTGGTCCAATGAATATATTTTTTAAACAATATACTTTGAACGATTCTCTAGAGGAAATTATTTGCAGAAGCATAGCAGAGGATGGAATGTCCGTGAAAAGTTTAACAAAATCCAAAGTTTTATTGACTCTTTTAAAATCTAAGTGTCCGAAAGTGAAGCAACAATTTGGAGCTACATTGACAAGTTTTATTGAAAAAATAATGTTTATTTACTCAAATACTAATTTTTCTAAAATTATAAAAAAAAATCTCGTAGTTTATAAAATTTTTGGATTTAGAATTATTCGATTAATCGATTAATTTAAAAATTTTATTCGTTTAATCGAATAAGTTAAAAATGCCAAATTTCGATTAATCGTTTAATCGAACAAAAACAAAACCCGATTAATTGAACACCATTATTAGATCTCAAATAGCTCTGAGCTTAATTTGGTAGTAACTGGGAATATTCGATTTTATTTCAACAAATGTTGTCATTTCTTACACAATTTCGCCTTTAATCTTCTGGAAGGAATATTATTAAAAGGGCATTTTGGGAAACTCTGCTTGTTCTCTTGGCCTTAGTGAAAATGATGATACACGCAACACTAAGTCAGCTTTTTTCTGATTGATCTGCATCATGTTAGTAAAAAGAAAAAAAAAATATATAAAATTACTCTAGTAGTTCACTAACCTACAATTTGAACAACGTTTTTTTTCTACTGAAAACATCAATGAAAAATAAAAGAAAAACACTATTTCACATCTTTCTTAAAGATTTTTGAAGCCGGCCTTAAGAAAAGTACGTGATGGTTTTTTAATAAAAAAAAGAAAATTACTAGAGATTATGAAACGGAACACTGATTGCCAAGATTGATATTGACTCACAAATGATGTTGAGGACTATAGACAGCCTGTCCGTTTTCATGTTCTACATGACTAAAGAAATTATGATAAGTCAGTGAGTGAGTGGGTCATTAGGTTGTTGTTTAGAGAAGAATAGTTAATGATAATAGAAAACTTTGCAAAATGTTCTCTAGTTAGAAAAATTTAGCTAATGCTTTTTTTCGGACAAGTAATAATTTTTTTTAATTTTTACAACATTTTGCAAGGAGTTGTTTTTCTCTATTTTACAAATTGTTTTCCCAAAGAAATAAGAGATAAATTTCTTTTGAAATTTAAAACAATTTTTTAATGGTTTCAAGAGAAGTCTGTATATAAACATTAGTTTTTGCAATGCTGTTTGTTTCCTTTAAATATTTTAAAATTTTTGCTTGAAACTTTTTTTTTTAATTTTCGCTTAAAAGTTATTTAGCAAAATGTTAAATGTTAAAAATAATATGTGTGGGTGTTTGTTTAGGGCAAAAACGTTAACATTTAACATAATTTTAGAGATGACTTTTAGGTAAAGTCAAAAAGAGACCAACTAAAAGAGATAAATCTGTGTATCGGTGACATTTTTTAAAAAAATTCAAGGAGAATTTGAATTAAATTTTTCGGTAGCCACTACCGAAACAAAAAGTAGACCAAATTTTTATAATCGACTGACAGATAGTTGTATTTTAGCATGACTCTCAGGCAAATTCTTTACGTTAAATGTTTAGCCTTGGCAGAGTCAAAAAGCTTTGCCTGATTCGTCTCTACCCAAACTTTATCTGATGATTTTAAGACTAGCTGTCAGTCTTGTTTCCGATTAAAATTTAATTCGAAAAATCTGTTTTAATATAATTTTGATTAAGCTTAATATTTCAATGCAATACAATTTTTGTACTATCAGTCCCATTGTGCCATAAGGATATTTTTAGTCAACATAATAATATTACAAAAAAATCAATAAATCTTAATTAAGAACCTTCCAAATAAGAAACAAGGAAGCAAATACAAATGACCGATTAAAGTATCAAAAGAACATGACAATAAGCGGCTTAAGTTGGTCACATTAGGAATAACTAATACATACTTAGTAAAAGGTAGATTTGAGGAAAGAAAATCTTAAAAACTTAAAAATCAGAGTTAGAAAAATTACAACAAACTATCAGTTAGATGAAGCAGAGTGTTTAATTTTTTTTTTTTTTTGGTAGAAGAGACAAACGTACTGCTAAGAAAAAAACGACAGTGAATAATGAATCATCAACTTTGTTAAAAAAAAGTAAATAGAAAGACTTAAAACAAACTAATGCTTTTGCATATTAGCATTATACAACTGAAACTGAAAAACAACAAGAAAACATCATAGAAAAATAGCAACATAAAAATAGTAACAAAAACAATAATAATAACCAACCAACAACAATTTTATCTTTTGTGCTGTTGCTGTAAGTTGTTTGTAAGCGAAAGTAAGTAACTTAGATACTCAGTGAAGCATTAAGAATAAATAGATTTTTATATGGCTTCAAGACAAATAATAGATTACCACCAACACCAACACTAGCAACAACTCAAACAAAAAACCAGGCAACCTGGCTCTTAAAAACTGGCTTAAAGAAGGCACTGGAAGCCTGCGTGCCTGGCTGACTGGTAATCGACTAAACAACATCAGGGAGTCATTCACTAGAGGAGATGTGTTTGTGATGGTGGCAAAGATGATGATGATGGTGATGTTGTTGATTATAGTTACGCGAAAACTAACAAAACACTTTTACTTGATATTTAGTTGTTTTTTGTTTTATTATTTATTTTGGTTTTCTATGCTCTTAAAAAGATAGGAAGGAAAACATAAGCAGCAACAGCAAAATGATGCATTAGCATCATCTTGCAATAACATTTGTTAACAACATATTGTGGCACGTTTAAAGGTAATGTGTTTTTAAGTTAAAGCATCAAGTGTAGGGATATAAAGTACGTGCACATTAAAGATTTTTTTTTTTTCACTAAAAGCCATTAAATTTGATATTAAATTTAATTTCTAATACCAGACAAAGCTTTTAAGCAGCCAAAGATTAATCTTAAGGAGGTTATCGAAACACAAAACAAATATTGAAAGTGTTTAGCCAAAGAGCTTTTTATACCCTTCATCACAGGTGGAAAGGTTATAACTATATAAGTTTGTCATTCCGTATGTAATTTAAAACAAAAAATCGATGGTAGACCCTACAAAGTCCTTACGAATAGCAAAGTTGACTGAATGATGTCCGTCCGATCAAGCCCGATCATATGATACCCTACACCACAGTATTTAAAAACAAATTTGAGAGTGTATGGCTATATGATTAGGGAAATATCTATGTTTTAAATTTCATTACAATCGGTTTGATAGTTTCTGGGAGGCAGAAATTGCCCCCTATCTCCCCTCGTGGTCCTACTACTCGGCCCATTTTCAATAGGCTTGGTCCTTGTGCCAATAAGAACCTATGCGCCAAATTTTATTAAATTATCTACAAAATTGTGACCTGTACTTTGCGCACAAGGTTACATGGACAGCCAACCAGCCAGCCGGACGGACATCGTAAGATCAACTCAGAAAGTGGTTCTGAGTCGATCGGTGTACTTGAAGGTGGGTCTAGGACCAATATTTTAAGGCGTTACACACATCAGCACAAATGCATAATACCCTCTCCACTATTGTGGTGTGGTTAAAGAGTTTTCCGAAGACCCTAGATATGATAAAATTGTATTACATTAATTCCTAATGAATAGGGATGTAAGTTAAGTTATACGTAAAAAATAATATAGCATAAGTGCCGCTTATTTTAAACTTCGCTTAGTTGCGCGATATTTTCCATAACTTAATTAAACTTAAAAAAAAAATTGTAAAGTTGACACTATTAAACAAAATTGATTTCTGTTTAAGGAGCAGAAATTTAAAAAAAACCTGTTTTTGATCCTAACTCGTGCCAAAACAATTTGGAACAAAACATTTAAGGCATTAATATGAAATTCAAAAACACCAGTAATATTTCCTAAGTCTTTTTTTAAAATCTCAAAAGGAAATAATTCTTAAAAATTTATATTCTAACCGAACCAAACTACCAACCAACCGTCACGTTCTAAAACAACCTGCATAATTCTAAACATTAAAAATTTTCATACCAAAAATATCCAACAAAGAAACACCAGCAACATGTTGTTCAGCTGCATTGTTGCTTTAAACATTTTGCGTATTTGGTATTGTCAACAAATCATAATGGCCACATTCTTTTTCACATACACACATATTTTTTAACTTTTTTGTTGTTGTTGTTACAGGCCAAGAGTTTTAACTTCTTCTTCATCTTACATGAATGCGTACAATGTAAATGTTTAAAAATGGACAAGCCAAAACAACCAAACAACTTTTACACTTTTAAGAAACTAAAAAAAAAACGCATTAATATTTTTTATTTACAAAAACTACAGTAAAATCATTACAACTTAAAATTACCAGAAATACCAAAATATAGGTAGAATAATCTACATGCCACTGTATTTAAGTACAAACACATGTAATTTCTTTGGTAACCAAGGCAAAATTTTTTGCTGTAAGAAAAAATTAAAAAAAAAAAAAATCATACCAGTCAACATCTTAACAACAAACAGTAAATGATGTAATACAAAGATGCAACAGCTGCATACTATGCATTTGCAACAGCAGCCACAGCGGCAGCAACAACATATGGTTAAACGTATATTGTTGTAAAATATATTGGCTTAACCAACAACAACAACAAAAAAATTGTAAAAAGCTGCAAGTAGAATAGAATTTCAAGGCATTAAAGTTAAGAAAAGCTAAATATCAGTTAAAAGACATAAAATATTAACACGTTTATTGCAAAAAAAAAAAAAATAAAAAAAAAGCAAGTAATAGCGCTATATTCGAACATGCCGAATCTTATAAACCCTTCAACATGATGCGATAAGAACACAGAAAAAATTCTACAAAATTTTTCACCAATTAAAGCATTCATCAAAAATATAATCAGTTTTAATTAAAAATTTAATCAAGTGAATTAAACGTTTAATCAAGCGAATTAAACGTTTAATTAATACTATTAACTGGTTTAATTGATACTATTAATTTGTTAACTGGTGCAAATTTAATTAATTTTTTAATTAATATCACAAATTTTTTAATTAAAATCAATTTTTATTTATTTCTGTGAACATAAAGTTATATCTGTGGTTTTTAACAAAAATTAAATTTTTCAGAAGAGCCGAAAAACCATTCTAAATCTAGGTATTGAACTTTTTGAAAATCGGAATTGGTCCATTCTTAGTAATTTTTAGAAATATTTAAAGAGCGTTTAAAACTAAGCAATATGGCATCAACATCTTAAGATCGATAAAATGGACATACGCGGTTGCCCATGAAAACCACAGATATAAATAGCGATCTTTGTGCCACGCACTTCTTCAATCTCGCCTACATTTTGTCGGATGTTGTCTATTGATAACCAAGATGTTTTTATCTAGCATGGAAACTTTGCTCCGGCCGTTCTCCAGATACAGTACGCCCTCGGCTTGTGGAACAGGTTGGCACCGAAGGCTGTTCGTTGCAATATCCGAGTTAAAATGCCATGGATTAAAGCTATAATACATTAAAAGTATTGTGTTTCCTATTAAAACATTTATGGATTAGCATAAAAATATCTATCTATACATAACCCTGTACATACGCTTGCATATTTATGTACATATCGTCATATGATTTCAAAAATGCCCTTAGTTACATTAAACAACTTTTGCAGGAGAAACAAAAAACTCTACATTGAATATTACCTACATTTTTCAATTTGTTTTTGGCTTTAGTAAAAAAAAAAAAAAAATAATCCCTTATTAAAACAAAACAAAGAAAAACTAATATCGAAATGCGTTTGCACTAAGGTCTTTTAGAATTTGTTGAAAATACCATTATTTTTAATTGGAGGAGGGTACATTTTTTAAGAAACATGTATTTCGATACGGTGCACATAATCGATCAAACAGTCAAATTTGAATTTTTTTTAACTTAAGGCTTTTTTGAAATCATATGACGATAAGTATGTCTACAAATTTCGTTTTATAATCAAAATAATGAACTCGCGGTTCTTGTTCCATAAGTCATTCCAAGAAACTTTTCCAAAGAAACCATAGGCCAAAAATAGTAAGTTTTCAAAAATATTCAAGAATAGAGGCAAACAAATTGTATTTAATTTAGCCAGGTCATGCGAATTTTAGGGTCGAGAAATCCATTAATTTTTATTTTTAATTGCCGCCAGAGAGCGTTTTTATACACCTTTTAGAATTAATCGTCTTTTTTTGTGGAAAATAATGTTGAATATAATATAAGTTAACCTACGAAAGGAGATAATTCCCAGTTTCTATTTGTTAAAAATAGTTGAGTTAAATACATTCAATTTATAAAGTATCACTATCCAGTGTGACACAAAGAATGCTGACGAAGGCTGTAGCGGGCCAGAAAATGCATTACATTCTGCTGGTGTCTCATAATTGTAAATTTTTCTGTACATACAATATACTTCATTTCTATCCAAAGGATAGCTAAGGTAAAATGTAACAAGAAAATATAATAGTCTGGTAGTGTATAAAAGTCATTCCTAAAAATTTAAGGAATAGAACTATTACAAAAAAGCTTTATAAAATACATAACTGAAATGTAACTCATAGAATAAATTCGAAAAATAAAAAATGTTGAAAAAAAAAATTTTCAAGCGTTCTAAAAATATGTGCATACGAGCATCTTCAGATTGCATTTCCAAATTTATTGTGCTTAAAATTTTTAATATGTACTGCAGAAATAGGAAAGGAGTAGAAAGTCCGAATATAATAAAATTTAATTCAGAAAATCTCCTTCAAAATAATTCGGAGTTAAATAATAATGGAGTGGGCTCCCGCTGTTCCAAAATTCTGTTGATTACTTCTTGACGCGACAAACATCTTGAGGACGAATATTTGAAAATATTCGTGAGTTCGTTCCAAAATAATCTTGAATTAAGAGGAATTCGTCTCTTCTACTATGAAGAACTTTTGCAGACGTGGTTTTCTATTTCAAAAACTTGTCAATATCATCAGAAATACACGCTTATATGCTGCCACTGATACTAAATGTAGAATGTGGCATAAGCAATCGTTCAATGAACAAGTGCAAAAATCTATTCACAGTAGCGGAGTTCAGTGTTTGGTGCAAATCGTCTTGCAAAAGAGCAAATGCAAAATATCAGAGCTGTTTTGTTAAATCCAACAACAAAAAATAGAGTTTCCCTTAGATTTCATAAAAAAGCTACGACATTTTGCATTTTTGCAAGACTATTTTTTGCACCAAACACTAAACTCCGCTTATTCATTGGACGGTAAATAAGAGTTGCCATTTTGTATCAATTATAAATATGTAAGTTGAAAAATTTGGAAATAGTACCAAATGAGTCACAGGGGTACCAGCGTACTTTTTAGTATCAATCAATCAAATCAATCAAAAAATCTATTCACAGTAGCGGAGTTCAGTGTTTGGTGCAAATCGTCTTGCAAAAGAGCAAATGCAAAATATCAGAGCTGTTTTATTAAATCCAACAACAAAAAATAGAGTTTCTCTTAGATTTCATAAAAAAGCTACGACATTTTGCATTTTTGCAAGACTATTTTTTGCACCAAACACTAAACTCCGCTTATTCATTGGACGGTAAATAAGAGTTGCCATTTTGTATCAATTATAAATATGTAAGTTGAAAAATTTGGAAATAGTACCAAATAAGTCACAGGGGTACCAGCGTACTTTTTAGTTTTCAAATGTACCAAAAAAGTACAATTGTAGCAACTTTATCAACCCTGACTTGAATCAATCCTATTTTCGGATTTTTATTTCAAAAACATATAGGGTTTTAATATAGATAAGTTAAGTATTTCGCACTTGAATAATCCCGTACTCCTTCTGCACTTAATTCAAGAAAATCCATACTTACTATAGTATTGATACGGCTTCGGATTGATTTGAGTACGGATGGATTGATTTTTCTTTTCAGTGTATTCATTTGATGAAGCGATTTGCCCATACCTGTAACTTTTAAAGAAGCTTTGGAAATCTGCCGAATTCAAATGCAGACATTACCGATACTTTATTTGCACAAGTTGTTTGCAGGTATTTATTAGGAATATACCAAATGGTCGAAATTTGTTCAGTATATCGGGTTCTCTTCAGAAACTAAGCAGGAGTACATGGATATACAACTTTGTGACATCTTAATGAAATATGTTCTTCAAAAGCCGCCAGGAGCAGGAAAAGGAAAGGATAGATCGGAACTGTCTTATTTCTTTTAAAAAATGCACTTACTTATAACATTTCTAAAGTACATAATACGAATATTTCTCTAGGAAATTCAGAAGTCTTCAATGTATATATCGTTAGCTAAAATGCAAAAAGGCGTAACTAACAAAAAATTCAAAAACGTGTTTTTGATTGGTTTTATATGAATGCCATTGAACTACATGTCTTGACAAAGCTCTACACATCTGCGATCAAAAATGGCGCTTCGAATATAAAATCATTGTTCATGGCGCGGTAACGATCTCCATTCACCGGAGCTCCAACTTAAATTTTGAAAAAATAAGGATCGATAATGCCACAGCATCTTTTCTGGACGTAGTCGAGTCAGTCCGTTCTGCTGTGGATTGGTAACACTCCATACGCGACAGTTTGGATTATAAACAAACCAGTAAAGCCTCATTGCTGAAACAATTTTGCAATAAAACATCGATGACTAATTGCTAAGGTATATTTTTTTAATCTGGTAACATTTCCCAAGCTTAAATCTATTCGTAATGATTTGTCAGAGTAAACTGAGAGAAAATGTGTAAAAAGGTGAGCGCAGTATGAGATTTCGTTTGACATCTAACATTTTCGTAAGTTCTAACGGTTTAAAAAAACAACCAAAAGTTTGACTTCGTAAAGACAAACCATAAACTTTGATTTAAATTAATTTTGCTAGACCTTCTCTTCTCGCAAGTTTGTTTTTAACAAAAATTAAGGCATTTTTGAAATCGTTTACTTTTTTTGTTTTAATTGAATTTTGTCATTTTAACAAATTTGCTTAGGTTTTTAATAACACTTTCAACAAATATTGTAAAATAACAACAATTCAAAAACAATTTTTCCAAAATTCTTTCTACATGTTTGATATTTCTCCCCCAAAAAATTTTTAATTAAAAAAGATTAATTGATAAAATACTAGAAAAGCAAATATTTCTTAACATTTTTTTTTTGTCACAGTGATTTATCAAAGAAACTTATTTGAAATCAATTTTAACAAAACAAAAACCACACAACAACAAATTATTACAAACAATTCTTAAACAAAATAACGAAAATCAGACCATATTAGAGAAAGCTTTGTTAGGCAAACAAAATGGCCAGACGGACAGACAAAACATTCAATCATTTTAAATAATGTCGCCCAACGACAAATTTAATTGTCTTAAACAAAAACTTACACAAACGCACACACACACTTAAAATAAATTAGCTGTCAAAAGGTGGGGATAGTTAGAGTCAACTGTCAATAGAGAAAAAAGAGTTCACTGAACGATTAGCTTCATAAATAAAAAAATATTTCATTATAATCTAAAAGAACTTGTTGCTTGGTTCTTTCTTCTCTATTTTTCCATTCTTTCACCACATTTCGCTTCGACATTTTGTTGTTATTAATAAGGTTTTAATACGTTGTATGATCAGCGTGAAAGGTGCGTGCTTTTAATTCTTTAATGTTTCGAAAAACGAAAGAAATTCAAAATTTGTATTTTTTTCTTCCATTCATTCATTCACTGGCTGGTTCTTTAGATTTTGTTTGTTGTAACGAAAGACCGCTTTTTTAACTTAACCGCCACATATACAACAAATCATATGGAATCGAAGCATATTGATGTGTTTGGTACGGTTATTAGAGTGCGTGCATGTGGCTAAGCTGAAGAAGTTGAAATAGTTTCCATCCAGTTCATTATTATAAAGAAAAATAAATAAAAAAAAAAAAAAAAAATAAACCTCCCAAAGCTACTAAGAAATCATAATGCAGTGACAGCTTATCGATTTGAAAAAAGTATAGAATGTTTTGTCGCCGCCAGAAGTTTAATAAAAAAATAATATGGGAGAGTATTTTAAAAATGATCATTACGTTTGCAACACATGAAAATTATTGAAAAAGTTAAGAGTTCTTGTTGAAAGAGCAAATCTTTTGTTCCCATCATTTTCCCTGTAATACACACCCTTTTTATAATTTCAATTGAAATACAAAGTAGACCTTAAGCTTTTTTTCTATTAAATTTGAATTAAAAGAAATGACATTTGAACAACATAATGTAAGTAAATTTTCTCAGGCAAGTTTTTTAATCTGTTAAAGCTTCAGCTCAAGAAAGAAAAACAATCCAAAAAAAATCTGCCCCATTCAAAAGTTGATCTGGTTTGTAAAGCGTTGATATTTTTAATTGTTTATTTTCCTTAAGATCTTTAGTTATTTATAGAAAGCTGTCCGATTTATTTTGGGTATAACTCACATGTCAGAAAACTACTTTTCGGCTGAAATCCTCTTAACTGTTAACTAAACACTTTTAAACACTTTTTAACCGGTAGTTAATTGTAACCGAACTTGGAGAAATTGGCCGTTAGTATAATTACAAACGGGTATGTTCTGTAAATCGAAATCAAGTGTATTTAAAACCGAACAAATTTTGAAATCGATCCTCTGAAGAAAGTTCAAAAAAATATTACTTTCTCTATATGTACATCATATATTGAGTACCAATTATATTTATAAGAACAGCTCTTAAAAACAGGAAAAACTACAGTAATTTTGCAAGTAATTGAAATTAAAATTTCGTTCGATTTCAATTCCACTTCATTTCGATTTGTAGAACTTGCCCGATGTCACAATTTTCAATTGGGTTTTTTTTCTAACTCTGTTAGGAAAAGTCTACTTTTTTGTTTATAGAATAAAGTTTTCAGTAGCGTGAACAAATTAATCTCGAAATGCGAAAATCTGCTCCATTTCTGATAAAAGAAGACTGCAAATATAATTAGAGAATCAAAATTTTAAAAGTTTTATTCTTATTCTAATAAGCAAAAATATGCCCAATTTCAGATATAAAGTAGAAGTACACAGAAAGAAAAACACTCGGGATAAATCAAATTTTTTTTGATTACTTTAAGAACGAGTCGTACTCAAAAATTCAAGTACGAATAACACTTAGACGTACTCAAAACAATCCTAAATAGGATTACTTTCGAAAATCAATCCCGGAATTTCTTGAAATAAGTATACAATTCTTAAATCAAGTAAAAACAAGTTAGAGTGCTATATTCGGCTGTGCCGAATCTTTGATACCCTCCACCGAAAGTTCGAATGTTTAAGGAGTAATCTGTATGATGTCTTTTTATTATTATTATCTTAAACTGTGACGATTTGTTATTAATTATGGTTTTAGGAGACTAAACTGTTTTCCGGGAGTAGGGCATATATGGGGCCTAGGGTAAATTATGTACCGATCTTCACGAAATTACAGTGTCATTTCTAGTCGAATAAAACGGACTTGTGCAAAATCTTATGTCATTCCGTGCATTTTTGCATCATTTATGTTAGTTTTTGTAACAAAATTATCAAGTTTTTGAAGGTGGTGGTTCCACATTTTGATTCATAGCTCTGGTCCTACCGAACCGATTTTGCTGAAATTCAATCCCAAACTGCTTAGGATAACTACAAGCAATTTGACACCTAGTTTGTTTATTTGTTTTGAGTTTTTCGAAAGTGAGCGTGTTTTCAACAGACGGACAGACCGACAGACGGAAAGACGGACAGACAGACGGACATGGCTAAATCGACTTAGAATTACTCAAGCAGCCAGAATATACTATATACTTTATGGGGTCTGAGATTAATAATAAAAAAGTTTCACACAGAATGACAAACTTAGTATACCCTCTTCACAACTAATTGTGGTGGAGGGTATAAAAAGATTAAACTTTTTGTTGTGTTTAACCCTCCGGCCTACTTATGTTTTAATTTTCTGTACACATTGAAAAAAGGTCTGGCGGGACTCATGTGTACCACGAAGGGTAAAAAAGTAAATTTGAACTCTTGCTTCTCATTTAGTTTAAATTTTTGGTTAAATATGTACATAAGATTTCTAAAGTAAAAACCATATCGGGCATGATTTTGGTTTTTTATCATTCTGTAATGTATAATACGGGTAAGTAAATAAATAAATATAATACCCTCTTTCTAATTTCTTTTTTGGTTTTTTCAAGCCCGCATTCGGGATTGAATATGGATAATTTAAGTATTTTGCGATTGAAAATCCGTACTTGAATCAATCTTTCTGTACTTGATTCAAGAAACTCCGTACTATTAATACCGCTTCGGATTGATTTAAGTACGGATGGATTGATTTTTATTTTGAGTGTACATTTTTGCCCTATTCAGTTAATACTGAAAGACAGTTTTCTCATGATTTTTTATTTTTTTGATAAAGCTCATTCAGAGTAACTCATTCTTGTACATAATGCATATTTTGAGAGAAAATAAAAATTTTTTTTTTTATCTAAAATCGAAATCGCCTTTTTAATAAACCGCATCTATCTGTCTATCTGCAGGATAAGCTTCTATATGAAATTCGGCTTTTTAAAATCTGCCCCTTTTCTGCTAGGATATTTTAAATTTAACTCAATTTCCAAAATTACATTCTAGGCTTCAGAAGAAATAAAGCAGATTTCAAAAATTTACAAACAGATTCTCCGACAGGTGATCAATGATGTGTCCCATTTATTTTTTTCAAAAGTTAGTTTCTGAAAAGGAAAGTCACAGTTGGTCTAATTGTGCATATGCGAGTGTGGTCCTTAAATAAACCGACCTAACAAAGAGAACACAAAAATACTGGGAATTTTTTTTTTTTTTTCAAAAAAGTCATCTTTTTGCTCGATGCACTTTTCCCAGAGAAATTCAATTGCTTTGATACGTTGATTTTTGCAAGAACTCCACGTGAAAACATTTATACTTTAATAAATGTCAAGAGTTTCTTTTTTATTAAAGCTTCTAAAAGCTCATGAAAGTGGGGAAGATCTGCTCTATTTTCTCTCAAAGATTGTACAAGTTTTAATAGCAAAGTATCTAAAGAAAAATCTTGCCTGTTCCTCTTAAAGCTTAGTCAAAAGTTAATATAACCTGCCTGAAAATTCATAGTGAAAATATTTCCATAATTGAAAATTTCTACCCCCGCTCCCTTCACCCCTAACCAAGTCTTTTCAAGTCTTAAGCTATGTCTACACCTAACAAATATTTGACGTCCTACACGTAACCACTAGTTTTATTAAAAAATTGTTCGCAAAACGTTTGTCTGGATCAAACATCCTTTTAACGATTCTAAATATAATTCTAAAATTATCTTTTTAGAAAGAAAGTAAAGTTAGTCAATAAAAAGTTTTAAAAATAAATTAATTTACTGGTCGAGCTTTTCTTTTGATGTTTTCGTAAAATGTTTCTTAGGTCTGAACATACCTTTAGAAAGAATAAAAAGTGCAAAAATTACCTCTTTCTCACTAAAGCGTATTTAAGAGCCGACTTAGTTATGCCTATAAATTTAAACATTTCCCAAATTTTAGTTCTACCCCCTCAAGAACTTAGTATAACCGTTCATTTCTTCATAGAGTTATAAAGAGTAGGTGATCACGTCGAACAAATTTTTATCCTTAAGAAAAATGTCATTTTAACCGATTATTTATACAAAAAATATATTTAGTGAACATTTAGCTATTTTTTCAATATGATTTACGACATTTAATGCCGTAAATCATTTTCTAGTTACACATTTATTTTCGGCTCATTTGGTTTTTTTTACAAATCGTATAAAATTACTTTTGGGGGAAATGACTGGTAGTAAAATAGAGTTTAGGAGATACATTTGTTGCAGTTTTTTATTTGTCTTTTTATAATTAATAGACCTTTCAGTATCTATTTAACTGATTCATGTCTTTTAACACTTGGCTAAAACATTCACGCACTGTATTCAACTTTTTTAAAGAAAATGTTTTACACGTTTTAAGTTTTTTTTTTTTTTTGGATTTTTGAAATTTTTTTAGTGCCAAATTTTTAGTTACAACTGTTCAATGATTAATAGCTAAAGTCTTGATTATTTTGTTTTAAATAAATGAATTTGTGACATTTATTAAACGTAATTTAAGGGGATTTAGTTATTTGATATATTAAGAGAAACTTTTGTGGGGCAATTTAAAATTTAAACTAAAGAGATTTGTTAGTAATTTGAATATTTAAATGAATTAAAAAAAATTAAACAATACATAACAAACATGAAAATGACAGATATGAATTATTAATAATAAATATGCAACAGCAAAACTTATTGTTAAAACTTTTGTTAACATCAATAGAAGATAAAAATTTTTCATTAATAAATTTGTTTTTTTTTTTGAGATTTTTGAAAAAATGGTCAGATTAACATTTTTCTAAAATATTATGATTTTCAGAGTGCGAATAAATACACAATTGTTGAAAGTAATCAAAAAGAATTAAAATTAATCGTTGAAAACTTTTGATTCTTTTGGATTATTTTATTATTATTATAATTTGTTGCTTTTACGCCATATCGCGGGCGTATAGTGCCAAAGTATTTTGTAGTAATTGCACTCAAATAAATGCAATGTGTATAATAGTGTGAAAACATTTTGCTATGAAATGTCAAAAAGCACGTAAAGAAATTTGACAGTCGTTCTCTTCTAAGCCATATGATTTTCATTTTATCAGAGGTGTATTTTTATAAAGGCACAAGAAGAAAATCAGGGATTGACAATTTCAATTTTGTTTACAAACTTTTTTTAGTCTTTGTTCTCTAAAAAAAAGTTATTAAGCATAATGATTAAAATAAATATAAAAGTTCTAGTGATTTCTTTTAAATTTAAAATAAATCACTCATATTTGTTGTATAAACAAATATAAAACGCTACACAAACGAAAAAAAATTATGATCATATCAACTTCTCCACCACTGAATATTAAAGAAATATTTAATTTTATGTTGCTAGCTTCTCAATTTTATTAATTTTTTATTATTTATTAAAATCAAGGCAACATTTCAGACACGCTTAAAATAACAATATAAATGTTTTTTATGCTGAACAGCTGTTTATATAATACAAAGGTTTTTTTCTTTTAATTTAAAATCTAATAGTGTAAATTTTTTTTAGTTGATCTTTTGACAATGAGACCATAAATCTTTGGATTTTGTAAGAAAGAAAATCTTAAGACTTGTAGAAAACAGTAAATCTGGCAATTAGCCCTGATTAATATTGTGGGGTCTGTCTAAAGTAGGGTATTCAAACGATTAACCGTTGTTCGATTAATCGAATAATATTCGGCGATTAACTGTTCGAATAATTTAAAATTGCCTATTTTCGATTAACGAATAATTTATATCGATTAATCGATTAATCGAAAATTTGTTTTTTCACAGTATTAGTTTTTTTTTTTTATGTAAAAAACAAGTCGGTACGTTTTAAATACCCTTTTGTTGTTTCTTAACTCTGGAACATTTCATTCGAGTAACAATTTATTTAAAATAAAGTACGATGACTGAAACCAAAAACCTTAGGAATAATTTATTTTTAAGAATGCTTAGTACAGGGGCCAAGTTACGGCATTCAATATCAATCGAAGCTTCTATTGAAATTGTATTGTAATTTCGATCGTTTTCGAATGCCGTAATTTGGTCCCAGAATTTTACCACAATGATTTAGATGAAGAAGAAGAACCTTCTACCAGCCCTTAACTAGACTATTAAAATTGTTAAAAAAAAAAAATTAATTGGAGAATTGAAGTGGCATAATCGAACCAATTTTTAGAAAAGAAATTGGATATGCTTTATAGCGCTTCACTTTTAAACTCTCAAACGGCAACGGTAAATGAAAGAATCTTTTCTAAATCAAGTTTCATCAAACCAAAAGAAAGAAATCGTTTGAAACGTATACATTTAAACTCTATTTAAAAGATTATTTTAGAAGATTAGCTTAAATTTTGATGCTTAAATATGTATGTTTATGTTAAAAAATAAAATGTTTGGTCTTATAGTTAAACTTCTAAATTAGACAAAATTAAAATTATTAGATTAACCAAATAATATTAACCCTCTAATGCTTAAGTCTGCCTCTAGGCGGGGTAAAAAAAAAGCGTCATAAAATTTTTATTTTGATAATATTTCATTAATAAATAATTCTAGGTGTAAATCAAAGCTTCTTTTATCAAAAACTTTTCATTATCTTCTTGAATTTGAACGGCAACGGTAATTTTTTTTATTCTTTGTGAAGAAAGTTAATATTGTGCATCGAAAAAATTATATTTCAAAGCTTTAAATCGGGCCGAAAAAATTAGTGGTGAGTATCTTAAATTGTTATATTTATAATATTTATAAAGTTTTCATTTTAAAAAATATATTCGCTGCTGAATATGGAGGCGGGCTAGGGCATTAACATAGAAAATGCTGGGGTGTGCATTAATATTGTGAATTGAAAAAATAATACTTCAAAGCTTTAGATCGGGCCGAAAAAATCACTGGTGAGTATCTTAACGTTCAATTGAAATAAATATAAAGTTTTTATTATAAAAAAAATAATCGCTCGCTATTTTTTTAATGTTTTATATTGTTTTGAGATTATTTCTTTTTTTTTTTGTAATTTTTACTATATTTTAAACTTTTTTTATTTTCTATAAATAAATATAAAAAATTAAAAAGATTAATGCCCAATTTTCAGGATAGTAATTAAATCTAAATTAAGTTAATTTTCATAAAAACTTAAATCGTATTTAAGTACAGATTGATTTTTTGAGTTTTATTTGAAAAGTCTTATTTAAATAAGATAAAGGATGGTAGCACTACTAAATACAAAAAAATATCATAAAAAAGTATAATTATTTACAAGGTGGTCTCAAAAAACAACTGATTGTTATTGCTTTGTCTCTTGTTGTTGTATTGTCGTGATATTGAGGCCACCTTGCTAAAATATTACAATAGAAACTTAAGTTGAAATTAAGTGCACCACATCGGTGAATTAAGTTTGATTTAAGTATTTAGTGAATTTTGTATTTAAAACGATTTTAAACATTAATGTGTTTTAATATCAATCCTGAAAATTGGCCATAAGTCAAAATTATAAAAAAAATTGGCAAAAATATATATAAAAAATTAAAAAAAAAAAGTAAGAAAGTATAGTCGGTCAAGCCCAACAATATGATTCCCTTCACCACAGCATTTAAAAACAAATACTCAGAAGTGTACCCTATTCGGGACCCTCGGGCAATCATGAGGCCGCCCGCCAAATTTGTCCAATTCATTAGCTCATAGCAACATCGTATTCGTTGTATAATCGTATAAATTTCGCTGTTGTTAACTTACATAAAAAAGTATTGTCTTATTATACGATAGATTTTTCTGTGTTTTTTAAAATTTTTTATTTATACCAGGCCTGGATATGTTCAATTCGTTTGGTGAATTTGTAAAAATCTTTTTAGAATGCGATAATGACACCACAAATTTAACTCTTGTTGATGATTAATATATGTTTTTTCAAATTATTTTTTAAACGAATTTAATTAAAATTGCTTATCAATTAATATTTATTACAATTTCACATCAAATTAAAACTCCAACTTTTATTAAAGACTAGCTTAACCCGGTGCGATTCGCTACACTGCTTTAACCACGCTTGAAGACTCTCCCTTTAATAGTTCTTCAGTTTAGAGATATTTAATATATGCATTAGGGCGGGTCGATTTTTTTTTTTAAATCGTATAGCAAAAACGTAATCTACATCAAATTCTAAGAAAATTCTCCAAAGAAACCATGGGTCTAAAATAAAATCCAAATCCGCGCCTCTCGTCTTGAAATTTTATATGCCCGCCTTTGGCAAAAAAAAAAATTTTTTTGAAAAAAAAGCTTTTTCCAAAAAGAAATCGAATTTTCTGAATAAAATTGTTTAGTAAGGTAGTTGTTTTGCTCTTTATATTTTTCCACACTCAAAATCTTTTTACATTAAAAAAATATTCACCCAAGTAAAAAAGTTTGCAAATAATTTGTATCTAATATTTTTATAAGGAACATAGATAAAAAAATATTCTTTCATAAAAAGTACCAAATTCATACTTGTAATTTTTTGAATAAGTTTCGAATGTGGTATAAACTTTACTTCTAAGTTTATTGGTGCAAAAGATAGATGGGGTGACAAAAAAGTACCAAAATTCAGGTTTACCCCTTTTTTTCCTAAAAGAGCCGAATTTCAAAAAAGTACCACCAACCTGTGCGCTTATTTTTCAAAAGAACAACGATAAGTATTACAGTTTTTTTTGTGTCTCTTTTAGTTTTGGAGATATAAATTATAGAATTTACCTGTTTTACCCGTCTTAGTGGACCGATTTTGGGGAGAAACCCACCTCCGGTCCAAATTTCAAGTTTTTATCTTCAGGCGTCAGTAACGTTACAATTTTATGTATATGGATAAAATTATATACAAACTTTTTTACTTGGGTGAATATTTTTTTTAATGTAAAAAAAAATGTTAAGTGTAGAAAAATATAAAGTGCAAAAGAACTACTTTACTAAACAATTTTATTCAGAAAATTCGATTTCTTTTTGGCTTTTTTTTCAAAAAAATCTTTTTTTGGCAAAGGCGGGCATATAAATTTTTAAGTCGAGAGGCGCGGATTAGGATTTTATTTTAGACCCATGGTTTCTTCGGAGAGTTCTCTTAGAATTTGATGTAGATTATGCATCCTATGCTAGATATTTCCCCCCTGCGCCTACCCGCTTTATTTTTATTTTCAAAAGTGTAGTATACCATAAGAGTGACTTCCCCCGCTACTATTTTATTTCAATTTTTGGGCTCAGAAAATCCTACTACAAAAGGTCAACAAAATGAGTGCAGCAGCTCTTATTAATATTTCTATCTATGAGGGGTTCTGCTCCTCCTCTGTCAACCCTGCCCATTTTTATATTGAAATTTATAGTTTACTATAATAGTAGCTTTAACCAGGTTTGAAGACTCTCCCTTTAACAGTTCCTCTGTTAAGCGATTTTAAATGTATGCATCCTATGGGAGGTATTTCCCCCTTACGCCTACCCGCTTTATTTTTATTTTCGAAAGTGTAGTATACCATAAGAGTGACATCTACAAAGCTTGAACATTCTCACTATAACAGCTCTTAAGATATGCGGTATTAAACATTGGCGCCCTATAGGGGGTAACCATATAGGCTCACGTGTTGTTACTGTAAAAATTTCAAGAAAATCGGTTAAGTAGTTTAGGAGTCTATAAGCCAACAAACAAACACACAAACATTTTTCATTTTTATATACAGTAATTTTGACTTAGCTGCACAATCTCCTTTGCACGATTTTTTGTTCAGGTAAATCAAAAATGCAGCTATCTTAAATGTATTTAGCTGTCTTAATGTGCAGGTACGCAATTATCGTTACCTGCATAAAAGTGCAGCTAAAGTAAAGTGTTTGAAAGTGGAGTAACAATCGGCAGTCTCTAAGTAGTGTCAACAGAATGCGTAGTTTTAGTAGTCGTTGCCGTTGAAGCGCAAAATTCGAAAATTTGAACTTGGTTGCGCTACAGAGCGAGGATTCGTCAGCTTCAAATACTACTACAACTACTTTATTCTGTTCCAGACCTAGGATTTGCTATTCCTTTCATATAATCGTGGTAAAGTTGCTGTAACCACAAATCATATGCATAAATGTAGGTACATGCAAATAAAATAAATGCATCAAATGATACCAACTGACTTGTTTGCGATTTTTGTTTTTAGGTTAAATTGGATATTTATGTGAAAAAGTGGCCACCATATTTTTTTAATGTGTGCAGCTAACTTTGATGTTTTATATGAAAAAATTTTAAAACTGCCCAAAAATATGAAAAATGTGCAGGTATACAAAATGCACGTAAACAAGGATTTTGAAGAATAATTAAAAAATATGTTTTTTGGACAGTTAAGTCAAAGTGCACCTAACTTGAATTTTTTGTATGAAAATAATTTTAAAATGCCTAAAATTTTGTGCATTTATCTTAAATGTGCAGGTATAGAAAGCGCACTTAAAATGGAATTTGTATGGGATAATAAAGAATAATGCCAAAAATTATCAATTTTGTGCAGTTGAGTCAAAAGTGCACGTAAATAAAAGGCAGTTAAGTCAAAACTACTGTATATAGAAAAAGGAAACAAAATTTGTGTTTTTTTAAATGATAAGCCATACGACAAAGCTTGTGAATTGGACAATTATGTTGTAGAGTTGAGAAGAATTCATAAAAAATTTCTTTGTATTACCTTAAAGTTATTTTTGGATGTGGATTTAAATGGGGCCTAAGGCTAATTTTGCGCTTATCAGCACATTTTCTCATGATATAGAAGCTATTGTAAATGTGAATGTAGTCTATTTTTAAGTCAATACCAAGATTTATAAGGAAGTTATGGCACTAAAAGCTATTTGCGAGAGTAGTATTTGTATGGGAGCTATGGCCTAATAAGGACAGATTCCAATAAAATTTGCGTTTATATGCGTTAATTAAGGCAGCCTATAATAACGCCATCTGAACCGGTTTTTAAGTCGGGTCAATTAGTATTCGATTTTGTAAACATTTTACTTTACTTCCGGAATGGGAATAAATTATTTATGTGCTGCATTAGATTTTCAAATTTGAGTAAAATTAATAACTTAGTTATTGTTAAATTTTAAATATTTTTGAACCTCAAACAACTCTGTATTGGATTTGTTTGGACTCAATATCATTTAAAAGAAATCAGCAGATAGAAAATTTTAAAATATGCTATGTGTTTTGGATTTGCTACTACAATGTCAATGGTATTATAACAAAAAAAAATTTCCACCAAAAACAACAAAACAATTTGGTTATTATTGTCATTGCCTGGTTTTTGTTAAAGCTTTTTAAGATATTCGCTCTTTCATGGCTGCTAGTTGGTTTACCAGTAGACCACAAGTAAGTAGTAAAGTTATGAGTGTGGTTGTGTGTGTTACTTACTCTTCTTTGGTAGCCACAAGCTGTGAAGGCACATTAACATAAATTGCTTATTTTACATGCTAAGAGCAGAGTAGACAAACAGACAGACATACAGACCAACAACAGATTTAAATTCAAGCATGTTTTTATTGTTATTTTTATACCCACAACTCAATAGTAGAGAGGGTATTATGCGTTTGTGCTGATGTTTGTAGCACCTTAAAATATTGGTCCTAACTACCCTTAAATTTAAGTAAACCGATTTCCGTCAGGCTGGCAGACTGGCTGGAATTTCACCGATGGAATTTGGTACATAATCGACACAAAAACTTTTGTTTTTTTTTTTGTTCATGATTCCGAAATAGGGTTGAGGGCTAACGTGGTAGCACACCCAAAAACTAGGCGTGCTGCAAGTAGAGTCGATCAAGCGTGACACTAGGGCAATACTAAGATGGCTAGAGCCAGGCCGTTGTGTTGAGATATTCCACCAAATTGCCGAGTTTTCCCCGCGAAATCTCTAGAGAGTCCTTGTAGAGATAATTCCCGAATAATCCATGTCGTGTTGAATGGGCAATCACATAGGAGATTTAATACTGCCTCCTCAGTTCCAGGTTTTCTGCAGCCGGGCAGCATTTTTTAAAGGGGGGGGGGCGAGTCTCCTGGCGTGCTTACCGATCGTCCAGTGACCAGTAAGTTAAGAAGTCTCCGACTGAAGTTGAGAAGTCGCTCGGAGCGACCTATGTCGTATGAGGGCCATGTTACTTTGGTAGCCCTGCAGCAATCCAGTTTCATCCATCTATCATTAGCCATATCCAAATTGTGTCTAAAGATTTCGCTTCTTTAAGCTCCCAGTGTTGTTGCGACTGCCACAACCTGCAAAAATCAAAAGCAGCTCCAAATAGGGCACTCTCTCGATAATTTATTTTAAAATACTGTGCTATAGGATATTTTTTGGTCGGGCTTGACCGACTATACTTTCTCACTTGTTTTTTTTTGTGGTTGTTGTTCTGCTTTATAAAATCCATTGAGACGTTTGACAAGATACAAAATACAAATCAACTATTTGTTTTGTATTTGTATATTGTTTTTCAAATACGTTAAATATTTTTATTTTCCTAAAAAAAAGTTAGACGATTTTTAGTGTTAACATATTAAACTTAAAGTTTTTTAAAACTTTGCACGACTTATAACTTATTTTTTGCCAATATTTTTATTTATATAGCTAATTTAAAACAAAAAAAGTAGAATGTCGATTTTTGATTATTTTGTTTCTTTTTTTTTTTTTTGTTTTTTGCTAATTTATATGCAAATATTCCTTTCATTTTTCTTTTCTTTAAAACTTGTTATATTGATTATATAAATTTTTTTCGATATTTTTTGTTAATGAGTTAAACAAATATATTTTGTTGTTACTTTTGTAATTTTAGAGAAATTAATTCGAATTTAAATTGTTTGAAATCATTGGCAAAAAAGAGATATGATCTCATATTAATGAAAAAAAACCCTAAATTGATCGATTGATCGCATATTTTTGAGGGCGTAGCCAGTTTTAAAAATATTTTTTCTCTTAAACAAATTAATAACAAGTGATTTGTAATATTAAATAGCTGATGGCAAAATGTACATATTTTAGTTATTCGTGACACAAAGAAAGAAATTTTGTTTTGAAAATTTTTCAATTTCTATTCACTTCAGCAAGGTTTTTTTCTTGTTTTAATAATTACAGTGAATAGTAAAAACGTAAGATTTGAAGCAGTCATTTAAAGTACGAACCAGCTAATGTTGGAGGCGTAAGGGTTAAAAATGACCAGGACTAGTTTTTCATAGTTATTGTTTGAAATAAATTGCTTTTAGGATTTTTTCCCGGGAATTCCCGGGATTTTTCTTGCGGGATCGCGGGAAATAAAAAATTCCTCATTATTTCAGAAAATTGCTATTTATACTTTGAAATTTAGTTTTCTATTCTCTAAAAATTAGCATCTGTGAATGGGTTGTGGATTAGATCAATTGCAAGAAGTGAGTACATGTATTTAAATCAATGTCTCCTGATGCAATAAATCTACTAAAAGCAGAATGGGCAGTACTACAGATGATAATTATTACATTTAGTGAAGTGAAGAGTTAATAAAGTACATTAATTCAAAATAAGATACAGGCAGTAAAGTTTCATTGTCCATGAACAAGTCTTAAAAATAGGAGATACCTAAACATATCGCTCCTTTATTGCAACAAAATCATATCTACAAAAACAAACGGTCTTGGCAAAAATCGATTAAAGTTTTCCGAATGTACCGATTTAAAGATATATTTTGCTATAACTTCAGTTCAGTTTGAGATATAATACGAGAAGGTATGAAGGAAAACTTTGCTAAAGTTACTTCAAATTTTGAGATATGACTATGATGCAATTAAGGAGCGATATGTTTATTAGGTAATAAACACAAATTTTTAATTTCAATTTGTGTTGGTTTATATACCCGTGAAGTGCGGGGAAACCGAAATAAAATAACATTTTGGAAACTCGTGTAAGATACAACATACGACTTGAAAAACACATTGTCCTAAAGATTACAAATGGACCTATTGAAATAAAAAGGTTTGTAAGAAGCAGTCCGGTTGATGCTATTTTTCATTAACCTTGACATACATTTGACTGATATAAACGTTGTTTATAAAAAAGAAAAAATTAATTCTGATTGTGAATCCGAAGCATGCTACAACGGTTCACTTTTAACTATTTGTCCAACCTCGGTAAAAAATTAACGAAATTTTTCGGAAACAGGATACTTAGTAAATAAAATCAGGCATGTACTTTTTGACGACTTACTAAGCGCTTTGAGTGTGTCAGAAAGTTATTTCCTAAGCCGTTAAAAAATGTTATATATTTCTTTTAAATATTTTATCCATTTTATTAATTAACTTTTTGATCTCATATCTTGAGTAACTTAATTTTATTTTGTTTTTATTATTATTTTATGAATTAAATTGTTATGTTTATGTTATCTTTTTATCTTGTATCCAGAGCATAATAATACTGAATAAAAGCATAATAATAGGGAATAAAGGCGTGAGGTGATAATAATTCAAGTTCCTATATCAATATTCAATTAATTTTTTAGTATTGAACCATTTCTTTTACTTTCTTTGTAAACAAATTCCCTTACGCTTTTTTTATAAAAGTTTTTTATTAATTAATAACAAAATTTACTTTGTATTATTTATATGGAGCGGGGAAACTTAAAAAAATTTCCCGCTTTCCCGGGAATCGAAAAAGTCCGGGAAAAAAAAACTGTAATTGCTTTGCATAAACTTTTTCGGAAGAGTGCTTTATTTGCATACAAAGGCTGCAACTTAGCTATCAATATTTTAAGAATTATATGGTTTTTTCCTGTTAACAGTCGTATCAGGACCGCGAGAAAAACCTCTGATTTTTGGAAATTTAAAAAAAAAATCGTTTTAATGTTTTATGTTATGCCCAACCATATTTATTCTCTGCGTGCAATGTTAATTGATTTTTTAAAATGTAGTTTTAGAAAAAAATGTATGGAAAATATAACTAAAAAAAACAATTTAATTTTCTATAAATACTGCAATTATGTATTTCAATTTAAAAAGTTTCCATAATAATAAGTATGTTCTTATAAAAAACTAATAATTTTTACTTTCTTGCCCATTTTGTAGAAAAATTTAAGATTTTTCTCTTCAAAATAAGTTTTTTTTTGCTAAATAAAGATTTTCTAGCAACGCTGGTTGCATTATTGCTCTTTGTTTGCATTCATTGCTGCCATTTTGCCACATCTGCATACATACAGGTATCAGAAAAGAATTAATTTCCATTTGCAAGTTTTGGAACCAATTTTTACGATTGTTTGCCGCCCTTTGTACTAGACCAACAATTTTATCCGAATTACAGGGTAATTGTCTCATAACTACATACCATTTTAAAATTCATATGAAATTCCAATAAATTTATTGGCCTGCCAATATTTTGTTTTAAACGTGTTCAAAAATTATAATCAATTTTATTTTACAAAACTGTTAATAATATTTTAGAACTTATTATCGATTTAACAGTAAAGCCTTCTTTTTCCAGTTACTTTTTATCATTTTTTTGCCTCAAAACCCCTGACAAAATAATGTCAAATCACGTTTTTTCTTTTTTTTTTTTTTGAGTTAAAAATTATAAAGAAAAAAGTTGTTGTAAACATACAACTCGTACATCATAATTGCAATTGCATATCACGCACTTAGTTTAAGTGTGATCATCATCAGTGGTACGTGTTTTATGTTCAACTGAATATAATAAAGTACTACAACACAATACATATGTAGAATTAAGTGACCTTTTCATGGGGCTAAGCACTTTTTCTGGTAAATTTTCACAGATTTTTCCACTGAAGACCCTTCATTGGTTTATTTATTTTTACTTATCAACTGCTTATTGCTGGTACTTGACAAGCTAAAGTTCATAAGCATTACAAAAGGTTTAAAATTTTTTTTTTTTTCAAAAACTAAAAATAACTTTAAGTACATTTTTTAAAGTACTTTCTAATATGTCGCTTATAATTCTTTTTATATTTCTAACGTGTTGTCGCATGTATTATGTTTAAAGAAAAATTGTTTATAATTGTTTTGAAAACATCTCTATACATATATGATGGAATTTTTTTTAATAACATATGTCGGAGTTTTTGTTAGCTTTGACTCCTTTAAAAGTAAAGCCATAGAAGACGACTAGAACAGAAAGAAAGAGGGAAACCCCTAAGCGCAATTTTTTTTATTACACAACACAAAGGAACTGAAAAATAAGTTCGTAAAAAAACTTAAAATAATTTTTACTTTTTGAATCGGGACTGGCAAAATTTTTTTCGATTCCTAAAAAAGTACAAAAGTACAACCATGGATGGCTACTATTAGGGCTGCCAGACGGCCTGGAATGGCCTGGATTGTCCAGTTTTTTTTTGGGGGTGTTGTCCAGTTACCAGCGCAAATACAATTTGTCCAGTTAAAAAAATTTCTTGAATTTTAGATAATTTTTTCATTAAATATATACTTAATATAAATAACGTACAAAATACCTATAGATAAATTCATTTTGTTGGTTTTTTCGATACCTCTTTCTGAAAGTACTTGAAATAATCTATACTCACAAAACAAGTTACATATACAATTTCTTTCCGAAATTTTAATGCGAATAAATTTTGATGAAATTTTCAAACATTATTAAACATTTTTGCTTATAACTTAAACAAAAGTTAGTAAATTCTATAAATAACAACACAAAATAGGTACATATATTTGATTGGTAGTGATTTTATAAATCAAAATACATCATAGCCAATCAAAAAGTCGATTTCATTTTTTTTTTGTTATTTACGGCCTTTTAGATATTAGGTGACGATACGTAATATGAAATTAGACTGAATTTTAATTGTTAAAAAAATGTTTCTTTTTTTAAATTTTAACAAAATGAAAAATGTTACTTTTTTCAACAATCGTATAAATGTATTTTAAAAATGTCCAGTTATATTTCCAAAATTCCGGTGAATTTTTAACATTGTCCAGTTATTTGAATTTTGGTTTCTGGCAACCCTAGCTACTATGCTGGCACAAGGTTGGGTAATGCTATGATCTCACTAAGGCTTTTAAACGCGTTTAAGCACCTTGATTAAGTTGACAGTTGATTAATAAATAAAACACAAAAAACCGAATTTATATTTCCTAAAGCTTTAAAAATGGAAGACAATACTTAAATAAAGTTATCAGAAGATTATTTTATACTTATTAATGATGGAACTGTGGAAATTGATAGTTTATTTAAGGAAGAAATTAATAGATGCATTTGCAATTCTGAGCTGACGAATTGTTACAATGAGCCAGTGAATCGCTCAATTTATTGCCAACCAACTTTCCCGATCGCATAATTTCACGAACATCAGCTGTTAAATGGCCACCCAGATCGTGTGATTATTACCAGGTACACTGAATTATTTTTTGTGGGGCTATGTTAAGGACAGAGTCTACACGGAGCCATTTGAATCGATTGCAGCCTTAAAACTCAAAATGCGTGATGTGATTAATGAAATGAACCCGACATTTTGCTCGTGGTAAACATTTGCCTGATATATATAATTTTTCACTCATAATTGCCGAACTTTTCTCTTCGTAATACAATAAAAATTTGAATTATGTTCATCTAAATTTATTGTTTTATTTTGTTTTACAAAACAAAGTTCTTGTTGAAAAACCAGATACAAACATATAGAAGAAGACGTGTTCGGAAGTACACATGAAAACATACGTTTATTGTGGTCGATGCAACATCAAACTCAGTTTGAGCTATGTTCAGAGGATTCTATGTGATTAATAAAATGATTTTATTTTAATCATGTCAATATTAAGTATTTAAAAACCGCGTTTAAAAACCCAAGTGTGAACATAGTATCACAATAAAATTAAAACAAATAAAAAAGTAAAGTCCGTCAAACCCAATCATATGACACCTTCACACCACAATATTTACAGAAAAAATTTTCGAGAGTGCAACCGGAAAATCTAATTAAAATATTGGGCTAAGATTTTTTTAGAGTTCTTTGTGCCGAATATTATCTAGATGTCAACATCTATATGAGATTTTTAAGCCTTAAAGGGATTCAATAGATTGGTTTCATATCGGATCTATGGTTGATTCTGGTGCTATTTATACAAAATTTCGCCACGACATAGTAGCTATTATAAAATTTATCGTTTATATCAAATTATATATAGCGAGTTCTATTTGAAGCACAAGGTTTACATAGACTGCCAGCCAGCTGGATGGACATCGTTAGATTGACTCAAAAAGTGATTCTAAGTCGATCGGTATACAAACACACAATACCCCCACTGCTATGGTGGTGTGGCTATAACGAAACTTTTATAATAAAATTAAATGCGCATATGAAGTTTCGATAGGAGTTAAAAGTTTCAACTGTATTGTAAACAAAAAAGATGTGCAAAGTGTTTCGCACTAAATGTATGGATGTGCATTAGTGTGTCCCAAAAAAAAAAAATTTGTTTTCAATTTTTATAGGTACCCCAGCATTTTTTGAATTTCAGATTTTTCGGAAGAGGTTTAGAGGTCGCTAAAATCGAATTTATCCCAAAAATTGAGTTTTCCCGACTTTTTTGAATTTGGCTCATTACTCGGCCCGTTAGCACGATTTTCATTGTTACTAAGTCAATTTTTTTAAAGAAACTTCTCCAACTTTACCTCTCTGTGCAGATATTATAAGTTTCGGTTATTTTTTTGCTCATTTGGGTCCCCTTAATGACATTTTTTTGTAAATTTAGCATAAATTTTAAAAATAATGCTTTTTAACTTTTAAAATTTATATTGAAGTTAAAAAACTAATGATTAAATGAAAGGTGGATAAATTCTGAGTCATCAAAAAAAAAATTGAATTTCCTTTTACCGTTCCAAAGTTATACCCTTTTTAAATTTTGTACCGATTTTGTGAAATTAAAAATATTGTAATGTGTTCGCCAGTTATGCATCGGATTTGTTTTAATGTTAGATATTTAGATATAAGGTATTCTTTCAAAATACTAGACATCGGTGGTTTTTTGTTCTGTTGCGCAGACTTCAGTGATGCGATCCAAAAAACCTCTAGACAGCTTACTAAAAAAAAAAAATTTTTTTTAGCTTTTAATCATTTATTAGAGCTTTTACAGTGAAGCTCTTGCCCTGGAATAAATTCTGAAAGTCTGTTTTAGAGGTTGTTAGATTAATGTAAGTATTAAGGCTCAGTTAGCCGGGAGTAACAGTAACCTTACCGTAAAAAAGTAAGACCAATCTATTTCTTACAGATTGAGACATAACATCTTACTGCTAACTATAATCGTTCTAATCAGCGTTGCCGTTTTGGTTACTTTTAACCAAAATTGGTTACTTTTTTTTCCAATGTGTACTTGTGTACTTTTTCTCCATTTTGGTTACTTTTTTTCAACACAAAAATAACCAATTTTTTGTTTTGGAACAAGAACTACCTGCTGCGCTTTGTTAACCCTTAAAATTGTGTGTGGTATTTGTGCATCTCAAACCAATTCTTTTTTTATCTACTTAAAAATTATTTTTTTGAGAAGCTTAAACTTTAACATTGATAGTCTGTTAACCATATAAGGTATATACTTTGAGGTATATATGGCCATTATCTACTGTTCTTAATGCTTCAAAGGTCTTACTGAAACACTTTTATAGATAAGCGATAAGGTCAAAGGCCCTTCCGATACAATTCCGTTTAAAATAATTGTTTAAAGCAAAACAGGGCTGTATTAACGTCTCCAGCTCTGGGTTAAACTATTGTGACTTATTTCCTATTTATTCATATTCGCCGCGCTCGAGAAAATTGAATTCGTCGCTTTTTTGTATGCAGCTCAGTTCCTCTTGAACAATCAAACCAACCAGGCATCTTCGGCTCCCCCAGCAACATCATCAAAAACTTGTTTCCAACATTGTACAAACCAAAACCAAATAAGTATACTTAAATAAATGTAAGTAACCTGAATTAAAGTGAATCGCCTTGTCTTTTAATTTAAAGATCCCCAGAGAACAGGAATCCCCTCCTGCCCACAATCTCCAACCCAATCAGGAATCCCTCCTGCCCATCTTCTTACAACCACTCCACTCTTTTGCCCTTGTTCCAAGTCGGTCGTTACTTTCTCAATTTTTACCCTTCTTTTAATTAAATTATCATCTCTTTTTTAATTGTGTCTAATACCTATAAGCCACAAATTAAACAATAATAATATTTTCACCGGGCAAAAGCATCCATATATAAAAGATCTACCGAATAATTTAGCTCAATTTTGCACTTTGATACCATTACGCATAGCAAGACTTTAAAAGTTTTACTTGTAAGAGCTCTTTATAAAAAAGGTTGAAAGATCTAGCTCAAAAAGTTTTTAAAATTAAAAAAAAAGTGTTAACTTTGTATAGAAGGTGCCACTTACACTTAAAAATTACGAAAAGTTGTATAGCATATTGTTCTTTCCAGACCATCGGTAATATACTGTCAAAACTTTAAAAAAATCGGCCCAACGGTTTATGAGCCTACAATATACAAACAAACACTATTTCTTATTTAGACACACAGTTTTTAAACTGAAGTGCGAATAAAATATATAGTACTTTTGATACAAATAATTTTGGTTACTTTTTTTCGCTTTTGGTTACTTTATTTTTGCATTTTGGTTACAAATTTTTTTTGGTCGTGGCAACGCTGGTTCTAATTGCTTTACATACAACAAAATGAATCAGCTGATTTGCAACGTTACTGTTACTCCCGGCTAACTGAGCCTTTAGCCAAGGCTACGCTTAATCGGGAATAAAAAACGAATTTATCCATGGATTTTCGTAAAACAAAATTTATTTTATTTCTATTATAAAAATATTGTCTAATAAAAAGCAAAAACTTTGTGATTTTTAGCTCTAAACAAATTTGCGATAAAAAAGGTCAAAACTAGGTAGCTTCAGTTTATTGGGAATAAAACAGGAATTTGTCCATGGAATTTGTCCATGCAGCTTTAAGCTTAAATACTGAGACTGGTAAGTATTTGCTGATTTAAATTTTTTATGTATTTTTTGAATTCAAAAATTTTATAAAAAAACAAAAAAAAATATTTTTGTTGCCACTTCGGCCTCAATAACTCCAAAAATAATGGCTAAATTAAAAATGATATTAGATAAACTTAAATCTGGCGTAATTTAAAATGTGTTGACGGATTGCATAACAAAATCGGGTACATCGTTCCAAAGTTACGATAAGACGTATGGATCAGCCACTTCAAAAATCTCAAATTTTAGAAAAACAAATTTAAAAAAAAAATTACCATAGAATTTTTAATAATGATGATTTTTGCAGTTAGTTGACTATAGCGGATCAAAAGTTGCATACTGATATCAATAAAATTACTGCAGAAAATGGTTTTAATATCGCAAAATATTTAATTGGTACTATTAATTTATTTACGGATGCAAATTTATTTAATTTATTTTTTGATTAATTTTACAATTTTTTTAATTTAAATATTTTTTTTTGTTTCTCTGTATTCGTTTAGTATCACAAAGTACATACTCTATCTACAACTTAATTATCTGTATGCTTTTGCCTATAACTTTCAATTTCTTCAAAAGTTTTTTCCAAATAAGGTTTCTTTAATCGTAAAAAATGTAACCAAAGCAGAGGCATATTATCAAACCATTCCAAAAAAGTGATAATGAATTGACCATTATTTTCCATATCTTGATAATTAAAAAATTCTACATCAATAATTTTTATAAATCAAAACTATCAGCAATTGTCTACGAATAAATTTCCCCCAAAGAAACCCCCTGCACGGCAAAAACACTAAATTAACATTCAAACACCGGGATATGCGCCAGTTATTTTATTAATATTCAAAATTTCATTTCAACATCGACTTAAAAGTCTAAATTTTTTTTTACATTTACAGAAATAACCATAAAATTAGCCATTATTGTTTGAATGCCTAAATTTATTTCCAAAAAGAAAAAATGTGAGCGCCATAGTTTTCATTTTAAGTATTACTGTAATTTCAGTGGCCATATTCCTCCTGGCAGGGGCGTTATTGTTGGGTTGATTCATTTTTATTTTAATTTATCGGCTTTGCAACACATTGGCTAGATGGCTGTCTAGCTGGTCTATGAGCTGTGTGATCAATGCGTCAAGTCTATTAAATTCCTGCTGAGTTTTTAATGAATGGAGTAGGAACAGAACCAAGAAATGCATGTTTAGCATGAATAAAGAAATATAAACTTTTTGTTTTCTTAAGTGGGGAATTTTAAACAAAAAGATTTTGTTCTTTCGTTTCTTGGGAACTAAAAAAAGAGAACATAAATACCCATAGTGCAAGTCTATAACGATAATGATGATGATCGTAGTAATAAAAATAAATTTTACAGTTGAAGAAAAAAAAACAAAAATTTATTAAAGAAACTAAAGAACTAGGGAGAATAGTTAAGAAACCACAAGAACAGGATGTAAACAAATATGAGACACTTTTCTGTTGTTTAGTGTTCCATAAAAGGCTTGATGAGTGTCTACACTATAGAAACAGTTAAGGATATAAAATTATCCTAAGGTTTTTCAAGAAATTATACTTTTTCTTCTTATTAAAATCTGCAGTTATGTTTTTGTTAAAATTCCAATTTGAAAGAAATATTTGTTTACCCTTCGCCACAAGTGAAAAGGGTAAATGTATATAAGTTAGTTGGTCATTCCATTTCCATTCTACGAATTTGAAAAATCTACGAAATATTTGAGATATGAGCAAAAAACTAAGACTAAATCTTTATAGTTTGTTATAAAAAACAACAACATTACAAAAATAGGTAAAAATTATTAACTTGCTTGTTGTAGAAACAACAACAACAACACAATAAGTATGCAATTAAAATACAAAAAGAAAACATTATCGTCATGTTAAAAAACAAAATATATAAAAACAAAGGAATAATTCCCGATTTCTATTTGTAGAATTTATTTCGTGAAAAGCATCAAATTTGCAATTTGATGGCGAAAACTAAATCGGTCTATTCTGCTGGTGTCTTATAATTTAGTGTTTTTCTATAAACAAAAAGGAATATAACTAAAGAGAAATTATTTTTCAGTTCAGATTTTAGAACTTGAAAATTCCGTGTACTTGAATCAAGTATTTTGTACTGGATATAAGAGTATTCGTACTTACAGTATTTTTGACACCGCTTTGGCTTGATTTAAGTACGAATTGATTGATTTTTTCTTTTATCAGGCACCCATACAAGTGTCCTCCCGATTAGGCCCATACAAAACAAACTAAGTTGATGAAATTGGGCTCAAATATACACCAGATATGAGATTTGATTTTAAAATTTACAAATTTGCCTACTAATTTCACCTTGGGGCCATAAAAATAATGCTCCCAGAATAATGAATTTGGCACGATAGCGCCCATACTAGGAAACATTTGGGTTTTCAATACAGTGGTGAAAGGTACAAAAGAATCGGCACAGCTTAATATAGCACATTTACTTGTTTTTTTACTTTGCTTTGTACTTAATAATTTATCCTTTTTTCAGTTTTATTCATTTACTTTCCTTTGAAGTTGTTAATATATTTTTTTTATTTATGTTCTTTTTATGTGCATTTTATATTTGTGTACTTTTCCTGTTTTTTTTTTTTTTGCTGTTGCTGGGAATTGTCTCATTTAAATATGAGTCATACAAGTTTTTATAAAATGTTTTCTTAGAACTCTTTAGAATTTACTTTAACGATAATATTGATAAATTCGATAAATTCGATATTTAAGTTAATAAAAAAACTTAAATATCGAAATTTCCTAATTATAACATTTTTTTCAGAGAAATATGTGTTAACTCCCAACTCTAATGGATTTAAAATAAATTTCGGTTAAAAAAATAGTCAGCAAATAATAATGAAAGGTCATTAAACGTATCTCCAAACGATTTAAATGCGCAAAGGCTTATATTTATCGGTTATGTGCATTTGTGGTGCCTTTTAAAGGGAACTGCATATATAAAATGTCGTTTATATGAATAAACAGTGCTTAAAAAATATTCGTTTAAATCCATAGCCAACATGAAATTGAGAACTGGAACAGGATTGCACTGAAGTTGACATTACCAGAAAAAGCTTTGAATTGAAACCTAAACATTATCGAACACCCAAAAAGAAGCCAAAGTCTCGATCAATTTTTCCATCTTAAAATACGGGTAAAATTATTATTATTCGCAAATTTAGCATTAAAGTACATACCTGTCACCCCTTCCCCAATTTAACCCTGTTCACAAATCTAGATTCATTGCTTTGACATTACTTTGCAGGTGCAATCAAATTCTTAATTTGATATAACCTATCTAGATTCAAATTTAAACTGATTGAATTTCATAAAATAACACAACTTTAAATTCATTTCCTAGTAACAAAATATCTACGCAAACAAGAACTTGCCGATTTCCTAACCAGACCAGCCAAACAATATCAATGAATAGTTTAAGACCGACAGCCACTTGTGAACTCACTGGTACCTACACTTGTCCACCAATTGGATGAAATTGAATGGCCTTAAATTATAGATGTTTATCATTACAAACATATAAAATACTTTATGCTCATGTTACCAGTATGAGCCATGAAAATTATGGCTAGAATGCAGAGACAAGACATAATGCACTTTATAACCGCACAAAGGAGAACTTCAGAGCAACTACAAAGAAACTACGAGTTTAACTATATGGTTACAGATAGAAGAAACACAGCAACAACAAAAAAGAAAACAAGTGTTAAATCATTAGCACACCAATATAAAATTCATATAAAAAATTCTTTAAAAAAAGGATAAAAAAAAAAAATGTAAAAAAGGGTTTTTCTACAAACCATTAAAAACTACATTTTAAAAGAATAAATATAAAAATAATTTTTATAATTACGACAAAACCACACGCAAATTTTTCTGATTTTTTAGCTACAACGTAAAAATTATAAAACTAAGCCAGCGGAGATGTTAAGTAACACAAAGGCCTCTTTGGAGGCCTTATTTTGCAGTCATTCTCAACTAATTGCTAGGGAAACCGTAAATATGCAGTTCTTTGTTTTTTTTTTATTGGGCGACCAATGGAGGCAAAAACAATATATTTTTCCGTTGTAGAGCTTTTTATTAATTTTTGCATCGATTTGTTCGTGCATATTTTTGCATATTTTTTCTTTTGCAGCTTTTTTTCATTAGCCTAAAAAGATTTTTTTTTTAATTTATAGCAGTGTTCGAAAATAAACCTCTACAAAAATAATATTATTGATATAGGGGAAAATCCTAAACTTCTTTGTTCCGCGGCTACTGCACCTAGAATATACGGCTTACCTAAAATACATAAGAAAGGGACGCCCTTACGGCCTATTGTGTTGTCAGTTCAGGTACCATTAGGGTTTCTTATTTCCCGGACTTTTTCCATTCCCGGGAAACGAAACAAAAGAAATCTTATTCCCGGGAATCCCGGGATTTTTTGAATAAAACAATGACTTCATTAAATGAGTTCAAGACAAAAGTTTTTACTTTTTTTAAAGAATAAACACATATACAAGAGTCTAAAACAATTAGCTTTATTAATTCCACTGAAAACCAAATAAATTGTTACATTCATATCTACATGCAAATTATAGATGTATTATATATTATTTATTTTTTTTTTTTTTTTTGAGATCACGAATTATTAAAACTTATTAATATTTAAGGCTTTTATACACTATCCCACAAAGTCTTTAGTAATTTACGAAAATGCACCCCTGTCATGATAAGTTGTTATTGTTTTTTAAAAATGTTCAAAGAATAATTAGATCAGGAGAACATTTTTGAAAAATACGTAAGACTTTGTGGGATAGTGTGTAACGGCCTTTAGTAGTTATTATAAATAGCAACTTGGTAAAATTAATTTTCTTTTAAGAAAACAATTTTTTGTATTATTAAAGCATTTAAAAGCGCATCAGAGATTATATTCTCTAATCCTTGTTGATATGTATTTTGCCTGCTACCGAAAACGTGCTCTCGCTATCTACATACGTTGGTTTTATAGTAAGAAGCGCATCATACAAAGATTATAAATTCGTTGGCCTGTTACCCGTGACTTCATAGACGTCAAATTCTTTTTTTAAGATTTTTCCAGGCTTTTGTCTTTTCTTTACATTTATTTTTTTAGAATGTTCATTTTCTACTGCAAGAAGCGTTTTAGACATTTTATCAGCAATTAAAAAGACCGTTGATTTATTGGCGTAGAAAAATAAGTAAAGAATATATTTTAATGGATCGTTTTTGATTTTAAGGATGCTAACAAATTTAAATTTTAAACAATTTAATTTAAACTTCCCGAAAATTCCCGAAAGAATTTCCCGGGATTAATTTAAAAAAAATGTCCTAGGATTTCTTTCAAGCGTAGAAGCTCTAGGTACCAAGTTACCAGTTATCAAAATACGTTGGTAATATACTTAATGTCATAATTTCTAACAAATACAATGCTAAAAATTCTCTACGGGTAAAGGAGCAACTAAGCAGCGTGAAAATTAACAATAATGAAATATTGATATCGTTTGACGTGATTTCACTATTCACGAACATCCCAATTCAGACGGCAATAAACACAATTATGAATAAATTGAATATTATTAAAAAACATACAAAGATGTCCAGCTCACAATTTTTAAGAATACTCAAATTTTGTCTAAATGACAATAATTATTTTATGTTTTTTGAAAATATTTATACCCAAATCTTTGGTATGCCAATGGGGAACCCACTATCACCCACTATAGCGGATATCATACTTGACAACCTACTTGACGATGCAATTACAGAACTAGGAAATAAGAATATTTACCTCGAATATATCGCCAAATATGTGTACGACATATTGGCGATAAGTCGCATCGAGAACAAAGACACAATTCTGTCAACTTTTAACGCACCACACAACAAGATACAATTTATTACTATTAACTATTTTCAAGAAAGAGCCGAAGATTATATAGTTTTCTGTTCTTCGTTAAAAAACAGAACAATTGTAGTGATTCTGTAGACAAACATTATATTTTAATGTTCTATAATGTTTCTTTTTTTTACACTGATGAATAAATGAACAAATAAGATTTAAGCAACGACCGCAGCACGAACAGAGCGTGTGTGTATTGAGTATATGTTTTGTTTGTGTAAAATTATTTTGCTGGCTTTTCGTTTTTTTTTCGTATGTGTAAGTGTGCAAAATAAAAACGAACGAACACTCATGAGCTAAACCGAATACCATAAAGTTTGTGATTAAAAAAAACCGAACGGAACTAAGTGCTCTCATCTTTTTGTTGAGTTAGATAAGAACAGCATTATTTTTGTGCTCGAAGATGACAAGCAGAAACATTATTTTTTTTTAAGATTTACTACCACAAATCTTTCGAACCGAACACTAAGAAGCGATATTTAGTGTTTATTTTCGAACACTGGTTTATAGTATATATTCCGGTTCAGTGTAATAAAGCTATAGGTAATAAAGCCTTCTGGCCTTATTTCACAACACATTGAGAAATGTTTCCTCATTTCCAAATAAGAAGTAAAATAAAGCCATTATGGTGTTGTTGCTTATTTAATTTTTTTTTTGCTTAATGTAATTCTTAATTTTTTTTATGAATATTTAGCCCAAAAAAGTTAAAATTAAAATAAGGGATATTATCGGAAACACCAATTTTAAAATGCCAAAATCGCGAATTTCAGAATTCTGAACCTCAAGGTCCCGAAGCCGGTGTTTGTATAGAATAGAAGCGAAAATCCTTGAAAAGCGTTGCATGGTATAACAAACACCGGCTTTACTAACCAAAGCCTCCCCAATTTAGAAGTTTTTGATATCGAGCCTTTCAAATTATTACCATTTGACGGAGCGCATCGTGGCAGATTGTGGTGAAGACCTCTAAGAAGACCTAAAATAAAGGGTTTTTTTTAAGCTAGATAGAACTTTAAATTGTAAAAAGTAACACAAAAAATTAAATTTTGATGAAATATTTTTTTTTATCGTTTCAGTATACTCTGACAAATCATCATGAATAGACTCACGCTTGAACAACGCTACGAAATTATCCAAATTTACTTTGAAAATCAGTCGTCGATTCGCGCAACTTATAGACGACAATTTATCGCAAAATTGTGTTCAGCGATGAGGCGCATTTTTGGCTTAACGGGTTTGTTAATAAGCAAAATTGCCGCATATGGAGCGAGACCAATCCACAAGAGACCTTACAGACTCCATTACATCCAGAAAAATGCACCGTTTGGTGCGGTTTTCACGCTGGTGGCATCATCGGACCTTATTTCTTCAAAAATGAGGCCGGAGCTCGCGTTACGGTCAAGGGAGATCGTTACCGCACCATGATCAATGATTTTTTGTTTGAAAATATGGATGACATTGATCCGGAGGAGACAGGTCCATTTCGATTATTTCCTGTGGGGCTACGTGAAGTCACTGGTTTATGCTGATAAACCAGCAACAATTGACGCCTTGGAGGCCAGCATTGTTCGTGTTATTCGTGACATACGGCCAGCAGTGCTCGAAAAAGTGGCCCAAAATTGGACGTCCAGAATGCGCTTCGTCAAGAACAGCCGCGGTGCCCATATGCCCGAAATCATTTTCAAATGTTAATGTCACGTATTGATCTTTCGAATAAAAAAAACATTTTGATTACAATTTAATTTTTTGTGTTATTTTTTACAATTTCAAGTTCTATCGGGCTTAAAAAAACACCCTTTATAAGATTTAGGAAAAAAGCTATGCTCATTGAAGCAGCTTTGTTAGGAAAATAAAATAGAATGAGAGCTAAGCTTATTGTGAGGAAAAAGTTAACCCCTTTTAGAAAGTGAGGCCTTGCGTTTTTCTCGCTCAGAACTTTAACTTACACATAAACACACACACACAAGTGTATTTATACTTAAATACGAGTATAAATTAAAAAGTAGAAAAAATATAATTTTCATAAATTACTTTATTATGGCCAAAAAGAAACCATAATAAATTTTCAAAGGAAGCGTACAATATCAATAAGCCTACTATTTTACAAGTTACAGTCGTACAAATGAAAGCCTTATTTTTGTTTTGTAATACTTGCAGCAAAAGGTGTCATAAAAATCAATGATATTATAAAGAGATTATGAACAAATACCAGAGGTAAAGACAGACCTTAATGCCAGTAATACAAACCTCTTAAGGTTCTTACTGAGCAGTTATTGAAAATCAACAAAAAAAAAAAGTTAATAAAAAAAAGTTTTAAGGACTCAGGTCTTAACTAGACAAAACTAAATAGTATGTTTATGCATTTGTTTGTGGCAGTGTTTTCTTTTTTTTTATATCTATATGCAACACAATGATACTTTAGACCATAAACTTAAGTTGTATCTCTAATGAAATCTACATGGTTTTGTGCTTTAACAAGCATTTTCCTTGTCTACTCATGTCTTTGAAATTAAGAAGGAGGAAGAGGAGGCAGCAAGGCAGTTTTGTTTCCTTAGCAGTGGTCTCTTTAAACTTCTCGGCATATGGTTTTCTAGAGCCTTTTCTTGATTGTTTTCTTCGATTTGATCTGTTGTATGCAACAAACACAACAACAGCAACATGATGTCGTTGAAAATGTGTTGTTGGTTTTAAATGCTAATGTTTGCAATAGCAACAAAACTACTTTGGCCGTATTGTTAAAGGAATAAACCGAATAACTAAGTGGCAGGATTGCAAAGGTATGTTTTTTTTTTAAATTTTTTGACTCGAAAAATTAAACAAATTCGTCTAGCAAAGCTTGAAGTCGGGTAATTGATTACAATTAGGCCCGTTTTCACAATTTTTCGATAGCTAAAGGTAGGATTTTATCGGCCGTATAAAAAGTGTTCCATTATTACAACTTTACTTTAACCTACCAGGTAGGATGAACCTTTATTTACTTTATCGCTGACTTTAGGTTAAAGTAAAGTTTAAATAGAGGAACTCTTTTTATAAGGCCGGCAAAGTCTACTTTTAGCTTTCGGTTAGTTGTGAAAACAGTCCTTAATGTTTAATCAAATCAATAGGAAAACTTCTTGCAAAAACCTATTTATTGCCAATTCTGATGTATGGATGCGAATTATTTGCCAAATGTGATGCCGCAAGTGAAAGAAAATTAAACTCAGTCTTTAAATGTATTGTACGATACGTATATGGCGTAAAAAGGTTTAATTCTGTTTCTCCTTTTACGGTAAAACTTTATGGCATTCAGTTTGATGACCTTCTCAAAACAAGAGTACTGATATTAATGCACAAAATCGTGTTTACTCAACAACCACAACATCTGTATAGCCGCCTTACCATATCTAGCTCTAATAGAGGTAAAAGAATTTTATTGTTTAGACACCCAAGTTTAACATCTGATTGGCAATTTTTCCTTAATGCAATCCGTCTTTGGAATCTACTCCCGCATAATATACAAATAATTAGTAACGCACTGAGCTTTAAAAAAAAGCATTCTAAATTTTTTTGCGTGTTAAATTTTTATTTTTTTTTTTTTTTTTGTGTTATGATTTTTAATATTATCATTTTGTTAATTTTCAATTTAATTTATTATTTAATAATTTTTGTTCTCTTTTAAATTTTTTCTTTTGTTTTAAAATTTTATCATTATCAAATAACAATTTTTATTTTATTTTTATTTTTAATGTTTCTGTTAAAACAATGTTCTATACTGCAATAAGAGGCTTTAAGTCTTGTGTATAGAATTGGAATAAATAAATAAACTAAATAAACTAAATAAAAAAAACTTAATTAAAAAAAATAAAAAAGTTTACTCTCTTCTTACTTAAACCCCTTTTACACCATGCTACAAGTCCTAAGATGTTTGCTCTCTCCAAATTCAACGATTTTTAATTACATTCTGCTTTTACACTATCACGCTTCAAATAAAAATCTTTTTTTGGTATATAAACAGCTGTTCAATATAAAAAACATATTTTTGTTAAGGGGCGCTTTAATTTTTGGCTTGATTGCAAGATATTGAAAAATAAATAAACGTGAGCAGCTATCAACATCGTTTAAAAAACTGCAGTCAGGTAGAAAAACTGTAATTTCTTTCACTTCTTAATTTGTCATTAACCAAAAAAAAACTGTTGCCTTTACATTCATTAAATTCATTAAATATTAACAGTCGCTCGCTGTCAAATCAATTAAAGCGAAAAGTTTTACACAAATTTTCGTTTTTTGTTCGACAGTTGTTGGTTTCGACTGCAGTTTTTTAAATTATAGCTATCAACATAACATGTAATATTTCTTATTTAATTGGATCAGTTATTTCGAAAAGGGCTTAGGTACAAAAATACAAAGTGTTCAGAAGACACATAAAACTGCATATCTCTTAAACCATTTGACTTTTTGAAGCAGAGTTTTTTCCTAAAATCAAAAGCCCGCAAGACATCCTTTATTTTGTATGGATTTTTATATGGATACTCGCTTCAGATTGTCATGAAGACCTTTAAGAAGACTTAAAAAGTAAGATTTATGTTCTTATAGTAAAAACAATATCAATTATAAAATCGTCTTAGTTTTAGCAGTTAATTAAATGCAATTTAAATTAATAAGGTTTTAATTTAGAAATGAAGAAAAAAATGGACGTTAACAGACCTAATTTGCCTTTTAACGATTCGTTTGCGGTCCACAAAACTACGAATTGGTTTCTGAGTTTCGTAGAAGAGCGCGATATTCTAACTTCAAACAATTATTATCACCTTTGAGAAATTTTAATAAAAAAGAGTATGAGAATCACCAGACTGCACTATACCGCCGGTTAAGTTAATATATTATTAGTATAACCTTTAAAACCTTACCTTAATTTCCTACAGAACTAAAAAAAACAGACATTTTTCTTTTTGCAACAGATAAAATAGAGTTTGGGAATTATTTCTTTTTCATACATTATTTTATTATATGATACATTTTTTCGATGTGCTTCTGTAAAATTTTTTATTTATTATTATTATTTAACTAAGCTTGAGGTCTTTTTTTTTATATAATAAATTTATTAAACCAATATTTCGGTACTCCGTTGTGTGCCTTCTTCAGGGTTTTTCTTGAATTTTTGACAAAATTAACAATTTTTAACAAATTAAATAAATATAACAAAAAATCAAAAAACAAATTTCAATTACATACAAAAAAGGTTTTTCAATTCAAAAACTAATCTATTACATTATAAATAAATTTTTAACTTTCGTTTATATTCCGTTTATTTATAATGTAATATATTAATTTTTGAATTGGAAAACCTTTTTTTGTGTGTAATTGAAATTTGTTTTTTGATTTTTTGTTATATTTATTTAATTTGTTAAAAATTGTTAATTTTGTCAAAAATTCAAGAAAAACCCTGAAGAAGGCACACAACGGAGTGCCGAAATATTGGTTTAATAAATTTATTATATAAAAAAAAAGATCTCAAGCTTTATTAAATAATAATAATAAATTTTGTAAAGGTCGAATAAAAGTCTATTTATATTTTTTATTTATAAATCTTTCTTCCCTCAATATTTTACACACAGAAAAAATTCTCGCTAATTGTTTTCAATTAAACCATTAATCAAAAATAAAATCAGTTTTTGTAAAAAATTTAATCAAGTGAATTAAAAGAAAATGTTGTCACTATCAAAAAATTATTTTACTGATATGTACTATTAATTTGTTTACTATATTACATCAAAGCTTTCACTGCCATTTTGTGCGGGTGTTGGTAAGGCAAACAAATATGATGACCATTTCATAGATTACAAATAAAAATTTTTAAGCATTTTTAAGGAAATGTTCTTCTTCAAACTTGCTGGGATCCCTCAAAAGACATTTTCCAAAAAATCTATGTAAGATTTTGGACAATTTCAAAAACATTAACAGAGACACTGTAAAAAGTAGAAGTGTTAAAATGGAAATTCCTTATTTCCCCCTGATTCCGAATAGACCCTTACATCTTATAAATGATTAGGATACTGTTAGTATTTTAACACATTCAACTGTCCAGCTATGGCAATATGAACCTCGTGAATCCAAAGCCTAATGATAATATCTGGCCAAAAGGGCGATTGAAAGCCAAGATCCCACTATCGGCGCAATGTACCAATTTTTGTCGTATTTCATGTGCCGATAGTGTGAACGTTCAAAATTTTTTAATATGCGATAATCTGTTCCGAAATTGTTCTGACTGTGGACAATCAAAATGAACCTTGATGCGCCGATAATGTGAACACTCTTTTGCACAATGTGGAGCAATCAAATGATTTAATATGTACCGATTTTTATCGGCCACTTGTGCGCCGATCACAGTCGTCAATCAGCGCCGATACAAGGGATGGCAAAACGAAATTTTTAAATTGCACCAACTGGCTACTAAAAAGTTACTTTTTTGAGCTTAATTGTACCAAAATTACATTTGTTTTATCTATTATTTATGTATTAAAACGTTAAATAGTATATTTGTACTGTTAAATTAAAAAAAACAATTCGCTTTAACCAAAACATTGCAGTTGTATCGATGTTGCCATCCCTGGTTTAGAAACATCTGTTTAAAAACAACAATTTCACAAAAAAAGAACAAGTGCAGTAAGTTTGAATAAAATTGAATATGTACATTTTTTATTATATTAATATATTATTCAAAATTGTTAGGAAACATAATGGAATATTCAGACGGAGAATTTTGCGAATTTCTAAAGTAAAATTATGTCTGCCAACAAGCAAATAAACAAAAACATACGATTTAATTTGCCCAAATAACACGATAGTGTGACCGCATTGGACCGATTATTGTCGCAATTGAGTTTTGGCCGATATGAACCGAAAAAAATTGGCACAATGTGCGACGATAATGGGACCACCAAAGAATAAATTGTGCAATGTTTTTAAATGTGCGCCGATATAGCACGATAAAAATCGCCACAGATTGTGCTATTTGAGCCGATAGTGGGATCTTAGCTTAAGACTCTTGCAATGAACTATATTCAATAGAGTGGAGAATTAAAAAAATAATCAAAGGAAATGTTTGGGTTTCTTTTTTAATAAGAGACATTGTGATTGCGAAGATTGAATTCCTTTATGGCATGATGTTGTGCTGCAATATGATTTTGCTACTTAACGCTGTTGATATTTTTTTGTTGTTCTTCCATGTATCTCTATTGCTATTTTGTTGTTGTATTTGTTGCTAATGTCGTACTTCTTGTAAAAAGAATAGAAACTGGATAAGCAAAAAAAAAATTATAGACCATCAAAAAACATTTTTATTTAAAATTATATTTTTTTTTGCTATAACAAAAGCTTTGCTCCTTCTAACTTTCGTCTAAAAAAGGAAGAGATAGAAAAAAACCAACAACAACAACAACATCTTGTTAGCACAAATATTAACTTGTAAATATGATGCCTTTAGAAATTTAAGAATTGTTAACGCGCGCGCCTCATGCCCATTTTTCTACTATTCGACTCTTTTTCTTATAATTTTAATATTGTTGTAGCTGTTGTTGTTGTTGTTGTTGTTACTGTTGAAGTTGTAATATTGTCGTCGTCTTGGTTGTTGTAAGTTGTGTTGCAGTTGTTGCTGAATGATGTCGTTCATCTGGTTAATTCATAAGATTTATATCTTTGATTGTAAAAATGTTTTCAAGTATTTCTTTTTCAATTTTCGTATAATTTTTTTTCTTTCCTTTTCAAATGTTTATGTATTGAATGGGGTAAAGAAGAAGGTTTGAATAGAATAATATCAGCTGCTTGTTCTTAGGTTTGTCAATCATGACGATGATGATGATGAAGATGAGGAGTAAGATAATCATGACGATCAGCTGCTGCTGCTGTATCATCGTCATCATCATCATCTTCGTCATTATTAACGTCATGGTATGCTGATGATACTTGAATAGTAAAGTTTTGTTGTTTAATTTATGTATATTTTCTTTTCCAACTCCGCAATTCTATTAAGATCGTAAGATCTGTAAGTATCTGTGTGTATTTTTAAGTGCTTAAGATGCCTATTTGTAAGAATTCTTTTCATGTTGAGGGAGTTTAACTGGTTTGCGTCTTGTTAAGAATTTTTTTTGTTCTTTTTGTTTAAGTTTTGTTTGTACAAAATTGGAACAAGAGGTTAAACTATTTCTTTTAAATTGAACATATGTCTGTGCGTTGATAAAAATCAAAACAATTATTGTTCTGCTTTTAAAAATACATTTTATGGGAATTTCAATAATTGCAGAACATGCTAAGAGATGAAGCTGATAGAGATAATAATGAAAAAAGTTCAGATTTTTATCTATAGCATCTAAATAAAGCTCATTGTTTGGTAGACTCTTCTGAGGTTTAGGATTTTAGATTGGTATATTTAAAAAGATAAAAGAGAAATAATAAAATTCTAGGGAGGTTTCAAATAGTCTTTTAACGCTTTTTTTGTTTTAAGTTTATTAAAGCTTTTGTGATCTATTTTTGGTTAGCCTCATAAGACTATTTTACTAAAGGTGACTTAAGTTATCTACAAGTATCTTTTGGTAAAACCAATTTAACCGTTTATTTTTCTATTAAAAGTTTTCAATAGCAAAAGCAGACTTAAAGCTTAGGAGCGATTTTTGATTTTTGAAGATGTAACATTTTGGATTATATCAGCTTATTGTCAAAAGCGCTTCTTTTAACAGAAGCCTTAAATCTTATGTACTTTTACTTAGAAGTTTTATGGATTTCGTTATTGCACAGAACTTAACATTTTAAAGAACTTTTATATATCTGTTTAAAGCCACCACAGTCAAAGACTTTTAAAAATAAAGACTTTAATTTTAAAAATATATTGAAAGCCTAGTGCCAAGCTTTGATAAGAAACTGTACCATATTTTAATTTATGTTATTTTTAATAAAAACATTAAAGAAAAATAAAGCTTTATTCAAAGCTTTCATTTGCCTTTTAAATAAGCACTAAAGAACTTATAACTATTTATGACAAATTTAAAGTTATGGGTCAAAAGCTTTAAAAATTACAAAAATTTATGGTTTTTATGCGAAGATTATATTGAGTTTTTTTAACAGGAACTAAAAAACTTCTTACTATTCATTACAAACTTAAAGCTTTTAGGCAAACAGTGTTAATCAGATCAAATAAAATTGTTATTTGTGTGGCGTAAATTACAAGCTTTAATATTTGTTTAACTTAAAATCTCCTACAAACCTTTCCAAAGTATTGATAAAAGCTTTAAAACTTGTATTTTTATTCGAACCGTGTATATAGCTTTTTTAACAAATACTAAGAAACTCCTTACTTTTCAAAACAAATTAAAAGCTTTTAGCCAAAAAGCTTAAAAGGTTAATCAAATTACTTAAAAAAATTTTAATGATTATTTATATTAAAAAAAAATATTATTTGTATAACGTTAATATATTAAATGTAATTTTATACCCTTCACATCAGGTGGTATTAGTTTGTCATTCCGTTTGTAATTTCTATAATATTGATGTTAGGCCCTATAAAGTATATATATTCTGGGTCCTTATGAGGAGCGAAGTTGATTTAAGGATGTCCGTCTGTCCGTTGAAATACATTTTCCGAAGACGCCATATATGATGGGGCCAGTTTATTATACATTTATGTCACATATGGTCCGGAATTGTTTGCTATTGAAATTCAGCAAGAGCGGTCCACAAGTGGCTGAGATATGAGTAAAAAACCACGACTGCCTCAAATTTTTTCCTTTAAGGTCCAATTAGACGTGAAATTACCATACCAACACTGTATAACCCAAACGACATAAACATACCATACAAACCAATTCAATTTTGGTTTCTACGGTCATACAGTGGCTATGGTAATACAGTGTTGGTAATGTGGTTTTTTGTTGTTTTTTTATACCCTTCACTACAAGTGGTGGATTTTATTTGTAATGTGTTTAATTTTACGCATCCACATACACATTAATGCATGTACATAATATGCCGCTCAACTAAAGAAACAAACTCATAGACTCAATATATTTTAATTTAACGCTTCTTCAGTAAAAGCATTCGTAGCCGAGTTGTTAAGTTCTCTCCTGAGACTGATGATATTGCCAGTTCGAATCCCAAAATGAATTTTTTTTAGTTTTTTTTATTTAATTTTTTTATGTTCTAAAAAACGATTTTAAGATTATAAAACGAATTTCAAACATCAACTTTGGCAAAAGAGGAAACGGGCTTAGGTACATATATACATTTTTTGTTTTTTTATATTCTTCGGCATGGCGAAATGAAAAGTTGGCGTGGCTCAATTAATATTGGTTTATACCTATCTAAATAACGTTATTTATGTATATAACTTTTTGTTCTTATCTCATCATGGTGAAGGGTATATAAGATTCGGCATAGCCGAATACAGCACTCTTGTTTTATTTAAAATCTTCTACAAAGATTTCAAAAGTATTGATTAAAGCTTTTAAATGAATATATATGAAGCATGTATATAATATTTTAACAAACACTAATGATCTCCTTACTATTTCATAACAGATTAAAGGCTTAAATGAAATTTGTTGAAAAAATTTTAACGCCAAATGTTATTTGTATAGCTTCAATATTTTTTTTTATATGTCGGGTCCCATGTTTTTTACTGAAAATCTTTTATAAATCTTTCAAAAGTAATGATAAAAGCTTTTAAATTAAAAAACCGTAATTTTCCACACGTTAAAAGCACTGGCTTTAACAGCTTTAGTATGCAAAATGTTATTTTGAATATCTTATACATATATTAAAAGTTGCCTACTAAGCTTTTAAAGAACTTGTGTATTCATTTGTACATCCAAATCTCTAACAATTGCCCAAAGAGCATTTTTTCCACTCAAGCAATTTATTTAATACATTGTATGAATATTTTATGACTGACTTCTGTAAATAAATGAGGCTTAACTTAAAGTCAAATAAATAAACAAATTGGGTGTGAAATTGAATTGGAAAACAAATAATTACATTTCTTACTTTTTTATAAATTTTTCTTTTATTATTTTTTCAATTCACACAATACAAAAAGCTTTCCAAAAGCAAAAAAAGAAGCAATATTAAAAATGAGGGAGCCGTTAAGTTTCGAAGTCAAGAAAGAAAAGAAAAAAATAAAAGAAAAATTAATATAAAACTTAACAACAACAGCAACACCATGCAATCACTTTTTATGTGGACTTACTTTTGGCATGGCAGCAGCAGCAATTACTTGCATTAACCCACTTCCCACTTTTGTTTTGTCAAACTTTTTTCCTTAATTTTTTTTCTTTTTTTTTTGGATAAAGTGTTTGCGTGCTTATGGATTATTGATCGCGCCACGTGATGCCGCCACTGTAAAAATTCATAGCAACATATTTTTACTTGCAATACTTTTTTCTACTGTTTTGAATTTTTTGCCAACAATCTTCAAATAACTTTTTTTTTTTGTTGAAAAGGTGAACGCATGCAAAACAATGACAATACACAGACTTGGTGGCAACACTACTTGCCAACTACACAACAAGCGGCAGCAACATTAAGCAAATCTTAAAAAAAATAAACAATTGAAAAACATTAGACACTAAGCAGCAACAATATTGCCACCAGCTATAGTTTTTTGTTGGCTTTTCTTTATGGTTTCTTGGTAACTTTTAGTTGCAGCTATTTTTGTTGTTATTGTTATTATTGTAACTGTAAGTCAGTGTTGTTTACTTTTTAAGTCAGTTGCATTAACTACTGACACACCTTTTACCAAAATTTGCTTCACCCATGCAACATGCAGCAGCAGCAGCAACCATAGCAGCTCAAACTGCTACAACAACAACATCATCTACAAGCCAAAGCTAAACAAACCAATTCATTTTTATAGATTCATTCGTTTCTTTTTTCCAAATGACTGTTATTCCCACCATCTTCCCTTCCGTCTTGTTGTCATTTCATTTTTTGGGGGAGATTTTTTTTAATATTATTTCTTTGCAACAATTGCCAAGCAACAAGTTAAAGAAGTCAAGCAATCAAACATTTCAATAAACAATTGCTTGGCTGTTTGTTGCTGTGTTGTTTTGTTTGCAACAGTCATACCATAAAATTATATGAATTGCCAAAAAATAAATAAATAAAAATAGAAAAATCATGAAAATATTTGAAAATTTTTCATCATATTACTAATCCGCCTGCCTGCCTGGCAAGCTGTTGGCCAACAAAGACAATGGTAGTGGGATTTTACGTCTTCGAGGCACCTGTGTTGCCTTCACTACGTAAATGTTAATTTGAGAATTGTTATTTTTATAAAGCAGGTTATTTTTTATATTATTATTTTTCTTTAACCAAAATTATAGTCATAAAAAAATGTTTCCTTTTGGAAAAATTTGTAATTTGCTTGTCAATAATTTGTTTAAGTATGATTTGACCTAAATTGTTTATACAGCATTAAAAGCTTTGGGGGACTTTTTAAAGGGTGTTTACATACAATTTAGATATTGTTGTTAAAAATAGACATTTGAAGGTTTTTTTTTTATTTGCGAACAAAAGTTGTAATTTCAATTTAAAAATACATACATACATAAATTATTATTTAAAATAATTTTAATTTAATGTCAGGGTTAGTAAATTTGTTAATGCAACGAATTAGCAGCAATACAAAAGAATTAATAGAAAGCTTTGAATTAAATTTAAATGTTTATATTTTAAATTTAACTGTTAAGAGTAGGCACCAATTATACAGAACAAAGCTTAATGAAGAAAGAGAGGCAATCTTTCATTAAGAGTTTTCCTTAAGCTAAAAGGTAGTAAAGCTTGTAGGTTTTGTCTTAAGTATAATTAAGCAAGTTTTTATGTCAGCTTTTTATCTTTTTTATGATCAAGGTGTATTCATACAGGTGACTGCATCAAAGAGTGTAATGCTGGCGAAAGCATAGTAAAATTGTATATGCAATTAAGAATTCTTGAAATATTTTAAAGATCAGAGGAAAAAATCTAAAAGCTTTTGCTTTTACTAACTTAAAGCTTTCAATATAGCTTTTTAAAGTCAATAGGTTTTTTCTTAATGATATATAGTTCAATAAAAAAGCTTATACTTTTATGGCCAAATTCTCCAATTTATTAAAATTTTTTTATTTATGTTTAAAATTCGGTTTTCATGTCAAATAAAATTATGTATATGAAAAACTATATATAAATACATAGAATTGGTGAAATTGGCCATTAGAAATTAAAAAAAAAAAAAACATGAAAGGCCAATTGCACTTGTCAAATGCTTGTCATGCAGGCGAATTGAGTCGAGTACGTGTGCCGTTCGCAGGCATTTCTCAATTTTTCATCCAGCATTGTCGTTGGCACACATACAAACACATTTTCCCTAAGACTACCATAATGCTTATTGAGTATTTTGAAAAGTGTATTTGGACCTTAAAGCTTGTTAAATTTTCGGCTTCATAGCCATTCAAAAATTTAGAGATTGAGAAAAGTATAGCTTAATATTTTAAAAGAATCAAAACTTTTTTTTTATTAGCTTAAACTTTCAAAAATAAAAAGTTTAAGTATAAAGTTTTGAAACATCTAAAAACTTTGTAGGTTAAAGCTTAAGTATTCTTAAATCTTAAAGCTGCTTAAAAATAAAAACCTTTAAAAATTAAAAAGTTTTACAATATATTTAATTTAAGCTTTACCATTTTTAGAAAAAGTGGTTTAAGTGCGTTATTTTGAAAGCCTATTTAGCTTAAAAGCACTCAGAAATACTTAAAAAAATATTATTTATTTCTTTTTTTAATCAAACTAAAACCTATTTTATTGAAAAAATGTTTTTGCGTTTTTTTCATCTTAACATTTCTCATGTTTCGGCTTTACTGCTTAAAAGGGGATTAATATTTGTCAGCTTTTAGAAGACAATTTATTGAATTAATTATAATTTTGACTTTTTCAAAAAGAACTTCATTTCAATTTCATCTGAAGCCCTTAAAACAAATAATTGTATTGAATCTTTTTTATTGCGTCTTTCAAACAGCTTAAATTTAGCTTTCATTTTCACTACTTCAAGTGGGGATTTAAGCAATTCGAAATAAAAAGAATTTAAGTACAAGACTTTCAACTTCAATTAAATGAAATTAATAGCTGTCATCGATTTTGAGACTATTTTTTGTTTCTTATTTCCACTTTATTTCTTTTTTTTTTTTTTTTTTTTTTGGTAGTTTAATAATGATTTACCAAAAATTGAAAATAAAAATTAAGTTGATTTTTTTTTTGCTCGTAATAATAAAATACAGCAACTCATGTTAAGAAAACTGTAATTTTTAATTACGCCTATAAAAAAAAACTGAATAAAAACAAAAAAAAAAAAATTTTTTTTGTTTTAAAGTCAAGAATTGAAATAAAGCTACCAGCATGTAATTGTAAATTTTTACTTACAAAAAAAAAGAAAAATAAAAAAACAATTTTCTTGTAATAAAATGAAAATAAATTTTTATTACCCTTATACATGTAAGAGGGATGGATGTGAATGGACGGATGATGACGGGCGCGCATTAAGGCCCGTCACCAGCTTTAAAGCATTTATTCACATTAATTGCTAACAGCTTTTCAATAAAATTAAATTAAATTGTATTTTATATTACATTTACTTGCTTTTTTTATTTTTATAATGCTTTTATATATAGTTTGTCTTTAATTATAGCAAATTAACAATTGTTTTTTTTACTAGACTAGAGAAAAAAAAGAATTATTGATATTTTTTCAACATTCTTCCAACAACGATCATGAACCTCATATAAAACTGCATTTTGATTAAGAATTATTTGCTTGGGAGAGCAATAATTCTTGTAGAAAAATAAATTTTGACGGGCAATATAGAGATCTCTACACCCTTCACCAGCACAATTCAAAGAGATTCCTGTTTCTCAAGCAAAAAAAAAAAAAAAAAAAAAATCGTCATAATAAAATCAAGTCTTATATGAGAATGTAGAATGAAAATAAAAAAATAAAAAAAAATTGTTTAAATTATATACAAAAGAATGCCGACGTTTCTTAAAGAATTAGACAAAAAATTGACATTTTTAACAACTGGCTGTCATTATTTAAAAATGCAGGCAATGTAGCGCTGTGATTTAAACTCAAAACGCTGGGAGGGATATCTTAAAAATACTATGATAAGGGCTAAATTAAACGCGTAAGCTCGCGATGTCCCTGTGTGAAATAAAAGCTACACTGCATTGTAAAATAAACAAATCTATCTCCTAAGTACGGGGAAGTAAATAGTCCATAAAATAATCCACTAACATTGGCATTATGATATAATGCTCAGTATTTAGAGCATTATATCATACGGCCGAAATGTTTAACTGGGACACATCTGCGCACACCACATTTGTTTTGCAAATAGTGCAATAACACGGCTTTTGATTGTTTCCATTAACGTTACTTGAAGCTATTGAATACACTTAAGCAAGTAAGAAAGTACAGACTAGTTAAGCCTAAATAGGATCTTAGAAAATGCTATAGAATCACTTTTCTAATCTGTCTAACGATGTCCGTCCGTCCGGCTGTCTAATTGTCTGTCCATGTAACCTTGTGTGCAAAGTACAGGAAGCAATTTTGAAGATAGTTAAAAGAAAATCGGTACATACGTTTGAATTGAAATAAGGACAAAGCCTATTGGAAATAGTGAGAATCGAACCATAATTTTACATGAGCTCCATACCAACTTCTTTTCGGAACAGAGTCTTTATGACCATTAACCGCCTTATTATATTGGTATTTCGATTAAATTTAATACAAACTTATTTTATTGCAATCTAAATTATCTTACCAAATTTTATTGGAATCGGTCCATATTTGGTTGGCCATAGCTTCCATACAAAAACTACTCCCGAAAATTGCTTTTAATGCCATAACTTTATTGAAAACAAATTGGCACCAATTGCTTTTAGAACAGCTTCTATGTCATGACAAAATTCTGTTCTGGTAGTTGCGAAATTATTCATAGGTCCTATATAAACCCCCTTTCTAATATATCTTAAAGGCAAACAAATCTCATAAAGATTTTAATTAAGAATACTCGGCACAAAGAACTTTTAGATGAATCTTAAGCTCATTACAAAATTTTGTTCTGGCGGGTCCATAAATGCCCATGGCTCTCAAATATGGCTGCACTCTCGAAAATGTGGTCTTTATACATATAATAAGGTTTAAGGTATCAAATGTTCGGGCACCTTTTTTACTTGTTAATATATGCAATTAACGCCGCAACTTTTGCATGCAACATTTTGTTTGTTAGCAAGAGGTGTAGGGAAGAAAACGGGGTTGAAAAAGTTACACGACGACATTTTATTAGTTTTTGTCATTATTGTTTTAATATTTTTTATTCGAAATGTTGTCAACATTTGTGCTAAAAAAAAACCCAGCTTTCATAAAAATATTTTTAATTTATTAAAGGTTTTAAAAACAAACTAAAGCAAAATTCGACTGTAGTTTTTTTTTTAAGTTTTACAACCAAAAGTTTAAAACAAACCAATATTTTGCACTTTTAATAATAAAAAACATTTAAACCTTTTTTGTAATTGGCGTGTTGCTTCTCAAATATGTAAGTATGTTCAAATATCTTTTTAAGAATAACATATTTTAAAAAGTGTAAACATGTCTTAACAATTCTTAATTTTACCAGAAAGCGCTTTCTGTAAATAATACATTTTTAAAAAGTCCCTTTTTTTAAAGTACGTTATTTAGGAAGTACATTTTTTAATTATAACTAAAAATATTAGCTATAGAGATTATTTGAAATCTAACTTATAAATATGCAATTACAAATATGTATATACATACATATCGCACATATTCACAAAGAGGGTATTAACTCAAAATTTTTATTTTTCGCTTTTTGGAAAAAATCGACACGTAATATTTATATTTACCCGCTATAAAAACATCAGGTATTTTGTCTATTTGTTTTAGTAATGAAACGGTTGGTTTAAAAATATTTTTTCACATGCCTTTAATATTAAATTTAAAATTGTTTTGCTTCTACTGAAAATTTTTAAATTTTGAGTTCATAACCTCTTTACGATCAAGTGCGGTATGTATTTATGTATATAATAATATACTATGTATTACATATTTGGGGGATTCACAAGGTGTCATAAAGTCATAAGTCTTAAAATAATAACATGAAAAAATACGACTGTTGTGAACAACCCCTCATAATTTAGTGTGCTATTTTGAATTTATTAATTTTTTTTATTTTATTTATTTATTATTTTTTAATTCTTATCCATGAATTGATAAATTAAACTGACTATTTTCCATTTTTTAGACGCAAATCACAAATAAATTTCATTTTGTTTGTTTACCAAACATCAGAGTCCTAAGCCGATACAATTTGACGCCGCATGTGTTTTGTTGCAAAATTTGCTAGCCGCAGGTTAAATTCGGATATTAGCCGGATAAAACTATACCATCAACGGCGACAGCTACAAAAACTAATGCGGCTCGGCTTAGCCGCTCAGCGCAGGGTTCTTCTGATTAATAACGACAGCACAATAAACATAGCAAGCAAAGTTCTATTAATTTAAGACACTTTTTATTAACAAAGCAACAACAATATTTTTAAACCATTGTAAAATGTTAGAACATTATGACAATATAACATGATAGCACACCTTGTGAATACCCCAATTATGCATATTATTTGTATCTATTAGAATTTTGAATTCCTTAGTAATTATAGAAAATGGTTGGTTGAGAACACAGTTGTTTTATTTACATTTGATTGAAAAAAAAATTAAAATGTAAATGTGAAAAGAGTTTCGTAGCAACTTTAAAAAAAAATAGGAAAAAAACTAGGCGTTAATTGCATAATCTAAATGCGGTCTTTTCTTTATTGATATATAAAATACCCATATGATAATTTTTATTAAAAAACTTGAAAGAAGTCATATTCCCTATTTTCAGTCAATAATTTTCTAAACATGCTACAATTATGGGTTTTTTACAGTATTTATACTTTTTGGCATATTTTGAGCATATATTTTCTTGAGCTTATTTGCTTGAATGGTTATTAGGCAAATACATATTTGTGTAGAAAATGGGAGCATAGATTTTGAAAAAACTCGCTAAAAAGCTTTCAAATTAAATAAAAACAACACGTTTTCAATAAATTATTTTTTTTTTTAGAAACAGTGTAGTTTACTTTGTTTGGATGGTGTAACATTTTCCATTAATTATCCGTAGTTAAGTATTATTAAGCATAATTAGAGTGAGCTGGATAATAAGTGCTAACAAAAAAAAAATTAAATTTACTCTAACGACAAAATGCCACAAAAAACATTTTGCAACGAAATTAAAACAAACTAGACTAGAAGAGACAATAGAGCACAAAAATTAAAGCAAATTTTGAAAATGTCAATTTTCCAGACCTGTAGATAAGAAGCATACAAAAGCATATAAGGAATAAGAGCTCAGAAATTTATAGATGAACATTTTTGTACAATTTATATTTGAACTCTTGTTATATTGAAATGCTCACAATAGTAAAAAAACAACATAAATTTTCTTTTTCTTAACCAAAATTTCATTATGTTTTCTTCACTGTCTGAACATTTTAGTACACATTATTCACACTTTTTTTGTTGAAATAATAACTTTTTTCCTAAATATATTTTCATGTAATCCCTGTCTGATGGGTCAAAACGTGATCAATAAAAATTAATGAAACACTTAAAGACATGAAGAAAATTTATGTATGTATATAGTTCAAATTAAGTTAAAACCATTAAAGTCATAATAACTTAAACATAGACCAAAAACAAAAAAAAAAAAAAAAAGAATAAGAAAACAAGAAAAACAAAGTTTTAACACAGATTTTTGGAAACATTAAAAAGTAGTTTTGGAGAAAATTGTGGAAATTATGGTGGTAAAAAGGTCTTTTGGTTAAGTTAAAGTTTAAAAAAATTTATGATGTTTATACAATTAAACATGTTATAATGGAAAATAGTGTTTAAAATTTAACGATTTTTGTTGAACATGCAAAATAGCTGGAACATTTCAGTTTAATTCAATTGATCCTACGAAACTTGTAGAGGCATATAAACATCTTAAAACAAAAGGGGAAACTTTAGAGCCATACTTTTTAAGCTTAGAGTTACATTATACCAATAGTTCCAGTTTTGAGTTAAAGAAAATGTAATAGATTTCAAACAATTTTTAAAAATATGTGCGAGTGTCGACCTCTTCAAAGTTCAAGTTTTAATGTTGAATTTCTTTAAATTAAAATAAAATGTGTAACTGCTTTTAGAAAATATTGAATAAAACATACAAAAATTTAATAATGAGTCAATAATCATTGATTCAGCAGCGGAAACTTTAAGAGTTTTCAATTCTATAAAAGTTATCACTGGTTTCGAAGGACCATTTTATTTAAAAGCTTTTTAAAATGGCATAATAAAAATCCAAACAATAGGATTATTTTGCGTCTCTTAGGAGCGTGTGTAATAAATGTTTTTAACTTGTTATCGGTTTGAATTGACGTTTCATCATGATTGAAGTAACGTTAAAAACTGGGGCTTTTACGTGTTTTTCTTTGCGTTCCCCTTGAGAAACAATTTTTTTGGGGACTCCTAAAAGCAATTTAATTACAAAAGAAAATTTTTTATATTCTTTTTTGCGGACTACCTCGAAAACTATCACGGACCTCCAAAAGGTGCACTGATTTATATTTGGAAACCGTTGCGCTAAACCACCATAGACATAGCTGCCATACGAAAAATTTAATTTTTCAAAAATCCAAAATAAGGAAATATTTGAAAAACATTTTGGTAGTATGTATAAGTTAATTCTCAAAGCTTGTCAACAGATGACTTTGCCTGTCTTATATGGTTCAGGATTTCATATATCCGAATATGCCACAAAAGTTAAAGAATATAGAATTAGAGCCGTGACCCGAAGAAGAAATTTAATCATTCATAAAAATGTACGAAAATTGGGTGCCACATGAACTGAGAGATATCGAACACCGATTTTACTCATCAGAAATTCTGTTTCAGTGTTAAAAAAATTATTGACAAATGGAAATACTACCAGAATTCCAAGCGAAAGTATAGACAGTATTAAAATTAGTATTTACATAAAAGTTGGCGACAATGACTTTTTCCAAGGTCCAAAATTACCCATTGTTCCCATATAAGCCCCAATCGTAAAATCTTATACAGATGAAGATATCTAAATAATATTCGCCACAAAGAACTTTCACATGAATCTGAACCTCCTTCCATAATTTTGTTCTGGCTGGTCGATACTTGCCCATGGGTCTCAAGTAGGGTACACTAGCAAAAACTGTTTTTATATGGTGGTGGTGTATGGTATCATATCAAAGGATTTATTTTATAATTTTTAATATATTTTAGTCTGTAACATATAATCTTAACTTTTTTGAGATTTTTACTTTTTTACTTCCTTTTGTTATAAAAATTTTGGCGTTTTTGAATGAAATATTTGTAAAATATTAATAAGGCAATTTTGAAAAGCTCAATTAACAAACTCGTTTAAATTCAAAATCAATAAGTGTTCAAAAGCTTCCACCGAATAACAAAGTTAATAAATTCTTTTACTCAACAAGTTTTTTCCTATTTCTGTTCAATTCTACGTTTGAAAAAATTTTTCTTTCGGAACCAACATACACATTTATTGTCTACTACGCATCCCGCATGAACTATTGACTACTGCTTTATATGACAAAATTTTACTAAATAACAACATTAAAATTAAAAGATAAGACGAAAAATTTCAAGAAAAAATATTAATTGTACACATATTGTACAAAAAACTATTTAAATATTTGGCTTTTTAAGGCAAAAAACATGTGTAGTAAATAAACATAAACTTTATTAGACTTTTTAAATTAAACATTAAAACATAAAAAGCCTCTAATAAAATCTCTATAAAAGACACAATGGTCTGTCAAGTTCAAAGTTATAAAATTTGCTTTAATTGAATTTTGTTGAAAGTACAATAAAAAAATATACTCGTACAAATATATGGACGGCCAGACAGACAATACGTATGAATTTATTTTTAAATTTGTTAAGTGTTGAGATATTCATTTCAACACATTATTTAAAACAAATATAAGCAATGCTCAAATATACACGCAGAAAAACATGAAAAACTATATTATGTTGACCACAATGACCACAAACGAAATATTTTGGGCTTAATTAACGATTAATAAGATTTGGTTTATATCAAACAATAAAATAATTAGCTCCATCAAAAATTTCAATATGGTTGGTTTGACAATATTTTGTTTACAAAAAGTTTAGCTACAACCATATTTATAATAAATGTTTTATATGTATATGTATATGGTTAGGTTAGGTAGAAAGGCTGGTGCGAAGTCAATCTTCAAATCCTTACCCAGAGACTAGTATAGTCCATTGTGACACAGAATATGCACAACTCCTCTGTGACCTCGCAGAACCCACATAGATCAAAGGGGTTACCACCGCCATCCTGTCTATCATGTAGTAGCCCGTGACTCTAACGCAGACCTTGCTCCTGCCTAGTAGTGAGCTAGAATCAGTATTCCTAAGTATCTGCCATAACAATATCTTCTATTCCTTCATGCCCGCTTAGCAACGTTTATAACCCATTCCTTAGTCCTCTCAAAATAAAAGCCTATTGGAGGTCTGACTGTCGCCACACAGTCACTCTCTCAAACAGTCCATTCGCACAGTGTCGAAAACTCATCTGATATTTTATTTTCGGTGATTTTGCAGTAACCAGTTCAGCATGGCCTCTCTACATACATATGTTTAAAAGTACAAACAAAATCACGGTGTCATTGTTCTTTGCAGTTGTTTAATGCTTTTCAATCACTTGCTTTGTTTGCTTGAATACTTTTTTTATTGTTACAATTTATTTTAATTTACTGTCAAACATAATAACAAAATAACAAAATTTTATTAATTAAAAATTATATATTCCAAAAAATTGCTTTGATAATAAATTTGCAAGTGCCAGTGCATAAAAAACAAACTGAACTGGCAATGCTTTATTTTGATTTTCTTGCGAAATGAACAAAGCAATTTGTTTTTTTTTTTTTAATTTTGATTTTCTTAAACCGCTTACAGCTAGAATTAATACTGGGAGAATTCTAACCAATTGTAGTGGGAAATGTAAGAAAATATAAACACACTGTTTATTGTTGGTACTTTTTAAGGTTTGATAAATTTTTTTGGTTTGTAATTCTCATTCACTCTAGTGAAAGGCCAGTGAAATTCGCATAGATACTAGCTTATCCTCCAACAATAAATTTCAGTGCGTTAATCAAGAATGAATATTGGGAGTTAAGCACGAAAAACAAAATCTTTTAACTAAAAATTATATACTCCCAAAAATTACTTTGATGAGATATGAAAAAAGTTAAATAAAAATACATTCAGAACGATTAAAAAAGCTTTTCAAAAACATCTGAAATAAATAACCATAATATAATTATTATTCACCATACTGGTTATTTTTGAACATGACATGATAAGTATTGACAATGTACCATTACTTTTGACCATATTTGATAAAAAATAACCTTAAAATGCTCAAAATTATTTATAATGTCATCAAAATTAACAATAATATGCTAAGAAATAAACACAATATGTTCACCCGAAAAAATTTCCGTATTTTTTTGTTAAAATTATTTAGTTAGAAAGTAGAATGATGACGAAAACCGGATCGAGTCATTCTGCTGGTGTCTCTTAATTGTGAGTGCTTCTGTAAACAAAGTGGAATACAAAAATAGTGAAATAGTTATAATGGGCCATGTCACAGAGTTCAATTCCGTTCGGAATGATCCCGTTCGGAATTGAAGAAAACATATTTGTTTGTTGATGGAAAGTGTATTTTGATAGTTTTATCGCCTTTCAGATACAGACAACTCCCATACCGTTCATGAAAACAAAAATGGTTTCATTCCGAAACATTTTTTCGTCATTTTCTGAAGCACAAAAATACGGAATGAATTCCGTTTCCGATAGGAATTGAACTCTGTGACATGGCTGATTGTCTCTCTGTCTCTGGTTCGACGGGTGAATGTTTAGAAATGTTCTTAAATAAATAAACATTTTGTCACTGTTATTTCATACTTAAACCAAATTGATTCTACATGAAATTCACGTTTTTTTCAACTTGAAATAACTTTCATTCAACGTGATTCGGAGTGTTATTTCAATTTAAATAACATTTTGCTCTATCTTTACTGGAATGTTAAATTAACATGAATTATAGTTATTTTAAAAGAAAATAATGTTGTTCGCAAGTTATTGTAAAATCATGTTAAATTAACATGAAGTAACTATGAAGCAAAATCACTACCGAAAAATGTAAAATCAACCTTGTTTTTCAGGAATTTACATTGATATTTTTCTGTGTGTATAATCCTTCCATAGCATCTTTCTCTTAGATTATGGCGACCTTTAACCATATTTCTTTTCTGCGTGTAGAATAGTTTCATTAAAGTTTTAAGGCGTAGCTCTGCTCTACATTAATAATTTTAATGAATTTAAAATTAATAATTAAGTTTTTTGTGTTCAATTCTTTGAGTTTTAGCTAGACTTTTTTGATTTTTATAATTTTCAAATCTTGTTGTTTTTCTTTTGGGTTTTTTTCTTCAAAATTATAGATCTTAAACTGCAAATTAAAAGGTAGTAACGTTTTTTTTTAATGTTTAACTTTAAAACAAAAAAAAATTATAGTTTATTGGTAACATAATTTGATGATTAAATTATAGTGTTACTAACAAATTACACAGCTATTTACGGTAAAAATTAAAATAAAAAGAAATAAACTTAAAAGCTTACCATGTAAGACGGTTTTTACTGATTGATTAAAAACTGTAAAGATAAAAGAAAAATATTTATTTGTTAATACTCATTTTATAACCGCAAAAGTTCATTAGACTTAAAAGCTCTTTGAGAGATTTTATACCGTAAGTTATAATTAAATTGTCACAAAATTGAATTTTTAATTGAATTTTATAATTATCAATAATTAAAATCGATATTTAAATAATTTAATTGAAATTTTCTATCTTTGTTTTTAAAAAATAAAATACCAGACCTGGGCCCAGTTTCTCAAAACTTCAAGTCAAAAACCTACAAGTAAAATGTTTTTATTTCAAATGTATTTTACTTGTAGATTTAAGAAACAGAGCCCTGGAAAGCCTCAATTGCAATTCGATTCTATTATAATCAGATATAATGTCGTCGTTCGTAAATTATTGTGTTCTATATGGTTATATTTTACATATATTATAGAACACAATAGTTTACGAACGACGATGTGTAGGTCAGATATTTCCTAGTATAAGTATATTGTATAAGAGAGTGCGTTATTACTAGGGTTTTTTCCCGGGAATTCCCGGGATTTTATTTCCCGTTTTCCCGGGATTTTTCTTGCGGGATCCCGGGAAATAAAAAATTCTTCATAATTTCAGAAAACAGCTATTTATACTTTGAAATTTAGTTTTCTATTCTCTAAAAACTAGCAGCTGTGGATGGGTTGTGGATTAGATCAATTACAAGAAGTGAGTACATGTATTTAAATCAATGTCTCCTGATGCAATAAATCTACTAAAAGCAGAATGGGCAGTGCAACAGTTGATAATTATTACATTTAGTGAAGTGAAGAGTTAATAAAGTACATTAATTCAAAATAAGATGCAGGCAGTAAAGTTTCATTGTTCATGAACAAGTCATAAAAATATGAGATACTTAAACATATCGCTCCTTTATTGCAACATAGTCATATCTACAAAAACAAACGATCTTGGCAAAATGCGATTAAAGTTTTCAAAATGTACCGATTTAAAGATATATTTTGTTATAACTTCGTTTCAGTTTGAGATATAATACAAGAAGGTATGAAGGAAAACTTTGCTAAAGTTACTTCAAATTTTGAGATATGACTATGATGCAATGAAGGAGCGATATGTTTATTAGGTGATAAACAAAAATTTTCAATTTCAATTTCAATTTGAGTTGGTTTATATACCCGTGAAGTGCGGGGAAACCGAAATAAAATAACATTTTGGAAACTTGTGTAAGATACTACAACATACAACTTAAAAAACACATTGTCCTAAAGATTATAAATGTACCTATTGAAATGAGGAGGTTTGTAAGAAGCAGTCCGGTTGATGCTATTTTTGCATCAACCTTGACATACATTTGACTGATATAGACGTTGTTTATAAAAAAGAAAAAATTGCTTCTGATTGTGAATCCGAAGCTACAACGGTGCACTTTTAACTATTTGTCCAACCTCGTTAAAAAATTAACGAAATTTTTCAGAAACATGATAATTAGTAAATAAAATCAGGAATATACTTTTTGAAGACTAAGCGCTTCGAGTGTGTCAGAAAGTTATTTCCTAAGCCGTTAAAAAATGTTATATACATATTTCTTTAAAATATTTTATCTATTTTATTAACTAACTTTTTGTTCTTATTATTGTTTTATGAATTAAATTGTTATGTTATCTTTTTATTTTGTATCCAGAACATAATAATTCTGAATAAAAGCATAATAATAGGGAATAAAGGCGTGAGGTAATAATAACTCAAGTTGCTATTTCAATCTTCAATTAATTTTTTAGTATTGAACCATTTCTTTTACTTTCTTTGTAAACAAGTTCCCTTACGTTTTTTTATAAAAGTTTTTTTCATTAATTAATAACAAAATTTACTTTGTATTATTTATATGGAGCGGGATCCCGGGATCCCGGGAAATTTAAAAAAATTTCCCGCTTTCCCGGGAATCGAAAAAGTCCGGGAAAAAAAAACTCTAGTTATTACATTTCCTTACATCATAAGTAAAAAACCACCTAAGCGTTCAGCTCTAGTTAGTACCCCCCTAACACTGGCTTAATAACCCATTTACCAAAAATTCCTTTCCTTTCTTCCTAAGGCGGAAATACAATTATATTAAAAGGTATCTCTTATAAACAAATTATGTAACGATTTACAATAAGACCATAGCAAAAACGCACTTAAAGCTTCATCACCGCTATCTAAAAAAAACTCTCACTTTTTTCACTAAAAACAGAAAAACAACAAGCTGAAGGAAAACATTGTCTATTGCCTATAAACATTGCAAAACAAAGTTTTAAAATCCATAAAAATATACAAAATATATAAATTTCAATTGCCGTCTTCCTTAAAAGTGAATAAAAGTGACACTTTCATTACGGCAAAAACAAATAGCAAACAGAAAATTGTTGAAAGAAACAATTGCCTAAAAATTTTAAATAAAACAAATACATAATATGAGTCGCAACAAAAATTGTTTGTAACAATTTCCTTAAAATTTTCCTTAAGTCACTATACTTAGGAGGAAAAATTACATTAAAGGAAAACAACAATTTACATACCAGAGAAAAACGTTGGAAAAAAAAAATTATAGAAAATGTTATTGAAAAATATACTTCCTTTTCGTAACTTAATAACAATTGTTGCTTTTTGGTAAATTAAAAAAACTAAAAATTTAACGAATATTTGTTTATAAATATTAGATTGGAAGAATTAACCCCTAGAGAAGATAAATATTTATTGTTCGAAATTTTGATATTTAGTAAGGCTTGAGTTCATCAAATTTAATTCTCATTAAATTATTTCACTGAAGGGAGGAATTTTACAAAATGAAATTAATTAAAATTTATTGATAACTTTTTATTCTTGGCTAAGCTGGGCAGTGTTGCCAATTTAGCTATTTAGTGGCTAGATTTAGCCATTTTTCACCCTGTTTAGCCATTAAAAAATGAGTTTAGCCATTAGCCATTTTTTTAGCCATTTTTCAACTTGTTTAGCCATAAAATTATTTTTTGCCGTTTTTCTTTTAAAAGAATAATTTTTATTTTATTATAAAAATTTATAAAAGTAAAATAAACATTTTTAACAAATTAAACGCCTTTTAATTAAATCACAACTTTTACAATGTTTAAAATCGCTATAAACTATGATTATGAAAAATCTTTCAAAAAAAAAAAGGAAAACTATTCCAATATTAAATTTATAAAATGGATCAACACAAACGTCGGTGTTTCTTTCTGGTTGCAAGGATTTCAATAAAAAGATGCAGGCGGCAACAAAAATTTTTTAGAAATTTCAGAATTGACTATAAAGTTGCTCTCATTTCCATGGTCTAATGCTTAAGTAGAGAGGCTATTTAGCCAAGTAAATATTGTTAAAAGTAATTTAAGAAATAGGTTACATTTAGCAACCATTAATTCGATTTTATCAATTAGGTAAATATTTTTACCATAACAATAAAAACATATAAAATATACACCACAATAGAAGAGATGGTACTATGCGCTTGTGTTGATGTTTGCAACACCTTAAAATATTGGTCCTAAGCCCACCTTTTCGTATACCGATTGACTCAGAATCACTTTCTGAGTCGAATTAACGATGTTTGTCCGGCTGGCTGGCTGGCTGTCCATGTAAACCTTGTGCAAAAAGTACAGGTCGCAATTTTGGAGATTATTTGATAAAATTTGGTACAAAGGTTCTAATTTGAATATGATACCCTACTTATAGTTGGGGTTGACCGACTATACTTTCTTACTTGTATTTAATTGTAGATCTGGACTCAAAAGGTAGGGTAAATATTGTCGTGATTATGATTTACGTTTAAATTATTTAATTCCTATGAGATGAACACTAACGAATTTATCGATGATTTAATTTTTTAAATATCTATCAAAATATTAATTTACGTTTATTCTTATTTATCAAGTTGATCTTAACTTACAATTTCATCGTAAACAACTTTAAATGAATTATTTCTGTTTTGTTATTGAATTTTAATGTGTTTTATTTAAAAAAGCTTTTAGCCATTTTTTAGCCCATTTTTAGTCATTTTTTAGCCATTTTTTTCCGTAAATTTAGCCATTTTTGGTCACCAAGTTTTGGCAACACTGAAGCTGGGGATCAATTAAAAAAAAAAAATAGTTCCTCGATTTGCAAAGCAAACTCTAAGCAATAAATATTTCTTTTCCCCCTTTTTTTAATTAATTTCTCAAGCCAGTACCGTCTGGCAAGTCTTACAATTTCAATCTTATATTGCAGTCAGTGTTGCCACGACCAAAAAAGATTTGTAACCAAAATTTAAATTAAAGTTACCAAATGCTAAAAAGCAACCAATTTATTTATGTATTAAAAATACTATTTTATTTGCTCTTTAGTTAAAAAATATGAGAGGTTTTCACTCATGATAGTAAAATGATTTTCAGACCTTGTTAATCTTATTAATGTAGTGAACTTATTAACATTTACAAAACCGCAACAACAAAATGTATTAAACTTTAATTTACTACGCTGTGGTTATAAAATCACACAAAATGCTGAGGTAAACAATTGTGTTAAATTTACCAAAACAAAATAGTTGACGAAACTCTATCTATCTCTTTCTCTGACTCAGCAGATTAATTAATTTACAATACATAAGAAAAAGACACTTTGAAGTATAATATCGTATTAAATAAAACAGATTTGTACGTTTAACACAAAGGGTGAAAACCGGCTATTATATTTAAGTATGTATATAGACACCTTAACCTCTGGATCGATATTTGCTTAAAATATTGACAGTATGTTACTGGTGGCACAAAAGGATGGCACAAAAAATTTATAATATTTCAATGTTTTAGTGGCATTGGCACCTCCCAAACAAAGCTTACACTTATTTTCGTCTGTTTTCAAAACTGTATGAGTAAGAGCTTTCAAACTTTTGAAGAATCAACAGACTATAAAGGTTTCATATTGCCCCAGTAGGAGTAGATAAAGACAGTGGTTAGTTACACTTCAAAGTATTTATAGCTTATATGGCTTAATTGATAATCGGTTACATAAAAAATGGTTATAAATTCAATGAAAAAAGAGTATGAATCTTGAATGATAACCCAACAGCCACACGATCAAGTGTTGCTTTCGTGTTTTTACACACACTGCTGGTCAAAATTCACAACAATTGAAAGCTGTGAAGTAGGCTGCATGCAATTTTAAAGCAATTTATTTTCAAATGTCATCAAGAAAGCAACTTATAAAGGCAATCGACAAAATGCGCATAAAAATTGTAATGAGCTGTTTTCTTGAACGTAAATTGAAACTGTTAACTTAAAAGAGAAACTGAAAGCAAATTTGTTTAAATTTTAAAAAGAATTGTTAAACAAGTGAGCGGGTGTTAAAACTAGAAATGCAAAACTTGATCGTCTAGCGCCCAAGAAAAAAAATTGGTTATTCTTCAGTAAAAGTAACCAAAATCGAAAAAAAGTACACATTGAGAAAAAAAGTATCCAAAACGGCAACGCTGATTGCAGTTAATGGTAGGCAAAACGAATACTATAATATAATTGTTTGTATGTGCAAAGCAGCATAAAGAATAATGGTCGATATGCCAGCGCGTGTCCATGTGTGCTGTTGTTTCTTAACGAAACCTGTCCTGTGCTGCTTCTTAGCAAAGAGGTAAGAAAATTTTGCAGGCAACAACATAAAGGACGGTTTTTTTAATTGTATAGATCTTCAGAAAGGGAAAACTTTAGAACTACCCGTCATGGGAATTAGGTGCATTTGTCCTTTTCACTTTACTTTAGCAAATCATAATGCACAACATTTCACCAGAACAACGTTTCCAAATCGAGGAAATTTGTTTTAAAAATTCGTGCTCTATTCGCTGTGGCTCTGTTGGATAATATTCATGCAAATCAAGCCCATACCATCCAACTGGTACAAGAATTTAAGCCAGGGGATCCTCAATTTCGTCAACGGGTTAACGGGCTGAGAACCAACTGAAAGTTGAACTCTTTATTTGAAGACTTTATTTGCCCATTTTTCCTTAAATCCGAAACCGATGCCAACATTTCTATTAATGGCGAACGCTGCAGTCAAATGATTCTTGGTTTTTTTTATTCCTCATGTCATTTTAAATCATTTCGGGGGAGAAATTGTTCAAATAAGACGGCGCAAAATGCAATACAGCGCGTCAAACCATAATTTTGTTAAGTAATGCGATTCGTGAACAAATTATCTCAGGAAGTGGACCAATGAGTTGGTAACCTCATTTGGGTGATTTGACACCTTTGGTGTGCTTTTTGTAGGGCATGTCAAATCTTTGGTCTATGCTGATAAACCACCAACTGTTGATCGTACTCAATAAATGGGTTCCTTCCGGGTTTGTCTAAGTTTGTGCCAATATTGAACACCCCAGCATCGAAAGATTTTGGTCAGCAGAAACGCTCTCAGAAGATACAAAAGAGGGCACAATAATTAATCTTCCCAAAAGACGGGACCATTGTTAAAGTTGCAGAAATTGGTAAAAGGCTAGAGAATGCGCTTGACCCGCATTTAAGAAAATAACAAGCCGGTTTACGCCCCTAAGGGGGTAAAGACATTTTGCGTAATAGGTGAACAATCTGTGGAATGGCGTTCACTTTTCTATATCACCTTTATTGACTTTGAAAAAGCGATTGATAAATTAACGGAGTACCGGGAGTGCCGTCAAAAATGATAAATTTAATCAAGGCGATGTATCGTGATGCAAGTTGTCGCATCAAATATAACCAAAACTAAACTGATAGAATTTCGTACTCTCACCCCTGCTATTCAACATCGTATTAGACAACATACAAGGCAACGCGATTCCAAGAAACACTGGCATAACATGTGGTTTTCCCGGAACATACGCTCGAAATAGTGGTGCGAAATTGGACCGAAGGAATGGCGTTCATAAGGGGCAGTCGAGGAGGCTATATGACATTATTAACCTAAATAGCCAAATGTGTTTCAGCATCCCCTCTAAGAGGCGCTGGTAGCTCCCCTTGTTGAAACCACCATTAGGTTGTAATTTCCGGTACCCACTTTTCTTCGAAATACAACAATTAAGAATTAATGCAAATTTTACTTAATCAATTGGTGACTTATATCTTACGTTATTATTTTTTTCCAATTTTAATACTTTGATTTCAACAAGCAATAAACTACATTAATCTCTTCAAAGGCCAACCAGCTTTGTTAAGGGTTAATACATGACAACACGACAAACTTAAACTAACATTGAACATGCGTCTATTTGTCGCATTGTCTAGGCATTCTTTTTGTTCCCTACCAAAGACCTCAAATAAATATAATAAAAACTTTTGCTTTTTATTTAAAATCGATTTCGAATGTTTGTTTTTATTTGGGACAAAACAAAAGAAGCAAATTTTCAATGCAATTGACCAATAATGGCCATGTTCAAATGACCATTTTTGCAAATCGTTATTGCACAATTTCCAGTCAATGTTGCTGCTGTTTTTTTTTTTTTTATTTTTTTAGTTAAATACTATTGTTGTTTTAGACAATAACAACAACGAGTCTACATAAACACAAATTTCAGTTGACACTATAGTTTTTCAATGAATTTTTTCTTTTTAACGTGTTTCTGTTGATCTTCGCATGCAGTTTATTCCACAGAAATGGTTTAAAGATCATTGTTTGGAAACAGTTTTTTTATTTTGTTTTGTTTTGTTTTTTTATAAAGCGAAAGTGTTGCTGGTTGGTGGCAACACCATTCGCAAAGACAAGTAGAAAACGCATTGTTTGCTGCTGTTGCTGATTGTGTGTGTGTTGCGAGCGATATTGTGCAGAATTGAGTGAATTCGTTGGCTGGATGGCTGCTTGTTAAGCACTTTAATTGTTTAACCATAATCGTTTGTTTTGCGTTATTTAAACAAATTTTCTATTTAAATTGTTAAACAATTTGTGCTTTTATGTGTTTTCATTTGTTTTCCAGTGTTAATAGTCAAATTGTTAACGATTAGACAACGAAATAAAATAAAAATTAATTTAATTAAGTAGAGTTAATGGAACTGAAGTAAGAAAAAGAAGTAAAAGAGATCGAAAAGGAATACATTTATTTGAAAGGGAATTCTTCTAAATATTTAAAGAATTTTTGGTGTTCAATACTTTATTGGACAATCCAAGTAATAAAGTGTGATTACAAGTCTGATACAATGTCTAAAGTTTGTCTCATGATCTGCTTAAGATCAGCAGGATATAATTCATTTTGTCGTAATCATGGCTAATTTATTTATTTATTTTATTTAATAGGAGTAACAAATATAATCACAAATTATGTTTTTACGTTATAAACCGAGCAATGGTAACTAAGATCTTCAGCCTGTTAAAGTAAAACAGCCCAGGGTTCTAATCACCGCATACGATATCGAGCAAGATTTTGGTATCATGACACTCGATATCGAATGCAATGTATCGTAGTTTGAGATGATAGCACTCGATATCGAGTAACCAAAGGCATTACATCTCTCGAGTTTTCATTTGATACGTCAGTGTTTATCGTATTTAGAAAAATACGATAGTTTACATGATACAATAGTTTACTTGATATCGAATGTGGTGATTATACCGTGGAGTCGCCGGCGGGAATTGAAATCGCAACCCTCGCACTGCTAGACTAGCACACTACCAACTAGCCCGCCGGGGCACCCAAGTTAAGGCTGAATTTAAGACTTGGCTTAAGAAAACTTGTTTTATTTTTCATCTTTTTTAAACAACCCTCGTTTCCTTTTCTCTCTCTCTCTCTCTCTCTCTTTCAATAGAATCCTATAAATCTTGTCTCTCATTTTATGCCATAATTCATTTACATGTCTAAGATATTGTTTTCGCTTAATAACGATTTTTTTTAATTTTAATGTGGGCTTTTAATCAACTTTTAAATATGACCAAGTTTATGCTCTCGTCTATAAACAATTTTTTTTTTTTTATTTTCCATAAAGTTGTGCCAGAAGTTGAATGGCCTTTTTTTGCGAATTTTTTTTTTTAACATAAAATATTTTTGTTGTTTATTTGTCAATATCAATGCAATTCATTTGCTGGATATGAGAAAAAAATCTTTAGGCGGACAAGTTGTACAAGTACAATTTTTTGATTACAACATATTTTTCACACAGTTGTTGATTTTGAACACTTCTAGTTGCTAAAATAACTAACCAGATGTATGGACAAATAGAAGGAATGAATAAATAAATGTAGGCTAGAAATATTTAAAATCTAGACATTTGTAATGAAATTCCATTTTAAATAAAAACAAAGGCAATAAGAATTAACAAAAAGGAGGTATTTGAATAATTTATGGGACTTTTTGTATTTCTATTTGTAAAGATGCAAATTTTGAGGATAATAAAATCAGGTGGGCATAAGGCTTTATAAAAAAAAATATTTAAGCTTAATATAACCGGTCAACATGTTTTTTTTAAATTAAAGGCATTTTTACAATTCAATTTCGACAGCCTGTACCTCATCCTGCATTTCAACAAAAGAATCATGGACAGCGTTACTGTGGATATTTTCAACAAGTACCAAATAACACTTTTGTAGTACTAACGGTAAAGCTGATCATGAATTTATCTTTTGTATTCAATTTATAATTTTTTTTATAATTCAAAAACTTAAACAAAACTTCTTTAACGACACTCACGATGTCGATCGACAACTTACGCAACCGACAACAAGTCACTCATCGTACTCTTAAGCGCCGCGTTGCCAAAGTACACAGAAAAAATTATTGCCGAATTATTTTCAAACAACCGCTTGTTTGAAAATTTTTTTAATTTCTATAAATATTTTTACTGATTCAATCAATATTTTTGTTTGATTTTTTTTTAACCGACAAAAATGTGGACAACTCTTCAAAAATAAAATAAACGCGTTATTGGTGTCAAGTTTTCATAATTTTGTATGAAATATTTAACGCTCTTTAATGTTGTCGTCTTTTTGCATTTTTTTATTTGATCGTAAGCAACACTTCTTTATGTGAAATATAAGAACAACAACAAAAAACACACACAGTCTATTTTTGGACGCTATAAAAAAGTGCAACCATAAGAAAAACAATAGCGGAAACGACATTATAAGAAACAAAATCCCGTATTCAATTTTTTAAAACTGTTTGGTTAAATACATCAAATACAAAAATAGAATGCTGACGAAAAACATATCGAGTCGGTCTGCTGCCGTTTTTGGTTACATTTCTTCTTTAGCAAAGGACAGGATACAGCAACAGAGAGTGATAAAGAAAAACATTGTGTTGTGTGTATAAATAAGACTTCGTTCAAAAATTATTCCAACAAAAAAATGTGTTTCAAAGCCAGTCGGCGGCTCTGCTTTACCGTCACCTTCTCATACAGTGCTGACTTGTGTGCGCGTCATTGCTTGTGCAAAAACTTTTTTTTTTTTTGATTTTGAATTTCAGTAAACTTTTTGTTTGATTCAGTTAAATTATTTGTTTGAAAAAATTAGTGTTTTTTTTCAGTAAACAAAATGCAAATAAATTGTTTGAATATGCAAATTTGTTTGTAGGACCGATTTCAGACAAAAAATTGTTTGATTCTCCAAATTTTTTGTTTGAATTGGAAAAATAATTTTTTCTGTGTAATCCATTTATTAATTGTCCAATGGGTGTATTGCTACATGAAGGTTGGGTTTTTGAGAACTCAGTTAAACAAGGTTAAGTTAAACTAAAAACAGATTCGTGCCGCTATTACCAAGTTTGTACACAAAATTTCGCCGAAAAATACGAGTTTCAGATAACGTAAATCTGGTGATATGTTTAAGTTTGAATGCAAATCAGCTGATTGCCGTTGAAAATGCAAGCGAAACTTTAAACAAAAATGTTTACAGAAACCTAAAAAAAACTTTATTTTTCAATATTTTTCCAAACCTTAACAACATTCTTCGAATAGTTTTCGTACAAAAATAGAATCAATGTTTAGGTTTTATCAATTTTATATCCTTTAAGGATTTTTAGGACACACACATTATTTTCTGCTTAAATAAATAAATGTTTATTTTTTTTTGGCAATGTTCGTTAGTGGCTGGGTGGTCTAAGCTGCTGCATGAGACACGCTTTGCACTGGTTCTAAGTTCAGATATATATAGGTATATATATATTTATAACAGCATAACAGAATCTCACACTCTTACTTGTTGTTTTTTTTTTTTTTTTTTTTTTTTTTTTTTTTGTTTTGTATAGTGTTTTTTTAAAACCTTTTTACACTTAAAATACAACAAATAAAAAAATCAATTAATTTTTTTAAATAAAAAAATTGCTGACATCTCAATGTGACAACAGCTAGACTTATGTAGGCAACACTGTCAAAAACGTTGTCAAGATTTCTAAATACGAACCTCGTTCTAACACACAATAAATTTAACAACAAAAATAAAACAATAAAACTTAAATTAATACGTAAAAAACAAAAGTGTTAATTAGATTGACATTGTTAAAAAAAAAAACTTAAGTGTTTACTTTTTTGATTTGTCAAAAATATTTAAGGCTTTGAAAAATTTAAAAATACAATTATGATCTAAACGTAAGTTCTCCCTTTTAACGCCGATAAAATTTTAAAGCAGATTAAAGACTATCAATAAAATATTTTGTATAAATTAACCTTCAAAAGACAACAGACGAAAATTAAAATATTAAAAAAAGAATCATTAATAAAGCCGATTAAAGTATTAGCAAATTGCTTGTATTTTGGAGTTTTTAATACCTGATTATTGTTCTTTTTTTATTTGTACCCAGTACTAAGAGATATTCCTGAGAATGATAGAGATCATAAGTTAAATAGGTTGGCTTGTAATTTTTTTTTTTTTTTATTAGATTTATTTACAGAGTTGGTTCTGGACTGTCTAACTATTAAACAAATTGTATATGTATATAAATTTTTTTTTGTTATTTAAGATATTTATATTTAAGTAAACTTTTTTTTAAGACTAGTATTTACAAATAGACTACAATTATATATAAACTGTTACCCACCACATGTTTGTTGTAGCCAATTAGATTTGATAAATGTTTGTGTTTGTAAAGAGATATACAGAGATAAAGCTGAAGTTAACCCAGTGAACAATTGTGTACATATTTTGACTAAATTAAAAAATCAAAAAAATGTTTTAAAAACTCTCCGAGAAGTTTTTAACAAAACTCTTCCGAAAGGTCTTTATAGAAAATTAAACCAAAAAAAAAAGCTCTTTTTTCAAAAATTTTCTTTAGAAAACTCAAGCGAAACCATTCTTTTGGTTTAATATCTTTAGTTTTTCTAAAATCTTTATGGATGAAGTTTCCTGATGATCTGGCCTAAGCAACCAGTGAAATGCGCATAGGAATAGCTTATCCCATCAACAATAAATTTCAAGTGTTTTTATCAAGAATAAAAACTGGGAATTAAGCACGAATAACAAAATCTTTTAAATTAAAATTTTGTATTCCCAAAAATTACTTTTGATAATTAAAAAAAATTTATATGAAAAATTTCTCAACGCAAGGTGAAGGGATTTATAAAATAACCCCCTAAACTTCTTTAAGAAGTCTTCTTTAGAAAGCTCTATCAAATCTCTTCGACGGCATCTATAGAAAACTTTTTAAAAAGTTTTCCTTGATAGTCTCTACAAAAGATATTGATAAAGCTTTCAGTAGGCAACTTTTAACAATTTCCCATAGAAACTCTATTGAAACTCTTTAACATTTCTTCTATAGAAAATTGCTTCAACATTTTCGAAAGGGTTAAATAGAAATCTTTTGTTTCGAAAACTCTAAGGAAAGTTTTCTAAACAAAGACTTGAGACTATTTCAGAAATGTTCACTGGGCTTTTAGTGCATTCATTATGTAATCATGTTTCGTATATCTGTGGGTCTAAAGTCTTTTTTTTTCTATCCACTATTTTGTCTACTATCCCAGTGTATTAAAACAAAATAAACATTGTATTTGAAACTTCTATGCGTTTGTTATCTTATTAATAAACAAAAGCTTTAACGAATATACTCTGGAGCACAGATACTGATCCACACACTCTTTAACATTTGAACATGGAATGAATGGGTAACAGCATTTGAGTATCTTGTCTGTATTGTTCATAAATAAAACTACCGTTTGATCGATTGATTTCATTAAAAATGCATCAGTTGTACAAACAGTACAACAGAATGTATTTTTTTTTTTACTTTTTTCGGTATACACAACTTACAATATCTACAATCACAAAGTTGATCTGTCATAGACATTATAAAGAGTTTTCTACATTCATCAAAATGTTGCATGAACGAATAAGCGAGCGAGTGCATGGAGGCAGAGCAACAACAACTTGCGTTCTTTTACAGAAATAAGTCTGAATAGAAGCAGTAGCTATGGGCAGCGTTAATATTTAGAAGTTGATATTAAATCTATTTTTGCTTTTTATTTGAAATTCTTTTTTAATGATGCATTCAAAAGCACTGAGAGAAATTAAGGAAATTAAATACAAAAATTTGTTTTACAAGCTTTTGGTAATTAAAAATCATTTCAGTTTTTGTTGTCATTAAAATTCCTTGCATTACAACTAATTTCGATTGATTAGTTAATTGTATCAACTAGATTATTATTCTCTAAGCAAAATTATTTAAACAATTTTAGCGCCACCTTAAAAATCGCAAATTAAAATTCCTGGACATCACTCATAAAGTCTAATCAATTTTATTCTAATCACAATTTGTGTATAAAATTGTTGTAATTTTTGTTAGTTGTTGTTTTTTTTTTCTTTTGTTTAAAAATAGTTCGATTAGTTGTAGTAGATTTGATAATAAATTTAATTAAATTGTCTGTTAAATGTCAATCACAACACAAATTTTTTCACTATTGATTTTTTTTTGCGTCTCCAGCTGTTTTTTCTCTCCCTCTCTACGTTGATTTAGAATAAATAAAAAAAATTGTTTTTAATCCCACAACATCAAACTTGATTTAATGACATGATATTTTTTCTAATACCCTTAACTAAATTTAAAAAAAAAAATTAATACTAAAATCGAAAAACAAGATTAGAGATTAAGCAATTTCCGATGAGATCATATTTGGATTCAAGAATACAAAAAGACACAATGAGGTAATTCGTGCAAAAATATTTTTCAATCATGTTTTTAGTAAATTATCGAATACAAAAAAAATAGTTGATTGCCTGTTTTAACGGATATGCAGAAACTCAAAATGACAAATATATTTTTAAATGCAGTGACTGTTGTAAGAAGCTGTCAGTTTGATGTTGTAAAATTTTATTTTTTTTTGGTTTTTTTTTTGTTTTGTTGTTGTTTGAGTTCTGTTGTATTAAAAAAATTTATTCTAAACTGTAATTTGCATATGGCGTGTGAGAAATATATTAAAAATATATAAAAAATTAATTTGCTAAAGTTAAAGCAAATTATTGGAAAACACTTGAGGAGTGATCAGGTTTCTATATGCCGGTAAACGTTTAAAAATTTAAGATAAACTTTTCAAACGGCTTGGCAAACACTCACTTTACATTTGCAAAAAAACAACACAAGCAATATTATTAATAAAAAAAATTTATCCCCCATATTTTTTTTTTGCTTCCTTTCCTTCTTCACTTAGCAAAAGTTTTTCTAAAGTAATTAAACTTAGTACTTGGCAGCGCAAACAGTTTGGCAAAGTGTTAGCATGTTTGTACGAAAATCCGAAACATTTTTGATTTTTCTAAAAACTTGCTTTAAATGTTTGTCAAACAATCAAAAACCACAATTTGTGCAAACTTAGAGTTTTGATATGATTTCCAAACCATTTTGTGTAGTTTATTTGTCCCTTAAGTCTTAAATAGAAAGTTTTTTTTTTAGAAAGTATGACGAGCTTTGATTTTGACGCTTCCCGAAGAGAAGTAAAGCGATTCCTACTGGGACCTGACATCAGAATATTTTTTTGACCAGCTGGATGGAACTATAGTGATATCTGTTGCTTACAGATTGACAAAAAGTTTACGTTATAATCAATTTTTTAAAGACAATGGTCAGAGAGCGAGTTATCTCATTGCGAATGGTCGCCTCATTCGTCAATTTAATCTTCTTTTGGCTTTTTCTATGCCATAAAGCCAACTAAGTTTGCAGTTACGATATTCGCCATATTGCGTCTGATTTGTTTACTTAGAGCCATTGAAAATTGGGTCTAGCCTGTTCACTAATGCCTGCGCATCTGTATTCCATAATCCAACAATAATTTGAAATATAAATCATTTCAAGGCTTTCCTACAAGTCTTTTCATTAAGAAAATAAAGTGCGTCGCTTTCAATGACGATCTTTTTAAGAGTTATTAGAACCCAAAATGACGGGATTGCTTCATTTGGATCAACATGCACTTTTGAGAATTTAATCTATGATAGATTGATTTAATGACTATTAAATCTAATACATGAAAACAACCTTAAAGTCTTGGGATCTTTTTTAAAAAGGCCAAGGGTATTTATATTTACAGTAGCGGCAATACGACAATAACTATGTATAATAATACAAAAACAACAGAGGGTCTGTTAATATAAGTATACAGTTTTCGATCCTTTTATTCTATTAATAACTAAAATAGTAAGCATTAGATTACTAAAGAGATGAGTTACATATTTGTTCATTTGCCCAAATAAGTTAATGTTACATAAGACCCAGAAAATTGTTTATGGATTTTGAATTTAAATTGTGCTCTTTCAATAAAAGATTAAATTACTTTCAAGACTAAAATTTCAAGCCAACAAGCTGCATTAATCATAAATCACTTGTAAAGAAAGAGCAACATAAAAACGGATCACAAATAAAATAAATAACAATAATATTTTTATTTTTTTAAGTAAAAACTTAAAACGTCATTATCATTAACAATGAGTATTTGTTAAAAAAAATTTTCAGCATTTATTTAACTACACTAAACAATCAAAGCATGAAAAGAAACCAACCAAACATCCATGTTTGTATTCGTTCAGTCATTTTTCTAAGACAGTGTACTGGTAACCACACATGTGTATATTTAAACTTACATATGGCAACGTTATCTTAATGGTTACTGATGATGACGACGACGACGTTGATGGTTAAATAATAACAACCGTTAAGGTCAAGGACTGTTGCGGTTAATAAATAATATTAAGGCAAAAAATAAAAAATTAAATGCTTAGAAAAAAACGGCCAAAATAATAGAAACTGACAGCTTGAATAATAGAAAGAAAAAAAACATGCCAAAGCAGAAAGAAAAAGTAACAGAACCACTCACTCACTACTGACCGAACATAAAATAAACTGAGGTGGGAATTTTAGCTTGCAAAGAATAAGAAAGAAAAAAACAATGAAAACAAATTTTTTTGAAAAAAAAAAAAAAAAAATTATTGTAAAAAATCTCCTCTAAAATCATCTCAAAAGCTTCGGCGAGCTAAAGTTTTTTTTTTGATTTTTTTTGGGTGTTCGTTGTTGGGATTCCTTTTAAAAGGTTTTTTTTCTTAAACACTCTTTGAAAATGTTTAAAGTTGTTTGGATTTTTGCACAGGTGAAAACTAGTTTGCTTTTAAACGCCTGGCATGTTCAAAGTCATCATTATCATCATGTGTGTTTTTTTTTGCTTTAAACTAAAATAATTTTGACACTTTTGTGCGAAAAAAAATATGATCAAAAAATTATGAAGATAAATGAGTTTTTGATTAGTTAAATATTTTAAACTAACATTCATATATATGCAATACATACATAAGGGTGTCCCAAAATTAGCGCCCGATTTGAATTTGTTGTCATTTGTGCAGTAAAAGTGTTGGCAAACCTAAAAAGAGACTAATAGCCTATTTCCGATATACGAGAGAATTCTTTCTTTCGAACAATTACATTTAAAACAAATTCTAAAAATTTTGTTTTTGTTTTAAATAAGCAGTCAAAACTGTGATTTCTATTTAATTCAAATCTTGCGTTAATTTTGGGACTCCCTACATGCATACGTTATACACATGTAATATATAAAAATGAATAAAATTAAATTATAAAAAATTATTGATAAGAGTAAAAATTAACTGTTTTTAAAAATTAGCATTAACAATACAAATTAATTTATTAAAATTATATAAAAAATTAATTATCAATGGCTTTAAAGGTAATGAAGAGACAACTTATATGGTCTTTCGAACCATAAATATTTGTTTTTGTTTAAAGCATACTTTAGGGAATACTCCAACCTTAAAGCTATGCTACTCCAACATTTACGAACATTTACGATTATTGTAGTTATGGGTTAACAATTAATACATTAAATTGTATTTTTATTAAGATTGTTTAAAATAATGGAAGTGCAACTTTGGATATCCGGCGTATTTTTTATGCAGAGGAGTACGCAAAAAAAAACCAAAGCAAATCTATGATATTAGTTCATCTGAATCAACTATTAGCTTTTCTGCCGCCAGCATAACGGCGATTAAGGCTATCTAATCTCTTTTTATGAAGTCTAAATGTCTATTTAGTTATCTTCGTTCTTTTGCTTATCTAAGATATTGTTAAACTGACAGGGTTTCCAGAACATAAGGATTTAGGCAGAGTCTAAAGGGATTCAGCGAACCCCGGATCCCGGGATTTAAATTGTTTAATACCGTGAATTTCCGGATTTAGTCAAGCCCGCAATTGTGAACTTAATTTTTTTGTTTTATATTTTTTTATAAGAATAAATTTATCATGATATTCCCCCTTGGAGGATAGGCAACACAATATTGATTTTTAATTTTTATTTAATTAACTCTAGTAATACTCCCTACAAGAAGAGAATGAGCGAGTTGCCACTTGATTTCTGTCATTTCATTCTATCATTTTCTTAACACCAACGTGAAAAAGTGACTACTCGCTCATTCACTTCTTGCAGGGCTGTTATTTAAAACGAAAAAAAATTTAAACTTTTAACGTTAAAAGTGCTGAAAATTATTAAAGAAGAAAATTAGTTAAAGATAAAAATGTCTTGAAATGCTGCAAATATTCCACTGGTGCACCAAACGCAAAGTTTAAGCTTTACTCTTTACAGGGTTAGGATTATTAAAGTGTTTTTCGAGAGTGGGCATAGAACCTACGGTAATTTATGGAGCGATTTCATTATTGCAATTTATTAAGTACATAACTAATTCCTACCACTAGTGATGGTGGTATAAAAATGTGTTTTTGTTAAAATAAGTTTTTTATGGATATGGTTGATTTCGTTAATTAATTTCGAATTTAATTTTCAATTATTATTCTATTATAATATAGATTTTATAGTAATTATTTTTTAATTGAATCAATTAACACATTTTTTAAAATCATACGTTGTTTTTTTACCATATTTTTAATTAAATTAATCATTAATTAAGAAAAAAATCACAATTTTTAATTTTAATTTAAAATAAAAAATTATTTATAACACTTTTGTTTGAAAACATCTTTTAAGACGTTTTTTTTAATAAATATCTATAAAAAGGGTTTTGATTTTTTGAAACCCCGGTATTTGCGAAAACGGCATCCCTAATTCTGATTGAGTTCTTTATGACTGGACTTGAAGAAGTTGTATGGACAAAGAAGAAAGAAATTTCAATACAACACCTTCTCTGTGACTGCTCGGTCTTACAATAACGTAGATACAAATATTCTTGACGGATTTGAAATGAGTTACAAAAGTTTTCCCAACGGATCTTTTGGGATTTGTAAAGTTTTAAAGGTCTTTAACATTTCCTTAATTAACCAAATATATACTTGTGTAGTCCTCGAACTAAATTTATTTATTTATTGATCAATTGAAAGTTTTGTTGTATACTAATATATCGCACTTGATCAACAAGAGTATTAACTCGAAATTAAAAAGTTTTGAGTAGAAGCGAAATAACTTTTAATTTAATATTGAAGTTTTATGAAAATGAATTATTTAGCCAACCTTTTTATTACCAAAATAGATAAATTAGCACGACATTTTTACAGGCGGTAGATATGAATATAACACAGAAAAAGATACAATTAAATTTGCACGAGTTAACAAATGAATGGTATTAATTAAATTTTTAATTCACTTGATTAAACGTTTAATTCACTTGATTCTATTTTTTAATTCAAATTGATATTATTTTTGATTAATGCCTTAATTGGTGAACAATTTTGGAGAATTTTTTGCATGAATGTGTCGATTTTCCCAACAAGTGAAAAATAAAATTTAAAGTTAATACCACCATGTTGATCATATATAAAGATAAAGGTATGTTTTTCACATACAAATAACCTTTATATAATAAATAACAGTTTAAATATTTTCGGAAATAATGCGACGTTTATGATCCTTTAAATCATTGGTGTCCAGACCAGAGAATGACAACAAGTACCCATAAGAATAATATACAGAGGTATTTACCCACGCTTTTCGTTATTGTGTATGCACATATTTATAACGCAAAAAGTATGGTTATTACTTATACTTATGCACGGCAATATCTTCACGCAACCATATTCAGTAAACAAAAATACATGAATGTTATGCAGATATTATTCAATAACCATGAATGTGTTTTGGGTATCTGCCATACATTTAAAATATCCATGTTAAAAAAAATACCTTCAGTATTTTTGGCACTTCTGTGTAAAAATGAAAAATTTTTTTTTTAACAAAATTGTGCTTTGATCACTTGGCAGGTATGGGACTATGTAAATATTTTTTATGATACATAAAATAAATTTGTCATCAGCATTGCCTATGTTAAACTACACATAAGCTCTATATTTTTATAAAAAATAGGACCACGAGGGGGCAATTTCTGCTCTCCGAAGCTATCTAACAGATTTTATTGAAATTTAAAACATTGATAGATCCATATTTATATGGACACATAAGCTTTGTATTTTTTAGAAAATAGGACTAGGAGGGAAGCTCGGGGGTATTTTCTGCCTCTGCAAAACCATCCAACAGATTTTAATTAAATTTAAAACATAGAAAAGGGCCTACTTATATGGACACATAAGCTATATAGTTTTTTAAAAAATAGAACTTTCTTAAAAATTTTAATGAAATTAAAAATATAGATACACAGTAGCTATGTTTTTTTTTTTTCAAACTAAGACCACGAGGAGCAAATTACATGTACGTTTTGGATTGAATATTAAAAAAATTTTGTTAAACAGCAATTTTGACACACATGCAGAATAACATGTGACCTAAAAAGTTGACAAGTCAGATGTAAAAAACATGTCGCAAACGCTATAAAAACCAATGTAAATAAATGTATTGAGTGGTTGTTTCACTCTTTCTTATTAGCACAACATACAAATCCATACTTAGAAGCATACATAAAAAGCCATGTATGCCTTCTCGTGCCACTTATCTATGCTTTGCGGGTGTGACAGCGACAAGTGCATGTGTATGGTAACTGGGTTTATATTTTAACAACTACAGTGTGTAAAATAAATTATGGTAAAATTAAAAAAAAAAAATAATTTTATTGGCTTTACGAAACTGTCATAAAAGCATACATGTAGAAGATTTTATTTGAGTTTTCTTTGATACAATTCTTGCTTTAATTTGCAAAACATTATAGCAGTTCACACTGAATTAAATTATTTTTTTAATTGATTTACCTAAAATAAGGAAATTTTTAATACATATTGCTTTAAAAAAATTTTTAAAGTCAAAGTTTTAAATCAGTTTAAAAAATTAAGTATGAAAATTTAATAGGTATGTTTTAAATTTATTTCCAGCCAAAACCATTTATTGTGATTAAATGTTAATAAAAATATTTGCGCTTAGTTTTTTGTGTTTGCTGTACTTTAAAATTCTCTGATCAGTACAGTTGCAAAATATTTTTGACATCAATGTTGTAGATTCTATAGAAATTGTTGCATGCCCATGTTATACTCACACTTGTTTGTTTTACCGTTAAACATTAAGCAAAAACACAATTACACAAGCATGTGTATATCGTTAGCAAAAACGCAAAAAGTCGTAACTAACAAAAAATTAAAAATCAGCTTTTTGATTGATTATTATGAATGCCATTAAAATACATGTCTGGACACTTCTTCGATCAAAAGTGACGCTTTTATTAACAAAAAACAAAGGGACGTAACTACAAGTGTGTTTATTTTCTTAATGCAAAACCGCGTAATTACACATTTTTTTCTAACAAACTATGATGAAATAATGAAGTTTTGTTTGTTTTTTAAATTATTTTTTACTTTGCAATAAATTAACTTTAGTTATAAGAAGAATATTGATAACTTTGTTTTTTTTTAATTACTTTTATTTTTTATTTTGCAATAAATGTTGTTTAGTTTTAAGAATAATAAATGAATGTATTACTATCTTCACTACACATTATTAAAAACATGATTGAATTAAAATTAAATTTACAAAAATAAAAATAGCCGTTTTTTATAAGTATTTTTTCCCTGGTCCATATAATATAATCCATATAAATATGGATCTATCAATGTTTTAAATTTCATTAAAATCTGTTGGATAGTTTTCGAGAGGCAGAAAATACCCCCGAGCTTCCCTTGTGGTCCTATTTTTTAAAAAATATTTAGCTTATAGGTCCATATAAATATGGATCTATCAATGTTTTAAATTTCATTTAAATCTGTTAGATAGTTTTGGAAAGGCATAAATTGCCGCCTATTTCCCCTCGTGATGATATTTTTTAAAAAATACATAGCTTATGTGTCTATATAAATATGGATCTATCTATGTTTTAAATGTCATAAAGATCTGTTAGATAGTTTCCTCGGTAAAAGTACCCTTTTCCGACGCATGTATTGGTTTGTAAATAGGTTGAGTAGTTCTCGAGTTATAAAACAGCTTAGTCAAATCTTAAAATGCTTTAAAATAATCTTGATATTTTTCTGAATAACAACACACAAAAACTTTTGCCTAGTTTCTAAATTTTTAAAATTGCATTTGCCATCTCTGCTCTCTATCGCGCTCTGTATATTTACGTTATACTTACGGTAATACACATACTTATATGGGTATTGCAGATAGCTAACAGAAATTTTATTTATATCTGCATGTACATTCAAAAAGAAGAATGAATATGCAAATACACATTGGCAGCGTATACCTATACATATTCAACTTTAGCTTGTTATAGGTATTGGTATGTGTGTGTATGGTTTTGATTTTTACTCATGCATGCCAATCAGTGTGACCAGATTTTAAAAAAATATAGAGCTAAATCAGGTTAAAAATAGAGCTAAAAAAGGCTAAAAATAAATAAATAAAAGCCAAAAAATAAAGCTAAATTTTTATATTGCTTTTTAATAATATTAATTCATTATTCGTATTATAAATAACACATAGTACTATGTAAAAACCTTTTTTTTAGTCAAAATTTAAGTAAAATATGTTTTTAATCAGTAACCAAATCAAACTATGTATCAAGGTATATTTATAGCAGGTAGCCGCGAGATTACAACAATTGTACAATAAAACAAACAACAGGGCTTTTTATTGTTGTTAAGTGGTACGAACTGTCAAACAGCAAAGGGGTTGATAAGAGACAAACAAGACAAAAGATAAAGACAAAAACCTTGTTTACTTGTTTTCTATACAACATTTGACAGTTCGTACCACAAAACAAGCAAATAAAAAATAAACAGCTGGCTTTCCGAGACTACCTGCTATAAATATACCTTGCTATGTATGTATAGTTATGGAACAAAAATATCTTGATGAGCATTAAATTCAAACACATATTCATGTATGTATGCTCGTATAATAATAATGATTATAAAATAATTTTTTGTAATTCTTATGCCAGCATAAGTTAACCACAAAGAAAATAAAGTTAAGAAAAGTCTTAAGACTAAAATAAAATTGATAGCAATTCAAAACTACTTTGGTTGATATATATAAAAATAAAGTAAAAACAAAAAATATAAAATTAATATATAAAAAGTGATATCACATGAACGTATGTATGTATCTTTGTACAATGGTGAACATATATAAAAAAGCTCTTAAAGCTAATATACAAAAAGGAATAAATTCAAAGGCATCGGTTAATATAAAGTATAGTATAGAACAAATTTGGAATCCTATAAGATTTGGATTCTTCGTTTGCACAAATTATGAGTATATTTACTAGATTTAAAAATTTTTAATTCCAAAAAATACTTTTTAACAAGCAAACGAATAAACTTGATAAATATTTGACTACATGTTAAATATTTCCTCAAATGAATATTCGTCTTCCTCTAAAGAGTTCGACAAAAAATCACTATTATTTGTATAAATAGATTTATCAAAATTTTTTATGAGATCATTTGTTATTTTAAAATTATGACAACATTTATTTATTCTTTTTAAGCCACATCTTATATAGAGAAGTGAATTTACTGTATTTAAAGTAAATCTGTTTCTAATTTTCGTTTTTATGAGATTCATTCCGCTGAATACGCGCTCAACTTCAGCGTTACTGAAAGGCAAAACTAAAAATTTCATCACAAAAATAGATAATTCCCTAAAGGGGTTTTCATTTAATGCATTCTTATACTCAAAAACATTGATCCAAAATTCTATTGTTGAATTTTGATTAGGCCACTCGTAACAATTTAATTTTTGCCACTGTAATTCTAAATCAGAAATTTCATCTAGTTTTAAAATTGTCATTTCTTCTTTAAAATTCTCATACAAAGTACATTTTATTTTCTTGAGACTATTTTCTAAAGAAAAGAAGTTTGTTTGTTGCAGTGATGAAATATTGTTTGGCAAACGTTGGCGTAATTGATATATTAATTGTTTAATAAAATTTTGGCAAGTACATCTTATATCTTTTTCTGTTTCAGAATCTATTATTTGTCTTTTCGAAATCAGATATTGTTCAAAACTATAATTAAAATAAGGTATTGGAGTTAAAAAATCTTCCAAATCAGATTTTAACGGATCAAAATGTTCAGTTTTCAAAATAATTTGATTTGCAAGATCTTTCAATAATAAATAAACTTCTGAAAGCAATAATGTGGGATCTGCGTCGTTGCTTTCAAACATTTTGTTTACTTTTTGAACATCTGATAGTAACGGTTTCAAAAACTTTAAATAAAGTAAATTCTTTTCATTATACAATTTTTTCAAAATTTTAGCTTGATGACACGACTCAGAAACAGCTGCAATTTCAAAATGGGTTTTTAGTTCTAACCATTGGTTTTCAATTCGATTTACAGCTGTTTCTATTGACAGCCATCTAGTGTCACAAGCTCTTACTAACTTAAGTGGCTGCATATCACAATTAATTGCTGCATATATGTTTTTATAGTTCTTTTGTCTTAAACTTGATTTTGAAAACCAATTATATGTTTCTGCCACTAAATATTCAATTTCGGACGGCAAACTTTTGGACGCATGTGAAACAGATAATTGTATCGAATGACAAACGCAAGGAACTAATACAATTTTATCGTTTTTTTCTTTTAAATTTGCGATAACACCACGGTTCACCCCGGTCATAACTTTTGCGTTGTCTGTTCCTAAGCCTACCATATATTTTATATCTAGATTAAAAGCATTTAAAATTTTTAAGATAGCTGAAGAAATTCCGAGAGCTGTTGCTTCTTCTAGAGCATACAAATGTAAAAATGTATTTACGATATGCTTTAATGACTTACTGTAGTACCGAATTACTACACCTAAATGTTTTTCCACAGTAATATCGGTTGACTCGTCTATTATAAGACTATAATGACTTCCCTTAATGTCGTCTGTCAACAATTGCTTGAAATGTGGTGCCAAAATAGAAGTAATGATAGCGGTACATTTTGTTCGCCCCAAAGACATTGCCACCGCCGGTTTGCTGTCATTGAAAATATTTTTGTGCATCTTTACCATGTGATCTACAGACCTAATAGAAGTATGCACCGCCACGAACAATGCATCAGACAACTCAGCTTCTTTTTTCTTCGTACAGCTACTTGAAGTTTGAAACTCTAATGTTTTTTGATTTTTGGTCTTGAAAGGTGATGCAGCAGCTACATGCTTACTTGTCTTCCCATGCGTTAACAGGTTACTTAATTTTGATTTCAATGTACAATGACAGTATTTACATTTTACCTGTTTGTCATTTACTTCAACAATCCACTTCGAAAGTCTCGAATCATTGAACCAGCTTTTTCTCAATTTTTGCGTGTATTTTCTAGAATATAAAACGATACTTAATTCCTTATACTTTTCTTTTCAATATTAAAACTACCTTTTGCTAGTACTAGGTGAAAATTCATCTTCTGTATCACTACTACAGCTATGCACATTTTGCTTATCATTCGACTCATTTCTTTTTAAGAATCTATATGTATAAGTAATTAAAAATAATACACCTTACTTATAGTTTTATATTAATACTACTGACCTTTCCATTTTCCTTTTTATTAATTTTTTAATTTAATAGGTAGGTATAAAGTATGAATTTAAGAAGCCAAATACGAAAAAACAGTTACATGTAGTTCACAATAAAAGAAGAAAACAAAATGTGTACAAAAGTACATTTAAAAACAGATTATAGCAGATATTGAAACATCGCATTGTGTGTAGATCATCAAGCTGTCAAAAACAATAGTGAAAAAATAACTGTAAATCTCCTACTACCACCTTGCTTAACTTTAAAGAATTACTTGCTGACTTATTGTTTCTGTGATGCTAGATTTTAGCTGTTTGAGACTAGTTTATAAGGTTACCAATATATCTTTTTATTTTATTGAACTTTCTTTTTTTATTATGTACATATCATAAAATCATTGGAATACAAATAGAAAAAAAGGCTAGAAAAAGCCAAATTCATTTTTTAAAAAAGCTTAAAAAAAAGCTTAAAGCTAAATGAAATATATCAAGCTAAATCCAAAAAAATAAAGCTAAATTTAGCTCGAAAAAAGCTAATATGGTCACACTGATGCCAATACATGTTTTTTCACTAATATTGAAAGAGTACTTAAAATGATACTTTTGTCATTCTCTGGTCCAGACCATACTACAATTGTGGAAATTCATTCACACACATTTTTCACACGCATTTTTACGATCTTTCATTTAGTCAACGAGAGTACACAATTCAGTAGTCGATTATCAAGCGACGAGTGCACATGCGGCGGATGCTTACACATTTTGTACATTTTACTTAAGAAAACTTTCCCAGTAAACATTGCATACATAAAAAGAGAAGTAATAGAATGATGCAATTTAAAAGATATTTCATGCTGGGGAATGCTTTTGGCAATATACAGTGCCTCTTATGTTTTAAAATAGAGGCAAAATGTTTTTAAAAGGCATTTTAAAAAATATCATAGTTATTCAAATCTAAAAAAGAAAAATATTTGCAATTTTTAAGCTTTTCGTTAATGGCAGATTCTTCATATGATTCTAGCTGAATACAATGCCAGGCAATAATATTGCGGTACAAGGGAAGAGTTTCTATAAAACCAAAACTATTGCCCTTTGATTTCTGTAAAAAATGTTTTTCGGTTTTCAAAAAGGTGTTCTTTTTCTTTCACTTTAAATTCATTTATTTTACTATGAATGTTATCAAAATGTCTTTTTAAAACATCTTCCCTCTTATTTTTAAATGATTTTTAACATAAGAGACAAAAAATTAAAAATGATTTCCTGTTTTTGATAATAAAAAGAAAAGAAAAGTCAAATATAAGAATTAATTTACCATTAAAAAATAATAGTTCTTATTTTGCAAGCAAAAAAAAAAAATATGGAAAGTAACAAACTTTAATTTTTATGGCACTGCTCGTAATTATTACGGTACTGATTTTAACTATTTTAATAATTGTTTTTTTAGTTTGACTTGAATTTGTGATTGCTGGGTAAACTCTCTCTATTCACTAATACTAATATGAAGCAATACAACCACAATTTACTTTTTGGACGTCACTGCTTTAAATCATTGATGTCAAAAATAAAATGTAGTTGTATTTGTGAGTTAAAAAAAAGTTACAATTACCCAACTAGCCATTTCTTAAGCGAGATATAACTTAACTGGAAAACGAAAATTTCGTTAAAAGCTTTTTTATAGATAAAAATATTATATACAACTCGCTCAAAAAAATACAAAATAAAGAGGAAAAATATTAAATTTATAGTGATTTTTTCTTTGGAGCGTAATAACTCTTGTTAAATTTATAGACAAAAAGCTATTGGAAATTAAGGGATTTTTTCTTTGTCGAAAAAGCTGCAGCATAAAAAAATAATTCATTTATTCATACGAAATTTTAAGCAAACACGTATTCAATATATTTATGTTGTGGCCAGTGCTTTTGAAAAAGTTACCATATGTAAAAAAAATATAAGAAAAATATAATATAAAAAAATATAATATAGCCTTATCAATACATACTCTCTTCTTTCTTTAAATGTTTTGTAACACAAAACACATTGCATGTTGCCAAAAGCATTTAACATCATAAAATATTTTTCACACATAATTTTTCTTTTCTTGCACGTATGGTTTTTTGGGTAGTAAAAAAATCAAAAGACAAAACATCCGCAATACATGTGCTTTCGTCGCTGGCAAATCGACGACTGAATGAAAGAGAGTAAGAATGTGTGTGATTTTTGAGCTAGCACAATTGTGCAAGAAATTGAATGAATTTGACATCAATGCTTTAAATCCACAAGTTTGTATACATTGCTTAACTCAAAACATACTCCAAGGATTTTTTTGCCTCAATATTATTCTAATAAAATGTCATATTTGATTACACTCAGGTATGCGTATTCAAATTTATGCGATTTTTAAATTAACGATTTTTTGTTAAATTTTTACGGTTTTTGAAATTTTAGATGCTTTTTTCAGATTTTTGCCGTTTCGAAATTAAACCAAGTTTGCATCACTGACATAATTGTTATAGTTTGTTTTATTTTGTGTTTTTAAACTAATTAAGGCTACTACAGCGAAGGTTAATTTCTGTAAAAAAAGAATCAAAAATTAGGTAGAAGTTAGAAAAATTTTAGTTTAAACTCGTTCTTTCCTGTCTTTTACGGTAGAAAAAGTTTAGATTAAGCTCGTTCTTTCCTGTCTTTTACGGTCATAACCACATGTACGAGTGTAAAGAAATTTACATAACTTTTAAACTAATAGAGGTCCCATAAAAAAACTTTTACAATATGATAAGGACACTTTAGGGCAATTTTGATTAAAAAATAAAAAAAAAATTAAAACTAATGGTGTTTTCTTTTCTACAAAAAATGTGACATTTTATTTAAAAAAAATGCAATTTGGTGTCTGTTTCCTAAAAATTTTGCTACCGAAAAGGATGAGTTTTTTAGAATAAAACAAGCCACCCTTTTCGGGAGCAAAATGTTTTTTTAAAACATTTTTTCGTAGAAAAGAAAACACCATAAGTAAGAAAAATTTTAATTTAAATTGGGCATTTCCGGTTTTGCAGATGAAAAAAAATTTTTTTCAAATGAATTTTGTTTTTTTATTAAAAGATCAATCATTTTCTATAAGAATCACCTAAACTTTTCTTCGTTTGATTAGTAATTTTAAAAAGAAATGATTAAAAATTTAAAAAAACAGTTTTTTGAAAACGGCAACACTTTACCACCCCGTAACTTGACAAATAAACATCATAGAAAACAAATATTTTGCACACTTATTCATATCTACTAGATCTATAGTTATGCTAAATATAAAGGAATTCCAACAAAATATTTTTATTGGGTTGTCCGCTTTACAAATAATGCCTCAAATAAATACATATTTGTTGATTTTTTTTTATGCGATTTTGGTTTGTTTTTTTAATAAAAATTTGAATTTATGCTGTTTTTTTAGCATTTTGGAACGAATCATTAGTTTTTATATGAAGCTAGAGTATCGTTTAATGCGAATTCAATTTGTGCGATTTTTTTTGGAACGCATCTATCGCATAAAACGAGACCTGAGTGTAGTATATCTTGACATTTGAACTATCTCAAACAACCCGAATACATAATATTTGAAGTATTAAAAAAGATAATGAAACCGCAAAGGTGTGTTTAAAATTTGTTTATAAAAATATCTTAATAAGTTTCAAAATCCATTATAATACTTAAAACAAAACTAGTTCTTTAATTAATTTTAAATAAAAATTTATAAACTTCATTACTTAAAAACAAAAAAGTTATCTCGCATGTGTCACTTTTTAAAACTGGTTACAAAATTCTTCAAGTTGTAAAAACGGAAATATCACAACCAAAAGCGGCTGCCGTTGTTCTTTTTTTTTTTTTTTTTTTTGTTTTCTTTACTTGATCTTAAATATTTAAACAAATGATTAACTCTATTGACAAGAACACTTAGATAAAATATTCTAATCTCATGCACCAACAATTCCGGGTAATGAGCTTAAAAACCTGTTGCATTCACATAAATATTGGGTCAAATTTGGCGACTGAAGAAAAAAACCAACTTACTTGTTGAATACCATATAAAATTTGAAGTTTTTTAAGGTGAATTTCTGTATGGAAAAAAATATATAAAAAGATAAAATTGAACATGTATAACATATTTACACACACATATGTATGTAAGTAAGTCTAAGCAAATAATATGTCATATCGGTTATTTTTTTTACAAGGTCGTCAGCATTTCAGTTATGAAAAAGTTTAAAGACAAAAAACAAACTTCATAAACATTTCAATATTTTATTTAAAACAAAAAAATATCAGGTTTAAAAGCAAATACATACAAAAATTAAAAAAAAAAAACAAAGTGGCTTTAAAAAAGTGACATAAAATCAGTTAAAAACCAAAAAAAGTGAACAGAATGTCTTTAGAAATAATATCTATTAAAAAAAAACACCGATGTCTTGTTATTTAAGCAAAAAAAAACCAATAGGTTTTTTTTATTCCTTCATTCCCCTTAAATCCTTTTGACACTTTTATTTGTGACACTTAAATTGTGGTTGATCAAACAAAAAATAGTTGATTGCCAGCCAGCATGTCCTTTGTTTGATAAAGGTTCAAAGCAAAAAAAAAAAAAATTCTCAAGTCATTGATATTTAATATAAAATTAAATTGAATTAAACTACAACATATTTATCAAAATTATACTTCTTTCCTAAAGTAATAGTAATAAAAAAATCAAACAAAATAAGCCGAACGAACCAGTTCTTGTATTAAAAGACATTTTTCCCCCTTTTTTTTATTTAAGCTTTTAACTTGACAGCCAGTAAGGCAACATCCACTTGTTGCATGTTAGCAACAATTTTTTCTAAATGCAGTCAAGAATTGGTAACTCTGTTGTGAATGTTTAAAACAAAAAAATTTTAGGAGGGTGGAGAGAGAAATTCTCCAAGGAATAGCAGCAAAACCAATAAAAAGAAAATTAAAAACATTTTTAATGAAAACAAAATGCAACATGTTGCTAAAAATCAATTCTATAATCTATAAAAACGGGTACTCTGTTCAAGATTTCAAGCGAAGTACTGACAAAACTTATGTGAAATATTAATGAAGCATATTGATAGAGTTGTAAAGGGTGTTTTTTTAAGCTAGATAGAACTTTAAATTGTAAAAAGTAACACAAAAAATTAAATTTTGATGAAATATTTTTTTTATCGTTTCAGTATACTCTGACAAATCATCATGAATAGACTCACGCTTGAACAACGCTACGAAATTATCCAAATTTACTTTGAAAATCAGTCGTCGATTCGCGCAACTTATATCGCAAAATTGTGTTCAGCGATGAGGCGCATTTTTGGCTTAACGGGTTTGTTAATAAGCAAAATTGCCGCATATGGAGCGAGACCAATCCACAAGAGACCCTACAGACTCCATTACATCCAGAAAAATGCACCGTTTGGTGCGGTTTTCACGCTGGTGGCATCATTGGACCTTATTTCTTCAAAAATGAGGCTGGAGCTCGCGTTACGGTCAATGGAGATCGTTACCGCACCATGATCAATGATTTTTTGTTTGAAAATATGGATGACATTGATCCGGAGGAGATGTGGTTTCAACAGGATGGCGCTAGGTGCCATACGGCGAACGCAACCATCGACTTATTGAAATCAAAATTTGGCGATAAGTTGATTTCGAGAAATGGACCTGTCAATTGGCCTCCAAGGTCGTGCGATTTGACACCTCTCGATTATTTCCTGTGGGGCTACGTGAAGTCACTGGTTTATGCTGATAAACCAGCAACAATAGACGCCTTGGAGGCCAGCATTGTTCGTGTTATTCGTGACATACGGCCAGCAGTGCTCGAAAAAGTGGCCCAAAATTGGACGTCCAGAATGCGCTTCGTCAAGAACAGCCGCGGTGCCCATATGCCCGAAATCATTTTCAAATGTTAATGTAACGTATTGATCTTTCGAATAAAAAAAAATTTGGATTACAATTTAATTTTTTGTGTTATTTTTTACAATTTCAAGTTCTATCGGGCTTAAAAAAACACCCTTTACTTTGTTCGTTTTGTGAAAGAGTTCCGAAATGTTTCAGGCAACATTTTTTACAACTGTCAACAAATATAAGCTGCACTTTCTTCGTGGGTATTTTTTTAAAAAAAGTATAAACTTTATATTAAATATTAAAGAAAAAATTTAAATAACACAATCGGCAACAGTTGTCCATACATATTTATTTTCTTTTTAATTTAATTTTTATTAAAAGCAATACCTTTTTCCAAAATGAAAATATCATAAAATATAAGGGTTTGTCTACATACGCAAAACAATGTCGAGTACTCTGTACTCTGTTTATATTGCGAAAAACATAGGAAATGTTTCTAGTAACATTTTTGTTTTGCGTGCGAAACAAGTGCCGGTCATATTGTTTCACACGGAATTTTAAGCAACAGCTGATCATTTCTTTTTTTTTTTATTTGTAAAGTGGTTTTTATAACAAGCTTTAAAAAAAGAAAAATTAAGAAAATAATGTTGCATGCTTGTAACTAATAAAAACGTTACGTTTTGCCAAGCCGATGTTTTTATTAGTTACAAGTATACAACATTATTTTGCGAAGGTAAACAAAAACCATAGTGCACTAGATATTGATTTAAATCAACACTGCAAATAGTTTTTACTATTTTTTACCAGCTTTAGTGATGATTGGTAATTTTTTCACTAGCACTTAACAAAAATAATTGGTATTGCAAATTATTTCACTATCACTAACTGTGATTGAATGCATTAAATTTACACTCAATTCAAATACATATGAAGTTCAAAATTTGAACTTACAATTAAAAAGCTGTACAAAAACATAATATCACTAAAATTTAAAAAAAAAGTTAATTTTGTATGTGCATGGTTTTCTGATGATATGCATAAGCAAAGGAAATTAAACTAAATGAAATTCTGTCAATAACGGAATAATTCTTGGATTTAAACATGAAAACACAAGTTTTGTATTTTAAATTGTGTGCAAAATTCTTAGTCAAATATGTGAAGAAAAAAAAAAAAAATTGCAATATACTGATGATTGCTTTTTTTAAATCAAACTATTTTTTTAGGGCAAAATGTTTTAACATTACAATCAAATCACTCATGTGTAGTGAGATTGCTAATTTTCAATTCATCACTCAACATCAACAAAATAATTGCAATCATTTTTAACTATTGCACTACCCCCATCTATGACAAAAACCATGTGTTTTGATAATTGTTATTTAAATAATTTTCTAAAGTAAAAAACAAACAAATTTAATTTTATTAATAATTTTTGCCCTTTTCTACATTTTTCTTTTTGAAATGCTTGTTATAACCTCCACCTCAAAAAATGATTAGCTGTTGCTTAAAATTCCGTGCGAAATAATATGAGCTGCACTTGTTTCGCACGGAAAATAAGAATGTTGCTAGAAACATTTCGCATGTTTTTCGTAATATAAACAGCGTACAACTCTATCAACATTTTTTCGTTTGAATTTCACAGAAATTTTTTTATATTGCTTTTTAAAACATTTCGCATGAAATACTGAACAGAGTACCAGGCTTAAAAAATGGAAAATAGTCAGATAAGAGCAAATTTAATTTATTAATTCATGGATTAAAATAAAAATTTTTTTTGATGTTAGGTTAATATTTATTTTTAATATTTGTTTTAAATCAGCAGATTTAAATTCAAAATAGCACACTAAATTATGAGGGGTGGTTCACAAGAGTCGTATTTTTTCATGTTATTATTTTAAGACTTATGAATTTATAACACCTTGAGAATCCCCAAATATAAAAAAAATCAGTGAAAAAAAAAAATGTTTAAACACATTGTTAAACATGTATCAAAAATGTTAATCTTATATGTATGTTTAAAAAAGGCAAACAAGTTGCTTTTGCATTTTTCAATTAATTCATAAGCAAATAAATACGAATAAGTTGCAAAAATTTAAAAACAAATTTTTATCACTAAAAATCTGCGACATTATTATTTATAAACTAGACGCAGAAATGCTTTTGATTTATGCTATATAATGGTAAATATTTTTTTCTATTGTCAACAAGTTGCTTACATATTAACTGCCGTATTCATAAAAATATTCTTTGTTTAATAAAGGTTTACAAAACAAATTTTCTATGTAAATTTGGCTTAATAAATGATTGTTAAATTTAAAAATCGTTTATGAATACGGAGGAAAAACTTTAACGCTTTCAAAATTTCTCACCATACCCTCCACCCACTTTTTTTTTAATTTTGACCAAACCAAATCCCCTTCTATATACATTTCATTTGGGTAGTAATTGTTATGGTTGTAGTATTTGGTAGTAAAAAAGAACTAATTGAAGTAGTTTTGTTTGTAGTCGTAGTTTGAGAACATATTTTTTAGTAGTTTAACAGACATTTCATTGCCTCTTGCATCTCACTAAACGAATAATTTTGCATGAACGAGAAGTTTAAGTGAAAAAAAAAATAATAATAAAATAAAACGTAATTGCTACACAAAAAATTTGTTAAAAGTAGACAAAAACCAAAAATAAAATTTGAAAGAAAATGTTAACGATAACTGCGGTTTTTTTTGCTGAAATTTATTGCGTCTTTGCAATGAAGGCAATTGAAAATGTTTAACTGGTATTCTCTACTTTAAACTTCTTTTGACCAAAAGAACTTGCATATTGACATGAATAGAAATGCATTTTAATTTTTGTTGAGAAAAAAAAAGAAATATGTGAAATAAAGAAAAACTAATTTGATATACATAGTTTGAAATTGAAGCTTTAAATTGTTAAAATTTGCATATTATTAAAATAATAAAGAGTTTTGAATAAAGATTGGAAGGTGAAACAATTTTGTGGGATTATGGAATATGCAAATTTTAAGAGAATCAAATCTTGGAATAATATTTTTAGATTTAGAACAATTTTGAATGGGGTCCTATTTTAAATATATGTATTATGAACTAAAGATCTAATTCTTCAGGTAAAGAATTTTATTTTACGGTGCAAATAACGAGAAATAACTTTATGATGTAATGTAATGCTGCGAGAAGCGATTAGGTATTAACGGTAATGCTTTTAGGAGGTTGTTCCAAGAACTAGTCGCTGTTTTAATGTAAATAATTTTTTCAAGGGCTAATGGCCATTTTCTTCATGTATCGACAAACTGTCTGTTACCTAATGTCAACATAAATTTATTATAGCGATAAACTGTCCGTTAACGATTTTGGGTTTCTCAATATACCGACAAAAAACATTGGTTTGAGTTGGCAACACCACTCAAAATACATGTAAAAGTTGGGAGTCAGCTGATTGAATTTATCTGTACGTCAAATAAAAGGAAAATAAATAATTAGCAGATGAGTGCTGGTTAGCATTGCGACAAAATAAAAGCAAATGAGACATTGAGAAAACCAAATTTCTTTAATGTGCAGTTTTTCGTTGCGAAAAAAGATAATTGCTTAATGAGAAAATGGCCATAAGAATGTTTTTTAAATAAATCTTCAATGAATATCGTCAACAGATGGGAAGCCGACAACTTGCCCAATCTTTCTCGTTTCCCATTCTACTTGTTATTAATCGTAGCAGCATGTTTATAATCTTAGTATTTCAACATTTTCTAAAAAAAACATCGATCATGTAAGTTCTTTTTAAAAAAGATTTTGGAACAAAAACAAACCAAACAATTTTTTTTTTAAGAAATTTATCAAAAAATTTTCGTTTTTTTTTTAAACTTAAAACTTCAGTAAAGATAACAATTCAACACGTACTAAATTTGTAATTTTAAACTTATTGTATAATTTAATGAAATATAGTATTAATGAAAAACTTTTTTGAAAATATCATAAAAATACAACAAAATTTATTAACAAAGAAATATTGATTAAAATTATAACTTTCATAATCAATTCAAATTGAATTTTGTTTCAAATCAAAACAGTCTTAAAAAAACATTAAAAAATTTCAAGGTTTTCATGACAACATAAGTTTAATGTTTTTATAGTAAAAGTTTTCAAGTTGTTATTAATCATTAGCTAAACGGCTTTTGTCTTAGATTAAAAACATTTAATTTCTCTTTAAAGACTAATGAGCCCACCTCCTTCCCCATCATGACTTAAAACCAAAAAACTCGATTTCATCATCACCTGTAACAACATGAACTATATGTTTTATAAACTTTTTTAATTTTCAAATCAAACATACTTATAAATAAAATTAAATAAAAAAAAAACGAAAAACAAATGCAAACAACTGCATTGAAATTAGAAATATACAAGATGTTAATGTACGGATTGCATGATAATCGAACATTAATATTGTATAAAATTTGTACAGATTTTCTGCTTTCAAATGTTTACAACACTTTCTGTTTCTTTTTTTTTTTTTTTTTAAAGAAAACGGACACAACAAAGAAAAAACCTATTAAAAAAACAATTGCTTAAAAAATAAATTAAAGTAAATATTAGTTAAAGAAAAACATGGGGCTGATGTGTTAACAAATTTAATGGCTTAAACAACAGGACGCACCAGTGTCCGTTTAAAGGGGGTGTCCGCTTAAGGCAAGGTGTCTGTTAAGGGTGAGTACACTGCTTTTAGAAAAAAAAATCACCCTCCTTAAAATAAAAAAAAAAAAAACAAACCAATAATTCCCACCAAAAAGGGACTTTAACAATAAATGGCAGCCATATTGTTAAAGCTACATCTGTCTATTTTATCTGTCTGTTTTGCTAAATGACCGTGGACGTGGTTATAGCGTTCAGCAAAACGTGCCAATTATAAATATAACGAATGAGAGACAAATCCAATTCACATGAGTTCCAAAAGCGTCCAATGCATACCGAAAAAGTCATTTCTTGGTGTGTATTTTGGACTGGCGGCGTCACCTGTACATATTTCTTTGAGAAAGACACATTATCATCAACAGCAAGAGCTTAGGTGGATAATTACCATTTTTTTTTTTGGGCATGAATTAGATGATACACATTGGACATTATGGTGTGGGGACATGATCATCTCACGTCGAGGTGATATGAACTAGATACCGAGTTCGCGCGATTTGATCCGTTTGGACTGCCGCTTGTGTGGTTTTTTTCAGGTTGCAAATCTAGGCGAATAAACTACAAACTACAGCGTCCCTGAAATTCAACGCAACCCATGCCGTGCAATGGGAGATTTAATGAATTCGGGATTTTGTTAAGGGTAAGTTTGATTAAAATAAAATTTCAGGTGGCGTTAAAGACTTGTATTCAAGTTTTAATTTTTCGCATTTTTTTTAGCAAAATCTCTTCAATAAATTTTACAATTGTTAAAAATTATAAAAGCGTTTGTAGTCTAGAACCGATTTTCTATAACTTGATGCATATTCGGCCTTATTACGAGAGTCGTTGTCGTACTTGAAGTCGTAGAGGTTTACAATGTTTGTCGATATCAACTAAAATCAAGGTACCTTATCTTTATATTTGAGTGGTACAATTACTGAAATAAAAATCTCATGATGTTCTGGGCATGAAAATATTCAAGGTGTCGAAAGAAGCTTACACAGAAAAAGTTTAATCAAGTGAACTAAACGTTTAATTTATACTATTAATTTTTAAACTGGTGCAAATTTAATTTATTTGTTAATTTATACCACAAATTTGTTTAAATGAAATCATTTTTTATTTTTTCTGTGTAAGTGCGGCGATTATATTATATTATATCTAATCTCCTCTCATGTTTGCTGGTGCTTCAAAGCCTGTTTTATAGCTTTTCGACCGCGTGCAGGAGAGAGCGAAGGTTCTCATTGGTGACGCAAGGATATCTAATTATTTTGACTCCCTTGAGCATCAACGCAATGTAGGTTGTATTTGCCTGTTTTATCGGTAGTAAAATGGGATGTGTTCTGATGAAATTAAGGATCTGGCTCCCGAAACTACTACGTTTGTTGGTAATTCTCGTTTTTTCTCAAGAGCCTATCCTTTTGTTGTCGGTTGGCTTGCATCGTACAGGTAAAATTCGTTTTTTTCCCGACTGCTCGAATGTGGAATAACCTTTCTGCGGAAGTCTTTCCTCTCCCTTTCAACATGAATAATTTCAAATCGAACGTCAACAAGCACAACTAGGCATTTTCCTAGTTCCAACATAATTAAATGCATTAGTGGGGGTGATACCCTGAGCGCTGGTCCTAACAATAAAAAAACAATTATAGTACCTTATTTTGGGAACCTATGGCACCCCTCCTGACGCCAAATCCAAAATTTAAACAAGATTAGAAGTACAGGGTGGCTGATGAAAGCTGCTACCAAAAAAAAGGTAATAACTTTTTTTCTGTGTAACTTACCTGTTCCATTTTTATTTTATTTTGTAGATTGATCTTTAGATTTAACGAAAATTGAGAATTGGGACAATGAAACAAGAATTTGGATAGTCCGCCGCTTTCACGCTTTAGAGTCCATAGTTTCCGTCCAACGAGAATATAGGCGCACGTTTGGCGGCACTCCTTCTGGCAGATGGACCATAATGAGGCTCGTGAATAATTTTGCCGAGCGTGGCACAGTCGCAAGAATGCCTTATCATCGAGATCCCTCAGTTCGGAAGCAGGAAACTATCGCTGCTGTAGCTTCTGCCATACAAGTGTTTCGACAAGAAGCTTATCTGCACAAATGTGTGTCCGCAGACAGTCACTGCAGACAATTTTGCATAAAGATTTAAACGTATTTCCATATAAGATTCAATTAACAAGCAAACTGAACACAGCAGACTTCCCGTTTCGCTTGGAATTTTGCGAGAAGATGATTCATATGGCGGCAGAGGATGAAAACATCTTGAACTGCATTTTTATGTCTGACGAGGCACATTTTGATCTAAACGGCAATGTTAACAAACAAAATTGTCGAATATGGAATAATTCTAACCCGCAGATTCTCCATGATATGCAATTGCATCCACTTCGCGTCACAGTGTGGTGTGCAGTTTCATCAAGGTTCTTTGTCGGGCCTTACTTTTTCGAAGAAAACGGTCTTACTGTCACGGTCAAGACCGTTACTTAATGATGTTGAAAGAGTTTTTCTTTCCAGAACTACGCCGAAAGAGAATCCTTTTCAACTCCGTGTGGTTTCAACAAGATGGGGCAACTTGTCACATAGCCGTGCCTGTTATGACAGAATTGCGGAGAAAATTCCCCAATAAGCTGATTTCAAGAAACTCCACATTTCGTTGGCCTTCCAGGTCTCCTGACCTTACTGCACCCGATTTTTTTATGTGGGGTTATTGCAAACAGGAAGTTTATAAAAGAAACCCAACAAATTTGGATGATTTAAAGCAATCCATTCGAACGGTAATTGAGGCAATTCTCGCTGCAACCCTCCAAGCAGTAATGAATTACTTTTTGATAAGATGTCGTAGATGTGTCACCGAGGGTGGACGTCATTTGAATTCAATTATTTTAAAAAATTAATGAATTACTTTAATAAAAATGTATTATTTTTAAAATGAATTAATAAAAAATTAATTAATGAAATAAACTTTAAAAAAAGTTATTTGAGTTTCTAAATGTAGCAAAATTCATCAGCCACCCTGTACTTTATTGCCATCTGATAATTTCCTATTCCAATCGGATTTACCGTTTGCAAAACGCAGAACTATTTCCATTTTTTCCTTAATCTCCCATCGAGTGCCGTTGGTCAAATTAAGCCCGATTAAGCCTTATAAAAAAAAATTGGAAATTCCGAAGCTGAACTGCGGCGAAATAATCAAACAAAATGTCATCTATACGAATAAAAAATTCCAATGATATCTTATGCGTAATTAAGTTTCAAAATGGGAAGCGCCTAATCAAAGATCCTTTACTTTATATATAACAAAGTTATAAAATTAGCACTTTAAAAACCTCTTACTCAGGATCAATGAAGTCTTTGTTAGGAACAAATGTATAAAACAAATATCTAAATAAACTCCATCTCTTAGTTGATTCATAATTTGTAATTTTATTCTTTTGATCTTTGTCGTAGTACACAAAAAGTAGTTTCAATTTTGGAGTCCCTTGCCCCTTATTTTGAAATCAATTCAAATATAACTACAATTTGCGTTTTTTCCGTAACGAACTTCATAAAATTTCCTATTAAAAGTTGGGTTTGCTAAGAGTTCTTACCAAGAACAAGAACAGTCCCCGGGATTACGGAGTACTGTAAAGTTAGATTGAAATCAGGCAATGCTAAACCTTAAAAATGCGTGTGCCCACCACCAAAAAAGTGTAAAAACAATGATGGATGTCCACACTACGCGTTCTTTGCGATGAATAGTCTTCAAATTGCATGCGACGTATGCAAAGGCAGAAAGAGTTGCTACTTCATGAGTTCGATGCGTATATGCATTCTACTTGTGTACTGTTTTACTTCTCAATAGAATTTTACACTGATCCTCCTTTCTTGAAAGATGCATCATAAACGCATCAACGCATTGAATGCCTATTGTAGATCTTCTGCTTAACTCCAATAATAATACGTAAGCTAAATATGAATGAAAAACTACACATAAAAACTCTTGCACTTAATAAATTTTAAAAAGTTTTTAACTGCATTCATAAAATATTGCATATTTGAGCAATAAACAATATTTTTCCTGCAAATGAGTCACTATAAATTTGCACTCTTTTTCAACCAGATAAGATAGAGTATCGACAACAACAAAACTTACTTTAGAAAAACAAATAATACTTTAGAAAATACTCAAATAATTTATTTGTTTTTAGGCAGGTTGCACTTAAATTTTATCTCTTACACTCAGATTTTTGCAATATGCTTATTTATGATCACTCTTTAAACGAACAATCATAATTTTTTTTTTTTTGTTTATGAAAAAATTTATTTATAAATTTATGTGTACGCATTTTATTTGTTATCAAGAATTTGTATTGAAATAAAAGCTTAAACCTCATAGAGATAATAAATATTTTTTATAATGGCGCATATTTATTTAATGTACGTCTTCTGTTTTTCATTTTGTACTTTTTTGTCCACTGTAAATACTCATCGCTTAAAATTACAAATAAATAAAATAAAAATTGATTTATGGCACAAGGTTGCTGTATAAAATAGAATGATTTGGAGTATTAATTCAATTCAATATGATTATGTTAAATTAAATAAATTATTTGTAGAATTTATTATGAAAAAAAAAAAAAAAAATACTTTTAAACAAAGAAAATATTGGCAATAAGTAAGAATTATGTACTAAAAACATAAAGCCTTTGCGAAAGCTTTAAGTGTATAAAAGCTTTAAGCTTCTTAACATAAAAAGCTTTATTATTAAAATTGTATCTTTACAACTTTGAAACTACTTTAACAACTAAGCTCAATATTTTCTCAAATTAATCTAAGAACTTAAACAAATAGGCGATAGGCAAAACTTAAACTTTTATTAAAGCTTATGTGCATATAAGGGAGGGGGTTTTTGTGGGACATTCCTTACCTCCTAGTTCAAAAATTGTTATGACATAGAATCTATTATAAAAGTTATCGTTGTACATAAATACCAAGATTTTAAAGAAACTTATGGCACCAAAAGCTTGTATTTTTTTTACTTTTTGCTGGCATATTTTAAAAGCTTTTCTCATATGAAAATTTGCCCTAATTCCAACTGGCTCCATGAGGGCTGGCAAAATCCGTGTTAACATTTTTGCAATTACTTATTATAATTTTGGCAAATATTATAATTTTTTAGGTTAAACGGTCTCCTATTTGCACTATCTCGTGTTTTAGATGTAATTTGAAATGTATTATAACAATTTTTAAGTTTATTTTACGAAATAATTAAGTCAAGGTTTATTATACTTATATTTAATTTATTAACTAGCTGCGTTTTATTTTTGTATTATTGTAAATTTTGCTCGTATTGTTATAAATTTTTTATTGTAAATACTCGTACAATGTGACAATGGTTTCAAATTACATCCGATAAACATTAGAGAGCGTTTTTTTTATTCATTTTCATTATTTTTTTCTGGCATTTCTTCTTCATTTTTTTTTTGTTGTAATTGGATCTGGGGTTTTATTGTTTAGCACTTCAGCCAAACCAGCCAACCAAGCAGCCATCCATCCATCTAGCAAGTCTGTCATGTGGGTATTAAATACTTTTTTTCAACCATTATTTTTAATTTTCCAGTTTACATACAAGTAAGCAATCGCTTTTTATTTAGTTTAATTTAATACACACCTTTTTTTTATTTAATAGTTTTTGCATTTTTTTTTTTTTTTTTTTGTTATATGCTGAGGGTTTTATTTACAACAAACGGTTTATTTAAGAAAAAAAAGTATTTCTACTTACATAATTAAATGTAATAAATACTTTACGAGTTTTGTGGGAAGTTTGTGGCATTAGTGAGAGCAACTTACCCTGAAAAGAGAAGAAAAAGAGATAAAGAGTTCAGTTAAAATGTTTTAAATTTAATTTATTTTTCATTTTATTATGGTAAATTTCAAATTATGCTGCTTAAACTTTGAACTCATTAATTTTAGATTTACATGCTTAATTGGGAGTTGATGAAAGTTAAAATTTTAATTGCCCAATCCAAGTTATTTTTTTGAGTAAAACCATTAACAATTGTTTTAGTTTTTATCTACATAATATGGTAATTAGATATTCTAATACAAATTTTAAATTGCTTGAAATAGAAACAAGTAAAAGTGCTATTATATTCGTCTGCACCGAATCTTAAATGCCCTTCACCAGAATATTAAAAAGTTAATAGTTCCCTTGCTCATCTGGCATGGGCGCTATCGTATCAAAATCCTAAAAACCGAAAACCGACCATAAAACCTCTGTTTTAGCTTTTACTTTAAATATATATATTTATGCTAAAAGAAATGGCAAATTATAAATTATACTCGTACTTCATATAAAAAAATTGTATACATAACAGCCTGGAAATAAATAAATGGAATATGCAATCATATTTTTTATTGTTTTTGCTAAAAAAAAATTTTGTAATATGTTTATATTTTATAACTAATTTTGTTTTATGATTTTGTTCTAAATAATTGTTCGTTAATATTTTTGTTAAAAAAATTAAAGAAAATAAAATTATTTAAATAATTTAGTTTCAATTACATATATTTGGTTTGCAAGGTTTGTATGTATGTATGTATGTATGTATATTGTAACATCCCTGCAGGAGATTGAACTAGTACCTAATAAGTACCAAACTAGTACAAAAATAACCAGTACTAGTTCTCAACCGTAAACTTTTCTATACCATATTAATGATCAAATTAGCATTGAATGTGCTTGGAACAGCACTAGTACTATTGGTCCTAGACGTGTTCTAGTACACTTGGACCACATTGGGTGCTTTTCGCATTAGAATTTTGCATTTCAACATTTTTTTATACCCTTCACCGAAGGTAGGAGGGTATATATAACTTTGTCATTCCGTTTGTATGTTCCAAAATATTGATCCTACACCCTATAAAGTATATATATATTCTCGGTCTTTATGAAAAGCGAAGTTGATTTAACGATGTCCGTCTGTCCGTGAGTATGATGAAATGGGTTTTCCGAAAACCCCAGAAATGATGTGGACTAGGTTGATGTATATTTATGTCACATATACTCCGTTTAAGTTTGCTATTGAAATTCAGCCAGATCGGTCCAAAAATTACGGAGATATGAGCAAAAAACCACGACTGCCTCTGACTTTATAAAAACCTGATTTTTTGGACTGTCATATGACCTATGGTTACGCCTTATATATCAAATTTTTAATATTTAATATTTTCTAAAAACTCGGGAAAATCGGTTCAGATACGAAAAAGTTATGACCAAAATTCAAAATTTTTTTTTAAATACACATTTTCGGAACCCATAGGTCTTTCTGAGTCCAAGTTTTATCACCAAAGTAAATGGTAAATTTATTCCTTAAAACATCGGTATATAAATCTGTCAAATCGGTTAATAAATGGCTGAGTTATGTCCAAAGTACTGAAATCCAAAAAATTTGTCTTTAATACCCTTCACCGAAGGTTAGAGGGTATATATAACTTTGTCATTCCGCTTGTATGTTCCAAAATATTGATCCTACACCCTATAAAGTATATATATTCCGGATCCTTATGAAAAGCGAAGTTCAAATCCAGTTGTCCGTTTCTCCCCCTCAAATCCAGTTGTCCGTTTCTCTCAAGGTATTTCAAAATTCTTTAAATTTAAAATAAGTTCTAAGAAGAAAAAATCTTTATTTTTTAATAAAAGTACATGTAGGGTAATTCTGTAACTTTTTAACTACAAAAATTTGTCATTAAGTAGTAAATTTAAAAAATTTTTACTTGAAGTTACAGAATTACCCTACTGAAATGAAATAAATAAAAAAAATGTATTACATACAAAAAAATATATTTGTATGTAATTTTACTTGGCTATTTTCAAAACCGAAAACCGAACCGAAACCGACCGGTTTTAATCATTTTAAAACCGAAACCGCGGTTATAAATTTTTACGGTTTCAGCAAACTCTAGTGTATACCTAGCTTGTTTTGTATGGACACTATCGTACCAAAAACCCGAAATTTAAAAAGACCTTTGTCTATTAGTTAAGTGAAATAATGACCACTTTGGCTCCTTTTCAACATATTAAAGAAATATCTGACATAAATGTGGTCGTCCTAGATCGTATGGTAGGGGCGCTATTGTGCCAAAACCATTAAATAGGAAGGAAAAGAGCTGTTATTTGACTATAACTAGGACATTTATTAAACAATTTTGTCAATTTCCACTACAAGTATTCTACTAAGTTTATTTAAGGAGAACATGAACAAATAAAGTTCACAGATAAAAAGGAGACTTGAAAAATTAAAGGTTTATTTATTAATTTTATTTATAAGAGGCAGTTCTCGTTTTTTGCTCATATCTTAGCAATTTGTGGACTGAGTTATTTTAATTTCAATAGGAAACTACACAGAAAAAATTCTCCCACATTTTTCACCAATTAAAGCATTAATCAAAAATATAATCAGTTTTAATTAAATTTTTAATCAAGTGAATTAAACGTTTAATTAAGTGAATTAAACGTTTAATTAATACTATTAATTGGTTTAATTGATACTATTAATTTGTTTACTGGTGCAAATTTAATTAATTTTTTAATTAACATCACAAATTTTTTAATTGAAATCAATTTTTATTTTTTTCTGTGTATGCTAGACTACAGTTGATATAAATATATAACAACCTAGTCATTACCATACCTTTGGTTTTCGAAAACGAAATTTCAACATACACAAGGACGGAGGGACATCGTTAAATCAACTTGGCTGTTCATAAGGACCCAAAATATTAATATTTTATAGGATCTAGAACGGAATGAAAAATTTATATCAAAAGCAGACAGCTCTCTTAGGCGGAGGATTTTCTAAGTCTCCTTTTCCTACACAGTACAAATAAAATTTGATTTCAATTAAAAAATTCGTGATATTTTTAAAATTAAATAAATTTCTACTTACAGCCATACCTAAACAAGAGCGGAAAGCGTTTTCTACACAGAAAATTTAAAAAATTTGTGATATTAATTAAAAAATTAATTAAATTTGCACCAGTAAACAAATTAATAGTATCAATTAAACTAGTTAATAGTATTAATTAAACGTTTAATTCACTTGATTAAACGTTTAATTCACTTGATTAAATTTTTAATTAAAACTGATTATATTTTTGATTAATGCTTTAATTGGTAAACAATTTTGGAGAATTTTTTCTGTGTAGTTGTCAAAAATTCGCATTCCCATACAATTTGTATGAAGCATCCCTAAATAGCGCGGCGTCAACGCTTTGCAATTGGAAAATTAGATTTTGACAGCGCGTTTAATAGTGATGTTGGCCGCTATTGTTAACAAATAAAGGCAATTAAGCTGTTTTTTTTTTTGTCAATCTAGCGGTTTTTTCTCGTCTTTTTATTTCTATTATGTGGGTTTTATTTAACAAGAAAGTTAACACTACTGTTTGTGACACAACGTTTACGCTCTTGTTTAGGTATGGCATATCTGCGTAAAAGCTAAGCGGAAGAAAACGTTCCACCTTCCGCTCTTGTTTAGGTACGGCTGTAACGCGGAAAGAAGTTTATTATCTAAACTAACAATTTAATTTCTTAAAACAAGAAAATCCAATATCTAAAAATAATTTTTATTAGAATTCTATTCCTATTGATACTTTAAATTCTACTATTAAGAAGGATACAAGTTTTCCTAGCTGAATGAGAGTTTCCCCAGATAAATAAAAACTTTTTTGTACTTAAACATTTTATTGGGAGAACTTTCATAATTATTTTGTAAAATTCTACTTTAAGACTGTTACCACCAATTGGACTAAACAAAAACTACTTTTCTTGTTTATACATATAAATGCTTGTAAATGTTCGCCTTTAATTTAGCAACTAATGACCAAAAACATGTACTGACTTGTTATAATTTATCTTAAGTTTATTTTTTTATACATTGTAAACTAAGTAAAAAATAAAATAAATTTAAGTTTTTTTATTTAATTTTTTTTGATTTTTTTTTTTTTTTTGTTTATTAGGTGACACACCCCAGTGTTGTTTACAACCAAATCTAAACAAATTTGCTTGAAACACAAAAATGGCCGTAAGTACTAAATAACATTTAGACAAATTTAGTTTTTTTTTTATTATTTCTACTTCTCTGTATATTATTTTGCCCAAATGCGTGTCTATAAAACATTTGATTTTGTTATTACGAAATATAGAAAAAAAAATTACATTTTTATTTAATTCTGGTGATGTGTTTAATAGATTTAATTTAATTTGAATAAAGTTTTGGTACGGACAATGAACACACGGCGTGTAACCAGTTGCGGTTTTTATGTTCTTACCCCTGGTGGGTATAGACATATTTCCTTGATTGAGGTGTATTAATGGAATTTAATTTGATGTCATGTGAAGTCTTAGAGAAAAATTAAATATTTCCTACTGCTATGTGAACTACATAAATTTATGACTTTTGAAGAATATAAAGCAATTTTTTAAACTGTGAAATGTTCATCTGAATCCTAATAGAATTTCGAAAATGATGCTAAATTTTTGTATTTCTTTTAAGTTATTTATAATTAACTTTTGTTACCCACACCGCAATAGTGGAGAGGGTATTATGCAATTGTGCTGATAACAATAAAGTTTTTTTGCTAGACCCACCTCTAAGTATTCTAACGCTGTCCGTCCGTCCGGCTAGATGGCTGGTTGTCTATTCATGTAACATTGTGCGAAAAGAAAAGATCTCAATTTTGGAGATAATTTAATAAAATTTGGTATATATGTTTCAATTGTACTAAGGACAAAGCCCACATACAAGGGGATAATCGGTCTATAACTTTACATAGTCCGCATACAAAATACTTTCCGAAATTATATCTAAGTGTCCATAAATCATCTTATTATTAGTATTAAGATTAACTTTGCTCTAAACGTAGTTCATCGAAATCTAAATTACTTTGCTAAATTTTATTTAAGTCGGTCCATATTTGACCAGTGTCCGTATTCTGTAATTCGCTAAAGCTAAATCTCTATCGCTAAAAATCTATAAAGTTTAGCGACTTTTTGGCTACGAATGCAATACTGTAACGTGCATTGCTAAATTTGGCAATTAAATAAAAATTTAACTCGCCGCAATTTTAGCTTTTAATGTTATCGCTAAAAATTTTAAATTTTCTATTCTCTAAGGCATTTTAGCGATCGAGATTTAGCTTAGCGAATTACAGAATACGGCTGGAGCTCCCATATAAACGCTCTTCCTTTTAAAATCACGTAAAGGCATAGAAGTCTCATATAATAGAACTTTTACATGAATTTTAACGTCATAACGTAATTCTGTTCTGGCGTCTCCATGATTGCGCTTTGGTCCCAAATAGGGTACACTCTTCTTATAGGCGGTACACGCCACAGTCTTAAAGATATTAATATAATTAAAGAAATAATTAATATACATATATTGTTAGCAATTGTAGTATCTTAAACAAAGCATTTATCAAAAATAAAATCAGTTTTAGTTAAAAATTTATTCAAGTGAATTAAACATAAAATCAAGTTTAATTCACATTATTAAACGTTTAGTTGAGTCTATTAATTTGTTTGCTGGTGCAAATTTAATTAATTTTGAAATTGAATCACAAATTTTTATTTGAAATCTATTTTTACTTTTTTCTGTGTTGTGTAGAAAAATTTTAGTTGCAGCAACAAAATTTTTAATTACAGCATTAGAAGCTTGATTTATACATTTTTTCTGTGCATAAATTCGTATTTTTAGGTTGTGTTTTTTTTTTATTTAATTCATCTAAAACTCAAGTACTTACTCGTATTTACTAAAAATATTTCAAGTTTTGCAAATATATTAAAAGATTTCGCAAATACTGCCTTCAACTCAGAAAATTTCAAATATTTATTTAATCTAAAAGCATTTAAGTTGTATTTGCGAAATAAATTTAACTTGTAAATTATTCTTCGTTAACATGAAAAACACCAACAACAAGCAAACACATTTATTAAATTAATTTTTCAAAACTGAAAAAAAAAACATCAATTTGTAAATGTCAACACGATGTCAATTGCCAACATGGGAGAAAAAATTTATAGTAAACAAATAAAATATTATTTGAAAAATAAAAGAAAAATAATGTTTGCTAATGGAATATACGAGTATGAGCAATTCAGCTAACAACTACTTACATATTTTACTTAGTAAAAAAACACATATCATGTAATATTGGTAATGATTCGAATGGTAACGAAATTTAACTACCCTGCCTTAAAACTTAAAAAAATAGTTAATAAAAAAATAAGAACTTAAATCGAGTAATAAGGCTGAGCTTTAAATTAGTACTTCAATTAAATTTCTCTCCAGAAATTTTTATTTATATTCCAAAATTTTAGAGAGCAGAAGCTATTAATGTAAAGTTAAGTGTATTAAATTGTTTTCTGTTGTTGCAAAACCTATTTCAAACTTTATATTGACCCTTGGCTACTGAAAACTAGTAACTAGTAGTTAGAAGCAAAAAACCTCCATTACAAAATTTTAGAAAAACTCACAAAAAATACATGACAAATTTACAACAAGCGTCTTGGAAACAAGTAAATTACACTTGTGTCCCATGTTTAAAAAGTACACATTCGTTATGCAAAAGTAAACTACAGTGGAAACCAAATATTGTCACAACGTTATTTGAAAGTCTAACACGTATTTTAGACAGAATTTGCAATATGATTTTTTTTTGGAGGAAAAGAGAGGCATTTTTGTCGGCGAAGGGAGTAAAAATATTTATTTTCAGTTACAATACGGTAAATATGTAAAATGTTCTCTAAGTTAAATTAAAGGAAGGGATTTTAAGGCAAGAGCTGTTGTTCCTTGAACTTTTATCTTTTCATCTATTTCTGTTATCTTTAAAAACCAGCTGATCTTCCTCTCTCTCTCTCTCTCACTCGCTCTCTATTTCAAACAACGGAAACTTGATTGAAGCAAATATTAACAATCAAAAATGAGAAAAAAAAAATGTACTTTGGACTTCAAGAAGAATTCTTGACAAAAAGTACGCAAAAAACAGAAGTAAGGAAAAACATGTAAAATCAATTGAAAGGGATAATCAGGGTAAAATACAATTTGGTTTAAGGATTGATGTTTGACTATTGACGTCAGCAGTCGTCGATGGCTGCGAGTGTAAGACGGCAAATCCATCTGAGGAGATCGAGTGGTTGCGATCGAAACATGTCATGGTAACCTGCCGGCCAGGTTCGAGCCCCAGCCACGGTCAAGAATGAAAGATTATCAATAACAATTTTAATTAATTTTCATGTTGTAAAATTCCTTTCTTCATAAAAATAATTTAATGAAAATTAAATTTGATGAACTTAATACCGTGTTCAGATATGCACCTTAATTGAGTTTTACGCAATAAAAGACATTATTGAGCTCAATTATCCATATAAAATTGCAATTTAGTTATTGCTCAATTAATACGAAATTGTTATAAATATTGAGTAAAATTAAAATGCGACCCTGTCACAAGTGTGTTTATTGAGCATAACACAGCTTACTAAACAAATTTTGACATTTGGCAACTGAAATTACAACAAAACAAATGCCCATCAATTAGGTCGTTGCAAAAGCCAGATGTTTATTCCTTAAAGATGTCAAAACTTGTTTACATTTTGCTTATACATGTACATTTTTGTTTACGTTGAATGTTGTATGTAGTAGTAATATAAATTGAGTTAGCTAAATTCTGTATATGTGAACAGAAAGATAATTATGCCAATAAACCGAATATTGACTCAATAAAAAAGGTATATCTGAACACGGTATAAGCCTAATTAAAAATATTAAAAATTTGGATTAAAAACCATAAACAGTTCAACAAATAACCACAATACTAATTGATGCAAATATTAATCTTTAAAACTCTTTTGACTCAACAAAAGTTTAAGAAGACATATCGTAATTATTGTCAGCACACTGTGATAAGTACGGATTCACACGCTTAAGGCTTAAGTAATCAAGTCTTGAGTTTTTCGGAGAGAGGAAAATAAATGACATTTTCTTTTCCCTGCTCTCGGGCAATTGGCCTTAACTGAGAAATCACCCTAAGAAATGTATACTGGTTATACGAATGCGTCATCATACCTATTCTATTCTACATTGCAGCTGTTTGGTAGTTGGCACTCAAGAGGAAGGATCATCCAATTAAGTTTGTACGTATAAAAAGAACTGCGACAATAACGGTCCTATTAGAACCACCTCTTTTTAGGGACTTTTTACGATCTTGAATCAATGAAACCCAGGTTAGAGGATTAATACCTGAAGCGTTAGAACCAGCACTAATATTAATTTATAGTAAGTCGAGTGTAGGTGCCAACAATAAAAAAAACAATCGTTCGACATATATATATCATCGAAAAAAGTCAGAAGATTCGTCGCAATATGGATTATCTTCAAAACTTTCACAAGTTTTACTAAGCCAATGAAAACTTTATTAGAGCTGAACTTTTTTTTAACTTTAAAGGATTGTCCAAAATTATCTTTGTTCACTTGGTGGTGAAAAACCAGAAGGCACTGAGATAAAATAATTTTACTACAATATCCTGAATTTCTTTTAAACTTTTTCTAAAATCACTCTATAAATTGTTTGTACCTTTTAAAGACTCACCACTGTTTTAATACATTTATTTAACAAAAAAAAAAAAAAACTTTTTTACAGATAATTTTTTTTTTAAAGTTTTTTTTAGTTTATGTAAAACTTTGTAATACTCTAACAAATGACTTCGTCGTTGGCAATGAGGTTAGCAGCTCAATTTAGTTGTTGAAATTGCACAAAAAAAAATTAAAACAACTAAAATCTCTTAAATAAAAAACCAGCAAACAAACTAAACTAATAGTAATACCAGCTTAAGACATTAGATTGTGTAGTAAGTTTGTTAGGTTTTTATCTAAAACATTAACAGCTGGTCAATAAATTCACGTTTTAAACTCTTAAAACGACATATAGAACATGAAGACTAAATGTTTTTTCTTCTATTCAGCAATTGATTTTTTTTTGTTCCTTCAATCTATCTACTGTGCTGAAGAAGTTTAATACTCTTGTTTTGAAGCTTAAAAAATGTAAAGGAAATTTGTTTGTTAGTTTGTCAATTTACCAGGCGATAATGTTTGTAGAGTACAAATGTTTTTTTAGTTTTTTGTTTCTTTGTTGGAAATAAAAGCCAGAGTTGGAAAGGAATGGAAACATAGAGAATGGCAACAAAGGAATTAAAAGGATAATAGTTAAACTCTCTCTTGCGAGAGTACATGAACGAAGAAAAAAATTATCGATATTGTCAACTCCAACAAATCTATTTTATTTTCGTTAAAAACGTTAAACGTTTAAACATATTATGGTTAATTTAACCATATAATTTCCACCGGCAAACATGTTAATGGTTGAGTATGACAATATTTTTTTTTAATTAACAATGGTTGAAAAACGACCATGCTATTATAAGTGTTAAACATATTTTTGTTTTTATTAACCATAACATGTTTGGAGGTAACCATAATTTGGTTGTGGCTTCTTGAGGAAGTATTTAAAAGTCTTATATTTTTGCCAAATTGGGAAAGTTCGGCTCGCAGACGGATCTGCCAAGCCAATGTAATGTCCAAATCGCATATAGGGGCGTTGGAAGACGCATTGAGTCCACCCAATGTTTAAGTAACGTGGGGTAAGGCCCAGTTTATCCAAGACACATCTTTAGTTTCCAAGAATAATTCGCATCAAATAAAGTAAACTTGTACCAACTTCAGCAACCCTGACTTGGGCCCTACATTATAAAATGTTCTTTTGAGAATTTACTTTAAAAATTTACAATTACATTCTCTTTCCGATATCATCTTTTTAGTGTTTGTATTGACGAACACAACCCTTGAAACCGTTCGTAACTATTTTCTTCGTTAAAAAACAGAACAATTACGGCCAATTTCACCAAGTTTGGTTAAAACTAACTATAACTGATAGTTAATTATAACCGAACTTGGTGAAATTGGCCGTAAGTGTGGTACTATAGACAACGAATTTATTTTAATGTTCTATAATGTTATTGTTTTTACACTGATGAAGAAATGAACTAACAAAACATCTTAGCGATCGTTGCAGCACCAATAGCTTTATTGTGTATGTGTTTTGTTTTTGTAGAATTTTTTTTCTGGCTTTTTGTTTTTTGGTTTTTTTTACCAGCCACAAGGGCGCTAAGCACAACTGAAACGAACAAAATTAATGAGCTGAACCGAACACAACGAAGCTTGTGTTTTTTTTTTAACAACCGAACGGAATTAAATGTTCTCCCCTTTTTGTTGTGTTGGATAAGAACGGTATAATTTTTGTGCTCGAAGATGAAAAACAGCGAAACGGTCTTTTTTTAATGATTTATTACACAAACATTATTAGCGTTTGTGTTTTCCACAAATCTACCGAACGGAACACTAAGTAGCGATATTTAATGTTTATTTTCGAACACTGATTCAAATACAATATCAACTATTAAATTATTTCACCAAATGCGGGGTTAAATTCAATAATATTTAAAAAAACGTCGTATTTTTTATTGGCAATTAAGATATTAACAATAAAGCTATTAAATTCTGTTTTTGTAGATCATAAAAAAATCGAAAATTTTCTATTGAAGTACAATTTGTACATAAAGAAATATTTAAAGTAGTAGTTGTTCATCTAGCAATTATCTTTTTCAACAATTTTTCAACATAAAAATTAATTCTTATTTTTTATGTCAACGTACAACTTGACGACGTTTCTTTTGTATTTTAATTGAATACTTATTTTTATGTAGAATTTTGATGATAAATCAATCAATCAAGTTCCTATGAAAAAAGAGATAATTTCTTAAAGTCATAAAGTTTTACTTCAACAAATAATTAATTTCAATTTGGCTGGAAAAACCTTTTAATGCGGTTGATGATGGTTGTCGAGGCAATAAATTTACTGATCAGGGGAAATGAAGAGAGTGAGAGGATTTTTATGTGTAAATCTTTAATTGTGTTAATTGCATATATAATGCATTAAGTTGTATCAAGTCAGGTTGAATATTAAGTCAATAGAATAAACTGTGTAACGTGAAAAATGCACCAATTTTACATTGAAAGGTAGTTTGTTTAATATTTCGAATTGATAGCCATAAATAAATGTGCAAAATATCTTCTTTGCTGTTGTTATTCTGTATACAAATGGGACCAGCGTTGCCGTTGCAAACTTTCTAAAAGGGTCACAAAAATGAGATTTTCTAAAAAATAAGGATCACAAAATGGGTATTTTAAAGTAAAAAAGAATCAAGTATTTACCAACAAAGGGTTCAGAAAAAAAGGGCATTTAAAAGAAAAAAATAAGACCAAGGTTTTTATAAACAAACAAAACACTTATTTATTATTTTTTTCTATTAATAGAAAAATATATAAAAAAGTAAACATGTGTGGATGTTATTAGGAACATTTTACTTTTAATTTGTGCTTTACTACTTGAATGTGCATTCTAATTTTTTTTATTAAAGTTTCACTTAAAGTCTATTCTTCCAGGTCAGTTTTGAACAAATTAGGAGGCGAAAGCGTGGAACTGCAAGTATCGACTTTGAGTCTGTTTCAAAGTTTGTTTTGCAGTAATTTCGAAAATACTTGTTAAGTGGAACCACTACTTTGGGGCAAATAAGAAATAAATGCCACGAATTTACTTAAATTTAAGTATGTAAATATTTTCGTTAAATCTATTTTTTGAATTTCCTACTTCAATTTAGAACGTGTCGCATCTCGCTTCATACGCTTTGTTATTCATCTTACTTTCTTATAAGCAAAATTCGTTGACAAAAGCCTCTGCTGAATATTATAAATACGGGTTATAAAAATCTTAAAAATATTAATTTCGACATAATTTCAAAAATAGAATTGATTTAAAAAGATACAAAAGACTACATTAAAAAAAGGGGCAAAAAAGTGGCAAGGGCCTCAAAAAGAGCGAAATTTGCCACTATAGGGTGGGCTACAACGGCTACGCTAGGCATATAAAAGCTGCTTGCGACATGAATGTTTTTACTACTTACAAAAGCTGTTACAGTAAAAAGTGGTACGAAATAGTTAAAAATTATATATGGGCATTTCCCCAGAATGGTCTACCAGGATGAAAAAATAAAATGTGGATAATCATCGTCTTTTATTGTTTATTATTATAAAAAAATCTATGTTGTTATAAAAGAATGGTTTCATAGCATATCTCAGCTGTTTTACTTGAGGAAATTGCGCTGGAAATTGGAAAATTTTATATTTTCTTATATTTTCTACTTCTAAAGACATTTTTATGTACTTATTTTACATGCAAAAAATATGTTATGTTTATACTCTTTCTTCATAATCCTACCATTACAATCAATTGTAAATTGAGTATTAAGTTCCTTGTTAAGGAAATTTGAAGATATTTATGGGAATCTGCATGGTGATAATAATAAAAAAACATATGGAAAAATCGTACGTTCGCGACCCGTACGTTCGCGACCGGTACATAAGCCAATTAAACAAAAACCAAAAGAGATATTTTATTTTGTAAATACTGTATGGAGACCTTCATTAATAAACTTTTGAAATAAATTAATCACTTTTGAATATTCCGTTCCATTACGCAGATATTTACATTTCACTACGTCAGCCAAAGTTGACTTCTATTTTGCGTACATTCGTGACCACATGTTTATAACTATTATTATGAAAACTTAAACTCGATGAAATCCATCTTTTGCACTAAACATACATCTACCTAAATGCTATCGGATCGCACAAAAAATGCTAGGAAAAGTTTTGTTTTCTATATTATTTGTACATCAAAAGCGTACGAACGTACGTTCGCGACCCCAGGAAATGCCCATATATATATAAAATGGTCATAAAGGTATATTTTACTAAGAAAAAGATAAAACCTAGACTAATTTCAATATTCCAATTATGAAGACAAATACAGTTAGATACATAATCGGAAAACACAAAAGTCAAGAAAAAAAAAAATTCATAAAGCAGGCAGGCAAACCAAAACATGGACTTGGAGGTAAGAAAATGCTCAGTTGTGGAATAGATTAAAGCTATCCAAAGCGAGCTTAAGTATGCCAAAACAAATTGCTGAGGTAATTTCTAGCAGAACTTTTTATTTCAAGAGAAATTTCGATAAACTAAATTTGATTTTTTACTTTTTAATTATAAAACTTAAATATTAAAATCCCATATGGCAACAGAAAACTTTTGCTAGAAGAAATTTGTTTCAAATCTTATGTAACTTAATTTTTAATTTAAATATTTATGAAATGTCTCACTTACATAATTTAAACGAGACTTTTTTTAATAAAACTTTTTTTTACAGTCCCCTCTCCCACAAATGTGTCCCAAACTTTTTGTAACACCTGCTTTAAAATCAGATTCCTCCCGAGTAAAAAAAAAACCGTTAAAATTCATTTCATTGATTACTTAATTTTTTTTTTTTCCCTATTTCGGTGTATTTGTGGTGGGGGTTTTTTTTTATTTAAATATTTATTAACTTAAATTATGATCATAATAACAATTTATGTCAATTGTAAATCACAACAAAATCGAAATCAATTTATGTGGCCACTTTTTCCAAAAAAATAAAAAAAAAAACGGTTAATCACACAATTAAACAAAGAAAAAAAATCAGATCTCCAACACTTTCACTGGCCACTGGGAGGGAGTCCACAAACTAAATCGATATTTCAAATAAATATTTACAATTGTAAGTGTGTTGAAATATGATAATTGTACGATTATTTATCTAAATAATAAAATTAATTTATATAGATTATCGATTTTTTCTTTCTATTTTTTTTTCGTTTTGTTGTCATATTTACAAAAAAGCTTTTAATTTTGTTTTCGTTTGCGTTACATTGAAATTTAGAGGCTGTAGTTGCATCTGTTTAACTGATTTAAATAAACCAACAGATTTCTTAATTTTTATATTAAACTAGAAAAAAAAGAAAAAAAAACGTTTAATTTATAAAAATTTTATATGATTTTATATATATATATTTTTTTTTTGCTACAGTTGTTTGGAAGTCAAGCAGAAAAATGTTTGTTAACACACTGGTTTTTGGTTGTAGTTGTTGGTAGTGGTTTGTAGAGTTGATGGTGGGGTTTTGAGTGTCGATTGGTCGGTCGTTCATTTATTGTCTGTGGTGTTTGTTGACCGGGTATTTTGGATTCCAAATTGTTCATACTTGTACAATAATAATCAAATACAAACATTACAACAACAATAACATTAATGCATATTTTAATCGTTAAAATTGTCTCATAAACTTAACAATTTTATGTGACAACAATCGTGTTGATTTTCGTGTTGTTGTTGTTGTTCTTGTTGGCGGCAGATATATTGTAGTTGTTATTATTATTAATTTTTTTTCTATGTAGAGGACTTTTTTGCTTTTGTTAATGGTTTTATGGTGTTTGAAATTTTGTATTTTTTTTTTTCATTTTTGCTCTTTTTGTACTGATTTAAAAAAAAAAATTGATTATTGGGTTTTATGCGGCCTGTATTTAATTTCAATTTCAATATTTATTGGTATTTAATACTCAATGGACTACATTGTAATTTATTTTTAGGTTGTCATATATTTTGTGGTTGTTGCTGTTGTTGTTATTGCCAAAGCACATTATGGGAATTTCAATTAAAGCCCATTAGTGGTTTTCTATTGTTAATTAGAAAAAAAACTTAAAATATGTACCTACTTATGATTTTAAAGTACATAATTATGCATTATGATTAGGGAATAAATAAAACCAAAGAAATTCTTTAAGTTTTAAATTACATTTGGTTAAAGCGAGTTTAACTAAACCAAAGTAATGTAAATTTTGGTTTATACATATTTTCTATTTTCCACTTTTTGCTTATATACTTTTGTTAAATTGTCATAAATTTTTAAACTTAGTTAAAATTTTTTAATTACAGTAATTTTGACTTAGCTGCACAATCTCCTTTGCACGATTTTTTGTGCAGATAAATCAAAAGTGCTGTTATCTGAAATGTATTTATCTGCACACAACTGTAGTTAACTGCGTAAAAGTGCAGCTAAAGTAAAGTGTTTAAAAGAAGAATAAAAAACGTTTTTATTAATAAATTGATATTTTATTAAAATTTTTAAAAATTTGATATTTATATGAAAAAGTGGCCACCAAATTTGTTTCATGTGTGCAGCTAACTTTGATGTTTTATATGAAAATATTTTTAAAGATGCCCAAAAATATGATAAATATGCAGGTGAACAAAAGGCACGTAAACAAGAATTTTGAAGAATAATTACAGAAAATATATATTTTATAATTTTAAAATGCCCAAACTTTTTGGCATTTATCTCACATGTGCAGGTATAGAAAGTGCACTTAAATAAGAAATTTGTATGGGATTTTAAAAAAATAATTACAAAAATTTTTTATTTTGTGCAGTTAAGTCAAAAGTGCACTTAAACAAAAGACAGTTAAGTCAAAACTACTGTACATTAATTTAAATTTATAACTTAAACTATTCAGTTATGATGACAAACATACAGCTTATTAAAATTCGGGTATCCCTTCTTGCGACTTTGGGTAGTAAATAACAACAACAAAAGAAGCCTGTCAACGACAATCTTCTGAAAGGCTGTAAGCATTTCAAGCTAACTAACAGAGCCCACAACCAATAGTCAGACTGGTGCCGTGTCACTGGGGGCTTCTCACTCCCGTGGCACCAGATAGGTTCTCGGGTCGGCCGCCATCGCAAGAAATCGTATAGATCTGAAAAGATCTGTCGATTTTTGCCGCATCCCAAGTATCAACTGCATGCAATTAAGCCCCGGAGAATGTAATACCAAGAGGTGAAATATTGTTTAGGTGTTTTCTACACCACCGGGGGGGGGGGAGGCATAATTGTTACAGATGGTATCTTGAGGTCTTTGTGAATGTTCGCCTTTCTTTTATATATCAAGGGCAAGATATGATGATGCAAAACATATTGTTTTGACGCTTTTGGATGGAAGTACTCATAACTAGATACACTAGATAAAATCCGATTTGTTTAAGAGAGAGTTGTAAAGTAAAAGTTTATAATTTAGCCTTAAGTTGCTTAAAGTTTCATTAGAGTTAATTGTGCGTCTATATGTCATTTCCATGTTTAACGTCGATCAATTTGTAAACCGAGATGTTTTTCTACTAAACGTTAAGGAATTATCGGATTATTGACCTTAATAGGAGTTCATGACTCTATACGCAAAGTGAAAGTTTTATGTGAACCTTTTGTTCATTAACATTTATTTTCCATTGATTCAACCATTTTTCCAATTCAAATATATGATCCTGTAAGTATCGAAATGCTTCATAGCGGTTGATCATGATTGATGTTTGGGTTTAGTTGTTGAAAGGCATGTCTTAAGTATATATTAGAGGTCCTCGATTGCTTTTCCGTTGGACTCTACTTTAATCGATTAAGAAAAACCTTAAAAAGTCCTTCTTTAGTAACAAATTTTCGATCAATCAAATAGATTTCTAGCAGCTTATGAGTTTTACGTTTAAGTTGAGCTTCAGTTTAATTATTAAGCTACGTTTTATTAAAAGCTTGAGAAACATAATGAAGAGTGCAGTGTAACATGTTTTTTCTCCAAAACGTTTTCTATGATTTATAATCCATGATTTTAATTATGAATCACACCTTAACGTCATGTATTTTGCCCAATTTAATTTTAAATTTCTTTGTTTCAGTGTTTAAAAAATTCAAAGAAGAAGAAGTATACAATTGAGCAGCGCGTTAAGATTGTTGAAGCCTTTTTCGAAAATGGCCAAGAACAATTTAAGAGATATCCTTTTATGTTAGATAATAAGATAATTCGGCACATTAAAGACATTAAACCTCAATTATGCCTCAGAGTCATTGAAAACATGGACCATCGAATAAGAAAACATTTTAAAACACCTTTAACTTACGTTGAAGGGTATTAAAACTAATATAGAAAATATTTTGCCATGCACCAATAATAAAAATTCGTGCAAAAAAATATGTTCTATAATAAAAAAAAATACTGTAAGTGCATAAGCAAAATATCCGGGCAAAATATACAGGCAGTAAGTCTGTTTTTTAAACTAAAATAAAAAATTTCGTTTAGAAATTAAAATTGAAAACAAAAACAAATTTGAGTTTTTTTTTTCAATATAAATTCCCTAACGAAAATTTTCATTTAATTTTGAAAAACAGGCAGTTACATGTTCATTTAAATGCACACTTTTTTCTTATAGTTAAGTATAAACTTTTATAAGAAATAAATTTCTTATATGAGTAAAAACTTTTATTAGAAATAAATTTCTTATAAAAACCAATTGCTTAAAAGAAAAAACGCTTATAAGAAAAATTTTCGTGGCAATTTTTCAGTTTCCAGACTTGCAATTTTGGCTGCAGAAATTCTTGAGCTTAATGGTGCGAAGAGTGAGAAGATTGTGGAGGGATACTCAGTTTCATGCCCTCTACAATTCTGTTTTGTTTTGTTATTCTTATACTTTTCAACTTGAAGTAGGCTATAGGTGTATTTGTATTTATATAAAAAATATAAAAAGAAGAAAAGGAAAGACAAGGTAAAAATACAAAAATTGCAAAACTATGAGTTCATAGTCTAGACACTAATGCAATTTCAAAGCAGAATTTTTTTAAAATTGCAAGTTTGGATGATGACTTCATTAGCATAATCTAATATTTTCATAGATTTTAAGTGATAAGAGAAAGTTAGGGAGAAGTCCAGAATAAACAGTTTTATATATTTTAACCAAGATATTATTATGTTAATTTTATAAAAAATATTAAAAAAGTATTTGTAAAATTTGTATAGAAAATTTAATTTTAAACAATAAAATACGAGCGTTTTCTTGTACTGTTTCAAGGAAACAGTGTAGTCTTTTGTCTAAACATAAAAAAACGATTTGCCTAGTCCTTTAAAAACCCTTAAAAAAATATTTTTAAAAAGAATTATTTAAATAATTTTTTAGTGTTTATTTCTATTCCACCAAGTAAACCAACAAAAAAAAAAAAAAACAGTTCTATTGTATTAACACTAAATAAAAAATATAATATTTTATATTCAAACAACGACTATCAAGCAAAACCTTTAAAGTCACGCTTGTGATTATTTTTCTATTCTCTCACAGACATTGAATTGTTTTTTTTTTTTTTTTTTTTTTTTTTGTAATTCTGTGAAAATGAGCAGCGAGAAAAAACAGGCAACAAGATTTAAACCTAAGAAGGAGCATATAAGTCAAACAATAGAATCTAGACAAAATAACAAAAAACGAAACAGAAATCACACATTGTTTTCCTTAAAAAAAAAAAAAAAAAAACGTTTGACTACAACTAAAAAATCTTTAATACGAATAATTTTTCCTTCTTTTTTTTATTTAACACAACAACAGATTAGTTAACACGTTTTTCTTCTACTCCTCAATCTTCCTGTAAATTCTGTCGTATTCTTAACATTCTACCAATTGTTTGATACGATAATGGTTTGACGCGGGTGTAGTTGTTGTTGTATTTGTTGCCACAAACAACAGTCGATATTCTTGTAACAAATTGAAAAAAGTGGCAACAAAACCACTATGATGTCGTCTATGGTAGAAGAGGAAAAAAAAGAAACAGAAAATTCATCTAGACAAGGTTTGCATAAATATATTTCTAGATTTTTTTCCCAGTTTGTATATTTCCTTAACATTATCTACAGAATAATATCTGATGTAACTTTAAGATTTTTTTTAATTCAATATAAGAATACAACAATAAAAAATATTAATAATACTTGTGTATAACATGCACAGACATTTTTACAAAGAAATCTTGGAACTTTAACAATAGAACGGATGTCTATTCGATATATTGCGTTGAGACTAACGAGCCTTGAAATTTGGTTTTAATAAGTCTTATAGTTTGAAGAGATTAAAAAAATTGATTTTATAAAAAGGGAAAATACGAAAGATTTGATATATAATTATTATCATGACATTAAGTCTTAGAAACGTTTATCTGTCAACTATTATTTAAATTGTTCAACAAAAAAAAAAAGAAAAGAATAATAATTATTGATTACAGAAATTTATAAAAGGATTTAGTAAAAAAAAAATATCTTGTTCGGTCCCAGTTTGGAATTAATGCCCTGATTAAAATTTTTTTACGGCACTTAGAAGAAGAAAATCAAAGAAAAATTTGTTCGGATCAGTGTTGGGCAGTTGGGTTTTATGTTGATCAAGCGGTCCACAGCACGCGTTCTATGCGTTGTTGCGGTTTATGCGTTTGATATTTTTTGTCCATTTTATACGTTTTTAAAATAAACGCAATCAACTATTGTGCAAATATTTTTATCAGTTAAAATCAATTTTGGGAAAAAGAAATCCAGCACACAAAGATTATTATCGATAGCATTAAAACTAATTAAAAATGTCTTTCTCGACTTTAAAAAACCTTGAAATTTTACTAACGATTTCAATTAAAAAATGTGAAATAGTAATTAAAAAATTAATTTAATTTCCACCAGTAAGCAAATTAATTGTATCCATTAAATATAAACAAAAAATTTTTTTTTCAGTAATGTTGTCAATATAAGTAAAACTTTAATTTACTTGACTAAATTTTTAATTAAAACTGATTTTATTTTTGATTGATGGTTTAATTGAAAAAAAAAAAAAATGCAAAGAATTTTTTCTGTGATTGGATTGGACATACGTTGAGGAAGCCCTCAGACAATATCAATCGAAAAGCTTTGCGCTGGAATCCACAGGGTAGCCAAAGAAAAGGAAGACTTGCCAATAAAAGGAGTAGACTGTTTAAACCTGAGGAACTGGCAGCGGGGCGTTCGTGGCGTGAAATAAAATCTATAGCATTAGAAAAACTGAATTTTAACCCTCTGTAACATATAGTATACTACAGGCAACATACTGGTCATCTCTCAATAGTTTCCATAGTAATAGTTACTGTGACCTATCAAGTAATGTAACCTTTAGTATACACTCTGTTCTTTATCTCAAGTGCAAAAAGCATAAGATGGTTGTTTCTTATTGTTTTAAATATTGCGATCCCAATTTAATTTTTAAAATTTAAAAAAGTGAAAATGCTTTATATTAAATTATTAATAAAAAAATATTTTTAAATCCGCTGCTTCGTTTTTTTTTTTGAGCGAAAAGGGAATCTATTTTTTACAGCCTCCAGCAAATTTATTATAGTGCTGTTTTTTATTTTTCGGTTGAGAATTACTATTTAGACGTTACAATGTCTAAATTTTCATTGATTTATAAGAGAGAATGCAAATAAATCAAGGTCCATTATGTTATCGAGAAACTTCCGCCTAGAAGTTAGCGAATCTCTATGTAGGATGAGAACTTAACCCACCCTTACGCGCTGACTTTTATATGGTTAAATCCAAGCAAAAGCGAATAGAAAACCTCTGCAACACTTGCCTCTGCAAGTAGTCCGCCAGAATCAAGTCGATCACTGACCTTAATGGGCGAAAAAGAATTCGACGCATCTATCCAAAATACATATGTAAAATGTACTCATAGTGTGTAGAATATGCATCGTAGATTTATGCTACTCGAAAACAAGAAACTATTTCAAGAGTTTTCACTCGTCTTATCTGATCTAATTAACATAAATATAAAATGCTTTAAATTTTTACGTTAAGCTTTTTCATAACTTTTTTACTTTTGCTTTCCCTTGTTGCTCGTTGTTGCCTGTAGGACACACTCCGTTTTTATGAAATAACTCCTTTAAAAAAATTTTTTTTAAATTTTAAAAAACATGTATTTTTTTAATGTTAACCTCTATGTGAATCAATTGAAAATTTGTAATTTTAAGATGTTGAGTTATAGAGGGTTAACTTGTTTTTAAGGCCTAATTTTCCACCAAAAACTACGGGGGATAATAATAATTATAATAACAAAAACATAAAATATATAAAAAAAAGTTTTTATTTAATATTGCAATTCCATGCAAAAAATTTATTTAAGACATCTTTTACGCTTAGAAAACAAATAGTTGTCGTTTAGCCCGAGATGATTCAATTCTAAGCAAGATTTTTGTTTTCAAACACTCAAAATGCTACCATAAGCTTCCTTATGGTAAAAAATACTATAAACATACATTATACTTATCAACACTTTCCTTCAACGTTACGTTTTCACCTAATTTTTTTTTTTAGTTTTTATTTCAAAATTCTCATAAATATTTTATTAGTTCCCATAAATTTTTTTTCGCAATATGAATATAAAATATTTATAAATAACAAAATAAATATCTGCCTTTATTCTCTTACAAATCAGATCCTCCCTCTACCCCTCAAAATTCAATCAATTTTGCACTTTTTTCTGCTATAAAATTCTGCTGTAAAACAATAAAGCAACATTTTGACTCATGTTTATTTTTTTTATTGAACAAAAAAAAAAAAAAAAATGCAATTTATCTTTCATAGAAGATGCGTTGGTGGATGATTGTTGTAAAATACAACATCTACAATTTTCTATTTTAATCAAACAACATTCAGTTTACAACAAAAGCTAAAAATACCATCTGAAGTATGATCTCATACTTAATGTAAACTATCTATCAATAGGATCTATTTGGTAGTTTTTTTTTTGTTGTTAATGTGGCATATATTTCATACCTATTAAATACACCGTATTAAGTTATTATATATGAAAAATAACGATAAAGTGTTGGGACTATTAATTTTTCTAATATAAAATATTTTTGATCTATAGTATTATACATTTTTTTTATAAAGCTTTCAAAAGTATCAACCCAATTTTTTCTTTCTTATACAAGTGCAAAAATTAGAGAAGGGAGAACACTCGTAGGGAATTTTTATTCATAATTTGGTTGTAGTTATATAGATAAAATTAAGAGAGTTGTAAAAGATTTAGATGGATACCTGGCCTTAGCCCTTCTCCATGTTGGATCTTAACCACTGGGTGACAAACAATGCGCTTATTAACCGCCACTACGTGTGAGAGCAACAAACATACCAAGGTATCAATTTGAGTGCACAATGCGGCAAGATTAAAATCGCCCCTTGTTAAGGAGCTGGATCTATCTTAGCTCCGCTGCTTTTGGGAAAATGCTGGCAGCATCTGTTGAGTAGGAATAGTACAGCAGGTACGAATAATTCTCCCTCGGGCCAAACTGGCACACAAGTTGTGAAAAATTAGCTTTTTTGAAGGACTTTCAGGATCTCCCGTTCTGCGACCTTGGGTAGTAAACCACAACCACCACGTCATCCCCGAAAGTTTACTTTCCACGCAAAAGCAAAACTTACGCAAAGACAATCTGCCTGAAAGACAGAGAGAATTTCGCCCAATAAGAATACTACCGGAGGCCTCAACCAATAATCAGTCCGTATGTTTTTAGACCCGTAGTACTAGATAAGTCAGCCGCGATCGCAAGAAATTACAGAGATCTATTGATTTTTTGCATTTTTGCCGAAGGATGTAACACCAAAAGGTAAAATATCCTCAATTCATTACGGGTCATTGATTGATAGAGACTTATGCCATAAGACTGGGCCTAATGCATACCGACTACTGTAGGTGGTCCCAGATTGAAGAAGAAGAAGAGACGATATTTCACTTTGTGTGTAAATGCCCTGATCATATAGATATTAATATAAGGCTTTTATCTTGGTAGACCAGATTTGCCCTTATTTGGTGTTCCGAATCGAATCACTCTAAAAATGCAGTGATCTATATAGAGTTGTCTAGTTCTAGCACTGGTCATTGGCTTATGGTTTCACAGAGGCTCCGATGTTGGACCCAAATAAGTCGTCTTGTTGTCGACTTCCCAATGATCTTAACCGAATCCTAAGCAAAAAATTAACTTTAACTTTACGTTAACTCTGCTTACGTTAAGCATTACTTTCAGCTAGCTTGTCGGCATAAATGTTTACTAAATTGACTTTATGATGAAAATTCACTTTTTCATATCTAAAGGGTTCTTATTGTCTTTGGATTTTATTCAATAATATCACAAAATGTATCGCTATAAATTCTATTTTCTCCTTTGGTACCTTCAATTACAACTAGAAAAGAGAAAATACAAATTAAAAAAAAAAAAATTTATATATCGCTTTTGATCATAAAGAGGCACTTGAACTCATAGAAAAATGCATCTTCATATTGATGACGCTTAATGGGAGTTTGTCAATAAATTGAGCCAAATGAGTCCTTTCTCCGAAGTTACGGAGTCATTACACTGATGACATTTTTTATTAAACTGACTTCGATTCGTCATTTCTGTGATGCCGATGTGTCATCACATTGATGACATAATTTCACCTGATGAAAATTTTGCAAGTGATGTAAAGGCTAACATCACAATGATAAGAAGTTTCATGGGGTCAAAAACGAGGACACTTGTCATAGTACTTATGTCAAAATACATCAGCGTAATGACGCCTTTTGTATCAGTGTCATATTTATATCTTCGCACTGAAAAATTATCGTGCTATTTTGTCTTCTTTTGGGCAATGAAATGATTGGCTTAAAAATTCTTTTTTAAATGCCTTTTATATTAAATTAAAAATAATTTTGTGTCTACTGAAAATTTTTATATTTTGAGTTAATACCCTCTTTTTAATCAAGAGCGATATGTATAAACAAAAATGTCGTATGTTTTTTTAAGGTTAAAAATTTAGTTTATTTTTTTTAAATTTTATTATTCTACCACATGGCATTAAAGATAATGACGTTGCAGTATGTGCCTGAAAATTGTTGATAAAAATTCTAGATAGAGTCAAGTCAACTTATAACACAACTCGATTTAACCCAACTCGATGCGATCGACAATTCTTTGCGTCTCGTTTTCTACATGACTAAAGTAAATTTTAGTTTGTACGTTTGTCTGTCAGTTTGTCATTTCATTCTTATTGTTGTTGCTTTTTTACAGATGATGTATTACTTACAAAAACACTAAAAAAATTAATAATAAATACAAAAACAAAATAAGGTTAACGACTTTTTAGACACATTTTATGCCATTCTAGAGTCATCATCACCAAACCAATACATTGTACACTTTATAAAACACACACACACACGCAAACACATGCACTGTCAAATACATTTATAAAACTTACACAATTATGAATTTAAGTTAAAATATATTTACTTTTTATACATATGAACATGAATAGTAGTTGGTGAAAAAATAAAAAAGTAATAGTTTTTTATTTAATGACGTTATTGGCTGAATATAAGAGCGTTCGTTATGAACTTAAAGTTTAGTATGTTAAATAAACTTTAGGGAACAGCTGATATTGTTCTATTGAAGTTAAAAAAGGTTTAATTTTCCATGGCTAGAATATAAGCTTTGACACTGACTTCGAAATATTTCTCTAAGATAATGTAGTAAACAAAAGTATTTGCCAGAAATTTGCATCTTTTAAAAAACATTTATCTACGCCAGTGGCAGTGACTCATATTGAAATTATACGCGAAACCTTTTTTTGGTACAAAATATCTCTTAACATTTTTAAGCGACATTTTAGCACCAATTAAAAAAAGAATAAAGTTCGTCCTTAAACGCAGGCTCATTTGACATATTTCTAGCATTCAAATGTAATTTTGATGATTATTGTACTTGACTTGAAATAGAATTTTATGACAGCTTAAGAAAGATGGAAAACCGACCCTTACGTTCTCGAGTTAAAATGTTACATAAGAATAGGTCTCGTAGGATTTTATTTAAATATTTTGAAACTTATCACATCTCATTAATGTAAGGAAAAAATTGCGATTCATTCTAAGAATGTATGGAAACGCCGAAAGTCAACATGAAATATCTCCTGAAGTACACTTTTAAAATGCTGATGCACATATATATTTTTTTTACTTAAGTCTTCTCTACCAAAATCACTTGTTGTCAGCGTCTTATTTAGTGCTACAGTCCTACAGTGTTAATTTACTATTCTCTGACACAAACGATCGAAAATTTATATTGAGATGCAACATGAACACGCCACACCAAACCAAACACCAACTAAGTGTTATCAAAAGAAACGTATTTAATTAAACTAAAATTGATCGCCTTCATCTCGAGCCACTCGTGAGTCCATACCATCAAAGTTCTTGTGAAATTATGGGAAAAAAATCATATGGTTTGGTACTCTGATACTTTAAACGATTACTCAATGTTCTTGTGCAATTGTAAAGGCGCCACTCCAAACGCCTTTAGAGCTTTAAAGAAGATTGCAAAGTAACACATGGCGTAAATCAAGTTGGTGTCACAAACCCCAACTAAGTGTTATCAAAAGAAACGTATTTAATTAAACTTAAATTGATCGCCTACATCTCGAGCCGCTCATGAGTCCATAACATCAAAGTTCTTGTGAAATTATGGACAAAAAATCATATGCTTTGGTACTCTGACACTTTAAACGATTACTCAATGTTCTTGTGCAATTGTAAAGGCGATAACGTTGGGTTTTTATTGCTACTTTGAGAGTATAAGATGAAAAGACTGACAAGGATACCTGCCGCATAGGCCTAACTCCAAAGTGCTCTTAGCCACTGGGTGACAAGCAATGCCTTTAACAACCGCCCCTGTGGGTGGTAGCAAGCAGCTCACATAGGTAGTAATTTGAGTGTACAATAAGGAGGAGTTGTATACTCGCCTCTTGTTAAAGTGCTGGAGCTTTATTGTCTCCGCTGCCTTAGGAATTGCCAGCAGCATATGTTGAATATCATATATATGAAAATTAGACATCGATTTTGAAAACCTTCCTTACAGCGACTTTGAGTTCAAATCACAACGACCACGTGATCCACTAAGGGACCTCCACCATTAGTCAGACCGGTGGAGTGCCACCGGCGACTGCTGACTCCCTTGCAACCAAATAGGATATCGGGTCAGCCACGATATCAAGAAATCTTAAAGTTTTAAATTCTGCCGAAGTCCAGGTATTAGCTGCGCCTGATTTCCTCAGAGAGCCGGATTATCCTTAAAACACTGCTCTGCATACCTCCGGAGGTGTTTTGAATGTATGATAATAGATACTTAAGAAGTCAAAAAGGCGAGTATTTACGTCAAAAACGTGAAATCGTAAATATCTTAGTATGGGTTGCCCGCAACTGAATAAGATAGACTGGGCAGTATGGCGGGTCGATTTTTTTTTTAAATCGTATGACAAAAACGTAATCTACATAAAATTCTCAGAAAATTCTCCGAAGAAACCATGGGTCTAAAATAAAATCCTAATCCGCGCCTCTCGACTTGAAAATTTATATGCCGGCTTTTGTCAAAAAAAAAAATTTTTTTTTATCAAAAATAATTTCTTGGGAATACAAAATTTTAAGTTAAAAGATTTGTTATTCGTGCTTAATTCCCTACTTACAACTACAATTAATGTTGGAAGAATTCCAATCAATTGTAGTGGGGAATGTAAGAAGAGATAAACTCACTGTTTATTGTTGATGTTTTTGTTTAAACTTTGATATTGTTACAAGTAGAGCTGTTGCTTATGATTCTTATACGCTTAACAGTTTTATTTGGTTTAATATCTTTAGTTTTTCCAAAATGTTTATGGATGAAGTTTCCTGATGATCTGGCCTAAGCAACCAGTGAAATGCGCATAGGAATAGCTTATCCCATCAACAATAAATTTCAGTGTTTTTATCAAGAATAAAAACTGGGAATTAAGCACGAATAACAAATCTTTTAAATTAAAAATTTTTTTTTTTAAATAGCTTTTTCTAAAAAGAAATCGAATTTTCTGAATAAAATGGTTTAGTAAGGTAGTTCATACCATTTGTAGAACCAAAAAGCTGAAGAATGATATTAAGTTTCCCGTATTCCCCATTTTGGTACTATTTTTTCCCCCCATTAAAGTATCAAAAATTGCAGTATTGTAGTGGGGGCCTATAATTTAGTACGAATATGGCAATGAATGGAGAAAAATGTTTTTAAAAAAAAGTACCAAAAATAGTTACGATTTTCACCCCTTAAACTTTCGAATTTCGAAAAAATACCAAATTTATACTCGTATTTTTTTGATAAGTTTCGAATGAGGTATAAACTTTTTTTCTAAGTTTATTGGTAACTGCCTTACTAAACAATTTTGTTCTGAAAATTCGATTTCTTTTTGGAAAAAGCAAATTTTTTTTTTTTTGGCAAAGGCGGGCATATAAATTTTCAAGTCGAGAGGCGCGGATTAGGATTTTATTTTAGACCCATGGTTTCTTCAGAGAATTCTCTTAGAATTTTATGTAGATAACGTTTTTGCTATACGATTTTTAATTTTTTTTCATCCATACAAATCGACCCGGCCTACTGGGCAGTCTTTATGTTTTACCCATACCCCTATTATCTTAACGAGCTTTGGGTACTTGAAACGCGTAATTGTTTTGAAGTGTTTTTAATCTATTTATGTGAAAAAATTCCCGTTAAAAGGATATTGGAACTAGATTGTATCAAAAGTCGTTACAGTGTTGAAGTTTAAGTTCGCAGATTAGTACCTCGAGGAAAAAACGGAACACTACTGTTCTAGTAGGACTGTTCTTTTGCAGCCAGAAACTCTGGTCTTTTTCAATCAACCGGCGAAAGGCCTTCGTTACTATTGTTTGGTTATTTAAGTTAGAATATAATTTGTAATTATATTTGAAATAAAAAAGTAAAAAAAAAGTAAAGCAAAATAAATAAATAACTGTAAGCGCAAAGCACCAACCATGGTATTTACTAACATTGTAAGGGGTACAAAAGGGCCAATATCTATAATTTTAAACATTAAGTAAGAATCGTAATGAAACAATATCCAACGACTTGTCAAAATATTTATGTTACAACGATGATATCGGGTGAATTTTAAAATGTATGTTGCAAAGCAATTCGCTTTTTTAAATGCATTCTACAAAGCAACTGTGTAGAAACATACCGTTATCTGTCCTAAAGGTGCACTAAAAAAGCTATCGATGCGTGCGCAGTTAAGTTTGATTTTATATTGTTAACTTGGACTGCAAAGTATTATAATGTTTTGTAACTCCGCCAACGTTTTCGTTTTCATTTTTTATAAACTCTTCATTTCTGGAAAGTACTTTTAGTAAGACCCAAATTAAAGAACATTCTTCTGCCTTATGTATTTAATTCACAAAGCTCCTTTGTTAATTTAATTTTAAAATTCCAATTAAGTCTTATACGGAAGCCGCCTTATAAAACAACTTACCTAGTTCCTAATAAAGTCGTTTTCAATATTTTATTGCGCATTTTATCTAAGTAAGTCCTTGCAACTTCGAATCAATAAAAATAGATATTTAGCGCAATGATCTTGAGAATATTCTAATATTTTGCTACACCTAAAAGGGGTTACTACTCCACCCTTTTCTGCTCATTATTGATCGCTACTTATTTATTTGTTTAATATAATTTTCTCATACCCTTGAAACTGTTTATGATGTGTTTATTTAAATTTTTTCCTTAAATAACATTTTTAAAATATTTATTTCATTAATCCTAAATAAATATTAAAAAAGAAACGACAAGACGGACCACTCCCATTTCCATGGGAATGAAAATTTGTTTATGTTTTTTTTTTTTTTTTATTTCAAAATTTCGTTTAGAGGTCTCATCTTAGAGAACTTTACCTACATCAATGTTTATAAAACTTCTATGGGTTTTTAGCGTGTTTTTGTATTGCATTTAAAGAGATGACAGGACTTCCCATTGAGCGGCTTTGAAACTTTTGACATTTCATTATTTGCATCTATGACTATTTTTTTCTAAAAGGTTTCTCATTTCAACTCCTTGTCTTCTGTTTTTGTTTAGTTTTAAAATGTATGGGGTCTGGGTATGAAGATTTCTTTCCTTTTTTTGTTTTGCCTGCTTCCCTTATTTGATTTTTTTGTATTTGTTTTGTTTGAAATAAATTCAAATCTTGTTTTGATAATGAAATCTGTTTCTTCTGTCTGTCTGTCTGTTTGATCTAGGCAATTAACAGCATGAGATTCCATCAATTTTTTTAAAAACGTTAAATTCGTTTTTGTTCTAAAGCAATTTTAAACAAATAATTGTGCAAAAAGCATGGCCTATGATCATTGCCAATGTGTTTCTTCTTTGCTTGTTTTTGTTGGTTGCTCTACGGCTGGTTAATATTGTAGTTGTTTTGGCATTGTAAGCACATGCCAAAATAAACCATTGCACATCATCCATCCCATCCATATATTCTATGTTCCCGACTTTAAACACATCCATTTAAAAGTGATCATTTATTTAGTTCTTATTTTAGTTTATTTGCTTCTTTTCTTATGGCAGTGTTTGTTTTTTAAGTAGTTGTGGTTGCGGAATTTAAACATATTTTATACATGTTTAATAAATATTGTATACGCGGGCATAGAGCAGCAGTGGAAAAAAAATTAGAAGAAACTGAAGAACATTTTCTGTAAATTTTTTGCTTTCAAACCAGGAAGCAGATGTTGAACTAATATAAAACGCGTTTTAACTTATTTACAGAGAGACAGACCGCTAGACAGACAGATGGAGATATGTATAGACAGGCGGGGAAATGAACATATGTATGTATAGTAAATATGCTCTGGATTCCTCATTTTACTCTTTTGCTCCCTTACTTAAGTGTATAAATGAATTGATTGACTAATTTAAATGTAGTGTTATTAGGGATCAATTTACACTGTGGAGAAATGGAATTGGGACTGGATGAAAATAAGAAATTTAAGAAAAAAAAAAACGTTGCTTTTACTAAATAGTTTTCATTTACTATAAAATTAAATAGCCTTTCTTTATATCGTCTCATAAGCAAATATTAATCTGTAATAGAAATATGCAAAGTCGCATATTTTATCATTCGATAAAACAGAACTGGAAATGCTTTATACTTCTCTCAAGTTTAAAGTATTAAGGCAGCACCGTCGTCCTGATGTTGGTCTACTGGGAAATTTTTTTTAGTTAAAGCATTTTCACACTTTATTACAAGTCTTACGTTTTTTAAGGAAAGTACACCCCTGTCATGATAAGATGTTATAGTTTTTTTTTTAATTTTTAAGCAATTATTAGTTCAGCAAACTATTTTCGTCAAAATACTTAAAGTGTAAAACGACCTTTAATGACACTTACAATGGAAAAAGCATCACTCCCAATTTGTTATTTGTGTTGTTAAGTTAATCATATATCTTCAGAATGGGCGACAGAATGGGCTCCGCAATCGATCATCGTACTCGGGCTGCCGATTAAATCTAGGTAGGTGTGCCGCATTCATTGGCAGGATCAGCAGAGATTCAGTGACAGTTCGTTTGTCTCCTAGTTACCTGAGACGCCTCTATGAAAACCTACCATTTAAGCGGGTGCCCAAATAACATTACCAGGGAATACTTGGTATACTTAATACCAGAAGTTGCGAGGTGCTTGGACATTTTATGCACAGCAACTGTATTCTGTAACTCGCTTAGCTAAAGCTAAATTTCGATCGCTAAAATGACTTAGAGAATACAAAATTTAAACATTTAAACGAGGACATTAAAAGCTAAAATTGCGGCGAATTAAGTTGGTATGGCATTGCCAAATTTAGCAGTGCCTTATACAGTATTGCATTCGCAACTAAAAATCACTTAGTCAACTTTATAGATTTTTGGCGATAGAGATTTAGCTTTGGCGAATTACAGAATACGGCCACAGGAATCGCCTCTTGCTAACCTCAGGTGAATAACAGACAGTGATATTAAAACCTCTGAGAAGATCCCATTCCGCAACCGGGGAATATATATTCAACCAAAGATTCAAAACTAACAAATGACCCAAAGATTGAGGCTAAATTGATTCCGATACACAGAAAGAAAAACACTCGGGATAAGTTAAGCTTTTTATACTTGCTTTAAGTACGAGTCTTACTGAATAATTCAAGTACGAATAACACTAAAACGTAGAAATGGGATAACTTTCGAAAATCAATCCCGGAATTTCTAAAAATAAGTACAAAATTCTTAAACCAAGTAAAAAAAGATTGAATTTTTCGTTGAGAGTAAAACTACAAAGTGGACACTGTAATTTAATTTAATTATTAGTTTCATCTCTTTTCACGTTCAAAAAGTAAAATTGAGAACTCTTGCTTCTCATTTAGTTTATATTTTCAGTTTAATATGTACATTTAGTTTTAAAAGTAAGAACCATATTGGGAATGATGCTGGTCTTTTATATTTGAAATTCTAATCAAAATAAATTCTCCCTCTAATTTTAGTGTTGGTTTATTTCAAGAACAAATTCGGGATCTAATCAATATCAGTTTTACTTAAACCGATCTCATTTTCGAATTATTTCAAGTACGAAAATAACTCAAATGATAGATTAAGAAGATCCTGTAAAATGTTTCTTGAAAACGGTGTACTTAAAATAAAATTCATTAATTCGCTAGAATTTTAAATTGCTCTTTTGATATGTTAAAATAAATAAAAGATCCATTCACTAAAAATTAATTCCTGTAATGCTCATTTACTTTATAAGCAATTTTTTCTTGCAATCAAGATCACCACCATCCATCTAACACCACCACCAACAACATCTAGACAAAGTCGCAAGTCTAAAAAAATTGTATAAAATGGTTTTTTTTCTGTTTTCGAAATGAAATGTTTACAATATTGTTTGTTCCTTTTTCAGAAGTAAAACTACAATAACACAAACAATTTATGGTGTGGTTAGTTTTGTATAATGTTAATATAAGTTATTTTTCACGAGTTGGAAAAGCAGCAGAGCCAACAAAGAGTGAAAATTTAATTCTTAATTACAAAAAATGCAAAAACTTAAATTAATTAATTCACTCTGTGGTTATTTTATAATTAAAATCTGCAAAATCGGTAAACATTTTTTTATAAGTAACTATCTTTTGAACTGGTTCTCTTATTAACTTTTCGAATTAAAATTTATTTTCAATGATTTTCGTTCTTTTGAACTTATTACAGATAAATTTGTTAACACCCGAAACTGAAAATTTTCTTACTAAAAACCAAGTTTGCTTGCAAATATTTTTTATTTAGTGGCAAAATCTATTGAGCTAGTTCCCTTGCAGCCTACTTTGCTTATTTTTCTGTTACTTTCAATTCCTTAACGTACGCTAAACAAAAATTTTCTAATTACCTGCCTAAACTATTAACAAGTTCACCTTCTTATTTTTCTTTTGTCATACTTCTCTGTATCCAACTCTGTTATTGGCTTCTCGGACAATGTCACTACCATTATGACTTGCTGAATTCAGTGGGAGCTAAGACCAGTAGCTCGTTTCTGTATTTCTCGCATCGTAAAATTTCTTACATGAAGTGTGAAACAAAAAATTCCATCGTTTCTCGATTTATGAGATAAAAGTGTTTCTGTATTTGAATGCGAAAACAGACACAACAAATTCTGTTAATACTGGAATATTTCCAGTACTTAAGTGTGAAATAAAAGCGAAACGTCAACAAAAGAAATAAATATAATAAAAACAGGGCTGCCAGATTTGTCGAGTTATCGTCATCTTGACGATTTTTTGTTCCGATATTAACAAAGTGACGTTTTGATGATTTTTTCTAAAAAAAGTGACGAAAGCAAAAACAAAATCAAAAATATTTTATAATTTTGTTGTTACTTTCTATAGAAATTCATCTTGAATTTTTAAATTTCAAACACTTCTATTTTGTGGCGTTGAAAATTGAAAAAAAAAAATAATATGAATGTCTGTAGAAAGCAACAACAAATTTATAAAATATTTTTGATTTTATTTTTGCTTTTAATGAAATTGTTGGCGTTGCGTTTTACACTATAAGCCCCTTAGTCTTCGAAATAAGATAATTGTAAATATTTTTATATGTTTGTTTATTAGAAAAAAAGATATCTTTAGAAACAAGGCTGCTTAAATTTTTATATTTATCCCTATTGTGAAAGTTGTCCTCGAAATTGTTTGTTTCTTCCCTAAAAAATGTATCGGCAAAAGCAAAATTTGGAGGGAAAGTAATGGATCGACTTGGCTTATTTTGAACATTTAAGACTTCTTATATACATATACAAAATATGATTGATATTTGATATTCTTATCTTATATGTACACTTTTGTGCCAAAACCATTATTCCGGCAAGAAAGAAATTTGTTTGTCTCCCAGTAAAAACTTTTTCAAAATGGATAGCTTCTTTCACTCGTTATTAAGTAGCTTTCTTCCATAAGAACTTCGATAACTACTTTTTTCTGGATGTATTAAGATAAAAAAAATGACTTACTTTTGAATTTGTTCTCTTTGGCACAACCCTTGTAAAATTCATTAGTTTTTCAGTAGAATTGTATGCAGTGCTTTTATGTGTTTCTGATTACTTAACATATTATTTTGTAGGCGAAGAATTTACTGGGTCTTTAACCCGTTTATTTATGAACCGATTTTTTTAATTTTAACTACAAGGTATTCTACTAAGTCTATTTCAGGTAAAAAAGAAAAAGATTATAGGAATAGGTAAATTAAAGATTTATCTCTAAATTATTAAATAATAATTATTAAATACCCATGAACTTTAACTATGTTTTTGTTTGATTATTTTTTAATAAAAGTCGAAACAAATTTGTTTAAAATTGATTTTAAATTGCACTTTTAAAACAAAAAAGACGATCTTTTTTATTTTTTTCTCAGGAAATTGACGATTTTGACACAAATTTATCTGGCAGCACTGATTAAAACCAAAAAAAGAAAAGGCTAACAAAAATTTAAACTTACAAAATATAACAAATGTTTTTTGTTTATTTTCATCATATAAATTATGCATTTATCATTTATATTCCTTCTATTTTTTTATTTATTTAAAAAAAATAGTATATAAACATATTTTAAACTCAAAATATCTACATTTTGTTTTTCTCGGCACCAATTTCAAATGTGACTTATTTTGACAGTTCTTGAAAGAAACTTTTCGCAAAATATTGTTATAGAAACACTTTTTCTCGCATCCTTCCAATAATTGCTGGAAAATTATTTAAATGACAGATAATTCTCACAAAAAAAAGATACAGAAACACTTGCGTGAGAAAAACCATTTTTTGTTTCATTTCACACTATTTTTGTTGCAATTCACACGTTTCATGAGAAGAGTTTTACGATGTGAGATATACAGAAACGGGCTACAGGGCTCTTTAGTGTCATAAATTAGAAGAGTTTGAGTCAACTGGTGTGGTTGTCTATGAATATCATACGGCGTAGTGGTAGCCACGGTAACAGCTGGTGTTTAGCGAAAAGCAGCCTGATGTTTAACAAACATGAGTTCAACACAATTGTTCCGAACACAATAATTAATAGGTAATCGGTATCTTTCGAGAGCTCTCTCTTAGCCGGCATTTGAAATTTAACGGTGCAAAACTTACAAGTTTACCTGCCACTCCCAAAAGAACTTATTCTTTCGCGAGCCGAATTAACTCTTTCACCTCTCCTTATACGTACAAGCAACTATTTAAAAGAAAAATAAACAATCTGCTGTATTTAGTGTTAGTGTTGCAATTGCAAATGTATCTGTGTTAGGCGCAAGCTGGTGAACATGCATGGTTCAATGAATTACATTATTAGGAGTGTTTCTTTTGAACGAGTACACTGAAAGAAAAATGCTTTATATATTTAATGAATCATTTTCATAAAAAAATTTTCATTGGTTAAATGAAAATTTTCATTGTCTAAATGGAATTTCATAGTTATAATGAAGTCTTTTCGTTAAAATCGCTTCATTGGATTTCGTAATTACGTTAAAAATTTTCATTGGATATATGAAAACTTAAGTTTGTCCAAGTTAAACAAAAAATTTTAATTGGGAGCATAAAAAAACAATATACAAACATAACTATATTCATAAATTAATACAAAATTATAGTTTCATTAAAAAAATGTTTAATTGTTAATTAAAAAATGCAATTTTAATTATTTCATACATCTTATGTTATTTATATGCCATTAAATTTATGAAATCAAAAATGTTTTTATAAAAGCAACATATTTCAATAATTGCCTTCATAAATTTAAATTTTCATTATGACAATAAAAATGTCATTATAGCAATGAAACAAAAACTTTCAATCCACTTTCAATCAACGTTGTTATTGTTGTTATGGACAATTTAATCTCATATTTACGCTCTTAATTGAGTAAAAAACATAGTTTTATTTATCCAAAAACTACACTGCCCCGGTAGGCTAGCTGGTAGTGAGCTAGTCTATCAGCACCGGGGTTGCGCGATCGATTCCCGCCAGAGACAGAAAAAAATAAAATTAAATAAAAAAAAAAAAAAAATAAAATAAAAATAATATAAGAAAAAAAATTTTTTACTTTATTGAAAGTATTCATCCAATGAATAACATTCATAGATCTAATGTAATGTTTCATTAAATACATTTTAATGAAACAGGTTTTATTGATCCAACGAAGCGCTGCATAGGTTCCTTTTTAATGCAATTTTTCATGGGATTAATGTCAAAATTCATTGGCATTGCGAAGAAAATTCTTTCAGTGTACGAATGTTTGTACGGGTGTTATGTTCATACAAACATGAAGGATGGTCGGTCGATCGTCGCATTCATTGTGTACAACAACTGTGACTGTCGCCGCCACCATCGCTACCTCGACCACCGCCGCCAGTATTTTTTTTTTATTTCACATTTCTGTCTTCATTCTTTTACTGTATGCCAATAAAAGAATTTTTGTGTTATTTTTGCTGTATTTTCAAGTGGATGAATGAATGGTTGACTGACTATAAACATGTACAACATTTTTTCGTTCTAAGCAAATTTACGAGTATGCATAATTTGTGCTGTAGTAGAATGGAAAAATCGTCAATTGTTTCGAAAAGAAACTAAGAAATTCTAAAACTAAAAATTTCGAGAAAAGAATTTCAGAATATTTCGTTTGGTTCTTTTCAAATTGGTTAAATGCAAACAACCAAAACAAAACAAAAAAAAAAAAACAAAAAAAAAAATAAAAAAAAAGTTTGAAATAAAATTGGAATGAATACATATGGTAGCATAATGACATTGTTGCATTTTTATGTCTTAGAAAAAAGTCATAGAAAAAAAATTAAAGAGAAAAATATATATTTCAAATATAGCAGTAAACTTGCACTGCGCAGCGATCTGGCTAATTAACCTTGTGAATACCAACAATTTTTATTCGAAGAACAAGAACATCCCTTAAGCATATAATTTGTTTTCTTTTTTCCTCTACTCAATAGACATACAGCCATGTCACAGAGTACAATTCCGTTCGAAATCGGACAAAACATATTTGTTTATTAATAGCAAGTGTATTTTGATAGTTTTTTGGCCTTCCGGTACAGAAAACTCCCATTCCGTTCATAAAAACAAAAATGGTTTCATTCCACAAATTGTTTTCGTCATATTCTGCAGCACCAAAATACGGAATGAATTCCGTTTCTGAACGAAATTGTACTCTGTAACATGGCTAATAAAGTCAAAAACGTTTGATAATAAGCTCTATAGTTTAAAAGTATCTGTTAAAAACATAAATCTACAATTAAAACGGAAAGTATTAAGAGCTTGTAGAATTTATCCTATGGCAAGGATCATTTCTTTGTTTACATCTTTTATTAGAGGAAATTATCGCGCATAGAACCGGGTTTGAGAGTGAAAATGAGGAAGATAGTGATCCTTGGAAATTCAGTTATCGAAGCAATGTTACCATTATATTGGAATGTACAAAAGAATCTGTTTTTGTTCGAGTTGAGGTATAAAATTAAAATAACAAATTTCATTTAAATTGCTTCTGATCATTAAATTCAAAACAGAGTATTAACTCGTTTTAAATTTCAAAATTATTTTGCTTTTCTTTATGCATTAATGATTTTGAACTTTTGTTATTGTTGCCTCAGTTATTCCAGGCTTGACAGAATTTTTTCGTATACACATTTGCACTTAATATTGTCACATAAAGTTGGTATTATGCATATTTTTTTTTTCATATTAAATGTTCAATATGTCATATATACAACCATAATTTACCCGCTTAAGGAAAGGAAACAGGGGAGTTGAAAAAAACGATAAAGCGAAATGAACTCTAATGAACTGTTCTTAAACTCGTGATCATACTTTACTGATCAAACAAAACAAAAAAAAAAAAAAAAAAAAAAAACACACCACAACAAATTGAAGGTGTAAAAATAACTCAAAATATTTTTTTTTGTTAACTTTTGCCAAGAAAAAAAGCGCATATATTTTAATTTTAACAAATATGCGTCATTTTACTTTGAGATTTGATCGTTACCTCACCTTATTAAAAGAAAAAAAAAAAATATTCAAGAAATCTCTTACAGTTGGCAGACGGACGGACGGACATGATTGCTTAGAGTCTTTGTAGGTGCTCGCGCGTATACGCAGGAAAATGACAAATAGTAAATCACTGTAAAAATTTGTATGAATTGTTTGTTGTTTGTTTTGTATTTGTTGTTAAGGTAGTACTACCAATTTTCTTATCATTTGAAGGCTTAGTCATATAAGCTGACGTACGATTAAATAACAACAACAACACCAAAAGTAAAGTATGGTGTTTGTTGTCATTTGTGTTTTTGTTAATTTTTTTTTTTTTTTTTTTTTTTTTTTTTTTTTGGTAGGAGTGTTTTTCCAAACTGACATTTAAATATTGACTTTTCATTTTTGATAAGAATGCCATTTTTTTTTTTTGTTCACAAATAAATACACATAAAAAATTTATTTTATTTGATAATATTTTGACATATTTGCGCATAAATCAATCATTTTTTACAATTTTTGTAATTAACAGCAGATAATTTTAATGAGCATTTTAAAAAATATTAATTAAATTTTACAATTATGCAAAAAATGATGTCATGGTTTTAACTGGTAAACAAACAAGTTGGTTTATTTTAAGTAACATAAGCGGAGCTAACAAGCCAAAATTTTGATTGTTTACATCAGCAAACAATATTTTGTTTTTAAAGGAAAGTAAAATTGTGTTAACTTTTTGATATTTCGCTTATTTTATATAAAACAAATCTAATAACGCTTAAGCATTTAAAATAAAAAATTTAAAATTCTGTTAACTTTAGCTTTAATATGGCCTTTAAATTGTTTACATGGGTAAACAATTGTTAACTGTTTGTCAAATTAGAACAATTGGCAATATTTTAAAAAAAACATACCTTTTCTTAATGAAAAAATTCTTTAATGATTAAGACATAAACTTAACTTTATGTTTATTAAAAAATTGTCTTCCATTAACAAAGTAATTTAATTGTTTACATGAATTAACAATAAAAATTATAGTACATTTATGCATTATTTCAATTTAATATGGCAGTTTTTTTTAATTTATTATGGTACTTTGCAAATTTAAGTAAGTCATTAAAACGGTAATAAAACAGTTTTAGTGCTTAAAATTTAATGTAAAAATAAGTCATTTAATTGTTTACATAGGTAGCTTATTATATTTTTCAATCCGTAGGATATTTATTTAAGCTGCTTTCACGAATTAAATGATTAAGTGGGAAAAAATTATAATTTTTTCATTTTAAGTTTTTAACTTTATTTAAACTTTGCCGAACAGTGAGTAACGTAATTGTTTACAGAAGAAAATAATTAAATTTAAATAAAAACTCAATAAATATTTTAAATATATTTTTGTATTTATGAATATTTATAAGTTCATTCATGATCATGACTCATTGAAATCATTTTTAATACTTATTTTAAAGACCTTTTAGCGACGTAATGAGCAATATAAATGTTTACATAGGTAAATAATAAAATTATATTTACAATCAGTATTACAGCGATATTATTTTTATTACTTAATTATTTTTACATTTATTTAACAATATAAATTGATTTAAATGATTTAACTTCAAAACACTTTCTTTTCAAAAATAAGTTATTCAATTGTTGACATGGGGTAAACAATTATTAACATGGGTCGGTTTAGTAGATTTTTCAACAATTTGCACAAATTATTTAATTTGTAGTGTCAACTAATTATTTGTTTCCTTATTATTCCTTTTTATTTCATGTAAATTTTTTTTCAAACTGAGGAATCTTATTGTTTACACAGGTAAATAATTAAATTTAATCGTTTTTTATAAGTACAGTATAACCCGGTTAATTACCCCACGCTTAAATGACTTTCTCGGTTATTTACCTTGAGTTTTAAATCCCCGTTTTTTTTCTTCCATTTTTGAAACAAAAATCCACGTTTAATTGCCTTACGCTTAATTACCCAATTCGGGTAATTGCCTTAAAAAATAGAATCCAAAAACAAAATTACACCTAAATTTCACTCGTTTAATTGCCTCAGTACTATTTGACAACAACACAGCAAGTTACACAATAGTAACAAAATATGGCTTATTTGAAAGCAAAATTTTCCACAATTTCATATTTGCATTAAAATAAAATGTATTCTGTATTCACCAGAATAAAGTTACGTTATGAGGTGCTGACTAATATCTAGAAACACCAAATATGTGAGATATTTTGTCTTAAAGGGATAAAAGGAAAGGTCGCTAAATTTTAAATTACATAAACATTTAAAAGGATAAAATAGCTTGAATATTTTAGGGATTAAAATTTGAATGAAAGCTGTATGTTTAAATCTGCACCGATTCAACAATAGTTAATTTGCTGTAAGATATTTTGGGCCAAATTTAATCTTAATGCGAACATGATTAAATGGTTTATGGACAAAAAGAAAGAAGTTTGCATGGGGACTATGTGATATTATAGACCGATTCTCACAATTTACATAGGTTTCGTTCTTATGACAATTAAAACTTATTTACCAAATTTTATCAAATTATCTAATAACTGCTACTTTTACTTTCCGCACAAGGTTTACATGGACAGACGACCAGCCAGATGGACGGACGGACACGAAAAGATCACATTAAAAAGTGTTTCTGATTCGATCGGTTTACTATACGATGCGTTAAAATTTCAATGTATTAGCAAACATTTATATAATGGCTTTTTCTTAATTTTTGCATATAAATAAAAATTAAAAGTGTCGAAAAACATTTATGTTCACAAAAACTTTCTTTGACTTACAATTGTAGACTGAAAATTAAATGTAGATGGCAAAATTAAAGCAACAGAAAATTCATCTGTTAACCAGAATTTTAAGGAATTTTTTTTATTTGCTAACCATGTATAAAAATATGCTTTAAAAACGTGATATATGCAATAAAAATGCAGCAATAGCTAAACTATGCAAATTATTCACAAACAGATCAATACCAAAATTCATAACAAGCTCTAAACGGATAAATATATTGTTGCTGTCTTCATTGGTCGCACAAGAAAAACCATGCAATTCCGTATTTACGGTTTCCCTGATCATAAGTTTGTAAATATGTATGAGTACGCTTTTGTTAGTAGGATATGACAAAACTTCTCAAAAAGCATTACAGTTAAAAATACAGCAATCCCATTGCTTTTTATTGTTATCTCTTTAGATTTAGCTGATACATGTAAAAATTCTTGTCAACTTTTTTTCATACATCAAAGTTAAGGTATCTTGTAAATAAATACGTTTAATTACCTCACTGTGGTATTTAAACGTATTCGCTTAATTACCTCAATGAGGTAGTTAAACGTATTCTTATAATTACCTCAACGAGGTATTTAAGCGTATTCGTTTAAATGCTTACCCCGCATAATTACCCAAAAATATTGGCATTTTTGGCGAGGTAATTATCCGTGGAATACTGTAATTAGTTTATGTGTTAAATGTTATGACAAATATAAGTTAATAATTAAAAACATTTAGTTTATATGTTGTAATTTTTCTCTCATATCACATATATAATTGGACTGTTTACATGATTGAAGTTAGGTAAGAATCATTTTTCCCAATGGTTAGATTTTTTACTTGGACTTAATTAAATAAAATTGTTATTAGCAATATTAAACTGACGATTCTCAACTCTAGATCAGTGCAAATTAAGCAGTTTTGTATTATTGTTTACATCCCTGTGTAAGTGCGGTGAACAAAAACATCAAACATTTACAACTCATCACAAGCAGTTGTGATGCTTAGTTACTAAATTTCAACTCAACTGAGTTGTATGCAAACCGTAACAGTTATATTAGTGGTTAACCCTTATGATTCTTTAAAAGTTATTTGATTGTTTACATAGGTAAACAATTTTAGTAGAACTACTGCTTGTTTGCGTTCTAATAATTTTAATGTGTAAAATTACAGCTAGTTAACCCAATGTAAAGTTAAATTTTTTTGTTGATGGTCTTATTCAAACTTTAACATAATTATTTACATATGTAAACTTTAACCCCCGTATTCATATACGATTATTAAATTTAACAAACGTTTATTAGGTATAATTTTCGTAGTAAATTTGTGCTTTAAGCCTATATTAAATTGAAAAAATTTTTGTGAATACGGTCATAAATATTTAAGTTTAAAATACTCAACTTTAAAAGTTTCTTTTTAAAAAAAATTTTTTTGGTGTAAGGATGTAATTAAAAGAAAGCAACGAATTGTTAATGTAAAAGTACCGGGTTATCCATTTTGCGTTTTCAAAAGTAAACGTAAATAAAACACATATAAAATATATTTTAAAAAGGGAATAACTTATTTGTTTACATGGGTAAACATTGGATATTCAGATTTTCTAATTTATATGTGTAAATATTTTTAGCTTTTTATGCCGCAAGGTTGATGTTAACTTGAATTTAAAGTAAATATTATTTTTTACAAAGGAATATTTTTGTGTAAAAATTTTAGCGGTTAAAAACCTTTGTACTAGTGTTTTTGCGCGTTTTTGAGTAACTTATTTTTTTTTTACCTAATGTTTTATTTAATGCATGTGTTTTATTTCATTCAATTATCATGCACGTGTTCTATTAAAATAGCTAAAAAATAATATACATGTCTTTCATTTTTGGCTTATGTTTGTGTCAGTTAATTGTCTACATCAGTAAACAATAGTTTAAGTAATATAACTCGGAACATTTAAGGATTTTTTTTATATTTTGTTTTAAAATTTTAAAAGTGATTTCATATTTTGGATAAAAAATAATTTAAATAAGAATTTTTTTATTATAAGAATTGCAACAAAAGTGGAAATGTAATTATTTACCTAAGTAAACAATAAAGTTTTGTTAGTAAGTTCTAAATTTTTTTTGAAAAGAATTTTTCGCAATATAAAATTAGTTTACACAGGTAAACAATTATTTTTTACCGATTTGAAAATTAATTAATTATTTAAAAATTTGAAAATTTCTTTTTTTTTAATTATAAATACATGCTTTTATTTAAATTAAAAATAATTATTTAATATATAATTTTATTGTCCTCATTCACCGGATGTATATAAATTTTACGTTGTAATAATGCTGACTAATTTTATTAATTTTTATACTGTATTTTGTGCACATTCGAAATCTAATTATTTGCATTTTAACGTAAATATTTAGCAGACATGACAGCTATTCATATTTATTATTTTGAAATAAATTAGTATTTGTTCGAAAACAAATTATCTGCTGTCAATGTGATATGCAGATGAGATTTGAGGAAAAAATTATGGCTGTTATTTAGAATGTAAAAATCTATAAATGGTAGAACGAATAAATGAATTAAACTGAACAATTACACATTTCATTCATATTCGCAAAAGGTAAAGTCACTTGAAACTATTTTTTATAATGTAAAGAAAGTTTCATATAAATGTCATACCGTTTTAAAAACAAATCTTAAATTATTTATATTGGTGTATTTCATAATAATACAAAGATTTATTGAGTTTATGTAAATTTTATACCTTTTTTATTCTTATTTAAAAAAAAAACAAGCAACAATTTCTTAAAGGTGCTACAATTAACTTTAAATTCTAAAGAACTCACTCGACAATGCTTGTGTTGTTTTTATAATCAAACTTTTCAAGACAATTAGGACGTCCTTGGTTTTACTTTTGTGCGCATTGGTTTTATCCGGTTCGATACTTACTATTTGTTTTTAGTTTAACATTTGCCTCGTCCTAGTGGAGTACCAACAGAAACTCATTTTAATATTTTTAAGGAGCTGACTTCGGAAGTATCTAATTCCTCTATGGTGATGTAAGTCGTTCTTTAGTTTGCAGGGGAGGCTCATCAGGCTTAATTCATAATGTGTAATGGCTATATGAAAATTTAAAGGCCAAACAATTCCTTTTCAGTGGCTTTTCTGTTAAAGCGGTAACTTAAAACGAAACCAAAGTTTGAACAATTTTATTAGTAATAAGGCAGCTAGAATTTAAATATTTCAGATTAATGGCCAATTTTCAGGATTGATATTAAAACTTAATTTCAACTTAAGTTTCTATTGTAATATTTTAGCAAGGTGGCCTCAATGTCACGTCAATACAACAACAAGAGGCAAAGCAATAGCAGTCAGCTGTTTTTTGAAACCACCTTGTAAAAAATTATACATTTTTATGTTATTTTTTTGTATTTAGTAGTGCTACCATACTTTTATCTTATTTAAATAAAACTTTTCAAATAAAACTCAAAAAATCAATCTGCATTTAAATACGATTTAAGTTTTTATGAAAATTAACTTAATTTAGATGTTATTACTATCCTAAAAAATTGGGCATAAGTCTTTAATTTATTGTTTGCTTTTATGACACATATTACGACAAATAATATGGTTTTTTTGTAAGGGATATTTCATATGCAATAGACTGTCTAAAAGAGTTATTATGTTTTGGGTTAATCCATAATAAAACAGTTGGGTAAACAAATACCCACACGTGTGAGGATTTCAAAGCAATTAAAGGGTATTCCACAAGCAAAACAGAAAAAAATGTTTGCGCCAGTAAAAGAGTAAATCAAAAATAAAATCAGTTTTAATTAAATATTTAATCAGGTGAATTAAACTTTTAATCAAGTGTATTAAATGTTTAATTGACAATATTTCAATGTTTAATTGACAATTTTTCAATTAAACGTTTAATTCACTTGATTAAAAGTTTAATTCACCTGATTATATATTTAATTAAAACTGATTTTATTTTTGATTAATTCCTTTACTGGCGTAAAAATTTTTTTCTGTGAAGTCAACTATTTAGTTAATAGGAAAATTTGTATTTTGTTTTTAGAGTACTCCATTTAAGGATTTTTTGTTTTTTTTTTTTTGATATTTAATCAAATTCTTATATAAATTGGCTAAGAAAAACAGTTAAAAACACTTTCCTGCTCTGCTTGTCAACCGATTTAAAAAAATTCACCATTTGAAAGGTATTTACTTACGGAAGCGCACAATATGTCAGTAGCATTTTGACAAAGTCGATATAAGCATAAAACTTTTTATAACAAACTCGGTGAAAAAATACTTTTTATTAAATGATAAAAAAAACCAAACTTAAAGAAAAATCTCGTTTATAATACAAAATTTTAAAAACGTTATAAAATATTTTTTGAATAAAAATTCGTATGATTAACAACATTATTTTCAATTTTTCAATTTGGCTTAAGATGTTTTGTCAAAATGCCACAGATATATACTATTAAAATCTGAGGGGGTTAAAAGGGTGAAAACGGGTAAATTCGGTAAACTCAAATCTACAAAACTATAAAAGAAAAAAAATTAATAATTGTCTTTGTTCATTAGAAAACTAAGTAGACAGGTGGCTTGTACTTTTTTGAAATTCGGCCCTTTTGGGACTTCTTTGCTAGCTCATCTATCTTTTAAGCCAATAAACATAGAAATAAAGATTATACCAAATTCGCAACAAATATAAATTTGGTACTTTTTCAAAATTCAAACGTTTAAGGGGTGAAAATCGTACCTATTTTTAATACTTTTTTCTAAACACTTTTCTCCATGTATTGGCATATACAAATGTACTAAGTTATGGGCTCTAACTACAAAATTGAAATTTTTGATACTTCAAGGGGGAGAAAAAAGTATCAAAAATTAGGTAATTTTAGAATTTTTTATAACATTGAACTAAAAAACATAAAACTATAGGTGCAGTTTAAAAAACTGCATTCGAAACCAAAAACTGTCGAACAAAAAGTTTTTTTTTGGTCCAATGATAAATGAAGAAGTGAAAGAAATGGCAGTTTTTCTACTTTAACTGCAGTATTTTAAACGCCGGGTGCAGGATCCTGACTAAATGAGATTCTTTAAGATGAAAACTGTTGGTACTTTTTTCTACTTCAACTGGTACTTTTTGAGTTTCCGTTAATATTGGGACTAGAAACACAAAATTAAGCATGCAAGGTCTCGAGTAAATAAGAATCTGTAAGAGTGATCGTTTTAGTACTTTAACTGTTTTTTTTTTTTTTTGAATTTTTATTTATACTGATCCTAGAAACATTAAATTCAACATTGAGAAACTATAAGAGGTGGCTTTTAGATACTTTATTTGATTTTCAATTGGTACTTTCTGATTTTTTAATATTATTGAAGTTACAAAACTGAGCTAAGCATTCACTTACGGAGGAAGATGAAATTTGGACGGAGATAATTTACTCGACAAATTAATCCACTAACGGCCAATTTCACCAAGTTCGGTTAAAACTAACTTCCAATTAAAGTTCCGGTTACCAATATGTTTTGACAGCTATAACCGGTAGTTAATTATAACCGAACTTGGTGAAATTGGCCGTAAGACGAATAATAAACAAATGCTCGAAACATGTAAATTAATATATACTCATCTTAATGTTTTCTTCATAATAGACGCTGGCCATTACGCAGCCATCCAGCTGGACGGACGGACATCATTAGATCGACTCAGAGAGTGATTCGATCGGTATACCACAAGGTGGGTCTAGAACCAATATTTTAGGTGTTAGAAACATCAGCACAATCGCATGGTATTCAACAGATTTAAGCTAAGATCGTCAAAATTTAACTTGTGTTTTGTCTTGTAATCTGTATTAAATATTTAATTACTCTCAACCAATCCCATCCCTGTTTCTCATACAGTTAATTCAATATTAGTAAGAGACTTTACCAAATTAATTTTACTGTTTAACGTTTTAAACCTTTCATTAAAAAAGATTTTCAATCACTATGAAAATTCAAAAAAAAAAAAAAAAAAAAACAAATACAGCACAAAACGTTTAAATATTGGCATGTAGGCGTTGCAGGGAATTGGTCTCGTATTTATGAAACCAAGCCCAGTTTTAAAAATTAATTTGTTGTATTAAACACAAACAAAATTTTTTAATTAATACCTTTTCATATTTTCTTTAAAACACCGTAAAACAAATATTGAAACAAAAACTATTAAATATACTCGTACTGACATAAAAAAAAAAATATATATATATGTATATATATATTTATAATTACAATAAAAGTACAACCAGCTTTTTTGGATAATAAATTGTATTGAAAAAGTACAAAAAATATATGTCTGAAAAAAATTACAATTAATAAAATTGAATAATAATAATTAAATTTTATTGAAAAAATCAGCAAAATTTTAAAATAAAAACTAAGATTTTTTTTATTAAACGTGCTTTTTATTAAACCTAGAACAAAACTTTGCAATTAATAAAGAGTCTTGAAAACAATTACAAAAATACTTAAAAGTCAATACAATGGCGCCTTTGTAAAAATAAATAACAAATTAAATTGAGTTTTTGTTTTTAAAATAAATTGAATTTAAACTGCAAAAGATTAACAAATAATACTTATCTATAAAATGACTGCAACTTTGTGTAGGTCATGTAAAAAAATTAGTCATCCATTCAAAGGTTTGATTATTATTTTATTTAATTAGTTAAAAATATCGAAGACCTTTTTGATGAACGATTAAAGAAGAAAAAAGATGTCATCTTTAATTAATTTTCAAATTCAGACAAAAGATCAAGGTTTGCTATAAATTCCAATTAGATTTATTTATTTTTAAAAATTTAAATTTATTCCCACGTAAGTTACAAAAAAAATTTGATAGATTTGTTTATCAAATCTTAAGTTTGTAATGTTAATTAAAAATATGTATTCGATTTATTATCTTAATTTTAAGCAGTTTTTTTACAAAAGTATGGACAGACTGAATACATCTAAAATTTAAAACTCACCATTAGGTTGAAATTTACATAAATTTTGTTTATTTTATAGAAATTTACCTGAAAAGAGAACAAAAAGAGACACAAATTAATCAATTAATTAAAAAAAATATTAAAGTTTCAAAATCCTAATAAATTAGCAATACAAACAATAGATTTGTTTCACGTTCATTTTTTAAAAGTATATTTTGATCCACGCAGTTGGATGATGTCAATCAGAGTTGTCATATTTATTTCTATTTTCGCCGCCAAATTGTGTACAAAAAAATCTCCAAATTTATATGTAAGAATTTTTTAAGAAAAAATTATTATTAAAAAGGAAAAGATAGGTGCCCCGGTAGGCTATAGAAACGTGTTTTTTAACAGAAGCAACTTGTTCCAAATAAAGATACTTCAATTGATATTAAGACATTAAATTGTCCTTGTGTAGCAAATTATAGCCTATAAGAACATTTTGTCAAATCATAATTGTCATATGGGCATTTCCATGTCATCGTACGTGACATTTGTACACCTTCAGAGAGATAGAAACTTTGCCAAAATAGTATTAACTGGAAATTTATTTTATCACTATGTTTCATTTAGAGGTTACTATAAATAAAAAAAAAAAATATTAAATTCGGAACCATGTTGTCCAAAACATCGAGCCAAGTACGTGACATAAAACGGAAGTGATTTTGGGGTGAATGTAAAAAAATATGAAAATATTCGAATTGTGGGAGGTTTTTTTTTTAATTTTTTACATTAACCCACATATTTTTCCTTTATAGTCCGTAATTGGAAATTTTTTTGGATGGCTTTATAATGAACAAACTGTAATATCGTTCGTGACATACCATACGTGACAGATTTTTCTCTTATAGTATTTACAAGGCATGAAATATATTTTTTGTAAATATATGTATATAAAAACTTAAAACAAACAAGTAGGAAAGTATAGTCGGTAAAGCCCGGCCATATGATACCCTACACTATAATATTAAATAAAAAATTTTGAGAGTGTACCCTATTTGGGACCCATGGCCAATCAAGATCGCCAGAACATGATGCTATGAGTTTAAGAATTATATAAAAGCAATTTGTGCCGAATATTATTTAGTTATCTCCATCTATATGAGATTTGTTTGACCCTAGCCGATTTAAGGAAGGGGGTTTATATGGGACCTATGATGAACCTACCCGCACAACATTTTGTCATGACGTAGTACCTATGTAAATACCAGCATTTATAAGGAAGTTATGGCATTAAAAGCTTTTTTCGGGAGAAGCACTTGTATGGGAGCTATAATCATATATGTACATATGGACCGATTCCAACAAAATTTTATAAGATGATTTGGTTGTAATAAAATAAGGTTTGACCAAATTTAAACTAAATGCCAACATAATAAGATGATGCATTTAGTTGCATTTTAGTACTTACAATATCGTTCGTGACGAGCTTTTAAAGCTTATAAAATTTTGATTATAGCAATTAAAAAAAATATTTCGATTAATATTTTTTTGCAGCAAATATCTTGCTTTGAACTTTTATTTTGAAACACCTAAGACTGGCCAAATAGATATGACAAAGACAAATGTTGGTTTTGCACCACGTACGTGACATTAGAAAAGCATCCAAAACAAACCAAAATATATACTGCTAATCGAACTATATGTTTTGCCTTTCCTCATGAATCTTGTTCATTGTTGTTGTAACCAGTGTTGCCAGAAGTAGGGGAAAATCCCTACATTTAGGTGTTTTTAACACTAAAATAGAAGCAGATGTTTTGTTATCACCAAAATGTAGGAATTTTTCGTCATATTGCATTATTTATAAAATAAATACAGAAAAAACGTTTTGTTAGTGATATTGAAAATTTTTCTTTTCACTAAAATCGCTTAAAAATATATTTCCAGAGTTGTTAATGGTTTCAAAAGTGGGCGACACTAATATGTATGTGTATGTTTTTTCTATGATATCACTTAACTGAATTTTTGAAAGTACAAACATACCGCAACTATTCAACAATACTGAATTAACTCAAAATTTTTAGTTTTTCACTTTTTGGAAACAATCGACAGGTATTATTCATATATTCCCACTTTAAAAATATCGAGCTATGTTGTCTATCTTTTGGTTTGTTAAAAAATACTTTTTTATATACCTTTCATATTATACTAAAATTTGTTTTGCTTCTACTGAAAATTTTGAGTTAATACAGTATTGTTGAACAAGTGTGATATGTAAATTTTTTTTTTAAGATTTGTACTTATTTTTTTCACATATACATATTTGAACAAAATTTATTTTTTATTACTAATGTTTCTTCTTCTATTTTAATTATGTGTAGGGATTTTTGTAAGGGAAATTTTTTTAACGTGTAGGGAAAAATCGGATTTTTTTTTGGCATGTGTAGGTATTTTTTCGAAAAATCCACTGGCAACGCTGGTTTTAACATTAGTTTTAAAGCATAATTGCAGGATTGCCAGTATCTGTATTTAATCGTAAGAAAATTGAAAATTGTAAATTGCAGTTACTAAAAATGAATCAAAGAGAAAATAAGTTAAAACTTTTATTTTTTGCTTTTTAAAAATTGTAATAAGCTTTAAGCGCGTCTACGTCTGCATAGTAAAATTTAGGTGTTTTATTTCTTTTAACCATATTTAAAAAAAAGTTTTTTAAGGGGCACCCATACAAAATTATCAAAACAGACTAGCCCCCGTATTCACAAACGATTATTAAATTTAACAAACATTTATTGAGGACCATTTTCATAGTAAATTTGTTATTAAAACTTTTATTAAATTTAAAAAAATTTTATGAATACAGGCATAGAAATATATTGAAGAAAAGACCCGATAACTGCTAAGAAGTCGCCCCTAGAGGGATAAAACGTATAACAGACCGCCATTAGTTTTTTTTTTTTAATATTTTCCCAAAACATACTTAAAATGGTGATATTTCTTAGTGGGGCACCTATACAAATATTTCGTCTTATGAATTTTGTGATTAAAATCAAAAGTTTAAAACAGATTTTAATAATTTAAGGCTTGTTTTATTTGAAACTTCGTTTTTTATATGTCTAGAAGCATAACTGCATTTTCCAATTTTTTATGAATTTTTAATAAACAAAAATTTCGAAATTTTGTTAAAAAATTATTTTTTTGCCAGAAAAAAAACTATGTTTCCAAAAATTAGAAAAATGTTTAACCTTGCTTTAGGAAAACTTTATTGCAGCATTTCTGTTTTTTTTATTGTGGCTACTCTTTTGTGATATGCAACACTTAAAACCAATAGTTTATCAATAATTTATATTTCCTCGACGTTTGCAACACTTAATTGCAAAACGACGACTGAATCTCAGTAAATTATTTATCAATTAACTGTGAATTTTGTGTTTTTCAACAAGCATTGTAAACTTAACCAAAGAGGTCATTCACAATTGATAAAAAATATTTACAATTGCCTAAGTTTGCAATCTCCATTGCACTAGATTGTGAATAGGGTTATTGTTTCGGTGGCCGTGTGGCATGTAGTACTGGCAGGGTTGCCAGACGGCCTGGATTGGCCTGGATTACCCATTTTTTTGGGTTATGTCCAGTTACCAAATCAAATACAGTTTGTGCAGTTAAAAAAATTTCTTGAATTTTTAATAATTTTTTCATTAAATATATACTAAATAAAAAAATAACATACAAAATACCTATAGATAAATTCACTCATAAAATTATTACAGTAACTGATTGTTGGTTATTTAATTCGTTTTCCATACTGTTAAAATGGAGATAAAAAAATATACTTATTTTATGAACAATTTTATTTTTAAACATTTATAGTTGTTATTTAAACAACAAACTACCAAAAAGTAATGTTTTTCCGTATTTATTTTGTTATGTAGTTTGATTTTTTTCGGTTAAAATATATTTTTTAAAAGTAAAAACTATTCAATTTTAAGGAATATGCTGTTTAATGAATAATAAATTTAAAAATTAATGTAAAAATCATTTGTTTTAAATGAAATGTAAATGATCCGTTTTTTAAATGAATTTTAAGTTGTTTAAAATTAATTTTCGTTTGAATTTAACTACATACATAATATTTTGAGTGTTGATTTCGTTTGGTTTTCGATACCTTTTCTTAAATGTGCTTTAAATAATCTATACTCACAAGACAAGGTATGGAATCCCCTTCCGAGATTTTAATACGACTTAATTTTGATAAAAGTTTCAAACACTATCAAAAATTTTTGCTAACAAATTAAACAAAAGCTAGTAAATTCTATAAATAACCATACAAAATAGGTACATATATCTGATTTTTCTTGTTAATTACGGCCTTTTAGATTTCAGGTGACGATATGTAATATGACATTATACTGAATTTAGTTTTTAATAAAATCTTACTTTTTTCAACTATCTTATAAATGTATTTTAGAATTGTCCACTTCATTTTCCAAGATCCGGGGGAATTTTAAATATTATCCAGATATTTGAATTCCGGTTTCTGGCAACCCTAAGTACTGACCTCTTAAAACCACATGACAATAATATCAATATCATCATTTACAGAAAAAAAATAATTGATTTCAATTATTAAACTTGTGTTATTATTTTTTTTTTTTTTTTTTTAATTAATTAAATTTGCACCAATAAACAAATTAATAGTATCAGTCAAATTGATATAAACAACATTTTCTGCAGTAATATTGTAGATATAAGTAAACGTTTAATTCACTTGAATAAATTTTTAATTAAAACTGATTTTATTTTTGATTAATGGTTTAATTGACAAAAAAAGAAAAAAAATTGGCGAGAATTTTTTTCTTTTTTATAAGGCCATGTGGTCGTTGCGTATAGCTCCAACTGTTAAGAACTTCGAAAACGTTGCAATGTTTTTGGTTATACAATCCTGTTTTTGTTTTCTCGTATTGTAAAACCTTTTAATGCCCGTAATTTCTACAAAAATAAATCTGGCTGTGTATAGAATTTTGTGTATAGTCTTTGGTGTAAAAACTGCCATATTTTAAAAGCTGAAACTTAACCTTATTAAGGTCTTCAAATTTGCTGACGTTAACGGTCTTCGGGTCAAATATGACCCAAATAGAAAATTTTATATAAAAACTCACTTTTTTCAATTAAATATGTTTTAAAAGTTGATAATTTTTTTCTAGATTTATTCAGTATATTGAAGCTGTATTTGTTGTTAACATTTATTGCGAAGTACATTTAAAGTGCATTTAAAATAAAGTGGTTGTATATGTTTTTTGACATGATTGGCAACGACTTATTTTTGACTGGTAAACATATTTTTTCCTAGGTCTTGGTTGAAGATGACGAATGCTGTTGCTGCTCAGCTACTACATGGCCTTTTTCCAATTTTTCGTGAAAATTTGTCTTTGGGTAAGGTTTTTGGCTGCTTGATATAGGGCGCGGCAAGTTGAAAACCTAAATTTTCTAAGAAATGTCGCCGTTTGGTAAAACAGTTTTCGTTCTAGCCATGTTTAGCTGATGTTAATGGTAGCCTTTAGTTGCCAAAAGCTCTCGTAGCAATTCAATATTGCTTTTACATATAGTTCCTACTAAAGTAATTTGATTCTCTAGCAGTTTTTGTCCCAATTAGTACGATGTAAAACAATTGTCTGCAGTCATACTGTGACATCTCAAACCAACTGTCAAATCAAGAACTACATGCATACATTTGTTTTTTTCAGGCAGAGTTCCTATCTATTTGCCTGTATACGATTGTATATTCCAAGCATAATCAACCCATAGATTTCATAGCTCACATATCGGCGCAAACTTCTCTAAAATTTGGCGTTCACTGCGAATATCTTTGTTGTCAAATCTTAGTACTCTCGAAAGGTTTTTGAATCTGTTCAACAGCAAGATTGCTCTAAAAATAGGTTTTCCTTTCACAACATCCCACAAACTGTGTGTACTTTCATTATTTGATCTATACAATTCAGCTAACTAGAGGACCAATAAATGCGAAATTTTGATGTCGGCAACTTCAGTCTAATCAATACCAAATACACATTTACTTTCATTATTAGTAAACTTTAAAATAACGCATGTCACAGGAGGTGAAAAAAAAGATAAATAACAACTGGAAATTTCTAACGAAAATTCAAGAATTTTGCTACAGGTCAAATATGACCCAAAAACCTTAAGTGCAAAAAAATATTCGCCAATATTTTTTTCTGAGAACCTAACGTAGTTGTTGGCATTTAAAATTAAATAAAAGTCATAAGATATAAAAAATATAAGTCACTCACTCTTAGAAAAAATTTAGTTTTTATTTCAAAATGGGTCAGACTTGACCCGAAGACCTTATGAAGGTTAAGGTAAATACACGTTGGTCAAATAAACGTTGAAATATGTAAAGATAACTTTTAATTACTTTTATTAAAAGTTTTCATATTCTAGCAAGTGTGAATTGTTCTGATTAGCAAATTAAGAAGTAGGCACCTTTGTTATTCGACTTACCGGAAATTATGTCAAGGCAGGTTTTTATTCCCTCTTCTAAAACCATGACCTAATGTCTAATCACCCCTTGAAGTTTTGCTTCAAAAATTTAATAATTAAAAAAAAACAAAGTCTTACATAAATAAAAAAATTAGCTTTTAACAAGACATAACTTTGTTTTTTTTAACAACTTTTTGTCTAAGATTTATTTATAATTATTTTTTTTAGCTGTTTCTACATCATAAACTGCCAGTTTTTTTTTTCTCAAATATTTTTTATTTAATTTATCTACATACATGCGTCATGCTCATTAATAATGAAACGAAAATGAAATAAACCGACAAAAACTAAAATACTCGAATAGAAAAAACCTAACCAAGAATGTAAAGTCATAAAAAAACAAGGTAATTAAGACTTGTTTTTAATTTATTTTTATTTTTTTTTGTAAAAAAGATACTTTTTTGCAGTTTTTATTTAAGTGGTGGTACATAAATTTTTGGAGGAGATTTTTTGTTATTTTGTTGTGTGTGCTGTTTTTTTTTTTTTTTTTGTTTATTTTTGGTGGGGTACGTGTATATTGTGCAATAAATATTTGAGTTAATTTAAATGAATTCATTAGAAACCAAAAACCGTAATGGCTAAAAAAATGTGAGTTGTATAAAAATATAAATAAAATAAACTTGTTCTACAACTTGTATGTTAATTTTTGCTTCAAGTGTTTTATTTTATTTCAATTTTTTTTGCGCTGTTTGCTATGAAAGTAATGTGTAGAATAAGTATGTATGTACAATATTTTTTGCTTTTAGCCAAAATGCAAAATAAAATAATACAATAAATAAAAAGAACACTTGAAATTCCAGCAGCAAATGAAACAAAGGCGATTTATATAAAAACAACATACTTAGAATTAGACAAACACTTGACTCTTTTAAATAAGTTATAAGAGAGTTACTTAACAGCTGACGCGAGGGCATATAAGAAAAATAGATTAAGAGCAATAATATTGAAAAAAATCAAGAGTGCTTTATTCGGTTGTGCCGAATCTTTAATACCCTTCACCTAATATCATGACACAAAGAAAACAAGATAGACAATTTAAATTTAAAAAAACACTATTTTTCTGTGCATGTACGTCATAGTAGTAAATTAGCACAAACATGATCAAACAAGCACGTGTACGTATTATGACCTAACATAATGAAGTGTCTTAGACGAGTTACCGACTAACACACATTTTCTAACCGACTTAAAAGAAAAAAATATTAAGTACATTTTTCGTTTAAGACACATTTCTCTATTTAAGCGGCAAACATAAGCAATAAAAACTCTACAGATTAAAAGAAAACAAAATCAGGGAATTTTATGACGAAATTTAGAGGCAATCGTCATTAATGGACCGATCTGGCTGAATTTCAATAGCAAAATTTTAATGCAATAAACAACGGAAATATACAACCAACTAGTCCGCTTCATGTCTGGAGGCTTCGAAAACCACTTTTCAACAGACAAACGATCAGACGGACATTGTTTAATCAAGTTCGCTACTCATAAGATCCCAGAACATATACACTTTATACCTTCTAAGACCAATATTGTATATAGAAATGTGAATTTTGGAATCGTATTTAGGACCCCCTGAACTACCATTCCTAAATGGTGGTTTATCTGTGAAACTCCATATTTGTCCAAAATGGTCATTGATCTTCTCCAGAAATTTAAAAAAAATATGACTTTTTTCAAAATTAATTATTTCAAATTCCAACATCATTTGAGAAATGTGAATTTTGAAATCGTATTTAGGACCCTCTGGACTACCAGTCCTATATGGTGATTTATCTGTGCAACTTCATAATTGTCCAAAATGGTCATTCAAATCATGATATTTTGTCTCCGTAGTGTATTACTTTGACTGTTAAGTGGTTAACATTTCTCTGTTAACTGCAAAATGAGCAATGTTAAAAAATATGGTTTGCGTCTTTGCTAGTTAAATTCGAATTTATCTTCACACACATGAAACAAATTGACATAAAAATTGTTCTTTTCATTTGAGTCGTTCAAAAGTGAACGTGATGGACAGACAGAAACAGCTGTCTAAAAAAATCGACTTAGAATAACTTAGGAATCCAGAATTTATGTACTGAATCGGGTCTTGTTAGTATGACTATTAGAAAAGTTTCAAAAAATTTCCAAAAAATAACAAACTTAGTGAAACAGTTTAAGACCAAATGTTCTATTTTAGTCTTAAAAAAATATGCAGTTTATTAAAAAATATGCAATTTTGTAAAAATTTGCATTTAATGCAAAAAAAAGTTCCAAAAAATTTAAAATTAAAAATTAAATATTTTCATGATTAATAAAATCTAGCTAAATAACTTTAGTTTAAGAAAATATGCATATAAATATGTTTTGTAACTAACAGTATGGATTTTAGCTTAAGAATTAACAAATTTTATATTTTAAAACAGAATGAGTTTCAGCTGAAAATATCATTTATAAGGAATGTGTATTCAATGACAGATAAGCCATTAATGCAAAGTATTAGAAGTTTTATCTTGGACTTTTTCATTTTCTGAAAAAGCGAGCAGAAATGTTGACTTTCCCAAAATTATCCGTAGTCTCTAGCGGGAATCGAATCCGCAACCCCGGCTTTGATAGACTGGCTCACCGCCAGCTACCGGGGCACTTAATTAATCTGGAATACACACACTCGTAAAGGAAAACTTATTTTCCTATTTCAAGCCCTTACCGCAAAATGTTCGTTTTTTTTTTAATAAATGCCTTTACTGGCAACACTTGCATCATCACCTAAAATATCATGGTCACATAAGAAACCGTTACGATTTAAAAAAATTTAAAAAATTTTTTAAAAATTTTTTAAATTTAAAAAAAACTATTTTATCTTAAGCGACAACCTTCATAAAAAATGTTTATGAAATAAAATAAAAAAAACCTTTTCCTGTAAAATTTTCTGTTTGTTGCTTAAGCTTTTTTGTGGTAATGGTTCGATATAAAGGTTACATTAACCATATTAGGGTCACAGCTAACCATACTATGAAAAAATAAATTCGTCTTAAGGAATCCCCAACAATTGTTTGCCTCTGATCATGTTTACCACTAATAATAGTATGGTTGTTTCTCAACAAAATCTTTTTGCTTTATTTCTAATGCATGATTGTACACTTTAAGCTACAATTAACATTTTGAACAATAACTTTAGTTTATGGCCAAAATACACATTTTATATTATTATCCTAGTAAAAACTTCGCCTACAAAATAATGTGTTGAGTAATCAGAAAAACATAAAAGCACTACTTACAATTCTACTGAAAGAACCAATGAATTTTACAAGGGACGTCCCAAAATGAACGCATTTAAAAGTAAGCCATTATTTGTTTACTTTAATACATCCAGAAAAAAGTAGTTATAAAATTTGTCATAGAACTAGTTATAGAAGAAAGCTACCAAATAATGAGTGAAAGAAGCTATTCATTTTGAAAAAGTAAGCGAAGTTTTTACTGGAATTTTGGCATTAAATAAAAAAAATTTTAAATTCGTTTAATTTAATTTGTTTATTCAATCGAATTAGTTCTTTAACTGTATTTATTTTTTTATTTTTAAAGACAAGATAATCTTTCAAACTGTCAGGCATAGACAAGTGTTTTGTGGAACAAGTACAAGTATTTCGAAATCAAATATGAAAGCGAATTTAACATGTGTCCATATACACAAATATTTTAAGTAATTCGAATAAAATTGTAAAAATAATTCGAGAAAAAAAAACTAGAGACAAACAAAAATTGTAGGGGTTTATGAATTTGAGTTAATTGTAATTTAAGTGAACATGTGCTGGCTGCTATTTTTCAAATCTAGAAATATACAAAGTTTTTTGTTTGTCATTTTCTAACACAGTTAAGTTTTTTTTTTCTAATAGCTAGACGCTTAGAAGGAATGTGATGTAATTTATGAGGAATGCAAACTAGTTATTAGAAGCTCTAAACAAGTGTTTGAAAAAGAAGAGGGACGAAATTAATTAATTCATAAAAATTACTTTTAATATAAAATATTATTTCAATTTTGAACTAATAAAATTTCACTTAGAAAAACTAATATTTCTATTTTTATTTCTATGTAGTCATTTATGTAGGTCTAACTCTTATCCGGGTTTGAATTGCCATATTTTTTTTTTTTTTTTTTGTAATAATCTCCGTTTGAAGATTGCAAATATGTAGAGTGTTTTTCATAGATTTTTCTTTATAATTTCTATTAAAATTCTAATCTTAATATTTTCACATTCTGTTTTTTTTCTTTCTTTAATATAAATATTTGCCGCAAATATTTTTTGCTGTTGTGTGTGTGTGTATGTGTGTGCTTTAATATATTTCCTTAATAGAAAAGATAATAACACCCAACATATGTTAAATCGGCTAAAACCACAGGCTAGATGGCTGTCTGGCTGTTTATATTTGCCGGAGAAAAAAAAACAGACAAATGGCAGCAGGACAGACAGACAGACTTTATGGAAAAGAAAGAATGAAAGAAAGAGAAGTTTACTTTCAAAGTGAAAGATTAAAAGCAGCCAGCAAGAACCTTTTTGCTTTCTGGAACTGCTTTGGTTTAGTATGTATGAAGTGTTGAAGGCTTTTAAGTTTTAAGATTTTTTTTCTATTCGATATTTTGTTCACATTTGATCATTTAGTACCACAGAAAAAAACAGCTGCAGTTTTATACGGGTACCGGTGTTTGGAGTTTGTTTGGCAAAATGTTTAAGCAACAGAAAAAAAAATAGAGACAAATTAAAGTATTTGATCGTAAATAAGTAAAACATTCACTCTCCCATTGATGACGAGGATGTGAATGCTGAGGATACTGCTGATGATGATGACGATGATGGCAACGGCGACGAAGCCCAAGACGACGACTATCAGTAGCCATTAGCAAGTTTTGTAAAAATAATCAACAGCGACACCATCACACTACTTATTTTTTCTAGCTTTAAACTGAATCTAAAAAGCCGACAAATGTTGCTTCAAAACTATTTGGAGAAAAAACAGGGTTGTAACTACTAGTAAAAATTTAAAGTTGCAATAGTGGGAATTTTCATGACTCTAATTAAATGATTTACTTATTTTATATTTCATTTAATATGTTATATATCATTCTTAAAAAAATTAGACTGATTAAGAATTAAAAAATATTCTGGTTTTATGCTAAAATAACGGTTGACCCTACCGGTATATGAATTCGCCTTGCCAACAAAAATTGGCTAGAATCAAAAGAGAGAAAAAACCTAACTCAGTGGTCAAAGAAAAAAACTTAACTATATGATTGCTTTGCTTTGTTATTGCAACTTCGCACCTGTAGAATTTCGAGAGAGATTTTTTCTTGTAATAGCCGTACGCCAATATGCCATGCCTAAACAAGAGCGTCAACGTTGTGTCACAAACAGTAGTGTTAACTTTCTTGTTTAATAAAACCCACATAATAGAAATAAAAAGAAGAGAAAAAAACCGCTAGATTGACAAAAAATAGCTAAATTGCCATTATTTATTAACAATAGTGGCCAACTTCACTATTAAACGCGCTGTCAACATCGGATTTTCCATTTGCAAAACGTTGACGCCGCGCTATTTATGGATGCTTCATACAAATTTTATGGGCATGAGAATTTTTGACAGCTAGAAAACGCTTTACGCTCTGGTTTAGGTACGGCTGTAAGAAAGTTTTACTCTAATCGTTTTCATACGATCATAAAGAGTGTTTTTTTTAGAGTGTCACAACTTTGAGTTGGCATCACTGCTTTATTTGAGCACCAATTTAACAGCTGCTTTTTGTTGAATTTGCTTTGAAATTTCATTATGAATCGACTTACACTAGAGTAACGCGTGCAAATTGTTGAAATTTTTAATCAAATTAATTCGGCGAATGGACTAAAGCACAAATTGGTATTGATTTAGAATTTCTATTCAAAATTTTATTTTCCGAAGAAGCCCATTTCTGGTTGAATGAGTACGTTAATTTGCAGAATTGTCTTATTTGGAGTGAGGACAATCCACAAGCTTTTGTCGAAACACCATGTTTTCAACAACGAGGATGGTCAGAATGCGAAAAATTGGTTAAGTGTTTCAGATTGCGCCTTCTACGCGCCAGCCCTGGCGGCTACATGGCAGAAATCATATTTAAACATTAAATTGATAAAATTTTCTTTCCAATAAAGCCCGTTTCATTGATGTTAAAACTATACTTTCTTGTTTTATTATGATTTCAACTTGTGTCACTCTATAAAAAAACACCCTTTTGTTAAGGCACGTGTGCTGAAGTAAAAAAAATTCTGCTTGTCCTACGTTTAATAATAGGATCTATCAAAATTCTTTAGAAATTCCCCCTTCTTAAGAAATTTAATCCACACCTCTGAATCTTAACTTAAAAGCCAAAGGCCTTTAAGAATATCAAACGTTTTATATGTATGAAGCACTTTTTTTTGTCCACATTATTTACTGTAAAATGGGGAGATGGCAAGAAAAAAAGTCATACAACTAAAAGTGATGTTGTCCACTTTGCTATCAATTGGTTAGGAGTTGTTGTTGCAACCAACTAATGTGTTGTAATACAATCAACTATACATAAGAGTGTTTAAGTTTGAATGTGTGTTTAAATTTCTTAACGCAACTCCTCTAGCTCCACATTACTTGGTAATGGTCACTCCATTACTCTCAACAAAAGATCAAACCATTTTGTTTTGCAAAAAGCGCTACACAAAAAAAAAAATCACATTAACAATAATGAAGAAAACAAATTGAAATCTATAATAAAAATCCAAAAAAGAATACTACGCCATCAACAGCAGCCGCAACAGAGGCAACAAAAAAATTCCATCAACTCTAAACTATTGCAAAAAAAAAAAAAATAAATTAAATAAAAAAACAACATTTGCTTTCATTGTTTATTACAAACAGAGCGCATCCGTTGGAAAATGTTTTATACAAAAAAAAAAAAAAAAAAAAATAACATACAAATAAAATATGATTTCAAATTGTAAGACAGAAAACTTTATTTCAAAACAACAATGAACTCTCCGTATAGAAAAAAAAAATAACTATTAAAATATAAATATAGTAACACGTTGTAATCAACTGGGTTCTTTTTTGAAAATAAGAAAAACATAAACAAAAGTATAAAATATCATTTTCAAATGCAACGCTGTAATAAATACACTGTTACAAATTATGTACATGGTTTTGCTACCAATTTCCTAACGGATAGTGTTTCATGGAAAGTAATTATTAACATTAGAAAATGTTTGTTGAGTGAACAAATTGAGGCTCATTATTAAATTAGATATAAAAAAAGAATTTAATTATAGCGTAACTATGTTTTTTTTTCTCGTATATTGTTTAAAAGTAATTTAGTTCCAAAATTAAAACACACATATCATAAAAGGCAGGATTTTAACTTTGTTTTATAGTTTGAAACATGTTTAAGACTTTAAACTCGTAATAATTAACTGGTTTTTTCTGTTGTATTAAACTGCTTTGCGGTTGTACGATCTGGCAGCTCTATCACAATATGTTGTCAGTTTGGTTTGAGAATTTGCCTTGTAACAGACTGCCGATTCTTTTGTTTTATGGTGAGCAGTTTATCTAAACGACTAATGGATGGATCAGGGACGTATTATTATTAACGGCCAATTTTATCAAGTTCAGTTATAACGAACTTTCAGTTATAACTGACGAAAACATACTGTTAACTGGAAGTTGAAGTAATAGTAAGTTAACACTGAACTTGTTGAATTGTCCGTAAGAATACTTCTTTATACTTCAATTTTTTTTTAGAAGTTCTTAAAATTTAAGCTATTTTTATTTCTAAAGCGCTTTCGACCAAAATATGTTATAGTTGACAAGTATTCTGCAATTGGTTAAAGTAAAAAAACTTTCCATTTCAAGATCAGGCATAGAAAATTTAGGGTTATTATACCTCAGTACTTTTGAAGATAGAAAATACTGCAATGCCCTCAGGATATTAAAGGTACTTTTTGTAAGGAGCAAAACCTCCAACAAGCTTTGCCTTTTTTAGTATGAAATACAAAAAATTAAATGAAATGTTTACATTATTAGGAGATCTATCTGGCTTTTCAGTAAGTATGATGCATTTTGTTTGTGACATTTCTCGAATAGGAATAAAGTTTGCTTCCCAATTCTTTAACAGTTGAAAAATCAGTCTATCGGCCATGTCACAGAATACAATTCCATTCGGAAACGGAATTCATTCCGTAATTTGGTGCTTCAGAAAATAACGAAAAAAGTTTTTGGAATCATATTATGCAAGATGGCAATTAGGTCTTTAAACGTTTATAATATACATAATCTTTTGTAGTGCGGTTTGTTTTAATTAAACTGCTAATTTTGGTGAAAAGATTACACAAGAATCAACGAAAAAGTTGATATTTAGTGATATACCTCTTTTGGCCTTTTACGTTTAAAGTAATTATACGGCCCCTTATTATATCCATAGAAAATAATTGGTAAGTGCCGGTTCACACACGTCAAGTTTGAGTCGTCAAGTGTTGATCTTTTAGAAGAGAAGGGAAAAGAGAATGCCGTTTCTTTTCCCCTCTCTCCTAAAAACTCAAGACTTGACGAGTCAAACTTTACGTGTGTGAACCAGCCAGCACTAGCCTATTAAGTTCTATTTCGAAATAAGTGGGCTTTATTTTTAATTTAATTGTGTTACATGACAACTTTCTCATTTATTGGGTTTAAATAGACTATAGTTATGCCCAATTTTCAAAATATGCAGTATTTAAATCTATATTAAGTTAATTTTCATATAAACTTAAATCGTATTTAAATACAGATTTATTTTTTGAGTTTTATTTGAAAAGTCTTATTTAACCCTTATGCAAGCACCAAAATGATTTTACGCAAACGAACCCCAGGGCCTGGCTGGGACTCATTGTATTTTATATGGAGCTTTTATGTGGCTATAGAAAAACTCACACTAACGAACCCCTGGGCCTGGCTGGGACTACTTTTATATGTATGGAGTTTAATGGCTATAGCAGAAACATTTTGTTGGGAAATAGAATAATTCTTCGAAAACACAGTAAAGAAAGAATTCTTATGTTTTGTGTATGCTTTTTGAAACGTTTCATTTTGATTTTATTTACTGCAGTACATATATAATATGTTGGGGCATGTCCAGGCCCTGGTGGATACAATATGCACAAAATTTTCATTCGGCCAATTGCCACGCTCACTGTGTTTAAATTTACACTTTTTTCTCATTTTCTTGTAAAAAACACTTTGATTGAGGAACACATAAAGTTTAATTCTAATATATTTAATAATTATATTAAAAAAAACTGGAAAAAAACTCAAAAATGCCTGGTCAGGACCTGGTGTTCGCTTAAGGGTTAAGTAAGATAAAAGTATGGTAGCACTACTAAATACAAACAAAATATCATAAAAAAGTTTATTTATTTGCAAGTTGGTCTCAAAAAACAGCTGATTGTTATTGCTTTGCCTGTTGATTTTGTATTGTTGTCATATTGAGGCTACCTTGCTTAGTTATTCCAGTGGAAACTGAAGTCGAATTTAAATGTAACACATCGGTGAATAAAGTTTTATTTAAGTGTTAAGTGAAGAAGAGAATTGTGTATTTAAAACGATTTTAAACATAAATGTGTTTTAATATCAATCCTGAAAATTGGCCATTACAGTTACATTTTTTTAGGAAAAGCCAAGAAAAAATAAAATTTTTTCTCAATGTTTTTTCTTCTTTTAAATCAAACTTTGTTCTTTAGTTTATAGTTCAGTATAAGGAAAAAGAAACAAAGAGTTAAATATAATTATAAATATTGGAAAAAAAAAACATAAAAACAGGGCGTCAGCGTTCTTGCTGCTTATTTTTTATAAAAAAAAATTAATATTTGTTTTGCCTTATTAATTTGTTACAACAAAATACAAAATTTGCATTGATTACTATTTCCAGAAGCCTTATCTTTATTTTTGAAATAAATTTATTTGCAATAGCTGAGCTCGTCGGTCTTAAACGTCTTTAGAATCAAAGTTTTTTTTTTTTATTTTAATAGAAGTCTTTAAAGAAAAACAATAATGGAATGTTTTTCTTTATAAATTTTTTTAAGGCAGTTGAATAAATCTTGTAAATAAATTTATAGCAAATTTTTAATTCATTATTTTCCTCTTCATTATATCAGTTTAAAGCTGCCAATATGCATTTGGCATATTTGCATTGTGCATAATTGGATACGACAATGACGACAACAACGACAATAACAATGGATACAAAACAAAATTACTTTAGGAACGGAAATGACTGTTTTTTAATTTACATAAAAAAATTTATTAAAAAAAAAAATAAATAAATGTTGTAAACAAAACTTAATTATGGAAGATTAATATTAAAACTAACAAATTGCTGATAAGAATTGAAAATTCTTTTAACAATTTACATAAATAAGCAACAGTTTGGAAATAATATTTTATCAATTGAATTAAATAAGGAAATAAATGTCAAGTCTAGGTTCGAGATTTACAATAGTCCCGCTACGGGAAATATCCGACAGTATCTTTCTTAATACGACATGAAGTCTTTTAAAATATCTGTCTGTGAAAGAAGGAAACAAATGTCAAGACAAAATTTTCACTTACTAAAACAAATTTCTGAATTTAAATCCGTAGAAATTTCTTATGATTCTCTTTTTTCTTACCAAAGACCTGTAAATTTCTGTCAGTGTAGTAATCAAATTAAATACAGGTATTAATATATTGTATTCTTTATACGTAATCGATATGTAACTATCTTTATGACTACATCTTAATAAGAAAATTAGGGGACAAACCCAGGTTGAGAATAATCTATGAGAGTTTCATAATCATGTTTTCTTTTTAAACAAAAATAATTATTTATGTTTTGAACATGTTTTAAGATTTATCAAAAAAAAAAAAAAAATTTGTGTAAACCAAAAAAAAAAATGTAAGCAAATGGCAAAATGCAAATAGACATCAAAATGAAAATATATTTTAATTAAAATTATATCGGGTCTTTTTATGGCGTAAAACATAAAATTTGGCAGCACTGGCTTTGGAAACAGCTGATTTAATAGTTCTCGATTGCTTTGAGTTTAGTTTGTCTAAATTGTCTTAATTAATTTGTACAATCATGGTTTAACTCAAATCCGTTTAATTTGAAATTTTTTCAGTCATAGCGCACACTTTGGGTTAATCTGATCTGGGGCCAAATTACGGCATTCTTTATTGATTAAAATTTTCATTTAAACTGTATTGTAATTTTGATCGATATCGAATGCCGTAATTTTCTTGTATTTATTCTTCATCTTAAACCGAAACTCATCTAGAATATAATGAATACGAAAACAGAAAATGGACGAGTACGGTCAAGTAAAGGCGGGTCCAACCATAATGCACGATGTTAATTGTGAGTCATACCGCAACGTCAAGTTTTTTTTCCCCAACTAAATTTGACATCTCTTTGTTTTAGTGTTTGACAAATTCAAACATGGAGAGGTACACAATTGAGCAGCGCGTTAAGATTGAAGAAGCCTTTTAAGAAAATGGTCGTTCAATTCAAAATGTATTTCATGTACTTCGTGTTTGTTCGGTCAGCATAATCAACCAAATATGTCCACAATCGGGAGAACTGTGCGCGAATTTCAGCAAACTGGGTCTGTCCCCCAGTTCGTTAATGGATTGGCGGCGTCATCGGGCCGTACTTCTTCGAAAATGAGGTCGGCCAAGCAGTTACAGTGAATGGTGTTTGCTATCGCAAGACGATAACGGACCTTTTGTAGCCAGAAATTGAGGTTAGGGACCTGGGCGATATGTGCTTCCAGCAGGATGGTGCCACTTTCGATACATCCAACGAAACAATGGCTATTTTGCGCCGTGTTAACTCACATCTAGGCAATGTTAACTGGCCGTCACAATCATTTGATTTGACGCCGTTGAACTTTTCTCTTTGAGGATATTTAAAAGAAAAAGTGTACGTCAACAAGCCGAGAACAATTGAAGAGCTCAAGGATGAGATGATTCCGGACATATACGACATTGAACCTGAATTATATCGCAGAGTCATCAAGTCACCAAGAGGTATGCCACCAAAGCCGTAACGAGAATTAGGCCTATAATAATTTAAAAATGTTAAGATAATTCTCTGAAAACCTTTTGTTTTATTTACAATTCACATCGTGCGTTTCGGTTGGACCACCCTTTATATACACCTTTATAAATTTGGAACGATGATAATCCTCAAGCCTTTGTCGAAGAACTTTTATATACACACAGAAAAAATTCTCTCTAATTTTTTTCAATTGAACCATTAATCAAAAACAAAATCAGTTTTAATTAAACATTTTAGCAAGTAAACTAAGCGTTTACTTATAGGCCTGTTCGGAAATGCAACACTGCGCTACATCAGAAAAGCAAACCTTTTTTTAATGCCGATAAAAAATAATTTCAATTTTTTTTTTTTTTTTTTTTTTTTTTTGTAAATTATTTGACAATTTCCACATCTACTTCACTGATATATATTTAAGCATTTGAAATCACCGATGCAGAGCAGTGATGCATTTCCGAACAGGCCCTTATCAACAACATTACTGCAGAAAATCTTGTTTATATCAATTTAATTGATACTAATAATTTCTTTATTGGTGCAAATTTAATTAATTTTTCAATTAATAACACAAGTTTTTTAATTGAAGTCAATTTTTACTTCTTTTCTGTGCAGAAAAAATTCCACAGTTATGACCAGTGATGTTATTTATACGTAGGGAAAAATCCCAATTCGTAGGGATTTTCTTCTAAAAACATGGCCGTAGGGAAATTTTTTTTCTATGATAAAAGGAGCACCAATATGGCTCTTGATTATTTGAACAAATTGTATTATGAACCAAACAAAAGTTATTGTGTTCTCAAAAAAGAAAAGAAGAAACCATTCGCAATATCATTTATTTTCATTATTTTACAATCATTTTTAGGCTTCTATTTTATCCAACCTTTTTACTTCATCGGTAATGAATTATTTATGAATACTTTTTTAATCGCTTAAGAGTGGGGTTTTAACATTGAGTTTAATCTTAGCGGCAAACTATAATTAATTAATCTGAATTGAGTACTAGTTGTGTTTGCCGTTTTTAAGAGGTAGTTTATCCTCGCAGCATTGCCATACTGAATAACAACAAGTGGCAACAACATATTTAAAAATGGCAACTTTTTATCAAATTCTAAGAGGCATTTTATAAAAAAGAAGAAAATTTTCGCCCTTTTAATTCTTTTAATTATTTTATTTAGGTTTTCATATATTTCAGAATCACTAAAGTCTTCATCTTTACTAGAATAATCCATTTTTCTGTTTTTTTTTTTAAATTTAACAGCTGCTTTTGTTATACATGTGTATGTGTTGACATTTGATGATTAAGTTTAAACCACCAACATTGGCCGCTTAAACTAGCAAATAAAAGTATTTAATCCTCATTTTAAAAACTAAAACAACAGATTAATGCCTAATAAATCACTGATGGTTTAAACGCTGGTTTAGTTGAACTAAACTTGAATTTATATGTAGTTTAAACTCATCAACCATAAATCAGTGTCCCATGTATTACATGTTGTTAAAAAAATAACATGTGGCAGCACTACGACAAATGTTGGCAAATTCATATGATTTGTACTGGTAGTTTAAACGCCCAATTTCATGCGTTTAAAGATGGTTTATATGTTTAATGATTTATAGATTTGTTGGTTTAAACACATTTTAAACCAAAAAGAGAGTTTAACTTGCTCTGATTTTTTAGCCCTAAAGATGACTTAATCTCTAATCTCTATATTAAAAACCCACCCTAAGTGATAAATCGTTTTTTAATCATCAAAAGCGATCTGAAAAGATTCTTTTAGGTGATTTTTACAAAAAATTATCACCCAAATGCTACCTGGGTACTTATTTGTATTGATATATAAACTATATAGAAACTATAAACTATCGTTTAAAAGTTGAAATGGTTTTTGTAAAGACAAATTGTTTAACGCGTAAGGAAAAATAAGGATTTTCTTCGGACTGGGTAAGGACTTTTCAAAAAAGTGTATAACATCTCTGGCTATGACCGCTTAATGGATCGCTCGTCAACGGTAATCGAACTAGAGAAATGAGTACAAGCCGGCATATATCTTGCAGAGATGTGGTTTATGCGGGACGGAGCCATACGTATGCCACAGAGCGAAGGCTACAATTGATTTAATCAAAGAAACTTTTCATAAGCAAATAAATTCACGTTTTGGTTCTTTTAATTGGCCACTAAAATCGAGTGAAATGGGGTTATTTGATTAGTTTTTTTTTTGGGTTCCTTTAAGTCACTCTTTAACGTCGACAAGCCACACTGAACCAAAAATCCAATGAAAATGTACGTTAAGCAAACGAATTCGTTAAGCAAACGAATTTTCATTATATTAACGAATAATTCGGTGAGCCAACAAAAATATTTTAATAAACATAATTTCGTTTGCTTAACGTACATTTTTAATGAATTTTTGGTTCAGTGCAATGACAGTTCTTCTCCTAAAAATCAACATTCGACAAGTTATTCGCGAAAGACAGCCGCAAATGCTGAAAAAAATGTGTAAAAGTAAGAGTCCCAGATTGTGCCATGTACGCGTCAGACGTGGCGGCCACATGAGCCATATCATATTTTAGCATTAATGAAATCAAATCTACATATTCACAAAGGCCAGTTTATTTAAAATATTTCAGTTTGATTTATTTAAGCTTAAACTAAAGAAAGAAATTTTCTTTTTTCATTCAAGTCTTTTAGTTGGTTTTTTGTCTCGTTTCTTTGTTTAGTTTTTTTTTTTTTTTTTTTTTTAGTTTTGACGTAATAATCAAAATGATTAAAAGATTTTTTGATTTTTTTTAATTTTGATTAAAATTTTAAATGAAAAATCTGGTTTAAGATTATTTACACAATCTTTTCTTACTGTTAATTATTTTCTAAATAATTTGTATTAAAGTCTAATATTATGCATCTGAACCTGAAATCTTGCATGTCTTAATTAATGTGACTAGATTTTTTGATTATATGGAAAAATTATGAAAATATTTTTTCTTAAAAAAAAACTGTAGGCGAACTTGTTAAAGTTAATAAATTTGAATAATTTTTTTTTATAAACATTAACTTCCACTGGCTTTAAACAGACTATCAATGAAAAAAAAATGTTTATAATTTCGTGAATATTTTTCAAAACCAAACAATTAATTGTTAATACATCAAAAACACACCTTTTTAACAAAAATTATAAAAACTCTAACTAATTTTTTAAATTTGAAAAGTTGAATTAATTGTAACTTTCAAATAAAATATTAAATTTTTCAAATTTTACATATAATTTGAAAATACTATATTAAGAGCAGTGGTGGGCAAAGGGTAGATAGAATATTTATGCACAAATAGTTTGTGTTGCCGCCCACTGTGTAAAGCAGCAGACACTTTGATTTTTCATTTAAATATGTAGCTCCCATTATTCATACATGACAAGGGCTGTCAGATGTTGTGACTTTTTGCCTAAAATGGCCAATTGGTCGCAAACACAGAGTTTTATTTAAGAAGTTCATTTTGGCTCTTACAAAATTTTTTGTATACAAGTTCGATTTTGTATTTAAAATAGAACCAATCGGTCTTTTATTTGACTAACCTCTAGTAAAAATTCCCTCCAAAAAAGACTATGTATTAAAAACTGGTATATGAAAAAGTCAATACAGTATTTGTTGTCTATAGTGAGCTGTCACCAGCGTTGCCGTTTGTCAAGTTTTTCCTTTCTTTGCTAGTTTTTTATTTTATTAAGGGATCTTATATTTTGTCTGTCCTTTATTATTACAACAGTGTTCCTACTAAAGAAGAAATAATATTTATTAAATTCTTTTTTTATATTTTTGTTAAAAAAGTTCTTTAAAAAAAATTTCAGATATAAAACGTTTAAGAAAAAATGTATGGCAACGATGGGTATTATTAAGTTAATCATAGGAACACAATTGCACTTTATTTAGTAGCGTACGACGTAGAAACGTTGTCAAATTTAAACGTATAATATTTTATACAAAGGCACACAATAGCTGGCGCAAACGTAAAAGCATATCTACGTCGTACGTCGACATAGATCTAGTTCTATTTCATATCGTCGTTCGTAAATTATTGTGTACAATAATATATGTAAAATATAACCATATAGAATACAATAATAAAGGAACGACGATATGCCTGTTACGACCGTATTGTCATAGAAAAAGAAAAATTAAAAATATAAAATACAAATAAATTTGGAATATTTTAATATTACTTTCAAAAGAAAACAAAATACGTTTGCGAAGGCATTGTGAGTAAGTAAAGCGTGATTCTAAAAATTTACATCATTACGTCTTACGTTCATACGACGTGCGACACAATAGTGTGTTTCTAGCATTAGGCACACAATGGCTAACGGCGTACGTTGACTTAATTTTATTTTATACAACAGTTGCGAGCGAATTGTCGTAGAAAAAAAATTTTGATATTCATTAAAATTGCTTTTGTGTTTTCAAATTGAATATTTGAAAAGAAAAAAACGAAAAAAAACAACAATTGGAATAAATTTGGAATTTTCTAAAATTATTTTCAATAGAAAACGAAATACGTTTACGACGAAATTGTGGGAAATTGAAGCGGTTTTACGTCCCACGTTCCTACGACATACGACACAATTGTGCTCCAAGCAGAAGACGAATTCTTCGAAAACGTTATATGTACAAAAAGTAGATACTACTTAGTCTGTGTTCATACGGCTCATGTTTTAATGACATGATTGCTACTTTATAGGCGAGAGGAACGAGGGAAAAAGAAACGAGTACACAGATGCATGAACTGTCAGTACGCTTTGCTTTTTCATTCGTTGTTTAATTTTTTTCTTGTTTTTAATATCAAAAAAGCACACATGCATACGCACGACTATACAAAATAAAAAACATGTCGTCAACATAACATGAATCATTTGAACGCCAATTCATGTTCAAAGAAGAAAAAGGAAGAATCATGTCAATAAGACATGAGCCGTATGAACTCAGACTTAGTCGCTTTTTAACCAGGGAGACGAAAGCTATGTAAGTTCGTTCATAGAATAAGGTTTGTTTGAAAGCTTAGTCTGGTTTTTTTCTCTCTCTCTCTCTCTCTCTTTCTTTATGTTCTGGTTGTGTTCTATAAATCTGGGGCCAAATTACCGCATTCGATATCGATCGAAATTACAATACAATTTAAATGGGAATTTCGATCGATATCGAATGCCGTAATTTGGGGCCTGGCTTTTCCAAGGCGAAAAAAAGTTGTGTTAGTAAGGAAGAGACAACTGCACAGAAGGATCTTCTGAAAGCCAATCAAAATAATAATCGAATAAACCCTTATTTCGGGAAGGACATCTGTATAAGGACAAGGTAAAATAATTAGTTAGTTTATTTTCAATATAAAACCTAATTAATATTCAAATATTATTTAAGCTGAATTACACCAAACTAGATTGTTTCGTAGGTTAATCTATGGTGGCATTTATTATTATTTCGGGAGTACTTCTGTTTGGGGTCCCATACCCCAATTATTTACATTTGTAAGTTTTGGATTTCAGGGTCATACGGTATCTCAAACTTGTATTTGTTTTCAATATGAATTCCCAAACGAAAATGTTTATTTTACTTTCGAATTCAGGTAAATAATTTCTATACAAATTTTGCCTAAAATATATTTTAAATCCAGTTTGTTGTTGTTTTTTTTTTTTAAATACGATAGTTAGCTCAGTTAAAATTAACAATCAGTTAGAGCTGTCAAAACATATTGTTAACTGGAAGTTAAAGTAATAGTTAGTTTTAATTGAACTTGGTGCAATTGGTCGTAAATATTAAAAATAATTGGGGGATTCACAAGGTAGTCATAAAGTTGTAAATTCATATGTCTTAAAATAATTACAAGAAATATATATGACTGCTGTGGGCTACCGCTTATAATTTAGATGAACACAGCATTAAAATTTTTATTTGGTTTTAAGCACAACAATATTTTTTTAAGCAATTGTAAAATATTATTTAGGACATTACGACATGACTTGATAGCACACCTTGTGAATCCCCCAAATATAAAAAGCTTTAATATTTTTGGTTTTCTTTTAAAAAAATGTTTACTATCGATTAATATTTTTCGATAGTATAAGTTAATTATTTTAAATTTTTTAACCTCTTAGAGCCACTTTTTGGGTTAGAGATTAGCGATTAAATTAACTTTAATCTCCGTATTTACTTTTTGAGTTGTTTTTTTTAAACTTTTTTTGCTAGCTTAAGCGGCCAACGGTGGTGGTTTAAACCTAAACTTAAACTGTCAACATACACTTGTTTCACATAAAGAACTTTTGCAAAAATATAAAAAAAAAATACATTTTAAAACATGATATATTGCTTAGCACTTTTATATAATTTTTCCATGCTATATTTTTTCTTTAATATATTTTTTCTTTAAACACAAAAAATTTCAACCTTGTAAACAATATTAAATTCGCGCATTTTCTTCTTCTTCTTTGAAAACATCCATTTTGCCTTGATAAAAAGTTGACATTTGCAAAAAAATGCTGCCATTTATTGGTGCTCAGTATGGTAGCGCTACATGGTTTAAGCCACCACCCAAAAATATCAAATTCAATTGATACTAGATTAACGTAATCCTCAGATTAGCTAATTATAGAATTTAATTAACTTTAATCTCAAACCCAAAAAGTGGCTCTTAATAAATTATTCCCTCAGTTAAAAAACGTGATCACAATTCTTTTAAATACCGACACCAACGTAGTGAAGTGGGTATTATGCGTTTGGGCTAATGTGTGATTTGTGTAACAAATCAAAATATTGGTTTAAGAGCCACCAGTTCAGTTTAGTAACGATGTGAGCTTGTCCGGCTGGCAAGCTGTCCATGTGGACACTGCTCGCCAAGCACAGGTCGCAATTTTGAATATAATTTAATTAAATAAGATACATGTGCCTTAATTGTTAGAAGAGCGGAGCCTATGAAAATGGTATGTTACTTGACATAGGCCTCGAATTTGAGTATTTAGACCAAAAAATATCTTATTGCGACTTTAATCATCTCATCAAGTTTTATAGGAATCGGTTTATATTTCACTATAGATCTTAATCAAATACCGCATCCGAAAAATTGTAATATAGATGTACAGAGATTTCTATTCAATATAAGACACTAAGAACAATTTAAAGATTCTAAGGCCCATTTTTACAACTTACCGGTAGCTAAAGGTAAGATTTTATCGGCCGTATAAAATTTATTCCAATATTACATCTTTACTTTAACCTTAGCTGAGCGATAAGCTAAAGGACGGTTCATTCTACCTGGTAGGTGAAAGTTAAGTTGTAATAATGGAACAAATCCTACTATCGGAAAGCTGTGAAAACGGGCCTTAATCTAGAAAAATAATTTGTCTGTAAATAATCTGGTGTATGTTATAAAATGGTCGGGTTTGATCGACTTGTTTTATGTTGACTTAATTTCTTTTGTCTAGTTTTATAACAAGAACTTTCGTTTACAAAATTGATTGAGTTATTTTCTCATTTTTTTTATAACAAAAAAGTAAATTTAGTCTCTTAATACCTTAAATACACTTAACGTTTTAATAGCTATAAAAATATATGTATCTAATAGATTTTGTACACATTTCTAGAATAAAAATGTGTCTCTTGTGTTAAAAGTATTAAAAACGTCACAAAATGAATGATTTTAGAGGCAGAAGTGAACATTTTTCATTTTAATATTTTCTTAAACATACATACAATACATACGTATATGTATACATATAAATAAGCTAAGATATATATATTTTTATATACATGTATAATATAGTGTTATAGTATTAATGGTATTTTGATGTGAGATCTTAAGAAGCTGTTTAATTTGTGGGAATATGAATAAAATATTTGAAAATTTAAGGTAAATATCAAGGTCAGACAATGGATATTTATTTTTAGATTTGTTTTTGTCGAAAACAAAAATGTTTTTACAAAAAAAAAAGAATATTAAAAAAAACATATTAAAGAAATCAAGTAAATGTCTTTAGTACAGTTGGGTCACTGTTATAGCCTTAAATTTATATTGCTAAAAATGCAAATTTATTGGTTACGCTAGCACCCAATAAAAAATTTTAACAATTTGCGAAGCACTTATGGTACATTTAAAAAAATAAGCGTTCAATTATGCGCTACGCAATAAGACATACAGAGATGAAGTAAAATAAGTGAAGGAACTCTTAACAAGTTTTTAAAAAAAAATAACATTTCAAATGCCACGGCATTCCCTTACTACGAAGCAGGTTTGTAAGAGAGAAAATAACTGTAAAAAACATTCAGTGTGTAAAGCTGATAGCTATATTCACCAGTTTTTATATGCGTTGAATAAAGCGCTTTTTGTGTCAAAAATGCAAGATGGAAAGGAAAACTCTTTCATTTCTCCCTTACAAACCTGCTTCGTTTAAAGCTCAATTTTTTATTGGGCAAGTACAGCATTAATTCTACCACACAGTTTGTCCCTTTGCAAACTTTTCTCATGTCACCTTTACACTACACAAATTCAGTGTTAAAGTGAGGTACAGCGTAAACGAAAGTTCTAACACACTATACAAGCAAACTGTGCAATTATTTTCTTTTTTATTTATAAGCGAAGAAGACAAAATGTGCAAAAAAAAAATAAACAGTTTTTCCTTTTTAACATTTTTATTAACCGTTTCATTTAATTTTCCTAGTATCTCAGGCGATTCTTTGCCCAATTCTAGGAACTTTGTCTGGCAAAGTCTTTTTCAATTCGAAAACAATTTTATTTCTAATGCTTTCAGTTGATACTGAACGAATAAATTAAATGTTTTACACACTGAAAAAATAATTTCTATTCGTTTAGTAACAACTGATTCCCTGCTAATTTTCCCTGCTAATTTTCTTATAAATATCGCGCCAGAGCTGAGCATTTTTTCAATTTTCAGCATATATTAAAATTGTTTTATTTTTTACTCAATTCACTGTGTAGATGGTAAATCCAAATACATTAAGGGTATTCACGTCACAAGTTGCACCCTTGCAAAAAAGCAAAAGTGCAAAAAAATAACAACAACCACAAAGACAATTATTTACGCTCAACTAATTGTCTGTGTGGTTGTTGTTATATTTTTGCACTTTTGCTTTTTCGCAAGGGTGCAACTTGTGACGCGAATACCCTTATTGTATAGTTTAAGACTGGAGCAACGGACTTGTGTAGTGTATGGCCGGTATAAGAAATCTAGAAAGTAGACAGTTCTATTTTCATAAGTGCATTGTTGCCACTTTGGTAATAGTTATTTAAAAAAAACGTACAACATACTTTCAAACATTTGTATAATTTTTGAACTATACTGTTTTTATGTAACTTTTGGGTAAATACCGAAATAAAATATGAGATAATGCTTATACTCAAGGCAAATTTCGTAAGCTAATTAACGAAAACGATAAACGATAAAATACATTCCAAAAAAGACCAAATTCAGAGTGGAATTTTTATGAGTACTGCAAGGAATCATGTAGAGGAGGTCACCGAGCAAATAAACTTTCATGTTTGAATGGACATAATAACAATGTTCTATTTTCTTTATAATTTTAACAATTAAACACAATGAGAACTTAGTATATCAATTCATTGGGTTAAAAAATGATTTTGTATTCTTTTGCGATCTCTATATGCTGATGAAGGAATCAGTATTCCTGCATCTTACGCACCGATGTAAACGCAGGGTGGAACAACGTATCGTGGCTGGGAATTTTTAAAGCGACACTTGTCTAAAGATTGGTCACTTAGCGAGGACTGTATTAGCTGGCCGTTTTTTCGCATTTTCTTAGCATTTTAAAAATATTTTTTGTGTAATTCAATATGATTTCAAAAGAATTATGGCCCAACAAACAGTGGTTCAAGTTTCTAAGGAAGGCGGTCATACGTAGTTTACTCAGCTATAGTCATCAAAATTAATAAGAATATTTATGTTTACGGTATTTATGGGCCAATTAGGGTAAAATAAGAAAAATAGTCTTAAAATATAATATTATAATAATTTGACCCCTTTCAGACTCGGCAAGTTAGTTGCGCAAGTTACTTTCCGACTACAACAAAGTCTGTACAAAATGTTTTTTCTTTACCCCGACCTTACCGCTAGCGTCTACAAACCAAGAGTTGCCCAAGAGACTTGCGCAAGTAACTTGCCGAGTGTGAAAGGGGTCTTTATTTACCAAAAATCCTAGTTATTAATTAAAGAAAAAATAATACATATTATAACGGCAATTTAATACAACATTTGTACATTATTTTCAAACTTCAGACTTCTTCTTTTGTGGTAATTTACGTAAAGAAGAAATCAACGGGTCGGAATTTAGAAGAAGTCTATGCAAAAGATCAGTGTTGTCACGTCTTAAATAATTTATAACAAGATTCAGCGGTTTCTTTAGAGAGCTCGCCTATGGAAACTTGACAGTGATCAACTACTTCCGATCCATGAATTAACATTTTATGAACTGAACTAATAAGCATTCGCGCGGTTCCTAACGAGTAATCTCTAAATTCTATACTATTAATTTTGTATCCGGACGAAAGACATTTCAAAAGATGATGACACCGATCAATAACTGCTTGATCTAAGCCAGTTATTTCAGCTGATAAAGATGAATTCCAAAAAAAAGTTCTTGCAGTGTTTCCGTCATTTGATGTGCCACTTCCGTGTCCTAAAGTGCTGCTGAACATATAGTTTTTTCTGTGCAAGAAGCTCCTTTTCAACATGAACTGTGCTGTGGGTAACAAACGGTAAAAAATATGTGGCAAATATGTATGTGCTACGAAGACCCTCTGTAGCATGCTCATTCGCAAACAAACGCAGATAAATTCTTTTTAAATTAAAAGTACAGATATAGAGTAACATTTTCATATGTAACTTGGAAGCGTCATAAGACGACAACATAGTAAATACCTTAAGGAAAAAAAACGTCATAAAAAATATACGTTTAAATTGATTTGTCGTGGAACCGCTTTCCGCAAAATACGTTTTGCTTAAAAAATTATTAAATACATAATAATAACGGTAAACACCTTCAACTTAAATATCCATTGTAAAACAATAAGTCAAAAATGTTTTTTTTCTTTGAAAAACACGCACTAGAAATTAACTTGTTTAGGCACTGCTGAAAAAGATAAGGAAAGTTGTTTTGATTTGTTTGCTTCCGATGCACAAAATTAAATGTAAAAAACAACTGATTGCAAATCTTTTTACATGTTTTAGTAGAATCACTAATAGTGAGTATTAAAGCGAACTAACGGTGAAAAAATCGAATATCGTCATTTGACCACTATGTACTACTACTGAACCACTATGCAACAACTGAGTTATTTTCGTATGTTTCGTTGGTGGCAACACTGATTGTGTGCCTTTGTATCTATGTACTTGCCTTTGTAGCTGTGTACTTCGTAAGCTACTATGTTCACACAGTGTTCATATTCATATTGTGTTCAACAGTTTAGTAGAACTTTTAATCCAATTTATCGCACACCTAGTTCAAAAGAGACTCAACTCAAGATTTTCGTTTTTCTGGTTTACATGCTAAAACTATGCACAATACTCTTGTTTATTTATTTAAAAACTATCAGTGTATTTTGTTGTTGTTAACTGCTGCTAAAGAAAACACTTATGTCTTTCTTTACGTTTCAGTTGTTCAATTAGAGTTGCAATTCATAAAAGTAACTTATTTTTAGTTGTGTGAGAAAATATAATGATAGTAGATCCCTACTGCTAAGTGCTAAATAATCTTAATTCGAATTGTGACGCTATTGATAAAATAAAACTTTTTTGGAGTTTACATGAATTAGACTTGTGTCAGCTTGGAATTTGGCAAAAATGTCAAAACTTGAAAAGAATTCAGCTAAAGTGGCATAACTTAAAATAATTCGGATACTTGTGCAAATAATACATTATCAAAAATTACCCAACTACAAATTGTTCATTACCTTGTGTATAAATAATAAAAAAAAACTTTTTAGTTCATAATCTGTATTGATTTTTTTCTAAATGGTCCAAAGATTTGTTTTTAACTCTTTATTTTTTTGGTCAAACCCTGTTTTTTCGATTTCTGAAAAATTAAGTTTTTGAGTTAAGGTACTTTTGAACTAGGCGGGTGATACGAAAATTTATACATACAAATGTATGTTGGTAAAAGTTTAAAATTCTCTTTTTTACTTTATTAACATTTGTAGAATATTCCAATCAACATATTATTCAAATCACTTTTAATTGCTCTAATAACTTCATGTTCTTGCCCCTAAACTTCCGTTTATTAATCGCTTTTATGGTCTGAAATATGGTTCTTTCTTTGGTCAGTATTTGATTTAAGTGTTTGTTTCGATTTATTTTTACTGAATAATTATTTTAAATATTTTCTGTTATTAATTACTTTAAATTCAAACCAAGTTTTTTAAAAAAAAGTCAAAACAAAAATAACAAATATTACCATATGTGTAGGCAGCTCACGTACAAGGTCTTCAAATATGGCAGTTTTTTGTTTTCTTACTACTACGATTTTTTTTTTTTTTTGTTTTCTAAAAAGTAGTTTTTTATTTTGTAGAAAAAATACAAAAAAAACGTTATTATAGATTTTAATAGCCATAATCTTAGACCATGGTAATATTTGTGTGCATAAATGAATGAACACAAAAAAAAAAAAATACATTTTATATGCAAGACATGTTTAGGCAGGCCAGGCCCTAAATATAAAATAATGCAAAAGGAAAGGTTTAAAGAAGATAATGTAAAAAGAAAAGGGGCCGGCAAAATTTAAGTAACATGCCCGTTATAAAAGAAGAGATATTGTGATACAAAATTAGGTTGTGGTACTTTTATACGAAAGTACTTTTTGTAAAATTTACCAATAGTTACTTCTCATATTACGACTTCTATCCTATCTTTATCATTAGTTGTTTCTTTACATCATAATTTCATTTTCCAGAGGCCCCTACCTCTTACCAAAGGCCTGTTTTTGCAAAAATTCCCTTTTTCTAAGGCCTCAAATATTTGCACACACTAACTTACAAACATCATTATGTACATTTGCTTTTGTTGTAAATAAAGGTACACAATTTCTTCATTGATTTGTTTCATATTATTATTTTTGTTGTTGTTTTTTTAGAGAGTGAGAGAAGTAGGAAAAAAGGTGAAATGAGTTTAATGCACTTTTGCGGTTTAGGTTTGGTTTTAATAGTTTTGTTGTTGTTGTTTTTTTTTTTTTTTTTTTTTTTGTTTAAAATAATGTTTCAATTTGTATACATTTCTTTTCCTACTTGTATTGAATTTTACACAATCAATTTTCATGTTCGTTAGAAAAATAATAGTGAAAAAAGGGAGTTTAAACGTAATAATTTTAGTTTAATCAAAAATTTTTTTTTTTTTTTTTTTGATTTCTTGTTTACGAAAATTGAATTTATGGTTTTTTAAATAAAATTTTAAAGAAATACACAAAAAAACCATTTTTTTTACTTTAGGTAAAAAAAGTAAAAATTTATGTTTCTTAGCTGAGTTAAATTTTAATATAGTTTAGATTTTATCTATGAACACATTTGGGTTTTGGTAGCAAGAAGTTGTTTACGGGGGTTTTTTTTTAATTTTAATTGTTATTTTAAATTAAAATTATAGATGTAGAAATTGTATAGAAAAAGTAGAAAAATTTTAAACCGTTAAACTGTATGATTATTTTGTCTAAGGAACAGGCATGACTTTGAATTTTGATTACGAAGGGTTAAAAAAACCTTTTTACACCGTTTGGCTAGAAAGTGTATTTCAAGCAAAAAAAGCCATAAACAAAATCCAAACTTACAAAAAAGTGGGATTTATTAGCTAATTTTAGAAAATGTAACTTATATTAAAAGCATAGAAAGTGTAAAAGCAAAATAGATTAAGCCCCGTTTTCACAACTTACCGATAGCTTAAGGTAGGATTTTATCGGCCGTATAAAAAGTGTTCCATTATTACAACTTTACCTTTAACTACCAGGTAGGATGAGCCTTAATTTACTTTATCGCTCACTTTAGGTTAAAGTACAGTTTTAATAATGGAACACTTTTTATAAGGCCGGTTAAAGTCTACTTTTAGCTATGAGTAAGTTGTGAAAACGAGCCTTAGTATTTTTCTAATGGTACTTTTTAAAAAGATAATTTTATATGATTAAAACTGCATTGTATGGTTGCTAGGGAGATCTAACGGTTATTATTCGACAGGTTTTAGCCGGGTTTTTAAGTTTTGCTTAAGCCGGTTATTTCAAAATAGATATTTTTAGAACACCGAATCAATCCGTTCTTTTTTTGTATAATAAACCGGTTATTTTGCAAATGTGTAATTTTTGAACATTTTTCTTACTTTGTTGTAAATATTAAAGTATTAAAGTATTTTTTTAATTGAAATATTGGGCTGCCTTTTTTAATACATCTCATATACGTTTTGCACCTCCAATGCAATAGCGACGTAATTTGAATTTTCCTAAATTATTAAAAAAAACTGCAAAGAATCCCATAACTGCAGCGGAGTACTCCCTAGAGTGTGTGAACGAAAGTCTGTAATATTTTGTCGCTAACATGTTTGTCAAACACACCCACCCCCTATCGCCACTTCTTAAGGGGCCCCAATACAAAGTTTATGAAATTGTAAAAAATTACCCACACAGCTTCTAGGATACCTCTAGAAGGGTTAAATATATGAACGGTCTTTAATATATTTTTCCTTTACAACAAGTGTATCTAACGTACCTCCCCACTATCGCGATTTCTTAAGGGCGCTCCAATACAAAATTTCGATTTTTATACAGTTTTAATAAATAATGCATAATGCAATGGGATGGAACTGAAAGACGGCGGAAGGTATGTTGATAGACTTTCTGTTATAGTCACTTATGATAGTAGCGAGTAACTTTTGGCAGCCCCAAAAATACCACTAGGTAAATGATAAGGCAAATGTATTACAGAGGCTTAACCACCAAAAAGTCAAAACTTGTTTAAAATAAAATTGGGAGAATATCTCAAAAAATAAAATTTATTAAGTTCCTACAATTGTTTAAAAGCAAAATTCTTTAGAAATACAAAAGTTATTACTACGAACTTTGTTGGTTCCTTACCATTGTGAATGGTTTCGCTTGTATTCAAATAAACTTTTTATTATTAAGATTTACCTATAACGTGCTAAATTCCCAATTTTTATTTTTGATGAATACACTGAAATTTGTTGTTGAATGAAAGCTAGTTTCTATGCGCATTTCACCAGTTGTTTGGGCCAGATCATTAGGACACCTTTTTCCAAAGATTTTAGAAAAGCTAAAAATATTATACAAATGAAACTGTAAAGCGAATAAGAATTATAAACATTCAAAGTTTTACCCATAACAATATCAATGCTTAAACAAAACACTAACAATAAACAGTGAGTTTATCTTTTCTTACATTCCCCTACAATTGGTTGGCTTTTTTTTTGCATGCAATTTTAGTTGTAAGTGGGTAAAAAGAACGTTATAGAGAAATCTTATTAATAATAAATTTTGTATTCCCAAAAATAACTTTGATGAAAATCTTTTTATTTCAATAATTAATTTGATTTTCGTGCTAATTTAAATTTTAATTAAACCGGTTAAGCGGCTATTTTTTAAACGCTAAACCTAAGACCGGTTTATTTAAAATAGCAAGTATTCGGAATAGCCGAAACCCGGTTTGGAAAAAAGTCGAACATTCAATCTTTATCCAAAGTCAGAGGAGAGATTGACGAATTTCTTGAAATTTGTGAAAAAGAGGATACACCAATACCTCGCTTTGCGTCGTTTCGTTTTTTTCAAAAATGCGTCGCTGCCGAATCAGTACTAATTTTCACTGTGCGTCGTTAGATTTTCGAAGTTGCGTTGTTTTGGATTTGAGTGCTTTTCTTTTTTTCTAAAAGACGGCAACGACTTTTCTTTCTACATAATTGCGCCATGCCATCAAAACTCGGGGATTCCCTTTCCATTTTAAAATGAACGCAATTTTAATCCAGTTTTATTTTCACTTTGTTTTGCTAATTTTAGAGTTCAGTTTCAATTAGTGTGTTGTGCTTTTTTTAAAGAGATTATTTTACTTTAAAAGATTTTGTTATTCGTGCGTAATTCCCAATTTTTATTCCTCATAAAAACACTGAAATTTATTGTTGATGGGATAAGCTGTGCCTATGCGCATTTCACTGGTTGCTTAGGCCAGATCGTCAGGAAACTTTATCCAATAAAATCTTAGAAAAACTAAAGATATTAAACCAAATAAAACTGTTAAGTGACAATATCAAAGTTCAAACAAAAACATCAACAATAAAAATATGAGATTATTTTACCTTCGACATGTTGCAAGGATGGGACATAGCAGAACGTGAAAAACAATGTTATATTACGGTATAAGATGCTCCTGGCCAAGTACCAGATGGAAAGACTGCGTGGAAACTTCTTTAAAAATAATGCGTATACGTTACTGTCAGCAGAAAATAAGCCAGATTGATGAAGATTCTCGGATCAAGCTAAAGCGCATGACGAGCTGTAACGCTATAAAATGATGACGATTGAGGGAACAAAAAGGAAATTTGTAAAGGGTGGTCCAACCATTATGCCCGATAAATTGTGAGTCACACCTTTACGTCAAGTTTTTTGCCCAACTTAATTTGACATTTCTTTGTTTCAGTGTTTGGCAAATTCAACAGTGGAGAGGTGCACAATTGAGCAGCGCGTTAAGATTGTTGAAGTTTTCTACGAAAATGGGCGTTTAAATCGAAATGCATTTAGTGGAACACTTGTACCTCAGTGGATTTGTTAACAAGCAGAATAGCCGCATTTGGGAATATATGGTTGTGAAACCGATGCATCCACAAAGAGTGACTGTTTGGTGCGGTTTATGGGCTGGCGGCGCCATCGGGCCGTACTTCTTCGAAAATTGTTCGCTATCGCCAGATGAAAACAGACTTCTTGTGGCCAGAAATTAAAGATATGGACGTGGACGACATTTAGTTCTAACAGGATGATGCCACTTGCCACACAGCCAACGAAACAATGGCTTTTATGCGCGAGTAATTCAATGGCCGTGTTATATCACGACGTGGCGACGTTAATTGGCCGCCACGACCATGTGATATATTTAAAAGAAAAAGTGCACGTCAATAAGCCAAGAACCATTCAAGAGCTAAAGAATGAGAAAAATCGGGCCACTGACGACGTTGAACCTCAATTATGTCTCAGTCATTGAAACTATGGACCATCGGATAGACGTATGCCACCAAAGCCGTGGCGAACATTTGTCCGATATTTTGTTCCACATAGAATTGTCATAGATTCTGCTTTAATAATAAAAAGTACTATGATAATTCTCTGAAAACTTTTTGTTTCATTTACAATTAACATCGTGCGTTTTGGTTGGACTAAAGGGTGGTCCAACACAACACAATTGTAGAAAAGTACTTTTTCAAAGTTACACTTCGTAAAAAAATTAGATTTTCTGTATTTATAAGTTTTTTGTACAAGTGCTGTCCTTAAAAAAATTGTTTAGATGCGGACTTTAAAAGTTATACCAGTTTCAGACTATTCGATATGTCCCTGCAACAGTAATCGTATTTTCTTTTGGTGTCTCTACGAAGACGTTCAGGTACGTTTTCGTTGCAAACTGCAAGCTACAATTTGACGTTTGAGTCTTGAATTCAAATTTAACTATTAAATTTTAAATATGTTTCCTAATCATATTAAGAGAAACATCCAATTGTTGCTTGATTTTTAATTTCGTGCGGCAATGTTCACCCCACAAGCGTATCCACAACCCTTGTCACCTATCTCCTGTTTTAGAAAATATCTCTGTGCAATATGGTGTTTGTTTTCGAAAGTTCCGTTCCTAGTATTTGGTAATTCTTAGGGTATTTTTTGTGAGTTAAAAAAAATGCGATTATTTTTGTATTTTATATGAATTTGAAGTGCAAATGAGGCACTAACGGAAAATGTTACATGATTGTTCCTTTTGACATTTAAGGGCGAGTTTTGACAGCATTGCACTTTTTTTATGTAAATACCAAGGTTGGCAGCCGAAACCGTTATTAATAACGATACCGCTTAAAAACCGTTAAAATTAAATGCCGGCAATGATACCGATACCGAAATTAATTTCTATTGGCAACCTTGGACCGTATTTAGCTCATGATCAGCGTTGCCGTTTTGGTTACTTTTAACCAAAATTGGTTACTTTTTTTCTCAATGTGTACTTGTGTACTTTTTTTCCATTTTGGTTACTTTTTTCAACTGAAAAATAACCAATTTTTTGTCTTACTTAGGTGTTAGACGATCGAGATTTGCACTTCCAGTTTTAATACCTCTTAAATTTTTACCAATTCACTCATACTTTTTAAAATTAAATCTAATTTGCTATCAGTTTCTCTTTCAAGTTGAGTGTTTCAACTTACGTTCAAGAAAACCTTTAATTACAATTTTAATTATCTTTTTAAGTTGTTTCCTTGATGACATCTTACAAATAAACTGCTCTAAAATTGCGTGCAGCCTACATCACATCTTTAAATTTTTGTGAATTTTGACAAGCAGTATGTTAAAAAACTTGAAAGCAACACTTGATCGCGTGGTTAGTCCTACCATTACCCGTTCCGCTTTTCTGGACATATATAATTGTGTATGTTATTGATGCATTTAACATTTATACTATTTTTATTTACTTTAAAACGGTTTTTTATGTAACCGATTTTCAACTTAGCCATATAAGCCACTTTCTGGGACAGTGACGTTATACGTATGGAAAATCCCTATTAATAAGTATTTGCTTCTAAAAAAATGACCATAGGGAAAAGAAGGAAAGATTTTTTTAAATCATTAAAACTAAGGGACTTTTTCAGAGTTGTAGGGATTGTTGTGGGGACAATTTTTTGAGCGCGTAGGAAAAATATGGATTTTTCGGGCTGCGTAGGGACTTTCCAAAAAAATAATATCACTGATACCCAGGTTTCTCTACTCTTATCGAGACAATATAAAACCGGATAATGTACATACATAGATTTATAGTCTGTAAATTCTTTAAAAGTTTGAAAGCGCTCACTCATACAGTTTTGAAATTAGACGAAAATAAGTTTTAGCTTTGTTTGAAAGTTGCCAATTCCACAAAAAACTTCGTAAAGTTATAAGGGATATTGTGGTTTCCAGACCAGAGGTAAAAGTGTCTATATACATACTTGTATAAAATGCAAATAAAATAGTGTTTTAAATCCATAAATATTTTGGTTACTTTTTTTTGCATTTGGTTACTTTATTTTTACATTTTGGTGACAAAATTTTTTTGGTCGTGGCAACACTGCTCATGATTTCGAACTCTTCATAAAACTCACTCCCGAAAAACACATTTACTCAAAAAGTTCTCTTGTTACAGCTTAAAATTTATTGAAATTTCTGCTTCCAAAGTGTCTGTTGCAATATTAATGTTAATAATATTATACTTGCACCTGTATTTCTTAATTATTGTTTTAATATTTGCTTAGCAAAATTGTTTGCACATACAATTAAAATTTTTTTTAAATCTACAATTGTACGTTTGTTTTATTTAATAAAGTGTAATTAAATACAAAAAACGTTAAAAAAGCGTAACCACAATTAGTTTTTCTCCGTTTCCTGTAACTCATTTAATTGCATTTAATTGTATATAATATTTTTTTCTTCTGTATTTGTTTGTGATTTTAAAAAAGTAATTAACAATAAAAATTAATTTAGCAAACCAAATAAAATAGAGATAAAATCTAAGATAAAGGGTGTTTTCTAAGGTTTAACCTATCAAACGTTTGTTGGAATTGGCAACTCTTATATTTTGTATTTAGTTTGTTTTAACATTTAAGCAAGAATAACTTTTTGAACAAAGAGTAACCCACGATAATTGAAGAAAGTTAGTTCGATAATTAAAGTTAAGATTGGGATTGTCAAACCACTGTTTAATTAATGTATCATGTTCTGCGATTGCGAGAACTTATAAGTGTATCCAAACAAACCAGAAACTTTAGAAGACTGGGAAGAAAATTTTTTAAGGACCCAAAAATTGGAATGGGACTTTCTGATTAGTAATATTGACAACGTTTGCTTCAACACTGTGTGGTGAGATATTTCAAACAACTTACCAAAGAAAACTTGTTGCGTATAGTTAATTTCTAGACATGGTCCAGTCAATTCGCCATTAAAATCATGAGCCTTTCTGTTATTGTATCTGGAATTACGTAAGTATTTGTTTGTTTGCAGAAAGTAAGAACATTGTACGACTTGGAAGAAATATGCCCTGCAACTGAAACCTTAAGCAATAGCCAAAATAAAGAAAGTTGCTTTTACACATGGTTTGTGTCTTTGATTACGTCAGAGGTAGAATGTCGAATTTATTTTAACAAAGCTTTTTTACTTATACAATGTTGCTTTACTTTCTCAACTAAAAAAAGAAAATCGTATGTAAAATCCGGCCGAGTAGCCGAATCAACGTCAAACCAAATACTCATGGTGCCAAGATAAGCTTCTGTACCTACTTGAACCAGAATAGTCCTATCTTAAAACAGGCCAGTCTATCACAGCTCCCCTGAGCCGTCCACAATTAATTCATTTGAAGCAAGCATTGCAAAAAAAAACGCACTAACATTCCATCATGATGACGCTCGGACACATGTTAAAACTAGTGGTTAGGATATTTTCCCTAACTGTCTTTGTATTCCAGGCCTTGCCTTTTTCGACTTGCATTTGCTTCGATCGTTTCACAACGCTCTAACTTGACTTCAAAACAGAGCAGCCAAAATTTACTTTATTTGTTTTCTGATCTAAAAAAAAACAGTTCTTTTCGCGCCCAAAGATGTTGTTGTTGCCAGAAAGTTTGGAAAAGCTAAAGATGCCTTATACTTGATATTATATTGCAATACACAGATATTGGGCGTACGTGAGTGATTGTGGGTGGACAGAATTAAAATATCACGTAATTTTCTCTTTGTTCTCGAACATTTTCCATTTTCCAATATCTTATGAATTTATAACAAACTTCGAAAAATTATTTTTTCAGAAAAAAAAAAAATAATAATGTATCTTAAACGACTGCGCATATGAGAAAAAAAGTTTAACCTTGCTTAAAGGTAATTTTATTGCGGAATTTCGTCTTTTTAGTGTTTTCAATACACTAAACCATTTTTGAGGTTCGCGAATATATGTTTTGCAACCTGCTTAGTTTTCGAAATAACGGTAAACCTTTTTTTTTATTTTCTAAGCTTATCCCGCGAAGCTCTTCGCTTGTCTGCAGGAATGAAACTAGAGTCTCTGGCGGGAATCGAACCCGCAACCCCGGCGCTCATAGACTAGCTCACTACCAGCTAGTCTACCGGGGCTCTCAAGAGCTAACCTAAAAACGGTTAGCACCACTGGATTCAGCGTGCTGGAAGTGGGTTAAAACGCCAGGTGCCCGGCTTGTCTCAAAAAAGCGTCATATTGTGGGACAGTGTAATTTATAATAATTAATTTATAAGCACAATTATATCACTTATTTAATAAAAATAATTTTGGCCAGAAAAGTTGGGTTTTTGATAGGGTGTTCAATTAATCGGTTTTTATTTTTGTTCTATTAAACGATATTGGACATTTTTAACTTATTCGATTAAACGAATAAAATTTTAAAATTAATCGATTAATCGAATAATTTTAAATCCAGAAATTTTATAGATTACGAAATTTTTTTTATTCTACATTATTTTTTTTTTTTATTTTTCGAATTTATTCTATGAGTTACACTTCAGTTATGTATTTTATAAAGCTTTTTTGTAATAGTTCTATTCCTTAAATTTTTAGAAATGACTTCTATACACTACCAGACTATTATATTGAATTTTCTTGTTACATTTTACCTTAGCTATCCTTTGGATAGCAATGAAGTATATTGTATGTACAGAAAAATTTACAATTATTAGACACCAGCAGAATGTAATGCATTTTCTGGCCCGCTACGGCCTTCGTCAGCTTTATAAAATACATAACTGAAGTGTAACTCATAGAATAAATTCGAAAAATAAAAAAAAAAAAAAAAAAAATGTAGAATATAATATAAAGTAACATACGAAAGGAGATAATTCCCAGTTTCTATTTGTTAGAAATTTTTTTTAGATAATTTTAGAAAAATTAGTACTTGAGTAAATAAACATTATTTTTTTGTGAAGTTGTTGAAGGACTTTTACGTAAATACATTTTTGGACACCTGTTAAATTTAGCATTCTAAAGCTACGGTCACACTTATCAAATATTTGACCAAATAAGCGTAACCCCTACATGGCCTTAATATCACAAAATAAATTTATTATACTACCAGACATATCAAAAAACTGTTTTTTGAAAGATGTGGTAATACAATAAATATTGGAATTAACGGAAATGATTATTTAGTTTGCTTGTTGGTCCCGTTTTTTCGTCATATATTTGACAAGTGTACAATATTTGTAAACCAAACTCATTTTTCAGAGAGAAACGCATGAACTATTTTGTTAAAAAAATACGAGCGTAATAAATTGTGTTGAAAAAACTTACAAAAAATATAAACTAAATTACTCACTTGACAGGACTGTTTTTTTTTAATTCCAACGGACACATACATTTGATTTGTTTATTCGACTTAAAACTTTAAAAAAATTATACATTCAACAGAAATACTATATATGTTTATTATTATTATTCGATCAATCGGTATAAATTCTTCGATTAATTCTTCAATCGAAATTAGCAATTTTAAATTATTCGAACAATTAATCGTCTAAAATATTTCGATTAATCGAACAAAAATTTATCGACCGAACACCCTAGTTTTTGACCAATGAGCAATTTTATTTTGTCGTTAATGTTAATTGATATCGACATAAATATCACACGACTACGACTTCGACCACGGCAGCGACTCTTGTAATAATGCCTGTTAAAAAAACACCCTTTACTAATTTTAGAGGATTTCAAAGAGAATGTAAAAACTCTTTTAATATTCTTGAATTATTATGGTTTTCATATTTTTTCAAAACTAACTGATTTTAATGATTACCATTAATTTCAAAATCGCAAAATTTTTTCACTCATTTATACAAAATCATATGACTGAAATCATAGTTTTTAATGACATAATTTGAGGCAACATTGCTAATGCCAGCAATTATTTACAGTGAAGCGAAATAAATATGAATATCGCGTAGTAAAACAATAATATTGAATATAAAACAAAAACAATAAAAAACTTGTTTAACAACAAAAACATAAAATTTAAATAAAAATCATTCAAAATTGCCACAATAATGACCATTTATTATTTCTTTCACTTTTGATGTATTTTTTTTCATTTGATTAATGTTTATTTATTTGTTATTAAACTAACTATTGTTTACATTTTTAAACACCAAATAAATAATTTTAGAGTTGAAATATATTTTTTTTTATTTTTTTTTTATAAAAAATAATAATTATAAATTAATAATAATTTAATAAAGCAAATTTTCAATTCAAAACGACATGTTTATTAAAATGGCTTGTTAAAGTTTCAAAAATGGTTTTTTATTCATCATTATGGTTTTACGTTTTAACAATTTTTTCCTTATGCACACCCTCTCTTTTCATCAAGGACGGATTGGTTATTATTTGTCTAGTTTTTGGCACAGAAATTAAAGACAGTTTTAAAAATGTGTTTGAAATGTTCAAGTGTTTTGGGTCAATATTTTATTTTACTGGTGAAAATTTTTTAAAAAAAAAAATAAAAATATTCTCTTTTTGCGGAAAAAATAAAAATTGTTCATAAATCACAGTCCCGGTTTAGAGTGTAGTTTACAGCTGAAAACTTTCTTTTAATAAAAATCAGTTGAAACATTTGGTTGCACTCCCAATAATACAAACTAAATGATGAGGATTAAAAATTACTTGGCCCGTTTTTTTTTTGTTTTGTTTATAATTTAGGGCAGCGAACATAAGAAAATGCAACAAATTTTTTTAAATAGTACAGGGTGGTACCAAAGAAACGAAGGGGTTAAAATTATCGGTCTTTAATTTTATTATTTTAGTATAATTTCCCTTTATTATTTGGGATATTTGTAAAGAATACTTGGGAAATTTAAAATGGAAAAGGGACACATTCGAACAGCAAGCTAAAACAAAAAAAGTGTAGAAAACCATGATTTTTAGTCTAAAAAACAAGAGTGCTAAATTCGGCTATGCCGAATTTTTATATATACCCTTCACCGTGGTGCAATTAGAACAGAAAGTTATGTAAATACCGTTCAAAATAAGTTATAAATAAATATATTTTGGGCCACGCACACTTCTTCAATACCGCCCACATTTTGTACGATATTGTGCACGTAATTTGAAAAATTTTGGTCTTTTCGTTCTCCAGATAGAAAAATCGACAGACAGAAGGACATCGTTAAAGCAACTTCGGTTTACATGTATGTATATATTTATTATGTGTTAAAAGTCTAAAAAAAATGATAATAAAAACAACATATACAGAAAAACAGACGGATAGACGGACATCGTTAAGCCAGCTGTGTTGCACATGTACGTATTTGTTATGTGTAACAAAACGCAAAAAATAAAAAAAAACTTTTATTTGGAGTGATGGATAAAAAATACAACAACAACAAGGAATTTTATGGTAAACACTAAGAGGCAGTCGTGGTTTTTTGCTCATATCTCAGACATTTATAGACCGATCTGGCTGAATTTCAATAGCAAACAATTGCGATATAAATATATAACTACTAAGTCCCCATCACATCTGGAGTCGGAAATACCATTTCAACGGATAGACAGACAGACAGACATATGGACATCGTTAAATCAACATCGCTACTTATAAGGTCCCAGAATATATATACTTTATAGGCTCTAACATCAATATTGAAGAAATTACAACCTAAACGAGAAACCCTTCCACCTGTGGTGAAATGTAAAAATTAGTCACGCAGTTAATTTTTAATTAAATGGCTTCTTCTTTTACCAAAATGACTGAATATGGAAAATGAAAAGCCCTTAGGTAATTTATCAGCGGCAATTATACGCTCTTAAATGGGTACTTTAGTGTGTGTAATAACATCCGAAATTCGAAAATTACTTAAGGCGAGCTGTGGTGTACTACTCACGAATAGGAGGCGTCATATCACATAAAGCCAACTGTGTAGTCAATTTGCGACATTTTCAGTGAACGCATTATTTTAAAAGGTGGCGTTTTAATTTAAATGCTTTAATTCCTTTATAAGAAAAAAAAAAAAACATGAACATGTACGTAACTAACCCAGTAAAAAATGGTGACTACTAGTAAGCATTTTTGTAAGAGAGAATACCCTCACAATACCCACTTGCAAACCTGCTTACAAGAGACGTGTTTTTTTATGGCGAATTTCCACTTGGAAGCATTATTTTTTTCCTCTGCTTAAAAATCTATTTCATGACTGATTGCGTTATAAAAAAATGCAATTTCTATGTTCGGTACTGTTTCGGGAATGATCTATGATTATTCAATTAATTTTATTTACTTAAATTAAAAATTCACATCAATTGTATTCGCTTCTTTGCTGCTTCTTAGTAGTATGTAATAGCTAGCGCATATATCAGCGCTCATTTTATTTTCTTGCTTCCAGAACCCTTAAAAAATTTTACTAGGTAGGCTATGTAACACACCCCAACTAATAATATTCGAGAATAAAATCGAGCGATTCCTCCGGAAATCTTGGAAAAACGTCGCGAGCGCTTCTATACAAAGCAAAGTGACATACTATTTTTTGAACATAAAATGTTTGAGTAATTTCGCCTCAACCAAGGCGAATTCGTTGCAGGTGGTCTTAAAAGCCCTGATGATAACCTTTTTTAGCTTTTTAATTGTTGGATGTCAACATTTTGTTTATCAACTTCGTTTCTGTTTTTGACATTGTACAATGAATTTACAAATACAAATTGCTTGTGGTTTTTGTATGAGTTATACTAGTTTTAGTACAGAGACTAAAACCTGTAATATATTCGCCTTGGCCTCAACATTATTTTCAATAGAAGTAAATTTTTTAAGAAAACCTTTTAATTTTATTTAAAAAGTATTAAATGTTGAGGCTTAAAACTAGCTAGCATATTTTTTAAATATTTTATAACTTTTTTCATTTTTATTTTTTCTATGTCTATTATTCCAACAAGCAAAACTGCAGGGTTTGGGATACAAAGAATCCAAGAGCACTTTTGGTAAGAGGCATATTCGGCATTTTTAAGCGTACATGCGATTTTCACTTGGCTCTACTTTCACCGAATTTTAAAGCTCCTGATAGTTTTCTTTGAACTTATTTAACAGACAAATGATTATTAATTACAGCAAATTTCGGACCACCAATACCATTGGTTAAAGGATTGATGTTTGACTGTTGGCTGGCATGCACCGCAGTGGTGCAAAACGTAGAACCGCAAAGAAGTCTGATGATAAGAATGTGGTTATTTTTGAAACGTAAATTCAACCCGAGTTCGAGCCCCAGCTCAGCCAAAAATAAAAACTATCAAGAAATTTTAATTAATTTCATGTTGTGAAATTCCTTCCTTCAGTAAAAATAATTTAATGAAAATTAAATTTGATAAAGTCAAGCCTTACTAAGTATCAAAATTTCAAATTAAAAATCGACAGTTCAACTAAATAATCACAATTGTTCTAGCCAAAGTGTATGTTAACAAGCAATGATAGTGTGTGTATATTTTTCTCTCATTTAAAAAAACACATACTTCCAAAATAATTGGTTTTTCCTTACAATAAAAACATTGAAGAATAGAACAAAACTGCAATAGAACAATGTTGGAGTAAAATAAAGATGAATCAGAACAAAAATGAAATAGAATATTAAACCTAAAATAGAACATTCAAAATATGTTCGAATGTTTTGATTATAGACATAGACCAAGGACAAATTTTCACTAAAATACGGCGATTGGAAGTAGTGTGAAATAGAACATATAACTTTTAAAACATGTTGCGAAGCTCTCAAATATACACTTGGGGGATTCACAAGGTGTGCTATCAAGTCATAATGTCCTAAATAATATTTTACAATTGTTTAAAAAAAATATTGTTGTGATTTAAACAAAATAAAATTTTAATGCTGTGTTCATTGATTCATCATAACTACACAGTAGAAAGCTAAATTATAAGCGGTTTCCCACAGCAGTCATATATATTTCTTGTAATTATTTTAAGACATATGACTTTACAAATTTATGACAACCTTGTGAATCCCCCAACTGTTTTAAAGAAATAGAATAGATTTAAGGAAAAGCAAAAATAACATTATATTTCTTTTACATGAGAAGGGTTAAATAATAAAAATGAGCTTAATCGGCCCATTATTTCAACTGGTTCAACGATTTTGAATACTCCTACCATAGTGAAGGGTACATAAGATTCTGCACAGCCGAATGTAGCTCTTAAATTCAATGTTGATTATATTAAATGCCGTCAATATTAATTGAAATAAAAATACGTATTGATCATTGGCAATGAATATAAATAAAATTAATGAAATTCGAAAAAAATTGCATTGCAAAAAACATTATGAAATTGGAAAGTGTGAAATAAAAAAAACCATAAAATATTTATTAAAAGGTCATAATTTTTAAAGCCCAATAAATTAAATTTAAATAAATTAAAAAAAGAATAATCGCAAACAATAATTATTTGCTACACTTAAATTGCCCCAAAGACTTTTGCAATTTGTTGCACTGATCAAGATACTGAAAACCGGAATATCCGGTTTTAATCTTAGTTTATTGGGATTCTTTTTGTTTAATTTGTAATATCAATTTATTGAAGTCTAGTAGTTTAGAACTCCAAATATAGTATAAAAAATGTTCGTACTTTTGGTCCTCGATTTGCTTCAATTTATATCTCAGTTAAATTTGGACTAATTGGTTTGAAAAGACTTGTTTCGAGGCAACAAAGTTTGAAAATTGTCACACAAAATGTATAACCCAATTATGGTTCAACTCATGGAGTTAAGTTGTGAACTTTAGCAACTTAACTGTACAACTGCTAGTGATAAGTTGCAAATGTTTGATGTGTTTGTTAAACGCAGGATTGTAAACCAAAATACCAAACTGTAACAGCCACATTCATAAAAAGTTATTATTTTAAGCTTATAGTATGTAATAACTATTAAACGCTTTTTGTCTTATAAACCTCTTATAAAAATTTGCATTCATAAACGTACAATAACAGATTTTGTACTATTAACTGTTTGCAGCGATTTTCTGTTTAAGTATGGCAACTTTATATTTGGTTGCCATTTTATTTTTAGTGGTGCACGAAACTTCTATTCGGTTTACATGATATTCTATATTTAAATTTTTTTTAATTGCAGACCTTCAAAATTATTCTTATCAAATAAAACTACATATTATTTTAGTTTCTGAACAAAATGTTTCCGAAAGGTATCATAAAAACTTTTGTTTGAACCTTTTTTTAATATATACGATAAGAAAGTAATCGAATAAAAAGTTTGTTTACTTTTTATTAACATCACTATTATTATGATTTGTTTATTTTATTTTTTTTTTATGTTTTTGAACAATAATTTGTTGTTTTAAACAAAAAAAAAAACAACTAGTTGCAATAATTTAATAAATAATTAAAGAGAATATCTGCATTTGCCCCTTAACATATGCATTTAAATCATATAAATTTTTTTTTAAATAATTATCAATATAACTTTAAATTGGCTGTCTAAAATAAAAAAAATAGTGAAATGTATTTAACATGTCCGTTGTAATAAATAAGACATTTTTGTCATTATTTTCCAACATATTTCACAAAAATAATAACACAAAATGCAAACACCTTTTAAAATGTCATTTTATTTTTGGTTTAAAGAAGGGCAAATCCAACAATAAATTTTTTTACTTTATGAATGGTTTATTAAAGGTTCAATAGACTATTTTTCGTTTATGAATACAACTTTAGCCATTTTTGCTTAAAAACGGTCAATTAATCATCAATAAGTTTTTATGAATACGGCTGTAAAATTTTAACTGAACAAGAGTTGAATTTTAACCCGTATTTGGGACATTAATTAAAGAAACAGTCTTTTGGAGAAATTTAATTTCTATATATATTATTAAAATATCAAATAACCATTTGCTGCAAAAAATTTCTAGCCGTAATCCTAATTTTATTTTGTTTTCGGCACTACAAGTCTTTTTTCGTACCACATCTTGTACAAAAAAGTACCTTTTTAGTACCTTTAAGTAAATGCAAGATATTTTTCATATTTGCTTACCCCACAAACCAAGTTTTTATAGATATTTTTTTTAACTAAATAAATAGAAAAAAAAACAAACATTCTAAACAACAAAACCTTTTTATTTAATTATTACAACGAGGGCATTACAAAAAAACTATTGTTTTCATCACACAAACAAGAAGAAATAAACAAAAATCATTTTAAATTCTTTTAACAAAATATAAAAGAAACTAAAAGCAAACCACTTTCCATTTCAACTTATAAGAGTAAAGCATGAGTACCCTACACAGATAATAACCAATAATTATCACATTTAAAACACTATGAAAAAAATCGAAAAATAGCAAAAAAGTATATTTGCAAGAATAAGAGACTGCCCTGTTTTTTATTACATTACTTTTACACTGACTTCGTCAGAAGATGAAAGAATACTGTGGGACCAGGGATGGAAAATGGCTTTTCTAATTTTATACCAACTTTAATGCCAAAACGAACTTTTTACAGCCATTTGTAATTGTTGACTTCTACTTCTAGTATTGTAGGATCTGCAGGAGCACAGAGCGATCGTTCTCAAATATGGTATAAAGATAAGCATTTTTAATTTATTTTAAAAGTGATTGAGTTTTAAGAAATAATGGACTTGTTTTCATTACTAATAGAATATTTAAATCGGAGTTCATCAAGATTATGTTTTATCTCGACTGCTTTTTAATGTTGTCCTTGACATGGTGATGAGGAACTCTATGACAGTGCAACACGGCATAACATGGGTTTTGTCTGGCAACCTACACACACGACTTTGACTATGCTGATAATATGTGCCTTTTATTCCATCGATTTTCGGATATGCAAGCTAAGATAAAACTGTTTGCCGAATCAGCTGCTAAAGTTAATTTGCAAATTGCGTAATTTTGATATCCGTCACCGAGACTAAGAAAATTTCAGGATTGGGCTTTATATGGGATCTGAAAATTATTAACTAATATTAAAAAAAAACTGACATCACAATATTTTAATTCAATGCGGTTTTTGGGTAAAAAAGTACATATATTTTAAAAGTACGCTTTTTTAGGGTATTTTGTAAATTGTGGACTGATCTTCTTTAAATTTTTAAGTATAGTTTCTACAGGGTGGCACAGAATGAGCTATATGGTTTAAATTCTTTATAACTTTTTTAATTATTTTTCTTTCTTTGTTTTTTTTTCAGCATTTTGTAAAGAAGACTTGGGGAATTAATTATGAATCATAACACGATCGAACAACGTTCAAAAAATTTGTTTTGACACATCAGCGAACGCATTATTTCGCGCACAAGCGATTTTAACTGGCCTTTACGGCTCACCCGATACACTCAACCAAAATTTCAATGAAAATGTACGTTAAGCAAACGAATTACGTTTATTAAAATATTTAAGTTGGCTCAACGAATTATTCGTTAATATAATAAAAATTTAGGTATTATTTTCAGTATATTAACGAATAATTCGTTGAGCCAACGAAAATATTTTAACGAACGTAATTTCGTTTACTTATCGTACATTTTCATTGGATTTTTGGTTCAGTGTACAAACCATATACATTTTTGTGGTTTGACTGACGAACGTAAGTGGCGACACTATCGAACAAGTGAAAATTTGAGCAAAATTGTCATTCATGTTCGATAGTGTGTACCCCCCTTAAGTTGGAAATAGTAGAAGAATAGATAACTGTAGTTTTGGGACTTAAATTAGAAAAGTAAAAAAAATGCAATAAGAAGCAATTTTATTTCTCGACGAATCGCCAAATGTAATTTGGTTGTAAAAGTTATGCTAAAATATTTGTCAAAATTGAAATACTCCGTTCCTTCAGCCAAAGTTTCGTCTGTTTTTATATGACTTTTGAGAGGTTTACCCTTAAAAGTTTTATATTTTTTGAAATTCAATAAAGAAAAAAAAATTTTGCACAGAGAACATTTTTCGTATCCTCCTTCGGAACCCTTGTTTTAGAAACTTCAAAAGGTACAGATTATTTACGATTAACGAGTATACACCATTTTTAAAATCTATTGGGGGATTCACAAGGTGTCATAAAGTCATAAGTCTTAAAATAATAACATGAACATATACGACTGTTGTGAACAACCCCTTATAATTCAGTGTGCTATTTTGAATTTAAAGCAGCTGATTTTAAGCAAATATAAAAAATAAAAATTCACCTAAAATAAAAATATTTTTTTATTCTAATCCATGAATTAATATATTAAAATAAATCTTATCTGCCTATTTTCCATTTTTTAGACGCAGATCACAAATAAATTTCATTTTGTTTGTTTACCAAACATCAGAGTCCTAAACCGATATATTTTGACGCTGCAAGTGTTTTGTTGCAAAAATTGCTAGTCGCAGGTTAAATTCGGATATTAGCCGGATAAAACTATACCATCAATGGCGACGGCTACAAAAACAAATGCCGCTCGGCTCAGCCGCTCAGCGCAGGTCTCTTCTGATTAATTACGACAGCACAATAAACATAGCAAGCAAAGTTCTATTAATTAAAGACATTTTTTGTTAACAAAGCAACAACAATATTTTTTAGTCTTGGGCTTAATCGTTCGTTTAGGTAACCGGTCATTAACGTTCAATTCGAAACAGTGAACGAGTTCGTTCATTTCGTTCAGTCGGTCATTTCAGGTCACTTGTCTTTTGGGTCGGTTGTTCGTTTGGATCAGTCGGTCTTTTGTATCAGTTGCTCTTTTGTGGTTTTCGTTCAGTCATTCACAATTGATTGAATACGGCAATGTGTTAAAAGAGTATAGCAATATTCATATAAGAAATATGTATACAATAATAGAAAACAATAAACACAAAGCAAATTCGAAGAAACATTTTGCTTTGTGTTTTGCATTGTTTTTTGTGAATGACTGATTCAAACTGATTCAAAAGACCCAAGTGAACCATATTGAACGATGTATTATGAAAATGTGTAAAGCAATGTGACAATGAGTAAAAGAAACAAGTATATTATTCTGGCATAACATACATATACACAAGAATAGTACTGTTGTTTCTTTTCAATCAGTTGTTCGGTAAGCAAGTGAATGACTGATTCAAACTGATTCAAAAGTCCTGAAAAGACCCAAGTGAACCATATTGAACGATGAGACTGAACGGCCGTTCAACGTTCATTTGACTGATTCGTTCAATTGAACCGGGTCGTTCATGACCGACACAACTCTAATATTTTTAAACCGTTGTAAAATGTTAGAACATTATGACAATATAACATGATAGCAAACCTTGTGAATACCCCATATATTCTTGAGATTTGCGTAAAGTCGTAGTAACGACGTGATCCGCCAAAAGAGACTTTTATAAATAAACAGTTTGGAATCCTAAATGTGACTGGTTCTCGTGGTACCCAACTTAAGTCTTGTCCAAGGCAAGTTTGACATAATGGTTGGCCCTATTAACCAGATTACGATGCCAAAAGAACGGCTTAATTCAGTACGCTATATAACACCCTTAAGGAAATTTCAAAATCTACAATTTATTGTATAGGAAAATGTAAAGCCTTAATATTCGTTGCGATCTCTACCAATTACAATTTCTAACATATTTTTTATAATTTCAACTATTCTGGTGCTTGTGTGTAAAATGCTCCTAAACAAAGTGTGAAGTCTATTCAACAGATTTTTTTCATTAAGTCTACATTTCAGTATTTACCTCTAATTATTGTGTATATTAAATTTCGCTTTAAATGTTCTTTGTTTTTGAAGGTCTAAAGACAAACCGGCAGTCTTGACTCTGATTCTCATTATTTTGCTTTTACTTTATTCTTCAAAAACTTTTTGTCTTAAGAAATGTTTTTGATTTTATTGTTTATTTGTTTTATTTAATATTTATTTAGAAATGTGTTAAAATATTGTAAACAACATTTAATCGATGGCAGACAAACGTTCTCTACGTTTTTTTTTTTTCTCTTTCTACAAAATTGAAAATAGTTTTAAAAACTGATTTGAAATTGGCTTTTGTTTGGTTAAGTTTATTTGAATATTTAAATGTGTGTGTGTGTGTTTATGTAAATTAAACATTGACTAATTATTAATAAATTAGAAAAGAATTTCATTTTATAATTTATGCTTTTGTCAATTACAACTTTAATGACTGGGAATAAGTGAGTGAATGAGTGAAAGAAGGCATTTATTTTCCTCTAATAATTTATTTTGGGTGTTCAAATATTTAAAGAGATTTTAAGTTGTCTTTTTTTGGTTGTTAATAAACCGTTAAATTATCAATGGCAAAATTGACAAAGAAATTTTTGGAAAGCGTTTTGAATTTTTGTTTTATTAAAATTTAATTTTCAATACAACGTTTTGTGATTTCTTTTTCTTAAGCAAATGCATGACTTAAAATTTATTTTGTATTGATAAAGCATTTGTTTTTTTTTCACTTTTTTGTGTTAACCTTGTAAGATTAGATTAGAATATGTTTTTGTACTTTCATGTTGATTTTTGCCAACGCATGTCGATATTTTTTGAAAGAGAAAACAAATTAAAGAAATGACGATACTATTTGTATTTTTATAAGAAATTTTGATAAAAAGTTCTATCTAATCTTGAAATAAATTTAAAATGAAAACTACAAGAGCAAAAAAATTTGCCAAAAATTTGTAAAAAGTTTAAGATAGATGTAAGGGCATCATCAATATGAAGATGCATTTTTCTATCAGTGTAGAATGCATTCAGAAAACCTAAAAAAGATAACCTGCATTTCGCAAGCCAATTTAAAACATTTATGGCCGTTTTCTCATTACGTGATTATTTTTTTCCCCAACGAAAAACTGAACATTAAAGAAATTCGGTTTTCTCAATGTCTCATTTGCTTCTATCCTGTCGGAAAACTAATGCTAAGTTCACACTTAGGTTTTTAAACGCGTTTAAGCAAAATGTTGATTTTTTCACATTACATTTAAGATGATTAAGATGACAGATGATTAAGAAAAAACCCCCAACGTACAAATTTAAATTTCTTTAAAGTATTAAAAATGGATAAAAAAAAACTTTTATAAAGTTATCAGAAGATTATTTTAATCATTTTAATGGTGGAATTGTTAAAACTTATGAATTACATATTTAAGAAAAAAAAAATAAAAACATTAAGCAGAAATTGTGGCCGGTTGTACACGATCATGTTGGCGATTCTACATTTGAGGTATGTTCAGTGGATTCTATGTGATTTTTGAAGTGGTTTAGTTGTAATCATGTCAATTTGAAGCGATTAACAAATCACTTCAATGTATAGGTAATCATCCCGGTTTTGAAGTGATTAGAGCTTAATCACGTTCGAACTGCTTAAACGCGTTTAACAAGCCAAATGTGAACATAGCATAACCGGCACTCATCTGCCAATTATTTATTTTCCTTTAATTTGCCGTACAGATTAATTCAATCAGCTGACTCCCATCTTTTATATGTATTTTGAGAGGTGTTGCCAACTGAATACAATGTTTTTTTTCGGTATACTGCGAAACCCAAAATTGTTAATAGACAGTTTATCGGTCTAATAAATTTATGTTGACATTAAGTAACAGACAGTTTGTCGCTACATTGAGAAAATGACCATTAGAAATGTTCAAACTTTAAATGCTACACATATATAAAATTCGGGTAAAAAAACTTAAGTACAAAGTTTTTTCGAAAAGGGAGGTATCCAACAAAAATAGTTGTGTTATAAGAAACTTTCAAAAGATAGAAGAAAAAACGAAATTGTTGCTCTGATTGTGCACAAAGCTTAAGGTACCTTGTGCCGGCCCCCAGGCCCCATAAATCCCAATAACTCTCGCGGCATGATCTCTTGGAGTGGTTCTCCACCATCGTGATAGCCAAGATTTGCCACAAACTGAAAATGAACTCAATAAAACAAAGAAAAACTACAGATGTTACTCTTCAAAATGTCCCTTTGAAAGGATTTTGGCTTTGAAAGAATTAAGTACCAAAAGGGGAAATTATTTTTATCTATTTTAAGAATAAGTACACTTTTCAAGCCAGATTAATTTTGCTAAAGGCAACTTTGAAAAGCCTTTAAAGACTTATAGAGATTAAAAGAAAAAATATACGCTTGTTTTTTTAAAATGATATTTCAAAATTGATCTTAAAGTCTTGGGAGAATATTTTCTTTTAGTTTAAAATTTTATTTTAAAAAGGTTTTTTAAAAAAAGCTTCTAGAAAACCGCCTATTTGTAAAACTTCATCCTTAAAAAGAATATTTTCTAAAGAATTTATAGATCCAAAGGGAAAAGTTTTCTTTCAATTTCATAGAAAGTAATTTTTTAAAAGTTGACTTTTTAGTAAGTTACTTTTTTAAAACGAAAATTTTGTTATAGAAAAATATATTCAAAATAGATTTTTTAGTTTTAAGAGAGGAATGTTTTTCTCGACTTTTTAACTTTTTTTTTAAAGGCACTTTTTCATAAAGTATTTTTAAAAAGACTTTCAGTAAAACGTCCTCTTGTAAATTTTTTTATAATTTCCTTTCAAAAGGCCAAGAAACTGAAAATGTTGCCTCTCCTTTAGAAAAGAAAAATTTGAGTAGGGTTTTGTTAAAACTCTTAAAAAGCTCCATTTATAAGAAGACTTATGTGTGGTTTATAGAACACAAGCGCCTTACTCGCCCGTTCAACCTACATTCAAAACAAAAACAAAATTTCGAAATAAGGTAATTTAAATTCAAAATAATTTTAAGAGCGTTAGGAAACACTTTGTTTGCTTCATTTAAAGAAGTACTGCGTGAATAAATCATTCTTTGAAAAGTATTTTTTCGATTAAGATAAGTTTAGAAAATGCTAAAATTGTTAATGAAATATAAGGCCCATAAGTCCAATTACCCTTCTTAACTTATTTTTGATCATTTTTAATGAATAAAATTCTAAGCAATTCTCCAAAAAACTATGTCAACATCCAAGCATTTCTCAATACTAACAACAAATTCTAACTTCAATACATACAATCTCCACACTATTAATTTAAATATCAACAGATTTTTTATCTAATGTATATTTAAATAATTATTAAAAAAACTAACTCACCTTTGTTTTTGTAGTTTAGCAGTAGTTAAAAAAAAAACTTGTCAAAGTGTTTCAAAAAGCTGTAGTGTAATCCAATATCTCAGAGCTGGAATGTTAAAATGCCACAGACGCAAGCACTTTTTTATTACAATTTTTTTTTTACCACACAACAAACTTCTTTAAATTTTAAAAGAATTTTTATATATTATTTTTAAAACAAAATTTAGTAACAGGTTTTCTTCATTAATTAACAATATTCAAATTAAGGCACACAAAAATCTGTAAAAGAAAAGAAAATATAAAAAAATTTTAATTAAATTTAGACAGAAATTGAAAAAAAAATGGGAAATAAAAATCAAATCGAGAAGAATAAAATAATAATAAAAAATAAATATAAATAAATAGTTTAAAAAAACAGGTGTTTAGAATTTTTGTAATACTAAGGCCGCGCTTTTGAGATGTGGATTAAGTTTAAACTTAGTACACAGAAAAAAATAATTTTCATATTTGAATACGAAAATCGCATATTTGTATGTATAATTGTTAAAATCTGTTTTCAGATTAACTAAACCTAGTTAACCTTAGATCTTAAGAACCCAGTCTTAAAGAATAAAAATATATAAAGAGTTTTAATTGTTCTAATTTTGATTAAGAGCGTTTGTCCATTTTGGATTTCTTTGGCTTAAAATTATGAATAATGGTCATACCCAATAAAAAATGGAGCTTCCAACGAAGCAGGTTTCTAAGGGAGAAACATAAGAGTTTCGCTTACCATTGCGCTTACGGAAGACATGCATTTTATATGGCGAGTTCCCACTTTGAAGCAATACATTTTTGACACATAAAGTGCTTTATTCAGCACATATAAAAATTGTTGGATGCAACGATCAGCTTTACACACTGAACGTTTTGATACCGTTATTTTTAAGTATTCTCCCTTACAAACCTGCTTCGTAGTAACGGAATGCCGTAGCACTTGAAATGTTATTTTTTTTTTATAAAAGTTGTTAAGAGTTCTTTCACTTACTTTCCTGCATTTCTGTATTTCTTATTGCGTACCGCATAATTGTGCGCTTATTTTTTTAAATGTACCTTTAGTGCTTCGCAAAATGATAAAATTTTTTACTAAATTTTTTAAATCGATATTTTCTTCTAAGTGCGCTAAAACTTAATTCTATTTACGATATATTAAATTATGTTTCCATTTTTAAAAGTTTACTTTATAGGATTTTACTACAATGTAAATAATAGCTGCTCTTGTGTGAAAGTTGTTTTTTCGGTTTCTGAAGTTTTTAACTCTGGTGCCCAGGTTTCAAATACAGATATTATTTAAAATCTTTAAAATTTATATCGTTCAAAACACTGTTTTATGATACTTAAGGCCCGAGACACTAATTTACCGCGTTTTGCGCTAAACTTAGCACGTTTTAACTATGCCAAGCGCGCTTTATTCGCATTAGCGAGTTTTACAAAAAATGCGTTAAGTTGTCGCGTTTTTATCAAAGTAAATACCAACGCATGAATTCAACGTTATTTTTCTCTCTAAATTTTTCCAGTACTGCGTAAATCGTAAAAATATGCTCAATGGAACTATGGCAGATCGCAAGCGAAACCGGTTACTCTAAAGAAGTTTAAATCAAAACTTTTAAATTAATAGTAGAGGAAAAAGATTGTATTTTTTTAATATGTTCTCTAATATCACAAAGAGGCATCAAAAATAAACATTATATACTATACTTTAGTGTTCTGTACGGTAGAGAGATGAAAAGCACTAACGCTAATAATGTTTGTGCAGTAAAAACCTTAAAAAAAAGTTCTCCTATTTGTGATATTCGTACACGATAAGAATAATGTGCTTAACCAACTCAACATAAAGATGAGAACATTTCATTGTGTTCTGTTGTTCGTTGCTGGTTCGTTTCACTTGTGCCCAGCGCCATTTTGGCTGTTAAGGACAACAAATATTTGTACACCTCTTCTTGTGACTTTGGATGTGTGTACCGCACGCTAAATAATGTTCAGTGCATCTTCGAACACTACTCCAACATAGTTTGTTAATGAGGTACGAGTAATCATTCACTTTAATGCAATCTTATAATGATGATTTTAAGGACAGAGCGCTCTCTCAAATAAACGAAACTAAATTTTAAAAAATATTTATTTTATCTGTGTTGTTTTTGTAGCGCTGGAACATGGGTACTTAAAAGCAGTTGAGACGGTGCTGGGTGTATTTGAAAGAACAATGCATCGCAAAGTCTATGGTAAGATCTGTGTTAACAAGGATTATATGAACTGTGTGAGGTTCATCCTGACCTGAGTTAAGTGCGCTGCATGGGTAATTTCGGTCGAATAAATCCAAGCGCTATAGTCAGAAAGTTATTGAGCATAAATTGCCATGGAACACGCACACAGGAAAGACCAAGACTCCAGTGGAAGGAGCAAGTGGAAGCAGATCCTTGGTATAACAAACCATAAAGAGAGCACGCAAAAGGCCAAAGTGCTGGGAAATAAGTTTTAAGACAGGCCAAGATCATCATTATGTTGCAAAGCATACTTATGTGAGTTAAGCTACGGTCACACTTATTAAATATTTGGCCAAATAAGGCATAACCACTACTTTGTTAATATTTAGTGATATTTAGCATGGTCTTAAATCTTAATTTAATCACAAAAATAAAACTAATTATACTGCCAGACATAGAAAGACAAAAACTGTTTATGTAAGATGTGGTATTATAATCAAAATAAATATTGGAATTTAAGGAAATTATATTTAAGTTTGCCTGTTGGTCCCGTGTTTTTCATTACATATTTGCCAAGTGTGACCTGACCGTTGCTTAAGTAATGATGTAATCTTATGTACATATGTATGTAAACATTAATAACCCATTATTTTGTAATGAAAGTTTTGCCAGAATCTTTTTTACAAGTTTCAAAAAATCATAATTTTCTATTTAAAATCCATCCTTTTTTGCTTTAATTTCTAAAAATATCGAGGTTATTTTATATACTAAAACTCGTCTTAAAGGTTTGTTTAAAGTTTATTGAACATCTCTACTTCCGTGTTTAGTTTTATTTTTGTGGTTTTTAAAATAAAATTAGTCGGTTGGTTTTTATCTTTTTATTTGATATAATTTGCATTTTTAATGAAATTCATTTAAAATGCCAGTGAAGGGGCAACATTATAGTTTTTCTTCTTTTCTACTAAACAAATTTAACTTTTTTTTTTTAATATCAAATAATTTTTTTTGTTAACCAGATAATCAATGAAGCTTAGAACCTTTATTTACTTTTATAAAATCAAAAAAAGTGTGTGTATTTTTGTAATGATGTAAATTTTAAAAACATATTTATAAATGTGTTAAGCCCCTTCTTTAGTAGATAACGCTATTTGGTATCTGTAGGAATTTTTAGTTTTTTTCTTATTTTGTTTAAAAAAAAACTTGGTAGTTAACAGACAAAAAAAAATTTTTGTTTAAAGAAAAAAAGTGTCACACAAACGTGGGAAGGGTTTTTAAAAGTTGTTTTACTATTTTTTTTAGTTTAAAGCAAAGAAAAAGGTTAAACAAAAAACGTAAAAAGCTTTAAAATATGTGAGGTGATAATTAAAGTTAATAGATTGCTAATCATTTTAAATGTTGGAGTGAGAGAAAAAATACAATTTATTAATGCTTTATTTCTTTCCTTTTTTTATCTTTAAGTGTGTAGAAAGGGGTAGAGGCAGAGTTTAGTTTTTAAAAGACGGCATTTTAAAAAAAGAAAAAGAATTTATGTGTACGATTATTATTTATGTAAGAAATTAAAAACCTAAACGAAGGTGATTGTTATAATTTCAGAATATTTTGCACGACAATTTGATTAATTAGTAATAAAGATGTGTCGCACTTTAAAATTGAACGGATACTTTTCTCTGGTCCCGGCAGCGTTCTTACGAAAAGAATTGAATCCTTTTTAGATAACAAACCCCTTGTACCCATATATTTTGATAATGCCTTTGTTGTCTGGTCATAAGAAACTCCACTGTTTATAGATATACAGTTATTTCCGCTTAATTGAGTTTCTAAAAATGAACTACTTTTGACGCAATAAAACGGGAACTCAATTAAGCAGTGCTCGGTTAATTGAATCGCCGACGCAATTAAAACGAAAATCGCTTAACTGAGCAAGATGTGCAATAAAAAATAAAACTCATTTCTTGATTTATTAAGTTAAAAAATGGTTTAGGTTTTTTAAATCAAAATAAAAATCAGGTACGTTCATCGTACAATCTTTCTTGACGCAAAATAATTTGTTTACGTTTGTGAAGCAAAAACACATTAAGTAGACGGAAACAATTAACCGAAACCTTTGCTCTTGTTTTTCGCAATGCGGTCTTATTTTGCGAAATAATTAAGCGGTTGACGCAATTAAACGGCACTCAACTAAACGGGTATTTTTACATAGCCAGCTATACCGAACGATTTCGTTCCATGGTTTTTAGTGCAATAAAACGGGAAACTAAATTAAGCGGGGCTCAATTAACCGAAAACAACTGTACATAGATATAAATGATAATAAAAATAAGTAGCAATTTTTATGAATTCATTTATTTAATGGTAGAAATATAATTAAAACAAGTAAGACAGTAAAGTCGGTCAAGCCTGACCATATGTTCCAAATGTTCGAAAGTGGAACATTTGGTCAACCATCGATCATCCAAAACATAATTATGTTGGAAGGCTATGGTTTATTTAAGAGTTCTTTGTTCCATATCGAGCCCTAACCGCGAAAATAACGTAAACGACATGATTTTCAATTTTCGTTTTTTGTAATAAATAACTTTATTGGCAACACTTGCATCATCTCCTAAAATGTCATGGAGATTGTAAGCGACAAATTTCATATAAAATTTATATGAAATAAAATAAAAGAGCTCTCTCCTGTAAAATTTGATTTTTGGCGCTTACGCTATTTTCGCGGTTAGGGGTCTCGATATATTATCAATATAATTTACGTCTTAAAGTGATTTTAGAGAGCGGGTTTATATTAGTCACCTGTTCACTCGGGACATTATCTGCGAAAGTATATAAAATGTAATGACATAGCAGATCTGTTAGAAGTTTTTTTCGATATTTTTATTTAAATAATAATTTTTATATGGAAGTTAATGCATTTAAACTTTAATTTCAAAGCTATCGGAAGTAGTAGTTATTTAAATAGCAGCTTACATAATAAATAAAATAATTTATGGTCATTAGGACTATATTTCGTAAATAATTTTGTATGGAGGATATGTGAAATCATACACTTATTCTTGCCACTTTCAATAGGTAATAGGTTCTTATAGCGAAAAAAAACGAATAGTTATATTAACTTTAAAAATGCGACCTTTACATGGACATGAACAGCCATCCAACTGGACGGACGGACATCACTAGTGGTTCTGAGACGATCGGTTTACTAAAAGTTAGATCTAAAACCAAATGTTAATATGTTACACACATCATCATCTTTGGTGGTGTGTGGTACCTTAATATTCCGACTTAATAAACGAAACAATAGTTATCTAAACTGTCAGCTCTTTGTGGTAAAATAGGCTATTCATCGTTGGCGGGAATCGATACCGCAACCATAACACTAATACAAATATTCACTTTCCTGCTGGAAATTTGTGTTAATTGTCTTTTAGCACTTATCCCGTTGCGACTGAACACAATATTGTTATGAAAAGGAGCATATTGTGATATGCAAAAACAAGACATTTAATTTAACTTAACGTAATGAGTTTAAAGTGCAGTTACACCAGAGGAAAGGTAATTGACCGGTCATAGGACTGTGTTGTGTTCGGAACGTTGCTGATTGCAACCTAGGAGATGGTACATTGGCATATTTTTAGCTAGTGCACTTGGTTGGTTTGGTGACCTATTCACTCGGGACAATATCCGCCAGTGGCATTATTTTAACTGAAATTGAATTTGTCTATTTAGCATATTAAACGCTTATTTTCAAATGTTACAATAATAAATATTGTCATTAGTAGTGGGAAGATTAATATTATTATGCTTGTAAAAATACCAAATTACTTTGTAGTTTACCCGAATCACTCGTTTTGTGAAGAAATTGCATTATTTTTGCTTATTTTTTATTCATAAAACATAAAACGTAGTATAAATCAGTGCTGGAAAATAAACACTAAATATCGCTCCTTAGTGTTCGGTTCGGTTCGGTAGATTTGTAGAAAACCCAAACGCTGATAGTGTTTGTGTAGAAAATCATTAAAAAAATTATGTTTCCTTGCTTGTCATCTTTCGAACACAACAATAATACTGTTTTTATCCAACTCAACAAAAGATGAGAACATTTAATTCCGTTCGGTTTTTTTTTATAAACCACAAACTTCATTGTGTTCGGTTCAGCTCATTAGCCAGCCAAATAATTTTACACAAACAAAACATATACATAATACACACACAAGCTGTCCGTGCTGCGGTCGTTGCTAAAATTTTTTGTGTGTTTAGTTCTTTATTTATGTAAAAAAAGAAACATTATAGAACATTAAACTATAATGGTTGTATACAGTGCCACTACAATTGTTCTGTTTTTTAACGAAGAACCGAACATATATAGTGTTCGGCTCTTTTTTGAAAATACATAGTTACGAACGGTATTAAGGGTTGTGTTCGTCTACGCAATCACTAAAAAAAAATAGATATCGTTCTTGGGTGTGTGAGCCGAACGCTAAATAATGTACTGTTTATTTTCGAACACTAGTATAAATAACAAATACAACTAAAGTTACATAATAGAACATTTTGTGAATTGCCTTAATATAAATAAAATTTTATTTGCATATTTTGTTATTCTTTGCTGAAAAAAATAAATTTTTTTTGAAACAAATTCTTGCATAAAAAAGCTCTGTGCGAACCTTTCTTACTTTTTGAACCTGTTATAACCATAAATCACTCACTCTTATTGCTGGAGTTCCATTTAAAACTCAGTAAGTTTACTGATGGAGTGCCAATAAAAAACTCAAATTGATTGGTGTTTAAAACCATGATAGTCAGGAGCGGATGGTCGAAGCTTTCGTTTTCCTTTACAAGAGTTTTGTGCGACCGATGACTTTTGGAAGAGACTTCTAAATGTAGCAAAAGGTTTCACACCCTGGCAGTTTGAGAAATAATAAACTCGGTCATATAAATTAAGAGCATAAATGAACATAAATTTTTTAAAATTTTATAGACTTAAAGCTTTTGCAATTTACATAAATGTAAAAGTGTACTATTAAAACTTTAAAAAATGTAACGAAAACTTAAAAAGAGCATTTCCGGTCTGCATAGTCGGCGTCTTCAACTATCTATGGTATATTGGCTTCGGTTCGTAAAGCACAGACGAATTCTAATGTTTGCAAACGAAAACAATGGTCCGTATTGTAGTTCCCAATGATTTTTATAAGATTTTCGAGTAACGACTTTAATTCTTAGTCATCTCCTTTCCGAGAACGTTTCTGATAAAAAATCTCTTAAAATGGTTTCGGAAAGACATCATGTTCACCATATGAATTTTTTATGAATATGTAGTTCTGTTTTTTATGAATGAATACATATGTTGATGAATACATATATTGATTGTGTGGCAAGGGAAAATTTATTTGGGGAAAAGAAATTAAAGCTTTTTAGAACTGTCTGAGCTTCTCTTTCATAAGATCTTATGACTTAACAAACTTTAAATAAAATTACGATTTTTTTTTTTTTTTTTTTTGTTTTTTTTTTTTTTTAATTCATTTTAATAAAATGTATGTAAGCATCTATATCTCGAAAACAATTAATTTTTCTACACAATTATATTTTAATTAACCTAACAACATAACATTTAAAATTTCATGACTTTAATAACAAATTATGGAATAATTTTCAAATGAACTTTGCTCAGTTGTCTGTTGTTTAATTACATTAATATACAAAATTCACATACACACGTTTAAAAATGAACTTTAGATATTTTTATACTTGAAAAACAAACCCAAAGATACGAATGCATAATACGCAAAAGGAGGTTAATTAGAAGATATCAACACTTATTGAACTCTGAACTCTATTAATAGCAAAACACGCAAAACATTACGAAACAAAAATACACTCAAATAAAACTTAAAACTACACAAAAAATCTATTAAATACAGAATAAAAAAAGTACTTGAAATTCAATAAAAAAATTAATTTTTACGCACATCTTTAATACTGAAATACATTTGTATTGCAAGAATGATGTACACAAAAATGTATTAGAGAGCATCTTTGTATCTCTTTAAGATACAAGTGGACCTCGTAGTTTCAAGTGTTGTTGTTGTTTTATAAAAACCAACAATAAAACTACTGCAACAACTGGATTTTTATAAAAAAAAAAATACAAGAACATTTTTATGTGTCAAGAAATTACAAACGAATTACTGATGAAGCAAGATTAAAAGAATGGAACAGAATAATTGTAAAAATAGAGAAAACAATCTGGAAAATAATTATCAAAGAAAAAACGCAAAAGAAAACCACATTTACGTCAATACTGGGCTATTACAAAATATTTAGGAGTGAAAATAATGGCAAGAAATTGTATCTAAAAAGATCAATTATTTAAAAATTATTTAATAGAGATTCAACAGAAATATTAAATTGAAAAGAACAAACCGAATTGTAATTTAAGACTTTAGTTTAGAACATTTTTTCAAAAATACCGCCACAAGATACAAGTACATATCGTTACCTTAAATGCAAAAAGGCGTTGCTAACAAAAATAAAATTTTACAAGAGAAGCAAAAAACTTTGTAAAATGAAAACTATAAACATGTCAGAAAAGCATGCATTGATAAGAATTCTTCGAACAAATTTTGAAGAAACCCATTTTATCATTTTTTTTTTGGAAAAAAAATGTGTAATTACGTCGTTTAGAATTAATCAAATAACCTGAAAATTATATAAAGGGTCCTAAAATAGGGGCTGTCAAGATACGTCTGCCTAATGGGCCGTTATTTATACAGTCTGTTTTGCAAAATCACCATAGATGGATATTAAATTTAACAGCAATGCAAATTTAAATTTTTCACGTTTGCTGTGAATTTGACATCGTCATACCTTTCAAGTAGATTCCAATCAGTAGCAAATGGCGAATCCTTACATTTACAAATAACTAGAGGAGTCCCACAGGGATCCATCCTCGAACCCCTGCTATACTCGTTATATGCTAACGATATTCCTAAGCAACTCTCCTCTTTTTAAATGCAAATGTACGCTGATGACGTTCAGCTGAATCTTAGAAGTCGCATAGAGTCAGTTAACATAAAAATTCAAGAATTAAATTATGATCTTGGAAAAATATTTACACAGGCAGCGGCCAACGGTTTGCGACTTAATTATAGCAAAGCAAAATGCACATTGATATGCAAACAACCTTTCAAACAGATTTTGAGATAAATATATTTCTTGGTGGTTCGAAAATCGATATTGTAGATTCTGCAAGAAACTTAGGAGTAATATTTATTAAAACTTAAACTTGGTCGAATAGCATTATACAGGCTTGTGGTAAAGTGCGAAGTTTATGGGCTACTCAGCACTTAACACCTCTGCAAGTAAAAATATTAATTGCAAAAATATATCTATTGCCGACACTTTTGTACTCTTTTTTACGATATGAGAAAGCTGATCCTAAAGTACAACAATATCATCAGTTACACTTTGTCTTTAAAAAAGATTTGATCATATATCGCAGCATTACTGTCGTTTATTCAATATGTCATTTTAGTTTGAAGAAATTTAAAATTGAAAAAACTTTATATGGCAAAACACCTCAGGACATTCCGCACGAGCGATTTGTGGGCATGCTCACCTCACGTGTTGTTGTTTATTGATGTTGTTTATTTATTTAATTAGTATATGGATTAACTCCCTTCAGACAAAAATTACAAAATATTACAAAATTTTAAAAACATATTTAACATCATCTATTTAAATATAAATATGTTGTGAACTGGATATAGGGAACGTGCGATTTGACTCTGTTAAACTGTTTCTTGTGGGTTTTCTTTTATCTCAAACTCTAAAAATACATTTTTAAAGACTATGAATCCGAGAGAGTTATTCTGGCCGTAAATTTGTTATGGAATTTTGACATTTAGGAAAAGAAAATCCATTTTTAATAAACGAACAGCTGGGCGGATGCGTATACCTGTTTAGAGTGCCCTGCAACCTCTAGAATTTTATTTTTTTTTTAACTTTAAACTCATTTAACAAAAACTTTCTTAAACTAAAAAATTTTCCAACAGGAATTTCTAGAGAAAAAAAAAATATTTATTAGAAAAAAAAAAGAAAATATTTAACAAAGAATCTTTAATTACAACAACCAATTTTGCCAGTAGAATAAAATGAAAATAAAACCAGTAGTACTACTTATTTAGAGTTTTGCAACATAAATCTTTTTTTTTATATTTCAAAATGTTTGTTACTTCTAGAAAGAAACATTCTTTTTACAAATGATTACACAGATTGTTTGCAATTCTTTTTTTTTTTTGTTTTTTTTTGCTTTTCTTCTCTTCATAAGTGGGGTATCAAATCTTCATCATCATTCTCCATTTCATTCACAAGCCCAACAATATTTTCAACCAACATTAACAACATCATCATCTTAATACTCGTACGTGTACTAGTTGCCACTGGTTATGTTATAATAACTATAGTCTTAGAATATTTTTTTTTTTTTTTTTTGTTTCTAATACTTAACAACATGATCTTTTTTATTTCACTACTACTGCTACTTTTGTAGTTTTCCTTGTACAAATCATTCATAAAAAAATCACACAAATATTTTTAGTAGATGGAAAAAATAGTTTAAGATGAAATATACTTTAAGAAATGTAGACAGAAGTGTTGTAAAACATGACGATAAAAACATGCAGACATTCTTCTTAAACAGAAAAAAAATATCAGACATCAGAAAAATATAATAAAAAATTATAGAACAAAAACTAAAAAACAAGACACAAAGATATCAAATATTGTTAAAACAAATATATTCGATGTATTAAATTAAATTTAGTGTTTTAGGTTTAAATATTTTTTTACCAATAAGAAACAACTTTCAATATTTATTTATTTCTATTTTTTGTTTCACACTAAAACTTCGACTTTTTAGCAGCTCTTTAGGAAATATTTTTTCAATTTCCTTTTTACGTTTTTTTCAGCTTCACCAATATTTTTTTAAGTCAAAAAATAAACGAAAATACATATTTAAAATCGATAAAAATAAACACAGCATTTGAGTCAAAATAAACACAGCACAAAACAATAACAAATAAAATAACACATTTTTTTTTAATAAACAATATTTCAGACTAAAAAATATATCACCTAAACAAATGGAAGAATATGATTTATGAATCAGAACCGCAACGAAAATAAAATACAGAATAGACTAAAAAAGAAAAAAAAATAAATGAAAACAAACAAAACTAAAATTATATGCCAGTGTTGGCGCGTTTAAAAACAAAAAAACAGTTTTTCTAAAATCTTAAGCTACGTTCACACTTATTAAATATTTGATCAAATAAGCGTAACCCCCTACTTTTGCTAATAGTTATTGAGATTTAAAATGGTCTTAATATTACAAAATAAACTAATTATACTACTAGACATAGCAAAAAACAGTTTTTTGTAAGATGTGGTATTTTAATCAAAATAAATATTGATATTAAGCGAAATGATTTTTTAGTTTGGTTCTTGGTCCCGCTTTTTTCGTCAAATATTTAATAAGTCTGACCGTAGCTTTAGGAAAAGGTTTCCTGATGAGCTGGCCTAAGCAACCAGTGAAATGCGCATAGAAGCTAGATTTCCCTCAACAATAAATTTCAGTGTATTTATCAAATATGAAAAATTGGGATTTTAGCACGTCATACAGAAATCTTATTATGTAACAGTTTTTTTGTTCTATGTTGTCGATAATCAAAACTACAGAGCTGAGCCGAACCAAGTATTTTGTTTTATACCTATACATAAATACATATACGTATTTTAAAAGTGGTGCGAAATTCTCCGCAAAGTTTAACTCAATCCAGTTCTATAACGGACTAAATTAAAAAGCGTTTTGTTTCTAAGGTAAGCCCAAGTCAGCGGCTCCAAAAATCTCTCAAACCCCAAATATTTCGAATTTTCTTTCTGACTTGAACCGCTGCAGTTTTGTGCCCTCCATATACATATTTACATACATATAATACAACTACACAGAATGGGTAATGAAAAGTTTCACTAATCTGAAGAAAAAATAACCTAACAATCATCGCAAGTCATACTCAAACAATGTGACCGACAAGTAATGCGAAAGATGTCTAAGCCACAACCAATACGTGATCACCGAAAGAGCCAGACTTGAACCGACTTTCAAGGGGCAACTTACTCTTTAGTCTGCCGCGATTAAAGAAGAAATCTTTAAATAATTTGTATTGTGGTTATTTTGTCGAACTATTTATGTATTTTAATCCAAATTTTAAAATACAATTTGGTTTAAGGATTGATGTTTGACTATTGACGTCAGCAGTCGTCGATGGCTGCGAGTGTAAGACGGCAAATCCATCTGAGGAGATCGAGTGGTTGCGATCGAAACATGTCATGGTAACCTGCCGGCCGCGGTTCGAGCCCCGACCACGGTCAAGAATGAAAGATTATCAATAACAATTTTAAATAATTTTCATACTAAGCCTAATTAAAAATATTAAGAGATCTATAAATTTTAAACTCTTCCGAAATGCAAAAAATATATTCGCATGATTGGAAATTTTAATTGGTAATTCTAAAAAAGTGTTAATTTTTTTTCTTCTGGCCATATGTTTGTTTTTATTTAAAATTTTTACTTTTTATATGTTTCAATAGAGCTTATTTACGCTTGCTTCGTAAAGGTTATTTGTTGCAAAAAATGGTGTATTTACTGCGGTAGATAAAGCAAGATTTGCGTGTGCAATTTGCTTTTCTGTAGAAACATCTGGCGAAAATGATATGAATATCTGTACCCATGTTCTGTAACTTTAGTGAGAACTCCTCGCATCGAAAAGTTGTGAAACAAAATATTTAATCGTTTCTCGAAAATTCAGCTGTTGCGAGCGCCAGTCACACATATCGTTGACGGCGATCAAAATTTACTAAAATTTAAACATTTTCAACGACGGCGGCGAAAATCCAACCGTGCCAAGAACAAAATATTATTATTATAATTCCATGCATTTTGCAATTTTAATCGTTTTTTAGTGTTAAAATTGTTTCTCTCCCCATTTTTTCGTGAGCTTATTTGACAGTTTAAAGAGCGAACTTTTCGCACAAAAATGTTACTGACACACTTTTTCTGTAAATTGGCGAGTTATTTCCTTACGTGACAGCTAGTACTCGCCAAAAAAAGTTACAGACACAGTTTAGAGAGAAAAACAGATGTTTGTTTCAATATATAGCATTCTTGTTTAATTTCACACATTTCAATCGAAAAGTTTCTCGACGCATCTTTAAATGTAAATAGTGTCAAACGTTCCAATATGACGTTTGAAAAGAGCCCGTGTTAGCTCTTTTTTTTAAAAAAACTAACGGGAAAAATAACTAGCCAGGAGTAATTAAAAGGAGCCAAAAATAGTCCCATAACAGCTAAGTTGGCATCACTGAATTTAATAAGTTAAAGTAATTTTACAAGGAAAACTCTTTAGAAATTATTGAACTCTAATTAAATGAGGAGCAGTGTGGGGAAAGAGAGAAAAATACTTACAACAAAACAATGTTGCCAGTATCCTTATTCTCTGATTCTGGTAGCTAAAGAAATGTTAGGGCAAATATTTTGGTGATGTCGCTTAATTGGTATTCTGTCCAGTGTTACCACCTTAGCATATTTTCTGCTAGAATTAGCAAATTGATTTGGGGAATTGCATATTTCTTTTGAAAAAATATACTACAGTCGGGCCTCGGTTATCCGTGATCCGGTTAACCGGTAACCCCGATTAACCGTGATGGCCAAAGATCAGTCTATTGTTTTTTGTTTGCAATGTTTTCAAATTAATTGATTCGATTAACCGTGATTACCTCTATTATCCGTGATGGCAGTTGAAAATTATTAGACAAACAACATTACACGACTTTTTTTTAAGAAATTGTATTCTTTTTTTGCATAATGTCCTTTTTTGCCTCATGTTTTCAGTAGAAAATTTAATGTAAACATACTTATTTAATTTAAAAATGTACATAAACTTCTTGAATTAATTTTTTTTTATGTAAATATGTATGTGCACCAATATTCAATTGTTAAATAATAAAAATATTAAAGAAACTTTATAATCAAAATTGTTATTCGATTAACCGTGAAAATCGATTTTCCGTAATGCTTCTGGTCCCGACCATCACGGATAATCGAGGCCCGACAGTGTATGTTTTTAAGCATGTTTCCTTGTCTAAAAGCAGGTTTTGAAGCATATTTTTACTTTTTAGAAAAAACAGAATTTTTTAGCATATTTTTTTTTTAAATAAAAGTTTTTATGAAATATATATTAAAATTCTTTTTTATTTAGCAGATTTTTAGCATATTTTTTTAGCAAATTTAATATATTAAAAATATTAGCTTTTAATCTTAGCAGATTTTTGCGAGGTATTTTTGCAAAATGTAGCAATACTACATTTAATTTAGATATATTATTTTTAAAAATAAAATACGCATTGCCGGAATTTAATTGAACAATTTTTAAATTTTGATTTGATAAACATGTTTTTGTTTAGTGTTACAGCTACATATATACGATTTTGAGCTGTTATATTCTATGGCCTTGTAAGTCGAAGAATTAGCATTTTTTAGGACTTTTCCTTATTAGCTATTTTCTTTCTTTTGGTAATATTTTTTTTTGCTCTTTCGTTAATTGCCTTTTAGTTAAAGAAATGTTTTGAACAAATTTTGAAATTATGTTTTAATACTTTAACTTTTTTTGTTAAGCAAGATAGATATTTGGATTTTGATCATAGTTTTAAATTTTTTTTGATTAATATCGCTTAAAATAAATAAATTATTATTGATGAAATAATTTTTCTAAAAACAGAATAAATAGCATGAAATGGATGAAAATTTATTTAAGCTTTATTCCTTATTAAAAATCAGCTTTTCTTCTTAAAAAAATACGTAATCGGACTTTTTATTAAACTAGAGGTCTTAGAACGTTAAGGAAAATTTTGATCACTTTTTGTTTTCACCAAGTGTCGATTTTCTTTTCTAAAAATCAATTTTCGCTGTGGTAACAAAATGTTATAGAACGGTCAGGATTAACAATCTATGATCAATAATTGTTTATTTCAATAAAAGACAATGGCACTATTTTAAATGGCAACATTTAAAGTTTAAAAATTATGTACATATTACAAAATTTTATAAAATTTATTTTATCAATAATAAGTAATCGATGAATCAGACTATGTGACACATCGCACAGAAATATTCATAAAACAGAATATTTGGGTAAAGGATGTACAGACCCTTGCTGGGTAAACTGTGTCACAAAAAATGTTAAGCAACACTTTTATGTTCCTGTTAAATATGATCTTTAAAATTTAATAGTTAAATTTCAACTTAAGAGTTTACAAGTTTTCAAACAGATACCAAAAGAAAATACATACTAATATTGTTTTGCAAGCATTGTTTTGTTCACAATTAGAGCAATAATTTCCTTTTTTCCCCTTGTTCTTCCCAGAGTATTTTCCTTTCATTTTTCCAACAAAAATGTAACTAAAGTTTATTTTTTAAGTTTGAGTCAACTTCTATTTCAGCAACGAATTGTATAAAATTGTTTATGACGTTTATAATTGTTAAATGTAATTTTAAATGAAAATTTTAACAAAATGTTCCAACAAATAATAATAAATACCTACGCAATATTATTCTGGGAAAAATTTGCAAACGGTTTCTTTATTTAAAATGTGTGAGGTTGCTCTATTATGAACGAAGCTTAAAAGTTTTTACAAAATTAAAAAATTGTGGACAAAATTTAGGATTTATATTTTGGAATAGGGATTGTTTAATGAACTTTAAAATTTGATTAGGAGACTAGAGCCTTAGGTTTTCTGGCAACACTGCAACAATAGCAAAACAATTGTTGAAAACAATAATTACAACTAAAACAAGAAGTAGATAATATTTAGTTCAGAGTATTTACAGTTACATGCACTCTTTTCTTTTCTTCTTTTATTACATTTGTTATTTTTGTTTGTATGTATTGACTTGTTGTTGTGCTCTTCAAAAAACGCAAAAGGTTTGAAATAGGTTATCGAGAGTTATCAGTTTCAAAATTGTATAAAAATAACAAAAAAATATGTATAAAAAGAAGAGACAACACACACATATTTGTGGTGACAATGACAGCAGCAGCTTCGAAAACAACAACTAAACTAAAATAATAATAAAGAAATTACTAAAATATAAAATAAAACAAGAAAGTATAGTCGGGCAAGCCCGGCCATATGATACTCTACACCACAATATTTCAAAACAAAGTTGCGAGGGTGTACCCTATTTGGGACCAATGGGCAATCAGGGACTCATCAGAACAAATTTATTTTTCAAGGTTAAGATTCATATAAAAGGACTTTGTTCCATATGCTATTACTACTTCTAGATGATATACATAGTAGCTATTGTAAAAGTGATTATCGGTAAAACTTATGTCAATACCTGCATTAATGACTGAGCTACCTTCATAAGAGCGTCATGGTAAAAATTCTCATTTTCATACAGTTTATATCGCTACTTTATTGCAACATAGCCATATCTCAAAAAAAATCAAACTTGGCAAAATGCGATTAAAGTTTAAAAAATGTACTTTTTTATACACATTTATAAAAATATATTTTGCTATAACTTCGGTTCAGTTAAAGATATAACACGGATTTCTCTTAAATATAGAGAAAGTATAAAAGGGCACTTTTGCTTAAGTAACTCCAAATTGATTTTGTGAGATATGACTATGTTGCAATAAAGGAGCGATGTGAACCGAACCTTTTGAACGCGATTTCAACACCACCCGATTGGAAAATCTTCTTTGATAAATACCAAGCTTTGTTTAACTGAAAATTTTAGCAATAGAATTTTCGTGCTTTAACCCTTAATTTTTGTACATTGAGGTTACTCTTCGTCGAATCGACGAATTTTTTAAAAATAAATGCTAGCGAAACGAGGTTTAAAGTAAAAAATCAACCAAAAAAATTTCAAGTTAATCATTTGTTAAAAAAATTAAATAGAATAAAACATAAAAGTTCTTCTTCTGTCTCAAAATGTTATATGAATATTAGCACTCTTTTGTGTTTTCAAATTAATTATTTTTTAAAGCTTTCGTCATCAGCTAACGTTGTTGATAAACAGAGCGTTATTTAAATACACATAAAAAAGTTATATGATAAATAAGCTTCCAGGGTTAAAAAAACCCTCGACGCTCTTATTTAGGTAGCTCAGTAGGAAACTTATGCCATTGAAAGCTTTTTTTGGTGAGTAGTATTTGTATTGGAGCTATGGACAAATATGGACCGATCCCAATAAAATTTTGTAAGATAATTTAGATTGCAATATATTTTCGTATCTTTCTCTTGACAATGGCATTCAAACAACATACAGCTCAGAAACGACGCTCAGTAATAAGTCACTTACCGCCCAGAGTCGTCGCTTTTCCGCTTTGCTCATTGCGTGGCATCGGACTTAGTAAATTTTGTCGAATATTAGTGTTTTCTACATATACACATCTATAATAAATATCCGACTGAAATTGATTTTAGGAGCGCGATTTTTACATTAATTCCATGGTAATTTTATGGACTTACGATAAGTTATTATAAAAGTAGTCGTCGTCAAAATGCATATCAATATCAACATTTAGGAGAAAATGATGCCACTTAAAGCTATTACGCTAGTATCGCAGCTATGGGTAAACATGGACTGAATCCAATGAAATTTGGTAAGAAGATTTAGGTTGCAATATAATACTTTGGCCAGCATTTAATCTAAAAACCAGCACAATTACACCCAGAAAAACAACTTAAAATCAATAAAAAACCATATTGAATCAACAAGAAACATTAACGAAAGTCTAGTTTCAATGTTGCACGTTTTTATTTTAATATGGAACAACATTAATTTTAAGTTGCCAAATTTTGATCATTTTAATATGGGAACAATATAGAAATCATATTTTTTGGAATTGAATTAATATTGAATTCTTATAGAATAGTTGTGGTGATATAGTTAACGTATTAATTTAAAATTTAAGCTTTTAAAATGTTTCTTATTGTATTAATATTTTGCATATAAAATTTTAGCTTAATTTAGAAATTAATGAAATAAGAATCTTAAAACTTTAATATGTTTGTTTAATATTTAATTTGTTTTATATCTTTAGGTTTTCTTAAATCTTTGGATGAAGTTTCCTGACGATCAGTATTTTAATCAAGAATATATATTGTGAATTAAGCATAACAAACAAAATATTGTAAATTAAAAATTATGTATTCCCAAAAAAAAATTATTTCGATAATATGTTTTAACTTCAAAACAATGTTGATTCAATGTACCCTACGAAATAGATAGAAACTACATTAATTCAAAGTTGAAAATTATTGATTTAATGTATTTCAATATATTTTTTCTATTTTATTGAAGATTTTTGAATTAAAATCACGCGTTCTTAGTTTTAAGTTGCAGCTTTTCCCTGCACAGAAAAAATAATCACCAACATTTTTTAAATTAAATCAAGTAATGCTGTTTCAAACAATTTTCTTAATTGTTCCAATTAATTTGCCTTAATTGAAAATAAAAATTGTAATGTTTGTGTGTATATTTGCAAACATAAAAACAACACACAAACTTCAAAATATTTTAAAGTTTCAAACAATTTTTTAATTGTATCATTTAATTGTGTTGATTAAATAAAATAAATTGATTTGTGTTTACGTTTTATATAGCCTCAACAACAAGAAAAGCTCAAACTCAAAACGGAAAATTAGTACGGAATTTAATTTAATAATATGTTAATTGAAAAAAGTTTGGTAAAAATTTTTTCTGTGTAGAAATAAGTTTGTATGGAAATTATGAATGTAAACTTTTGTTTGTCCTTTTGGTATTGAAGACGCATGGACGGACATTGCTAGATCGATTTAGAAAGTGATTCTGAGTTGATCGGTGTACTATATGGGTCTGCATTGTAGACTCTACAAACATATACCTAATACAGACGAACTTCCCTATAATGAATCTGCATGGAAGCAGAAAACGACTTCTTATTTAATTTTAAAATACTAAGCCCCGTATTCAAAAACGATGATTAAATTTCACAAAAGTTTATTAAGTAAAAATTATCATATAACATTTGTTTTAAGCCGTTATTAAATTAAAAATAAGGGCATCCGCTAATCTATGTACATACTTTTTTCTCTGATCGCAGTCGTGTTTCTATACCTTAAAAAATACCTTTTAAATAAATAAAAAAATGCATTGAAGTCAAAATTTTATTTGCAAAATTTCTTTATTGATAAAAAAAAACACTGTATGGAATTTCGTTATATGGAATCAAAACAGACCTAAACTGCAAGTAAAATTTAAATCAATTTATAATAGGGAGAGCTTCACTGTAAGAAAGTTCACTATAAAGAAGTTCGACTGTACCTACATTTTATTTTTAATTTAGAGTGAAACGAAGCAACACTTTTTTTATACAGATATGTAGAAAATTAAAAAAGAAAAGCCATCTGTCAACCAAAAACTTTTAATCCGCTGCGAAGGTATTTGTAAGCATTAAAAAATTTAAGGAGCATCAAAGAATGCTTCAAAAAGGTGAAATGTTCACTATAAACTTGAAAAAAAACCTATAATATTTAAGAAAATGCTGCAAAGGGTGAAATATGCAAAATATGCACTCACAAATCGAGGCCAAAATTCATAAAAAGCTCTAAGGCAGATAAAAATATTCACCCTTATTGTGGTTAGCGAATTTAAAGTACGCCTGCGACTGTTTGGTAATAGATTTAAGGAAATAAGTTCACGGTCTCTTTAATCTGTTACTAAACAGTGCAAGGCGTATTTTAAATTCACCAACCGCTATTAGGGTGATTATTTTCATCCGTTTTAGAGCGTTTTATGAATTTTGCTATTGTTTCTGCCTTCATCGGACGCACAGGAAAAACCTGGAATTCAATATTTGCGGTTTTTCTGGTTATTATATGTATTAATAATTGGATACATAACTCGCATACTTTATTCACTAGTTCTGAATAACGGATATCTTTCTAATACAAAATCTATAAGAACTAGAAGCAGAAATTCAGAATAGTTATACATAAGGTGAAAAAAAATTTGAAAATATTAAAAAAATTGAAAAGAGTTTTGAAATTGCCAAGCTTGTCCACTGGAAACCTTCTAATAAACTTTTTAAAATATTTTTTATCAGGCTAAATTTCAATTAAATTAATTTTCATTAAATTATTTTTATGAAGAAAGGACAGGGTAGCCTGTCCGTGAAAACCTAAATTTGATTCCCCGCTCAGCCAAGAATAAAAAATTATCAATAAATTTCAATTAATTTCATGTCGTAAAATTTCTTTCTTCAGAAAAATAATTTAGTGAAAATTAAATTTGATGAACTTTAGCCTGATTTAAAATATTAAAATTTGGATCAAGAACCATGAACAGTTCAATAAAATAGCCACATACTAATTATTAATTTTTTATTTAAAATTTCTGAAACCAAAATAACAGTTAAAAATAAATAGAAGAAAAAAATTTTGAAAATCTGCGCTTTTAAGGAATTTCGGAAATGAAAACAACCAAAGAACACAAATTGTTTTGCTATTTAAAACTATTCTAAAATCTATTCTGTTTTTGAAATTCAAATGAAAATGTTCGTTTGGGAATTTATATTAAAAACAAAAACAAGCTTGAGTATTTTTATTGTTGTTTTAATAAAAATTCTCTAAAAAAAATTTTGTTTTAATTTCAAATCCACGCAGTAAGTAACTTAAATTTTATAACAAAATTTTAAACTTTTAAAGCAAAACGTTTTTAATTTAAAAATGTTGTTTTTAAAATTTCATTCATTATCTATTTATCAAAATTAAAAGAAAAAAATATACACTGCAAATTGCAAAGTCGTATGAATGACCAAAATAAAATTTTTAAAATTTTTTCACTCACCACTTTTGTTAATTTTTTTTTATAAAAAATTTTATAAGCTTTTTTTTTCACCACTCAATAATAACAATAATAAAATGAATGAAAATGTTTTTAAGACCACAACGTGCTTTTTTAACCAAAAAAAAAAATTATTTTTTTGTTAATTATTTTACAATATTTTTTTTTAACTTTTTTGTTATTTCACTATAATTTATTAATTGTGTCGTGTTTTAAATTCTTTTTCCTGTTTTAATTTTTGCTTTTATTGTTAAAAATTTCCGTAATTTTTGAGCAAAAAACCCAATCTTATGTTAAAATTTTATGTAAGAATTTTTTTGTTTAAAATTTATTTCAATATGTGATTAAATTTAGTTTTTTGTTTAATTTTGAATTTTTTTACAGCTTTTTGAAAATTTATTTTTAAATTTAGCCCACAAGTATTGTATGTAGTTGTTTTGGTTTTGAATTTTCAATATTTTTTGTTTCTGATTACAAAATTAAGATTTTTGTTTTTGAGTTTTTTTTTAACTCATACCCACTTGAAAACGTAATTTTTTCATATTAAATCGCCTTAGAAATAATTAAAATACAAAAACACTTATAAAATTTAAAATATCTATAGGTAGTGTTGTTGTTGGTTTTTTGTTATTATTTATTTGAGAACTAGGTTTCTAATTCTTTTATACCCTTTAGAATTTCGAATTTTGTTTTATGATTTTTCTTTAAACTTGAAAAAAAAACACTTGAATTTTAAATATGTACTTGTTTTAATATAATCAACTTTGTTTATTAATATTTTAACAAAACTTTTTCAATTCATAAACTTTATTAAAAAAATTTTATAACAATAATATTTTGCTTAAAAACATTCAATTTCTTCAAATTAGATACTTTTTTCACATTTTTATTAAATAAGTCGCTCGTTATTTTCGTTTTCTTTATTTTTGTTTATATTTCTCTCTTTTTCATAAAAAAAAAATATTTAATTTTGTTGTTGTTCCAAAAGAAAAAAAATATTTAAACACTCATTTACAACAAAAAAATAATTCATAAAATATAAAAAAAACACACGTACACTTTTTTCTTTAATTGTATTTGTTTTTAATTATTCTTTATAAATTGTTGTTGTTTTTTTTTATTTCTTAATTACGAGCGCGCGCGCTTTCAACACAATTCTGTTCACCCGTCGTTATGAAGTTCACTCATTGGCATTCGCTAGCCGACTAAATGATCATTTGTTTCGAACATCTGTTTTTTCCAGCAACAATTCATATGAAAAGCACTCAATACAAACCATTGCAACCATTTGATCATGCCAAGTTTGAGTGTTTTTCCACTATCAAACATGTTGTTACAACATTTTTGCTTCTTCTTAATTCTGTCTTATTTTTGTTATTTACCATGTTTTGTTTGCGAATATTGTAATCAAAACAAAATTGTTGATAGCTTTATGGTTAATACCAGAATGTATCTGTGTGAGTGTTTATAAACATGTGTAAAATTTGTTTGCTTTTTATGGTTTTTTTTTTTCTTTTATCTTACATTAATTTTTTTATTACTTTACTGTTGTTTTCTTTTTTAACTGGTAGAAGAAGCAGAAGAAAAAAACCCCAACTTATTAATTTTGTATTTTAGTACATTTTCTTAGTTAAAGTTGCCAGTATTAGTACGAGTTAAGGTAGATGTGCGTTTTGTTACTGTGGTAGTGGTTCGAATGTACTATCAAACGTAGAGATAAAAATTATGAATGAATTTCTTTGTTGGTTGGTGTACTAGACGAAATTTTAAGCCGTAATACAGGGTGGCGCATAAGTAACGTTATGATTTATTCAACAAATTACTTTTTTCTTTCAGATTTGGTTTAACTTTGACACTTTTTAAAATTAAGCCTATAGAATGGAAGTATTTATGTTAAGAAGATAATATCTTTCAAGGGGTGCACGTAATTTGCTTCCACCTGACGTGCTCTTTACAGAGCATTTCCCATAACTTTTCTTAGAACTTTAGGTTCCAGCGAACTCATTTTCTCGGATATTCGCCTTAACCCCTTATGTGCGCGCCGAAAAAAACATCTTATAGGTAGATATTGCGCGGCAAGGTTATTGGGTACATATAGGAAAGTTAACTAGCAAACCCGCATTTCCGTACTGAATATATAGTTAAAACGTTGTGAAATATATATGGGATGGGCAACTGATACATACTTACTTACTTAGATGGCAGTACAAACCTGTTTTTGGCCTCGGTCTACGCTTAGAACTTGTGTGCTTTGTCTCCAGCCCGACTCACCTCTTTTAAATTTTTCCACCGAAGTCTCCCTCTTCCCCGTTTACCTTTTTCATCTTAAAGATCTACGATAGGCAAATTCAGGGCGCAGCGATTTTTTTTATTACGGACGCATTCTCTGTTGCTTTAAAAAAAGGGGTGTTCAGAGAGTGGGTAGTCATTAGCCGAAACAAATGCTAATATATTGGGGGGTAGTTATGGGTTGGTACTTAGTTTAGAAGCTTATGTTATGGGAGATAGTGCCAGCAAGAATCAATGTCCTTGTACTTAAGCCCATCGCGTAAAGTCTACCAACCATTTTCGAGGGTACGTATGCACATATTCCACGCATATAAAATGTAATATCAAGGTTGCCGATCGGTGATATAGATCCTCGAATGTCTTTCTTCCTGGAGTATTCGTGTTCATTCTTCCGACTTCACCCAGCCAGGGCAATCTTTGTATCTTGATGCGTCTCACTATGTTCACATCGGAGTAGAGTTTTTAATTTTTCGGGAAAGCGGAATTTATTTTCGGAATTCCCGCTCAATATAAGATCGTGCAAGATATAATTTAATATAATGTATTTGAAAAAAAAAAACAAATTACAATTAATGAGACCTACGTATCAAATAAGTTTATCAATGCATTAAACTTTAGTTTAAAAATTAAAAATTTCAGCTTTTTATTTGAAAAGCCAAAAGCATTGACACCAAATCAAAAACGTTAAATTTTTCAAACAAATATTTCTTTCAAAAGGGGATTTTAGTATAGAATAAGCATTTACAGAATCGTTAAGCAGACTATTTCTAATTTGAATCAAGTAGAGTCCTGTTATGGAAAAATACGTTCCCTTTCAACAGATGATTTTGCCTTTATAGTCAAAAGAACATTACATAATCTCTAGACCGTTTTAGTTTTTCCATCCAGAACATTATTTAGCGTTCGGCTCACACAGCCAGGAACGAACACAACCCTTAATACCGTTCGTAACTATTTGCATGGCCCATAAATATTACGAAGTATTTTTCTTTCGAAAATGCCAAACACATCTTAAAGCGTGTTTGCAAGTACCCAGGATTCTAATAACAGCACGAGTATCAAGAGTGTTTTGTAGACCGTTTTCATTTTCCTGAAAGTTTAAAATAAGACCTGTTACAATCCTCCGTTTTTTTTAGGCTACTGCACCACAATTAACCGCAACTGGATTGTGGTTTTCAAAAAAATATGGTCCAATGATCTTTCCCTAAGTTATTCCACACTATACTGTGCGTCTAAGTGGGTGCATTTGATACTCAAACATTATTCTCGGATTTTGGTTGCTTCTTATTCTGGAACCTTGTTTATTCACCAAAACATTGAGATCAGAATGGGCCTCATCGCGCATTATTCGATATGATCTTTGAGCCTGAATAACCGAAAGCTGACTTACAAAATAAAATTGAACAAATTTGGTTTTTTTAGTCTTTCCATCATAAATTTCCTAAGCTTTTAAGGCATATTCTCAAAAAAAAAAAATTTGTTCACTTATTAAATCAAAACGTTACATTTGCGCCACCCTGTACTACATATACATATATATTATTAAAAAATTATATAATTAAAGAAATATCTAACCTAAATATAAGTTAAATATGTTTGTGCATTCTTTTTATTGTTAATGCTTTAATAAACGGATGTAATTTATAAAAATTTGTTCATATTTTACTATTTACAAAAAATAAATTATGTTAATTTCGGGAAGTTATTAATCTAGTACCGCATTAACAAAACGTAAACAAATTGTATACGAAAACTTTAAACAAAATTAAAATACAGAGCTCAAACATATTCGAACAAAAGCAGTGCTGTTAACTCTTGGCGGTTAAAGCTGTAATAAGAAATTTCCATAAAACTTTAAACGAAACTGATAAAACTAGTTGAACCCCCTACACAGTCACAGAATTTACTGATTTATTTATTTCAGTCTATGGCTTATAAGTCCTTACTTACATTATAGTACAAATTAGAATACAATAAATAGAGAATATTGATTTGAATATATATTAATATTTCGTGTAGATCTTACTGGAATATTAAAGTTAATTTTGCTCAACAAGTAGTCGGAATATACATCATCAATCAAGTATTAGACCCATCAAAAACAAGATACTATGCATTATTCTACGGATATTTAATGTCGTATGAAGGCAGTAAAAGTGAATTCCATCCTAGAGAACTCTTAAACAAAATAAGAAAAACTGTTTCTGTACAGATGCAATGCTGTTGATAGAATGACCGAAAATTTTTTTAGATGCAGTATATTATCGATGAATTTTTATACCCACGCCACCATTTTATTGGAAGTTTTCGTCAACATGGGTCTATAAGAACCAGGGCTGTGGAGTCGGAGTTGAGGTTTTTAGACCGGATTCGGAGTTGAGGTTTTTAGACCGGAGTCGAAGTACCCACAGTAACTCGTGACTCCGACTCCAAAATTTTTCGCATAAACAATTTTTTAATTTTTATACCCACACCACCATTTGATTGGAAATTTTCGTCAACATGGATCTTTAAGAATCCGGGCTGTGGAGTCGGAGTTGAGGGTTTTTGGGCCGGAGTCGAAGTACCTTCAAAAACTCGAGACTCCGACTCCAAAATTTTTCGGCATAAGCAACTTTCTAATATTTTTCAAAATAAAAAAATTTTGAGACGGTCTGATTTAAAAATTTTGAAGTCAGAAAATAAAAACCAGTCTACTTCACATATGTAAATAACTATATTAGAGCTCTAAGCGGCACGTGTTAGAAATTTAATTAACGTGTTAGAAGTTAAAATTTCGATTTGAAATTTTACATGAATCATTTGCTTGCTGTATTTAGCCATTTAAAAGGAACTGCATTAAAAAAAGAGTTTAAGGTCAAATAAGGACCAGTGTAATATACATTAAATTAAGCATGAAGGTTAGAGTAGGAGTTGGAGTTTGAGTCGCACTTACAAATTTTCAACGGATGGAGTCGGTGTTAAGGCTTGATTACACTATCTCACAAGTCTTACGTATTCCATAATACTTTGTGAGATAGAAATCTTATGAGCTTCGGCGACTGTCAAAAAATCTAACCCATCACACCATCACACAAAGTATAAACACTCACACATGAAATCAAATGCAACCCTGATCCAATGAAAAGTATTATTGTTTAGAAATTTTTCAATAAACGATGAAGTCGTATGGGATGTCAAACTTTTTTCATAATACTTGTCATTTTCGTGACACATTGCATTCACACAATCACACTTTGTCATATTACTTGAGTTTTTGACATGTCTTAATACAAAGTTTAATAGTATAATCTAGCCTTTAGATGTATTTCTTGGCGACTCCACAGCCCTGATGTGAACCCTTCCTGCTGCCGGAATAACATGTACCGTTCATATTTTATTTATTTAATATTTGGCCAAGGTGTTATGTTTGAAGTTTTAGAGATTTTTGTAAGCTAATAGGGCCTAAATTTTTCCATTGTAAATTTAAAACACATTTAATTACATTTTTTTCCCAGCGTTTCGTCAATTTTTTGTTGACTTCTTCAGGGGAACATTTTTAAAGTGTGTATATATTACATTAAATAAATTAAAAGTTAACGAAATAAATTTTTAATTATTAAATTTGCAATCGGGATTATTTTAATTTTAATTTGTGTAAAGTAAACTTGGTCGTTCACACTGCACAAAATATTGAACGTTTACGGATAAGCGTACAGCATAGTCTCTCAACATCAGCAAGTAAGTATACGTTCGACAAAACTTGGTTTATTACGGCGATCGCTGCAAAGAATTTTGAGAACATTAGCACATATTGCAGGTGCCTCAATGGCTTTGGTTAGGGACGAATTCGGCGAACGTATTATTTCGCGCACAAGCGATTTTAACTCAACCATTCCCCAACTAAAAACGAACATTCCCAATAAAAAATGAATCTTTCAAGAAAGCAGGTTTGTAAGAGAAACTTTTTGATTACGGAAGACATGAATTTTATATGGCGAGTTCCCACTATGAAGCATTAAATTTTTGACACTTTATTCAGCGCATATAAAAATTGTTGGATGTAACGATCAGCTTTACACACTGAATGTTTTGTTACAGTTATTTTCCAGTATTCTCCCTTAAAAACCTGCTTCGTAGTAAGGGAATGCCGTGGCACTTGAAATGTAATTTTTTTTATAAAAGTTTTTTAGAGTTTTTTCATTTACTTCACTTTAAGTCTGTATGTCTTATTGCGTAGGGCATTTTTGGTATATTTTTCCAAATGTACCATTAGTGCTTCGCAACATGATACAATTTTTTATTGGGATTCGAAATGAAATCATGGCCGCTATACCCGAAGTTTTGCAAAAAGTTATGGAAAAAGAGCAGGTATGTATGTGCGAAGCAGAAAATGGACATCACTTACAGGTAGTGTTTTTCATACGGAAATTCCCGGGATCCCGCACATTTTTCGGGAAAAAAAATTCCCGAGAAATTTGTGCGGGAATTCCCGGGAATTTTTTATCTAATTATGGCAACTTTACTGCTGTTATAATTGTAAATAAGGCAAAAAGTTCTTAAGTCAAAAAAACGCATTTTGAATTTTTTTGGCTTTAATAAAATTTTGTTCTCTGTTGTTTGGTTTACATCACTGCTTCTAATCGTTATCATCCGAAAAAAAGCCTATTAAATACACCAAATAAATATTTTTCTTTTTAACATAACGAAAAAATACAGCTTGTGACTTAAGACATTTTTGCCAAACGCCAAAGAGATCCGATAAGTAGGGCAATGCTTAATGGAAAATGCTCTGAAATTTTGAAAGAAGAAGAGTAAAAATGCACTAAATTTTTAATTTGCTTACAGAGCCAGATTTATTTTATAAAAACGAAAAAAAGTTGTTTCCAATTGCTTCAAAAAATTTAATGATTTTATATGCAGAGCAACTGCATAAAAGATTTTTCGGATTAGATTCTGTAAGAGATGATCATAAAAGTTATTAATAAAGAAAACACTTATTCGATTCTAAGAAAATTATTTTTTTTTTTTTTTTTTGAAGAATTTACATGTTTTGGAGGAAGTACTTAATGATCGAAAGTTTTTATTATTCCAAATGTTATTACACATTAAAAAAAAGATAACCAAAATGTCATTTTGCTATAACTTCCTCAAAAATCCTACAAAATAATAAAAATTTTGCTCATATGTACTTTGAACATGAAGATCTTAAGGTGCCATTGAGTACTTTCTCTTTGCCACAGAAATAAAAAAAGTTGAATGCATGTGTATATGTACTTATTTAATTGATTGAATTATTCAAATAATTTAGATTAAATAATATTTTGCATCGATTTTTATTGAGCGGGAATTCCCGGCATCCGGGGAAATTGAAAAATAAATCCCGCTTTCCCGGGAAATGAAAAAGTCCGGGAAAGGAAAACTCTACTAAAAGAATATCAATTTTCAAAGCTAATTGCAAAAATAGCTCACGCTGCTCTTACATTGAACATATACTTCAGAATACTTCTTAACACTACAAGAATATTTTGTATATTTTTGGTACATGTTTCATTCTAGCTATCCTTTCGCTTGCATCGAAGTAAATTGCATGCACAGAAAATTTTACAATTATTAGACATCAGCAAAACGTAATGCATTTTCAGGCTGTTATTGCTTTTTTATAAAATATTACATTATTTAAACATTTTTTCAAATGTGCTTCAAATTTCAATCAATAAAGCTTTCTTGCAATAGTCATATTCCCTGAATATTTAATATACTTCTTGCTTAAGCCAAACCAATTCAAAAATATTAAATCAACCATAATATATAAATTTTCATATTATTCGAATGTGTATTCTAAGTCAAATTACAATCATCAAAAGCTTTTATACTTTAATAGACTTATTCCTTCCATATTTTCGAGGAATATTTTCTATGCACTATCAGAATTTTTCGTTTGTATATTTCTGTTACGAGGCTTACTTTAGCTATCCTTTAGCTTGCAATGAAGTAAATTGCAAAGAAAATGTATACAACTATAAGATACCAGCAGAATGTAATGCATTTTCTGGCCATGAGAAATAAATTCCTAGATTCAACCAGATTATGTTTAAAAGTTTTCGTTAAAAATAATTTTGTTCGGTGTGAGCATATTGAAAAAGGTTTTTTCTCTGTTTGCACGGTCCCTGAGAAATATCGGCTCTGAGAGTCTCGTTTTGCCTTTAAGAGCTCTCTGACGAAACAATATCAGAGAAAATATTCTGTTGATACTTTTATGTCATTGCAACTTCTACAAAGATAATTGTAAGGGCTCCTTCTGGCCTATGGCAGAGGCTGAACAGTTATCACCGCAATCAGTTTTCTGATGTGAATTCTGGACAGCCTTGTTACTCATTGAGCCCATTTCCCATCCATAAGGGGCCAGATTTTCCCGGTTTCTAAACAGTATAACACAGTGCAACAAGTTGTTTACTGAGATCTTAGGTACATTTTTGTAGTTGATTGTGTCCTTGAATTTTTAACGGTTTGCTACCAATGGACCTGAACAGGGGAAAAAAGGTAAAAAAAAATCGAGTTTTTTAAAGTTTTTTGCGATGTTGATCTTGATTTTATATGTTCACAACTTTTTTTTATGGCAAGAGCTACAACTTTGCCTCAGAGCAGTTTGCAAGATATGAGCCTGAGAAAATGATCACTTTTTTGCAAAAATTACACCGAGGCCCCAAATCTTTGGGGGCCCATAAAAAAGTGAATGACTTTGGGCAAAACTGGGAGACACGGGTCTTTTTTTTTGGTCTTTTATCACGTAGAGTTGTCCGTATATGGTTATTTTTCTCTGACTTAAAAAATTACACACAGAGTAATCAAACAATATGTAGCGATGAGATGAAATTTTTTAGCGATAAGTTTTTTACTCTTCAAGTTTAGAGCACTAAATACATATATAACAACTTGAATCGTTGTTATTGAAAGAACTGCTGGCATATGCAAACAAATCAGTTTTCGTGTATTACCCTGTGACCCAGGAACATATTGAACACATGTTGAACACATTCTCCAGAGATTTTGGGTCTGTTTTACTATCTGCATGAATAACCCTGTTAGACATCTCACCACACTGAATTTTCTTCACAGGTATAAAGATGGTCATTATCTCGGCCTGAAAGACAGTGCAATAATCTCCCATTGATGATTAGTTCATAATTTGTAACAGATTCCATATAAAGTCCACTCTTAAAAAATTCTAATTTCTGGTAGAGAGCATTAAAGATTCGGCACAGCCAAATATATTTGTTTTTGTTTTTTAATCAGATAAATTTTATTGATTTTTTCCAGAGCTTAAGATAATTTTTATTTAAGCTAATAAAAATGATCCTTCCAGAGATAAGATAAACAAAACTTCTTCTATATTTAATCAAAGAGTTTACGCTGTCCCCTTTTTGAATGTTTTAAATGTATGTAATACATATTAATAAACTATACAATATTATTTTTTAATACTTCGGTTAACAGTTTTTTTTGTGTAGTTCTTAAAAAAAATCTACATAAAAATTTAACTGGTTTGCTTCCTAGAAGTGTTAGATTTTCTTACTCATGATTTTACCACAAAAATTTGTTGTTTTCATATAAATGAAAGAAGGAAAGTGAAGTAAACGTTACAAATTTGTAACATTTTTATTTTGTTGATTCGTCAAACCTTCATTAAAATAACAATTAAAAATTTGTTTTAGAAATAAACAATATCAACAGTCTTTATATCGTTACGATACGACGCGTCGCGACGCACAGTGGGTTCAAACGCAAAAAATTGTAATAAATTTGAATTTAACAACTGGTCAAATTGCAAAATCATGCATTTACAAGTCCTAGAGGAGGACATAAGCAAATGGAGGGTGGCAGTCTATGTCCTTCTCTACGACTCCTTCATAATTTGCTATCCGACCAGTAGTTTAGGAGATTCAGATTAATACCTACTTTTTGGCGATTGACCCCAATGTGCGACGTAACAATATTTAGCTTCATAAATAAAATTTATTCTTTTAATCTGAACAACAATTAAATGAAGCAAACAACGTTATTCTTGTGATCATAATGATTTTAACAACTTATCATATCTTGAAAAGTTCTTAGAATTTATTTAGTTTGTATGTTTTGCTTTGTGTTATTCTTTTATATGCATTTTTTTGTTCTTATATCTTTTCACCTGCACTCATGTTGAGAGTTTTACATTAGAATCACACAACTTAAATCAACAAACTATTAACAGTTAAGAAGAAAATTCTAATTTTTCTTTACTAAATACATAATTTAGCAAACAAAATGGTTTGAAGTTAAAAATTAATTTAAACCCTAGAAAGCATAAATTAATCTTCAAATCATAAGCAACATTAAAAAAAAAACTAAATTCAAAACTTTTTAATAACAGTATGTAAAAAAAGATAAACAAAGATAAAGTAGAATAAAATAGAACTTTAAAATTTAAAAAAAATTAAATATATTATCTCAACAATGAGGTGTACAATTGACATTAAACAAATAATGTTAAAGGGAATGTACCCATCGCTGCAATGTTTACAAATCCGACTTACTTTGAAGAAATTTCGATTACCAGTACCCATGTTCTGTAACTTTAGTGAGAACTTCTCGCAACGAAAAGATGTGAAACAAAATATTCCATCGTTTCTCGAAAAGTGAGAAAAAAGTGTGTCTGTAACTTATGTCGAAAACTATCAAAAGAGATTACGTCGTTACGTTATAAAAGTCATAACATTGCACTCGAAGCCGATGTGACATTGCAGACGTTGAGGACGCCAGTCACACATATAGTTAACGGCGACCAAAATTTACTAAAATTGAAAAATTTTCAACGACGGCGGCGAAAATACAACCGTCGGCCATGCCAAATAATGTAAAGTGCGACTTTAATGTTTGTTGTTTGTAAACGAGCTTTGAAAAAATTCGTATATTTTATAAAAATGGTAAAAGAAAATAATTAAACAATAAAAAAAGGGCCAAGAACATAATTTTATTATTATTATTCTTTGCAATTTGCATTTTTAGTTGTTCTTAGTGTTAAAATTTTTTTCTCGCCCCATTTTTATTCGTGAGTTTTTTTGACAGTCCAAAGCGGGAACTTTTCTCACCAAAATGTTACAGACACACTTTTTCTGTAAATTGGCGAGTAATTTCCTTGCGTGACAGCTTGTACTCGCCAAAAAGAGTTACAGACACAGTTTAGTGAGAAAAACAGCTGTTTGTTTCAATATACGGCATTTTTGTTCTATTTCACACATTTCAATCGAAAAGTTTCTCGACACGAGAGTTGCAGAACATGGGCACAGGACTGTCACATTTCCCTATTTTGTTTCTTCAAAAAACGAAAATCTTATCTAATCTAATCAACTACCGAAATTTAGTTCTGCTTCTGTGATACTTAGTTTAATACAATTTAATTTTACTGTGATATTTTTTATTTTTATTTATATTTTTGCAATTGTTTTGTTTAATTAAATTTATGTTTTATGTTGTGTTTATGTAAAACAGAATGTGTGTTAAATATTCAAAATGCAGAAATATTGACGAAAGATTATATATCTAATAAAATATCCCTGATGATGTTGGGAATCTCCAACGAAACGTCGGAAAGAAAATTATGAAATAATCTTTTATTTGCATAGAATACATGACCTTAATAAGCCCGATTTAGAATTTTCTAAGCAAACCAATAATAAAATAAGAAAAAGGTCGATAAAAACTTAAATATATAAAACCATTTTGATTTGAGTGGGTGGGACAAGCTAAATAATTCCGTCTGTAAAAAACAATATCTAGAAAAATGATTTTCCAAAAGCGGTCTGAAAAAGTGGTGGAACATAGCTATTCTGTTTTTAAGAAAAAAAAAAAAAAAAAATGTGTCTAAAACACTTGGCTAGGTTAGGAATATAGATGGTAGTCAGTTTCCGTTGATACACTTTGCGCTATTATTGCATTGTACGTGTACAATATGTACAATGTTGAATACCATTTAAACCAGTATTCGAAAATAAACACTAAATATCGCTCATTAGTGTTCGGTAGATTTGTGGAAAACACAAACGCTAATATTGTTTGTGTAGTAAATCATTGAAAAAATAACGTTTCCCTGTTTGTCATCTTTCGAACACAAAAGTAATGCTGTTCTTATCCAACTCAACAAAAAGATGAGAACATTAAATTATGTTCGGTTTTTTTTTAAACCCCAAACTTCATTGTGTTCGGTTCAGCTCACTAATGCACGTCCTTTTTGGCTGGTAAAAAAAACCAAACATTTTTTACAAAAACAAAATACACATACGAAAAAAAAACAAAAAGCCAGCAAAATAATTTTACACAAACAAAACATATACCCAAAACACACAAGCTGTTCGTGCTGCGGTCGTTGCTAAAATTTTTTGTTTGTTCATTTCTTTATCAATGCAAAAAAAGAAACATTATATAACATTAAAATATAGGGTTTGTCTACGGTATCACTACAATTGTTCTGTCTTTTACCGAAGAACAGAACACTCTTTCTTGAAATTAGTTACGAACGGTATCAAGGGTTGTGTTCGTCTACACAATCACTAAAAAAGTAGATATCGTTCTAGGGTGTGTGAGCCGAACACTAAATAATTTTCTGTTTATTTTCGAACACTGGTTTAAACAGAGCTCCCACGATAGAACCAACCCGAACTCCTACCGAAGTTTAAAGTGCAAGCGTAACCAATGCCATATACAGTAAAGAATTTTTTGTAACTAGCAAAATGAATCAGGCAATTTGCAGTAATTAAACACACAAGTAGTGACACATACTTTCTGGCCATCGGTAGTATATAAATAGAAATTTTGCTTTGGGTGATTTTGCTGGCAGCCTTTGATTTCACTTTCGGAAATTAAATAAAAAACTCTTAAGCACTTAATTTTATTTTCTCTTTAATTTTGCTATGAATACTGTTTGTTGAAATATAAATCAAACATTTAAAATTGTAGCAAAAAAATCGCGTTAGTATCCCAGTAGTATTAAAGTGTAAAATGTGCCAAACCAAATAGGACAATTGTACCATGATTCCCACCTCCATATAATTTATTATTGACCACCCACCTTTCTTCAGTTTCAATTCTTGTATAACGATAAAAACCAGTTTTTCTCAAGGATTAGGTTTATTTAAGAGTTATATGTACGGTGAGCATTCGTCCTTTTTTTGATACGATGTCCTTTAAGATTTTTTTTCAAAAAAAGGACAGTAGAATGTCCTTTTGTTAGATTATTACTTCTTCTTTAAACTCAAAAACAATAAGTTTTATTTTTTCAAAACCCCAAAATTTCAAATATAATACGGCAAAACACGCTGGTTAAAATTCTAAAATTTTTTGTTCCATTGAAAGAATATTTTCTCTCTAAACAAAGGAGCCCTATACATTGCAAAAATTATTTTTATGATCCATGTGCTGGATTGTGGTTACTTTTGGCACATATCCATCTCTTAATATTCCATAAATATATTTGTCGTCTAGAGCCACAACATATTTCAATGCCTGAGGCTGCTCTTAATTTTCAGGACTTTAAATTAAAATAAATTGCACGCAAAGAAAATGTGTTTTTACCATTGGTTATTAAGACCATTTTGACACACTAAGTTGGCAGGAAGTATTCTGTATTTACGATTGAAATCAATGGGCGGCAGTGTTTACAAAAACTCAACATTTTGATGGGCTCAAGGGTATCAAATATAGATGGAACATTTCGGCTATATTACTGAAAAAAATATTAGAGGTAAAAGTATAATGAAGCTTGTAGAATTTTGTTTATATCTACCGTCCTTTTTGGATTATCGAATGATTACTTCAGAATTACTTTTAATAACAAAGTGCGAATTTCAATTGGGCTGTGCAGAATTTAAAAAAATTATATGTAAAAACAGTCATATTAAAAAAATAACTTCTACAGAAGGATATCAATATTTTTAATTATTACATCTTTATTTTGAAAGACTTTTACATAATTTTTTTTACATGAATTTTTTTTATTGATTTTTTTCATAAACAATAAAAGAAATATATGTATTAATAGTAGTTCTACTTGCTAATATCATATTCTTTGAATTTTCTTATTACCTTTCCAATAACCTTGATAATATTCATCAATTTTCCTTCATTTCAAAATGTCCTTTTTTACGTTTGAAAAATATGGTCACCAGTTATATGTGACCCATATTATCCTGATAATCGGAGATGTTTTGGTATTAAAATACCCAATTTTCGAAAGGGAGTCTATATTGAACTTAACTTTTCTTAAAATTTTTTTTTACGGTAAAGTGAGTCCATATTTAAACAAATCTGTAAACGTTTCTGATTTTATTCATGAAGAACAGTTTGGGGTTAAAGCTAAATAAATCCGTATAAGATTTTTTCATACTTTCTGGATCATGTTCCAAGTCCTCTTTCCTCGTTCTCTTAGTCCGCAGATCTAAACAACTTTGATGTATTGCAAGAGGAAGGTGTTACTACAAAACGAATTCACTACAAAATATTCACATGGTCTTTGTTTATGTTTTAAATCTAAAAACTTCAGTTTCAATTCTTGGAAGAATAGTCTAACAATCGAAATCAGAAAGAATTCTTATGAGTTTATCATCTAAATTCCAACTGAACTTCCAATAAGAAAAGTAGATTATTTAAAGAAATCTGAAGACTTCTTTTGTTTCAGTACGTATCGAAACTTGTATAACGATAAAAAACCAGTTGGTGCATTATCAATTTTGTGGCAACTTTGCTGTTAAGAAACGTAAAGAGAGATACAGGTTGTTTTAAGATCTTGGGTTAGTTAAGGGCGGGTCAATAAGTCTATGACTTTTTGAATTTCCCAACACTTAACTGAAAGGGCAGCACTGCTACAGTCAACAGACAACTGTAAGTTAAATCGTGTCAAAATTTTAATTAGCTGCGCTTATTAGTTTGAATTTTACAGCCATTGATAGCAGACAACCTGTTAATTTCAGAGGAAAATGAAAAAAATTAAATTTTGCGTGCTCATTAAGCATTCCATAGCAAAAATTCAGGAATTATTCACCGGATTTCGCTCCGGCTGATTCAATCTTGTTTTCAAACAAGAAGAAATGGCTTGTCGAAAAGAAATTGTAAATTTAATAACACATCTAACTTTAGGAGGAATTCATGCAGAATTTTTACTTGGTTGTATTTAGAAGCTTATTTTTTAAAAAGAATATCTCGTTAATTTGTAACAATTATAATGGAGATTATTCTTAGGCATAGAAGAGCATGCGATAAACTTGCGTTAAATTTAAAGGTTTTAGTACGGTTATCCTTAGTTTGCCGAAGTAAATGAAATGCGCATAGGAATAGCTTGTCCCTTCAACAGTAAATTTCAGTTTATCAATAGTATGAAATATGAATTTAGCACATTTAAGCGAAACCTTGTTAATTAATTTTTTGAATCCCAAGAAAAACTTTGATAACTAATATGCATGTGGCAGTGTAAATAAAACTGAACTGGCAAAATAAAATAAGGTAATTTGTATTTATTTTGGTTTTTTCTTTACCCACTTACAACTACATTTAGAGTTGACAAAAAATCAACCAATTGTAGTCGGGACTGTAAGAAAATATAAACTCACTTTTTATTGTTGTTGTTTTTGTTTAAGCTTTGATATTGTTACAAGTAAAACTGGGGCTTATAATTCTTATTCGCTTAACCGTTTTATTTGTATAATATCTTTAGTTTTTCTAAAATCTTTGGATGAAGTTTCCTGACGATATGGCCTAAGCAACTAGTGAAATGCGCATAGGAATAGCTTGTCCCTTCAACAGTAAATTTCAGTTTAGCAATAGTATGAAATGGAAATTTAGCACATTTAAGCGAAACCTTGTTTAGTAAATGATTCTAATTCGCCTTTTTTTTATAAAAAAGACGTTCTGAGATTAGTGGGTCTTGAACCTTCAGAAAGAAGTTTTTTCAAAAGAAGTATTGTGTACTAAATTTATTAAAAGAGAATATTTCTTAATTGAAAGATGGGACCCCTTCCCTGAAACATGACAAGACCAGATATTTACCATGTTGAAAACATACTTTATTAAATAAGAGAAAGAAAAGAACTTAAGCAAGTGGTGCTTAAAACAAAAGACAAACATACTCTTAATTTAAATATTTCTATTCTTTTTTCTTTCCAATTTCAAATAAATATGGAAAGAACACAACAATTATACCAGAACCCCAACACGGAAACATACAAAAACGCTCTACTTTACCAAACGTACACATATGAAACAGTGTTGACACAGTTTGTCTGCATATTTACTCGACTACTTCCAAAGTAGATTACAAAAATATGCAAACACCAAACTAAAAGCAAATTTATTTAAGGGCCGTTGAACAAAAAAAAAATATTAAACGAAAAATTTCATCTACACAGAGATAAACATGAATTAAAAACGAAAAACTACCCAAAAAGAAATTACCGAAAAGATTAGAAGATTTGGGCGATTTTATCATTTAAGGTTTTTAAAGGAGATTACAAAAGTTTTCTTTTAATGTGTATATTTTATTTGAATGCCAATAGAGTGTATCACTTAACATGAAGTATTAAATTTCAAGTATCGACGGCCTCAACATTGTTTAGGTTCTATAAAAAAAAATTAAATCAAATAAACAAAATAACAATGAAATTATTTGAAATATCATGTGTGCCCTCCATTAAGGTCATCTGTTTAAATTCTTCAATCACAAACGTAATGTTTTCCAAACACAATGTCCTTTCAAATATTTATTTCTATTTTGGAATTTAGTTTATTTTGATGTTCATTTAAGAGGTACAAGAATTTGGAGGATTAATTGATAAGGAAAACTGGGATTTAGAAAAAAGTACTGAAATGGTACTATTTTAAGTAGAAGGGATTTTAGCTCAAAATTTTGTAAAGTATAATTAGAGATGCTTAAAATTAATTAAACCTTTGTGATCGCTATAATTCAGGCCCAAATCGCGAAAAAAAGCAATCTTAAAAACACCAAATTAGAGACTGGTGGATGACCCTGAATGCTGTACGTAATTTTGCTGTTGAGGCCGGATAGCTCCGACTTCTGAAAGATCCGATATGAAACAAAAATATTCGGAGATGGGGCTATATTTATATACTTTACTGACGCAATAATACTTTAGGCCCTAATTTTGTAAAACACAACGCAAAGACAAAGAATTACATTGCAAGCAAAAACAAATTCATAAATATTTTGTAATTTTATTGTTGCCTTTAACAGAAAATCATATTGGTTTTTAAGATTTCATACGCCTCACTGCTTGTGGCGTTGGAAATTTTAAGACAGTACATAAATTTCTGTACAAAGCAACAACTTCGTCGTGCGTTGTGTTTTACAAAATTAGTTCCTTAGTTTGTTCTTTGAAAGTACTTGTTTTTAGAAAATACAAGACAATAAGAAAAAGCTTAAATTTTTTTTCTAAAACTGGGTTAAACCAAGAGAAAATATACTTTCATATTACCTTACATATCAAACAACTCGTAAATTTAAGAACCTATTATGTATCTGTACTTTATAAGGAATTATCTGTACGGTTTCTAAATTCTAAAATCGATATATCAGCATCAATTTATGTCCAAAAATTGGGATAACCTTTTTTTTTAAATTGAACTTCTATCATAGATGATCTTCTGCTTGTTTCTTCCAATGAATCCTTTAGTTTTATTTTAAAAAGGAAACCAACTATATATTAGCCGGATTTTTGAATTTGAAATGAAATATTCAACGACAACAGTGTATTATTGTTGACAACATCTGTTATTAAAATAATTACAAACCGTTGTCAAAGGGGGTAAAAATACGTTGTCAAATCAATAATACCTTGTTTTAACAATGCGAAATCTAAATACAATACATTGTCGCTTATTGCATAGCTTTCTAGTTTTGTCTTTTGAAAATATCTGAGTGCAATATACAAAAATAAACTAAAACTTTAAAAAAATATTTTTTTGATGTTTTTCCCTTAAGAGCAGATAATTGCGATCAGAGCAGTTTTGCTAGACTGAAGATAATGATACCAAATGCGTTTTTTCGACTTAATTTATTCTTGCCCGACGGCAAAGAATTACAGTAAATAAAAATGTTACTAAACTTTAAGTTGCACAGAATAAATTCTCCAAAATTTTTCACCAATTAAAGCATTAGTCAAAAACATAATCAGTTTTAATTAAAAATTTAATCAAGTGAATTAAACTTTTAATCAAGTGAATTAAACGTTTAATTAATACTATTAACTGGTTTAATTGATACTATTAATTTGTTTACTGGTGCAAATTTAATTAATTTTTTAATTAATATCACAAATTTTTTAATTGAAATCAATTTTTATTTTTTTCTGTGTGTAAAACATAAAAGTAAATTTTGCGGCAAGTTCCTTAGGAAATTTCTTTTTTAAAATCAAGTGTGCTGTTAAAAAAAAGATTTTATGGTGTTTATGTATCAACGATGTGTTGTGAAAATAAAAACTGCATTTTGTCAAAATGTTTGTTGTCAAAATAAGAACAATGCCTTTTCAAAGTTAAAGCAAATGGGGACATAATGCAAACAACGTGTTTTTAAATTATCATCCAATGTCCAATCGGTATTTTTCTGCCAGATTTTTCCTTCTGTCTAGTTCTCCCTATTTTCCCTCTAGTCTAGTTCTAGTTCTACTTTTTTATTAGCTTACACAATCGTTTTTCTTCCTAAGCTGTTAAAAATTTAGTTTACCGAATTAATGCAACTTTTTAGTGGATACACACTCCTCCATCATTTTAAAATTTGTCTTTTCGATTGCATGGGAACAGTGGGTTAATATTCGGGCTTATATTTGATACCAAATTATAAAATTAGTGTACTTTATTCTTCAAAATCCCTTATTTTTTATGTTTTATCAAACAATTCTCAGCGGTAACTAGAATGAGAAAAGAGGCCTAACAAAAGGCCTTATTAAGCACACACAAGCCCTCCTCGCCGCACTCCAACTTATCTATTTTTTACACACGTTGTCATTGGGCCCAAGCCCTTCCAAACTCGTTTTAATAAAAAGAAGAAGGTTCGCTACTACGAAGGCAGTTCGCTACTCCCTTCCCAAAGAAGGGAGTATCGAATGTGTACTGAATATTTTGGAAGGTCTTTCAAAAAGAAGTTTATACCTTCTAGAAGGAATACTTCTGAAGCCAGGATTGAATATGGATAATTTAAGTATTTTGCGATTGAAAATCCATACTTGAATCAATCTTTTTGTACTTGATTCAAGAAAATTCGTACTCACCGTACTATTAATACCACTTCGGATTGATTTGAGTACGGATGGATTGATTTTTCTTTTAAGTGTACAAAGCGAATCTTTTAGAAAGAAGTATAGAGGCCTTCAAAAAGGCCTGCCACTTGCGGTCTTTCCAATATTTACCGCTGGGTTATTAAACTCTGATTTCTAACTGCCGTATTCATAAAAAATAAACTAAGTTTGGAATGTGTTTTAAGGCAACATTTTCATGCAAATTTCGCTTAAAATACATTTCAAATTCATTTTTATTTTTTATGAATACGGGCGTAGTAAGACTGTATGTGAAATTCAAAACAACCCAGCGGGAAAAAGAAGGAGTACGGAGGAAGTACAAGGCCTTCTTGGTCCATTCCATACTCATATCTTTTTTACACACGTTGTCATTGCGGAGAAGGCCTTCCGCTCTCGCTTCTTCAGCAGGTACATAAGAAGGGTAACGGGACCAAAAAATTGATTTTGCTTTTGCTTGTGCAAAAAAACAATACAAAAAATGTTACTCCTTATCTACTCCCTTCTCATAGAAGCAAGTGTGGAAGCTGTATCTTATCTTTTATACGAAAGAGCCGAGGCCTTCTATGAGGCCTTCTTTAGCAAAAAATCAAAATCAAAAAATCTTTTAAGCAGGCCTTTAAAAAGGCCTGAAGTAAGAACCCTGCCGTCAAATGAGTAGCTAACTACAAAAAAACCCAACTTTAAGTTAGCTTGTATAGACTAACTTAAAGCCAACTACTACGCAATGCAAAATTTACATTAACCAAAGTGTATACAAACACTGTGTTGTATATTTTAAGTAGTAAGAGCCAAGTCGTTAGCAAAAAAATCAACGTTGTTATTGTTGTTATGTTATGACAATTTAATCTCATATTTACGCTCTTAATTGAGTAATGGCAAAAAACATAGTTTTTTTATTCAAAAACTAGACTGCCCCAGTAGGCTAGCTGGTAGTGAGCAAGTCTATCAGCGCCGAGGTTGCGGGATCGATTCCCGCCAGCGACTCTGGTTAAAAAAAAAGTTGAATAAAAACAACTTTGATTAATAAAATAAAATAAAAGAAATAAAAGAAAATAAAATAAAAAAATAAAATTTTTTTATTTTTTTGAAAGTATTCATCCAATGAATAACATTCATAGATCGGCCTTAACTTAAACTAACTTAACTTAAAGCTAACTTAAAGTATTGAGTTTATAGCTAGCTACAAAAAGTTAACTTAAAGTTAACTGAAAGTAATGCAGGGTCGGACAATTGACTACTTCCTAGGACATCGCAATGTTAAAAAAGTTAGTTAATTACATATAAAAGTAATCCAATTGTCAACCACCACTACTTGAGAAATAGTTAGCTTTAAATTAATTGAAAGTTAACTGAATTGCCTGCAGGGAAGGTCTTCTGAGTTTTCCCGCTGGGAATCCAAATATCTATTATTTAATAACTATGTGTGCGTTGTTTTTGTGTGTAGGGGTATGGTACATTATTAAGGGATCTCATTTCGATATGCCTTGTTTTTAAAACAGAGAGCGCACATTCTTGCTTTGAAATCGATATGATTTCATGGTGTTATGAATGCAAGAACCCCCAAAAAGGAAAAATATTGAAAAAAATATATTTATCAAAACTAAAAAAAAAAACTGAAAGAGTGTTTATTTACTTCTTCGCAGGGAATAAACAACTAAAACATTGTTGTGTGATGCCGTAGATCAATGAAACAAAGAAGAGAGTAGAATAAAGACACACAAAAACATAAAAGTATCATCATGTTTTGTGTATTAAACGAAAGTAAAATGATCGATGCATTTGTGTTACCGTGTGTGTGTGTGTGTAAAATCGATCATTTACATTTTTCCCCGAACAAATTTGGACAACAAATCTTAAAAGAAGAAGATGCCTCCGGTTGTGTATATTTTTAAAAAAAGATCAAATCGACCTTTATAAGTGTGCAAGCAAATAAGTTTTTTTTTTTTTTTGAGTTTGTTTGTTAGAATTTTGATATATTTTTTTTGTAGAAAATTGTTCATTGTGTTGAGATATACTTTTTTTATGGCTTTATCCAATTAATCATTGTGACGATTGAATGTGACATGTGCAAAGTCATTAAGATTCAGGATTAAGAAATTCAAAAAAAAATTTCTTAATTCTAAAATTAAACAAATGTTATATTTTTTTATTGTTAAAAATTAAGGAATTTATAAGAAGTGTAGACTTTATCAATGATTTTTGAAACGGAAACTTTTTTGATATTTAGAACGAGAATTTACAATTCGATAACGTTCAACTATTATCAGTGTTCTGCGGCCGCCAACCATAGGACAATGAGGACTTGTCAAATTTTTTCATAAAATTAAATACACAACAAACACAAAGTCAAACCTTGATATGAAATGGCTTTATCATTTGACATCAAAGGCAATTCACAAACCTTTTTCAATTGTTTGATTTTAACATTTGCATTCATATTGATATTGATTTTGAATATAAACTTTGACATACAATGTTTTATCATTTTGATATCAAATTGTTATTAAATGTTATTCTCAAATCAAAAATAAACTTGGCCACACTGAAGCAAAAAATAAATGTACGCAATTAAAGAAAAATACATAAAACGTGAAGTGAATTCGCCTTTAGCGAATCTTAATGCGAATAACGTTTGAACGCAAGTGGAAAATAAATGCATTTCAATTTAAAATTTTTATATATATAAACTATTTAGAGTAATCAAAAAAGGTCGATCAACACTTATAATTATTGAAATTTTTTATTTTTCAAAAAATATTTAAAAAATAAACACATTTGGAAGATGAATTTTCCAATTAAAATTTTGTGTTATAAGAATCTTAATTTTTTTTTTATTTTTTTTTATTTTAATTTTATTAAGATTTATAAATACAAACAAATGTATATATCGTTACCTAAAACGCAAAAGGCTCTAATTAAAAAAAATTAACAGCCTGTTTGTCGATGTCGGACGTTATCGTTCGCATAGAAAATTACATTCAAAACAAAAACAAATTTTCGAGTGTTGTTTTTGTTTTATATAATTTTCTATGCGAACGTTAACGTTCGAAATCGACAAACAAGCTGTAAAATTCGACTTTTTATTGATTTATTGCATCAACACAAAAAATATACACCCTTTTTTATTTAAGAATAAACGATATCGCTAAACCCCCTTATTAACAGTTTGCATAATATGCAACAACTGGTTGGTTTTTACAAGAAAAATAGAATAAAAATAAATTATATACTGTAAACAGTATAAATTATACAAATTTAATTATTTTTTGCTTCTTCTGTAAAACTTCAAAAATGTTAGATAGATCGTTTTGCGTTTTAAGTAACGATATACCTATCAGTTATATTTAAAGCTACCCAACCTTCACTTAATATTTTAAAAGTCTTAAAAAATGTGAAAGGTTTTCCAAAAAATTGCAAATTTAAAATGAACATTAAACCAACAACTTTCCTTAGATTGAAAATTGGAAAACGAAATAAATTCCCATTAGATACCAATGACATTTTAATTGTCATTGCAAAAATTATACACCTTTTTATAGTAGTGAAAATTAAAAACGAAAAACGAAATAACAAAAGCCACTAATAAAAGAAAGAAAACGAAGTAACTCGAAAGCAAATAAACTACTAATTAGAGTCGTAAAAGATAAAATTTGTCACTTAAATTGAAAAACAAAAATATGTTGTAAAAGAAAAAAATTAAAAAAAAGCAAATAAATGAATAAGAGTTCAATGAGCCACTAATGTTGCGTAGTTTGAATGAAACAGAAAAGAAGAAAATAAAAAAAAACGACACCATGCCACAACAACATGTAGCTGTACTTTGTGGCAGCATGTACGAGTAGTTGCAATTAAAGCAAAACATCACCAGCAACAACATCAGTAATGGCAATAACAGCAATTGTTTTTAATGAATTGCAAATACTACATTGCAAATGTTGTAATGAAAATATTGTCAACTTTATGTTAATTGCGATTTTAACGGATTTCGTTAAACCCCACGTTTTAAATACAACCATCTTAATTTTTCAGATTTCAAATCACTTGCTTTTTATATTTTTTCCTTTTAAAACAATTTAATTTAAACATTTCTAATTACCTTTTTTTTTGTCTACAAAATTTAAAAAATTTAACAACAAATTTACCACATGGCACTAAATAATACCACGAAAGAAAAAAAATCTGGAAAAATTATAAATTCACTAGACAGCAGAAACAGACGACAACCGAAACCAAAATCAAACAAATGAAAGTTGTTTTGTAGGTGTTGCAATTTTATTTCATTTTTTTTTTCTTTTTTCAATTAACAAATTAAATTTTTTATGATGAACAAAAAACAAATTGTTAATAATTTATAATTAAAAAAAAAAACAATCAACAAAACACATATTTTGTTTATTTTAGATTTTGTTTATAAAATATATATTTATTTTTTTATTAATATTCAGTAGATTTAACTCATTGCAGCACTGTGGGACTGGGTGATAATACCGAGAGACAAAAAGTAATGAGCACGCTTTCAGTAAGTTTAAGCATATGACATTGGCGTAGGTAGGGGTGGGCTGCGGTGGGCAAAACTCACCCAGATCCGCTTCTACCCACCATACCCCTTTTCCTTTTTTTCTTATTTATTTATAAGTAAAGTAAATTAAAAAAATTGTCAAACCGAACAAACAATTTGTTTACAAATTCTAAGCAAAATACTTCGCAAAAATTGGAAAGTGATTTTAAATAATTAATAGTTTAGGGCGACAGGATAAATATGACAATAAGAGATCTTTGAAACAAACCTGATAATGAAAATCTAGTCTTATAATACAGTGCATTTTTTTTTTAAATTTTGATTGTAAGAAATTATTTAAATATATCCACGGATGGAAATTTTAGTACAATTGTACTTTTTTTGGGTACATATTGGACGTTGTTGGCACCGTGATACTACCGCGGCTTGCTTGGCGATATGAACACCAAAGTAGGCGATAACAAAACTGACTTAACAGAAATCATGGGTAAGCACGGCATAGGTACTATAAATGAAAATGGCAAACTGTTTACAGAAATGTGCAGTTCCAACAACATAGTTATTGGTGGTACCCTGTTCCCCCACAAACGGGCCGATAAGATCACCATAAGACCACATTTGTATAAACAAGATGTGGGGGTGCAGTTTACTAGATGTCCGAAACAAGCGCAGTGCAGATATTGCCTCCGACCAACACCTTCTGATAGTCGAAAGCTTTTAAAGATCACACGCACGGACAACCACGCTTAGATGTTCAAAAGCTTAAGAATCAAAACTTCAGATTAAGATATTGCCAGCAACTACACTCCAATATTACAAACGTTCAATCTGATAACAATATTGATGCGAAGTAGACTGCCATAAAGACAGCTTTCCTGGACGCTAGACGCAAAGTAGTTGGAAACAGACGTAAAAATAGAAAAGAATGGATAAGAAATGGAAAGAAAAAAAGTCGATATTAATAGAGCGAAAACTCCTGCCTCAACAGAACAAGCACAAACCGAATATGAAGTTATAATAGGTCAGTGAAACGAATCTGCTGACAAGACAAGCGATCCTGGACTAACTCTATCGCAGTAGAAGCAGAAACTGCTGCTTCATGTGGCAACTCAAAATTAAAGCAAAAGATGGAAAACTTCTCACTGCAAAGGCGCACACAGAGAAAAAATATGGTTGGGGATAGTTATTGTAACAATATATTGTTGTCGTACACAAAAAATTTTTATTTTTATTAAACATAAGCAAAATTATAGTTACTGTAAACATTTCAATGCTTATCGCAATTATAAATTTGAGTATTGTTGACTGAAAAATAATTATTTTTCGAACAACTAAATATTGATAACTTTGAAAACATATTAAAATTCTTACAACCATAACATGATACGATTCTATACGTGTAGACATAGTATGCTTAAGAAGCAAACAAAAAATCTTTACTTTAATAATAATATGTTAGCGGCGTTTGTAAAATAATATTGAATCAGTTGTGTCGTTTGTTTTAAATATGCCATCGAATTATTTGTTAGTGAGCCGTTAAACAATTTAAAGAAAAATTCCTATAAAAAAATAAGTTTAACGAAATAAAAAAATAAGGATATTAGCGAAGTTCAGTATTAGTCTTGCAATAGTGCAAATGCAAAATAGAATAGCTCTTTTGTAAAATCCAACAACAAAACACACAAAGATTTCGTTAGATTTCATAAAAGTATTACGTTAATTTGCATTTGCTCTTTTGCAAGCCTAATATAGATCCCGCTATTGTATTTACATTGATAAAAATTGCAAAGTGCCAAAAAAAAAATCGATGCAAAATAAATTTTAATAAATTTTTTATTGTTATGAAAGTTATGAAAGGTGCTGTATCATAATAAGATTACTTCTTAATTTATTATGATTAACATGATCTCTTCTTAACTTATTATGATTAACATGATAAGAATATGATTAAGGGAAAAATAGTATGATGTAATGTTACGAATATATTTGGTCATAATATGATTCAATAATAACCGTAATATGGCGACTACAATCATGAATCTTATCATAATATATTGCTCTTAGAATATGTTTATCACAACCATGTTTTTTTTTTGCGTGTGGAACAACTTTCACGATAGTATGAACACTTTGTCGAGCTTAGTACACATGTATTTAGGTATGTGCATACATACGTATTTTTGGATTGAAAGTTTTTGTTGCATTACTTTAATGAAATTTTTCATTGTCATAATGAAAATTTAAATTTATGAAGGCATGCTTTTTCGAAATATTTTTATACTTTTAATTATTGAGACTAAAGAGTTATTTGAATGTTAAAAATATTCTTTTTTTTCAATTATTGAAATATGTTGCTTTTATCAAAAATTTTTGATTTCATAAAATTAATGGCATATTACATTAGATGTATAAAATAAACATTTTTTTAATGACCCTATAATTTTGTATTAATTTATGAATATAGTTATGTTTGTGTATTGTTTTTTATGTTCAGAATTAAAATTATTTGTTTAACTTGGACAAACTTTAGTTTTCATATATCCAATGAAAATTTTTAACGTAATTACGAAATCCAATGAATCGATTTTAACGAAAATACTTCATTATAACTACGAAATTCCATTTGGACAATGCAAATTTTCATTTAACCAGAGAAAGTTTTTTTTATGAAAACGATTCATTAAATATATGAACCATTTTTCTTTCAGTGAATGCATAGTATCGGCGTTTCGAATACAGCGTAAAACATGGCATCAAACTGTCTCCCCTTATATCTGTTAAGTCTGGAGTGAAGCTAGGATGGGTCCTATCCACATTACTGTTCCTCATCGTCATTGACGAAATATTAATTGGGGCAATTGACAACAACTCTCATCGTGGTGTATTGTAGCACCAATTACGCATGGAACACATGAACGACCTAGTACATATATGCTGAGACGTTGTCTTAATATCTAAACGTCAATCTGATGTTCAAAGTAAAGTAAACGACATCGATACTATATCGAGTAAATATGGCCTTAAGATCAATGCCGACAAAACCAAATTATTTGGTACGGCACCAAAGCAAAAATTCATATTTGCAACGTCCTTTCTGTGCTGCTTTATGAATGCGAAACGAAACCATTTTTATAAATTTTATAAGTGAGGCCAATATACCAGTTTTTAACAAGAGGAAGCAACGACTAATCTCTTCTATAGTGCATCAAGTTGGCAAAGGCAGGCGCTAGTCTCCTGGCTTCTGTTTATGAGGAACTTTTAAACAGTTTTCCTTGTATTGCAAATATTTTAAGTTTTCGTTGAATGCCACCCACTGTCAACTTTTCACTTAAACTCTTAACATTAATCCAAGAAGACGCTCTTTCATGTTCCGAATTCATAATATTTTTTTTTTGTCCAATTTCTTGTGAAAATAATCATTAAAGTCTTATAAATAAGATTTTGACATTGAGCTTAATTTTAGCCAGCCTTGTTTGCTGAACCAACTTAAATAGCTCAGGTGTATTGGAAATAAATTTAATCTTTTAACGGTGTTTACAATGTAGTTAATACTTTACCTCATGAAGTGCACTTCCTTCAAATAATAAATTTAATATGATTTTTTTTTAATATATGTTATCACAATAAAAAAAAATAAGACTAAATAAAAATAGGTATAGTCGATTCAATAAGATATTTAATACAACAACTAGACGGTTTTAAAGAGGTTACTACAAATTTTGAACACCTATAACTTTTTTATTGTGTAATTTAATAGTTTTTCTTCTTTTTTCAGGTTATAATTAAATTATTGGTACACAAAAACGCGTTAAAGTGATAGAATTTTTCTTTTCTTATCAACGATCAATTGTTATGACGCAGCGAAAATATCGTTAATATTTTAATTTAAATCAGCTCCCAGAATCCTTCAAGATACGGGATTTAGTCGGCCATTTTGAGAAATGAGTTCAGTGATCGACCGTCCTGGAAGAGGTGCTCATTGAAGTATACGCATTGAGTGTGGCAACGTTAAAGCTGTGGTACAGTGTGCTGAAAATGATCCATCTGTCTCAACTAGTCGTCGTTCCAGCCAATTTACCATTTCCAAAACAATATTGCAGAGAATTTAAAAGTTGGCTCTAAGATTGCACCCATACAAATTTCAACTACGTCTACAGTAGGTTTAATATAGGATACACTGTATTTCACAAAATAAAATTATAAATTGTTTTTTTTTATTTTTTTTAAAAATCCCTTATCAATCCTGCAACACTTGCGCTGATAGACTAGCTCAGCTCAGCTAGCCTACCGGGGCAGTGTAGTTTTTGAAAAAAAAACTATGTTTTTTGCTATTACTCAATTAAGAGCGTAAATATGAGATTAATTTGTCAATTACAACAATAACAACGTTGATTTTTTTTTGCTAGCGCATAATAAAAAAAGGCCACATAAAGACAAGATTTTTCGTATACATCATTTGGTTGACAACAGTTTAAAATAAGGGTGGGTTTTTTTAAAGGAGAAAATTTGTTTGTTCATTACTTATGGTATGTACATATTAAAGAAAACTAAAAACATACATATTTATGGATTGAAAGTTTTTGTTTCATTATTATAATGTCATTTTTCATTGTCATAATGAAAATTTAAGTTTATTAAGGCATGCTTTTTTGAAATATTTTTATGATTTTAATTTTTGAGACTTAATTGAAAAAATAATAAATAGTCTTAATCAACCAATGGGTGCTATTTGAGGGATTAAAAAATATCAAAAAATTGATAATTTTAGCAGCACAAACTAATGTTATATTTTAACTAATTTTTTTCATTAGAAGTAAGTGCTAATTTATTTGAATGTTAAAAATAATTTTTTATAATTATTGAAATATGATGCTTTTATAAAAAAATTTTTGATTTCATAAATTTAATGGCATATTACATTAGATGTATGAAATAATTAAATCTAACATTTTTTAATTAACAATTAAACATTTTTTTAAGGAAACAATAATTTTGTATTAATTATTGAATATAGTTATGTTTGTATAGTGTTTATTTATGTTCCCAATTAAAATTTTTTGTTTAACTTGGACAAACTAAAGTTTTCATATATCCAATGAAAATTTTTGAATAATTACGAATCCAATGAAGCGATTTTAATGAAACTACTTTATTATAACTATGAAATTCCATTTATACAATGAAAATTTTCATTTAACCAATGCAATTTTTTTTATGAAAATGAGTCATTAAATATATGAAGCATTTTTCTTTCACTGTAGTTCTTTAAAGCTTTAACCAGGAAATATATCAACAAAACCTTGAATAGAAAAAGAGGAAAATTAAAAATATGGATTATCTTAAAATAACATTCTTACGCATTAATTATCCGTAGTCTAGGAAAAAAGGGGAAGATAGCATGTTATGATTCTCTCTTTCCTCTTACCAATAAACTCACACTTTCTGAAAGAAAACTTTTATAGTGTGAACCCAGACTTATGTAGTGTAATTTAAATTCGCCTTAACTTTCATCTAATAATTCTAACGTGTGTCTGCTTAATTACTTCCTATCACGGTTAAATCCATAATCTTTATGATTTTTCACTTTTTTTCTCGTTTGAAAAAAATTTATTTTTTGGTTGTTGGTGGTACAACTGACTGACTACAACATGATTGGATGGCATTGAATGGTTGCGGTGGCAGTGGCAATATAATGTTGGTAGTAGATATGAATAGTTGATGGTTGGCTGGTGGTATGATTGAAGTTGCATAAGTCATAAATAACTTCTTAATACGCCTCTACAAAATACACTTGGTTGCTTTATGTGAGTGTGTTGATGAGCTTTATTAGTTTAAGAGAGGCTATAGAGTTTTACGTTACGAAGATCATTTGTACGTTTTTTTTTTTGTTTTTTGCCAAAATTTCGTACAATATGTTGGCAAAAAAAAAAAAAAAAAAAAAATTGTCATAAATTGTCCAAGTAAATCGTTAACAAAATACTGTACAAACCGATATAGAGATACGAGTATATTTAAGTTGGAAAAACTGAACCACCTCTTTGTAACGTTTAATTCACTGATTATACCTCTTAACAGCGTTGTTGTTGCTGTTGTTGCAGATTTTGTTCGGTTTCTTTTTTTTTTGTTGTTGTAGGAGCATGTGCGATGTTTTAGTTTTTTTTTTATATTTATTTTATTATTTTTTCCTTTTTCTTTATCTTCTTAATTTTGCTGTTATTATTGTTTATAATGACACTATATGACACATATTGCAACCCACACGCAGTTTTCCTGTATGTGTGAGTGTCTTATTTTGCGACAATGCCCAATTTAGGCAGACTTTTAAAAATCAGGGAGGGTATTAAAGGTTTAAAGTAGTGTTTAATACAATATGAACTTAAAACTTAAAGGATGCATTAAGGTTTTAACTAAAAAAAATATTATTACTTTACATTTTTATCGGTCTAAATTATGGTTAGTTCAGTTGGTCCTGAATATATCTTTATCTGCCTAGACAAAAAGCAGAATCGACTTATCAGTTCAGTCAGATATATATTTTTAGAAAAGTTAAGACCACTTAAGTCTCTGTTTCTTTCATTAGTTGATGCAAGATCTTAAAACTCAGGTAATTGAAGGTCTTTTGATGATACTTGTAAGAAGGGAAATTAAAATACCCCCTTTCATAAAGATGCGGCTAATTATTAAGGCACTATTTATCGTCGTCAAATTTCTGCGTCTATTAAGAAGTTGTATCCCTCGAAAGTTTTAATGGTGGTTATTTTTCTCAATATAGACCCTATTTCTATATTACTCCACCTTAAGTCTTATCGGTAAAATTTTCTTGGTACCAATTTACTCCTAGAAGAGCGAGCATGTTACACCTGCTCATGAAGACACCGATAAGAACCTATAGCAAACTGAATTCTTAAAATTTTGAGATTTTTGAAGGAATACGTGCGGTGTTAATTAATCTTATAGAATTCGAGTAAAAAGGTTTTCTATAAAGGAGGCTTTTATAACTAAGGTCTGTTGCATCTTCTTGTGAAGAATTCCCTATAACTTTCATGTCATAAATTAAACTAATAGTCGGACATCTGATGGAGGAAGGTTTTAACCGAAGATCGTATCTCACTGACGCCAAAAGGGCGACCCAAAAGAAATGTAAAGGCCACAGTTTAAGACCATAACAGTAAATATCCAACTGTCTTTATCAAAGATTTCGTTTATCAAAGAATTCGTTCCATGTCATGAAGGAAACGTATAACTAGTCTGATATATAATAAAAGGTTGAAAATCGAATATGGTGTCTCCTGGACCTCTACAGGGCAGCCGAAAGGGATCGTTAAGACTTAAGTTTAAGATCAAAACAGTAAATATTTAACAGTCTGCATCAAAGATCCTGAAGTCTCCCGCAACTTCTTATAGAGAATTCCTTTAATCTTTTTATCTCCTGAAAGAAATTTATATTCTGATATATCATAGAAAAAGGGTTAAAATCGAAGATGATATCCTCTAGACATCTACAGGGCGACCCAAAAAGTTCGTTTTCAGATCCGAACAGTAAATATCCAACTGTCTTCATCAAAGCCTGCTCCATCTTTTTATAAAGAACTTCTTAAAGTATTCCAAGACATTAAAGAATGAGATATTCCGTTATCTGATGGAAGGAGGTTTACAATTGAAGATGGTGTCTCCCGGATATCTACAGAGCAACCGAAAGGTATCGCCAAGGCTTCAATTTAAGATTAAAAAATTTAATACTAACTGTCTCCATTAAAGATAACTAAGTTTCTAACTATCTAACTATCTTTATTCTAGATTTTTAAGACTGATATATCTTGTCATGAAGAATTCATTAAAACACGCCAAGTCTTTAAGGAAAGTCATGTTCTGATATCTGATTAAAGAAGGTTTTATTTAAATCAAAGATAATTCATCCTAAACATCTTCAGGGCGATCCAAAAGGACCATGACGCTATGAATAGTCTATAGTTTCTTTGCCTTAAAGTCAACTCATTTATTTTGGTTTCACTTTATTAATGAATGCGGCACATATTTAGATTATTTAGACGTCAATCTCGCTCTCTAAGACTTTTATAAATCTTCCGAACATATTGCTCGAATATTATTTTAAGCCTTTGTTCACGCATATCTTTTCAAATGTGATTATAAGCACTCATTTTTAAAGTCTAATTGAATTTCAGTCATAGATCACAGTTTTGCGATTGACAGCCAAATAAGTGTAAAGCTTCGTTCAAAATAGGCAGCAACATTTTAACTGGTGCTCATAATAGAGCAACAATTTTTTTTCGCGACCACACATTTTTAAACAAAGAACCCGTTTGCCCAGAACAATATTGGGTATTTATTATTATTTGTTGCAACATTTTGTTAAAATTTTCATTAAAAACTGAATAAAGTTATTGAAAACATCATTTTCAATTTCATACAAGTTGTTGCTGAAGTAGACTCAACTTTTTTAAAAAACTTTAGTTACATTTTTGTTTGAAAAATTGAAAGAAAATACATCTATCTATATATATAAAAGAGACGTGTTTGTTTGTAATCGCTAAACTCAAAAACTACTGCACCGACTTTGACCAAAATTTGTGTGTTTGATGTATGAGGTATGAGGAGTGTTTCTGTGGAGTTTCGTATTTATCCGATAGATGGCTCCACGTTTTTATAATTTTATCATTTTCGTCGTAATCGCTAAACATAATGTTTTAAAATTTAGATGCATGGTATGTCACTAAATCTTTATCAATATACATTTATCAATTCAGCGGTAATTCACTAAAATACGCTAAAATCACCAAAATGAAAAAACAAAATTAATATGGCTTAATAGCCAGTTTTATTCCAAACATTTATGTAAATTTTAGTTTACCAAAGTCTATTTCCACTTCCATAAATATTTTTCAAATACGCGGTTAGGGTATCCAATAATTTTAAACAAACATAAAGAATCTAATAGCATATTTGCTGGTAAGTAAAACATTTATTATTATTTTTTTTTAATGTTTTGAAAATCAATTAAATACGTTCATATTTTATAAAATTTTAAATCTTTACTAAGGGCCAGCAAAGCGGATCGGGTCCAGCTAGTGTGTATATAAAATACTTTGGGAACGGCAGACTAGAGATATATTGCAGAAAAAGTCCCATAAATGCCCAAGAGTTGCCCCTAGTGGGATAACATGTATGACCGACCTGATTTAGTTTTTTGTCTTTAACATTTTCTCAAGACATACTTTCCCCTTATTTTCACTTCTTAGGGGGGTTCCCATACAAATATTGGGTTTTATGAAATTCTTAAATTAATTAAAATTTGTCGACTTTTGTGAATAAAATCAAAAGTTGTAAGGAGATTTTAATCATTTATGGCTTGTTTTGTTTGCAGCTTCGTTTTTTATATGTCTGCAAAAAATTAGAAGAAATTAGAATTTTTAAAAAACAAACATTTCGAAATTTTGATACCAAAATTATTTTTTTTTTCAAAAAAAAAAAAAAAAAACAAAATTATGTTTCTAAGCCCACTGCTCATATTAAAAAAAAGTTTTGTTTTTCTTAAAGGAGATTATTGCGGAATTTCGGTTTTTTTAGTAATTTCAATTAACTAAACCGTTTTTGAGTTACGCGAATATATGTTGTGCAACCTTCTCCATTTTCGAAATAACGGTATATCTCGAAAATAAGAGGTAACAAGAGGAATCAGCAAACCTTCTTCAAGTTTTTTAGCCCATTGGAAGCTATTAATAACGACGTCCCTGAACATAATTTCTAAAGTTGATTCGGTACTTTGAAACGAATATAAAAATGTTGCATTTATAACATAAAATTTTAAAGTAATTGAACATTTCCTTTGTAACTACAAAAACTTGAAGAAAAACTAAAACATTAAAGTGTTTACTCAACTTTACATTCGGTATCAATACAATTATTCACACAGATACGCACTTACACAAATAAAAATGTTTATAACAGAACATGCATGAGGCATGTATGCTGAACATTTTATAGAGGATTCATTGAACATGTGCGTATGTATGTGTACTTAAGTGTTCCCGCATCTGTTAAGTTTGGTTTAAAACAATAAGAAAAAAAATCTCCATAACCATATGAAATTGACACACATAAGTGCTTCATTTTAACACACACTTAAAACTTAACTTTTTAAACTGTGGTGGGTGACCTAATTTTGGATACGTTTTTCTTCTGTGTTTTTTCTTTTTTTTTTTTTGTAAGGATTTTGGGCTTCTCGCTGGATTTGCCTTTAAAGTATCAAAGAATTGAAAGAAAAAAATAAACGATGAAAAAATAATAAAACAATTACCAACCAAAAATGAACTCATAAAGTAAGATTAAAACATTTTTATTACATTGTAGTGCTAATAAATGTAATTCAACACGGGACGTGGATTGTACTGGAATAAATTTATACAGCAGTAAGAAAATATAGTTGGTGCAAGCCTTACTACGTGGAACCCTACACTAATGACTGGTTCTTATTTGGGTTATATGGGCAATAATGGACTTATTTTAATATTATTTAGTTATAATGTGAAAATTGATATAAGAGTTGTTTGCGTTTGTGTGGATTTTTTTTTTAAGTACTAAATTTGATATAAGAAGTTTTAGTTTTATTGAGATTCTTAGAAGAGGGCCTATATATGGCGGCATGTCATAATGTCCAATGTCACAACGTTAATGGACGTTATGACACGCCAGAAAGTGTCATAATGTGCATTAATGGAGTGCCATACGGTCCATTGCCATTACATATTATTCTTTTTGAATGTTATAATGAATAAGTTGTTGGTTTCATTATTATTAAGCTTTCACGCAGAGAAAAAATATGGTCGGAGTATTGTTAAAAAAACATATTATGGTCCCTGCAATGACATCAAACAAACTTATGTTGTTTTTAACAAAACTCTTTTTACGATTGATAATATTTGGTTTCTATTTAACAATTAAGTGTTTACTACCTCCCTTGAACCTTCAAATATGGTTGAATTTAACAATATAATGTTTTAATAAAATAAAGCTACAAATAAACACTTAAACATATTATGTAGGTAACCATATTATTATTATTATTAATATTTAATAAACATAATATGTTCGAAATTATAATATTTTAAAGCATTGTAGATTTAATTTGGAATTTAAAATATTATGTTTAAAAAGCAACAACATTCAGGTCGTTTGCATTTTACAATAGTTGCTTGTTTGGCTAAAATAACATAAATAAATACATAAATTTACGTAGAATAAACTAGAAAAAAAAATGGTAAAGAAGGTCGTCACAGACGTGAATATGAATCAAAGGGGGTTTTTTTTATAAAAGTGGAGCATAAAACCTATAAGGAATAAAAAATTAAATTAAATTATAATTTCACACAAAACAAACAAATTGAAAAAATGGATGAAATAAATGACCAGCATTCCCCATATTATTGTTAATTCTGATCATAATATACTTACTTTTGTCAAAATTTTGGGGAATTTTGACCATATTATGGCTAATTTTGAACATAATATGGTTAGTTTTGAACATTATTATGGTTAATATTGACCAAAATATGGTTAATTTTGACTATATTATGGTTGATTTCAGGAAAATTTTTGTTGATTTTAACCATACTATAGTCATATTTAAGCATAATATGGTAACCTGCAAACATAAACATTGTTAAAATTCCCAAACTTTAAAATTCTTAATTTAAAAATCACGATATTAGACCCCAAATTAAGAAGCTTTTGTTAACAAAGACGGGGTTTTTTTTTTATTCCATAGAGGTGAAAACCCTAACGCCCGGTCGAAGGCAGTCTATTCAGAAAAGCATTAGGTAGCGAAGCCGGTGTTTGTTATATCGTAGAGGAGACCATTAAGACACCGGCACACAATACTTTGATATTGTTCTATATCAATTGTGCAAAAATAGAAGGAGTTGACCCAGACTAATAATATTTTGCATGGTGGTATATATGATAATAATAAACAAAAATTCAAGTTTTGATAAAATTCCGTAATGTAAACATGATGTAAATACAACTAGTTGTCTAATGCCTCTTTAATGACAATTTTGGTGCTGAGGTGCTTACTTAATATGTATTTATTCTATTTTCAAAATAAAAATTATTATAAATAAAAAAAATTCATGTACCTCCCATATATCCTTTTTTTAAAAAAATTCAATTCAGCAACACTTTTTATGTTGAATTGTTGAAAATTACCAAATCTATCTAAATACAATGTTAAAATTTATGTAAAAAAATTTTTATAAATTCTAGCAAGGATTTTTCAGTGATGCAAACAATTTAAATATTTCATACAAAAACATAAAAAACAAGTACAATTTGGTGCTCCGGAAAAAGCACAAAAAATTACACTCAAACTCAAAATGTAGTAAATTTTTTTTCTTTACATCAATTGTTAGGGCAACGAAGCACATATTCTTTAAAAAAAAAACTGAAAAAACAGTGCACTCAGTTTTTTTTTTTAAATTTAAAGTAAATATTGACGATTTTCATATTTTTTGCAAAAGCAACCTGTATTTCTCACATCCTAAAATTATCCGAATGAAATCAGTGAATCGGGACAGAAACAGTGAAAAATGAAACAGAAAATGGTTTTTCTCACACAAGTGTTTCTGTATCTTTCCTTTGCGAGGAGTATCTGTCATTTAAATAATTTTCCACCAATTATTGGAAGAATGTGAGAAAAAGTGTTTCTGTAACAATATTTGTAACAATATTCTGACAAGAACTGTCAAAATAAGTCACATTTAAAATTGGTGCGAGAAAAACAAAATATAGATATTTTAAATTTAAAAAATGTTTATTTGTTGCTATTTTTTAATATAAATAAAAAATAGAAAGAATTTAAATGATGAATTCGTAATTTAAATGATGAAAATAAATAAATCATCATTGTTATATTTTGTTAATTAAAATTTTTTTAACCTTTCCTTGTTTTGGTTTTATTCAGGGCTGCCAGACAAATTTGTGTAAAAATCGTCAATTTCCTAAGAAAAAATAAAAAGTTCGTCTTTTTTGTTTTAAAAAATCGGACAATTTAAAAGTAATTTTAAACAATTTTTGTTCGATTAAACATAATCAATCAATTCGATAAAACATAATCAATCAAAAACATAGTTAAAGTTCATGGGTATTTTATACATAATTTTTTAAATTTATATTTATTTTATTAAGCTTGAAGTCTATTTTTTATAACATAATTTATTTTTTTAATCCGACATCAATTTTAAATTGTTATTTTTCCCTGAAGAAGTCACACAAAGGCGTGACAAAATATCATATTAAAAATAAATATTAACAAAAAAAAAAAAAAATTTTATAAAACCAAAACCAAGTCAAGCTTAATAAAATAAACATACATACCTTTTAAAATAGATAAGTATATACAAATACCAAGAAATCAAAAATTTTCAAAATTTTTCTTGGGTTTAAAAAAATTAATTAAATAGGTTTCGTTTAAATGTGCAAAATTTCCATTTCATTCTATTGAATTGTTAAATTAAATCAGCTTTGATAACAGTATTATAAATATTTAAATATTTGGGTTTTTTATTTCTGCGAAAAACCTAGAATTGATAGTGACGACGTTGTTTTATATTTAGACCGTATGTAGTCCGAAATATGATATTATTGAAATTTAACAATATCGGTTCACAAATGGCTGAGGTAAGAGTAAAAAAACACGTTTGCCTCTAATTTTTACCCAGAAATCTATAATTTACCTATTCTTAAAGCTATTAACTTTATTTTTTCCCTTGAAATAGACTTAGTAGAATACCTGGTAGTTAAAATTGAAAAAAAATCGGTTCATAAATAAACAGGTTATAGACAAACAACTTTTTTTCTTGCCGAAATAATGGTTTGGCACAAAAGTGTCCATATAAGCTAAGAAGATAAAATATCAAATATATAAATTTGTTGTTGCTTTCTACATAAATACAAATTGTTTTTTTAAATTTTCAACGCCACAAAATATGAAGTGTTTGAAATTTAAAAACTCAATATGAATTTTTATAGAAACCTACAACAAAATTATAAATATTATTGATTTTGTTGTTGCTTTCGTCACTTTTTTAGAAAAGATCAGCAAATCGGCACTTTGCTTATTTCGGAGCCAAAATCGCCAAAATGAAAATAAATCGTCAAATCTGGCAGCCCTGTTTTATTTCTTATGTTGACGTTTCGTTTGCATTTGACATTTGATGACTGGAAATATTCCAGTATACACAGAATTTGTGGTGTCTGTTTTCGCATTCAAATACAGAAACACTTTTATCTCACAAATCAAGAAACGATGGAATTTTTTGTTTTACCATTCATGTGAGAAATTTTAGTTTGCGAGAAATACAGAAACGAGGTACAGAGCATTACTAATACACATACCTTAAATAAAGTGTGGGCTCATATCAAAGAAGAATGTCTTTTTTACCAAATACTGACTTAAAAATCGTGGTACTTCTTGAATTAAGTTTAATTTTTCTTGTAATATTTTATTAAAAATTAGGACAAGTTTAGCGACCTCTAGCAGTGGCGAAACGCATTTAACATAAAAAAAAGTTCTTCCTACATGTAATTTATTTAGATACGAATACAGTACAGTAATTTTTTTAAACATTGGAACAACATTGTTTCAACTTATTTTTGCGGCATCTTAAAAATTTTCAAAAGAGTCTTAATTTCCATTGATGGTAGTTCTGAATCCACCATCACATAATTTTTTAAAATTTATTCTAGTTAACCGTTATTCTGTGAAATTGTATCTCTTTACTAGTATTTGTAAGAAATATATGGCAGTGAAAGTAATGTTTAAAAGTCGTACTTGTTCGCGAGCTATGGTCAAAAATAGATTAATTCCAATATAACTTTATCATAAAGATAAAGACTAATTATTGAGCAAATATTTATTAGAAGTTTTTGCATTGAAAATGTCTATTTCGGAAGGACATTTGCACAGAAGCTAGATGAAATAATAGACCGATTTTAGGAATTTTTAGTAGAACACGTCCCTGGAAAAATGATAGATGAAGGGCCGTTTTCACAACTTACCGATAGCTTAAAGTAGACTTTAACCGGCCTTATAAAAAGTGTTCCATTATTAAAACTTTAATTTAACCTAAAGTGAGCGATAAAGTAACTAAAGGTTCATCGTACCTGATAGGTTAAAGTAAAGTTGTAATAATGGAACACCTTTTATAAAAAAGTAAAATAAAATCCTACCTTTAGCTAGGCAAAATAAACTATGCAATTGTCCTTATAAGCACAAAATTTGCATTTGTGAACAAACTAAATTATATTACAAATTTTTTTCTCGTCCGTTTGCTTCATGGTTTTTTATTCTTCTTCATCCACCTGGAACAATTTTAATAAAACTCTTGACAAATATGCATCATCTTGAATATTCAAAATGTTTGCTTTAAACGTTTGTGCAAACAAGCAAACACCTCTATTAACTCTTGGAACCTGTTCCATAGGAGAATCCTTGTTGAACTCTAAAATCGACAGTCAACAAAATGTCTACTATTAAAGAAATGTCAGCTGATCTTATTAAATTTAAAGCTAAAAAGAAGCAATGAAATAGTGTTATATAGCAGTTCTTAATTGATTATACTTTAGTAAGCCAACGTAATAATGATTTGTGTCTATTTTTGGGTATTATGAGGGACCACCAATAAATCTTTATCTCAAAATATTTTAAAGGTTTCAAAATACCACCAACATTGCAAGGCCAAATGTACAAATCATTAGGCAGAAAAAAGTCTTTCTTCTCTTATTTTTTTCTCCTTTTTCATATATTTCGTTAAACTTTACTAAATATTATTTCTTTTGTTAATGTTTTGTTGGGGATCTCTTGCACATTATCCACACTTTAATGTTGTCGGCTGGTAAAAACATGTTGCCGTCTTTTATTTTAAATCTCGTGTGTAGGTGTTATTTAACAAAAAAGAAATAAACAATGTTAAAGTAAACCCCTGACTTAATGCATGTAGCAACAATTTAAGACAGCTGATAAAAAAAAAACAGCAAAAAGTTAAATTATGAAATGTTGTTGATTTGTTTACTAAATAATCATGATGTTGTTGCTGATAAATCTTATCTTTAAATTAAACGCAACAGAAATAATGAAATTACATACAAAATCCAAAAAAAAAGAGAAAAAAATTGTTGTAATACATAAAAAAGAAAGATTTTTATGCTTAACGCTTATGAGTTTTGAGTGCGGGGGGCTTTTACATGTGTTAGTTAATCAAAAAAGTTAATTAAATTTCTCAAAATTATAATTAGATACATGTAAATGGAAAAAAAGGAAATATACAGCCATGTCACAGAGTACAGTTCCGTTCGGAATGATTCCGTACGGAATCGAAGAAAACTTATTTCTTTATTGATAGAAATAAAATTTTGATAATTTTTTGGCCTTTCAGATACAGAAAACTCACATTCCGTTCATGAAAACATAAATGGTATCATTCCAAAAAGTTTTTTCGTCGTTTTCTGAAGCACCAAAATACTGAATGAATTCCGTTTTTGAACGGAATTGTACTCTGTGACATGGCTGATATTTGTGAATTCATTGGCTATACACTCATAGAAAAATGCATCTTCAAATTAATGATGCCCTAACACCAGATTGAGGCGAAAAGTGACATCAATAAATGACAAACGTCATTATACAATTTTAGCATTTTTCATGCGTCATATACGCTAGACTACAGTGCATTATTAACAGGTAAAGTATGAATATAATTATATATATACATGTCCTTTATTTATTTAAATACAATATAGATACAGCGATGTAACATAAAAATACTTAAATAAATTGTTCACGAAGAACATAGGGCGTCACGAAGAACATAGGGCGACCCTGACGATGAGAGTGTTAAGGATGATTTTTATGGGCAACTTGATTATGCTGTTAGCTCTTTGCTCGCAGGAGATATTAAGATATTTTTGGGTGACTTCAATGCCAAAGTAGGAAACAACAACGACAACCTACAGGCGGTAATGGGCAAGCATGGCCTGGGATACTCACGGAATAATAATGGTGACAGACTGGTTGATTTCTGCGCTCGTAATCGACTTTTTATTGGCGGAACCAAATTTCCACACAAAAATATACATAAGTATACATGGGAATCTCCAAATGGTCAAACTTTTAACCAAATTGACCATATTATTGTCAGTAGGCTTTTCTTGGGTTCTCTTATGGATGTTAAAGCTAGGCAAGGTGCCGACGTTGCCAGCGACCACTCCTTACTCGTAGGTGTTTTCCGTCTTCGACCTGCGGCCGTAACTGGTGCAAGATAAATACAACATATTGCGCCTTCACGACCCAGTAGTCTCAACCGTATTTAATCAAAACTTAAGATCCAACCTGGCACAAAACGACCAACATACGTGGTCAGACGTAGTTACAGCCTGCAAGAATACCGCAAAATCAACTCTTGGGCTTAAACAGAATAAAATTAAACCGTGGATCAGCTCCGATTCATGGGATGAGATTGAAAACCGCAAACGTCTTCGTAATGCACGAATGAATAAAGATAAAAACTTTATAATGTTAAAATGGTTGTAAAGTGTGTTTTAGGAAGAATGTTCTTGTTTTATCCCATATTTTTGTTTTTAAAAGCAAATTCTTAAAACATGCATTGGAGTCATAGCATTTGATGTACATTCGTAGTCAAAGCCAAAAAAAACTTAATACAACATATAACATTCATATTGATGACAATTAATCTTCACATTTGGCATCAGCATCAAAAAGAACAAAAGCGGAACGAGTAAATTGTACAATGAAGCATACGCGTGTGCTTGTAAATGTTTGTTGTTGAAACAACAACAACACTTCAAAAGAAGTAAAAAAAATATTTGCTTGTTTTCTGTAGAAACAACAGCAACATTATAAGAGAAAAAAACATACCTTATTCACATGTGTAAAAAGCAAAATAAGAAGGAAAAAATTTCCATATTCAATTTGTTACAATTATTTAGTTAAAAAATTCAAATTTTTAAAGTAGAAAGATCATGAAAACCATATCGGGTATGATGCTGGTGTTCTGTAAGCAAAGGATGAAATATAACAAAAGTGAAACAAACGGATGAGTAAATAATAATATTCTGGGGTAAATATTTATTTTAGAATTACCAATCTCACTTTCGGATTATTTCAAGTAAAAATTCGAGATTGAACCAACTTAGGAATACTTTTATCTAACTTTAACTTAAGTCCCCCATTTAATAAATAAGTTCGCCATTTAATTGAGCCTAATGAGTCCTTTTGCCGATGTTTCTAAATCATTGCGTTGCATCGATGCATCGCACTGCTGATATTAATTATTATACTGACTCCGGTTCGTCATTTCTGTGATGCCGATGTGTCATCACATTGATGACATAATTTCAATGTTTGACCCTGATGACAATTTAGCCAAGTGATGTTAAGGCTGACATCACTATGATGAAAAGTGTCATGAGGCCAAAAACGAAGGCACATGTCATAATAATGATGTCTAAATACATCAGCGTAATGATGATTTTTCTATCATTGTATATATTTTAGATCTTTTACAAAATATCTGATCCAACCAGTTCCAGTGGATTTGCAAACTCAAACTTCGTCAATAGACCTTCTTCCCACACTCTTGTATAATATGGATAAAGAAAGTACGTTTAAGTTTGCTTGACTAGAAGTACACAGAAAAAAATTTCGGCAATTTTATTTCAATTAAAGCATTAATAAAAAATAAAAACAGTTTCAATTAAAAATTTAATCAACTGAATTAAACGTTTAATTTATATCAACAACATTCTTACAGAAAATGTTGCTTAAATTAAAAAATTAAAAAAACGGTAGGTTAATTAAACAAAGTTAAGAATTTGGCGACTTTTTTACGCAAAAGCGCTAATTTATACTATAATATCATGAGCATCCAACACTTTTTAAGCTGTGTATACTCAAAACCATAAAACAAAAAAAAATATAGCGGTTTCAACATACAAAACAAATGCAAAAAACACTTGTTGTAGATTTAAGTATTTAGTTTTGTTACAGAATTAATACAGTGAAGTAGTGTGTGAATTAAAACATAGAAAAAACAAATTTAAAATAAAAGGAACGTGCAAAACTTAATTTTATTTAAATCAATTTAAAAATTAAATAAATTTATCCATAATAAAAACTTAAAACCTAAACATATATAAATTGAAGTGTAATACGTATATTTGTGTTATTGTTTGTAAAGCAATATCAATGCCAAAGCAATACCATTGGTAAGTGGACTTTTTTTATATTAATTCAATTTTTCTCTTCGGCTATTTTTAAGATGGAAATGGAGTGTTTTATATGCCATAACACTTGCGACTCCACTGAGAAATATTTTATCCACCTCAATACACATGTTTTTCCATCTGATGTTGAATATCAATGCACTTATAGTGGGTGCTTTCAAAAATTGTTTTTATCACTTCGAATTGGTGATCAGGCTCATTTTGAATTCAACTTAAAGAATTGGAAAAAAAGAATCGGATGCGGTGAAGTACTAACACAAGCTGAATTAAAAGTTTAAGATGACTCTCCCTAAACAGCAAGCGGCCTTTTCCCTCTGTCTGCAGTATCTTTTCCAGCACAAAAACTTGGAAATGATATTATCCAATTCTACGAAAAAAATAATGTTCTCCAAGAAGAACAACGTGCCGTTTTATTAAACAGAATAACAAAATATTTGGAAGTAAATGGGTATGATTGTTCTCTTTCGGAATGTGCAGACATAGAAAAGCAAATTTTCAAAATATTTCGTCAGAGGAATTGGTAATAATTGCCTTCTTTTTTATTTAATAACTAATAATACTTTCTCAAATTTTTTTATATGCTATTTTTTTAGTCTTTCTACACGAATGGTAAGGGGGGTAAACTCTATAGAAATATATGATCCGTTTATAGTCGAATTTAGTACGCAGAAATGAAACAGAAGTCTTAAAGGTTGTAGACTTGCCAGTGACGAAGCCTATTTTGGGATTAGGCCTGTAACTTCTACATATTTAAAATGTAAACACGATTAGGTGCAGATTTGTCCACTCACTTTTTTTGGCTGTTGTGCTGTTGTTATACAAAAAATCTGGGATATTCCAGATATTTTTTTGTAAAGAAAAGTGAGGAAAACTAGATGAGATAAATGCTTTTCAAGCAATAAAATATAACAAATGACGCTATGGAATTCGTAAAATTCCCTTTTGTTCAAAAAATTGTGTTCAAGGCGATAAAACGATTTTATATTCAAAACATTCGCACAACTACATTCAAAACACAAACTTTTGTTTCAATTTTTTTTTTGTTTAGAAGAAAGCGTTCCTTGGATATCGTGAAATTGGCAGTTATTTTACACTTATTCACCACTACACTCAAAAGCAAAATTAATCCATCCGTACTCAAATCAATACGAAGCGGTATTAATAGTACGGTGAGTACGAATTTTCTTGAATCAAGTACAGAAAGATTGATTCAAGTACGAATTTTCAATCGCAAAATACTTAAATTATCCATATTCAATCCCGATTTCGTACTTGACATAATCCGAAAATGAGATTGATTTAAGTAAAACTAAGATTGAATCAAGCTCAAAATCCACTTGATTCAAGTATTTAAAAGTTGATTTTATCCCAAATTCGTTCTTGAAAAAAAAAACCAAAAAAGTAATTAGAAAGAAAAAATTATTATGATTGATTTACTTACCCGTTTAACACCTTACAGAATGATAAAACACCAACATCATGCCCGATATGGTTTTTACTTTAAGCACTTATCGACATATTTAACTAAAAATATAAGCTAAATGAGAAGTTAGGGTTCCATTTTACTTTTTAACCCTTCGTGGAACAGATAAGTCTGGCCAGATCATTTTTCAATGTGTATAGAAAATCAAAACATGCGTAAGCCGAAGGGTTAAACATAAAAATAATATACTTAATTCTTCTTGTTCTGTTATTTTTGTCGTCTTTTTCCAACTTGAGTTGTGTTGTTGTAAATTTACAATAAACTAGCAAGAAACTAGCAAGTTTTAAACGCGCACTTTGTAATTTTACTATCTGAGTGGCACTACCAACGAAAAGTTTTATCTTTTTTTTACATGGGTTAAGAATTTTGTACTTATTTTAAGAAATTCCGGGATTGATTTTCGAAAGTAATCCGATTTAGGATTATTTTAAGTACGTTTTGTGTAAGAGTCTAAACACAATGTTTGCGGTGCGGTGCGATTTCTCGTTGCGGGAGAGAAAAATAAACATAATACAACGGAAGACGGCGACGGAAATAGTTGTCATTTTTGTTTAAATTTTTATTAATTTATTTGTGCATACATTTTTATCATGTTGTTTGTTTTCAATAATGCTGTGAACATCGCCAATTATTCAAAAACTATGGCAACATCAGAAAGAGAACTAGTATCAAAAATTGAGAGACAAGGCGAATTAAATTCGCCTTGTTGAGAGAGAAAGAAAGTCCGCATTGAAAATAAAATAGATTTTAATTTTATGCCGTTCCGCACTGCGGTTTTTTACTTCAAAATCGTATGAAAAATCGCACCGCAATAAATTATCGTTACATTGTGTTTGAACTCTTATTCGTACTTTAATTTTTAAGTACTACTCGTACTTAAAGTAATCAAAAAAACTTGATTTATCCCGAGTGTTTTTCTTTCTGTGTAGTGGCGAAGGGTATAAAAATGTTGTACCTGTATTAATAAATTTCGCAGGGGAAACTCTTGGGGTATACGAAACAAATAAATTTAGTGCAAATTTGTAATCTAATTTTTAAAATAAAAAATTAAAGCAAGTTTTTTTGTTTTATCATTAATTTCCCCTTAAAAAAAAATAATCTCAACATATAACATTTGTGCACCCAGATTTAACTTAAAATAATTCCAATTAAATTTTATGACAATTTTAAAAATTTGGTGTAATAAAAACAAAAGATTTAAGAAACAAACTTGATTTGTTTGTAGTTTACAGCCAATTTGATTTTTTTTTATGGGAAAATTTCTCCTCGTATATTTGTCAATTATAGTAAATAAAATTTTCCATAATAAAATTTAGTTTATAAATAATGTAAGCCCGCTGTTACATGTTACAGAAAGAAAAATTTTGCGATCAAATGAAAAAAACAACATGTTTTCATTAAACAAAAAAAAAAAAAAAAAAAAAAAAAATTAAATTAAAATAAAAACTGTAGTAAAACACGCACTTGTTGTTACAACGTGACAGATTTTCAAAGACAGCAAAGACAAACTCCTAACAGCTAAAACAGCATCTCAAAAAAGTTACAAAAAAAAAAAAAAAAATAAAAAAAAATCAGCTAAATAATAGTAGTAAATTGTATGTCGGTCTGTCAATAGTGTTAGCATGCGTCATGTTATTAAAACTATTTTCGAAAAAAAAAACAACAAAAATCGAATAAAAATTATACAGGAAAATGTGTTATTTGAATGATGTTGATACGCATGACTTTACCCAGATATCACTCACCACCACTAAACAACATCATTGTCAGATCGTCAGATTTTTTTTTTGTTGTTACTGTTGCCGTCGTTGTTGTTTTACTTTTAATCACTTCTGTCTGTTGGCCTGTCGCTTTCGAACGTTTATATGCACTTATTATTTTGAAGAGGTTTTCCGCTTTTTAACAACTAATCAGGTTAATTGTATTTCAATATCCAACAGCATATAAACTTAATCAAAGAAAAAAATGCTTATTAAATAAAATAAACTGCAGCAAAATAAAAAAGTGACAACGATACAAATATTTAACGTACCTGTCGTTAGTCTGGATGTCTCATGTTTCCAAAAAAAAGTGGTCTAGGACGTTGTCTTTGAAGAAGAAAAAAGTGTTTAAATATGCATGTAACAAATTAGACTGATTTAAGTAACGTTTATTATCGAAATATTCCACCTGGTTGCGATTTTATTTGGTATGAAAATTCTTGGGAATCCCATTCCCAAGAATTTTTGGAAATTTTCTCTTCTTTCTTCACTAGCTACAAGTTCATCGATGTCAAAATTGATAATTAAGCCTAGTTACCAATTAGATGGCCAATTATAACCTGTGTAGAGCCACATATCAAGTACCCCTGCGCACCAAAATATTCAAAAGTAAGTAGAATTGGCACAACACGGTCAGCCATTGGGAGGAGTCTCCAGGGTAGCTTCCTGCTCCTAGATGTTAAACATTTTTTTTTTTTCAAAAGTTATGTCATATTCAAAATGTCATAAATTCGCCGAATTAGCCGAATGTGTTGAGCTTATGTCTTCAATATCTCGAAAACTACTTTACATACGAAGATGATTTTAATGTAATTTTAAAGAGAATATTTGGGGCTAAAAACCATATATTGAAAAAATGCTCCTAGATGTGTCAAATGTATGACCAACCCCACTTTATTATTTATTGCGGAGTTTCGGTTTTTTTAGTAATTTCAATAAACTAAACCGTTTTTGAGTTACGCGAATATATGCAGTGCAATTTGCTACATTTTCGAAATAACGGTATATCTTGAAAACAAGAGCTTACCCAAATAAAACGGTTAGCACCACTGGATTCAGCGTATCCCAATTAGGTTAAAACACCAGGTGGCCGGCTTGTCTGTTTTTTGCAACTAGCATAGTGCGCTTTATTTTAAGATTCTTTTTTTAAAGGTTACGAAAGAAAAAAAATCATATCTTAAAAAAAAACACCTCCTTTAAAGTTTCAGGATTTTTAAAGAGCAGTTTGAGGTATAATATAAAAAAAAAATCAGCCATATAAAAAATAGGTTTTTCACTTAGTCCGTTTTTAAAATTAAATATTTTGCAGATATAACATAAAAAAATAAATATATGGTTTAATATATGGTTTGTAGCCCCAAGTATTCGCTTTAAAATGACATTAAAATCATGTTCGTATGTAAAGTAGTTAATCCAGGGATGCCAACTTAGCTATTTTTGGGCTAAATTTGGCTCTTTTCAATTACTTCTGACACGTAATTTTTCTCGATAGCTCTTATTTTAAAAAAGAGCTAACACCGGCTCTTTTCAAACGTGATATTGGTACGTCTGACACTTTTTGCATATATCTGTTAATACACCCGTTTTTACCCTCTTGTTTCGACTTTGGTTCATTTACATATGTGTACAATACTCTAATGCTGAGGTGGAGAGCATTCATTGCTTTGAATATTTTTAAGAATAAAATTAGAAACCGTATGGCTTTGAACACTGTAAAAGTTTAATTCATATAAAATATGGCTTACAAAGCAGTAGCGCATGCTGTTAAAGCTACGATTTGCCAGCAAGCGTGTTTGTAAAAATAAATTCAATTGAAACGTATAAAAAATCAAAATATTACTTTAAAACAAACATATGGCCAGAAGAAGAAGAAAATTTAACACTTTTTGAAAATGACTGTTAATATTTTTAATTTTTTTAATTGAAATGTTACATATTGTAATGTAAATATTTGTGTGCAATTTTTAAGTAGTAATTTTATAAAACATTAATATGTATATAAAATTTTTTTAATATATGTAAACGAGTTTAAAATACAAAAATTAATAATAAATGGATTTAAAACAGAGCTTTCTTTTTAATTTTAAAATTTAGCACTTTTTAGCTCTTTTTGACTGCTCGGTCGGCACGTATTGCCATTGAATAGTTGGCATCTCTGAGTTAATCTCAACACATTCGGCTAATTCGGCGAAATTTTTCGAATATGACATAACTTTTGAAATAAAATTTTTTTAATTTTTTTTTCGTTCATACTTATATGTTCCTTATAGGGTAAAAGGAACCTTTTCACCAAATTTCATTAAAATCTAAAAGGGGTAGGGTCCCACTCTTGGTCGATTTGACATGGAATTACCCATATAAGTTTTACTCAATAAACGTTTGTTTAATTTAATAATCGTATGTGAAAACGGGGGATAATCTTTTCGGTGCCTGCTAGTATCCATATATGTACGTATTATTACTGCCAGTAGCAAATAATTGATTAATTTAGAAAGTAAAAGCAAAAATATGTCGAACTAACTTTAAATAAGTGACCTACAATTATTTCCAAGGAAATTGAGATGTAGTTTTTGATAAAGTTTTCTTAGCACAAAATAATAGTGATTAGTTTTAATCTTAATCTATAGTATTGGCGACAAAGGCGGGCAAATATTTGCGCTTCAAAAAAAAAAAAAAAAAAAAAAATATGCCATAAAAATAAATTATGTAGTGCACTAAAACCGACTGTAATTAATTTTTTTTTGGTTTGTTGTTTTAATAATACCCGCAGTGAAGAGTGAGAAAAAAAAAACATTACAAATATGTCAACTTTTTTAATTTTTAGTTTAACAACTTTCCAATACTTAAAATTGCCACATAAAGTTGCAAGTCAATCTGCAAGTGGAAGTTTGTTTTTCTTTTACTATTTTTTGTCATCTTTATAGTGTGTCTTTAACAAGAGTGCTCTCCTTTTTGGATAATTACCAGTGTGCAAGACCAGACACCATTTCTCTCTATGAACATAAATTAAAAAAAAAAATTATTTAATTAGTATGTTTGCTTAACTAAAACACACACTTGCAATAATAATCAACAGCAAACGGCAGCAGCAGCAGATAAAATTTGCATAAGTTTTTAATAAGAGCCTAATCTAAAAAAAACTGCTAGATGTCGTACACAATCACAGACAATATTTATGTAAATTATAAAATTAGTTTTCGAAAAAAAAGAAAAATAAATATTGCTTTTAATTAAAATTAATAACACATCATTTGTTATTTGTCTTAACCAATCATTTTTAACAATTTTTTTACACAAAATTTACAAGGTCATTCAATTATTTATTTATTTATTTTTTTTTTCCAACTTACTACATCAACTTAACTCTAAACGATTTGAGGTATTTAAGGTAAATGAGTGTTGTTTTGCTGCTGCCAGCATAAATGATACAACTACAGTTATTTTAAATACGAATTCAAAAAAGTTTAACTGCTGTTTTTTGTTTTTTTTTTCTTTGTAAATTAATTTCTAACCTTTTTCTATGTGTAATTTCGGTCTGCCTGCCACTTCAACTTATAACACTATTAAAATTGATTTACAAACTACAAATGAAAAATTACTTTAGTCTCGTTTTCTTTGTTATTGAAATTGTGCGTTTTTGTTTTGAAATAATGCATTTTTAAGGCAGTTTAAATAAAAATTTTTCATAAATGAAATCGAGGGCGCGTGTTTCCTAAAGTTCATTTGTAAATGTGTGCGTTGTGCTGCTACAATTGAGCTTAAAATTAACAAGTTTTGTTTTGATTTGTTTGTTTTTTAGCGCGCACGATTAATCTTTGTAATATTTTAAGATTAATAGTTACAATTTTCATACTTAATTATTATCAAGGTTATTGAAGCGCCCATTATTTTTCAAACTAGTTAAATAAATATTAAGGAAATTGTTAATCTCGATATTTTTAGTTAGGCTTGAGTTCATCAAATTAAATTTTCATTAAATTATTTTTACTGAAGGAGGGAATTTTACAACATGAAATTTATTATTAAAATTTTTATTGATAATTTTCTTGGCTGAGCTGGGGCTCGAAGCTGGGTTGAATTTACATGTTTCAAGAATCACCACATTCTTTTATCAGAATTCTTTGAGTTCAAACCTTTGCACCACTGCGGTGCCTGCCAGCCAACAGTCAAACATCAATCTTTAACCAGTGGTACTGGTGGTTCGAAATTTGCTGTAATTATCATTCTCAATTTTATATTACATGTTGCTTCCTTTCTTCTGTTTTTTCGTATTCTTTCTGTCAAGACTTGTTAACTTTAGTAGGCAACAGCGTTGCCATTTGTTAAGTTTTCTCTTTTTTTTTGCAAGTTTTTTGGGATGCAAAATAGTTTTAAGTTAATATAATTGTTTTTTCAAGCTTTTTATTAATACAGTGAAGGACTAAATTATTGGCACAGAAATCACTTTTAAATTCACGATTGATTTAAGAACCTATTTAAAGTGATTTTTAATAAACAAATATTTTTAGCAGATAGAAAAATAAATTTTCCACAAAATTCACTTTGTTTCTTTTCAAAATTTTGATTATTTATATGGCCTAGTAAAAAAAAGAAAACATATAAAAACAAATAAGAAAGTAAAGTCGGTCAATTCCGACCATATGATACCCAGCACCATAGTACTTAAAATCACATCATGCTTATGTGTCCATATAAATATGGATTTCTCTATGTTTAAAAACATCATTAAAATCGGTTTGAAAGTTTGTAAGAGGCAGAAATTGCCCCCTACATCCCCTTGTGGTCCTAATTTTGAAAAACTGTATAGCTTATGTATCCATATAGATATGGATCTATCTATGTTTTAAATTTCATTAAAATCGGTTTAAGAGACAAAAATTGCCCTTATCACCCCTTGTGGTCCTATTTTTTTAAAACTTTATAGCTTATGTGTCCATATAGATATGGATCTATCCATGTTTTAAATTTCATTAAAATCGGTTTGATAGTTTCTGAGAGGAAAAAAATTTCCCCCTATCTTCCATCGTGGTCCTACGATTTTGCCCATTTTCAATAGGCTTGGTCCTTGTGCCAATAAGAACCTATGACCCAAATTTTATCAAGTTATCTCTAAAGTTGCGACCTGTACTTTGCGCACAAGGTTACATGGACAGCCAGCCAGCCAGCCAGCCGGACGGACATCGTTAGTTCAACTCAGAAAGTGATTCTGAGTAGATCGGTATACTTTAAGGTGGGTCTAGGACCACTATTTTAAGGCGTTATACACATCAGCACAAACGCATAATACCCTCTCCACTATTGTGGTGTGGGTATAATAAAAACAAGGAACAAGCTATGCTGAATCTCATTGACCCTTCACCATGGTGCTATAAGAATATAAAGTTATATAAATTTCGTTCTTTAGATATAAATTAATCTATTTTGTGGCACGCCCACGTTTTGACGAATGTTGTGTATTGATAACCAAGATGTTGTAACTAATTTGGAAAATTTAACTCTTGCCATTCTCTAGATATACAAAAATCTAAATTGGCTAAATTGCCACGCCCATTTCTTTAACTCTAACCACGACGCTTGCACCTAATTTGTAAGCTTTGGCTGTTGCAATTCTCCAGATGTACAGAAATCGTTAATGTCTTTGTACTAGAGGTGCCACGCCCACTTCTCAATTCTGCCTTTTTTATAGAGAGGTTGTGTATTAATAACCCAGCTATGTGTACCAAATTTGGACATTATTTTTCTTACCGGTCTTAGGATATAAAAAAATATATTTTTTCCCACGCCCACTTCTTTAATCCGACCTTCGTACCTAATTTTGTAACTTTGGGTCTTTCTGTTCTCCAGATATGATGAATTTTATAGTATATAATCATTATTATAGAAATTACAAACATAATGATTTTGTCGAACCAAACTGGGTATTTTTATATCTTTCACTGAAGGTAAAAAGGTTATAAATCGAGCCATAATCGCAAAAAATGCTTAAGCGACAAAACCAAAATTTTACAGGAGAAGGTTTTTTATTATTTTATTTCATATAAATTTTGTATCAAGGTTGTCGCTTACAATAAAATTGTTTTTGCCATTAAATCGTCACGGTTTTTTTATGCGACCATGAAATTTTAGGAGATGATGCAAGTGTTGCCAATAAAGTCATTTATTAAAAAAAAAACGAAAATTGGATATTATGTCGCTTAAGCTTTTTTTGCGCTAATGCCTCGATTTATAACATTTTTACCTTCAGTGAAAGATATAAAAATACCCAGTTTGGTTGGACAAAATTATTGGCACATTTCATTAAAAACAATAAGATATCAATGTTTTGCGAATATTAATATTAAGTTGCTAATCCCTTCTGTTTTATAACTCCGTCAAGTCGATTTGGAATAGATGCCATCAGCTTTTTCGTGATATCTATCCCAATATTTTGCCATTCTTCGACCTGTGCCTGCTTCAGCTTATAATTCTTCGTTATTGTCCTCTTTTTCACGCTTCTCTCCAACTCTTCCTTTAAATGCTAGATCGTATTGAGGTCTGGGGATTAAGGCGAAACATAATATGAAATCCACATTCGCACATTATTAGCTGCATCCCAGCAAAAACTTTACTTACCTGGTAAGTTAGCAAGTAATATTGGAGAAAAGTAAACACTACTTATTTTATGGCTGAATAACTACTTATTTTTGTGCGACGGGTCCACAGAATTCAGTACTTACAATACACTTACTATAAGTCAAAACATATCTAGTTATTATGTAAGTACTAGTAAGTTGAATTGTAACTACTTACCAGAAGCTAAAAAATCACTAGTTAATAGGCCTTATAAGTAGATATTGAGTACGTTACTAGTAAGTAAATATTCAGTATTGAAAACAACACAACTAATAAGTAGTTATTGTGTTGATTATTAGTAAGCAAATGTTCAGTAGTGAAAATAATGGAATTAATAAGTAGTTGCTGAGGTCATTACTAGTAAGTATTTATTGAAGTTTTCAGAATAATGACAATTGTAATGACAGCTACTTACCAGGTAACGTATGAAATAACTACCACCTATTGTTTAAAATCAGAAAGTTTTTCCTGGGACGCTTCGGGTCATTATTGTATTGGAAAATGAACGATGATGGTAAGTAAATATAAGCTTTCGGCACTTTCTTCAGGTTTTCTTTTAAAATATTCAAATATTTTATTTTGTTTATACATAGAAAAAAATATCTATAGAAAATATTTATCAACAACAACAAATTTTGACTAAAAATTCAATAACTACAACTACGAACTTTTTTTATAAATGCCGCAAAAATTGCCATCACAGAAAATTCAAAAAATCTTTTAATCAAATATGCGACTTCCGTATTCAAATATGAAAATTATTTTTTTTCATCGCTGCAGCGGATATAAAGCCCTACACAATGATTTGCAGCACGGTTTAGTTTTTCTAGTGCTGTGTTGGGCTTCCTTCGCACCGTTTGGCGGCTATCAGAGCGAAAGATGTTAAATTTGCTTTCATCCGAGAACGGCACTTGGTCCCAAAAATCATTTGGCTTAAGCAAATACTCCTTGGCATATGGGCATTTCCCCAGAATGGTCTACCAGGATGAAAAAATAGAATGTTGATAATCATCGTCTTTTATTGTTTATTATGATTAAAAAAGTCTATGTTGTTATAAAAGAATGGTTTTATAGCATGTCTCAGCTGTTTTACTTGAGGAAATTGCACTGGAAACTGGAAAATTTTATATTTTCTTATATTTTCTACTTCTAAACACATTTTTATATGCTTATTTTACATGCAAAAATATGTTATGTTTACACTCTTTCTTCATAATCTTTTCATTACAATCAATTGTAAATTGAGTATTTAGTTGTTTGTTAAGGAAATTTGAAGACTTTAATGGGAAACTGCAATGTGATAATAATAAAAAAACATATGGAAAAATCGTACGTTCGCGACCCGTACGTTCGCGACCGGTACTTAAGCCAATTAAACAAAAACCAAAAGAGATATTTTATTTTGTAAATACTGTATGGAGACCTTCATTAATACACTTTTAAAATAAATTAATCACTTTTGAATATTCCGTTCCATTACGCAGATTTTTACATTTAACTGCTGTCAGCCAAAGTTGACTTCTATTTTGCGTACGTTCGCGACCACATGTTTACAACTATTATTATGAAAACTTTAACTCGATGAAACTCATCTTTTGCACTAAACATACATCTACCCAAATGCTATCGAATCGCTAAAAAAGAAGCTAGGAAAAGTTTTGTTTTCTATATTATTTGTACATCAAAAGCGTACGAACGTACGTTCGGGACCCCAGGAAATGCCCATACGCTAAACATTTTTTTTGGTTGATTAGCGAAAAAAAAGGTTACGATTAGCAACAAGACAATTATAGTTCGCCTCATATAGTGCTATCCGGGCCGTAATGGGATGAACGTATTTTTCAAACTCTTGCTTAATCTGGTTTCCTTCTGTTTGCTACCCATGTTTAATAAAATAAATAACTTTTTTTAACATTGACCTTTGCGCTTTAATATGTCCAGACTTCAAAATTTAAGGAATACCGTTATTTCCATAATTTCACGACTGATCAGAAAAAAGTGGCCAGATCAAAAAAATGTTAACCAGGCTATGCGAATAATTTTGTCCAGCAAAACTGTGGGAAATTCATCATTCCGCACCCAGAGAAAAAAAAACAGTTATCAATATGCTCACCTCCAACAAAACTAATTTTAGCGAATATTTTTAAACATATTATGGTTAAATTTAACCATATTATTATCACCGGCAACTATGGTAAAATGAGTGCTCTGTCATCTTTTGGAAAATAAGAATTTCAATTTTGCTTAAAAACTTGCAGATTACAAAGGATTTCAAAGTTCATTTGTATGAAAATTACGTCAGGTAATTGACCTACGTTTTTAGTACTAAGCAATACACCTATCCCTCGATTTATACGTTAGATGTGCTCCTGAAAATGAAAAATTTTTGTATGAGAAATCGTATTAATCGAAAAAAGACTCAAATATGATTACATTCGAAATTTGGTAAAGAAAATTAATTTATTTTAAATTAAATTCAATCCGTCTGCATTAAAGACTTGATCAGGAGTGTATGAATTGGGAGCAATAATTTTAGCAAATTTTTCCGGCTATACTTTAGCCGCATCTTTAACAAGCTTGTTCACCTTTTTATTTTACATAATGAAAGGAATGTCCTTTCTAAAATTTTTCAAACCAACCATTTCTTGGCGAAACAATGTTTTTTTTTTGTAGATGGTAGCTGATCAAAGATTTTCATAAGCCCTCAAAGTTGTATTTGTAATAGCATTGGTACCAATTAGGATTCGTTTTTGAGTTCGATCTTTTATCCAGATCATTATTGACTTTTCAATATTTTTAATTGTGATGTCCCGAAAGTATAAAGTTATCAGTTAATGTTTCCAGAGCTTAGTAGAATAACCAAAGGAATATTTTCCATTGCAGACTCTGCGGCGAATGTGGAAAGAAAATGTTCACGCCAAAATATTATAAAAACATAGGAACGAAATAGACTATCAGCCCAATTACGAATAAAAATTCCGCGGGAGTTTTTTCCCTTTGTCCATTTTTACAATTGAATTAACATAGGAAAAATGGGAGAAGGGAGAAAACTCCCGGGGAATTTTCATTCGTAATTGGGCTGTATATGTGCCAACGGTTTTTAGTCTAATCGAAACAAAAGACTTTTTCTTTAAAAAAAAAAATTATAAAAAATGATATAGTACTATTGGGGTCAAAAAAGTACGATTTTAAAAGTTCGTTAGTACGATATTGGTTTTCTCATTTATCATCCCTGTTGCATATAGAAAGTTAATTTTTTTTTTGTAACACTTTTCGTACCGCAACCTTTATGTGGGCCATTTTTAATACATAGTTTTGTCTTGCTAGGTCCTCATTAGCAAACCCAAGCTTAATTTCAACAAACGGATGGAGATCGCTAGCATTTCTTAACGACCCAAAATATGAGTCCCCGAAGATTATTTTAATTTGTTACTAGCGGACTGACAAAATCAACCATCATTTCGGTGGTGGAGGATGTCTCTATAACATCAGTGTTCAAATGTTATTTTAGGAAGATACTCGCTGTTACAATAGCTGAGTCGGCAAGAAAATGTGTGTTTTAATTCCATTACCAAACAGCGTGTGAATACACTCCCCGTGAGGTAACATTAAGTTCTTTACTAGTTTTGTTTATTAAATACATACTTTTGTTCATTGTACATTAAAAAATTTTTCTGAAAATAATTTATCGTTGACATTTTTTAGATAACTTCGTAACAATCGAATGTAATCTCAGTAAACAATTTATAAATTGTCTAATGTTGTTTTTATCTGATTGTTACATTCAACAATCAGGTGTATTTTACTGGCGTCATGATAAAATCAATGTAGAATTTTAAAATATCTTCGAATACAATATTTTTTTCTAGTTTGCGTAAATAACTAAATTTTATTAAGAATTAAATGAAATGTTGTAAAATATATTTTCAGTTGCTTAAAACAGGTTCGTTTCTTAGCTCTTATGTTTTTTTGGTAAGGCAAACTTAAAGATTTGTAAATAGCAAACAAAAGGTTTTTCACTAAAGAGCTTTTATTTCATTTAAAATAAAAGTCCTTTAGTTAAAAAATTTGCGTATAATATATTTCAGGTTTTTTTGATGTTGAGGCTCAAGTTTACAATATCCCAGGTAGAAAATTAAGGTCAAGCTGAATTTTACCCTATAATCGGTCATATGAAAATAACCTGTAGTGTAATCACTACAATGATATAGTGTACTAAATTAGCACTATTGTAGGGCATCTTAACCTCCATTGAACCATGAAACTAATTAAAATGCAAAAATATGGCAATTAACACCTACACATCATGGCCACATGTACACATATTTTGCTTGAGTTAGTCTTGTAATATTAATTCTGTTTTTTTTTAATTTATCTCAACCTGAAAATTTTAACGTAAAAGTACATAAAATTTAATAAAAACAAAACAAAAAGACTCGTGTTGTTTGAAATATAAAAAATGATTAAAGAAATAAATAAAACTGGTTGTAAAAACGGTTTATACTTACAAGTGAAGGTCACTAAAAGATGTTGGAAAAATGGATAAATCTCACTATTAAGCCAACTCAAAAGGTCAGGGTTATACCAAATTATCATTGAAAATTAAATCGTTAGCCATAAAAAAAACATATTTTTCTTTATAAAATTTCAAAATTTTCAACACTTAACATTTTCCCGTTTTTTTTTGTTTTTTTTTAAGATTTGTACACAATTTTCATGTTCAAAGTTTTCTGCTTTTACATTCGTGTTTTCTTATTTATTGCTTCATTTAAGTTTTTGTCTTTTGAGTCAGTCTGCTCCTGCCAACATGTCTTAATTAATTGAAAAACTGTAATTTATGTTTTTGGCCGTACCAAATTTCTATTCCATTTTCATTTCAATTCTCCTTTTTTTCGTTTCTTTCCTGAACAAATAAAAATTTAAGACATCAACAACGTACAGTTTAAAAGAAAAGTGTAAATTGTCGTGTAGTTGAAATGAAAATTGTCACCTACCATTAAATGTGTCTAGGTAAAAATGAAATATTTTTACTTAATTGTAACATCTACAAGGAGTTAATATCATGAGGAACGAATGACGGTATAAATGCAGCCAGCAACTGTTGCTTTTGTCAAATGGAAAATGGGTAGCAATTGCTGTAACTAACAGAAATTTTCCTGCGACATGAAAAAAATGGCAGAAAATAACTACAACATCAAAATGTTTGAAAGAAGAGGGAAACAGTGGTAGTGGCAATAAAGACGACAGACAACAAAGGAAAAACAGACAGTAAACAACATTTTTAACATAGAAAACAAAATACGACCTAATGCCAGCACTCGAGGAAAAATGTTGGTAAAATTGTATTTAAGGCAAATCAATCATTAGATGTATAAACCAATGTCGATTCCCTTTATCTTAAAGAAGACATTTTATTTTTAAAAGTTTTACAACTTTAAAATCAAATAATACACCAATGGGAAAATGAATAAGGTCTCAATGTTTGGCAATTGAAAGTTTTAACCTAAAAAAAGTTAAAGCGGGTATTATGCATTTTATGAAAATTGCCATATTCTTGTCAAAAGCTTAGGTCGATGGTTGCGGGATTTTAAAGATGGTATTGTCAAACAATGGAAAAGCTCGATAAAAGGAATATAATGAATATGGATATATTTCGGTAAAAACCAGTGGTAAATACAAGAAGATGTTGTATCGAGTATTTTTTAGCTAAACACAGAGAAAAAACTGGTTTAAATATGGTCACCTCCAACAAAACTATTTTAAAAGAAAATTTTAAGAATATTATGTTTAACATAACCATTTTATTGTTACCGGTAACCATATTGTAGTTTAATTAGTCATCCACCAAGAAGCTACAACCACATTATGGTTGCTGCTAAACATGTTATGGTTAAGTATGACAATAATTTGTTTTAAAATAAACAATATTATTTCCCATTTTCCAAGAGGAAACGGTTAAAAACCAACCATGATATTATAAGTGTTAAACATATTTTAGTTATTTTTAACCATAACATGTTCAAAAGTAACCATAATATGGTTGTGGCTTCTTGATGGAGGACTAATTTAACTATAATATGGTTATTGGAGACAATAATATATTCTTTCAAAGTATTTTTTTTTTTTTGAGGTGACCATATTTAAACATGTTTTTTCTCTGGGTGTGCATGGGAACTATCGATAACTATAATTTGGCAGCTGAGAATGTCAAACATTTCTGTTCAGTAACGTTAAGCAAGTCATCATGAATCGTTAAACGCTAGAAATCTTCCGAATTGTGGAAACTTACTTTAAATAAAAAAAATCTATTCGCGACGTTCGTAGAGCACTTCATCCTTTTTACGATCAACATAATCGGCAAGCAAAACGAGCAGCTATTTATCGTATCCGTACTAAGTTCACTCTTCTCGACTCAAAACCATCAACAAGATAAAGAAAAAAGCGTAACAAAGAGAATATTGCTGCTGTAGATGCCGAATTGTCAATTTGTTGTCGTTCTCAACTAGTTGGACTTTGTCCTTCTACTACGTGAAAAATTTTACGTAAAAGACCATCGTTTCCTTTGCATTTTTGCTGATTGGCCTCATTTGAAACCGGCCGAAGATGAGCATTTTTATCAAAGAGTTGTGATGGATTTCATTTCTGGTTAAATTACTACTTCATTTAGCAAAATTATTTGTAAATATATAGAGCAAAGGCAATCCTCAAGCCGTAAAAGAAACACTATTACATCCATTAAAATTGATTGTTTGATGCGGCTTACGCGCTCTTTCAATATTTATCGAGCCATGCTGAATTAATTTTTGCTTTCAAAAATTAATTAGCTAAACATCAACGACATTTGGTTCCAACAAGACGGAGCAACTTGCCATACAGCGCGCTAAACATTCGATTTGTTTTAAAAACAATAAGGTTACTACTTTATTTCCAGCAGTGGTCCCGTTCACTGGTCCCTCGTTCATTCGTACGTTCATTCTTCTAGAGATGAATTCATCTGTTTACACGATGGATGGGAAAGACTCATAGGCATCGTTTTCTAAAGAAGTCATTTTTTTAACTTATGTAAAATATTTGTTTTTGGATGTTAATTTTTTTAACATGTTCAAGCACTTTTCCAAGTTTTCGAAAGTTGTTTTGTTTACCCTTACCAGTGAATTCAGGCCAGGGATAACAGCTGTCAATTAATGATCATTTTGGGAATCACCTCGTTGTAATAATCATAGATGGGGGTAGTGCACTTATTTTGCAGTTTCTACTCACACTTAGTGATAGTGAAAAAATATTGCAATCATTTTGTTGATGTTGAGTGATGAATTGAAAATTTGCAGCCTCACTAAACATGAGTGATAGAGATGTTAAAAATTTTGCACTCAAAAAAAATTGTTTGATTTAAAAAAAAGCAATCATCAGTTTATTGCAACTTTTTTTTCTTCACTCATTTGAGTGCAACTTTAATTGTTGCACTAAATTTAAAATCAAAAACTTGTTTTTTCATGATTAAAGCCAATAATTATGTTCTTTACTTATGCATATCCTCAAAAGAAATCAATGTGCATACAAAGTTAAATTTTTTTAAATTTAGTGAGACAATATTTGTATGCAGTTTTTTTGATTGCAAGTTCAAATTTTGCAATATTTGAATTGAGTGCAGATATTTGCATTCAATCTGCGTTCAGTGATAGTGAAAAAATTTGCACTATCTCAAAATTTTTTTTAATGGTGGTGGTTAAAAAAAATAACAATCATCACTAAAGCTGGTAAAAAAGAGTGCAAACTAATTTTTTTGCAGTTTTATTTAGTGATAGTGCACTGCTGATTTAAATCAAAATTTAGTGCACTACCCCCAACTATGCTAATGATATCTTTCTAATTTAAGCAGTAAATTACGCCGCTGTCTTATTGGAATAACAATTTTTTTAAGAAATGTCCCGTCTTCTTTGCACCCCAAATACCGCTTGTTGTTGGCCTTACCCTCCCTGTTTTTATAGAAACTAAGCCAAAAGATTCCACCGACCTATAAAGCTTATAACTAGACAGAACTTTTTAATATTTGAGGACATTTCTAGATCATTTATTTTCTAATTTGGAAATTTATAAATTCATAAATATGATACAGTTTTTAATATCAAAGCAAAATGCGGTATAAATCGTCTTTAAGAAAACTCGCAAATAATCAACATTTTTACCCAAAAGAATATATTCGAAATATAAAAATGTTGAAAATTACCAAAAAGTAACTTAGTCTGGGTTCACACTATGAAAGTTTTCTTTCAGATTGATGAGACGGGCGAGAATAATAGCATGTTCTCTTCCCCTCTCACCAATAAACTTAGACTTTCTGAAAGAAAACTTTCATAGTGTGAACGTAGACTTATGAAAAGGAATAATTCTCAGATTCTATTTGTGGAAACTCGCAAATTAATCTCAAAACTACAGGGTTGCCCAGATAAGACCTAACAATGTTAAACACTTAGTATAATTTTAAAGTTGGATCCATATAAATAAATTGTGCAAGCACAGCTACCGCAAGACCACCAACCCCAACATTGGTAGATCTTATTTGGCCCGCCCTGTACTACGATTACCTCAAACTTGCATTTATTGTGAAGTGCCACATGGTAAAATTCTGCATAGCATAGTTTTTGTCCTAACATTTTTCTTCGAGTTTCTGCGATTTACCATAACCAAAATTAAATAACAAATTAAGCCAAAAAAAAAGTTGCTCCCTTATATTGTTGTATATTGTCAAATGTTGATGTTTGCTGGAAATGTTGTCGTTGTTGTTGTAGAATTAGTAGTAGTTGTAACTACACTTACACTGTCAAGTCCAAGCAACTTATACTCATAAAGAGTTACAAAAATTTTACAATATGGAATATTTATGTTTAACTCTGACTAAATGTTGTTGCTTTAGATAAATTTATTTGTTGGCAATTTTTCTACAGCTGCCTACAATAACGAACGGCAACAACAAAAAAAAAAAAAAAACAAAGCAACAACTACCAAAAAAAGTGACAGTTGTAAGTCAGTCACAGTTTATTCAACATGCTAAGAAAAGTTGTTTTACAAGCCAACTTAACAAACAAAATAAAACATCATTTTCGCAACAACAACAACAACAACAACAAAAAGAAGAAAAATTCAAAAATGTGTTGAGGTGTATGTTTTGTGTTATTTTGTAGGTTTTTTTCATGGCTGATTCATGAAACTAAACATAAATGTTGCACTTCACTTTACTTTTTGGCACTTGCAGTATGTCGACAAAAAGCAACTCATATGGCAAACTTTTGTAATTTAATTTGTTTTATTTTTTTTATTCCTTCTTTTTCTGAATTTCAAATTCATATGAAAAGCAATAACTGCTAAATTTTTGTTGCAGCCTTTAAAAACAGCAATTGTTTTATTAATGTATGACATATGCAACGCACTTGATCATAAAAAGGGTATTAAGTTTGTATTTTTTCACTTCATGGAAAAAAATCGACAAATAATATTCCTATCTAATCGATTGAAAAATATCGTGCTTATTTGTCCACTTTTTGGTAATGAAACGAATGGTTTAACAATGCATAATATTAAATTTAAAATTCTTATGCATCAACTTAAAATTTTTAAATTAAAGTTAATACCCTTTTTATGATCAAGTGCGATATGTATGTAAGTCTGCTTTCACACGTTTCATCTTTTGATGCTCAACTCTTATGTTTTTAGGTGAGAGAAGAAAGAAGAAAGGGGGTTAGTACGGAGATGCCTGTACTCGGGCAGTACGCTTTGTGTTTTTATTCGTTGATATATGCACAACAATGGCTGCATGTAATTTTTTTCTTTTTTTTCTCTTTGATTCGCTGTAAATAAAATTGTTGTTGTTTTGAACCGAAAAAAGTTGAAACCGATTGCTGCGTGTGATTATATTGGCATCTTTAAAAGGGAATTGAAAAAAAGTTGAGCATCAAAAGATGAAACGTGTAAATTTAGACTAAGTATATTCCAAGTTCAAATAGTTTAATGTCAATGTAGTTGTTTGAGAGCAAATAAAAAAATCATTTTCAAAACCAAACAACAACTTTCTATAGTTGAAAAAAAAAGGTTTAAGTTTTTGAAATATGCAAATTATTTTTCGGCTTAAATGAAATACATATGAAATGTTTTTGGTTGAGTGTGCTGCATAATAAAATCACAAACATCACATTTACTTTGTTGCGTTATTCGCAAATACATTTTTGTCGTGCTAGATGAGAAAAAGTAGAATGAATATCTATAAACAATAATGGACAAAATATGCTTTAACATAGCTGACAAAATGTTTTAAAACGGATAAATATTCGATGCACAGTATTGTATTAAATATTAACCTTTAAATCACCCTTGTGTGAAAAACGACACAAAAGGAATAATTTTTACACGATAACAAAAAAAAAATTGTTGAAGTACACTAAAGAACTATTACAAAAAAGCTTTATAAAATACATAACTGAAATTAAGCTCAAAGAATAATCTCAAAAAATAAAAAATGTTGAATATAATTAAGTATGTACTGTAAACACATTTTTTGATTAAAATAAAATATTTCAGAACTTACGTTAGTTACCCTCGTGTGTGGTTTTACACACATATGAAGTATTTATGTTATTTGCACTAGGGACAAAATTTTTTGTCGGCAAGTGTGAATATTTTTGATATTGTTGCAAGCTGCATGCAATGCATGTTTTATAAAGTGAGTGCTTTAATAAAATACACACAAGCTTTGTATGGTTTGTTTTTGATCACCAACGAGATAAATACATCATTATTGTTACGTAAATCATGACTTTGATTACAAACGAACTATGGCACAACAGCAAAGTAGACAGACATTGCATATGTATGAAAAGCCACACACGAGGGTTACTAAAGGCGCCCGTACACGACATGTTTTTGTCATATGACATGTCACATTTCCCACTGCAAAATACATACATGTCGCGTGTTACGTTTTTAACTTTTCTTCTGTAAAATCAGACGCAAAGTCATTTAAACAAAATTTCAATAAGAGCGTGCTCTATTTTCATCTGACATCACCGTTGTTATTTAAAAAAAAAAAATGTTGTTAGAAATCTATGCCGCAAGGAAGCTGGCAGCGGCGGTGCACTATTGACGGAATCATTAGCCGGCTGAGGTTGTTATTTTACAACACCGATAAATGTATGTTCTTTTAACCTTTTAATAGAAATTATGTACATACATATATAAAAACGTTTCATTATTATATCCAAAATTGGCATCTTCGAATTTAAAGAAAAATTTTTTAAGATGGCTGAACTCTTTTGCGGCGCAAATAAAAATGTTTGTGGCGGCAGCACGTTATTTTCAAAACGAGAACTACATTTGTTACTGCAATACCTATGCAAAAAATAAACGGAGACTATGTCAGAGGAAAATTACATGTACGTTTGTGACCGAATATTATAAACCTTATGTAAGGCAGCAATTTTGACAGACATGTACAATTACATGTGACTTGAAAGTTTGACATGTCAGATGACAAAAACATTTCGTGTACATGTACCTTATCGTAAGTTTTTTTGAGGGTTAATTTTTTTTTAACTTGATGATCTATTTGATAATTGTATTTTTTTTTCTTTCCCTGCAAATAATAAAATCTCATTGATATCAAAAACTTGTCGCTTCTATAGTGAATAATATGAAAATTAATAATCCCTTCTAATGGGTGTCTCAGTAAGAATTCTCTTTTTCATTTTAAAATAAAAACATGAATTTTTGAGATAGTTGTGAGTTTTTTATTGGATTGTAAAGAGTATTAGTTTTAATTAAGTATGGAATAAAATACCTCTGATGACAGGTCATTACTTTTTTTATGACTTTTTCACAGAAATGTGGCTGTATCTCACCCATGACGCGTTGGATCTCGGATTTGAGCTCAGGAACTGTTTCTGATATATTCGCATAAGATTTCACAAGACCCAAAAGAAAAAAATTTTGCACGGCGTTATTGATATTGTTGATCTTGGTGGCCAGTTGACTTTAGAATTTCTTGAGATAATTTATGGTGGAAATCGTTGCAGCAATAATTCGATTGTTTCATGCGCGGTGTGACAGGTGGCGCCGTCTTGCTGAAACCACATGTCGTCCAGATCCATGCCGTCCAGTCAGGGCTTTCAGACTTGGAGATTTATCCCCAAAGTTGGGGATTTCATGTGAGCAAAAAGGACAAAGAAAGTCATTTGGGGATTGGGGATTTAAAAAAAATTTCTGGGATTTTTTGGGGATTTTACACTTTTTTATTATTTACGCTTATTTTTCTTTGTTTCGTATATAAAATATGAAAAAAAGTAGCAAAACTTTTATCTTACTCTTATATAGTGTCAAAAATTCAAGAAAAACCCTGAAGAAGGCACACAACGGAGTGCCGAAATATTGGTTTAATAAATTTAATATTTTTTATATAAAAAAAAGACCTCAAGCTTAATTAAATAATAATAATACATTTTGTAAAGGTCGAATAAAAGTCTATTTATGTAAAGGGTCTTAATTAAGATTACCATTTTTGTTAAGTGTGTAAAAGGTACTTTAAAAACTTGTTATTTTTCTTGAGTGAGTTAAAAAAAGAATCTAAAACCATTGACAACACATAACAATTTTGATTTTTTAAAGACAATTTTAAAGGAAATATGTATGTCTTCCCCAACAATAAGTAAATATGAAAAGCATATAGATAATAATAAAGATTGGGAAAAAACTAGGCTGTTGGTTAGTAGTTATAATGCATCAAATTACTAAATACATGACGGATATATGTATTTTTATTGTTGATTATAAGGATGGCTTAAACCGATTGAACAAGCTCCAAATTCTTATAAATTGGCTCATTCGTCTTTAATAACAGCATATTGTTCTGCTTGTTATTCCTCATTGGAATCGCATAAAAAGGATTTTAAAAAACATGCCGACACCAGTCGCTACAAACAAAATAAAATGATTTTTTTGACTAAAAATTTTAATTTGGGGATTTTTGGGGACTTCTTATTAACATTTTACTAACAATTTAAAAAAAAAATTTAAAATTTGGTTAGAAAAAAAAAACAAACAAAAATATTAATTTTTTTAGGTTTTGTTGTTTGGGGGTTTGGGAATTTGGGGATTTTCGGGGATATTTTTTTAATTTTTTGGGGAGAAGAAAATAAGTACCTGGCAGCCCTGCGTCGAGTTGAGGCCACAAGCACACCGTTGTTATTTTCCTCTAATAAACGCCATTTACATAACTATGCCGACTTGATGTGTACGGGTTTTCGGCGGCACTCTTGTTTACGTACAGGAGTCTTACATCATAACTTTCCAAATGTTTGTAATAAATTTTCATAACGTGTTGTTCTTTCATATAGTGCTCCATTTTTAACAATCGGAAAAAACATATGTGACAGCTGCCAAACTTCAGAGTTGCCACTTGCACAAAAAAATGACACTCAATTGAAAAAGTGCACTCTTACTGAGACGCCCTTTATCATCAAAATTGCTTGAAAAAAAAGATTATTAAAAATGCAAGCTAAAGGTGCTGAGAAAAAAATTAAAAGACCTGGACGATAAGCTACTACTTTTGCATTACCACTAACTTTATTTTTTTAAATGCACTATTTTTTGCACAACATTATTTTCATACCAAAAAACTGCATTAATATTAAAATTCCACTAAAGTGAATGTCAAATAATACAATACACGTACCGTTACAATAATGACAATTATACATTATTGGCCATTTTCTCAATGTATCGCCAAACTGTCTGTTACTTAATGTCAACATAAATTTATTAGATTGATAAACTGTTCGTTAACGATTTTGGGTTTCTCAATATACCGAGAAAAAACATTGTTTTCAGCTGGCAACAGCTCTCAATTGGGGGATGTACAGTTATGAGAAAAGGTTGAAAGTTCTTGACTGCCATTCACTTGGGAATGACCAGGAATGATTCCTTTGTTGTACTGTAAATCAGCTCACTACCTCCGGCCTCGGCCAGGTATTCCCCGGGCAATGGCTTTTGGACATCCGTTCATAGCTAGCTAGAGTGAGAAGGCGGCTAAATAACCTAAATGGTCAACTATAAAGTCGACGTCTTAGGAAATTTAGTTTACTACGGAGAACCCTGAATGGCTTGACAAAAGTCAGCGTCTCAGGAAGTAGGAGGATGAAGAAAAAAGTTCCCTTTGAAATAAACTCCACCCATAGCCTGCCTGGAGGCAGCTGGCAGCCCCAGCACCAGGATCGGATGCGGAAGCCCAATCAGCTACCTCATCTTAAAATGAAAAGATTACAGAAACCGAAGCAAATGAACATACAATAAAACGATCTGATCCAATGATGACGACCTTTAGCATGAAAACGCGGACAAGATTCGGAACATGGAATGTAAGAACGTTATCGGAACCATCGCGCCTGGCTCAGCTGTGCAAGGAGTTTTTGAGCTACAATTTATTATTTTTGGGTTTAAGCGAATTAAGGTGGCCAGATTCGGGTGAGCAAATGACAACGCAGGGCCTGCATATTCTTTACTCTGGAAATTCTGCAACCGAAAGTAGATCATCAGGCGTGGGATTTTTGCTCTCTAAAGAGGCACATAAAGCTCTTATCTGTTGGAAGCCCTACTCCGACAGGATTATCACTGCCAGATTTCGTACACGTGCTCGAAACCTCACATGCATCCAATGCTATGCCCCCACTGAAGTCTCAGATTTTGCCGTTAAAGAAGAATTCTACAGTCTCCTTGATCGAGCAATTACATCCTCCAACCGTGGTGATATTCTCGTCGTGATGGGTGATTTTAATGCACAAACTGGCTCTATCAACACTGGTTTAGAAAGCACCATGGGTAAACATGGGTTAGGCCGTAAAACTGAAAACGGAGAGCTATTCGTAAGTATGTGTGCAGCTAACAATTTAGTTATTGGTGGTACCCTTTTTCCCCACAAACCGATACACAAGGTAACGTGGGTATCGTCGGATCACACAACGGAGAACCAAATAGACCACATCACCATCTCCAGAAAATGGCGTGGCTCATTATTAGACGTCCGAAACAAAAGAGGCGCCGACATAGCTAGCGATCATCATTTACTTGTAGCGACTGTGCGCATTAAGATAGCAGCAATTAGAAAGAAAACTTTATCTGTGGCAAGAAAATACGATGTTAAAAGACTGAAAATCCCCTCGGTCGCATCGAATTATATACAAGCGCTAAACGAATCACTGACGTCAGTGTCTAATCAACGTAAAGATTGGAAAACTGTAAAAAACATAATCACAGATGCTGCATCGGAACATATTGGTTTAAAAGAGCAGAAACGTAAGGATTGGATATCTGATGAAACATGGGAAATAGTCAAAGAAAGAAAAAAACTCAAAGCCGAACTTAATAACGCAAAAACGCGCAGCGCCAAAGTAACCCTACGAATGCAGCATACTGCCCTAGATCGTGAAGTAAAGCGCAGTGCTCGTAGGGACAAACGCGCTTGGACAGATAGTATTGCTACAGAAGCTCAAGCTGCTGCTGAAACCAACCGTAGCAGCGATTTATATAGACTTGTCAAAAAGCTGACACACACATCTACTTCAGTCTCAAAAAAGCCTATTAAGGACAACTCAGGTATACTGATTACTTCTAAGGATGAACAGCTTGAACTCTGGGCTAAACATTACTCTGATATGCTTTCATCACGGCCACAAAATGATCTAACAATATGTAATTGCCCATCCCACGATACACAATTAGATATCAGTACCACTACTCCCCTAATCTCCGAGATCGCAGATGCCATTAAATCGTTAAAAAGCAACAAAAGCCCTGGAGGTGACAACATCTCCCCAGAGCTCCTTAAGGCTAATCCTTTAACTAGTGCTGAACTTGTTTTACCAATTATTGAAGAAATCTGGCAATCAGAAATAATACCGGAAGAGCTTAAGGAAGGTATTATAATAAAAATACCAAAAAAAGGGGACTTAACGAATAGGAAGAACTGGCGAGGGATCACATTACTCAGCATGGTCAACAAAGTGTTAGCTCACATTATAACTAAGAGAATTTCAGTTAATTTAATGCCAACACTAAGAAAACAACAAGCTGGCTTTCGTCCAAATATGTCATGTATTGACCACATAAATGCACTAAGAATAATTGTGGAACAATCTGTTGAATTTAGGTCTCCCCTGTATCTAGTGTTTATTGACTTTGAGAAGGCATTCGACACTCTTGCTCATAACGTTATATGGAAGGCACTTGAATGTAAAGGAGTACCAGGGAAATTGATTCAGCTAATAAAGAGTCTATACGCGGGGTCAAGCTGCCGCATTTTACATGATGGTACACTCTCCCGAAAAATCGAGATTGGTACAGGAGTCCGCCAAGGGTGCGTTATGTCACCATTACTCTTCAATATCATGCTAGATATTGTCATGAGTCACGCCATGGTGGAAAATCGCGGAATTTTATGGAGACTCCAAGAACGATTGGAGGACCTCGACTATGCAGATGACATATGCCTTCTATCCCACAGTTACACCGACATGTCTATTAAGTTACAAAAGTTATCAGAAATATCAGCGAAAGCCGGACTAAAAATTAACATCAATAAAACAAAGGTCATGAGAATTCGTTCTGAAAACACAAATCCCTTTTTGATAAATAATGAAGTTCTGCAGGAGGTAGATTCATTCTGCTATCTTGGTGCCTACTTAACCAATACCGGCGGCTCCAGTGCAGACATCTCTAGCCGAATAAAAAAAGCTACCCAATCATTTGGACAGCTCAGCAGAGTATGGAAATCGTCTGCGATTTCCCGCCGTGTTAAAATAAACATTTTCAATTCCAACGTGAAATCTACACTGCTGTATGGCTGTGAGTCCTGGAATGCAAGTGTTAAGGACATCCAGTCACTTCAAGTGTTCGTAAATAGGTGTCTTCGCAGAATTCTAAGAATTTTTTGGCCACAGACCATTTCAAATCAAAACCTGTGGAACGAAACACACCAAACACCAATATCTACAGAGATTCGAAAAAGAAAGTGGAATTGGATTGGACACACCATCCGCAAAGAACCATCAAACATCGCTAGAAATGCTATTGAATGGAACCCGCAGGGAAGCCGCAGACAGGGTCGTCCAGCTCACACATGGCGGAGGCAAATCCATAACGAAGCCAAAAAAATGCAAAGAACGTGGAATGAAGTGAAAGCTATTGCGATGGATAGATCCGAATGGAGAACATTTGTTGAGGCCCTATGCTCCTTATAGGAACGACGGGAATATATATATATATAACAGCTCTCAAAATACATGTAAAAGTTGGGAGTCAGCTGATTGAATTGCGACAGATTAGAAGCAAATGTGACATTGAGAAAACCCAATTTATTTAATGTGTAGTTTTTCGTTAGGAAAAAAGATAATCGTGTAATGAGAAAACGGCCATATTGTCTTTTAATAATAATGCAAAAGTAGTGAATTAATGCACTACTTTGATTAGACAATAATGTAGTGCAAAAAGAAGTGATTAATTTAATACATATGCAATAAACTTGCATTTCCATGGACTTGGTTTTATGTTAAAAAAGTTGTCAATGCGTTTAACACATTTAGTTATAAACATTAGGTATCAATTACCGTTTTTAATTGTCTTAGGAAGTTTAATGACGGATCATTTGGGATTTGTAAAAAATACGTTAAATCCCGGGATTTAATTTATTAAATCCGGGATTTTGAGGAACAAGGTAATCCCGATATCTTTAACTAAATTTTTTTGTTTTACCTTTTTTTATAAAAAGAAATTCATGATGACATTTCCCCTTGAGAGGATAGGGAACACAATATTGATATTTAATATTTATTTGATTAACTCTGTAAAAACTGTTATTGAAAACGAAAGACACAAGTTAAACTTTGTTATACTTTTTAAGCATGTCCAACAATTATAAACCAATTTTAACTTGAGAAGTGCTGAAAATAATTATAGAAAACATTTTCTTTTGGAATGCACAAAACATTCCACTGGTGCACCAAATTCAAAATTTAAACTTTACTCTTTACAGGTTTAGAATTTTGCAGTATTTTCCGAGTGTAGGCATAAGTCCTACGGTAATTTATGGAGCGATTTCACGAAATTAAGAAGTGTATTTTATACACTACGTAGTTCCTACCAATAGTGGAGGTGGGTATAGATGAATTTATATTCGTATATTTTAAGTTAAAATAAAAATCTTTTGATATTTCAATTAACAAAATTCAATGGTAATATAATTTATTTAAAATTTAAATTAATAGCAAATTCAATAGTTGAAAATTTATTTTTATATATCATCAAAATCTTAAAGTAAATTATTGAAAACTATAATGATTAAAAAAACATATTACATAAAAATTGAAACTTAAATTTTTGTATAATATAACAAAGTATTTTCATACGCCTACAGTGGGTACAACAATGTGGTTTTGTTAAAATAAGATTTTTATGGTTACCCATTCTCCTAGCATGATTCCCCGCCGCCAGTGCCCAGTTACAAATGATATCACTGTTCTTATTTGGTCGCTATTAAAACTAAGTATAATGCTAATTCTCCGTTCTTCATATCCAGGCAATAGTGTCCTGGATATAGAGCAGGTGGAATTACAGGTCCACCCGATCTGCGCAATTCTATAAGCCTCGCGCTTGATAAGAGACTTACAGTCAGTCATTGGAAGGCTAACGAATTGATCGATGAGTGTGTCATCCATGCGACCACCTTGAATGCTTCGTAATCTCAATCAAAGACACCCGACATTCTACAGTTAACCTAGATGTCGTAAAGACACCCGTTTGCCCTATTTAATTACAATATTATTTTTTTTTTTAGTTTGAATCAACTGAAGTAATTGAATAAAATATAGATTTTATGGTAACTATTTTTTAGTTAAATCAATTAACTTATTGTTTGAAATCGTACGTTAAATCCTCCTCGTCTTAAGGTCCAACCAACAACATATTCAAGTTTCTTTGCAGATAATACTTTAAGCTAATATATGCCTTAAAATTAACAGATCAGATAGTGGCTGACCACAGACCCATCTGTTCGTATCACAGGCACCAGCCAGCTTTAAGAGAGTAAGAAAACCCCTGGCCTGTAACTATTGGTAAAGGTCCATCGAGGGTCTTGTCGTGTTATTATTGAGATCGAATAGCTCCAGATCCTAAGCAAAGGTTACGTTGGGACATTTATGTACTAAAGTTGTCACTAGTGTGTTGGTTGGTTTTCGAGAGAGTTAGTAGATGCGTTGTGTCCACTGTGAGAGACTGCACATATATTCGGTTGAATATCCGACCCACCCCCCTACCCTAACCTAACCAACCAACTCAACTTTCATATAAACTATACTCTAGTTTTTGAAATACCATACAATTATTATAAAAATTATACGAAACTCTAAAAAAATCAATAAACATTACCATAATCATGGAAATTTCCAAGAATTTTAATTTTCGCAAATACAAAAAATTTCTCCCAATCAAAATGAATAAAAAATCACATCTACTTTAAGCTCATTTTTCTAACACAATAACCATGAAAATTGTTCCATTAGATAAATTACAAATTTTGATTAACTTTGACTGGCTTGTCTCTCTTTGCGTCCGTCCGTTCGGCAATTGGCTTGCCACATGATTTTGTACTTTATTTTGCAATAATTTGCTTTCATTTTTCATTATTAATATTTATGATTGCAATTTTTCATAATGTTTTGTGAAAAATTTATAACTTCCTAATATTAGCATTTTCATATTCATATTAAAACTTTATTACTCCATCAACATCATCATAAAGCAACAACAGCAGTTTCAACAAATTTTCTTTTGTAGAGTGTGGAAATTACCCGGGCTCAACAGTCAGAGCCAGCGACGCCGGCACCAACACCATCGCCACTCGTTTTTCATTTATCCATTCATTGAAATTCCACCATCTCTCGAGTATTGATGGAAAATATACATGCATATAGAAAAAAATTAATAATAATAAAACCAAATTCGAATAAAAAAATCATCCATGTTGCCATAAATAAACAGCGTGTGGCCTAATTCGTCTAATTGTTGTGATTTAGGAAAAAAATTGTAACATTTTTTTGGTGTTTTTTAAATTATTTTTCATTGTTTTTGTTGTTTTATGTTGCGAAAAGTGTGAAACATATTTGCTCTCACCCAGTCAGCCACTGGAAAATGGAAATACACAAGACACTTGGAAAAATATTTTCTTTTGTGAATGTTGAAAAATGAATGAGAGAAAAAAAAAGTTTAATATGAAAACAACAAACAAAGCAGTCAAATAAGTTATAACACAACAGGTTCGAAAATATTTTTGTTTTTTAATCGAAAAATTAACAGAAATAGAAATCAAAGTATTAATTCGTTATGGAGCGCTAAACTTAAGCGAAATAATAACAACAAATAATGTATTTTTTTTTTTTCTAATACAACAAATTTCAATAATTTCTCTCTTAAAAAAAATATGCTGCTATTATTCTTGAATAAGCTGTAATGGAACCAACATAATTTAATCTAACTAAACCCTAAACAGGGTCTTGTGCACTTGTCTGTGATCGCATTATGAAAGTTTTCTTTAATTCTCTTTAAAACTTTCATGTGTGTCTGCGCATCGAAAACTTTTTAAATGAAATTGTATTTTTTACAAGTTTATTTAAATGTAATTGTAATTTTACTCAAATGTAATTTTTTACGTTTAATGACTAAAAACATGTAAGAGTGCTATATTCGGTTGTACCCTTCACTATGGTGCGATAAGAACAAAAATTTATATTAATACCGTTCTTTAGATATAAATAAATAAACTTTGTGCCATGCCCACTACTCCAATCCAGCCCACATTTTGTCGGATGGTGTGTATTGATAACCCTGATCCTCGTACCTAATTTGGAAAGTTTTTTCCGTTCTCCAGATATACATAAAAATAAAATAAAAAAAACAGCAACAACGGATTTTTGCGTAAAAATAGAGACTTGGTTTTTTATTCCTATTTGTAGACCGATCGGGCTAAATTTCAATAGCGAACAAGTCCGGACTATACAAAAATATATAACTTCTAAGTCGCCAACATATCTGGTGTCTTCGGAAAGCCAATTTCAACGGACAGACGGACATCGTTAAATCAACTTTGCTATTAGACGGTCATCATGGTTTAATGAAAAATAAAAGAAATAGGGTCAAAAGCATAGCCGTATTTAGGTTGACACTTTCGAATTATAAGCACAAGAACATTTCAAGTACGTGAAAGTATGTACACAGAAAAAAATATCTCAAGAAAGTTTTTAACAACACAGTTTGTTAAAAATAAAATTTTGGGTCAACAAACTTTTTGTTTGACTTTGCAAAATAGCACTCAATAAAACATATTTAATAATGAAATAATTAAATATTTCTTCATATTCAATAAAAAAAATATTTGAATCAAAGTAAAGACAGTATTTTAAAAACTCTTGTCCATTTTTAAATAGCTCGTAACTCTCATTTGTTTTACAGTTTTATTTGAATAATATATTTAGTTTTGCCAAAGTCTTTGGAAAAGGTTTCCTGATGATCTGGCCTAAGCAACCAGTGAAATGCGCATAAGAACTTACTTATCCCCGCATAATAAATTTTAGTGTTTTTATAAAAATATAAAAATTGAAAATTAATGACATCATCATTAATAAATAAAAAAATAAAGATTCGATTAACATTTTGTTTGATTTTTTCAACATTTTCAACAATTTATTTTAACATATCAAGTAAACATTTTGTTAAAACAAATTATGTTGGGCAACAATTTTTTTTATTGACTCAATAAACTTGGTTGTTGACTAAAAATTTAACAACTACACATACAAACTTTTTTATCAATACCGCAAAAATCGTCATCGCAGAAAATTCAAAAATTTTTGTAATCAAATATGCGATTTTCGTATTCAAATATGAAAATTATTTTTTTCTGTGTACCCCACTGCTATTCTTCGCATTTTATAAACAGCACACGAAACAATCAATTGCACGAGAAATTCAATCGCCGTGTTATCTCACGTCGTAGCGATGTTAATTTGCAACCGTTGGACTTCTTTCTTTAGGGATATTTAAAAAATAGTGTACGTCGATATGCTAAGAGCAATTCAAGAGCTTAAGGATGAGATAATTCGGCACATTAAAGACATAGAACCTCAATTATGTCTCAGAGTCATTGAAAATACCCAACAAACACGAAGTCAAACCTTTGATATGAAATGACTTTATTATTTGGCATCAAACACAATTCTCAAACGTTATTCAATTGTTTGATTTTAGCATTTAAATTCAAATTGAAAATGATTTGAAAATAAACATTTGACATCCAATGTTTAATTAATTTGATGTCAAATAGGTATCAAATGTTAAATTCAAATCAAAACTAAACTTGGCAATACTTAAGCGAAAAATATGTGTAAACATTAATAAAAATGGCGATTAGTTAAATTTTTACTTCGTGGTAAAATGTGTTTAACAAGTGAACGATTTATTTCTTGTGAAAAATAAAAATTATTTGTGAGTGAAAGTGAAGAAATTATAAGCTTGTTGTATGATCGCAGTGCTACAAACATCAAACTAAAAGGGAGGCAAGTATTTCGTCTTTCCAAGAATTAAAGGACGGAAGGAACAGTATTTCATATTTAAGCTATGGTGCCGAATGTTTATCTCACAGTTTATTTAAATAAATAATGAATTTAAATAAAAAAAAATAAAATATTTTTATTTATGTTCCACATTGTATTATAATCCACATATGAAAAATATTTGAGAATTGCGTTTGAAAGCTAGTTGAAAATAAAGGCGACAAATCGACCGATCTTATTAAAATAAAGTTATCTACCACTTAGCTGGGATAGTTGTCTTTAAAATAAGCTATGGTTCATCATTCCGGTCCTCCGGTTGGTCCACAATGGTAAAAAAAAAGCACCTAAGCACCATACAACCAAAAAGTGCATTCAAAATTCTACCTAAAATGCTTTAAAAAAGCAACAAATCGACCGATCTTATCAAAATAAAGTTATCTACCACTTAGCTGGGATAGTTGTCTTTAAAATAAGCTATGGTTCATAATTCCCGGTCCTCCGGTTGGTACACATTCCTAGTTTTTATGTTACCCAGACTTTTTTTTGTATTCATACAGTTTTTATGTTTCCACAGTTTTCTTGTATTCCCAGTTTTGTTTTAATAATTCTCTGAAAACTATTTGTTTTACTAACAATTAACAATGTGCGTTTTGGTTAGTCCACTCTTTGTTATTTATTAAAATATAATTCTTTTTTAGTTGGTGCCATTTTTATCCCAAAGAATTTTTGCAATATAAACGATAATGTGTTGATTACAAAGTATCGTACAACAGGGTGTGTACTTGTTCTCAAAAAGAAAAAAAAAGCTCTAAATACCAAACATGTGTCTCCTTAAGTCCACAAAATATTTTCTCTTAACAAAAAAAATTAGAGGAAAAAAAACTAAGAACATCTTCATTTTAATGAAACCATACAATGATGAATGTCTTGGTGAAATAAATATAATTTTTATGACAGACGACAACCAATTAAATTGTACAAAAAAATAGCAACGAAACGTATTTATTTGCTAAAGAATGAATAGGAAACCAGCTTCAAAAAGTTGGGAAGAGAAATAAAAGTTGGTAATTCGTTATTCGTTCATCTTGAATAACAAAAATGTGTATAATTTTTGTTTAAGAATAAGAAAAAAATACGTTTTGCATAATTTCATATACAGATATTAATAAACAAAAAAAAAAAAAAAAGAGTTCTTTAGAAAATTTTGTAGTTAAGTATGGAAATGAATGTCTATTCATATCTAAATGTCTGGCTTTGTATCTTAATACAGTAGGAATGAACGAATGAATGTACAATTATTTTAGAATATTTAAAATATATTCACATTGACAGTAGTTATATGACTGTGTATGTGGTAGTTTTAACAAATACCCAGCGGGAAAAAGAAGGAGTAGGAAGGCCTTCTAGAAGGCCTCTGTACCCCTTCTTTTGGATGTACAAGGCCTTCTTGCTCCATTCCATACTCATATCTTTTTTACACACGTTGTCATTGCGGAGAAGGCCTTCCGCTCTCGCTTCTTCAGCAGGTACATAAGAAGGGTAACGGGACCAAAAAAAATTGATTTTGCTTTTGCTTGTGCAAAAAAACAATACAAAAAATGTTACTCCCTTCTCATAGAAGCGAGTGTGGAAGGTGTATCTTATCTTTTATACGAAAGAGCCGAGGCCTTCTATGAGGCCTTCTTTAGCAGTTAGATAAGAATAGTAATTGAATCAAAAAATCTTTTAAGTAGGCCTTTTAAAAGGCCTGAAGTAAGAAGGTCTTCTGAGTTTTCCCGCTGGGTAAACAGCATATGTGCTTTATAATTCAACATGTGTTTTTTAATGTTTTTTTTTATCATTTATACAGCATTTGTTTAATGACACAAATTATTATTATTTGACCTCAAAACTTACAAAAAAAAAAAAAAAAAAAAAAAAAAACTGAAAATAAGCATACAGACTGTTTAACATTTGGAATATTGTGACTAGATGACTAAACAGGCTGACTATGACTGAATGCATATGCAACAGCCTGCTAAGCTTAAAAAATCTTGACTTCTAGAGTTTTTTCTGTTTTTGCTGCTGTTGTATTCCCATTATGACGAATTAGTAAAAGCAGATTGCAACGATTGAAAAATTTTCGAGGCAAATTATTATATGATCTTACTGCCTGTTTAACGATATCGAACGTCATCGTTCGCATAGAAAATTACATTTAAAACAAAAACAAAGTTCGAACATTGTACGAACTTTGTTTTTGTTTTAAATGTAATTTTCTATGCGAACGATGACGTTCGATATCGTTAAACAGGCAGTTAGTATTATTCCAAGTAAGTAAGAAAATTCAGTGGGACAATCCCCGCCATATGATACCCTATACCACTGACTGGCCCTTATTTGGGAGCTGTAGGCAACTAGGGATCTACTAGCACAAAATTTTGCTATGACCAGCGAAATCGTAAATATGCAGATGCATATTTTTCCTTGTGTGAATGGATGCAGAAGCAATGTAATTATCTGTCTTAAAACTTTTTATTAATTTTGACATCGATTTGTTAGTGCATAATTCAGTCAAAAAAGCCTTTCTGCAGCGTTTTTTATAGTTTATGGTACTTATATCACCTTCTTTAAGAATATTTTAACACTTGTTGATATAATATTTTTGTTTAATGCTAGAAACACAACTGGGACAAACGACGAATTTTTCGCAATGAATATTCGTCGTCAGAAATAGAAAACATTGGTATGTATGAAAATACACACAATCATTGCGTAGACCGAAACTCGTCCTGCGTAACGAACACTGCGATAGGTTTATTTCTATTTATTACGCGGACGAACGACGAATAAATTGGGACAGGGATAGCTAAACGCAGCTTAATCGTGAAAGCTGTAAAGAATCACAGGAAAAAATTGCTTCTCTTGCGAACTTGGCTAAAATTTGAAAAAATAGGGAAAATTCGCGAAAATTTTTAATATTTCAAACAAGCCATCAAATTGATTAAAAGTCTCTAAAACTATAAGGACTGACAAAAATTCGGTAAAAATTGTTAAATTAGCGAAAATTCGCAAAAATTTGCTAACAGCGGCATAATAGCAATGTCTAATATTTTTTAAAAATCGTTAAAGCTGTAAATAATCACAACCGTTACAGATAAAAATCGCTTTTATCGTGAACATGGCTAAAATTCGCAAAAATTGCAATATTGAAAAAAAACGCAAAAATTTATTTGAAATCGCTAAATTAGTCAAAATATCCGATAATAACATATAAAAGTTCGCAAAAATAGCGAAAATTCGCGAAAACTTTTATTTTTTCAAAGAATCCATAAAATTGATTAAAAGTCTCTTAGACTATTAGGAATGGCAAAAATTCGTTAAAAATTGCTAAATTAGCGAAAATTCGCAAAAATTTGCTAACAGCGGCATAATAGCAATGTCTAATATTTTTTAAAAACCGCAAAAGCTGTAAATAATCACAACCCTTTCAGATAAAAATCACTTATATCGTGAACATGGCTAAAATTCGCAAAAATTGCGAATTGAAACAAACGCAAAAATTTATTTGAAATCGCTTAATTAGTCAAAAAATCAAAATATCCGATAATAACATATAAAAGTTCGCAAAAATAGCGAAAATTTGCGAAAAATTTTCATTTTTCAAAGAACCCATAAAATTGATTAAAAGGCCCTTAGACTATTAGGAATGGCAAAAATTCGTTAAAAATTGCTAAATTAGCGGAAATTCGCAAAAATTTGCTAACAGCGGCATAATAGCAATGTCTTATATTTTTTAAAAAGATAAAAATCGCTTATCTCGTGAACATGGCTAAAATTCGCAAAAATTGCAAAATTAAAACACACGCAAAAATTTATTTGAAAGCGCTAAATCAGTTAAAAAATCAAAATATCCGATAATAACATAAAAAAGTTTGCAAAAATAGCGAAAATTTTTCATTTTTCAATTGATTAAATTAAATTCCGAAAAATTTCCTAACAGAGACATGATAGCAAAATCTACTATTTATTATAAATCGTTAAAGCTGTAAAATTTGAAACAAACCCAAAAACTAATTTGAGTTTGCTAAATCGAAATGCTGAACTCTATTTGTTCTGCTGACCCAGGAGTCTTCATAAGCAAACAGTGAGATTCAGAGCAAGATTTCGTCCACGAGTCATCCTGTCTCTGAATAAATCCCGACCCGTCACTAACTGACTCTCCTGTAACATAATATCCCTGTGAATGCCGAGTAGATCCGAGCCTGAGTCTGACACCGAACCTGCTGAGTTGTCAGTGATATCCCCTACACTAGCTCCTATTAATTCATCCTTTTCTTGTTGTTGCTTAAAAAATCTGTCCAGTTTTTAGTCCAACAAGTATGAACAAAAATGGGCCATCTCGCGCAGTGACTGCTTGCCACAGCGTCAGAGGAAAGCTGTTCGCGACTAGTTTCTTTAACAATGAACAATTATCCACACAGAAAAAAATATCTCAAGAAAATTTTTAACAACACAGTTTGTTAAAAATAAAATTTTAGGTCAACAAATAATTTATTTGATTCAATGAAAAAATTTATCAATATTTCCGTTTGCAAAATAGCACTCAATTAAACAAATTTAATAATGAAATAATTAATTATTTCTTCATATTCAATAACAAAAATATTTGACTCAAAGTAAACACAGTATTTTTACAACGTTTGTCCATTTTTCAGCTAATAATTCCCATTCGCTTTACAATTTTAGTTGAATAATATCTTTGGTTTTTCCAAAGTCTTTAAAAAAAGGTTTCCTGAGGATCTGGCCTAAGCAACCAGCGAAATGCGAATAGGAACTGGCTTCTTTCTTCACAATAAATTTTAGTGTATTTGTCAAAGAAATCAAAAAAAAAAATCGGAATTTAGCACATCATAATTAAGAAATAAGTAAATAAAGATTCGATAAACATTTTGTTTGATTTATTCAAAATTTCCAAAAATTAATTTTAACAAATCACGTAAGCATTTTGTTGAAAAAAATTAGTTTGGGCAACAACTTTCTTTATTGACTCAATAAACTTGGTTGTTGACTAAAAATTCAACAATTATGCCTACAAACTTTTTTATCAATACCGCAAAAATCGTCATCGCAGAAAATTCAAAAATTTTTTTAATCAAATATCCGATTTTCGTATTCAAATATGAAAATTATTTTTTTCTGTGCATATTGGTCCTCAACACTGCTGCCAACCACTTCGGCCTTTAAAGCAGGGGAGTGGCATATAATATACGATTTATAAGTGATGACCAGAATTGACCCAATAGATCCCATTACTAAAAAAACTTAAATACCAAAATATCTCATATTGATGTTGATATCTAGATAATATTCGGCCCAAATAACTCTTTTGAAAATTGTAACCTCGTAATATAATTTTTTCTGATGGATCCATGACTGTACATGGGGACTAAATTATGATTTTAATTATTACTTTTTTTTTTTTATATTTTTAGTTAGGCTCGAGTTCATTAAATTTAATTTTCATTAAATTATTTTTTACAGAAAAAAGAATTTTACAACATGAATTTTTTATTATTTCTTGGCTGAGCTGGGGTTCGAACCTGGGTTGAATTAACATTATTATTATTTATTATTATTATTACCGTAAGAAGTAAAAAAAGCAATATTTACATAAATAAGTATGTAAAAAATATTTTACCATTATAAAAAATATTTTACTTTCTGAGGTAATTATTATAAAATGATAGAGTATCTAATCGAATGTAGGGTATTAGAAAAATATAATATGCTCTTAATACTCTGAAGTATGTGTTTCATAATCCCCTCTCCGTGAAATTTACTGAACTTGAAACTTTTCAACATTTTCAAAACTTATTTAATAAAAAATATAGATTTTTTAAGATTTAATTTCCAATGCTTCATTTAATTTTTCTGGTGGCTTAAGAAATCTAATTTGTTTTTATATTCCCTACTTAATTAAAACTTTTATATTTTCATTTCGACATTTTTGACATTTGAAAATAAACAGAAATAAATTTTGAATTATGGATATTTCGTTCATGTATGTACATTATGGATATAACTTTTTAACAATTTTTTAAAATATCAAAATTGGCATAGCACAGTCCGATAGAGCATAAAAGCTATGCGGGGAACGTATATTTATTTTTTTGCTAAGGTTAAAATACCAACCGCAATGAAGTTTTGACAATTTTTAATATTATTTTTGGTTAAGAAAAAATAATAATATGTTTATTTAAAACAAAAAATAGCTCAAGTATGAAATTTCATTAATATTTAGAAATGGTAAGAGGTTTTTCCGCAAACCCAAAACCTTTTTTAACCAACAAAAATTTAAAATGAATATAAAACACCGTATAAAATTATCAATATTTAATATTGCATTCGCTTAGAAAAACCAATTGGTGCTTGAACTTTTTTGAGAAAAATTACAAAAGATTATAATTTTCGTGTTTAGTAGGACATGGTTGACCTCATGGTACTATGCCAAAAAATTGGTTACGCCCCTAATGTACATATGTATGTGTCTGCCTTTTTTGTTTATTCCTCTATTGTATGTCATATTTTATTATTTTATATATTATTATTATTTTTAATGACGCCCAATGGGCAACAATTTGCGGCAAAGTAAATGATCTGTGTCAGCAATTGAGACTTTATTATTTTAACATAGATTTTAGATCCAAGCTGAATAAATGAATTTATTAAGAAAATTGTAAGTAATTGGAACCAAAATCAAATTGAATAACAATAAGAATGAAATCTAAGAACGTACATACTTACAATCGTATGAGATTGATTGTAACATTTAAGTGAAAAAAAGAAACAATTAAACTGTTTTGAAAAGAAACATCAATCAACACGGTGGAACTTTGAGCCAAAAGTAAAAAAAAGAGTTTAATTTAGTTCAGCCCAAAGAATAGAACCAGAGAAGATAGAGAGTAAAAAAACTTTACTTGGCCGGTGAAAACAAAACCTAACCCTATGATTGTGTTAGTAAGAAATGGGATTATTTTATTGTTGTAAAATAATGTGTACGAAAATTTGAGGGAAGTCTTGTTTCTCTCTCTTTTTCTTTTTTCAATTCTAGTCGTCTTCTAAAGTTCAGGAATATTAAAGTTTTTTTTCATTTATGCACAGTGGCGTAAGCTAAAAAAAAGTTAAAATAAATATGGAACTTCTAAACACTTTATATAAGTAAAACAAATTAAAGATATCAAGCCCTTACCACAAAAAAGCTTTAGCCACATAATTTTTAAGTTTTTTTTAATAAATAAATTTATTGGCAGCATTTGTATTGTCTCCTAAAATATCATGGTCACATTAGGTACAGTTACGATTTTATAGCAAACTTTTTATTGCTATAAATGCTAAATGCTTTAAAATGTATTTTTAATAGAAACATTTTTTAAACTAAAGATTTTTACCGTTTAACGCTTTGCTGGCTCCTTCACAAAGCCTACATTTGTCGAGGACCCTTATTTTATAAATTCATTACAACCTCTTATTTTACCGGATATGAAATTAAAAACTCCTCTCTGCTTATTTTTATGTGAAAGTTTTAAGATGTAGAATTATACTATTAATTACAATGTTTGGCGCAAGAGAAACTTGCGGAATAGTTGGAAGGAACACAACCGACAATTCCGTTTATAGTTATTGACAATTTTTTAAAAGCAGTAAATATTGTAAAAATCGTTTCGATAGGCTGAAATAAACAAATGCATATTGATTTTTAAAAACAGTATAAAGAATATATGATTTTAGACAAATATTACCTTTATTAGGAACTAAATTGTTGAACTTTAAAATATCTTACCTACAAATAAAAAAAATGAAATTTTTTATTAGTTACTGCATACAAAAACAAAAATATTTAATAAAAATAAATATAAAAAAACAAGGGTTATACACTAAGGGCTAAAAAACATACCTGTTAAATTTCGATTACGATTAGTAATCAATTAGATTACTTTTTAAAAAGAATCGTAATGATTATTTCACTCTATAAGAAAAAATTTCTGATTACTAATTGATTACGATTACAAGTAATCAGAATATAATCAGAAGTACCGGCGATTACTAAAAAATAATCAAAAAGAATCAAAAGTAATCAAAAAGTAATCCCATTATTTTCAACGATTATTTTTGATTCTTTTTGATTACTTTCAAAAATTGCGTATTCATTCGTACAATTATTTTTATTGGAAACAGTTAAATGTTGTCATAATTCAAAAATGTACTGGCAAAAACTTTTATCCATTTTAAATCGGACCAGTATTTGACTGTATTTATTTATTACCAAACAAAAACTGTAATCATAATGTTCGATATTATATTTAATAATTTGATAATAAATGTAATAATATAACATATTTAAAATATTTGTATATATTTACATATATCCATATTAATTAGGTTCCCGGCTAAGAATGGATTAAAGGGCAAAGAATTAATATTAAGATTTTGTGTGTCGCTGGTGGTTGTAGCGTACCAAATTTGAAATATAAATTTATATTTGTGTACTATGTAAATTTCTTTTAACACAGGATTCTTAATACCCACTCTTGTGACATTGAGCAATAGGCTACATAAACTAAGTAGGAAACACGAGCTGCAACAAATATCCTCAGTTATTTTGAAAATGGAGCAACGGCTAAGACAAAGGTTTCAACCATATTTCACGTTGCAGCCTGAGGCAAATATCGCGATGGCGGAAACAGTATTAGCTCAAAGCATCAAAATGAAATGGCTCAAGGTGTTACAAAGATTAAGCCCTGAATTGCCAGAATTAACCGTTGATAATGTAACCAGTACAGTTTTGGATACACTTTACAGTTTTTACGCCAAAAATTGCAGAACATTTAATTATGAAATTGAAAATAATTTATCGGCTGTCCCTGATTTTTTTGATTTTAGTTTTGATGGTGAGCTAATGCGTGTATTATTTTAAAGTTTGTTTGATTTTCAGCGACTTAACTTTACAGATGATGAAATTGATACAGGAATATAAATATAAATATAAATAAATATAAAAAAACAAGGGTTATACACTAAGTTAAACATTCTTTTTGGTTTAAAATGTGTTTAAACCAACAAATCTATAAATCACTTAACATATAAACCATCTTTAAATGCATAAAATTGAGCGTTTAAACTACCAATACAGACCATATGAATTTGATAAGTTTTATCGTAGTGCTGTCACATGTTAATTTTTTAACAACATATAATACATGGGACACTGATTTATAGTTGTCGAGTTTAAACTACATATAAATTCAAGTTTAGTTCAACTAAACCAGCGTTTAAACCATCAGTGATTTATTAGCCATAAGTGGTTTCAAAATCGCAGGTCTGGCAAGACTGCCAGTTGGTAAATATATATTATCTGAAGTGTCATGTGAATACGAATATGGATCTACTGTGCAAGGAATTAGATTAAAAAAAAAAAATTGAAGATACTGGAAGCGGTACAGATGTCGTCATGCGTGGGCATCATCGCAATGTACGCACTGGCAAAGATGTTGGAAATACCGTTAACCCCGTTAAAGTCAATTCGGAGCGCTATGACCGTATGATAACCGACCTTTTTTGGCCTGCAATTAAAGATTAAGAACCGGATCATATGTGGTTTCAACAAGATGGTGCCACGAGCCACACAACACGACCTATTTTATGTTTATTTCATGGGAAGTTTCTAAGGCACGTAATTTCACGTTTCGGAGATATCAATAGACCGCTAAGATCATATGATTTCACTGATAGAAAAATGCATCTTCATATTGATGATACCCTAACATCAGAATTGTGACATCAATGTTACTACAAATTGCATCAATGATGCAAAAAGTAACATCAATCCAATGACTAACGTCTTCGTACAATTTTGTCATTTTTTACGTGTCATCTGTTTTATGACTATAGTGACATCAATCTGATGCCACATTTTGTATATTATTAAAATTTTTTCATGATTACAATGTTTTATAAGAAGCAAAAATTCCTGTATTCAATTTTTGTTAATTATTTTGTTAAATACATGACAGATTACGAAAACCATATGAGGCATGGTGCTGGTGTCTTATTATTAAGAGTTCTGCTGTAAACAAAGGTCGTAATTCAACAAACGTGAAACAAACATATGCAACGGGTAAGTAAATAACAATATTCTCTCACTTTGACTTAAGTCAATTCCAATGACTTTGACCTAATGACAAACTGTCATTAAATTGATGCTAATGCACTGAGGACATGTTCGTGATTTCTGTGATGCCGATGTGTCATCCCATTGATAACATAATTTCATTTTGACCCTGAAGAGACTTTCGCCAAGTGATGTTAAGGTTGGCATCACAATGATGAAAAGTGTCATGGGGTCAAAAACGAAGACATTATTATTATTTGTCAGATTTTTTTTGACCTTCATCGCCAAATAGCATACTGAAAATCGCCAAAAATCGCCAAAAATTAATTTCTCCTAGATTTTTGGTAAAAAAAATTCGCCAAAAATCGCCAAATAAAAGTTTTATATAAAAAAGAGTATACAAGTGTATTTTAGACAATCTTAATACGTGTTCTGTAAATCGCAACCGCAAGAAGTTTGGCGACTTTAAATTGCAAAAGTATGCTGCAGGGAACTAGAATTTTTGTAAGAAACTATGACAGATCGCAAGAAAAACGCACGAGTTTCGGAACACCGTAAGAAATCTGGCGTTTTGCCATTTTAAATCGTGCTATTGTCATAACAAGGCGGATTATCTTAAAACCTAGAACTTATTAGATCAGTTAATTGAATTTTGCAAAAACATTAATTTTATAAAGTATGCAAAATGAGTTGAGTTTCATGCAAAAAAATCAGTTTTTATTGGCGTGATCTTCTATATGAATATAAATCAGAATATGGTAAAATTTTTGTGTTTATTTGAAGCAAAGGATAAATGTCTTAAAAGGTGAATTCAAATTGGATATTTGGAATTGAACTAAAATAATAAAAGTCAACTCAGTCTTCTAAACGTATTACAAAAATAATTAAATTTATGATTTTATTTCGTACAAAATCGAGTCGAAATTTATAAAAAAAAACTGCTCTTTTTATCGCTCTACACTCCACTTTGAAAAATAAGCTTGATACTATTATAAAAAACCTGATATCAATGTAACTGTTTTTAAGAATTTTCTGATTTTCTTTCGCTATTAATTCAACTATTTTTGCATACTACCCAGTATACATTATTATTTATTTATTTTAAAAATCACATTTCATATGAAATCGATTCAGTTTTTAAAATTTTTTTTTGCAAAATAAGTTTTTCGGGAAAAGATCCGATGATTGATAACTTTTGATAAGGAAAATGAGCGAATATCTAAAAAAGCATTATTCCAAATTTCTATGGCAACAATTTTTTAATGTTTTCAGGGTAATTATCTGGCAATATTATCAATTTATCATCTAAAACAATCGCATTCGTATTGCGATTTTAAAATTTGTTAAAAATCCAAATAAAAAAATTAGCCCATGCTCATAAATTTTTTCATATAAATATAAAAAAAGTAAAATGCGTTTTAGAAATCGCCAAAATAATCGCCAACTTTTTTAATTTCGCCAAGAAAATCGCCATGTCGCCAAACACAAAATTGCATCGCCAATTAGGTTTATAAATCGCCACGTTTGGCGAAAAATCGCCACATCTGACAGCCCTGGTACTGGAGTCAAAATACATCAGCGTTATGACGCCTTTTCTATTAGTGTTAAAACCGTTAGACTTTTTTGGTGGGCTAAGTAAAAAACTGCTTCTACGTGGATAATTCCCTAACGTTGCACATTGGTCGAAATCTCAATTTTTCTGGCCAACATTTTTTTTTATTAAATAGGTGAAATTATTTTGTTTAAAATTAATCATTACTAATATTTAACACCATATTTGGCGAATTCCGTGAAATTTAAGCAGTTAAGAAATTTCGAGACTTAAAGAAACTTATTCGTTTGGAGCTTTCCTCCCACATTTTTTACAAATTCATGCAAAACATCCTAATTTTTTCCTGCAAATATTTTGGACACGCAAAGAAAAACCATGGTTGTGGTAAACAGATACTAAGAGCGACATATTATGATAAGATTCATGATTGTAGTCACCATATTACGATTATTATTGATTCATATTAATATCATCAGAATATTTTGCCCTTAATCAAATTCATAATACGTTAGGAAGAGATCATATTATTATCATGTTAATTATAATGAGTTAAAAGTAATCATAACATATCTTAATAATCATATTATGATTACTGTAATCAGATTATCATCGTTGGTAACCATAATATCGTTGTTATCGTTTGTCGTAGGTCGCAATTATTTATAAATTATTTTCTAGAATTTTTTTTTTACTTTTTCTATTAAAATAACATTTAACTTACATGCAATGGTCAATATTTCTTGCATTTTTACAAAGAAAAAACATAAAAATATTATTGGCAATGCTAATTTATTTAACAATTTTTTATTTAATGAACAATTCTTTAACTTATTTTAATTTCTTTAAAATATTACGACATAACTAATATAAAATTATTTGACAAATGGTGCTAATATTATATTATTAGAGTTAAGTTATTTTGTTTGCAATTAAGCATACTATGACTACACGTATAGAAAGTAATCATGTTATAGTTATGGTAATTATTTTTTAGTCAACAATACTCATTTATTTATAATTGCGATAAACATTGATATGTTTACAGTAACTATAATATTGCTTATATTTACTAAAAATAACAATTTTTTGTGTATGACAACAGTATATTGTTACAATAAACATAGTGTAGTTGCCGTAACCATGCTGATTAACGGTAAATAACAGTTAATAAATACAAAATATACAAAATGGTCCATCGTGTATTGGAGCATTTGAAAACCAAAATTTTTCAAGTAAACGCCGAGAAACCGCCCGAAATGAGCGAAAACGTGGTCGAAAACTACCTCACATTAAAAACATAACAGTAATAGTATATATAAAACAACACACACAATGATGGGAATTAAAAATTTTGAAATGGTGACCGCTGTGCTCAAGAAATACTAATACATATGAGCTAATTTTTGATCATAAATGATACTCTTGTTGTGAGTAAATGGTACTCTACCGACGAATTACCTCAAAGAATCGTTTGTGATACAATTATCTGCCTTCTTTTTGGTCATATGAATTCAATCGCTCAAGTGATTTTTAATTTTTACAATTCATCTTTATTAAATTATTTGATTACATATTTATATTTTTCGAGATTTTATCTATAGATATTACAGCGAATTATATTTTTAATCACAATAGGAAAACCTTTATATTAAAAAAGAAAGGTATTCAAATATAGTTAGAAAAATATATATGCATACAATTGCATTACCTTAAGTAACATAACATACATATAATTTTCAGTTTGGTGATTTTTGTTTTAAAGCTACCCTAAGGCCGACTCTCTACATTCTCTTTCTTATCAGTTGATATGACGAATTTTCTACTTTTCCGTAATATTTGTTATTCAGTCTCTTTATGAAGTCGTATATTCGTTCATATGCAGTTTCGTTGCGAAGAAGCTGCGTAGAGTGTATCCAGTGTTTTTTATGTATGATCTTAAGACATTTGTTTTGAATAATCTGAAGTTTCTTTAGATGAGTTTTTGCCGCTTTATACCAAATGGGACATGCATATGACAAAGTTGGTCTTACTACACTTTTGAATATTAAATTTTTGTAATGTATGCTAAGCGAAGAGCGTTTGTTTAGTATAGACCACAGGGTTCGGATAGTTCTAAAAGTTTTCTTGCAAGTGTCGTCAATATGCCTTGAAAAATTAAGTTTCTTGTCTAGTCGCATGCCTAGATATTTGACATCATTTTGAATAGTTAGGTTCTCGTTTTCAAAACTTGGCTGACGACTTGGTAATCGCTTGTGAGAGTTGTTGTACGGAAATATGATGGACTGAGTTTTGTTAGGGTTTATTTTAATTTTCCACTTGTAAAAATACTTTCTGAAGGCAGCAAAACCCTTTTCCATTTTCTTTAACACTGCCTTTTTGAGTTTGCTTGATATAATTAAAGCGGTATCTGCTTAGTATGCAAGCTTCATGTAAGAGGGGAGAGAAAAGGCTGAGATATAAATAGAATACAGTAAAGGTGGCAAAATTGAACCTTGTGGTAAGCCAGTTGAAATTATTTTTGGAGAAGATAATGTACCATTAACTGCAACAACAAATGTTCTTTCGTCTAGAAAATCTGCAATAAGCATACACAGATATCGTGGAAAATCAGCAATTTGTACGCTAGGCCGTTGTGCCATACGGTGTCGAATACCTTTTCAATGTCAAGAACTATAAGACCAGTGGATTTCTTCGTTTATTAGCTTTGATTATATTTGTAATACGATTTATTTGCTGTACTGCGCTATGTTGTTTTTTGAAGCCAAATTGTTCGTAAATCTGTCTTAAATAATCAAAAGTGATCTGATAAAACTTAAGCACTATTTTCAACGATTTTTAATGACTTTCTTAACTTTATTTTGTATAATGTATATAATTATTTGCAAAAACAAACATTTTTTTTTAACAAAACTAGTGGTAACGTGTGGGATAGAAAATATTTGATAGGTGTGAACACAGCTTTATTTCACTAAAAATTATTTAATGAAAATTAAATTTGATGAACTTAAGCCTAACTTAACTGTCAAAAACCTCAATTAAAAACCAACATTTCAATGAAGAAAATCACAATTGTTATAAAAATAGCTATAGCACAAGCCCTATATGTTTATATTTGTCCTTGAAGTTGTTAAAAACAACAAATGTACTTAAGTTTTTAAGACCAAGTCCTGACAAAAAGTACAAAAAACAGAAGTAACGAAGAAACATGTAAATAAAATTGATAATTAATTTCAGCAAATTTCGACCATCGACTGGCTGGCGACGCAGTGGCGCAAATGGTAAAACGGCAAAGAATTCTGATGATGACTTGGAATGTAGTTATTCTCGAAACATGTAAATTCGATCCGATTTCAAATCCGTGTTCAGTCAAAAATAAAATTATCAAAAAAATGTTAATTTATTTCATAAAAATTCCTTACTTCACTAAAAATAATTTAATGAAAATGAAATTTGATGAACTAAAAGGCCCAACCATAATGTGCTTAGGTTGGTTTAAGCAAATATGCGAATACATGTTAATTATATGAGGAAAACCATATTGAACTTAAGGAAACTTTTTGCTAAGTTTAATGAAACTGTCATTTGCTTAAGCAAGGTGCGAATCTAATCGCACATTCCGTACGGAATCAAATGTTTTTTTATTTTGTTTTTGTTTTTTAATTCATTTGAGAGACTTTTTGTTAATTTTTGACAGTAGGTTAAGCAAGGCTATGCATATTATGGTTAGGCCTTAAGCCTAATTGAAAATAAAGTTCGCAATACCTGAACTTCACTGCATTTTAATTGATATGTATAGACGTTTTTTAATAATTTTCAAAAGTGACTAAAACATTAAAAGCTAATGCGAATTTGTTAGTATTATATGAAAATTTAATACTACCCAATTCGCAATAGCAAAGCGAATTCAGTAGCCGCAAACCCATACAGACTGACAATTAAATAAATTTTTCCAGCTATATTTGGGTCTTTTCAAACTGTGCAACGGTATGAAATTCTTTTTTAAATTGAATGTTACGTTCAATACGGTACATTAAATTTCGGTTAGCTTTTGTATTGCTTTTCTTACACCAAAAACCAACAGCTGATTTATACGTTACAGTCTCGGTACAGCAACGTTTGTCTGACTCAGCCTTTATAATGAAATAAAAACTTAATCGAAATAATACCTTTATGTGTGTTTTATTTAACTTTAACTGGATAACTCTTTACATATTTATGTGTATATATATACATTTATATGTACATACAAATTAAAAAAAACTTTTGATTAAAAATTTACTTGCAGGTAGATATAGCCTTATTTCTATTCAACAGATAGATACTTCGAAATAAATCACTTTACTCTATACTCAAAATTTATACATAACTTGCCTCACTGGGGAAAATGTTTTTGTCGTCAAATATCAAGGTGCCTTCAATAAAAATTCTAATTAATCTTACAATGAAATTTTAAAAATGAAATTAACTTTATCTGTCTACTCGTCAATAAATATCAAATGACATTTTTCAAAACACAAAAAAAAAAAATTAACTAAATAGTTAATTGCAACACACATTTAAATATAACCCAAAAATACCACACACAAAAATACACAAACTTATTGGAATTATAAAAATTATTACAAAAATACTTGAATAGAATTAAAACGATTTTAACCGAATATGGAAAAAACTCATATTGAAGTAATTGTATAGCAAAGAGTAGAAGAAAATGTATGGCGAACAACAAAAAATAAAAAAAAACTTAATAAATATTTTGAAGTTCCCACAGTATTTTGTAAAAGAGACAATTGTGTTTATCAATTCGATAAACGAAACAAAAAAGAAGAAAAATTTTTAAGTTGCAGTGAAGAGGAAAAGCGTTAATAAATGTCACTCTAAGTAGTTGAGGAATTTTTTTCTCCAGATTTAATGGTCTTCATTTAAATACCACCATGAAGTAGGTTTGCAAACAAATCTACTTAAAATGTTATCAACCAGATTTGATTTTTTTTACTAAAGAAAAAAATCACGAATTTCGAAGTTTTATCAACTTAACAGTTCGTTTTACCTGACTGATAGATAAAAAAAAGAGTGATTAGTTTCCATATAAATAACAAATTAGTTGGCAACACTTAGCCAAGCGTAACAAAATGCTGTCGCAACATTTGATTCGTTTGGAAAGCTTTTCAATTGATAGTCATGACAGTGATTGAGACTATACTGATATGCCTGATTAATTGTGACCTATTTTACAAATCGATTTATTTTTAAACATAGAAAATCAACTTATACAGAGAAAAACGTGTTATATTATTAACAATTTTCAAGATCATTGTAGAAATTAGGTAAGCATTTTATTTGATTAGATTATAGATAAGAAAAAACAAAAAATGTTTTTCAATATGTTACAAATATCAGTTTTCCCCACAGATATTTTCAATCTTTGAAAAAGCGAAAAATAATTTTAAATTTTCTAATAAAAATTATAAAATATTTCTGTAATAATTAGTATTGTGTAATTGTAGAAAGATTCTAAAGATTTTAAGGTTGTGGTTTTTATTTTTTTTTGCCAAAAGTTTGCAGGGTGAAGTTGTAAAACTGATGTAAACTTTACATAGCCCCATAGAAAATGTTAAGGCCTTGTTCTTTTTTTCACGTATATCAAATTTATCACACTGAGTGTAATTGCAACAAATTTTATGCAACTAAATATCTTTAACCTTCATAAGGTCTTCAAATTTGCTGACGTGTACGGTCTTCGGGTCAAATTTGACCCAAATAGAAAATTTTAAATAAAAAAACTCACTTTTTTCAATTAAGTATGTTTTACAAGTTGATATTTTATTTCTAGATTTATTCAGTATATTGAAGCTGTATTTATTGTTAACATTTATTGCGAATACAAAAGTACATTTAACATAACGTTGTTCGAAAATTATTGTGTTCAATTATATATGTAAAATATAACCAAACAGAACACAACAATTTACGAACGACGATAAAGTGGTTGTATATGTTTTGTAACATAATTGGCACCGAATTATTTTTGACTGGTAAGCATATTTTTCCTATATTTTCCATATTTTTTTAGGGTTATACTTTTGACTGCTTAATATAGGGCGCGGCAAGTTGAAAACCTAAATTCTAAGAAATGTTTTAGTCATGTTTAGCTGATGTTAATGATAGCCTTTAGGTGCCAAAAGCTATCGTTTAAATTTTTACATATAGTTCCTACTAAAGTAAAACAATTGCCTACAGTCAAACTGATATTTCAAACCAACTGTCAAATCAAGAACTACATGCATACATTTGTTTATTTGTAGGCACAGTTCCTATTTATTTCATATGGTTGTATATTCCAGTCATAACTAATCAACCCACAGATTTCAAAGCTTACGTATCGGCGCAAGCTTCTCTAAAATTTGGCATTCACTGCTAGTATCCTTGTTGTCAAAACTTGGTACTCTCGAAAGGTTTTTTAATCTGTTCAACGGCAAGATTGCTCCCACAAACTGCCTGTACTTTCATTATAATATTAATAATTAATTGATCTATACAATTCAGCTAACTAGAGAACCAATAAATTCGAAATTTTGGTGTCGCCACTTCAGTCCAATCAATACCAAATACACATTTACCTGCATTATTAGTAAACTTCAAAATAACGCATGTCACAGGAGGTGATAAAAAAAAAAATAAATAACAACTGAAAATTTCTAACGAAAATTCAAGAATTTTGCTACAGGTCAAATATGACCCAAAGACCTTAAATGCAAACAATTCTATATATATTTTGTTCGCCAATATTTTTTTCTGAAAATCTAACGTAGTTGTTGGCATTTAATATAAAATTAAAGTCATAAAATATAAAAAATATACGTCACTCACTCTTAAAAAAAAATTTAACTTTTATTTCAAAATGGGTCAGATTTGACCCGAAGACCTTATGAAGGTTAAAAACCTGAAATTCAATTTTTATTCATATTCCCGTTGTTGTTAGGTGAGCTAGTAGGCTAGTTAGATCAGTGCGAGGGTTGTGCGTTCAATTCCCGCGAAACACTCTGGTATGTTTCACTACAACTCAAACTGGGAAATAAGGCCAAATGAGTAGCGGAAAACTCATGTCTTCAAATTAACAGTCTGATCTGCACAAAATGGATGAATTATAGGCAAGTATGCAAGCTATAAACTCCGTATGGGCAAAGATAAATATTTTATTGTTTTAGCACCAGGAATTAAGATTTTATGTGGGCTGTACCAAATAATATGCATTAAAAATTAATTTTGTATTTCAAAGTATTTAAAAGAACTAAATTAATGGTATTTTATTAATAAGATTTCTGTATGACGTGCTAAATTCCCAATTTTTCATATTTGATAAATACACTGAAATTTTTTCTTAAGGGAAAGCCAGCTTCCATGCGCATTTCACTGGTTGCTAGGACCAGATCGTCAAGAAAAATTTTCCAAATTTAATGTTAAAATGCGACATCGAATTGATGTCACTGTAGACATGACATAGATTACTCGTAAAATATGACAAAATTTTATGATGACATTCGTCATTGGATTGATGTTACGTTTTGCATCATTGATGTAACAATTCTGATGAAAATGCATTTTTCTATCAGTGTATTCAATGCATGCTTCAGTTTTTGTTACACTCCGTTTTCTGAATAGTGTCATGCGTTGCTTTATTTAATTGATATATCGTTAGCTAAAATGCAAATCCACGTAACTAAAAAAAATGTGAAATCCGTTTTTTTTATTAATTTTGATGCACATCATAAGACATTTTATAAGCGAAAATCGAAGTGGATTTATTATTTAAACCAAAACACGTAGTAGTAGGTTTTCAATTTTTATAATGCATTTTTTATCATTGAGCTTTGTAAACAGAACCACTATTCCATTTTTATTATGTATATTGTTTAGGGAAATCGAACGAATAGTATTCGACCCTTTATAACCGGTTATTTTAGTTTTGCCCAAGTCGAATATTTTAAAATTTCAATTTTTCGAATATCGAATAAACAGGTTATTTTGGTAAAATAAACCGGCTATTTTTGTAATGTGTTATTTATATATAATTTCCTTCATTTTGTTATAAATGTACCCGTGGTTTAAGTATTTTTCTAATTGAATATTAGCCAAACTTAAACTTTTTATGAAGAATGTCAAAACAAAATGTAACAAAAGTCAAAAAACAAATCGCTAATATAAGATTCTTGTTCTTGTAACAAAAAACCAAAAACAATTCAAAAAACTACAAAAAATGTTTAGCTAAAAAAGTAATTAGCAATTGGACAATATTCTAAATATTTTATATATTTGTATAAAGATGTCATCTCAGGTGATATTTCGAACTGATTTAAAAGACAAAGAAGCTTAAAAGGACCATAAAATGATAAGCTGCAATCGTTCTTCAACGTTACGACTTATTGATCACCTTTAATTAGTCCACAAGCTTGACATAAATATACGCCAAGTAAAACTTGACTCTGTTCCATGTAGTTCTTAAAAGACTGCAAATAATACTTTAGTAAAATATGCTGCAAAAAGTTAATAAAAATCTCTTAAGTAGTTCTAGCATATCTTCCTGCTTAAAACTACAACATACCGGAGGAATCAACGATATGGGAAAATTCATCAGTTTTATTTATTAAAACACCAAGAACTTAAAAATGATGTCATCAATGTCATGGAAGGCTTTTAATTGTGATCGACGAATTAACAGATATTATATACACAACGCATGTTCATATAACCAACTATTCGTGAAACAAAATAATTTGAAATTTGGCTAAGAGGTTTTGTGTGCCACTTTTAAAAAATATGGTTGAAGTCTACTTATGCATATAGACATGTTTAACCACCAATAAATTAAAACTCATTTAAAATAAATTTGGGAGAATATACCAAATAATAAATTTATTAAATTCCTATAATGTTTTAACACCAAAGTTTTTTAAAAATTCTAAAGCTGTTCACACCTATTAAATATTCAACGTCCTACACGTAACCACTAGTTCTCATAAAGAATGGTTTGCGTTTGCAAACCATTTGCTACAGTAAACATTATTTAACAGTTTCTAAATTACATTAAAAGATTATCATCTTAGGAGTAACGCTTAAGCTTATTACAGACGGTTGTCAGATCTTACGATGTTGTCATTAAAATTACCTAAAAATGTCTTGAACATTGTGAGCTCATTTTCATTTGGCAGATATGAAAAAATAATGCATCTGACAATTTGGCACCATTTTCAGAAAAATTACAACATTGTAAGATCTGACCACCGTCTGTACGAAGCTTTAGTAAATAAATAGAAATTATTAAAAATAGAGCTTAAGTTTGATCAATTTATTGGTCACGCTTCTTTTGGATTTTATCGTCAAATATTTGTCAGGTCTAAACATACGTTAAGTCATAAATATGTATTTTGTAGGTTCCTTGTAGTGTTTTTCGTACGGGATTTCCCCGTACAAAAATCCCGGGAAATTTGTGCGGGAACTCCCGGTATTTTTTTTAATTTTAATTATATAAACTTTACTGCTAATATAATTGTTATATATTGTGCCGTTAGGCAAAGAGGTCTTAAAAAAGGCATTTTGAGTTTTTGATAGGCTTAAATTAATTTTTTTTTTCTCTTTTGTCTGAGAAAAGGTCTTTCCTCAACAATAAATTTCAGTGTATTTATCAAGTATGAAAAATTGGGAATTTACACGTCATACAGAAATCTTATTAAAAAAAAATTTTGTATTTCCAAAAAATAACTTTGATAAAAATTTTTTAATTTCACATAACCAAAAACTACAGTTTCTGACTTAAGACAGTTTCAACAGACGCCAAAGAGATGTCAATTCATATCCGATAAGAAAGGTTATGTTTAATGCTCTGAAGTTTCGAAAGAAGAAGAGAAAAAATGTGCAGAAATTTTAAGTTTTTATTTATAAAAATGAAAAAAATTTGTTGCCTGCTTCAAGAAACTTAATGATTTTATTTGCAGAGCCTGCATAAAAAATTTTTCGGTTTAGATTCTGTTAGAGATGATGACAAAAGTTATTAATGAAGAAAACGCTTATACGATTCAAAGAAAGAAGAAGAATCACAAGTAGAGTTTCTACGCGGGAAAGAAATCCCGGGAATCCCGGGACACATTTTTAAAATTAATCCCGGGAAATTTTTTTCGGGAATTTTTGGGAACTTAAAATTTAATTTTTTGAAATTTTTATTTGTTAGCATCGTTAAATTACTAAAAACTACCTACAAATCGAACTATTTTTCCTACGCCAATAAATCATCGGTCTCTTTTATTGCTGATGAAATGTCTAAAAAGCTTCTTGAAGTAGAAATTGAAAATGTACACGATTCACCATTACTAACACTAGATGAACCATCTACTATCTTTAAAAAACACCTTGAAAAGGCTATATAAAATTCTAAAAAAGTAAATGTTAAGAAAATACAAAAGCCTGAAAATCTATGAAGTCACGGGCCAACAAATTTAAAATCTTTGTAAGATGGGCTGTAGAAAGCGAGATTACGTTTTCGGTAGCAGGAAATATACATATCAACAAGGATTAGAAATAGAATCTCTGATGAGCTTTTAAATGCTTTAATAATACTAAAATATTTTTTCTTAAAAGAAAATTAATTTTACCAATTTGCTACGCTACATACATATATAATATGTACATATGTAAATATGAATGTTACAATTTATTTGGTTTTGTTTTGGTTTTCTGTAGTTTTAATTAAGTTAATTTGTTTAGACTGCTGTATATACATATATATATATTTTTTAAAAAAAGTAAAAACCTGTGTCTTGAACTCATTTAATGAAAGCATTGTTTTATTCTAAAAATCCCGGGATTCCCGGGAATAAGATTTTTTTAATTTCGTTTCCCGGTAAGAGAAAATGTCCGGGAAATTTAAAGGAAAGTGCTAATAAAACTAAAAGTGTCTAGAGATTATATAATGTTTCTTTGGCTATGAAGATAGCTATTCGAAGAAAGAAAACGTGTTTTTTTTATTGAAATCTTCTTGATAAAAATTAGAAATAGGCTATCAAACGATTCTGTAAATGCTTATTCTGAGCTAAAATCCTATTTAAAAAAAAAATATTTTGTAATAATTTCTTTAAATTATTTAACTTGTTTGGTTTTATATAAATGCTGTCGGCTTTGAATTAATTCTGTGGCAATAAGTGCTAAAGTCTATTTGCTTAGTTAAATGTAATCATCAGTTCTCTTTAAGTTTTTACTCCTAAGCACTCCTAATGTCACAGATCGAAAGTAAACTTATGTTTTTATTCCGAATGTTATTGCACTTTCTCACTTCCTTAAAATCCTATAAAATAATTGAAATTTGTACTTTTGAACATGCAGATCTTAAGGTGCCATTGAGCACTTTTTCCTTTTTGCCACATAAAAAAGTTGAATGCATTTATAAATATATTTAAATGATCTCAGGAAATATTATATGTTTGAATCAGGGACCGAAAATAAAATTTTAAAACAAAAGAAGCATATAGAAGTAAATGTCGAAAAACTGATTCTAGTATATCATATTGATCCCTATGAACTTGTCTATGATAAAATATATTGGCGCATATTCATAAATCATTACCAAGTGTAAACTTTTTTAAGTACCTACTTAAGCTATTCACAAATGATTACTTGCAGCATAAAAAGTTTACACTTAATTATGGGTAAAGCTGTAACTAAATGCCAACTAACTAATACATTCAAAGAACAGCTGATTGATATCATTTTATAATTTACTTCAAAAGTACAACATTTTTGAAGTGGTTATAAAAAATAAATGGAAATAAATGGAATAAGAGATATTCAAATAATAACAGATAAAAACATGACAAAAACAGTTAACACGTATAAAACACGCTACAATTATAATTTGTGTTTGAAATGAATTTCTGCTGCACCAAAAAAAAAATCCATAAAAAAATAAACTAGAGATGTGTTCTTAGTCGATAAAATTCTTTTGAATATTTTTATTATTATTTTAATTGACTTATACACTATTATAACCAAAAAAACAACTTTTTTAGAATTTGCGTTAATTTTTTAAAGAACAAAATATGAGATTTTAATAGTTTTATAAGCTTTTTAATTAATTACAGAATATATCGTTCAAAATATTATCGACATTTAATTTTCTCTAAATGCCAATATGCATGGTTGCATTTCTTCTATCAGCTGAGAGCTGTTACTACGTTAGTTACGAATTGTGAATAAGATCTATAACTATCTATGAACTATTTTTTAGTTTCTGTTTTGTTAGTTACAACTTTAGTTATGATTTCTGAATATGCGCCATTGATTTTTAAAATTTTGATTTTTATTGTTCCGATCAAAATTAACAGTTATTTTTTGATTTACATTTTTGTAAACAAAAATAACAGTTATATTATGATTTTTATTTTTTTGAACCAAAATTAACAGTTATTTTATGATTTTTATATTTTCGTTCAAAAATAAAAGTTATTCTTTAAAAAAATGTACGTGTAATAATAATTTAGTTGACAATTAAAGTTTATTTTACTGTGTAATCATCATTTGGACTTCTTATGCACATTAAAATAAATATTTAAAGTCAACTAAATTATTATTACACGTACATTTCTTTAAAGAATAACTTTTATTTTTGCTCGAAAAATAAAAATCAAAAAATAACTGTTATTTTTGTTCAAAAAAAATAAAAATCAAAAAAAACTTTTATTTTTGTTCAAAAAAAATAAAATCAAAAAATAGCTGTTTTTATCTGACTTTTTTTAAAAAAAGGAATAACTGTTACGTTTCCTGGTTTAAATAAATGAAATTAAATAATATTTTGCATCAATTTGTATTGAGCGGGAATTCCCGGGAAATTGAAAAATAAATCCCGCTTTCCCCGAAAATGAAAAAGTTCGGGAAAAGAAAAACTCTAGTTCCTTACCTGGTTTTGTTTTTATTAAAATTAACTTTTTATTATAAAAACTAATTTGGTTTTTGTATTTTTATGTATTCGTATTAAAACCGGTTAACCGGTTATTTTTAAAATGCTTAAACTAAAGCCGGTTTTTTTAAAATACCAGCTATTCGGAATATTCGAAAACCGGTTTTTGTAAAAGTGGAATAATCGATCTCCCTAATATTGTTCCATGTAAAGCCTCATAAAAACATTTTTTTCGGCGGCATGAAATAACACCCCAAAATATAAGTCCCCAAAAAAATAATGAAATAACCCCCCAAAGTGTGGGGCCTTTTTTCATATGCAATAAGCCCCCAATTTTGAAAATGAATTAAACTCCCAACGAAATGAAATAACACCCCAAACAGAAATGAAATAATACCCTAATTTTTGAGGGCTTCTTTCATATGAAATAAGACCCCAAATTCTGGAATAAAGTAAGACCCCAATATGTATAATACATTAATTGTACAGTTTTGGTTTAAAGAATCATGCGATCGATAGATTGCCAAGCGCAAGGATTTTCTTCTCTATGATATGCATCATCGGCTTCGATAACTAAAGCTCGTCTGTATAGCCGGCCTTCGGCCGGGCGCAACTAACTAAATCTAACTAAATCTAACTAACTAAATCGCTAACTAAATCTTTTCAGCATAGATGACCTTAGGCCTAGCGCAAGCCCAAATTTAGGAGCTGTACTTAGCTAAGAAAATTTTAGCTTCCGGCCGAAGGCTGGCTATGCAGACAAGCTTTTGCTAACGAAGGCGGTGATTGTTATATCATAGAGGAGAAAGTCATTGCGCCAAAAAACGTTTAAGTAATAAATTTAAAAATGAAATAATCCCCAAAAATATATATTGGGGCTTTATTTCATAATGATTTTTTGGGAAATTATTTCATATTAAATAATCCCCCAATTAAGAAAATGAAATAACACCCCAAAACAAAAAGAAATAACCCCCAAAAATCGTGTTTTGGGGGGTTATTTCATTATTTTTTTGGGGGGTTATATTTTGGGGGGTTATTTCATGCCGCCATTTTTTTCTACCAGTAAAATGGTTGGGGATCCAATTGCCGATATGGTTCGTGATTTTTATGGCTAATAAATCAATGAATGTTTAAGCGTTGGTTTAGTTGAATTAAACTTACATTTTTTACATTGTTAAAACTTAACAGCTGTAATTCATTGCCATGCACTACGATAAATGTTGTCAAATTCATATGGTTTGTATTGGTAGTTTAAACGCCAAATTTTAAGCGTTTAGAGATGGTTTAAATTTTTACTGAATTATAGATTTGCTGGTTTAAACACATTATAAACCAAAAACAGAGTTTAACTTGCACTGAATTGTTAGCCCTTAAATGCATCAGATGATTTTAAGGAACTTCCGCAAAGAATTGGAAAAAATTAACTGCAAACAAAACCTTAAAAAGTTAAAATTTTTTTTTTGGTTTTTTTTCTGACCAAATTTTAAATTTTTTTTTTTAAATAGTTAGAAAAATGTTAATAAGAACAAGAAAATAATGCCTTTCAAAAATTCAAAAATTTTTTGTGTTGTCAGCGGTGTTAGATTCAATTTTTAAATTCTTTTTTTTTAAACACACTCAAGAAAAATAACAGGTAAAAAGTGTAAAATCCCCAAAAAAATCCCCGAAATGTTTTTTTAAATCCCCAAAAAATCCCCAAATGACTTTCTTTGTCCTTTTTGCTCAAATGAAATCCCTAACTTTTGGGATAAATCCCCAAGTCTGGCAGCCCTGATCGTATATATAATTTATAAATATGCGACATTTGAATAGCAAAATTGCATTCCTTTTTCAAAAAAAAATATAAGTAACGAGGTTTTGCATTTCAGCTAACGATATATTGTCAACATGACGCTCTATTTTTGAGATTGTATTCCAAAGCATAAAATAGAGCAATCAATCCGTTCTCTGGTTAATATCTCGACAAAAAGAACTCTTATATAAATCTTATCGGCGTGACATAATATTGTTCTGTTGGGTCCATTGACCGACTATAATTGTTACCTTGTTATTCAAAATTGCAAATATTAATACAATATCAACTTTTCAGTTTTGTCGAAATGTATATTAAGTGTTCTCTAATATTTGGTTTGTTCTCGTTCACTTTATTAGAATTCCAATTTTACCAAAAAGCTTACAAGTTTCGAGTCTGGAACGTATTTTGAAAACAATGGGATCCCATTTTTAAGTATGGGAACAAACTTATTTTTAATTTTTATTTAAACAATTTTACAGAAAAGCGCAAAACAATTGAATTTCCCTGGAAAATTCTGAAAAAAATCTTTTAAAAGATTTTCTTTGTTCCTCTGCATAAATAGTTTTCAGCAAAACTTAATTTTTGTCTCAAATTACACAGTGCAACTAAATTCGGGTCATCAGCGCCAGCCTCAATCTTGCAACGCGAAATGAAACTAGACTATTGGTAGAGCAAATCTGCCGAATAGTTTTGAAAAGTTAGCACGGGTTCCCAAAATATCGGCCCCTAAAATTGTTTGAAAAGGCGTTTGGTACAAGTCAAAAAAATAAATTTAATGTAATTCTGAGCTAAAGTACTGTTTCTTCAGTAGAATTGTATGGTGATTCCTTGCTTAGAATATATTAACCTTCTAACACTAATTTTAAGGGGTCATTTTGGTACTTTTTTTACTTCCCCGGAAAAGTAAACTAAAACGGTACTTTAGAGGGTTAAAATGTTCTATTAATATTTTCTGCATTAAATTTTACTAGGGGTATCGAACTTCCAAGAAACAATTCAAAATCTTAATTTCTTCAAATTTTCACCTTCACCACTTATGTTAAAAATTCTAGAACAAAAATATTTTTAAAAAAAATCAAATCATAAATCTAGTTAAACTATTGTTTTTACTGCCCTGTAATTTACACAAACTTTTAACTTATTTACATATTTTATTTATTTTTTGTCATCAAGTCTACAACAAAAGATGCCTGCATTTTTATATTCAAATTTTATTTTTTTTTTTTTTTTTTTTTTTTTTGAATAAAGAAAAATAGGAATTACTTTTTCAAAGAAATTCAGGAAACTTTTAGCAAAATACACAAAACTTCAACATAAATTATCGCTAAGAAAATTGCACAAGCATAAATGGTTTTTTGGGAAAATTGTTTCACCTCCACAGAAAACAATATGCATTTAACAAATCATTCATTCATTCCTTCAGTTATTCATATGCAAAAGAAGCCAGCCCTGGGTGCTTGTTCTCATAAAGAAAGAACCACAAACAAATGCCAATAAATCTACCAAAAGAAATGCAACAAACTAAAAATGTTGCCAAAGAAAAACAAAAATACTCCATCAATGGTGGAAATGTAACAAAATAAATTCTCCAGCCAGGAAGCCAATTGAAAATTAACCCTTAAACTTGACAAAATTTTTTGAAATTAAAAAAGATTAAAAAAGGCTTTAAATTGGGATAAAAAAAATTGTCTCAGAAACTCAAATAAGACCAACATTAATAAATAAAGTTATTTTTAATATCAGCTAAATAGAACTATAGGAAAATTTTTAAATAAAAAAGTCTCACTTAAGGGTTAACTTAGCCTTCATAACCATTTTAACTCTATTGACTAGTATTTTGAAGAAGAGCGTGAGAATTGGCACTATTTCTTTAGTTTCTATTGAGCATGTAGACCTGCACAAAGTTTTTTTTTTATAGCAGCTCATTGTTAAGTCTTGGTCATAAAGTACTAATGCTTTTCTTTCCAGATTCCTACTCGTATGCTGCATGAGGGAACAATAATTTTGCCACCACTTCCCTCATGAAATTTAGTTTATGATTTTCATGCAAGTTATGACCCTAAAGGAGTTTCAACATTAAAATACAGTTTTTGAATTATGTATGCCTTTTTTTGTAGTTGTCATACATTTGTATGTGTGTTCGTAATGTATCGTGGAATCTAGTTCTAACCAAATTTATAGTGGGAAAGATGCTAGAACTTATTCATACATATATTCTTAGTTATATAAGAAAAATGCGGTAGTAAAAGATTCTATAGCTATTGGGATTAATTGATAATAAATTTAAAGGCTTTTAATAGAATTGTGATTTAATGCAAATTGTTTTAAAACTAAAATAAATTTTCACATTCTTGACGTTGTATTTGTTCTAGTAGTCAATCTAGTAGTTCAACTTTTCTTTAACCCTTTCAGCCCCGTTGTTGCCTATAGGCAACATTGCAATCAAACGGGTATAACTCTCGAAAATTTCATTTTTTCTTATAACGGTTTTGTGTTTTTAGTAAAAATGCATCTTAGCAATGTGTGTGCAGAATTTAATACAATAAGCTTTGATGGTGTTCATTTGCGAACTGTTTGTTTAAGCGACCATACGAATTACAAATTATTTGGAAAAAGGGTGTTTTTAAAAAAACTAAAGAAATTGATATTAAAAAAAATATTTGTGTAAAAAGATCAATTTGCTATTTAAAACAGGTTAGTTAATGATATTAAACAACAAACACAAGAAAAAAGTTGTAGCTTTGTCCTCAGTATTTTTTTTAAAACAATGTTGCCTATAGGCAACATTGGTCCATTATGTTCATAATTTACATCAGAATATCTTGTTCACTAGAAATGAGTGCAATGGGTTTGACAAAGTTAAAAATGGAAAAAAATTATTAATTTTGATTAGGATGATTCTGCTGAAGTGAAGATGTGAAGATGAAGCCGTCGAAAATTATGCATTTTAGGCAATTAAGGTTAGGTTAGTAAGGTTAGAAAGTAAACTTCACACCCTCACCCAGAGACCAATATGGTCCATTGTGACGCCTTAGTAAGTGAAAGAATTCTAGTATGAAAGAATAGGAGAAGTAAAAAGTGAAAGCACAGGAAGAGAGGAAGTAGTGGTAGATAAGAAATTGGACTGCACAATCCAACCACAACCCTACTAAACAGAAAACTGCCTTACATGTGCCCAGTCCTCAGTCTTCTGACGCGCAGCCAGGTTATTCCCATTACAAATCCGATTCTCGAGCCCGCTCCCCGAGACATCTCCTAATTCGCGTAGGAATCTGCCACCCAGTCACCTCAGCCTGCTGATCTGTAGCCTGAGACAGTGGCACAGTAAGTGCTCAACTGCCTCCAAATCCTCTGGGTATTCACACAAACTACATGTATCCGACAGGTCAGTTCCCATTCCTACCGCCATCCTGCCTATCAGTGGCTTGTGATAATACCAGGCCCTACTCTTGCCCAGCACCGGTCACAGCGTGCGCGATACCCGGCAGTATGTTCGTTTCCGCCACACCCTATAAGTCCCGCTCAGAGCCCATTCCCTAATTCTTCCAAACTAGAACCGCATTGGAGGACTGACCGCCTGCAAACTGTCAGGATCCTCGATTTCCGAGCCCAGTCTCGCCAACTCATCAGCTATCTCGTTGCCGGTTATGTTGCAGTGACCCGGTACCCAGCACAGTCTCACCCGGTACCCAGCACAGTCTCACACATAATTCCCTAAGATTTTTCCTAAAGCCCTCCTGCAATCATCCACTAGCCTGGAGTTCACATATTTGGGAATTTAATAGAGGAAACAAAACAAAACATGAACGAAAACGAATTGATGGTTGATTTGATTGAAGGGATTGTTGATGATGAACATGAAAATAATAGTAGAATGGCAAATAGTTGATTGCTATAACAAAAAATATGATCGGAGTAGATCTGCTGCTGTGTTGATGGAACTATATAAAATTAACCACCGTTCCATATTCACCAGCTCTATCATCACTAGATTCTCCATCATCACCAATTTCATCACCACCCGATAGCACAAGCTCTCGAACAAGATCTTATGTAGCCGAACCCGTAAAAAATAAAATATAAACTAGCCACTGGGTTGAATGGGGATCGAAAGGACGATGCAAGATATGTCATATAGGCTTTCCACGTTCGAAGTGCAGCAAATGCAGAGTATATTTATGCTGTAATCCACAAAAAAATTGTTTTGTCTTATGTCATACATAAAATATAAAAAAATTGCAATAAATAAATTATCAAATATCTGTAACATGTGTTTAAAGTTTACCCACAACTGCCCAATGTTGCCTATAGGCAACATCTTATATATCCTTAACCAGGATAGTTAGAACTTAAAATTTTTTATTATTTCATATCTAGGCATATACGAACTTAAATATTTTAAAAAAAATTTTTTTGAACTGCTCAAAAAAATTCGGGGATGAAAGGGTTAAGTCAATTACCTTTTTTTTATTAGTTGCGGTAAAAATCGACAAAAGTCTTAAGTATAAATTAAAGCCATAACCTCAGGACTGACCGACTAACCCAGTACTAATAAGCCTCCCGAGACAAAAACGTTCTAGATCCACTTGGGTACATAAATTCATGTCCTAAACTTATGATGCTCTAAATACCCAGTGACTACAATGCAACTATTCTATTACAAAGTCGAACATTAACTTACATCTTTCTTAGTAGATATGAGGCATTTGCCAATATGCAGAAAGAAGTCTTCTCTAGATTATGGGCAGAAATAAGCTCATAACCCGATATTTTTAAGATCTTCCTTCCCGCGATACAAACTTAAAGGGACCCCCTAATTATCCAGAACAGAGTTTTTTTAACTCCCTGGGTCAAGTTAGCCGCGAATTTTAAGAGTTCGGGCAATTTTAAACCCCAGAAAAGCTTAAGCTTTTTCCTGCAAGATGATGATATTTATGGTTTATGGTTAGTGGGCTCGGCTGAACCCCTCAATATTTACCATAATTTCAAATCCAAAATAAAAGATACCTTTTACTCAGCATGATGGAATAGAGACTATTATCCTGATCTTTTCTTTGTTTTGTCGCTGAATTCAGTTCCATTGCCTACTTCGCGCGTGGTCTTGAAAAACGTTCCACAAAATTCCAGTTGTAAATAGTATCCATAAACCTTGATGAAAATTCCGAAAGGCGGACTCGAAAAAGTTGTCCAGGCAAATAGTGATATGACGCAGTTCATTTCATGTTCCCATAAACAGTAAACCATCTGCGCATATAACAAACATATCAAAGGCATAATCTGATTAACAAAGACCGTACAAAAGAAGTTCCGAATTCAAAGACAACATGCTGTCCCAAACCTTATATACTCCAGTCTCTTTGCTTTATCAGAAGTAAACCATGTCCTTAGAGACATGAAGGCTGGAACTGCGGCGGATGTACTGAAATAATGTTTTGTATATATAATTCAAAAAATAGCTAAGCAAAAGCAGAATTTGTTTCAAGGGCCAATGCATAGTTTGGTATAAATTCCGGTAGTTTTAAAATTCTTAAAAAAAAAACCGCTGAAGTTTATCTACTTCATCATACAAACAATAACCCCAGACTTGAGCTACGTATGCTTGTATCGAACGACAAGCACACAGAAAAAAATAACAAAAGTTATTTAGTTATTAGAGAAAATAATTAGTATTGTGGTTATTTTGTTGAACTATTTATGGTTTTTAATCCAAATTTTTAATAATTTTAATATTTTTAACAATTTTCTTAATTAATCAGTTTGTAACATGATTCATAAAGAAATTTTAACGGGTCTTGGTGATGTCGGAATTTCCTAGTGCATCTAGGGTTAAGTCTGCTGCTGAAATAGCTTATAATGTAATTTGTGATGTGACTTTTTATATATTTTACAGAGAAATTATTAAAAACAACTCTTAAATACACTTTCTTATTCAAATCAATAAGCAATAATATATTTTGTTAATATGAACAACTCCAAATAAAAATTGATATAATTGTTAACAAATATTTTATTCAATATAACAAACTTATTGTTAAAAATATTTGTTGAGTTTTAACAATTCTAATTAACAAAATTATTTTTTTTATTTACAAATTCGGTTGTTGGTGCCTTTTCAATTAAAAAGCTAATTGCATTGACAAATATAGTATTCAATATGACAATTGATTTGTCGTCCTTTTTTTCTGTGCATATTGGAAGAGTTTCGATTTCACTTTTAGTGTTACGTTGGGCTTATTCATAAAGCTGTTCCACGTTGCATTAATGCTATTTTTAGCTGAAATGTTTTTTAAAACTCAATTTTGGTGTTAGGATTACACCCAGATAGTAGTGTTCATTAGGGTGGCCGTTATTTTTTTTTTCGTATTGTCCCTTGGGAAGCCCCTTAGATTGGTTCCAAATTAGAAACAAATAATATATAACAAAAAGCCTACAAAGTTTGCTAAAAATGCTATTTTTCTCACTATGGTTCTCTTTAATTATTCATAACTTCAGTAATATTTATTTTAGAGAAAAACCTAATCCACAAATATTCTAGGGCTATATCTTATGAACAATGTTGCTCTGTATTAGTTTTCTTTAACATTAATTTTTAATCCAGAAATAACCAAATTAAAAAATAACAGCGAAATTTTCACATATTTTTGCATTGTTTGCCTGGTGATTATTTGTTTTATTAAATAGTATAATTATAAAAAAATTGTAATAAAATCTCCTTCGTGCTCATAGGAAATTGTTTTTGATAGTTTTTGACTACTTGCAATATATATTGTTTTTGTTCCTCGTCTTTTGTGAGCATTGGGTTGTAGTCTTGCATCAATTTCACCGCTCGTTCAGCTGTATCGTTTACCACGCTAATGTCATTAACAATTTGAGAGCACTTTTAAAATTATTATCCGCAGGCCATGAAGTTGGATGGATCATTTTTCAAAAATGCTGTATTAATTTTAAAGCGAAGAAAAAAATTGTTTGTCTCAGAAGAAATGAACTGATCCATTCCGCCTTCGATAGGCTGCATTACATTTACATCTTGAATTGAGGCGCGTTTTACGCCTTCATCTAAAGCCTCACGACTCAATGCCTTCACTATCTCTTTTTTTGACTCAAAAGAAACACTGTTATCAAAAAATGCTAAAGTACCATAAGTGGTTTTTAAATTTGTGTAATGCAACTTGAGATATATCAGCATCAATTTTTTTAAAAAAATCCAGTTTTTTTCAAAAGCTGGAAATCAAATTCACGTCGAAATAAAAATATTTTTAAGCAGTATATAGCTTTTGTCATTAATCTCGCGTGGTGGACAGCCCCAGGGGCGCGAAAAGCTGCAGTGCGAATAGGTGGAGTCTCGCCAAGAAATGTTAGTGTTAGCTCAAGAAACTCCCTGTAATCATCTCTCGGCTGTTCAGTTTTGATCGCATCGTTCACAAATTCAATTATTTTATATTTATCAGCTGTTAAATATTTTTTGACATCATTATCTTCCATTCCAGACTGAGAATTATTTTGCTCAAATATTTTTACATTTGGGCTTTTGGTTTTGACATCTTAACTTCAAAGGCACTTTTTAATACGACTTCCAAAATGTGGTGACGGCAAGGTAGCCAAAGAAGTTGCTTTTGACGACTGTGTTCAATAGTCGTACAGGTTCCATTAAAACGGCCTGTATATACGGCAGTTGTATCGAACACTAACAGCCTGTTCAACGATTTCGAACGTTAACGTTCGCATAGAAAATTATATTCAAAACAAAAACAAAATTCGAAAATTTGTTTTTGTTTTAAATGTAATTTTCTATGCGAACGTTGACGTTCGAAATCGTTAAACAGGCAGTAAGGCTTTTATATGATCTTGAAGTCCCCATTCAAATAAAGCTTTACAAACCGCAGACGCCTGCTCTCTGCCAGTTCCACTTTGGTTTTTTCTGGATTAAAAATTAATGTTAAAGAAAACTAATGCAGAGCAACATTGTTCATAAGATATAGCCCTAGAATATTTGTGAATTAGGTTTTTCTCTAAAAAAAATATCACTGAAGTTATGAATAATTAAAGAGAACCATAGTGATAAAAATAGCATTTTTAGCAAACTTTGTGGGCTCAAGGCACGCCCAATAACTATGCAAACGATCTAAAATTTTGTATATATTATTTTTTTTCTAATTTGGAACCAATCTCAGGGGTTTGAAAATACGAAAAAAAGAATTGTCCATACAACTTGCGGTCACACTAGTGTTCATTCACTGCTTTTACATCTTGATCTTTTTGATTTTCGGAGTATATAAGCCCAGTTTCCACATTCAGAAACTCGAAATACAGTTGCACAAAATAATGAGGATGATCTTTGGTACGCTCCGCTCAGCCCCAACTGAATGGCTGCCAAAGCTTTGCAATATGAGCAGTGCTGCCACAACGAATACAATTTTTACAACCAAAATTTTTGAAAAAGTTACCAAATGTAAAAAAACATAACCAAATTTAAAATGCTTTTTATTAATTGAAAAAATCATTAAAATCATTGTAATACATTGTAACACAAAGCTTATTTGCACTTTATAGTAAAACAATAATTATAAATCAAGAAAACAAAACAAGAAATATAATTGTTTTACATATTAAAAAAATAACGTGAAACTTAATTAAAAGTTTTTATTTATTTGAGACTTTTTTCGTAAAAATAATTTTTTTATTTTTTGGCGCCCTATGCTGCAGTAGGAGTTAGAGGAATATATAAAAAAAAATAATTGAATATTTTTTAATATGCCAGTTATAAATAACAAAAATGGATAGTAGTTTTCCGTTTTTTAGCTGTTATTGGCAGGACTATCAAATGTGGCGATTTCTTAATCCTTTTGTTGATGGAAATTTACGTTTGGTGATATGGCGATTATTTTGCCGAAATTTAAAACGATTGGCAATATGCAAAATGCATTTTATGTAAATATTTTCCAATTTACATATACATATCTAAAATATTATAAAAACTTTTTTCTCTATTGTATAAATTTTATTTCAAATTTATAATTCTTATTATAAAAAAATGTTTCAAAATTGTTCTAATATATCAAATATTTTGTAAATCATTGTAAAATATTACTGCCTTTCGCCTTTCGTAACGTGCATTCAATGGGGAAAAAGTATATGACTGACAGTCAAAAGTTTTTTTTTACCAAATAATTATAAACGGTAAAATTTCAAATTTCTTTAAATTATTTTGATAAATTAATGTAATTTTAAAAAAATCTTTAAAATTCCTACGTGTATTTTCAAATATGTATATAAATAAACTTCTGGAAATAACCTAAATTCAGAACCTTAAACTTATTTTCAAGTTTTTAAAAACACTGAAACGACTTTTGTGTAATTTTTCAATAATTTTCTAAAATCGATTCCGGTTGATTTCATGCACTTCCTACTTTAAGTACTAATTATCTTTATTTGTCTTAAAATCAAGAAAAACTACGCTCATTTAAAAAAAAAAATAATTGAAAATCTCCATTGATTAAAACTTCATTTGTTTACGATTTCAGATCATGGCGTTTTTAATATAAAAATCACAAATGGCAATATTTTCTTAGCTAAAATTTTAAAAAAATTATTTGGTTGCTGTTTCAAAGGGATTATAAAATACTTCCGTTCATTGGTCACAAATAATGAAAAAGTCGTAGTACACAGTACAAATAATTGTACCAAGAAATACATATTCGTTCGTAATTATTATTGTTTTAGAAAAAAGTAACCAAAATGAAAAAAATATTCACATCTCCACATTGAAAAAAAATATAACCAACAAAGAAGACGTAAAATAGCTCTGTTACGCGATTATAAGAAGATTCTTGAGAACGTTTATCTCCATCTAAGTCTGACATAAACAATTCTTTAAAACGACGACTTCAATTAAGATGCCCACCCCTTGAGTAAGACAGGCCAACGCAGTCCCTTTTTTGATGAACATAGCAATGACATGAATTTTCAGTTTCCAAGGAAAGACAATCGATAATATCTTCCTACAAAGACCCATTGAGCAACAGAAACAACATGACTCCAGACGCAAAAGTTTGGTTAACGTTTTTTAATCTTTTTGTCATTGTCCTCAATAAAATACCATGGTATGACAAGGGATCGATAGGTTTATGTTTGTCAGTTTGGATCTGTCTGCCATTTCTGTCTAAAGCGGAATCAAGTAATTGTGCCAGCTGATTAACTGTGTTAGTGCTTTTAATGTGATATTTTGCTAATAGTACCAGTTTGTGTCATTTTGTATTGTGCAATTAGCTCAGTTGAGAAAAGTTGTCAAAGAGAAAAGATCATCGTTTTATTCAAAATAAGAAATGCGTTGCGCATTAGTGGCGAGTTGTTTCCACAAAAAAAATTATTACTATTGCACCAATATGCTTGTATGGTATGTGTTTCGAGCACGATTCAATATTACTCGTTTGTGCCAGTATGCTGGAGTAGTGTATGCTCAGCTTAATTTTACTCATAAAATGAAATAATCTCTAGTCATTTGCAGTTTGTTTTTTTTTTTTTTTTGGCAAATATCAAGAGCGTAACCACTGTTAGAAAAAAGGATTATAAAAAAGTCCTGTTCTTAAGACTTTACAACAACAAAAAGTTCATTGAACTTTTTTTGTTTGCTCTTATTTATTAAAAACTGTTTTGAAAAAAACTTTCATTTAGCTTTTTGTTACCAGACATTTTCTGTTTTGTTATTCAATTGTTATTAATTCCTTCCTGTTTTGTTTTTTTTTATATATTTTTTTTATTGTTCTGAATCTTTTGTTTACATTTGACGTCTTAACGCGAAAAAGACAATGAAGGGTGCTGAATTGAAGAAAAGTTACACCTGAAATTTAACACTTTAATCGTGTTAAATTTATTTAAGAGTAGATTTTTTTGCTTTTATTTAAAAAGGTTTTTTTTAAAATAAAGTAAAAAAGAATGTTATTTTTATTTATTTGGCAAGAGCTTCTATTTTAAGTTTGTCTTACGTTTTACTACCTTTACGTTGACTAAGTTTTTAAATGGCGATCTATTTATCTTACTTTGGAAGCAAACTAAATATTAAGACTGGATTATAATTATGTCTTTTTTGCTGAGGGGAACAGGCATGACTTTATATTTTGTAAACAATTATGGACAACCTTCGGAACATAAAGTTATGCCTGTTTTTTTTTTTTTTAATAAAAAGGTCAAAATAAAAATTTAATATATTAAACAAAAATTTTAATTCTCATCTAGAATATCTTTTAATTGATCAAAGTTTATTCCTAAGCTGGTCTTTATTATCTGTTAGTTATTGTTTATCTAAATTTAATATCGCAAACATTTAAAAAGCCCTGTACAACAACTGGGCGCTCAGCAGCATTCTTTGTATTATTTTTAGCAAAACCGCTCTTTGTTCGTCACTTGAAAACAACACACCTGTATTTTCAAACAATAATACCAGCAAATAGCACCTGTCATATTTAGTCTTTACACATGAGTAAATTGCTTTTCATTACAATACAATTTACTTGATTTACACGAGTACGAGTGTAAATGGGAGGAAGTATAAAATACCAGCATTTCTGATTTTTATCTGACAGGCAACTGTCAAAAATTATGAGTGACTAGTATTTGAAAAATAAAAGCAATTTTGTTGCAAGCAAAAAAGTGACTACATCACGGTATAAAACCGTATAAAAAGATCTTAAGATGAATTTTTTTAGATGATTGTGTGGCTTTTGTTAAACCCTAGAAAGGTTATTGACTGCAAAATAAATTAAACAGCATTTCTACAGCAAAATGATTCATTTTAGTTTGATGTTAACATTGAAAGTTAAATAATAATTGAATTCTAATGCAAGATTTGGTGATTTTTTTTTTGCAATTTTCAAAACTTTTTCGCACCATATGGTTTTTGATTCGAATATGCCAAAGCGTTTTTTCGCCACTTTTGAATAAAATCTTTAAATTAGAACATTTTTATTTAGCAAAAGATCATTTTGCAACACAAATTCTGTTGGCAATTTTTCAAAATTAATCATGTTTTTTTGTTTGTTTTTTTTTTTTTAAATGAATGATTAATTTAACGAATAAATATTAAAATGTTTTATATGATTTCGTTAAATATTGTATTTATTGCATTTGTCGGTGTGAGTTTTTATTGGATTCGTTAACAAAATCATCAATGAAATCAATCTTTTTCCCAAATTGATGAATGTTTATGGCCTACTTGTGTTTTCTTTTTTGCAAGTTGCCTTGGTTGCACGAATATTGGTGATGGGAAAAAGTTTTTTCGCAAGCAATAGTGAGATACTGTAAATTTAGTTATAAAACACTAACGGTCTAATTCATAAAAATTTCTTGTTTCGGGTTTAATGCTTACAATAGTTATCAAACACTTTTTGTTTTATAAACCATTAATTAAAAATCTAATTTATAAACGTTTAATAGGAGTGGATAATTGTTAATCCAAACGTTTATATTACTTTTGTATTTTTATTTTAATTGTAATTTTTGTAATAGTGATGCATACAACTAGGGATGAAATGATACTAGTAAATGCAAGTATCATACAGCGAACGAATTTTAAGTGAATTTCTGTTTTGTTTTCAATATAAAATGAATTTCTGTTTTTTAAAGCGTAATATTTTAAATAATTTTATGATTTTTTTTTGTTGATAAAATACATACTATTGAAATAGAAGCGAAATTTGTAAATCCTTTATTACCAATATCAAATTGTTACTGCTTAAACTCTGTAGGTTCCAAAAGAGATTATACAGCTTTATGTTTAATGAATAATTTAACCAATTTATATTATACATTACGCAGATGTTTTGAAAATAAAACCTCTAATATTATTTTCTTCAATAGCAATGTTGCGAAGTACTGCTAGGGCGATAATCAATGTTTTTCTTTTGCCAGATAAATCGTCAACCCATCTAACAAGCAGCGAAATCGTTGCTTCCAAACACCGAAGCAACGTTTAACAAAGTTTCTAGTGCCTATCTGTGCAGCATTATACTTGTCATGAGTGGTAAAAGATTTGTTAATTATGCATTTCTGAAATATAATTTACCTGAACATTCAGGGTATAGTTACCCTTTCTGTTTATATAATATTGGGCTAAATTCCCGCCGGTTTTCTTGATACGTATGTGCGTACCAATAACATCTGGAAAATTTTTAAATGTCTTAAATTCTCTTATTAGGATTGCTTCCTCTATAAGAGATGAAGGTATTTTAATTGCCCCAGCGAGCTAAGGCAAGAGCCACTCTGGCTGAAATTCTACACACTGTTGCTTGAGAGAACCCATGAAGATCGGCCGCTTCATCCTAAATTTACAAATTGTTTTCTTAACTTCAATTTAATTTGTTATAAGCGCTTTTATGGTAATTGCGAAAATTATTTTTTAAATTTATAAAATTATAAATTTAATTTCGTCGGGTGGTTTCTGGTAGGCACATTTTTACAAAAATTTAGTTTTAAATCAATTCTATATAATAACAATGGCGCTCTTTTTTTAACATTTAATACCTTTTTAAATATCTCGAATATATTAAGAGATATCGAGTTCTAGCATTGCCTGATATCCTTAATTTTACAGTTCTCTAAACATTATTTTGCTGCATTCGTCACTTTTTGTGCTATGAATCAAATTTTTGATGCAAAAGTTAAAATATTCAAAGCATGTAGAACAAAACATTTTTGTTCCGTGCGGCAAACCAGTAACTAACAGACGATACACTATGTGGTTTCTACTTTGTTTTTGCTTTAACAAATACTTTACCTTTTTGAAAGACATTTTAAAATGTAAGTGCAATGAATGGTTTGCATTATTTGAAATAAATCTTAATAGCTCTTTATATTTTATGCAAAAAGTTATAACGACTTTAAGTTTCAACAGAAAACATATCCGCGACTCACGTTATTTTTAACAAAAAAAATCTATCGAGCAGTTTATATTTAAAATTAATTCAAACTTTAGTAATCGTTTTTCTAGAAAAAAAATTGGTATGCGTATTAAACTTTTTTATTAAAATAAATAATTAGACAATTATTAAAATTTTATTTTAACAAACATTGAAATATCACTTTATTAAACGCTTAAAGTAGGGTAAAGGCTACAATAAATATTTCAAATTTATGAAATGTTTATTAAACGTTCTGGCCATAATTTTTAAATTTTAACTTTATTTATTGATTAAAATAAGTATTAAAAAAAACATAAAATGGAAAAAATGAAAAAAAAAATTTTTTTTAACTGAGTTTTTGGGGTGTACTCAACTGAGTACACTGACCTCTTACGTATGAAAATTTTCAGAAAATTGTTTTCAGTGCAAAGTGTTTTTAAGCACTTCTTATTCTGCCAACAAACTCTTAAATATCAAAAAATGTACCGCAAGTGGTTTTGTAGCCCCAACTTGAGATTCATCTGCAAACATTGACCCAGACGTTACTCTAAATATCAAAGATCAACATAAAATTGTATCTAGTAAAAAGCTATAAAAAACACCAACAAATGCTTAACAACAACTAACTGGCAGCAAAAGCTTATAGCAATAGCCGCAACCCAGTTTTTGAAGCCGAATCGAACAGGCTTTCCTCGTATGAATTGCTTAGCGGGATGGTAGCCAGAATATATAAGTATTGACTCGTCTTTAGGAATATTTTGGCCACCGCTAAGAATTTCATTCAAAGAAAGCTAGTTTGATTCGACTTCAACAGTTGAAGGCTATAAGATCAAAGATTTTTCAAATATTTCTTCATACACTATTTCATCTTTTCCAAATTTCCGAGTTCTGCTGAGGGGTTGAGCTCTGTGATGGAAAGTATTTGCGCCAAATATGAATTATTTGCTTTGCAAAGTCTTGCCGAGTTTTCTTTGGTGCCAACTGTTCATTATCACTATCGTCACTGACGTCGTTGTCAATTATTTCAACATTTACGAAAACTTTAATACCAGGTACCAGGTTTGTCTTTTGATAGGCTTGAAACCGTTATATTTTCCTAAACACCTCTGCACCACATGATATGCTATAAACAGCTTCTTGAAGGCTTTTGAATCACTTTTTGGATGTAAAATGTTATCCACTCATAGTTAAAATCTAACAAAAAAAACATTTATTTTACCTATGCATGTTGTCAGTGTACTCAAACGAGTACAGTCAAATTTATACTGCTCTAAGTTTATTGTTTTTTTATGTAAGTAATTTTATTTTTGTCTGTGAGTTATTTTGATACGATTTTCATTGTTTTCAATATTATCAAACACTATACCTTCACACTGCTTTTGTAAAACAAATCAGACTTATTCTTTTGTACAGAAAATTTAAAAAGAAACACAAATGCTTTTTAGCTGCTGTTGGTATTATTGTTGTGAACAGAAATAATGGTATATTGATTAAAAATTCTTTGTTGTTGCTTAGAAACTTGTAAAATGCCAGCTGTACTCATTTAAGTACAGAAACTTCTAATGGGTTAAACATTTATAAATACTCTTTTTTCGACTTTTGCTTATTAATGACTTATACAACTGCAATGATGCGTTTATGAATTAGACTGATACCCCCAAATTCATAAAAAATATTATTGATTTATAAGAGAAGAACAGATTTCCATAGGAAAATCGTTTAATAAACCTGTTATGACCCTGAAATATTTTTTATGAATAAGGCCTTAAGACTGCATTTTTATTAAGACAAAATTTTAATTTATGTTGGCAACAAGAAACAATTTTTTTTTTTTTTTTTTTGCCGAACGTAGGTGACGACTTTTTACATATTTCGTTTTATTTTAGACATTTACAGTCCGATCTTAGAGTATGATTTATCACTGTTTTTATCTCAATATTTTGCTTTTAGAAGTGTCGCGATCTAGTTGTTATACACCAGATCTCTGTTCGCACCACCCCAATGTACCCTAATGTCAGAAAATTAAAGTTCGTAAGAAACTATTAAACTTTTGCTAAGGAAGAAATTCGATAATTACAGCAGAAACATTTTTAAAATTAATTGTACAAAAATAATTAAAAAAAATAAAATAGAATGTTGGAATTATTTCTTCTTCATAAATTATTTTAATTATTATATCAATTTTCATAATAATTCGAATGTAAATTCTCACCATGAGGAATAAATTCCCAGTTTCTATTTGTTAAAATAATTAAGTGAAATACATAAAATTTACAATAAGCACTAAGCAATAAGATTCAAAGAATGCTGCCGAAGGCCGTAGCGGGGCAGAAAATGCATTACAGTCTGCTGGCATATAATAGTTGTATACATTTTCTTTACTTCATTGCAAGCCAAAGGATAGCTTAAGTAAGCCTCGTAACAGAAATATACAAACAAAAATTCTGATAGTGCATAGAAAATATTCCTGGAAAGAAAATCTAATAAGAAGTGGCACAAGTGTTATTGTGAAGTTTTGTATTTATTATATTTTTTTAATTGTTTACATACCCCCTGAAGATGGTTAGCGATGTTAACAGAAATATTGGGAAAATAATAATAAAAATATAAAAAACGAAAATATCACGAATTTTTATTTTTTATTTTATTAATTTACGTGGACCTACAGCCAAACAAAAACAACAAATAAGGAAAATATTGAACTTAGAATACACATTTGAATTAATATGAAAATTGATATAATAAATGTTACTCACCATAAGGAAAAAATTCCCAGATTCTATTTATTTTAATTATATTAACCATTTTTCGAATGGGCTTCTATGAGTCAAATTTTAATTTATTAGGCATTTTACAATAGTCTCATTCCCGGACGAAAAATCTCCTAATCAAAGTTCCCGTTTCTTTTGCTAATCATTTGATTTCGCTTGCGCGATTCAGAAATATTAATTTTGACCCAGAAGACACAGACCAAACAGGCCCACCAAAAATGATAAAAATTACAAATTGGGACAGTACTCTATAAAGACTGTGGCCTTGCTCAAGAATAACTTGTAAAATCACTAGGAGGCACGGATAACTACCTCGCCAAAAATGCCACTATTTTTGGGTAATTACGCGGGGAACGCATTTAAAGTTTAAATCTTAAAAGAATACGCTTTCGTAGCTCAGTAAGGCAATTAATGGTATTTCTTTACAAGATGTATGAAAAAAAGTTAAAGCATATGGAACATAGGAATTTGAACATGTATCAGCTTAATCTAAAAGAGATAGAAATAAAAAATAAAATTTTATTTGTAATGCTTTTCGAGATGTCCTGTCATATCCCACTAATAAAAGCATGCACATACATACAAACTTATGATCGGGGAAATCGTAAATATGCAATTGCATGTTTTTTCTTGTGCGTCGTAGAAAAAATATATTTATCCGTTTTAGAGCTTTTTATGAATTTTGACATCGATTTGTTAGTGGATCATTTGCATATTTTAGACTTTGCTGCATTTTTGTTACACAATTTTTCTGTTAAAAGAGCATTTTTAAAGTTTGTAGCTGTTATTTTAAGTTTTAAAGCAAATTTTAATAAATGTTCAGCGATTTTAAAAAAATTGCTTAAAATTCTGGTTAACAGAAACATTTTCTGATGCTTCAATTTCGCCAGTTACATTTAATTTTCACTCTATAATTGTTAGCCACAGAAAGTTTTCGTTGAAGATAAATGTTATTTCAAACTTTAAAATTATATATACTATGTGTATATATGCAAAAATTAAGGAAAAAGCAATTATGTAAATTTGTACTGATGTGTGTAATACATAGAAATCTAGACGCATCTCTTAGTAGACGGACCGACTCATAAACACCTTTTTCAAATGATCTCTTCATTGCAGTCTTTATTCTGGTGAGCCCTTTAGCGCCCATCGGTTGCAAGTAGTGTAAGTCTCGTAAATTCGTCTGCAAATACTATGGTGTATGGACTTTACCGACTGCAATTTGTTTCTTTGTTTTTTTAAATGCAAATACTAAATTGTTGAATATTTTGCTTTCATATAAGAAATATTAGCAAGTTTTTAGTTCATATTTAATGCTCATGAAATCTTTTTCAGATCTGATTTCCGGTTTCCCTGCTTATTTCTTGCTGTGTTGATGTCAAATAATATTGAGGCAATTAAACGAATGATATTAAGGTGAAATTTTGTTTTGGAGGTTTAATTTTTAAAGCAATTATCCGAATTGGGTATGGCAATTAAACGTGAATTTATGTTTGAAAAATTAAAGAAAAAAAAAACGGGGATTTAATACTAAATGGCAAATAAGCGTGAAAAGCATTTAAGCGTGGGGTAATTAAGCGGGTTATACTGTAAATTAAAAATGTTTCCAAGTAGCAGGATTTATCCGAGAACAAGGAAATTTGGTACCATACGAGTTGAAGATAAGAAAGGCTCAAAGACAATTTTGCATGTTCGAAATGCTGCTTCCACCAAAAATGTAATTTTTGCAGTAATTAATTTTGATGAAAACAAGTTCTAGTCCGACATTCTAAAGCGCTTAAATTGTATGTAAGGATCGACCAGGAAGCCGAATCAATATCAAAGCTAAATATCCACGGCATAAAGCAATGCTCTGTATTTGCCAAAAACGCCAAAAATAAATCTAAAGAATAAAGAGCTGCTGATATCACAGAGTACCTGAACAAATGATAAGTTTGAAGCGTGCATTGGCCGAAAGACAACCAGAGATAATGCTGTAATATTTCGACAACGCTCGGCCATATTGTGAAAGACCATTTACGAACTAAATATATAGGCAGATGTGGAAAGGATTAACATGAGCACAGTTTTATATTATGGTGGAATGCGTTTACCAACCGCCCCTGTATGTGAGAGCAGCCAGCACACACAGGAAACAATTTGAATGCATGGTTCGGTAAATTTATACAATCGCACCTTATTTACTAGCTGGAACTCTCTTATTTTTCGATGCTTTTGAAAATTTGCAAGTACCATCTGTTGAGTAGCAACAGCAGCTAGGGATGTTCCGTGCCTATAGTCGAACTCTCCCACAAGTGGTTAAAAATCCGCCATTGAGTGGGTTTTTAAGGATCTCCCTTTCACGTGATCCCCGAAGGTATCTTTTCAATGGAAATGCGAAACTCCCTGCAAAGACAATCGTCCTGATAGTCAAAAAGCATTTCCCACAAGGAGCTTACTCCCCAAGGTCAACTCACAAGAGGCTACTGACCGGAAGTCAGGTTCCAGATAGTATCTCTGGTCAGCGACGAGAGATCCAACAAGATCTCTTGAGATCTGTTAATTTTGGATTTTTGCGAAATCCCAGGTACACAGAAAAAAATAAAAATTGATTTCAATTAAAAAATGTGTGATATTAATTAAAAAATTAATTAAATTTGCACCAGTAAACAAATTAATAGTATCAATTAAACCAGGTAATAGTATTAATTAAACGTTTAATTCACTTGATTAAACGTTTAATTCACTTGATTAAATTTTTAATTAAAACTGATTATATTTTTGATTAATGCTTTAATTGGTGAAAAATTTTGGAGAATTTTTTCTGTGTATTGAGCTGCACCTGATTTCCCCGAAGGATTAAACACCAGAAGGTGAAATATACGTACACTAAAAAAAAAAAATCAATCCATCCGTACTCAAATCAATCCGAAGCGGCATTAATAGTACGGTGAGTACGGATTTTCTTGAATCAAGTACAGAAAGATAGATTCAAGTACGGATTTACAATCGCAAAATACTTAAATTATCCATATTCAATCCCGATTTCGTACTTGAAATAATCCGAAAATGAGATTGATTTAAGTAAAACAAAGATTAAATCAATCTCAAATTGCGCTTGTTTCCAGTATTATAAATTTGATTTTATCCTGAATTCTTGCTTGAAAAGAAAAAGTTGTTATGATTTATTTACTTACCCGTATTACACCTTACAGAATGATAAAACACCAACTTCATGCCCGATATGGTTTTTACTTTAGAAATCTTATGTATATTTTTAACCAAAAATATAAACTAAATGAAAAGCAAGAGTTCAAATTTATTCTTTAACCCTTCGTGGTATACATGAGTCTGGCCAGTGTATAGAAAATAAAAACATTCGTAAGCCGGAGGGTTAAACACAACGAAAAGTTTAATCTTTTTTTTTTACTGGATTTAATTTTTAACTTATTTCAAGAAATTCCAGTATAGATTTTCGAAAGTAATCCCATTTAGGATTGTTTTGAGTACGTTTTAGTGTTATTCGTACTTGAATTTTTGAGTACGACTCTTACTTATAGTAATCATAAAAAACTTGATTTATCCCGAGTGTTTTCCTTTCTGTGTAAGACAAACTCCGGGGGCACTTTTGGGACAATAGCGATTGGAAAGTTTTGCTTCACCCAGTTTCTAGTCCCGACCTTGCCTCTGTGGTCAATACCTTGATAAAATTTATATTGTACAATTGTCTTAAAATTAGCGCTGAAAAAACCCCTAAAACAGACTATTTTACTTTGAGTGTAAAAACATATTTTTCTACTACCCCAATACATAATTGCGATTTTTGTTATTATTAGACAATATGCAACCACCGACTGTTACAAACTTAGTATTCGTATTTTTTTATCAATTGTTATAATATTGACTCACGCGAATCATTCGCGTGATCTTTTCAATTTACAAATATGATCACGAATCCGAATAGTTTAAATTACAAACAGCGATATGTAAAAGAAACAAGTAAAACCGAACAAGGCCGAACAAAAGACACTTTACAGTTTAAAAACATATTTGTGGTCAAATGTATTTGGACAGCATATTTTTCTTGAGTGATTTTTATGGACACCTTTTTCTAAGATTGGTGTTGGATTAATTATGAGTAGTTGATCATACATGGGAGCAGTGACCAATTACTGATCTCCCCTGATGAAGTTTGTACATTGGGTCAATTTGCATGCATTAAAAAAAATTCACCAAGCGTTTGTCAAAATCTTTATCTACGACGAATTCTAAGAAGGTTTGCCAAAGAAACCATGGGTCTAAAACCAAAATCGAGCTACCCGTAAATAGAAACTGCTTTTCGTTTATACTAATATTACAAAGAGGTAATGTTTGTATGTTTGTTTGCAGGAGGTAATCTTCGTAACCGCTGAACCGATCTTTATGAAACTTTTACAGTATATTATTGATAATCTGGGAGGTGCTAAAGGATATATATTTTTTGACATTTTAAGTGGGCGGGGCACATTCTATACAAAGACATTATAGATTTATGTTTATCTGTAGAACGACAAGAGCTAAAGTTTCCAAATTTGGTACGAAAATCTTGGTTCTCAGTGCACAACATCTGACATCTTGGCGGGATTGGAAAATTTTTTCAATAAAATTTTAGCATATTTTAAAACAATATAAAATTCAAAAAGAGAATTTTGTTGTTAAAAACTAGAAGCTCGATTTTGATTTTAGATCCATGGTTTCTTTGGCGAACCTTCTTAGAGTTCGTCGTAGACTACGATTTTAACAACCGCCTGGTCGAGAAAAAAATTGACCCACTCTAGTGTACATACAAATTAATAATGGTAAGTTTTGTTTCCACACTAAAATCCTGCCACGAAATAGTTGGACGATTTATGAGGGATAAAGTGGTATTTTGGAATGGTTGATTAAATCAAATAACAGATTAATTCTAACGATTTCATGTTAAAGTGATGACAATAGTACCTTAAATAATTCAAGGTTCGAATTCGCCGCCATTTGTGTAGCAAACTGCAAGAAACGCCACAAAAAAAAAAAAAAAAAAAAAAAAAAAAAAAAAAAAAAACAGTGATGAAGGAAAGCTTGAGGTTGTCAAAAATAAAACGTTACATACAACGTGGTTTCTTCTTGGAAGCAAATCATCCAATGCAATTAAGAACATGTTCACCTTAATAACCGCGTCACCATTTTGTACGGATTTTAGCTGGGTGGCAACATTTTGAGAATAAGGCATGCTAAATAGTGACTATTACTGGCGCTCGGTATTGTGATATGACAACATAATTCTTGCTGCCAAATTGTTATTTCAAAAATATTACGTATCGAATTTAATTAACTTATATTTGAAATGTTATCTGTACCTTAATCAAATGTATGGATATTTTTAGATTGACTTAGGAAGTGCCCAAATACGACCTCTCAACGCTAGACACGTATAACTTTTCAATTTTGTAATGTATGCAATTGATTTTTTTTTCTTTTTGCAGGTTATAACTGAGTGACCTCAAGAAATAGGTTTAAAATCAATGGTTAAGTATATACGATATCATTCCAAGGACCCGCTGGTGTTCGGCCATTTGTATAAGGGCTCGAATCCAGCATTTCCAAAGACTGCCTTCACCCAACAAACATTTGTATTGAAGACTTTAATCGAAACCTATAAATTTCATAGTTATACTGTTATCTAGATTAAAATATTAGAAAGCCGATATTTTAAATATTAAAAATCTCTAGGCCCCTGTTTTCTGACTGCTGGTGATTACAACACTAATAATATCTACTGGGGGTCACGTCTTATAACACCAAATGGTCGTGTTTTATTTAATACAATTTCCAATACGGGACTGATAGCGAGCAACCCACCCACCTGCTGATCAGAAGAAAATTCCAGATGATCCCGATGGAAGTGATTTGAGCCGAAGATTTCCTTGAATTATCTTCTGAGCACACAGTCTCTATTGTTAGTTTAATGAACCCAAAAAATTCCATCCCCGACTGATTATCTAGCGACAACTAGCTCACGGATATATCAACACCCACTGCACGGAGAATATTTCGCTTCGTGCACCAGAACACATAGAACACTGTTTTGTCGATATCCTCAAAAAAAAAAAAAAAAATACAAAAACCAGCTGTCCAACACTCTCCCATGGCCCCCAAGCAAACCAGATATAGTAAAATATATTTTGCAGACGTCGAATGACTCCTGGCAGATCGCCTCAGCTTAAAAATCTGCTGAAATAATGCACGAGAAAGCTTAAAAGGTATTCCTGGCTCAAAAAACAACATCCTTGGAAATCGATCTTAAAGAACTTGATGCATTTCCACACTCTGACTATCTTAAAAGTCTGATAATTTCTAAGCCCCAAAGCGAAACTGAAATTGAAGTTGTGCAAGAAGTGATGTTGATAAAGAAAACCAGCTTGTTGACCATTTTAAAATGTATTTACGAATAATATACCAAGCGATATATCAGTAGAGTTGCCATCTGTCGTTTTCGGAAGAAATATACAACCAAGATTTAAGACAAGGAATATTGTTAAGGCTATTGATTATTTAAACTCCAAGAAATCACCTGATATTTTATTAAATAAGCAACCAAATACTTATGGAGCTACTTCTTATTTTAAATGCTATTTTACGAACTGAATACTTTCCTTTATGACGGAAAGACTCTCTTGTCTACCTAAGCCCGAGAAAGATCAGTTATTATCAGTTTATTGTCGAACATCTCAAAGCTGTTCGAGAAAATTTTAATCTCTAAATTAACCCTAATACTGGAAGAAATAGATGTTTTCCAAATGATCCATTTGAGTTCAGAAAAAAGCTCTCAGCACAATTGAACAAACACTTTGGTGTAGTTTATAGAACACGAGCGCCTTACTCGTCCGTTCAACTTACATTTAAAACAAAAACTAATTTCGAAATTTTGTTTTTGTTTTAAATGTAACTTGAACGGACGAGTAAGGCACTCGTGTTCTATAAACCACACATTAGACTTGTAAGCCGCATTAAAAAACTTTTAAATAAATATTGTTCTACTCTCTTCACTGAAGTTTCTCAACCTTTTGATAAAATTTGGCAAGAAGGCTTTTAACATAGACTGAAGCCAAAGTTACACATAAATACTCACAAGCTATTGTAGAGCCAAGATGGAAATTCTTTAAGTGCTCCACAACCGATAAATGCCGGAGTCCCACAGAGAAGCAATCTAGGACCTCTATTGTATATAATGTACACTTCAGACATGACTATCAACAACTACACTCAATCATCAACCTAAAGTGATGATATAGCTTTTTTAAGCGTCTACAAAAACCGCCAGGAAGAATCTCAATACCTACAGAATTTTATATTTTAATTGGAAAAATGCTAAAATCAATGGAAAATAAAGGTCAACGAACTTAAGTGTGTGTTTATAACATTTACTTTGCGTAGCGTATCATAATTATGATAAATAAATACAGTACACAATTATAATATTAATATCTATGTAGCAGCGAAATTATCGTCAATATTTTAATTCAAGATCGGCCGCCACAGCCTTCATAATTAGAAGTTAGGCCGGCTGTTTTGAGAAACGGAGTTCAGTGATCGACCGCCCTAAAAGAGATGCTCAAAGAAATATTCATACTGAAGCAACGTGGAAGCTGTGCGCCAAAATGTTGAAAATAATTCACCTGTCTCAAATTTCCGTCGTTCCGACCAATTGGGCATTTTTAAAACAATATTGCACATAATTTTAAAGTTTGATCTTAAGATGCATCCATACAAAATTTAAATGGGCGGGCAAGCACTGTATACGAAAAAATCACCAAAAACGACTGGTATGTCCTATTTTTTTTTAATTTCCTAAGCTAATCCCGCGAAGCTCTATGCTTGTCTGCAGGAAAGAAACCAGAGTCTCTGGCGGGAATCGAACCCGCAACCTCGGCGCTGATAGACTAGCTCGCTACCAGCTAGCCCACCGAGGCACTCTATTTAAGCCACCCTGTATCTACATCGGTTAAAATTCTAAAAGGTAGATTAATCAGAAATATTTCAATGAGTGCTACAATTACCTAAAAAACTTAGGGTCTTTATCTAACGGTTTTTACACAGAAAAAATGTTCACCAAAATTTTTTGAATAAAATCAAGTAATATCGATTCCAAGGTTTTAAAATCTTTGCCAAAAAAAGGAATTGTTTTTCTCACAACAATTTACAATTCTATATCAAGGCTAAACCATTTTCCATCGCAATGGAAATATGCAAAAATAATAATAGTTGTAAAACCTGGCAAACCCGAAAATAATGTTGCGTCCTATAGACCAATCAGTTTGTTGTCAAGTTTTTCAAAAATTTTTGAAAGGCTCTTTTTAAAGAGATTAATGTCAATCTTAGAAAAACAAAATATTATACCTGATTATCAGTTCGGGTATCAACTGAAATAAAATTGCTTTCGAGTTGAAAAAGTATTTGATCACGGCTCTCATAATTTGCCCCCTGATTCGCACATACGAGCTCTTTTTAACATATCTTCCAAAACTTTTCGCAAAATTTCGAGTGTAATTATTTTTATTCGATTGTAAGTTATTCCTATTTTATTTTCTAAGTCTTCTTCACAAAATAATGAAAAAAAAATAACAAATCGGCATTCGTAAGATAACATACTATGTAGTTTAAATATTGAAATTTTCTGAATCTTATATTAACGTTTGACTTTATATAATTCATTCTCAGGACAGGGATTTTAAATAGCTTAACATTGCGGAAATAAAAACGACAAAAGACATTCACAACCGATACCAACGAAAGAATAAGGAGCATATTTTTCGCATCTAAATTCTAAAACCTTCAATCCCAATGACAAACTTATTTTTACCCACAAAACTCATGGTGAAGGGTAACAGCTATAAAATAAATATAAAATTTTTCTTTGTTTTTTTAAATAATAATTTTTAATATTACAACAAAATATCGTATGAAAATGCATACAAACACCTCTTATTTCTTCTAAGCAACAACTAACAATTCCAACACCAAACTATTAAAATACTACAGCAACTACATCATTAACATGCTTGGATCTTGTTGTTGCTTTTGTTAAATGAAAATGAATCTGAAAATAAGCTGTATCTGTTTCGGTATCTACAAGCATCTGTGCTGACTGACTGGGCTTTTTGCTGCTGCCGCTGCTGTTGATGTCGGCCGATTGGAGGTATTGAGGTAGAAAATGCTCTTTTAAATTGTACACTTTTTCTACATTTTATCATTATTATTATTTTTTTTTTTTGTTATTTTATAGCTGTTGCTGCTGTTTGTTGAAAAATAAAAATTGTGAGAGAAAAAAAGTAGACAAGAAATGTTGTAATAATTTTACACTTTGATGCAGTTGAAATGACTAAAAAAGAAAAAGTTTAACGAAAATAAGAAGGAAAAAATATGAAATTGCATCACATTTATTATCTGTTGATTGTTATACATTGATGTTTACTCAAAATAACAACTGCAACACCAACAACAATTTTTATAATAACCAACATTAATAAAAAAAAAAAATAACATAAGATTGATAAAAAATAAAAAAACATATTCGTAGTAGATGTGGGAGATTGTTTGAAAGGTATCGTGTCTAATGAGTCATGATGAAGCTATTTGTTAAATTTTTCCATTAATAATTTTACTTTATTTTGAAATTAATTGAATCAACAACTATTTGAAAAAAGTTTATGAAAATAACATGGCCTTGCCTTTTTTTATGTATGAACTGCTCGATCTTTACTTTAAACAATCTCAAACTTAAGCAACTCTCAACAAAAAAGTTCTATTGTATTCTTAACCGAAGAAGAACAAATTCTTTGGTTTTAACCATTTTCGATTTCCTGACATAGAAGATTGTCTAGAACGCAAAGAAAGACAGCGAGAGAGAGAGAACAAAACTTAACTCAGCTGTCAGAAGATTCATAACTCTGTAATTGAATTAGTAAAAAATGTGTTTAATATGTTCCTGTAACCTTCACACGTACGGAATTTGGATAGATTATTTTTTATTTTGCTTTGAGAGATTCTCCGTTCTCGTTAATCATTTATAATTCCTAAAATTATTTTTTTATTAAATTATTGACACATAAATTTTGTTAAGGTAGAGGATAAGAGGATTAGAATTAATTAAGTAGAATTAAGTCAAAGTAGAGTTTGGGTAAAGAAAGTGGTGGGTGGCTTAGATTGGAGTTAAAGTAAAGACGGAGTTCCAAAACGTCGGTTGCAAAGCAACTTGCTTTTGTGAATGCATTTTACAATGCAACAGTGTAGAAAGTAAACAAAAAAGTTATCGATACATACAAAATAAGCAAATTGTTCATCGCTAGGCTTTATCAAAAATTTTTGACTTGGATTGTAAAGTTATAGTTATATATTTAAAATAGAGTTGAGTTAGAGTACTTTAAAAGTTAAATTAGAGAGAGATAGAGCAGTGTTAGACTAGAGCTAGAGTAGAGTTTGAGTAAAATTATAGAAGAGTTAGTGTAGGGTAGAGTTAGAGTCAGGGCTGTGGAGTCGGAGTTTTGGAAACGCAGTCGGAGTACCTTTAAAAACTCGTAACTGCAACACCAAAATTTTTCGGTATTACACGTGCTTAAAAATTCAAAGATTTTTTCTAATCTTTCTCAAAATATAAATTATACGAAATTGGGGACGTGATATTTGACATTTAACTATGAATTATTAGATTTAAGTTTATTACATGAGAGTAAGTTTATTCAAGTTCTAACAATAAAAAATATAAAAGTGTGTATTAATTTCAATTATTTTGGTATATTAGTTGTTAGTGCGGACAAGAGCCTAAATTGTATAAGCAGAATTTATACTCGCTTATTGATCTAGTTGGAAAAAGAGGTTTGTGGGTTTTTAAGGTCAGTGGTCTATTTAAGAAGTTCGGCTAAAGTGCAGGCACTCACTTGTGCTTAAATAAGTTAATGAAAGGAATTCCCGATTATTTTAAAATCAAATTTTTTAACCGTCAACACTGAAAGATGTTTTACATCGTATATAATAAGTGTGGCTATAGAGCCAAAATAGAGCGTTCATTAAATTTACCAATAACATATGCATAGAAAGTATAGTCAATCAAACCTGACCATATGATTGCGAGCGATGACCCTATTTAGGACGCATGGGCACTTAATGACCTGTTAGAAAAAAATATGTTATGAGCTTAAAATTTATATACGACTTCTTTGTGTTAAATGTTCCATATTTAAATAAAGGGTGGTTCAATTTTAAGATTGTCATTTCTTTTTATTCTGATAATATTGGTATGGTTCAATTATATATGGAACAAAATATCGGCCAAATGGCTACCACGACCTCGGCGGCACACCTCCATCCGATGGTCCAAATTTTCAATGACGCTGAGGCATAATTGAGGTTCTATGCCGTTAATGTGCCGAATTATCTCATACTTTAGCTCTTGAACTGTTGCTGGCTTATCGACGTACACCTTTTCTTTCAAATAACCCCAAAGAAAGAGATCCAACGGTGTCAAATCACATGAGCTTAGCGGCCAATTGACATCGCGACCATGTGAGATAACACGGCCATTGAATTTGTCGCGCAAAAGAGCCATTGTTTCGTTAGCTGTGTGGCAAGTGGCACCGTCCTGTTGAAACCACATATCGTCCACATCCATATCTTCCAATTCGGGCCATAAAAAGTTCGATGATGCCGCCAGCCCATAAACCGCACCAAACAGTCACTCTTTGTGGGTGCATTGGTTTTGCGACAATCACTCTAGGATTATCATTTGCCCAAATGCGACAATTCTGCTAATTGAAGAATCCATTGAGTTGAAAATGATCATCCACTGTTGCCATTTCTTGCCACCATTCTGACCGTTGACGACATTTGGAATGGTTAAGAGGCTTTAGTTCTTGAGTCAGCTGCAAGTCTTTATGCATAATGTTCATCAACCATAAGCGTAAGAGGTGCAATTGTTCGGCACGACGACGAGTTGAGGTGGAAGGCTCTTCCGCCACACTAACGCGAACAGCAGCAATATTTTCTGCAGTACGAGCTGTACGAGCATGCATTGGTGTTTCACATCTCCTACAGACCCGGTGTGCTCAAATTTTTGCACGATTTTTCCGATTGTACGCACATTTGAACGATTAAACTGACGGAAAAAATCACGAAGTGCACGATATGCATTTTGATTTGAACGCCCATTTTCATAATAAGCCTGAATAATTTTAACGCGTTGCTCGATTGTGTATCTTTCCATGGTTCAAGTTGCGTTAGTCTGAAATTGAGAAATGTCAAATAAAATGCAGCAAAAAACTTGACGTTTAGGTGTGGTTCACATTCAACATCGGCCCTTGAAACTTAACCACCCTTTACATCTTCATATATAAGATTTTGTCATCTTTCATTAATTTAAAGGAGGGCTTATATTGGTTTGAATTCTATATAACTTGTTTAATTATTATTAACTTTATTTTCGGGAATACAAAATTTTCTCTTCATTAATTGTGATGTGCTAAATTCCCAATATTTATAAATAAATACAGTGAAATTTGTTGTTGGGGGAAAAACTAGTTCCTATAAGCTTTTCACTGGTTGCTTAGGCCAGATCATCTGGAAAACTTGTTTCAAATACTTTGAAAAAGATAAAATTATTATTTAAGTAAAACTGTAAAGCGAATGGGAATTACAATTACTAAAGTCTTAGACAAAAACAAATTTTAAAATGTTCAAAATTTGTTTTTGTTTTGGTCAAGTCACTTTTGTACTCGCGTTCTTAAAACAGGCAGTGAGTTTATCTATTCTTACATTCCTCAAATTTTTTTTATAATTTTTTTGTTTTTTTTTTTTTTGTTTTGATATCAGCACTTTGTAAAAAAGACTTGATACATTCAGAATGAACAACTACAGAATCAAACAGCGTCAGAATTGATATTTTTTTTTTAACCAACAACAAAAGCTTTGACACATTTTATCGTCATTTTTACGTGCAGATTGCACTCATAACGTCAACAATTAATAAGCAAGGAAAAATAATTTGGGCACCGGAGAATCGAAGAGCAGTTAATCTGCGACAATACACAAATTTCATTTAACTGATTGATGCAGAGTATCGTCCGAAAAGATAATTGGACCATATTTTATTAAAAATTAATTCGGTGTTTCAATCTCTGTCAACGGTATGAACATGACGATGTTGGAACATTTTGTTACGCCAGCTGTGGAAAATCTTGAAACCTTGTGGACTTAACAACATGAAGCTGCATAACATTTTGCAGATATTTCAATGGCTTTGGAGATAGACATAATCGGCTAGCGCTCCACGTTTATCGGTTTGACAGCTCCCGACAGTTTCCTTCGGGCATTTTTGGAAGAAAAAATGTATGTTAACAAGCCAGCAACGATCCCCCAACTAAAAAGCGACATTCAAAATAAAATTATGTCCATTACACCCGAAATTTTGCAAAATGTTATGTTAAATAACGTATAAATGGCCGCTACCTACAGGACATACTTTTCCAAAGCTAATTAAACATAATTACCCCATAATATACCGTAGTAAGGAAAAAAAAATAATACTTAATCGCATTAACAAAATATTTTTAAGCAATTAAAACCATATAGCTGTAGTAGCCATCGCACAGTGTAAGATTTTGCCAATCTAGGGGGACTTAATCAAAAAAAAAGTCCTTCAAATGTGATCTATTTTCGTAGATGTTAGAAAAATATCCTATTGTTGCGAAAATAAACACAAACATAATACAAAAATATTGTTAATATGATGGCGGCTGTCAAACAAGTGTTATTGCCTTGAATTTAAAAACAAATTTAACAGCCTGTGCCAGTAGTGTGACCGCAAGTTATATGGACAATTTTTTTTTTTCGTTTTTTCACTTGGGAAACCCCTTAGATTGATTCCAAATTAGAAAAAAACAATATATATAAAATTTTAGATCGTTTGCATAGTTATTAGGCGTGCCTTGAGCCCACAAAGTTTGCTAAAAATGCTATTTTTCTCACTATGGGTGGCTTTAAGTGTTCATAACTTCAGTAATATTTATTTAAGAGAAAAACCTTATTCACAAATATTCTAGGGCTATATCTTTTGAACAATGTTGCTCTATATAAGTTTTTTTTAACATTAATATATAATCCAGAAAAAACCAAATTAAAAAATAACACCGAAATTTTCACATATCTTCGCATTCTTTGCCTGGTGATTACACTACGTGACAAATTTTCAACAAAGTCGTGACCAAATGAATCTGGCAACTAATCTTTATGTAAAACTTTCCCCTGAATCCGAATATGAAGTCAGAATTGTCAAAAGTGGAACAGTTTTTGAGATATTCCAAAATAACCGTTATTTGTGTTTTTAAAAAAGATGATGTGACTGAAATGTAAAAATCTTTAAAAATTTTAAACGGACTATGTATTTCTTTATTTTTATTGAGAGGTTATAAAATTACTAAAATAAGAATGGGTTGCTAGAGAAGTTTGGTCAAGAAATGACAGAGTTACAGGGGACAAAAGTTCAAGCTTCATTGAAAATTTTATGATTCTGTTCAATTTTGCTCTTTTCAATTTTTTCTTTTTAATCTAATGATTTAAAAATCTTAATGTTTTATTGCATGCGACATTAGATTATTTTAATATGAACATTTTTCTCCCATCAAGACATAGATTGGTACAAAAATGACAAAGCTACAGAAGATTTAGTAAATTTACCCACATAGAAATTCAATAGCTTTAAGCTATTTTTAATATGTATTTATTTTACTAAAAATTTAGTTTTGTATATGTATTTGTTGTGTTTTTCTTTGGTTTGATACAAATCGTAAAGTGGGTTAATTCAATTAATCTTCTGTAACCTTGTAATTTTTGCACCGATCTGGATCCTATTGGACACAAATTTTCGAATTGAATAGGCTAATGTCGTAAGTGATAAAACTTAAAAAAATTTTATTTTTTGGTTTAAAAAACAATAACTTGAAAAGAGCAAAATTTAACAAAATCATAAAATTTTAATGAAGTTTGAAGTTTTGTCCACTAGTTAGTTAGTTAGATAATTGTTTTTTATTTTGAATTCATTTTAAGTAATCAAAATTGAACATACGACTATGACATGACGTCGTCTGTCGGAAAAGGTTGTTATATATATTACAAATATTGTTTTATGTAACATAAAAATTAATAATTAAATTCAGTTACTAATATTTTCCTGTAGCCTATCGCATTTATAATATAGCGGGATAAATATTTAAAATTGTCTTTACCATTTTCAGTTACGATAGTTTTTTTAAAGTTTTGGAATCTTATTTGTCCTACTATAGGGCATTTGGCTATAAAATGCAGAATGTTTTCGGTTTCGTTTAGATTACATAAGCAGCATATACGGGATCTGTTTTGCTGAAACCTTGTACCATTCAACTCAATTAATCACATCTAGCTTTGAATATATAACTTAATTCTGTCATATTTGTGATTTCCAAATAGGATTGCGGCTCTATGTACTTTTGTCCACCATAACTCTGTCATTTAATGACTCATCTTCACAAACGACTCATGGTTATTTAAGAAATTTTATTACCTCTCAATAAAAAGAAAGAAATGCATAGTCCGTTTAAAATTTTTAAAGATATTGCATTTCAGTCACATCATCTTTTTTAAAAACACAAATAACGGTTATTTTGGAATATCTCAAAAACTGTTCCACTTTTGACAATTCTGACTTCATATTCGGATTCAGGGGAAAGTTTTACATAAAGATTAGTTGCCAGATTCATTTGGTCACGACTTTGTTGAAAATTTGTCACGTAGTGTAATCACCAGGCAAAGAATGCGAAGATATGTGAAAATTTCGGTGTTATTTTTTAATTTGGTTTTTTCTGGATTATATATTAATGTTAAAAAAAACTTATATAGAGCAACATTGTTCAAAAGATATAGCCCTAGAATATTTGTGAATAAGGTTTTTCTCTTAAATAAATATTACTGAAGTTATGAACACTTAAAGCCACCCATAGTGAGAAAAATAGCATTTTTAGCAAACTTTGTGGGCTCAAGGCACGCCTAATAACTATGCAAACGATCTAAAATTTTATATATATTGTTTTTTTCTAATTTGGAATCAATCTAAGGGGTTTCCCGAGTGAAAATACGAAAAAAAAAAATAACGGTCACCCTACTGTGCCAGTCATTAATTAAAAGTAGATAGAATTGAATCTTGTGTGCTTTTTTTTGCAAAAAGTTTTTTTTCTTCTTTATTTTCAATTGTTTAACTAAAAAATTTTCAATAAATCGCTAAAAAAAATTAAATAGACTATTTATATAACTAAATTAATAAAAAGCTATAAAGTAAGTAAGTGTTAAAACATCTTCGACTTTTCATAGAATAAAACTTTCATATTTTCAGATTTTACATTGGCACCACAAGGGGGATCATCGAACAGATTCCCCAAACTGATTCTTAGAATAAAATCTTGCCCATATTTTGCCCAAAGGTATCGTTAAATGGTTAAATAACATCAAAACTCTGAGATTTGATGTGATTTTCAAATTCGTCTTAACAATTTTTGAAAGAGATGTGGACTGTCAAAAGTTAAAAGCACGCATACAAAAGCTATGCTATGATTTTGAAGAGTTGAAGTGAGATGGAATAAATCAATGTCAGAAGAGAAGAAAAAAAATTTTCAGAATGTTGTCTTAAAACGAAACAACAAAACTGTAAGGAACTTATATCTAATGTATCTGCAGATCACTGATAATGGCAACTAAACTGAAAATTCAGACTAGCGGAAAAAGGGACGCAACCAATCTTGTGAAGGAATTAGTAAACGCTTCCCCACCAAAAGGTAGAAATATAAAACAGGCCAGACTAAAGGGTCGATTACGAATGGCAACACAACTTAAATTCAGTTGCCATCCGTAATCGACCCATAATTGTTGTGGAATTAAAGCGGCTTTCAGCGGATGAAGCACTGGCATCATAATAGACACAAACTTATTCTCGCAAGTAAATACAATTTTTGTATATGTATTAACCCTTTCACCACCAAGGAAGTCATGCATCCCAGGCACAAAATTAGCTGTTTTGAGTATCTTAAGAGACAATATTGTCTTTTATTACAATTATTTGTTGGAAGCCTCCATTGGTTGCGCAGGTGGTTTCCAATTTTTCAGTGTGAATAAGTGTTTTTTCTTTTAACGTAATTTAATGCAAATAATAAAAGGGTTTTATGTTAAAACGAAACGAGTAAGCAACAATATGCTCTCAATATATTAGTAAATGTGGGTTTTTTTTTAACCATTTGGTATAATAGATCCCACTGATTTTTTTTTTTTTTTTTGACTCACATAAATGGGATACATTATCCTATTGGTATACATATATGTAAGCCAATTTGCATGTTTGAAGAATAAATAAAAAGAAATCTGGTGATAGACTGAAGGAAGATGAAATCTCTGCGATAATTAATTCTAGTGACTCTGATCTTGGAGACTTTAGGGCTTCTGATTCAGAATATTTTCTAACAGAAAATATTGTTGTCTTAGAAATATTATCGATGGGTCCCAATCTATGAGATTTAAGAAACCCAGTCGGACATTTAATCCTAAGACATGTCTTATTTCTGAAGGATACTAGATTTTTTTATAAAATTTTTTGGCGCTTTTTAGTATCACATTTATAGTACGGTAGTGATATGGTTAAATAAAAGGTATTATATAATAACGGGTCCGCCATCTAACGTTTTTTTTTTTCAACTAGTGCTTATTTTGTGAATGGTAACACTTAGCTCATGTCTGATTTGACAGATAATTAGTTTTATCCTTCCACTGAACGAATATGGTTGTGTATACACTTGAACAACGCTGGGAAATATTGCGACATTACTTTGAAAATCATGGTTATGTTGCAGAATGTGTGCGAAAATTGCGTACGGATTTTGGAAGAAGAGAAAGAAGCACCGTCAGCTCCGTATGTTCGCTATCTTGTGAAAAAAGTGAAAGAAACTGGCATCCTCATCGATAAACCACAGCGAGAAAAGCCAAAAACAGTGCGTACACCCGAGAATATTGCTGCTGTGGCAGAAAGTGTGCGTGAAGCGCAATCAACATCAATTCACCGTCGTTCTCAAAAGTTGAACATTTCGGAGACATCATTGAGACGAATTTTGCATAAAGACCTTGGTATGACGCCATACAAAGTCCAATTGGTTCAGGAGTTGAAGCCAACTGACCATCCAATGCGTTTTTCGCTTCGCTAAGTGGGCATGCGATCGACTTACAGAAGATGCCGATTTTGCCAAAAAAAAAATCGTCTTTTCAGATGAAGCTCATTTTGATCTTGGCGGGTATGTAAACAAGCAAAATTGTCGCATTTGGGGCACAGAAAACCCGCACGCATACAATGAAAAGCCGATGCACCCAAAACGAGTCACTGTTTGGTGCGGATTTTGGTCCAGAGGCATAATTGGGCCATTTTTCTTCGAAAATGAGCAAGGAGTGGCCGTTACAGTCAATGGCGATCGTTATCGGGCCGAATTTTTGTTCATAAAAATTGAAGAGGAGGATATTGGCAACATTTGGTTTCAACAGGACGGCGCTACGTGCCACACAGCCGAAGCTACACTCGATGAAATGCGCCCTGTTTTTGAAAATCGCATTATCAGCCGCAGAGCTGATGTCGTTTGGCCACCTCGGAGCTGCGATTTGACACCGTTGGACTATTATTTGTAGGGTGCCGTCAAAGATAAGTGTTACGCCGACAAGCCAGAGGCAATTGGCGCTTTAAAGGACAATATTCGTGAAGCCATTGGTGAAATACAGCTGCACCCAATCGATAATGTGCTTAAAAATTGAACCGATCGTGTAGGCTACTGCATGGCCAGCCGAGGCAGGCATTTGAATGAAATTATGTTCCATTATTAACCGAAAGGATTGTACTTTCAAATAAAAAAAGAAATTTGAGAAAATATTTAGTTGTTTTTTTTTATAGCATTTTCAAAAAAAAAAAAAAGTATTTGGCGGACCCTTTACAATATGTGAATACAACCCTGAAAACAACAAAGAATATTGTTTTTATTTATTTTATTGAATATTTCTCTAGTAAAAACCGTACTTTAAATAAATTTAAGCTAATTAAAAAGACTCCTAGAAATAAAGTTGGGCTTATATGGGAGGGGGGAGTAGTTTTGGTCCAATGTTCCTCATTTTAGATCTGAGCCTCCACATTAAAAATGAAAGCTTATATTCCATATTTCAAGTCTATATCTTTTTAGCTATGGCTGCAATTAATGAATTAAGTCCTTCTAGGTTGGCAAAATCTTACACTGTGCACCGTTAAAATTACTGCAATAAAGGCAAATATTTGTGAAACATTTTAACCCTCTAAAGTGCCGTTTTAGTATACTTTTGTGGGGAAGTTAAAAAAAAGGACAAAAATTACCCCTTAAAATGTGTGTTAGAGGGTTAATATATTCTCAAAAAGGAATTGCCATTCCATTCTACTGAAGACATCTGAAATTAGTTTTTAGCTCAGAAGTACAATTCGTATATTTTTTTTTTGACTTATACCAAACGCCTTCTAAAAAAATTCAAAAACTTTATGGGCCCATATTTCGGGAACCCGAGCTAACTTTTCAAAACCCTTTAACAGATTTGCTCTACTAGTAGTCTACTTTCATTTCGCGTTGCAAGTATTGATGCTGGATTTTTTTTTTGTTGCACAGTGTTATTAAACAAATATTTTTAATGAAACAAGTTTTTTAAAGCAATACATTTTTAAGATGCTCGAGAATGTTTTAAATTTTGTTTACATACAAGTATGGGAGTTAAAATTTTTCGTTCATTAAATATAAACTTTCTTATTTTGTGTTAAAACTCCATATGTATGAAGTTTTAAAGGAAAAATAAATTTTTCCTTTTTATAGAAACTATCAAACGTCACTCAACATTTAATCAACTAATCAAGGAAATCTGTTATTAGTTAAACTTTTTTGTTTTGGTGATTTGTGGTTTTCACAGCTTCGTAATGTTGCACCCTATAAGCTATAGCGGTAAACTGTGCTACATAAATAATGAATAATACATTGTTAGAGAAGAATTTGAGAAGTGTTTTAATATACCTAGTTAGAATACTGTTTGGGTACGGGACCATATCAAAGTTATAGTGGAGTCAGAGGAGAGTTGGAATAGATTAAGAGTAAAGAAATATAAAATTAACTAAAAGGACCCAGTTTTACACCAGAATGCTGTCTGTGGAACAACCGGGCACTTGCTGGCATTGTATTTGCCAATATCATCTGCCTAGGCTCGATATAGATGTAAATGAAATTGAAATTTAAGTTGAAAGGTTTTCTTGGGAGTCAAAAAATTATTTTCATTAATAAGATTTAGTTTTAATGTGCCAAATTCCCAATTCTTACTATTGATAAACTTAAATTTATTGTTGGTGGGATAATCTTATCCTATGCGCATTGCACTGGCTGCTTAGGCCGGATCATAAGGAAACTTCATCAGTAAGAGAAGAAATGCGATTGGTGGAAAAAATCTTGGTTCGAAATTAAAACGCTAGCATTTAACAGACCCGAATGGAAGAATTTTGTTGTGCCACTTCGCTCCAGCCTGGACTCAATATATATTTATAATGTAGAGCTAAGTAGAATAGGAGTTAGGTAAAAGCTAAGTTACAGACTGAAAAAAAAATCTTCGTTCTATTGACCTAGCGCCATGTTTACCATTTGTATTATTTTGTAAATTTTCTAAACTTTATTAGGCATAGAGGATGGTCGACTAGCATCCTCCACATCTGTCTATCTCTAGCCCGTCTGTTGTTTTCAAATCAGTTGAAGTTTACTTTCTGTCTTTTTTCTTACATTTATTGTCTGCAAAATCGAAATGCTCATATAGACACGGTAAAAATAACAACATCAGCAACATTAATCTGTTTAAAATAAAATCACGTAAAATACAGACAATCATTGACAGTTAAATAGTTGATTTTTTGCTAAAGATAATTAAATTGGCCAATTAGATGATTGTGTAAAAAAATTGTAAGTGAAATGTAAATGTCGGCGGATATTTAACGAGTGAAAAAAAGCCTCAAAATCAAAATGAACTGTAAAATAAATTTTAATGAAAATATTTATAACATTGATGATGGCAAGCGAGTTGTGTGGCACAAAACGTGTTGTAAATCTTAAAAAAAATAATTTATGCATTAAAAAAAATAATTAAAATGTAATCAAAAATAAGTCAACAAACTTGGCCTTCTCAAAAAGAGGTGACGTTTTAATGTTTTGCTGAAAGACCAATTGTAGTTAAGATCGATTCAAGATAATTTAATCAATTAAGAGGTGCATGAGCTTATTTCCCAAGATAAAATTTGTTGCTAATATTAAATTTAATAATATTTTTGTGGTTTGTCAGGTATTTGAAGACTTAATTAACAATAAATTTGAAATTTTGTTTTGACAGAGTTTGCTGTCTGTTTACTACTTGCAAAAAAGTTTATCAAACAGCTAAAAAAATTTAAAATTTGCTTACATTTTCGGCATATTGAAGCTATAACATTTGTTAACCTTCAACTTATGGAATTTGATCTAAGCCTTACTTATTTATATACTTCTATACATTTTTTACAAAAACCTAAAATTTCCCTACAACCTAAAAAACAAGAGTTGTTTCGTTACTCTTTTTTCTAGAGTTCTTAAATTTAACTTCAGAGTAGACTAAGAGTAGCGCTTAAGTCAAGTTGGAGTAGAGTTACAGTACAGTATAGCTATAGAAGAGTTCGAGTAGGGTAAGAATAAAGTTGTTGTAGAGTAAGAGTATAATTAGAATAAGAGTAGAGTAAGGTACAGTTAGAGTAGAGTTAGAGAAGAGTTAGTGTTAGAGTAGAGTAAGAGTAGAGTTAGAGTAGAGTTAGACTAGAGTTAGAGTAGAGTTAGAGTAGAGTAGAGTAGAGTTAGAGTAGAGTAGAGTTAGAGTAGAGTTAGAGTAGAGTTAGAGTAGAGTTAGAGTAGAGTTAGAGTAGAGTTAGAGTAGAGTTAGAGTAGAGTTAGAGTAGAGTTAGAGTAGAGTTAGAGTAGAGTTAGAGTAGAGTTAGAGTAGAGTTAGAGTAGAGTTAGAGTAGAGTTAGAGTAGAGTTAGAGTAGAGTTAGAGTAGAGTTAGAGTAGAGTTAGAGTAGAGTTAGAGTAGAGTTAGAGTAGAGTTAGAGTAGAGTTAGAGTAGAGTTAGAGTAGAGTTAGAGTAGAGTTAGAGTAGAGTTAGAGTAGAGTTAGAGTAGAGTTAGAGTAGAGTTAGAGTAGAGTTAGAGTTAGAGTAGAGTTAGAGTAGAATTAGAGTGGAGTTAGAGAAGAGTTAGAGTAGAGTTAGACTCGAGTTAGAGTAGAGTTAGAGTAGAGTTAGAGTAGAGTTAGAGTAGAGTTAGAGTAGAGTTAGAGTAGAGTTAGAGTAGAGTTAGAGCAGAGTTAGACTAGAGTTAGAGTAGAGTTGGGGTAGAGTTAGAGCAGAGTTATTGTAGAGTTAGAGTAGAGTTAGAGTAGAGTTAGAGTAGAGTTAGAGTAGAGTTAGAGTAGAGTTAGAGTAGAGTTAGAGTAGAGTTAGAGTAGAGTTAAAGCAGAGTTAGAGCAGAGTTAGACTAGAGTTAGAGTAGAGTTGGGGTAGAGTTAGAGCAGAGTTATTGTAGAGTTAGAGTAGAGTTAGAGTAGAGTTAGAGTAGAGTTAGAGTAGAGTTAGAGTAGAGTTAGAGTAGAGTTAGAGTAGAGTTAAAGTTAGAGTTAGAGTAGAGTTAGGATAGAGTAGAGTTAGAGTAGAGTTAGAGTAGAGTTAGAGTAGAGTAAGAGTAGAGTTAGAGTAGAGTTAGAGTATAGTTAGAGTATAGTTAGAGTAGAGTTAGAGTAGAGTTAGAGTACAGTTAGAGTACATTTAGAGTAGAGTTAAAGTAGAGTTAGAGTAGAGTTAAAGCAGAGTTAGAGCAGAGTTAGACTAGAGTTAGAGTAGAGTTGGGGTAGAGTTAGAGCAGAGTTATTGTAGAGTTAGAGTAGAGTTAGAGTAGAGTTAGAGTAGAGTTAGAGTAGAGTTAGAGTAGAGTTAGAGTAGAGTTAGAGTAGAGTTAGAGTAGAGTTAAAGTAGAGTTAGAGAAGAGTTAGAGTAGAGTAAGGGTAGAGTTGGAGTACAGTCAGAGTAGAGTAGGATTAAAAAAGGCTTAAGGGCTAAAGATAAGTAGTAATAAAAAACTCAAGTTAATAAAGAGTTGTTGTAGAGTAATTTTGTGATTAGTGTATAGTTTTACATGGAATTCGTAGAATTATTTCTGGGCGACATATTTTTTGCAGAGTTTCTATCACAAAGCAATTAGATATTCTCACCGACAAAGTATTTGACATACAACTAGCTTGTTTTTTTTTAGCCAAAATTTAATTTCTTTCCAAAAAGCAAAAAAAAACCTCAGAATCAAAATGTATTTTAAAGATCACGATTTTAATTAACGACCCTGTCAACATTGACATTGTTCATTTGAAGGTACAAATACTAAAATAAGGTAAAAATTGTAAAAGAGGAAACTTAAAAAAGGTTTCTAAATAACTAATTTTAATTTAAATACAAGCAACAAAAATTCTTGTAGGGCTTTTATTTATACTAAGCGAAAAAAGCAAAGTTTTTAAAATTGTTTTAAAGTTGGAATTTTAGCTCTGATATTTAGGTTTGTTTTTTTTTTGTTTTTTTTTTTTTTTTTGTTGGTCTTGTATTTTAGGAAACTTAAGTTGTGAGAAAATCGTGATTTGAAATTTTAATTTTACAAGAAAATATAAGATCTTTTGCTGTTTCATGTTGTTGTAACAATTAAATTTAACATTTAAGAAATTGAGTGGATTTTAAGTCACAGTGAAAAGAATAAATTATTCGATGTTGTAAACTACAAAGTTTGCTGCTTAAGTCTTTCGTTTTGCTGCGGGATTTTTTTTAAATTTTTCTTTTGAAAAATTTCATTGTTTCTGCAGAAGCAATAAAAAAAACAAAAGCGTAAGAAATACAAAAAAATAGGCTTGTGTTGACATCTTTATTTACGTTAAACACGTAGACAAATTTTCTTTTGTTGAGTGATTTTTAAAACACCGCTTCCGTTTATTGCTTTGTTTTATATCTTTTTTTTTTTTGTTTGTTATCATTAATGACTAGTTTAGCAAAATAATTTTTTTGTTTAGGATTTTTCCTTGACCTTTTTGATTTTATTGTGTGTTAATGTGTTGACCTGTAAGCCGATTATTTCCTTATTTATTTTCCTTACATTTTCTGTTAAGGGAACTCAAAAAGGTTTTGTTGGTTAAGGTTTAAAATGGTTTATGATAATAGTTTAACCCACGCACTGGTGTGCCTTTTTTGAAAAGACAAAGTACTAAAATTTTGATTTTATTACCGAAACACCAACAAAAGTGTTTTAAATTAAAAAAAAAAAGATGAATTATAAATTTACACTGTTACATTTTTTAATTTCTTAATATTTTCTTTAGCCTAGAGAGCCCATGTATTTATCCTTTACTGTTACCATTTACATTTTTTCTGTGTATTAAAGTTCTTACTATATAAACTAACTTTAAAAGGGTTTGTTTTCTTTTCTTTGCTTATTTATTGTTATGCTCTCCATCCACTCGCCTTTAAATCATTTTTTGTGTCAAATGTCTTTCGAAACAGTTTAAAAGCATTTCCTGTTTGATTTATGACACTAAAGTTAATTAGATTTCATTTGTTGTTTTAATAAGATTTTATTTTTCTTAAAATTCCAGATAATTTTGAATAAATATGGAATTAAATAAATATTTCACTAATCTCTTTTTGTTGCTTACTTTGTAAAGGGGAATTTTTTAATTAATGTTAAAAACAATTTCACAAAATTAATGACAATAATTATAAGCAATTATATGGAAATATTTAAGTAAAATGAAAACATGACATTTTTGTTAATTAAATACATATAAAATTTTATAAAGCAAAAATGTTAATATATTCGAGGAATTTGAAAGTAAAAATCAATATTTATAAAAAAATAAAGAACTTAAAAAAAACTTTGTTACGGGGTGTTTTATTAAATAAAATTTCCGACCTTTTTTCTTTTTCTACACGTAACTACGCAAATAATTCTATAGTTTTATATGTATAAATAGCTAAACGGAATTGTTAATAATATTGATAGATTTGTATTCCCTTCACCATTGGTAGAAAGGGTGTATATAAGTTTGTTGTTCCCTTTGTAATTTGTACTTGATTTGTATTGATCGTAGACCCAAGTAAGCGAAGGCGATTTAACGTTGTCCGTCTGGCAGCCTGTCCGGTTGTCCATGTGTATTTGGAAGTGGGGTTTCCGAATACCTGAGAAATTACGGGAACAAGATTGTTACATATTTATGTCACAAATACTCCCTTTAATTTTTATATTGAAATTCGGCCAGTGACCATATTCTGTAACTCTAGCGTCGAGAAACTTTTAATGTAAAATGTGTGAAACGAAACAAAAATACATATTTTGAAATAAACATCAGTTTTTCTCACTAAACTGTGTCTGTAACTTTTTTTTTGGCGAGTACTAGTTGTCACGTTAGAAAATAACTCGCCAATTAACAGAAAAAGTGCGTCTGTAACATTTTTGTGAGAAAATTTCCCGCTTTCAACTTTCAAAAAAACTCACGAATAAAAATGGAGCAAGAAAAAATTTGAACACTAAAAAACAATTAAAAATACAAAAGACAAAGAAAACTAATAATAATATTTTTTTCTTGGCACATTTTTTTATTGTTTAATTATTTTGCCACCGTCGTTGAAAAATGTTCAATTTTTGTAAATTTTGTTCAGTGATATAAGTGGCTGGCGTTCTCAGCGTCAGCAATGTCACATCGGCTTCGAGTAGAATATTATGACATTTCACATCATTTCGATGCGAGAAGTTCTCACTAAGGTTACAGCATATGGGTACAGATCGGTCCATAAATGACTGCGATATGAACAAACATCTACGATTGCCTCTAATTTAATTGTACAGAAACTTCACAAATCATGTATAAGTAAGAAAGTATAGTCGGGTAAGCCCCACCATAGGACACTCTGCATTAGTTGTGTGTATTGCAAAACAATTTTCGGGAATCTCCTCATTTTAGAACCTATAAATAATTATGCAACTGTTTGTAAAATAACAATATAACCAACAATTTTTCTTTTATACAAAATAATAAAAAACCATTTTTTTACAAAAATTGAAATCAAAATTCTAAAAATTCAAAATTAGGTTAAGATTTGATTAATTATTGTTAGTTCATATTTAATGTATGAAGATTCAATAAATAATATTGCAAAAAAAAAAAAAAAAAAAAAATCTAAAATCAACTAACTAGCCAGCAAAACTTTGCTTACAAAATTAGCACAAAAATAATGAGAACTTGACGAGCAGACTACCTGCTTCTCTACTAGAAAAGTACTTATTTTTGTTCGCGATGTCCCAAAAGGAATCCTTTATAATTTGGCCAATTATAACCTAAAAAATAATAAGTTTTTTTATACTTAAAAGTTTTATAAAAATATATATGGGGGATTTCATTTCCGATTTTAATAAAATTTGAACCAAGGTTGGTCCTAACTAAACCCCAACCAAGTCTAGTCCTATTGCATAGTAGTTTAGACACAAATTTTCAACAAGATCGGTTAAAAACTTTCTGAGATAGAGGGAGTCAAAGTTTGACATTTTGGCCATACAGGTGTTCTTTCTCATCCATGTAACTTATTACCCATTGGTGTTAGCAAAAAGGTTAAAACACATTTATTAAAATTGCTCTTATATGCATAAAAGTGTACACAATAATACATTTTTCGAAATATGGGAAAACATTTAATAAAGAGTGTTTTGGCTGCACAAAATCATTAAAAGCTCTAACACTGTAATACAAATGTGTGTAATGTAAAATCAAATTTATTATTAAAATTATATAGTTTTACCAAATGTCTAACAAGTTCTAACGGAATGTACTGGAAATTGATTTAAATAATTATTTAAAATCGTATAATAATAACTTATTTAAATCATTATATTAAATTTTTTTGTAATGTATAATTATGACTTATTATAGATATAATAATAAAGCTATAATTTAATATACATATGTATAACTAATAATCCATAAAGTGACGAAAAAAGCTACAAAGTAATGAATTCAGGAAGTCATTAAAAGTAGGATTGTAAGTGAAGTTTTTGCCGGGTAAAAATAAAAAAAAATATTTTTTTATGTCAAAAACAAATTCAATGAAAAACTGATTAATACAAAAAAATTTAATTTTGTTTTTGCAAAGTGTTTTTCTGTAAACTTTTTTACAGGCACCACACAACTAATCCCATAAAATTAGGTTCTGCGTTTAGCTTTTTAAAAGAGTTCGATAAACTAATGCTGTGGTCGTACCTTATTGGAACAAGCTTTATTAAATCAAATATGTGCCATTTTGATCTTTTTTTGCATTTTTTGGGGTAAAGCCATTATTTTATCTGTGTATAACATCAGGGTTTACTGATCCAAAAGCTGATATAATTGCGTTTTGTAAGCATCTACGGAATTTACATTTTCACCATTCTGCAGAGATCAAAGCAAATGCTAATCTAGAGGTGCAAGGTACGGCCTGTACAGTGAATGCATTTTTAAACTTCCCAGCCAGGCCTCTCAGTATCTGCCGGGTTATCAAAGATTTGTGTGTGTTTTGGCGGAACACAACACCTTTTCTGTTGATTAGTTTTGACCGTTTTAAATGAATTACTTGCTTCAATCTCGTTAACTGTTGACAGCAGAAAACAGAATTAAAAATGAGAAATTCCCTTCCAATCTCACCAGATACACAGCATTTCCTTTCTTGGTATCAATCCTTCACCTTGTTTCGTACATGATCTATTTCGCAAGTTATTTTCGTAAGTGATCTGCTTTCTATCACCGATATTCATTCGCTACAGAAATAGTTCGATTTCATACCGTTTAAGCACTGAATCGCAAATGGAAATTATGGAAAAATGGAAAAATTTGTCACTGTAAATCAGGGTTGCCAATTTAGCCATTTAGTGGCTAGATTTAGCCATTTTTCACCTTATATAGCCATTAAAAACTGAGTTTAGCCACTAGCCATTTTTAAACTTGTTTAGCCATAAACATTTTTTTGCCCTTTTTTCTTTTTAAATAATAATTTTTATTTTCTTATTAAAATTTGTAAAAGTAAAATAAATATTTTTAACAATTAAAGCGCATTAAATTTAAATCACAACTTTTACAAATGTTCAAAGCCGCTATAAACGATGATGATGAAACAAAGAACTTTCAAAATAAAGAAACAGGGGCCAGATTCTGACATTCGTGATCGAGTACTTTCTCGATTCGAAAGCAATTTAATATCTAATTATTTTAGTCAATACTGAACGAATCGGAATTATTTTTTTTTTGTTATTGTAAAGCACTCATTTAAGTTTCACAATACTGAAAAAATAATTTCGATTCGTTCAGTATCGACTGAAATAAAATTGCTTTCGAAATGAGAAAGTACTCGATCACGAATGCCAGAATTAGGCCCCAGTATTCCAATTTTAAATTTACTATAAAATTTCTCTAACTTTCATGCTAAATTGCTGAATAGAGAGGGTATTTAGCCAAATATGTTACATTTAACAACCGTTAATTCGATGTTATAAATTAGGAAAACATTTTTACCTTAACAAAAAAATAGTGGATACTATGCATTTGTGCTAGGGTTGCCAGAAACCAAAGTTCAAATAACTGGACAATGTAAACAATTCACCTGGATTTTTTATAAAAAAGACTGGACAATTTAAAAATACATTATTAATTTTTTACACGTAATAAATAAAATTCAGTTTTAAGTCATATTAGATATCGTAAGCTAAAGTCTTAAGTTTTTTATTGGTTTTGATGTATTTTGGTCAATTACATTATTAGGAAAACCGTAAATGTGCACTTGCATGTTTACCCTTGTGCAGCCAAAGAAAGCAGAATCAAGCAGAATGTGCTGGAAATCGAAAACGTTAAACGCAAGAGTTTTACATGTCGTTTTTAAATACGATTTCTGTAGTACAAGAATTTTATGATTTTATTTATATTATACAAGTATTTCTCTATTAAACAGAATTTTAGAACAAAAATTATAAAAATTTGATTTTTTCAATTTTTTCGAGCATATTTTGTCTATTGCATAATGTAATTAAAACAGCATTTTTTAAGCTTTTAATACATATTTCACCTTTTTGAAGCGTATTTGGTACTTGTTAAATTTTATTAGATGCCTACAAGACTGACTTTTTGAAACTTTCATCAATATTAAGTTTATCAAAATTTCGGAAGGACATTATATTCCTTTCTTGTGAGGATCGACTTTTTAAAATATTGAAAGTACTTTCACAAAAAGTCTTGCTAATTGGTAGGGAAAGAAAACAAGCGAAATTAAGTTATCTATATAGATTTTGCACTTTATATATATATATTTAGTTTATAATTAATAAAAATAAAGATTATTTTAATTTTAAGAAATTTTTTTAACTGGACAAATTGTATTTGAGCGGTTAACTGGACAAGACCCAAAAAAACTGGGCAAGCCAGGCCAATCCAGGCCGTCTGGCAGCCCTTATTTGTGCTGATGTTTGCAACATCTTAAAATATTGGTCCTAGTCCCACATTTAAGTAAACCGATCGATCAGAATCACTTTCTGAGTCAAATTAACGTTGTCCGTCCGGCTTTCTGGCAGGCTGTCCATGTAAACCTTGTGCGCAAAGTACAGTTCGCAATTTTGGAGATAATTTGGTACACAGGCTCTAATGTGGTGTAGTCGGGTTCGACAGACTATACTTTCTTACTTGTTTTTTATGGTTGATTTGGACTTAAAAGGTTGGGTAAATATTTTTTTAAAGAATTTAAAATTTTAAACAAATAGACACGAATTTATCGATTATTAAGTTATTTCAATGCTAAAATATGAATTTACGTTTATTCTTATGTAACAAATTGATCTCAACTTACAATTTCATTGTAAAAAAAAATTGTATGCATTATTTCTGTTTTGTTATTGATTAAAATGTGTTTTTATCTAAAAAACTTTTTAGCCATTTTTTCCCGTAAGTTTAGGCATTTTTGGTTACCAAGTTTTTCAACACTGTTGTAAATTCATGTGGCACCCAAACAACGAACTTTTTATTTATCCAGCTTTCTTTAAATAGTTGGTAACTATTTGAGGATGAATACCTCGTTCTCTAGCATTGTCCACGCTGCCTGTGTGCCGGTGTTTCATAAATTTTCCATGATTTCATTGACTTTTTTAATGATTGGTCGACCAGATCGAGGTTGATCTTTTATATCAAAATTACCAGATCTCACACGAGCAAACCATTTCGCCGCTGGTTATCAAGTTACAAAATTACATAGTTACGTAAACTTTACGAATTTTTTCAGCTTCCTGCCGAAAAAGAAAGGCAAAATATGTAGGTAAGTGAAAGTTTAAAAGTCACTTTTAAAGCAAGCTATAGTGCTGCCTGACGCAATAAGTATTATCAGATATATGGCATTTTGAGCAATTTAACAGATAAATTACATTTTGTAACGGAACTTTTTCGAACTCTCAATATTTGACGCTCCCAAACGTAAACAATATTTTTATTGATAATTTTTTCTTTTTTATTCTACAAAAAGTTTTCTAAATCATACAGCTTATAATTAGTATTCTACTACGATTTTTTATTAGAATAAACTTTAGAAATTCAATAAATATTGTACATAAAAAGGTTGGTCGTTAATCAATTTAGTGCTCAAGAATTTTTTTTGGATATTTTCGTCAAATATTTGATAAGTGTGACCATACCTTAAGCATTTCCTTACAAACATTTTGACAATAACATTATCTTAGCATTAAATATGACATTTAGGCTGGGTGTTTGAGATCTCAGTTAAACTAGGTTTAGTTAATCTGAAAATAGATTTGTGCAGCCATTATAAAGTTTGTATACAAAGTTTGACGGAACAGCTTAGTTTTGCTAAAATGTTGGTCAATAATGAATTAATAAGAAAAAAATCACATTTTGTCGGAAAAATCCGAGTTTAAAACCTCGTTAAACTAAGTTTAAACTTAATCTACATCTCAAAAACCCCGCCTTAATGTTTTTCTTTTCGTATCTATAGATTAAATTTTTAAAAATTTTGTATATCTAAATTTTATTTCGTATTTCTATTCTATTGTTTTGTTGTTAAAAAATTCTGTTTAGTTCCTAAAATCGATTTCTATCGCCCACCATTCCCACAAAATTCACATTAACTAATCATAAATTCTAACTGACTTAATAACATGAACTGTACGTCATATTTAATATTTAACCTGTCATTCTAAATTGCATTCACATAAAAAAAAAAAACAAAATCCCTCATGCAAATCTTTATCCCACAAATCCATTTTACAATCTAGGTCACTAAGCTCATGTTATTCTTTTATATTCGCATTTATTTTTATTTCAATTATCATTAACTTTAAACATTTCTTTGAATGAGCAAAACTCATACAGATGTTTGTTATTTGGAACTCATTTCCTGTTCTGTTGATCTCTGAATGGCACAAGGAATGAATTTATGAAGAACAAGCCGAAGTTTTTCTATATTTTAGCATGGGTGGCTTTCTTAGATCACAACACTTTTACCAACGAGTTCAAGTGTTTAATGAAAAAAAAAAAATGCAAAATGCACTTTTTCTACATTCGCATAATGATTTCGTGTAATATTTTATAAATGTGTGGTTGTTTGTGTGTTCTCAACATAAATTGTAAAAAAATGAGTTTCTAAACTATTGTAATCTTGGTGTGTGTCCTGCGGTAAAATGAAATAAAATTTTAGAATAAAAAAAATTAATCAAAAATAAACTAAAAGCTGGTAATTCAAGGTCTACAGGAGCACTTCAGAAAGAACTTTCACAAAATATTAAATGTTGATCGATGAAACTTTAAATTCAAGGAAAAAATGTACATTGAGATAAGAGAATTCTGAATTTGTTCAAAAAGTAATTTGTGAAATTCAAAGCATTTTGGTAAAAATACTTGCTAAAAAACCAGATTATTGGAAGTTGAATATGCTGTTTGTAGGGTACTTTGTTTGAAAGAAATTACAGTTTCTTCTTATTGGGTGTGTGTGTAGGTTGGCTTGACACATTTTGTCATCGCGATCATTATGAATATACTTTTTGCAGCGATCATGACCAACAAAAAACGTTTCTAGATAAAAAGGAAATTAACGTTTATGCATTCCAATAACTTAAATCCAAATTTCAACAAATACGGCGTATAAAAATACGAAAAAAAAAAGATTTCGGAAGAAAATTATAGTACAGGGAGAATAACTCAAAAATGAGGGATTGGTACAATAAAAATTTCTACAAAGTCAAAGTTTACCTTTCACCATCTTTTTGGCAACAAATGGATTCCTCGCCAAAAGAACTGCTTTATATCGTCGGTGTAATATGCGAAACTTGATAACTCCCTTTCAGCACATTTTACAGGAGAGGCAAAAAAACTTCTTTAATTTCATATTTTCAGCTTGAGAAGACAACCAAAAATAAAGAAAAACTACATGCTGGTTGACGAGGCGTTTCTTTTTTTGCCACACGCCATCGAAATCTCAATTTAATTAAAAAGTGGATTTGTCAGGTTTGCATTAAAACCGACGATATTTTGGGACCAAGATCGAATTAGGATAATTCGCTTTTTGGATCAATCGAACCATTTTTTTCTATTAAATATATTTTTCATTGACATTTATGATGCGATTCAAAAATTACTTCTTTTTTTTGGCGTACAATAAAGTGGTTCGTTCCCCACAAAAAAAAAGTTGGTACCAGCCACCCACCTCTAGGGTTAAAAATTAATTTAAACAATTCCAAAGACATTTTTTTTTCAATATTTTGCTTGGATGCCGGCCTTTTAATTTATAACATTATATTAGCTATAACAAGGTCATAAGCAATGCAGAGCTGCATTAGACGAGCGCCGTTGTTGTTTAATTTATTCCCCATGTCGGACATCACATTTTCATATTTTTCAGGATTATTGCCCAGTAGGGTAAGTAGGCAGGTGTCGCTGCCATCAATTGGGATAATATATATTATATGTTATATTCAAATCAGCAAACTACTTTTATTGGGAATAACATTTCTGATTTATATGAACGCTTTGTTCTAATCAATACAAAAACTGTCAAAGATAATACTAGGCCCTGGTTCAATTCAGTCATAAACAATTTAATTAAGAAAAGAGATGTTGCACGTTCTCGCTGGAAGTGTTTCAAAATCCCAATTTTATACGATGAATTTTGTAGAATTAGAATGGAAGTTTATCGAGAAATAAATAAAACAAGAAACGGCTTTCTATGCTGAACGATGTAAAAGTGCTATTGACAGTAAAACAACGTGGCGTACTATACGCGATATTGGAATCAGTAATCATACCAAAAATATTGACAGCAATTTATCAGCGGACAACCACAACGTTATTTTTTCGTCAATACCCTCATCAAATGATGATTCATACACAAATGACTATATACATAAACTCATTAGAAGATAGTATAATAAATATCTAATTTAATTTTCGATGTTGATATAGTGATGAAGTCTTCAGTTGCTTAAAGTCTGTAAAATCAAATGCAATCGGATTTGACAATTTAGACCCCCGATTTGTAAGAATATTGTTGCCAATATTACTACCTTATTTAATCCACATTTTTAACACAATATTTACTACTAATATCTCTCCAAGTAGCTGGAAACATGCTAAGATTATTCCGGTACCTAAAAATAACTCGGAGTTTAGGCCTATTGCAATTCTGCCTTATCTTTCCAAAATAATGGAAAAACTACTTAAAATTTTTATAATTTTGCGAAGCACTAAAGGTACATTTAAAAAAATAAGCGCTCAATTATGCACTACGCAATAAGACATACAGAAATGCAGTAAAGTAAGTGAAAGAAATCGCAACAACTTTTATATAAGAAAATAACATTTCAAGTGCTACGGCATTCCCTTACTACGAAGCAGGTTTGTAAGGGAAAATACTTAAAAATAACGGTATCAAAACATTCAGTGTGTAAAGCTGATCGTTACATCTAACTATTTTTATATCCGCTGAATAATACGCTTTATGTGTCAAAAATTTATTGCTTCAAAGTGGGAACTCGCCATATAAAATGCATGTCTTCCGTAAGCGCAATGGTAAGCGAAACTCTTATGTTTCTCCCTTACAAACCTGCTTCGTTGGAAGCTCCATTTTTTTATTGGGTATACTTGTGCTTTTGGATCACTCCGAAGCCTTCGATGCAATTGACCATCATCTGCTATACTTCAAACTTAAAAAGCTATTTGGTCTATCAGGGACCTAAAAAAATCTACTTAAATCATATCTTAGTAATCGTTACCAATCAGTATTTATTAACGGTAGTTACTCGTCTGCACTCCCTGTCACCAAAGGAGTTCCACAGGGATCAATTTTGGGACCACTTTTGTTTTCATTGTATGTTAACGATCTTCCTCAAACTAAATCATATTCTAAGTTACACTTATATGCCGATGATATACAAATTTACATTGGCAGTTCTGTAGAAGATATAGCAGATAACGTACATAAATTAAATAAGGACTTAGATAGTGCTTATAGATGGGCAACCGCTAATAGACTTCTAATAAATCCCCACAAATCCAAATGCATTATCATTCACCGTAAAATGATCCGTTTTAATATCAACATTGACATTATGCTTAATAATGAGAAAATTGAATGTGTACACTCGGCAAAAAATCTTGGTGTTATATTCAATAATAATTAAGATTGGTCTGACCATATTAATAAAACTGCATCAAACATTTACCTAAGGTTACGTGAACTTTGGCCTACCCAATACTTTACACCTTTAAAAATTAAAGTTCTAATCGCCAAAACGTACTTGCCACGACTTTTATATGGTTGCGAGTTGTTCTCAAGTTGCGACTTTCGTAGCAAAAACGTGTTACAGAAAACATATAACAATATAATCAGATATGTTTTTGGTTTCGGAAAATACGATAGTATATCCCAGTTCACAAATAAACTTTATGGCATGACACTTAAAAACCTTTAAGATATGAGGGTATTGCAAATGCTATATAAAATAATATATACGAAGAATCCTCCATATCTGTACAACAGATCAAAGGTTAATCTGTTGTACAGATATGGTCTAACAGGGGAAATAAGATAATTCCCTTTACACACCGCAGCCTGATATCTGAATATCAATTTTTTATTCATTCTGTCCGTCTTTGGAACCTACTGCCCAATCATGTCCAAACAAACAACAATGAGAACAATTTTAGAAATCAAATAGTCAATTATTTCATAAACTAAACCCATAAAACTAATCCAATAAATTTTTGCCACCAAAGCTATTTATTTATTATGTTTAGTTTATTTTTAATTTATAATTTATATGTTACACTCAATCAATTTAAAATTTAATCTTTTTTTTAATTAAATGTTTAATTCCTTTCAATTTTGTACTCTTTTTTGTTTTTCTACGTTTTTCAAACTTTATCGTTGAATTGTGATAACCCATTTATGTACGTTTTAAACTTATATAATTTCTGCACTTTAACTATAAGATTTATATCTTGTTGTGTAGGATAAGCAATAAATTATTAAATAAATAAAAAAAAGTGACATTTATATTAAAATTTAATGAAATAAAAGACAACTTTTAAAATACATAACTTTTTTATGCAATTTTGACAGCTGATCGAGAGACTCGAGCACACACAGTACAATCGAATTGAAAATAGTCAACTTGAAACTTTGATTTTCCTTCAACCAACTCGACAACTGTCAAACTAATCAATTGACAAAGCCATACACGCTTTGATTTGGACAACAATTGACTTGTCAACTATTGAATTGAAACGTGTATGGGCTGCTTAACGTACAGACAGCATTTTTGACATCCAAATTTTTCACGCGGCAAATAAAAGGTCGAAAGAAACATTTTAAAACATAAAATATTATGATACCGTAATTTCTTTCGAAGGCAACCAAAGCCATATTACGGTTGCCTACGGTATTGTAATGGTTGTTATTAGCATTTATATGCTTACTTTTAAGTTAAAGTGTTTCACTCAAAATATCGAGGCACTACCGCAAAAAAAGCTTAAGCGACAAAAATAAATTTTACAGGAGAATGTTTTTTTTTTATTTTAATTCATTAAAATTTTTTTATGAAGGTTGTAGCTTACAATAAAATTGTTTTTGCTACAAAATCGTTACAATGATGCAAGTGTTGGCAATAAAGTCATTTATTGAAAAAAAAAACAAAAAAACAAAACGAAATTTCAAAATGATGTCGCTTAAGCTAGAACTCGATACGGTTGGCTTAAAAATAAAAATCATAGCATTTTGAAATTTTATGCAACCATAATTAACAATGTCCCACGGCCGCATTTTTTCTCTGTGCGCAACACTAAATATTGCTTTAAAAAAAAAACCAAGCTCAAAATATTTAAATTCCTTTTTTAAAACATTAGAAACATAAGAACAAAATGCATTTACTTAAAACTACGGTTGTTACCGAAAAGTGTGCTGTGTTCCAAGTGTAATTAACCAACAAAATTAACACCTTCTTTTGCAACTATTTACCATTTATTTATTTAACCATTTAACATCTGTTCGTAATGATGATCATTTTCGTCATTTTCACTATAATCACCATCTTCATCATCATCACCTTCTCAAAGGTAACGAAAGGGCGAACCAGAGCTTGAGTTTACAATTTGAAATTAGTGTAAAACGTTTAACTAAATATAATTTTGTAACCGCTAAATAAATACAATTTTAGAAATGTGTGACATTTTGTGAACCATAAACCAAACCAAACAACAACAACCAGAACAAAAAGGGCGCAAATTTGAAATTTAAATTTAGAGAAGAAATTAGTGTTTAAAAAAATAGACTGAGTGTACAGTTTTAATTGTTTATGCATAACTGCGTGTGTTCAGAGTGAAATTTATGAATATTTATGAATTGAAATTTTTTCACGAGTCGTGCTTGAAAGTTGCTGATATGTGTAAATAGCAAAAATGTATTTAGTAATAAGTCGATGCTAGTTGTTGTACAAATATGTGATAAGATATTGGAGTAAGCGAGTTTGTCAAATTGCGGGTGGAAAGTTGGAAATATTTTATTTAATATCGAAAAATTTAAGAGAAAAAAATTAGTTAAGCATTACTAAATATTAAACTACTTTTTTGTACCTTACAGCACCATGACTTGTATATGTGTAAAAGATTTTTATTAAAAAATTTAAATTTAAAAGCCATTTACTTGATTTATTATTATAATTACAAAATGACTACAAAGTATGTGTTAATATTAAAAGAGCAATTACATCACAGGCCTAAAACTACATGCAAACAAAAAACATGGTTGTGGTAAACATAATCTAGGAGCAACATATTATGTTAAGATTTATGATTGTAGACTTATTATTATTAGAATCATAAAATATCATATAATGACCTTTCTAACGATGTATTGGAAATAAGAATCGGAAATTTTTGTTAAGATCAAATTGAAAATCGTCAAAAAACTGACATAACCGTCTCGCTATCTCGAGTCTGTGGTCAGATTTTATAAAATGTTTTAATGCAGAATCGAAGAATTCCTAAATATCTATAATATTTATTTGGTCATTGGACAAAAAATGAACCGAACTTTTTATTCATGAAAAATACCATTATTGGACCCTTTTTTGACGCGGTTTAGCCCCCAGGAAATTATCGCTAGAGCCCAAATATTCTGGGATCCATCTTAAAAAATGTCAAAGTTAATTTTCAGGGGGGTAAAACTTTAACTTTTTTTGCCCATATTAAGTGTAAGTTGTCTAATGTACACCTCGCACTGGTTCTACTAAAAAGAGTCAACTCGAAATTAACACATTTTCACTTTTTTCTGGAAAAGTGATCATATCTACTACCCACTGTTACAATTAAGGTTAATTTCTCTAGCATTTTTCAAAAAAAAAAAAAAAAAAAAAAAAAAAAAAAAAAAACAATTGTATCCCTTTTTATAATATAAAATTATATATCGTTCCCCCAATAAAAACAATAGTGTATACGCATGTACACTATTATTTTTTATTGCATAATAAGAATCTACATAACTGATCCAAAATGTGGTGAAATTCTACCTCCGCAAAGTGAGTCAAAAGATCAATTGAAATATTAGCGTATAATTGCTTGTTTGAAATGTTTCATTAGTAATTGTGTAAGTACAGGTATGGTGTTTTAAATAGCTTTTACTCTGAATATAATTTAAAAGAAAAATAGTGTATAAAAAGCATACACTATTGTTATTATTCACTATTTTTATAATTCAATCATTAGTTGAACATTTCTGGCAGACTGAATCACTCCCCAGCGCCCTAAAAGAAGGGTTAATTATCAATATCCCAAAAAAAGGAAACCAGATGGATTGCAAGAACTGGAGGGGCATTACCCTCTTAAATATGCTCAACAAGATTATATCCCGCATCTTATTTAATCGCATGTCCGCAGCGTCAGAGCCTGAATTAAGAAAAGAACAGGCAGTATTCAGGCCAAATAGATCGTGTATTAACCACATCAACAGTCTACGCATAATAACTGAGCAGACAGCAGAGTGGCAATCGAATTTGTATTTAATTTTTATTGACTTTCAACGTGCATTTGACTCGCTTCATCATTCTGCCATATGGAAAGCCATGCAATGCAAAGGGATCCCAGATAAAATTATCAGGCTTGTAAAATGCCTTTATGCAAATGCAACTTGCTCTGTGCTACACGAAGGTCAAGTTAGCGACAACGTAAACGTTAAAGTAGGTGTAAGACAGGGATGCGTTTTATCCCCCTTACTTTTCAATATCGTGCTTGATGTTATCATGAGCCAATCTGTGAATGCCATACATGGGATCACTTTTGGCATGACTGGAAGACTGACAGACCTGGATTATGCTGATGACATCTGCTTATTGTCACACAATCATCAAGGCATGCAACAAATGTTAAATAACATCACAGCTAAAGCATTGAACGCAGGTCTGATAATTAACATTTCAGAAACGAAATCTATGCGTTTTAATGTTACAAGTAACTATCGTTTTTCACTAATGGGGAAACAAATTGAAGATGTCACAACTTTTTGTTACCTGGGCAGCATTATTGCCATTTCCGGTGGCTGCAACGAAGATATCCAAAACAGACTGACTAAGGCTAAACAAGCATTTGGAATCTTGAATAAGTTCTGGAGGTCAACTAACATCGCAGTATCCACAAAAATTAAAGTGCTTAATAGCAATGTGAAGTCCGTATTGCTCTATGGCTCGGAGACCTGGAATTTAACGAGCCTTGATGTACAAAAACTTCAGGTCTTCATAAATAAATGCCTTCGCCGCATACTAAAAATATTCTGGCCCCAAACTATAACAAATTCAGAGCTATGGTTTAAAACGCAACAACCCCCAATTCGTAAATACAGATGGTTGGGTCATACCCTGCGTAAGCCAGCCGATGACATCAATAAGAAATCCCTTGACTATAACCCACAGGGAGCAAGAAGAAGGGGTCGCCCTTAAAATACATGGAGGCGCCAAGTTCAAGCCGAACTCCAAACAGCTGGTATAACGTGGAATGAAGCCAAAAGTGCAGCACAAGATAGCAATCGATGGAGATCAATTATTTAGGCCCTATGTTCCTTATAGGAATTTCAAGGATTATATATATACTATTTTTATTATTTCATAACAAAATAAAATCGAAAAATTACGTATACTGATATAGACAATTTTTTAGCAATATAATATTTGGAGTCAATGCGTATGGCACTTATACATTATTTTATATATTTTATATATATGGAGGAGGATATTTTTATGGTAAATATTGATAAATATTCCCTTTTATTCATGGGTTTTTAATTAATTAAGACTGTGTAAAAATTGCATTGCAAAACAGTTAACAACGTGTTATTGAAATACCAAAAAATGACTGTGAATTATGAATGAAATGGATTGTTAGGCACTTTGTTTTACTGCATTAACACTCGTCCGACAATTTAAAACTATTTCGTGATAAATGGTGTAAAAGATTAAAATAAAAAAGTGCATACTATACCAAATAAAATAGTGTATAATGATTTGCATGCATATTATAAAACAAATAAAATAGCCTTAGGGACATCATGATATGTACTTAGAGTCCCATTAATTTGCAATAAAAGCACTTGTAAATTAATGAAATATCATCAACTAAAAAACATTGACTATTTTCTGAAATATAACTGTTTTATATAAATTTTAAGTTAACCCCCTTTAAAGGAACTAGTGTGTTATGTAAAAGCAATTAGATTTTATTAAAAATATAAAAACATTGTACTAGTGAATTGTTATGTAAGAATTTTTTGTTGTTTAACCCATTTACGCCCACTGTGCCAATTTGGAAACACTTCATTATTTCCGGCTTATGACAAAGTTTTTGACATTATTCAATATATGTTTACCTTTTTGATAAACTAAAATTTCAGAAATTTCTATAACATCAAAAAAAATTTTTATTTAATTTTTTTTTTTTTTAAGTGACCGTAGTGCCAATTTGGGTACACCTCTTTAATTCCAAAAAAAAAAAAAAAAAATTTTTGTGTTTTGTTTATATGTAATGAATTAAATAATAAAATAAACAATATTTTATTTTTTGTCCGGTATTTTTTGTTTGGGCTTAAATGGGTTTAAAAAACTGCAGTCGAAACCAAAAACTGTCGAACAAAAAACGAAAATTTGTGTACAACTCTGGGTCTTTTTAATATTTTATTATTTATTATTTTATTTTTTTTTATTATTTATTTTTCAATTGAAGCTGGAATCCCACAAGGAAGCGTCCTTGGACCAATTTATTATACTTTATACACAAATAATATGCCGACAAGAGACGATGTAACAGTCGCTACATATGCTGACGATACAGCATTCTTATATTGTAGTGAATCCCCTTAAGAGGCTTCTAGACTTTTACAGCTGCAACTAAATTGTCTTTATGATTGGCTTACAAAATGGAAGATTGTTGTTAACACCCGGAAGTCGAGTCACATCACTTTTACAACAAGAAGGGAAAATTGCCCAGCTGTATTTCTCAATGGCACTTTAATTCCTAGTGTTAATACGGTAAAATACCTAGGCTTACATTTAGACAGAAAACTTACATGAAAAGCACATATTAGCGCGAAAAGAAAACAAATTGACATATAATTTAAGCAATTGTATTGGCTTCTAGGGCAAAAATCTCCATTATCTTTGGAAAATAAGGTCCTACTTTATAAAACTGTTTTAAAACCTATATGGACTAACGGCTTAGAGCTATGCAATGCTATGCTTGTAATTCCAACATAGAAATATTGCAAAGATTTCATTCCAAAGCTTTGCGTGCTATAATAAATGCTCCTTTTATATAACGAACAAAGCTCTACACAACGACCTGAAAATACTGTTTGTCAAATCCGAAATTAGAAGATTTAGCTCCAATTACTTAAAAAGGCTTAGCAATTACACTTTTAGATGAGACTGATGAAGTTAGAAGGCTTGAACGAAATCATAACCTAGATCTGCCTTATTGACGTTAAAAAAGAAATAAAAATACATGTATTTATTAAAAATATTTTTTTTTTATAGTTTGTTATAGTTTATAACTTATTATTTATAATATTAAATATTTAATTTAACTCTATATGTGTAAATATTATTTTCATATATAACTTAAATTTTTGTTTCCAATTGAAAGCAAACAGACATGTTATTCGTTTAAACCTAACTCATTTGCTTATTATCGTAAGATAGATTGCAAATAAATATGTAATAATAATAAAAAAAAAAAAAAATATTTCGCTTATCTCGTCAGGAAATCTATATATATAAAATTGTAACGTTACTGACTGACTGATTCATCATCGCACAGCCTAAACGCCTGAAGCTAAACACTTGAAATTTGGACCAGAGATTGGTCACTCCCCAAATCGATCCACTAAGACGGGGTTTTTGGAAATTCGAATGTTTAGAGGGTAAAAAAGAGTAAAAACGGGAAAATTCGGTAACCTTATATCTTCAAAACTAAAAGAGATAAAAAAAAATTTAATACCTATCGTTGTTCTTTAGAAAAATAAGCGGACATGTGTCTGGTACTTTTTTGAAATTCGGCCCTATTAGGGAGTAAGCGGGTAAAATCTGAATTTTAGTACTTTTTTGACACCCCATCTATCCTTTGAACCAATAAACATAGAAACAAGGTATATACCACATTCGAAACTTATCAAAAAAATACGAATATAAATTTGGTACTTTTTCGAAATTCGAACATTTAAGGGATGAAAATCTTAGCTATTTTTGGTACTTTTTTTACAAAACATTTTTCTCCATTCATTGACATATTCGTACTAAATTATGGGCTCCCACTTCAATACTGAAATTTTTGATACTTTAATGGGGGAAAAAATAGTACCAAAAAAAGGAAATACGTGAAATTCGATATTTTTCTTTCGCTTTTTGGTTCTACAACTGGTATTTTTTTAATTATCGTTAATATTGGACCTTAAAACCTAAGATCTATTGCGGAACTTTTTGGTACTTTTTTGTTCTTTATCTGGTACTTTTTGAATTTCCGTTTGTATTGGACCTTAAAGCATAAAATTCAACATGCAATGTCCTGAGTGGATACGAATCTATGAGGGAACTTTTTGGTACTTTTTGTTCTTTAACTGGTACTTTTTTGAATTTCTGTAAGTATTGGACCTCGAAATATAAAATTCAAGATGCAAAAAGGATAACACGGGAAATAAACTTTCTTTCATTTGCTTTTGTGTTCTAAATTTTTAAATTTTCTATATTATTGAACTCAGACGCTAACGAAGTAGCAGGTTAAATGCTAGTTTAATTATAAAATTTTTAATACAAATAGCAAAAAACAATAATAAAATTATGAAAAAAAAAATTTTTTTTGTCATAAATAAAATTCAAAAACCTTTTTGTCATAAAATATCTTAAAAAATAAACAGTTTTTCAATTAAACAAGAACAAATAAAAACTAAATATAAATTTGTGTACAGCTTTTCGCTTTTTAAGTTGGATTGACAGCGACTGTTTACATTTAAGGAATTCGAAGTTAAATCAATAGTTTCTTTTTTGCCAATGACAGATGAAGAAGTGGACGAAATGGCAGTTTTTCTTCTTTGACTGCAGTTTTTTAAACGCTGGTTTAAATAAAAATTAACACAAAGAATTTTTGGGCACAATTGGTGACCGCAAAGTACAATTTTATTAACATGTTGGTACAGTTGGGAAATTCTCATTTTGCATCCCTGATAGTTCATCTTCCACTATATCTCCAGGAGATGACATCATAAATCCTAAATAACAGCATGAGTCCACATATTGTAAATATATTTTGTCCCTTAATTACAAATATGTTGGTATTATTGTTGTTAATACACACTTCCTTGGTCTTCTTGATATTCACTGCAAGGTCATCTATTTTGCTCTGCAGTGTCTATGAGAGAGGAGATATTTATCATCCACAAAGTCGATGTTTTCAAGGTGATTATGAAAATGGCGTATACAGGATATAAAAGGCTTTGTTTCCAGTCTGAGTTCTGGCGTTAATTTCGTGTTAACTTGTAGCCGTGATTTTTTCCATATACGTTGTTTTCGGTTAATTGAGCCCCGCTTAATTGAGTGTCCCGTTTTTTTTTTTTTCACTAAAAATCATGAAACGAAATCATTCAGTACAACTGTCTATGTAAAAATACCCGTGTAGTTGAGTTCCGTTTAATTGCGTCACCCGCTTAATTATTTCGCAAATAAGGCCGCATTGCGAAAAACAAAAGCAAATGTTTCGGCTAATTGTTTCCATCTACATAAAGTGTTTTTGCTCCCAAAAGCGTAAAAAAATTATTTTGTGGCAAGAAAGATTGTACGATGATTTTTATTTTGTTTTAAAAAACCTTAACTATTTTTTAACTTAATAAATAAAGAAATGAGTTTTATTTTCTATATACACTTGTGTAAACCGTTTTATTGCACATCTTGCTCAATTAAGCGATTTTCGTTTAAATTGCGTCGGCGATTCAATTAACCGAGCACTGCTTAATTGAGTTCCCGTTTAATTGCGTCAAAATTCGTGCATTTTTAGAAACTCAATTAAAAGGAAATAACTGCAATCTATTTCATATTCAATCTAAAATCCCCATAAAGAATTGCTTAGTTATGAAAAAAAAACAAAGATAATTTTGAATATTCTCGCACCACACGGCACGGGACCTCTACAATCAATTGTTACTTTGGATCAAGTTTGCGTCTACCGTTCAATATAAAAACAAAAATAAAATGCCTAGAAATTTGCTCCTATCAAGACGCGAAAGATATTAAAGCTGTTTTAAGTGACCATAAGTGGTGCTATAAAGTTAAAAACATTGACGTTGAAAACAAGGATAAGGGTTTACAAGCATTTTTTATTAAGAATTCATGTCAACTGCTATAAAATCAATCACCTGCCATAAAAACTTGTGAATTAGTATCAGATTTTATTCATGATTTGAGGCTTTCACCTGCACACATAAACTTTTTAATTAATATTTTTTACATACTTCCTACTTATCACTTTTAACTCAAGGGCAATTCATTTTATTTGTCACGAAATGGTTTGTGAAATTTTTACAAAGAACTAAGACAAAAAAGCCCATTTACTTAATCATGTCTTTTAACAAAGTACACAAATGCCAGAAGGCGATCCTTCGACTCTTAATTTAAAGACAAACAATTGTTAAATTAAAAAAAAAATTGCTCTAATAATAATAACTCTAGTGCTTTTCTTTCATATTTAACAACATTTTTTAGCTTCCGGCTAATGTGCATCTATCATTGTCAAATAAATATATCATAACTTTGTAGCAGTTTCGTTATATTTTGTTCGCTTTAAAGATTCCAATGTGCACCACCATGTCATAGACATGCAACATAATTTATGTTTTCAGAAAATTGAAAAATAACAACTCTCTATTGCAACATCACCAGAATGATGGTGATCATCATCATGACCATCATCAATAAGTTCAGAACATAACAGTTTGGCAAGCCAGAATTATTTTAATTTTTTTGATTGTTCAGCATGCAATTTTACTATTGCAAAATATTGCACCAGCACTATGACCATCACTCTCGTGACAGAGTGTGGAATGGACAAACCTTTAAAATAAAAACGCCACAGACCAGACGCGGCTCTGGTTGAAATGTTATTTGAATGTTTTACATTTGCATGTTTAGAAACAATAATTCATTTGTGGAATCAAAAATGAAAAATACGGGAGAGAAAAAAAAGCCAAATTGAGATTGTATTTCACAATCAATGTTTGTTATGTTGAACACAAGCAGCAGCGGCAGCAAAAGATTTTAAATTGATTGAAATTCAAGAAACGAAAAGAAAAATATTCTGTTTAATTCCAAACATTGTACGTGTATTTAGATTCGAAATCGAGTACCAATATTGTGAACGGATTTTACCATTAAAAGACCGCCAACTAAGCTGATGATTATTTCAATGCGATTTTCTTCAACAGCTTTTCCAGCGATTGCTCCTTTCTCTGGTGTGTGTGTGTGTTTGTTCTGTCAGGAAATTAACATTGATTTTTAGTTGTATGGCATTTTATTTATTTTAATTAATTTAAATTCGTTTATTAATAAGTGCTAGAAAATCCGCAGTAGAAAGATAAAATAATAATAAAAAAAATAGAAGCGATAAAATGCAACTGAAACAGATAAAAATAAAATCCGTTCAAAACTTGTTGCCACAATGTTGATAAATGAAATATTTATCATTTTGTAAGAAATAAAAACGCAATTTCTACTTCGGTGTTGATAAAAATCAATTTCACTCTTTATTTTTATTTATAATTTTGTTTTTCTTTTTATTTCTTCTCTTTTTTTTTGCAAGTGTTGGATGATCTTCTTTTCCATCTTCTGTTTTTCTTTTTTTTTTTTTTTAATATTTTTATGCAGTTTAATCAAATTGCGTGTGTGTTCTGTTTGACGTAGATGGCAATCTTTAACAATGATTGCAATAAAGAAAGTTTCTGGTATGTTGTTTATTTTTTTCTTTTCTTCTTTTTATTTTTTGTTATAATTTTTCATTAACAGCGAAGATCACTTAGGAGTAAGAGCTCTAAATGTGTGCATTTTATGCCAAAAAGAATCTGTTAGAATGGACATCAAATAGCAATTTCATAAAAGTTAGTTTCCGTATTGAGTTTTAGGTGCTTTCTGCATTTTCAAGGACTCTTGTTTACTCTTGTGTACAATTTATTTCTTAGATACCAAGTCTTTGACTTCAAACTAACCGTTGTTAAACTTATCAAACAACTAATATCCCAGGGGGAAAATAAGGAATAGATAACATAAATAACTAAAAAAATAATGTATTATTTAGGAAAGAATAATAATGCATTCCTTGGAATCCAGAAGGTAATTTTATCAGACGAAATAATTATCCATTGATTACCATGTATATTCCCACATTTGCAGAGCAAGAAATGTTTTGGAGGGGGTGCTTTAATACCATGGGAGATAAGCCCATGATGGCTTTATCTCTCATTCAAAAGGGAGATAAAGTCTTTTATTTTTTTTGTTCATTTGAATGGGAGATAAAGCCATCATGGCCTTAGCTCACATAAGTAATTTTAGAAAATGGCTTTATCTCTCATTTCAGTTTTGAAGAACTTTTGCATTTTACATTGATTAATAGTTTTCTTATTTTTATAATTAAAAGGTAATGATTTTCCCTTTTACTAAAGTTAAGTATTGAAATCTGGCTTCGCATACTAAAGTTTTTCTGCGTGGCGGCCTGCGGCCGCGCTTACGGGTTTTCGCCTCCAGTAGGACACGGCAGGTGGCTTCCTGAATAAAGTTTACCTGCGTGCGTCACAAGAATAAAAAAAATGACTTTTCCCGGAAACAATAAAGTAAAGTATTGGAATCTGGCTTCGCATACTAAAGTTTTTCTGCGTGGCGGCCTGCGGCGCGCTTAAGGAAAAATATGACTAACTCACATTTGCGAAAAAAAATATGGCTTTATCTCTCATTTCGCAAAATTTTAAATATGACCTTATCTCTCAATGATCGCATGACTTTAAAGCACCCCCCCCCCCAATGTTTTGTTTCTGTTCGTGACTATTATTCGTGTTTTTTATATATTTTCTTAATAAAAATTCTTTATTTTTTAAAGCCTTTAGTTTGTTTACAAATTTTTATCATAAAGGATGCGTTATTTAATTCATTCGTAGGACATGTTCCGTATTAAGAATATTGTATTCTGGAATCAAATTATATACAAGATATGTATTACATTCTCGATTTCTATTGATTGAATTTTCACGCTGAGATAGTTCCCCTTTTAAAAGTTAAAGTAAACTATAATTACCCTTGAGGGAAGCGAACTGACACCAAAGTAGTCCCGTGATAGGTTTTTGGTGTTAGAGACCGGTTCTAGTTTTAACACTTTCTATGGATAAGACCTATCACTTTTACATGGGGTTGTCATTGGAGGGGGTCAATTGACACCATATGACCAGTCACACATCTATTCCTAATGAACGTGTTTAGTGTCAGTTACTGCAATGTAGTTTTATTTCAATAAAATGTAGTATTTTTTTAAATAAAACAAGTCCTAGAATTAAACTCAAGAACAAAATTTTAGAAAGTCCTTAAAAATGTGTCACACCACCGGTAAAGACTGTACTGTAATTCATTACTTTTTCTACCTTTTTTTTCTTCATAAACCAGTTACATGATCGGTTCTCCTGGTCATGAGTTCTTTCTTGCTTTTTGTACCTGTTCTATTTTCACAACTCCCAGGACCAGTCTGTTGGACCAATTGACACAAATTTCCCGCAGGGTACTTCATGCTCTTCTTTAAACTATCGATTCTGGAGATTTAATCGAATTAAATGATATTTCGGTCTAATGCTCATTAAGTCCAAAAACTTAACTAATCTCTTTTCTAGTATTTTATGTGTTTATGAGCTCTTTCCATTTCCTTTTTTACTGGCTAGAACGTTGGTTCAGCGCTGCTTAAAAGAAAGAACCTCGAGCGGAATTCTATAAAAAAAATGGCTGCTGCTCCTAAGGATATTATGCAGCCCCAAGGCGCTGATTCTTTTTCCCTTCATCGCATCCGTATCACTTTGGTCACTAGAAATGTATGTTTTTTTGGAAAATGTGTGCGGTGATTAAAACAACAGTACTAAGACTTGGATCGTTTTCAGATAAGAATCCACAAGCCATTCATTTGCATTCCTCACCTGAGATCGTCAGAAAGATCACCTCCATCAATATTGAACCTAGTGTAGAAGTTGAAGTTACCATTGCCAACTTAATTCTACATCGGTAAGATGAGGTATAATCTTAACTTGGTATTCGACGTTTAACATTTCAACATCATTTTAGTTACAGTAATCGACGAAAACTTCTTACTTCTAGAACGCATTTTTGCTTCCAACATTTCGAACCACACCCTTTAAAGATCCTTATTATAATGATCTCGTTATCGAGACAGCCGTAACATATGCTTTTTGAAGTGGGAAATATTTACATGTATACCTGCCGCGAAGGGCTACAGGTAGCAACTTGAATGCATAAACCGGCAAGATTAAACACTCGCCCCTTATTTAAATGCTGGAGCTATCTAATGAAAAATGCCAGCAACATCGGAAGAATAACCACAGCAACTACGGATGATCCGTCTCCCAGGGCGAGCTCTCAAACAAGCAGAGGAAAATCTGTTCTTGAGTAGGTTTTTCAGGATTTTCCTTCCAGCGATATAAGGTTTAAACCACAACCAATACGTGATCCCCGAAAATATATGTTTAATGGAAAAGTAAAACTCCCCGCAAAGGCAATCTACCTAAAAAAAAGTTCCCACAAGAAGTACACTTTCGGACGTCTAAGCCAATAGTCAGACCGGTACCTGCTCACCTGGGGCTACTAATTCCAGTGGTACTGGAAAGTATCTTTCGTCAGAATTTCAGAACTGTCAATTTCGAATTTTTGCCGAGTCCCAAGTGTTGACTGCAACGAATTTTGCCGGAGAATGCTATTGTCCATGCTACAAGCCCCATGGGCAATGGGGGCTTCCTTTTGATTGTACGCCAACTGTAATATGTTTTAAATTAATTATACTGCGGGAGGAAAAGTCTGCATCTCCCTTGGTTTGGCCGTCATAAGCCATGCTTACAAAATAAAAATGATGGAATAGTAGATGACATAGCTTGTCCCTAGCTTGCCAAGTCTAACAGTCTCTAAGATTCCAGAATGTTTTCATAAGAAATTTATACACTTTAGAAGACCTGTCAACATCATAATTAAACAGCAACTATCTTGAGTTTGCCAACTTGAAATTATAAGTCAATAGGAATGCAGTAACTGTAACGTCGTTTGTCCAAAATGCGCAGAAGATCTCAACTTTGTTTTTGAGATGCCCTAATCTTTTATTTTTAAAATTCTTGATGACAGCACAGGTTCCAAGAACTTGTTACCTGTGGTCGTTTGCAACGCTTTCCAGCAGCTGATGGTGTTCCTACGTTTGTTGCTACTGCAAAGAATTGGTAAGGCATTATTAAAAAAAAAGGGTAATACCCGCTGTGGGTATGCGCTAGAGAAAACCATTCAGAAGAAAGGATAATGTGTTAACATACTATGCAGATAAGGCTTCCCGTTTATAAGGAATGGGCTGACATGTCATCCCATATTGCCTCAAGTTCCTGTTTTATTCCTTATTTTTTTGTTTTTTATTAAATACGAGTATTCTTTCGTTAGCAAAAGCGTTTATTTCATGATACAAATAAGAACGCCAAGAAGAGGTCTTGCAGTGATTATAGAAAAAGGAATTGTATTAAAGGCCGCTTGGGTAATGATATGTCGATTTTCATAAAAACAAGATATTTCCATATATTTTAATATAAACGCATCTGTATTTGAGTCTTACACTTTCTTGGATGTCGGAACATTCATTGTTTGTTTTCTAATGTTATGAACTCAGGATTTCGGCTTCTGGAAGCTAATGTTGTTCGATTAGCTGTCATCCTTTTTCCAAAAACCAGTTGTCAGCGAAATTTAGAGAATGCCAAAAATCTCTAGCATAAAAATGTTTAAGATTCCGATTTTTCGGTTTTAACTTATCATTAGATAAACAAATATATAAAATAGGATGTGTGTATGTATGTATGTGTGTATGTAACGTATGGACTCCAAAACGGCTCGGCCGATTTTGATGAAATTTTCAGGGAATCTTCAGAATATTCAGGTGGGTGACACTGTGAAGTCTGATTTTCGGTCTGCGAGCGAAGGGGCGTGGCAAAATCCAATTTTCATATTGCACCACCAATGACATCTATATAATTCGGACAATTTTTTTTTTAAGAATGATCGCCATGGTCCAACTTAGATTTATACGAAACGAAAATTTTGCCCCGCCCACTTTTTTCGAATTACCTAAAATCAGAAATCGGCTCTATCGATTTGACAAATTTTTCTTTTAAATGTTCGTATTTATCCATTTTAAGTTTTAATCGAAAGAAAAATTTACCACGCCTACTTTTACGCCCACTTTTTCTATTAAGTGCACAATTTGAGAACGGCTTGACCGATTTGGACGATTTTTTCTTTAAAATGATCGCAATTATCCAACTTAGGTTCTTGCGGAAAGAAAAATTTGCCCCCCCCCCACTTTTACGCCCTCTTTTTCCGATTTAACTAAAAGACACAGTAATGTCTGAAGAACAAGCCGTCAATTATCCCTCTGAATTTTTGAATTCATTGGAACCACCCGAAATGCCACCGCATGTACTAGCATTAAAGGTTGGATCACCGGTAATTCTTATTCGCAACTTTAACGCACCAAAGTTATGCAATGGAACCAGAATGACCATCAAAAACTGTTCACCAAATTTAATCGAGGCATCGAAGACGTATTTATTCCACGAATTCTGATGATTTCCAACGATTTACCATTTGAATTCAAGCGGCTCCAATTTCCTTTGCATCTTGCCTTTGCTATTACCATCAACAAAGCACAAGGCCAATTATTGACTATTGCTGGCTTAATTTTGGAAAATTCATTTTTTTCACACGGCCAGTTGTATGTGGCTTGCTCCGGAGTTTACACCAAATAAAAAAACAAAAAACATTGTCTATCCGCTGGCCTTAAGATGAAGTAATAAACAAATATATTTTCCAATTTGCCTTAAATACATGTGTTTTTTTTCATTGAGCCCATATCTACACCATATGTAAGTTATTCTGTAAAAAAAAGCTTTATGATAGGTATTCCAAGGATTTGTATTTAAAGGCCGTAAATTTCGTTGACAGCTCAATTTAAATCGTCTGGTAATACAACACTAATGTTTGCTTAGGGCCAGCAACGCGAACCGGGTCAGCTAGTCATTAGATAAACAAATAACAATCAAGAAGATCCATCAAAACACCGTAGGCGATATAATATATTATGTCACTATTTTGAATTGGCCGCTGGCTACTATAAGAAGATCTGTAAGACTACAAAAACGAATCTGCTGTGAATTGCTGACAATCCAGATTATCCATTGAATGAAATGTTTAATTGTGGGTAATGTGCTTCTCTTATTGGAATCTTTTTAAGAATTTTGCAAAGGAAACCACAGGAGAGGAACATTTGTTGAATCTTCTGCTATTCCCTGTCACGTCCTGCATTGTCGAAGTGCTTGACCAAAACAATGGCTCCCTTGTCTGCTATGTGTATGGCAAACCCTAAAAATGATAAAAGGTCTAACTACGATTATCTGGATTAAAAAAAATTAAGTTTAATTAAACGTTTGAATTTATTCTCGAACATTTTCTTAAAAACAATAATGGAACTAAAATGGGGAACCAAGTAAGCCGGCTTTTCACAGCCAACTTCTCTGTAAATTAGAACTTTTACTCACAATTCTTTAATTGAGTTATTTAATTAAGCGGTCTTTACTAACTTCCTTAACGATTTACCTGAGTTTAAGATGCTCCGAAATGACACACAAAAGTAATAATTTACGAAACTATTCCTTTCCAACCCTGCATAAATTGCATGATCATCTTTAAAATCTTTGTAGTTGCATTGTTGTTGTCTTACAGACCAATTAAAAGTGAAAAAATACAAAGCAAAAAGATTGAACAAAACAAATCTTTTAAAAGTTTTTCTTCTTTTTATTTTCATCATTTTTTTTTTTAATTTTTTATTTGTAACTTTAAGTTAAAGAAAGTACAATTGATATCGCAACATTTCAATTGTCGATAGTTATCGTTTAGCAGTTTTGTTGTTGCTGTTACAGACTTTAACGATAATACATCTTGCTCAGTGTCAGTTTGAAATAAAACGCACTTTTTTCTTAAGCTTGTTTTTATGCCTTCTTTTTTTTCTTTAAGTTGTTCAAATTGCGCAAAAAATGCGTTCATTTACGTTTTTATTTTCCTCTTTTTTCATTCAGTGTGTCATTTTGTGTTTCAGTTAAAAGTTTTTATGTTGAATGATTTTAATTTTATCTCTATTACCGTTAAGTAAATCCTTACAAAATTGCTTTTTTCTGAACAAATAAAGATTGTTTTAGTTTTGTTGCATGCCACATATTTGTACCCTTCACCAACAAATGTAGTAAATAAGGTTATATTTAGTTTGTCATTTCGTATGCAACGACAAGGAATAGTTATCTTTGACCCCATAAAGTATGTGCAGGATTTATTTTTTCGAGGGCCTCTAAACGAGAAATGCAACTATAAAATCTCGCTTACATGCACATGAAGTGCTTAAAGAAAAACTCGATTAACATCACTAATAAAAACTATTTTACTTGCATCAAAAAAAGCATGTGTATACATTGAAAGTTTTATTGGGAATTATAAACTTCTGTTTTGATGGAATAACTTTTGAAAAGTTTTTGTTTTAAATTGACTCCAATTTTATACGATGCTTACACGAGACTTTTTGGGAGCAATTTAAAAGAATTGTATTATATTGTGATACATTAACGCGGAATATGCAACAAGCGAAATGCTTATACTTAAAACAGTTTCAGCTATTTTAAATATTAAACTATAATTTCAAAAGTTGGGATGCATATAAGCAGGATTTAAAAAACTGCAGTCGAAACCAAAAACTGTCGAACAAAAAACGAAAAATGTATGTACAACTTTTCGTTTTTTGAGTTGGTTTGACAGCGATTGTTTACATTTAATGAATCCAAATTAAAAGCAACCTTTTTTCCAATGACAAATACAGAAGTGAAAGAAATGGCCGTTTTTCACTTTAACTGCAGTTTTTTAAACGCTGCATATAAGCGTTGAATGCATGTAGCTATTGTGCAAGCCAGAGATAAATGCTGTATCTTAGCAATTCAAAGTCGATGGGAGCCCTGTTAGGTTAGTTGGTAGTCTAGTCTATCAGAATATAACTGTGAGCGCTGTGGGTTGGATTGGCGCCAGAGCTGGAGGCTTATATTTCTATTGCTCGTTAAATTACGTTAGAATCAAATTTGTAATTGTTTTTATAACAAACAATAAGCCAATTAGAAAACCGCTCACTTGTTTTTATAATAATGTTAAAAACGATTTATTTAAAATGAGAATGAACATTAATACATATCGCACACTAAATCAGAAACAGGCACAACTCAAAATTCAACAATGTTTAGGAGAGGCAGAAAATTGACTTCAAAAAAATGGCTGCAATAACTTAATAGAAGTGATTTTTACAAATCTTAATGAAGACAGTAATGCTAACAAAGTATTCGTGGTCGTTATAGATTTGATTTGTGAGCTGGTTTATAACAAACCGATTATGATAAATTTTAAGTTTAGGCCTGTTTCTGATTTAGAGTGCGATAATAAAATTAATAATAATAAGCAGGGAAACCATAAATATGCAATTGCATGTTTTTCTTTGTGCGACCAATGAAGGCAGAAACAATATATTTATCCGTTCTAAAGTTTTTTATAAATTGTGGCATCGTTTTATTAGTGCATATTTTTGCATATTTAACGTTTGGAGCATATTTTTGCATAATTAAGTTAAACGAGTCTTTTTGCAGCTTTTTCTAAGTTGTTAGCGCATATTTTGCCTTTTTTAGGCATATTTTGATGCATGTAAATTTGTTAGATGCCTACAAGAGCTTTCGCAGAAAATAAGAAAAAATTTTTTTTTGCGAAATTTTAGGTTTTCTGTTTTAAACATCTTTCTGTATACCCAATATGTTGGTCCAAGTTCGGCATCTTCATTTAATTTTTACTCAAAAATTGTAAGATTAATCAGGTTGTCATTAAAAATAAATGTTATTTTAAACTTTAGAATTTTCGGTATAAACAAAAATTAAGGAAAAATCAATTACATACATATATACATTTTTAGCATAGAAATCTGGACCAATCTTTTAGTATACCGATTGATAAGGAATCACTTTTTTTAGCATAGAAATCTGGACCAATCTTTTAGTATACCGATTGATAAGGAATCACTTTTTGAAGTGATCTAACGGTGTCCGTCCGTCCGTCTGGCTGTTTGTCTGTTTATGTTTACCTTGTGCACAGAAAAAATTCTCCAAAATGTTTCACTAATTAAAGCATTAATCAAAAATAAAATCAGTTTTAATTAAAAATTTATTCAAGTGAAATTAACGTTTAATCAAGTGAATTAAACGTTTAGTCAAGTAAACTGAACATTTAATTGGTACTATTACATTGTTTACTGGTGCAAATTTTATTAATTTTTTAATTAATATCACAATTTTTTAAATGAAATCTACAACTTGCAATCTTTTAGAAAATTCTATCAAATTTGGTATATACATTTTAAATGTACTAAGTCTATTTAAATGGCGAGAATCGCTCTACCATTTCACATATTTTTCATAAAAACTTCTTTCCAAATTAGACTCTTTGTGTCCGTAAACCATATAATAATGTTTATATTTAGATTAATGTGCTATTTTCACAACGCACTCGTAAAACTGAGTGCTTTTCATATAAATTTACGATTTACGTTTCTGCGTTATCTACCCAAGATTAAGCCTGCGTATTTCTACGTTGACATATCCAAAGCTTGATTGGTTCAACAACTGCTCGATAGATATTCTCTTTGGTCAAAATATTTGTGCGATATGTAAATCAAATATTATTGCAAATTATAAAATGCGAAAAATATCTACACTCAAAATATTATTTAGTTAAATTCAAACGAAAATTCATTTGAAACAACTTAAAATTCATTTAAAAAACGGATAATTTACATTTCATTTAAAACAAATGATTTTTACATTAATTTTAAAATTTTTTATTTATTAAACAACATATTCCTTAAAATTTAATAGTTTTTACTTTTAAAAAATATATTTTAAGAGACAAAAATCAAACTACATAACAAAATAAATACGAAAAAACATTCTATTTTGGTAGTTTGTTTTTTAAATAACAACTATAAATGTTTAAAAATAAAACTATTCGTAAAATAACTATATTTTTATTAAATTTTAACTGTACGGAAAACGAATTTAATAACCCACAATCAGTTAATGTAATAATGTTATTAGTGTAATTTATTTTTAAGTTTAGAACAAGGCGAATTTATACAGGTGACCGTTTCAGAAGAGTTACTTTTTGTTTTGTTTTTTATTTATTCGAAATTTATTCGATTAAAGGATTAATTGAAGAATTTATACCGATTAATCGAATGATGATAATATAAAGTATTTCTGCTGAATATATAAATTTTAAAAGTTTCAAGTCGAATAAACAAACCAAATGTCATGTTTAGTGAGTAATTAAGCTTATATTTTTGTTTAATTTTTTCAACACAATTTAAAATTCATTTCACAAAAGAAAAAACTTTCATTACAGGGTCGTTTTTAAAATTTGATCGATTTTAAATCTACTTAATTTTGAGTTCTAGAACACGCCCATATTTATTAACAGAATAGATCATGCATTTCTCCCTTTAGAATGAGTTTGGTTTCAAATATTGTACGAAGGATAAATATAATAATGCTAAATGTAGCAGGTGTCCTAAAAGGTTTTAACGTAAATGTTCTTCAACAACTTCACTAATTTACCACTTACACAGTGACTATAACATATAACTTGAAAAAGATGCTCCACCAACAAAATCTAAGGTTCAATGAATAAATATTTTAAGCAAGATAGTTCGATCGATTCTCTAGAGGAAATTATGAGCAGAAGCACAGCAGAGGATGGAATGCCCGTGAAAAGTTTCAAAAAATCCGAAGTTATACATAATGACTCTTTAAAAATCTAAGTGCCCGAAAGTGAAGCAACAATTTGGTGCTACAATGACAAGTTTTATTTAAAAAAGAATGTTTATTTACACAAGTACTCGTAATTTATAAAATTTCTGGGATTTTGAAAAATTAATCGATTAATTTTAAAATTATATTCGTTTAACCCTTCTTTGCATGGTGATGGAAATTTCAATCATAACATTTATTAAAAAAGAAAACGCACACAAACTGGTGTACAGTAAATTGGTTGCTGTTGACATCATTCCTTATGACCATTCTTTACATTGGATCATAGCGGTAAAAAAAAGAAGCATAACACTGAAATTTATTGGTTATGTCTCGTTACTCCGCTGCTTGTTAAGTTAGAGGAAACATGCCTAATTCGTGGTATTTTTTTAAAAGCTGATTTGAAACTTTTTAGTTAAATAAAAGTGGGTATGAGTGGAAAAATTGATTGTTTTTAGTGTCTAAGTAAAAATCTGCGAATTTATTTTAATTTTTATTTATTTGGTACTGAGCTTGACAGGCGAATTTGAAATTTCCATTATTCTGTTTTGTACCTTTTTTATACTATTTATTTATAATAATTTTTTTTAAATATTTTTTCCTTAATCCAGAGCTTGAATTACATCTCTGTGATTAATTTCACAAAAAAAAAGAAAAAATCATGCAAAGAAGGGTTAATCGAATAAGTTAAAAATGCCAAATATCGATTAATCGTTTAATCGAACAAAAATAAAACCCGATTAATTGAACACCCTAGTAAGTACATTATGTCAATTATATTATAGTAAGTACATATAAACTATATACAACGAACATCCAGCATAACTATTTCTTTGATGCCATCACTTGTATAATTTTGAAACAGGTTACAACCAGTGTTCTAAAATAAATCTAAATATCGCTCCTTAGTGTTGGGATCGGTAGATTTGTGGGAAACACAAACGCTAATAGTCTTTGTGTAGTAAATCATTAAAAAAATAATATTTCCCGTTTGTAATCTTTCGAACACAAATATAATACTGTTCTTATCAAACCCAACAAAAGTGAGAACATCTAATTCCGTTCGGTTTTTTTTTAAAACACAGGCCTCACTGTGTTCGGTTCAGCTTATTAATTAATGTTCGTCCCTTTTGGCTGGTAAAAAAAACTAAAATTTTTTACAAAAACAAAATACACATACGAAAAAATAAGCAAAATAATTTTACACAAACAAAACATATACACAATACACACACAAGCTGTTCGTGCTGCGGTCGTTGATAAAATTTTTTGTTTGTTCATTTCTTTATCAATGTAAAAACAGTAACATTATAGAACATTAAAATATAATGCTTGTTTACAGTACCACTACAATTGTTCTGTTTTTTAACGAAGAACAGAACACTATATAATATTCGGCTCTTTCTTGAAAATAGTTACGAACGGTATTAAGGGTTGTGTTCGTCTACTCAATCGGTAAAAAAATAGATATCGTTCCTGGGTGTGTGAGCCGAACGCTAAATAATGTTCTGTTTATTTAAGAACACTGGTTACAACATTCCGCAAACTTTATATGTATCAAAGCTTTTTAACTTGCTGTGATCGACGTTAGAAACTCCTGCTTCAAAAGAGGTTTTCTTTTTAATTTAAACTTAGAGTATGTTCACATTTGGCTTCTTAAACGCGTTTAAGCAGTTCGAACGTGATTAAGCTCTAATCACTTCAAAATCGATATGATTACCCATACATTGAAGTGAGTTGTTAATCACTTCAAATTGACATGATTACAACTAAATCACTTCATAAATCACATAGAATCCACTGAACATACCTCAAATGTAGAAATACCAACATGATCGTGTACAACCGGCCAAGATTTCTGCTTAATGTTTTTATTTTTTTTCCTTAAATAATTCATAAATTCTCACAATTTCATCATTAAAATAATTAAAATAATCTTCTAATAACTTTATAAAAGTGTTTTTATCCATGTCTAATCTTTTAAAGAAAAAAAATTTGTTTGTTGTGTATTTTTCTTAATCATCTGTCATCTAAATCAACATTTTGCTTAAACGCGTTTAAAACCCTAACTGTGAACTTAGCATTATCCTTTAAGAGTAGTTTTTGCCTCATCATTACGTTAAAAGAAATTTTGAAATATATTCACGAAAGTCATTGGGGTAAAATTGGTATGATATCCTTAATATCCTTGCAATAACACAGAGATTTCATTTTATATTCAATAATGTGACGCTACTCAACTGAAAGATATTTTTCTGTAAATTCATAATTATCAAAGTAATTTTTGGGAACACAAAAATTTCAATTAACAATGATATAATACAACTTAAATTTTTAAGCGAATAAGAATTATAAGCAACAGTTCTTCTTGTAACAATATCAAAGCTTAAACCAAAACACCAACAATAAACAGTGAGTTTATCTTTTTTTACATTCCTCTCTTCAATTGGTTGGAATTCTTTCAACATTAATTGTATTCATAACACAGAAAAAATTTAAAATTGTCTCTTATCAACAAATTTATTCCAAATTTATAAAGTCAAGCAACCCATTTGTTGATTTAGCACCTTTTACCAAAATGATTGTATTTTATTACTAAAAATTGTAAAAATTTTAAATTTTGAATATTTTTTTTCAATAAATTATATTTTTAATTTTAATGAAACAAATGATCAAAAAACTTTGCCGTTTCAAAAAATGTGTTGACTGATTTTGACAATTTCCAACAACAATTTCATAAGTTAAAATTGTTTTATTTTAAACGAAATATTTTGTTGTTATTTAATAATTAATTTAATTAAAATTTTTTTCAACACAACAACAAATGTTTATTAAATCAAAATTATATTTTTAATTTTCTTTCAACAAAAAAAAAAATGATTGATTCAATTATCACATTAATTAAATTTAAAAACTTTTTAAATAAGTTTTTTAATTGATAAAAAAAACTACTAATAATTTTTTCTGTGAATCTAGAAAGCTTTTTGAGGTTTGAAGGACAGTACGCCGCGAACTACTGAACAATTTATACAGAAAATGTTGTTAATAATGCAATTAATAAACGGGACTATATTTTTGAAACTAGAGCTGTTAAGGAATCACTTGTTTCAGTTTTTGTTTTCAGAATACAGTATTTATCGGTTATATGCACTTCGGATATAAGCATTTCCCGCTTTTTTGCATTTAAGTTCGTGCAATTTCAGGTCGCAATTTAAAATATACATGGAAATTTCTTCTATAAGCATTTCGCTTATATGCATTTCTCGCTTTTATGCAGGCAAAATTTTATACAATTTGAATAAATTGCATGAAAAAATGTCTTCTATACGCATCATTCATAAATTTGCAAAAATTGTACCAAAATTGTTCTAAAATGATAAATTCGGAAGTATCATCCCTATATTTATCATCACTGTCATAAGTCAGCTGTTAGATAAAAAAGTAAATGAGCGTGTTACTAAATAAAATTACATTCAAATTTTTACTACTTTACTTTACTTTAAAATGCTAGTGTAATGAGTAGCGATATATATTTATTCTTGTCAAAAACACTTTGCATAGCAAAAAAACGAACACTGACAATTTTCCTCTAGCAACTATGTACCTCCAATGACAAGCACTTGATAAAATCGCTACTCACTTCACTGCTGGGACAGTTCTAATAAGCAATGGATTTTTACTTTTTTTATTATTAATCTAAACAATGATTTCAATGAAATGCTACCTGTGGTACAAAAATATTTTTTATATACAATATTTTTTCAAATAAAGACTAATATAAAAACTTTAAATATCTTTTTGTCTATATGCAACCATTATGCAAACATCAGAGTTTTTATATATGCACGGCTGATGCAATTAAACGAGTTTTTTGTAAGCACCATATGTGCATATAAACGAGTTTTTATATTTGCATTTCCCGCTTATATGCACCGAAAATCGTGCATTTTCAGGAATGCTTATAACCGATAAATACTGTATATTCCTTGTTTAATATTGTGCAATAAAAATTTTCCTTGAATTCCTTTACACAGCGTTTACATTTGACAGTACTGGCAAGACAGTAAGCATAAACATGTTAGTTGGCAAAACAATGCAAAAACAAAATAGCTGTAAAAGTGTTTATGTATTAGTGAAAAAGTTTGAATGAATTGCTACTGTCTTGCCAGTACTGGCAAATGTAAACGCCATGTTAAAGAAAATACGTTGCCCAACCAAAGTTTATCGGGAGATACTTCCAAAATTTTTATTTTCATTCTCCAAAGTGTCTTAAACAAGTCCCTGGTGTGAAAATTGCTATTTAATACTGGGCTAGTTCTTAACCGCTTTTGGGGTTTTATATCTTTTTAAATCTTTATTTCGATTAATTCATTATCTAGAGTAAAACCAATTCAAATTTTCTTTCGATTTCCGCCTAAACTTTTCTGTGTCCAAACGGAACCAAACTTCATATTAAATGATTGTATATACAAAGGAACTAAAATAGTACTTAAGAATTCACTTAAATTTTTTTGAACGCCTCTAAGAGAATGAACCTGTTTTTAAGGGTTTTTCATAAAAAAAACTAGGAATTGCGTTGTTGGATTAGTTTGAATTTTGCCACAGATTCCATATAGAGTCGACTCGAAAATAATTCCAGTTCTTGGTGGAGGGTATCAAGCATTCGGAACTGCTGAAAATAGTGGTCTTACTTGTTGTAGTTTTTTTTTTTTGTATTTTTCGTATTTTCTCACACAAATTGTAACATTTGTTTTAATTACAACATACATGTGTGAATATTCGCACCAAAATAAAATATTTTTATGCTGTCGTAATTTTCAATATTGTTTTTGACGTTGGTTGGTGTTGCTGTTGTCAAGCTGTTGTTTTTGTCAAAAAAAAAGCTTTTTGGAGTGGAAAACAAAATTGGTTACATGTTGTAGTCGACTTTTATGTAATATTATGCAATCAATAGAGGAATTTTAATAAGAAACTATAAAAAAAACAAGTAAGTTTAATGAACTTTGTGGAATTAATATTCGACTTTCAACATCTGCTTGTAGAACATAAAGAATACAAATAACCCAGCGGGAAAAAGAAGGAGTAGGGAGGCCTTCTAGAAGGCCTCTGTCTCTACTCCATTCTCAAAGAAGCAAGTGTGGAAGGTGTATCTTATCTTTTATACGAAAGAGCCGAGGCCTTCTATGAGGCCTTCTTTAGCAGTTAGATAAGAATAGTAATTGAATCAAAAAATCTTTTAAGCAGGCCTTTAAAAAGGCCTGAAGTACGAAGGTCTTCTGAGTTTTCCCGCTTGGAAGTTTCTGCCGTTTGAATGTATGTTTCTATAGTATATGGCGCTGTCATTAAGTTAGGTACAGTGAAATAACTCCCAAATGAAATAAGTCCCAATGGAAAAATGAAATAAATCCCAAAAAATTTTCCATACAAATTGGGACTTATTTCATAATTTTTTGTTGGGAGTTATTTCATTATGAAATAACTCCCAAATGAAATAAGTCCCAACAGGTTTTTTGTTGGGAGTTATTTCATTTGGGAGTTATCATTGGCACTTGTTTCATCGCAGTTGGGACTTATTTCATTTTAATTGCAAACACTATTTTATCGTTGGGAGTTCAATTGCCCTGTTTGTCGTGCAGAAGTTAACGACACGATGGGAGTTTTTTTGTAAATGAATGTTTAATTATTTTTTTAATTATTTTTGTCATCAAAGAAATGAATGAATCTAGAATGAAATGAATGTTTAATTTTTTTTTTAATAATTTTTGTTATCAAATTATGTATAATATACATAAATTTATACCTATAATTATTATTACTATTATGTATATGCTTACATATAATTGTGAAATAAAAAGCGTTCTGTAAAAGGAAACCAAAAAAAATGGGAGTTAATTCATTTTTGTTGGGACTTATTTCATTGGAAGTTAATTCATTTTTATTGGGGTTTATTTTTACTTTTTGAAATAAGTCCCAAAAACTGGGACTTATTTCATTTTTGCCTTTGGAAGTTATTTCATTTTTTTCAGTTGGGCGTTATTTCATTTTTCATGGGACTTATTTCATTGGGAGTTATTTCATTGGGACTTATTTCATTTGGGAGTTATTTCACTGTACCATTAAGTTAAAGTTAAAATTGTCATGTAAAATAATATACCTTTAGTAGCTGATAAGCTTTAAATGCTGGTAAAGCTACTTACCTTAATGTTTGGGTAAGTTACTTCACCATTTTACCATAAATACTGCACGTAATAGAAAACTTTTCCCATCTACTTGGCGTTTTACTTTTGATTTAATTAAATTTTAAACTTGTCTGTGGTTTTAAGCTTTCAGATCGCATCTGACCAGAGTATTATATGGAATCCACGATCATAGTGCTCTGGACTGGTTTTTGCAAGGATTTTTTTCTTTTCTAACTTAGTGGTTCTAGTTTGGATCCAAATTGATACAGAAAGATCTTTTAACTGTTGGATTGGAAACTTAAATTTAGGGACAAAGTTCGGCTGCCAAACTGTTCTTTGCCTGTTCAAGCTGCAAAGATCAGATTCCTACTGCTCATAAGCAAGACAATCATTTGCTAGAGCCTGTATGCAAATTGCATGTGGACGTTTAATACATGTGTTACTGATTTTAAAAAAGTGTCTTAATAGCATTCATTTCCAATGTATTGTTAGAGCTTTGCCTGACAATCTGTTTTGTTTGATTATAATAGGTAAAGGGATATTCTGATGCCATGTATGCCTATTTATTTAAGGTTGGTTCTATTGCACCAACCTGACCATCGCTTGTACATTAAATCCCATTTAAAACAGTCACTTGTTTAGCAATGCAGGATAGTGACATTAAAGGTGTTCTATGTCAATATGTTGGGATATATCTTGCCAATGTAGAACTGCAATTTAAAAAGTCTTGTCCTTCTCACAAGAATCTCCACAACTTCACCGATAATCTTAGTATCTAGCATTCTGATACTGTTACTACTTCCGATGAGACAGAGCCCATTGATTAAAGATTTCAATTTGCAAAAACCAAATTTATATAAACTGATATTTGCTTCCCAGGTTATTATCAAATTCGTTTGATGCCTAATAGAATCACTTGTATAAATATTTTCTTTAAAAACCTTAAGCTGCTCTATTTTTGGACAACATTTAACAAATTTGTTCGTTGTTTTAATACACTTTCCGTAAATGTTATACCGCTTGCGTCATTTGCATTAACAGTAATTGTATGTTCTGCTGCACAGTGGGGCATAATCGAAATTTTTGGATAATAAATCAGCAACTTTCTTATGGCTGGGTCGGTTAGGATAAAATTTAGACCATGCAGGAAAGCAATCGAGTAAAAGATTCTCATTTTAATTTTCATAATGGTTTACAAAACAAATATTTAATGAAAATTATTCTTAATAAAAGTTTAATAAACTTAATTCTTATTTATGAATATACACAGAGCAAATACAAATGTTTAATTCACATGGCGCAATGCTGATGGAAAATCATTGTAAATTTCTGCAAAAGTATGGGTTTTATTTAAAATTATCATTGTTTCATATAAATTTTAAATGAAACATATTAAAATTCGTTGTTCAATATTCAATCCATAAAATCCCATTTTACTTGTTTTCTATAAAAACAACAACAACACCACAAAAAGAAAAACATAAAGTTTTTATTTTCATATTTAAGTAACTTATAAATAGAAGAAAAAATTCCCGTATTCTTTTTGTTAAATTTTTATAGTTAAATACATTAAACTTTCAAAGTAGAGCGATGTTTCTGCTCTGCTGGTGTGTTTTAATTGTGAGCAGTGTTCAAAAATAAACATTAAATATGGTTCCTTAGTGTTCGCTTCGGTAGATTTGTGGAAAACACAAGTGATTATAGTGTTTGTGTAGTAAATCATTAAAAAAATTACATTTCTCAGTTAACAGAAAACCCAATATTATCTAGTTTTGAGATCAATTAATCATGTTGATCTTTTCAAAAGCATTACTAAAGTCAGTATACATCACATCAGTTTGCAAACTTTTACAAAATCCCGTGTCTATGGCATTTTGACAAAACATCTTAAATCAAGATAAAATAGTGAAAAGTATAAAAAATCTCGGTGAAAAAAAAATTTATATTAAATAATAAAATAAACCAAAGTTGAAGAAAAATTTCGTTTTTAATAAAAAAAAAAAATTAAAACGTAAACAAAATGTTTTTAAATGATAATTCGTATGAGTAAAGCCCTTATGACACTACATTTGTAATGCATTGTTCAAGTTTTGGTGAACAGTACAAATATAATGTAATACAAAAATTTACCAAGTGCAAAGAGTTAAGCTGTATTAAGATAAATGGCAAATTGTCCAAAATTTTACTAAAGTTATCGATAAAAAATGAAGATATGTCAAAAAAATGTAAAATTGTTTAATTTAAAATTGACATTTCCAGCGTGAAATATTAAAAGTGTTGCTGAATCAGCGGTTTATGGGCAAATTTAGCGATTTACCGCTTTTTGTTTTAAGGTTTCTCATAAACAAAAAGTTGGCAACATTAATAAAATAAACAAAACAGGGATGACTAAGTTGTTTCAATTGTACTTTTTTGTTGATACTTTTTAAACTAAGATTTATACTACCTTTTTGTGGTGTTTTTTATGAACATAAATAAAATTAATTTCAACTAAAAAAATCTTTTAGTACAATTAGGGTAAAAAGTAAAATTTTTAAAGGTTGTTGGTACAATTTGAAAAATTCTCAACCCCATCCCTGAAACAAAACCATAACAAGAGAAAAAAATACTAAAAAACTTTGTTTACATTTTTTATAGTTTGCTCTTTCTAACATTTACTGTTTCTTTCTATCAATTCTATATCAATTAATGAATAAAAAATGTAGTGTCATAAGGGCTTAACAACAATTTTTTTAAAATTTTTAAATTTGACTTGAGATGTTTCGTCAAAATGCCACAGATGTCATCAATTCCACTGAATTTGTTGACGTTAATCATTCTTGACAAAAGCCATGTTGCGTTGGGGAGAGTATTGATAACATTTTGTGGGTTAAGATGTACGTAACCATTTTTTTTTAACAGCTTAGGGGTAGCACTTAGTTAAGCCTTAGCTTAACAGTTGGAGACATTAACACGGCTGCCAAATTTATAAAGAGGTGACAAACAGACAAATGAAAAGCATTAACAACTTTTGCATGTTCAAGGTGTCCAAATACTTTGAGACCCTGCAGTGCGGCTTCTGAGGGTTATATAGGGTATATCATCAAAACTTCAACTAGAAAATCTTCCTGTGGCAGATTTAAATATTTTCCAAAAATGTTGATGCTTTCCTACTGTGTACTAGATATGTGTACGATAATTATGTAGACGTAGTTCGTTTAAACAGAATTAGGTTTTGAGTTCAAATTCCTGTTACCAAAATAAAATTCAAAACAAAAAGATTTCCTGGTAATCTTGTCCAACAAAATTGACTTGCTAATACATGATTGCTACTTTGTTACCGATTTGCTTAGAAAAAAAAACTAACAAAATTGTGTCTTGTTCAGGAAGAATTACCACGAACTAACTTTAACAACACGAACTAACTTTGAATGGAGTAGCAACTTCATATGTACTATTTCCTTCTACATATCTGTAACGTGGTATCTGGTGTGCATAATCAATGAATTTTTATGCATTACAAATGTTCTTTCTAGCAACAAGGCTTGTCCGTTTTATTCTTTTTTTTTTTTTTTTTTTTTTTGTGAATTAATCATGGTGATTTTATTTTTTGGAAGCAAAACACCTTCCAGAAAATCTAAAAATGTTTATAGTATAAAAACTAAATCTTCTTTTGCTATTTGTATAGACTGTATGGCTGCATATGAGCCAAAAACATTAAATTCCTGTTGCTCTTGCTATAGCATTTAGGTGTTTGCTGGTACTTGTATTAAACTCTCTTTGGTATCTTTTGTAACTAACTAACTAACATCCGTTAGAATAACGATTTGTGATATTCACACTATCAAATTTAACAACTTAAAGACTTTTGTTTTTGTTTTGTTTCTAAGACAGGGTGTCTGAAAAGAATCGAAGGGGCTTAAATGGTTTATAAATTTTTTATTTCAATTTGATTTTTTTTTTACTTTTTTAAATTGTTGTAAATAAATCTTGGCAAATTTCAAATGAGAACACTGCTCAAAAACGAAATAATGTATTTGAATTAAAGAAAATTTGGATTTTATATACAATCTAGGAAAGCAAAAAAATACTCCATTTGAAAGGTATTAACTTTTATAGGTTCATGACGTATGTTTTATTAAAATCTGAGGGTAAAAACGGGTAAATTCGGTATCCTCATATCTCCAACACTTAAAGAGATACAAAACAAATTTAATACTTATCGATGTTTATTAAAAAATTTGCGCACAGGTGTTGGTACTTTTTTTAAATTCAGCCCTTTTGTGGATTACAATTTTACCTATTTCAGGGACCTTTTTTATATTAATATATATTTATTAATATATATGTATGATCAAACTAGGGGCTCCCACTACAATATTTAAATTTTTGATATTTCAATGGTAAGAAAAAATTTTAAAAAAGCAAAAACCGAAAATTAAATTTTTCTGTTTTAGTTTTCCGTTTTTCATGTGGTTCTTTTTTAATTTTCCATAATATTGAACTTAGAAACATACAATTATAAGTGCAGGGTCCTGAGTGAATAAGAACCTATAAGATGACAGAATGTTGAAACTTTTTTGCTTTTCAATTGGTACTTTTCTAATTTCCGTTAGTATTGTAGATAAACTTTTTGGTACTTTTTTGTTCTTCAACTGGTACTTTTTGAATTTAAGTTAGTATTATACCTTGATATATAAAATTAAACATGCAATGTCCTAAATGGATGAGAATTTATATGAGGGATCTTTTTGGCACTTTTTCGTTCTTAAACTAGCACTATTTGAAATTTTATTAATACTGAACCTAGAAAATAAAATTCAACGTGCAGAGTCCACAGTGATTGAGAAACGGCTCCGTGCAATAACTCCCAGGTGCAATAAGTCCCAGTGCAATAACTCCCAATGAATTAAATCCCGAAATAAATGAAATAAGTCCCAAACTGGAAAAAAGAAATAAATCCCAAAACAAATTAAATAATTTCCAAGTCTTAAATGAAACAAACCCCAACTTTTGGGAGTTATTTCATAATGAAATAACTCCTAAAGACATTAATGAAATAACTTCCAAAAACAGCCCATCGAAAAGAAATGAAATAAGACCCAAAAAAAATGAAACAACTTCCAAAGAAATTTATTATATATGTATTTGTTTTACTTGAATATTTACACATAATGTTAAACAATTTTAAGAAATTGCAAATAATTGAAAATGAAATAACTCCCACAAAAAATGAAATAACTCCCACAGCAAATGAAATAACACCGAAGCTCAAAATAAAATGAAATAACTCCCACGTTTATTTTTTCGGGGACTTATTTCATTTGGACTTTATTTCATTATGAAATAACTCCCAGGCAAAAAATGAAATAACTTCCAAGAAAATGAAATAAAACCGAGAGAGCTGGGAGCTATTTCATAATGAAATTACTCCCACATTTGTATGAAAAATTGTTGGGTCTAAGTTCATGTTTTTCTTGGGACTTATTACACCTGCGAGTTATTGCACGGAGCCTTGAGAAACTATAAGAGGAGACTTTTTGGTACTTTTTTGTTTTCAGTTGGTACTTTATAATTTTTTATATTATTGAACTTTCAAAAATAAATTAAACGTTCACGGACTTGAGTGAAAAATTGCAAATGGACCGGATATTGGTCCCTGATAAATCAACCCACTAAGACGAAAAAAACAAATGCTCGAAACGCTTATATTTATATATACTTATATGTATGTTTTCTTCATATCAAGTCATTACCGCAAAAAAAGCTTAAGCGACAAAAACAAAATTTTACAGGAGAAGGTTTTTTCATTTTATTTTATAAATATTTGTGTGAGAGTGTCCCTTAAGATAAAATTGTTTTTGCTATAAATTCGTAATGGTACCTTAAGTGACCGTGACGTTTTAGGAGATGATGCAAGTGATGCCAATTAAGTCATTTATTAAAAAAACGAAAATTGAAAATGATGTCGCTTAAGCTATTTTTGCGGTAATGGCTCGATATTTGTATAAATAATAATGGTAGAATTTCTGCTAGTCGGCAAACACTAGTATTATTTAAATGGCTTTGTCTATAAACAAAATTGCAGGGGAAAATCATCTGGTAATCATCCAGTGGCAATTTTAACTCTTTTAATTAAACAGTTTGGTGTGGAATATCAACAAAAAGGATTAGTTGTATATAATTCTTTAATGACGAAGTTTGTACAGCAGCTACAATCGATGCTAGTCAATACCGCAGGTATTGGCCAATTTCTTGAGGCAAGAACAACGTTTAAGTATGGTTTTCACAAAATGGAGCCACAGTAGAGATAGCCAGAAAAACAGTGGATCCATTGGCAGCGTTTGTCAAAAAAAAACGCGCTGTGCATGATTTATACTTGCGCCCTCTTCATAAAATGAAAAAGCGTACGATTTTTTTAAAACACGGTGGGGTCTATTTGTTCCATACGGGTCAAGACAACATTCAAAATATTGTAGTGGTAGGGTGCTCTGCGAACTGTGACCCCAGGAAATGTGGCCCCAAAAACCAAAAAATTAGCATAAAATATAGGACTTTTTTCGCTCCAAAAAAATACTAAAAAATAGCCCTAAAAAATTAAATATACCTTTTAAGAATAGAGTGCTTTTCCTTGTTGGGATAACAAACACCGACATCGCTAACTAAAGCTTTCAATATTAGTAAATGAGAAATAGTCCCAAAGTGAAAATTGCGATTTAATTTGGGGTAATATTTCATTTCACTAAAATTGCAAAAATACCTCAACGAAATGAAAAAAACTTACCATAAAAAACCTTTGAATTGCTTGCTATTGCGCTTCATATAAAGTTTTGCTTCAAAAAATGTCACAAAAATTATGGTATTGCGATTTATTTGAACAAAAGAACCTTCTGTGTAAGTCAAATCTATGCCACAAAATAATGAAGTAGTAGGTCTAATAAAAGCGATAGCTCTCTCTACAGGTACACCCTGCTCCTAAAATAACTTCTGTACAAGCATTTAATAAATCTGCATTTGTTTCAAGAACATTTTTATTTTGTTTCTTGAAAAAAGGAAAATTTAAAATTGTTAAATTATTTTTTTTTAGGAGTTAGAATATTTATTCGAGGGCGCCGTTAGACGTTTGGCACCTACACAGGCCGGACGACCCTAAAGCCTCTACTGATCGGAGCTATTATGAGACTTTTTTTGTGAACTCATTATTTAAAGAGATAGCGATTTTAATTGGCTTAATTTAATCATTGAAGATTTTTAGTTTGGGGGTATTTAAAAGATAGTCACAGAGCCACATATTCGGAAAGAAATGCAAACGATAGCTGCTCCGAAAATCTTGAAAAACGTCTCAGAAATCTTAAATCTAATATAACCTAATTCCTAATTCATATATGAATTGTTAGAAAAAAAATTTTATTGACTTTAAAATAAAGATATTATAGACCATTTACACCCCTTTGATTCTTGCTGACCACCCTGTACTTAGTAGAGGCAAATTGTTGATCTGGTGTATTTCAGTTGCACTTCAAATCGCCAGAAGAAACGTGAGCAATAAAAAATTATCACATTGAAAGCCACAACTTAAATAAAAGTAGAATAGTAAAGCTGCAGAAAAACGCTTAAATTAAAGGGGGTCTGCTTTAAAAGATAATGTTATGGTTGTTATTTAGAGGTGAACACTAGTGTTTTATGTTGCCAGTAGTTTATAAAAAATGGCAAACAAAAAAAAAAGAAAAAAAGGTATATGAATTTTATTAACCCACATTAAAGAAAATCAAAGATTCTACTGAAAGAAGAAAATAATTTGGTTTATAAAACTTTTATATCTGAAATAAAAACTATATTTTAATACCAGCAGTATCAAATTGTTAAATTGGATTATAAAACAATAAAACCAAGCAAATAATTGCATCTAGAAAGCAAAGAGATTAACGATGCATCGGAGTTCATATATTGAGTTGAATAGGTAAATTATACCAACCATTTCATTACAAGTAACTTCCTGTAATACGATTTTTATGAAAAGTTTAATTAAGCACAGACACAATTAAGCACATTCATCATCAGCAAGTCTTTTAAATTGGAAATTGCCAAATATGTTAACACTTTTATGAAGCTCTAAGCCAAATTTCCTGCCGCAATAAAGCTCTTGGGCTCAAACTCAGTGTTGCCACTGAGCGGAAACTTCTTCGTTTATTTGTGGACAGATCTTTAAATTTGTAACCGTTTTTGAGTTTTCCCAAGATTTTCTTGTAAGTGAATTGCCTCTGACTTACTTCATTAAAAGTTGTAAACAACAAAACCTATAAATTTTAATAATTAGAGTTTCGACTTGACAAATTTATTAAATTCGTGAGTAAAAAATCTGTTGATTTAAATTTTAAAATTTGAATTTTTGGAAACTTTACCGTTGCGACACGAATGGTTCATATGTGTAAACATCCTTAAACCAGACATTAAATATGTAAAAATAAAAAAAAATTTCTCATAATTCATAAAAAAAATCCCTCATTCAATAATAATCTGAATAAATATTGACAAATACCTTAACAATAATTGTGTAAACATCCTTAAAAGTTTCAAATTTATTGTGGATGACTTCTGAAATGGTAGGCATATCAATGTACATTATGAAACACCAAAAAGTATCACAATGTCCATGGACAATAAGACAGCTTCAAAGGTACCATGAGGCCCATGGACATTGTCACACAAGGCATTTAACGTATTTTAAGACATCTGCACCGGCTTCGCTAGTTAAAGCTTCTCTGCATAGCTACCATTCGGCGGGTTGAAGGAATTTCTAAGAACATAATGCTTATGGAAGGTGTTCGTTAAGGGAGACTACACTGTTTATTAAAATATGAACTAACTAAACACTGTACTAGACGCTAGAAAACCAGCGAAAAATTGTATATAAATGAGCTGGATTAATTAAGTTGATCCCAAAAGTAAAAAAAAGTATAGTTAAATGGAACTTTAGTATAGAAAAATCGCAAATATGAGCGATATTATCAAAAATTACAAATAAGCTATATCGGTAGGGTGCCCAGCTTAAAAAATATACAAGTAAGAGTGCCAAATATTATATACTAGGGTATTCAAATAGTTGATGTTTTGTATTAATCAATTAATCGCGTGAATAATTATTCGGGGTAAAAATTTAATCGAATAATAATCGAACAATTTAATATTATGCGGTTAATCGAATTATTTTAATTTTTCTAGTTTAGATGTTTAAAATTAAGACCAAAAATTATATCTGAGGCATTTTGACAAAATATCTTATCTTATTTATCATATGAATTTTCATTAAAAAAATATTTTTGTTCAAGTTTTCAAAATTTTGTATGATTAACGAAATTTTTATTTAATTTTTTTTTTTTTATTTTTTAATAAAAATTATTTTTTCACCGTTCTTTTTTTTTTGAAAATTTATCTTAAATTGACTTAAAATGTTGTGCCAAAATGCCACAGATATTGTTTAACATAAACATTTTATTTAAAAAGTAACAACAATTTAACAAAAGTTACTTCATGTAATAAAAGAGGAAAATTGTTTAAATAAAAATAGCATCAAAATCTAAGCTAATCTGCTAAAACGACCTTTCAAAAAGAGTTTAAATGTACATGTTTCAAACGATTTTTTTATTTTGTTTTAATGAAACTTGACTTAGAAAAGATTCTTTCACCTTTTGTTGACGTTGGAGAGATTTAAAGTAAAGTGTCATAAAGCATATCCAATTTCGTTGTTCTTGTTCTCGTCTTTTCTAAAAATTGTTAGTCTTCCATTATACCACTTGAATCTTTTATTGATTTTTTAACAATTTTAATAGTCTAGCAGCTAAGGTTTTCATTCGTCTCAAAAAAACATCTTCTTCATCTGAATCATTGTGGTAAAAGTCTGTCCTAAACATTCTTAAAAAAAATATTATTCCAGTCTTTGTACTATATTTTAAGAAATTGTTACTCAAAGGAAATGTTCCTGAGCTAAGAAACAATAAAAGGGAAATTTAAAATGTGCCGGCTTGTTTCTCTATATAAAAGAAAAAAAAAAAAACTTACACTGTGAAAAACACATTTTCGATTAATCGGTTAATCAACAGAAATTATTCGTTAATCTAAAGTAAGCAATTTTAAATTATTCTAACAGTTAATCGCCCAAAATTATTCGATTAATCGAACAACGGTTAATCGTTTGAATGCTGCGATAAGAACAGAGTTTTATAAATACCATTCTTTAGATGGAAATAAATAATAAAAAAAAAATTTGTCGGATGTGCCACACTCATTTCACTAATACAGCATATATTTTGTCGGATGCACGCAGAGAAAAAGTATGGTTGGGCATGTTTACGGCAACTACACTATGTTTATTGTAACAATATATTGTTGTCGTACACAAATAATTGTTATTTTTTTTAATATCAGCCATATTATAGTAAGTGTAAATGTTTCAATGCTTATTGCAATTATAAATTTGAGTATTGTTGACCGAAAAATATACATTTTTCTAACAACTAAATAACGATGTCTTAAGAAATAAATTTACCATTTACTTTGGTGATAAAACTTTGACTCAGAAAGACCTATGGGTTCCGAAAATGTGTATTTAAAAAAAAAATTTTAATTTTGGTCATAACTTTTTCGTATCTGAACCGATTTTCCCCAGTTTTTCAGAAAATATTTTTTATTAAAAATTTCCGATCTTTTGATATATAAGGCGTAACCATAGGTCATATGACAGTCCAAAAAATCAGGTTTTTATACAATTTTTGAAATTTTTTGTACGGGAGGTACCACGCCCACTTGTTCAATCCCGTATTTATAACGTTAATGTGTGTACCTAATTTGGAAACTTTGGCTCTTGCCGTTCTCAAGATATACAGAAATAAAAAAATACAACAACAACAAGGGGTTTTTTGCCAAAATGAGAGGCAGTCGTGGTTTTTTGCTCATATCTCCGTCTGAATTTCAATAGCAAACTTAAACGGAGTATATGTAACATAAATATACATCAACCTAGTCCACATCATTTCTGGGGTTTTCGGAAAACCCATTTCAACATACACACGGACAGACGGACATCGTTAAATCAACTTCGCTTTTCATAAGGACCCAGAATATATATACTTTATAGGGTGTAGGATCAATATTTTGGAACATACAAACGGAATGACAAAGTTATATACCATTTTACCTTCGGTGAAGGGTATAAAAATTGTGAAGTGCAAAAAAAATTTAAATATGATTACTTCTTCTATAATATGATTACTTCTAAATTTGTTATGATTTACATGACAGTAATATTATTATTTCTTAACTTATTATAATTACCATGACAATAATATGATTACTTCTTAACTTATTATGATTACCATGACAATATAATGATCACTTCTTAACGTTTTTTGATAAACAGGATAAGAATATGATTAAGGAAAAATATTATGATGTTAAATTACGAATATATTTGGTCATAATATGATTCAATAATAATCGTAATATGGTGACTACAATAATAAATCTTATCATAATATGTTGCTCTTAGAATATGTTTACCACAACCATGTTTTTTCTTTGCGTGTATTTAAAATACATTTTTTAAAAGAAAATCGAGGTTTCTTTGGGAAAAAAGTATTGACGAATTTTTACTGTATTACTTCAAGTTATCGAAACAAATCAAAAATTTTGTTTGTAAAACATTAATTTTTGATGGGAAGTGTCAATGGATTAAATAACCCAGTCTACAAATAAGTCTTTGATCCCATACATATAAATTGAAGATTTAGTTAAATACAAATAAACCATTACAACTAAACCAGAAATTAAATATGTAAAAATAAAAAAAAATTTCTCATAATTCATAAAAAAAATCCCTCGTTCAATAATAATCTGAATAAATATTGACAAATATCCTAACAATAATTCGTGTTAATAACAAAAATGTCAAGAGCAATAATTCTTATTATAATTTAATTTATTGCAATAATATTAATAATTTAGTCTTTTTTCTTTTTTATTACTTTTTTCACAAAATTTATTAACTGTAAATGTCATTTATTGACTACTTTTACTTGGGACGTTAATAAAAGTCATGTTTGGTTAACACAGAAAAACAATTTTATGATCGAAAATCGCATAAAAATCGTATTAAAAATGTTTTTTTCTTGTATTTATATTTGTAAACGGATTTTCACTCAATCTCCCACCAAATATACCAAAAGAAATAATAAAAGAGGTGAATAAATTTCAGAAAGAAAATGACACATGTTAAGCAAGTACTAAGTACAGTGGGTGGTAAAATAAGAGGGACGAAAAGAATTTAGATGTATATTTTTACATACATACATACATAAAGAATTATTTTTCCGTAAAAACAATCCCCTTTAAAACAAGAATTTCTTAATTTTCAATTTATTTTTTATAAAAACTATTAATTTTCTAAGATTTTTTAAAATTATTTTGTGCAACTTTCTACTTGTCGCTGACTATCGTGCTGTATTGTATAGAAAAAAGGATTTTGTTTTTTATTGCAACATCAATTTTGTTTCGTCTTCTTTTACGTTTGGCTTAACAATGGACATAATTTATTCTTCTGACTAAAATTAACGATGCTACAGCCTCGTTGCCTCAACAGCCATTGAAGTTGTTCCAAATGTTCCAATGCAAGCGCGCTCACACACACTTACACACACAATACACAACATAAACCACGATGGACAATAACGTTCCGATAACCACCAGTTTTAATGCAAGAATTTCACTTTTCTTTTCAACTTTACAAAACAGACCTTTAAGGAAAAAGAATTATGAGCGACATGTTAAGAAAACACCCAATAACACAATGACCCAATGCACTTGCTAAGGTTAAGATATCACCAACATCATCATCATCCGCATTGTCTGCATCCTCAGCATCAAATGCCTTAATAAATTTGGGTTTCGAAGGGAAAACAAAGGAAATAAAAGAGAAAAAAAGGAAAATATGGTTAAAGCAGCTCCATTTTTGTCAGTATTTGGATTTGTGTCTTGACACGCACGCATTCAAACACATGCTTCAGGCTTTAAACAATAAAAGAAGAACACAAAAAAAAACCCAGTACGAATGCTACATATGGCTTTGCCGAATCTTTGAAGCACTTCGTTGAGAGTAAGAATATTTCAGGAGGCTTTTTATTGGATCTATGATAAATAATGAGCCCCAGTATGAGAATTTGTTGCTGTTTTAGTCGTATAAACTTTAATTCCGAGAGTCCATTCTAAATGGGACCTATTTTTATTATAATTAAAAGCCGATTTTCACAAAGTCTTACAATCTGATTTCTAGTTATCTAATACTTAGCTAGACTTCATTTGAAAAAAACCTCGGTTGATTTCGCTTTAAAGCGCTAAAAATGATTTTCAGGAGCATATTTTCTATTCAAGCTATGAGAAATTAGGGGCAGATCAATACGAAGTTAATTCAAATAATTTCTTGTCTAACGAAACTAAATTGGACCAAAGTTCGCCATTAAAGTAAGCTCGTTTTGGTTTTAGGCGCACTAAATATTTTTTTTTTTCGAAGGTGTGCTTTATATGAAGCCTATGGTAAATTATGGACTGATCTTCACAAAATTTGGTGGTGCGAATTCTCCTCTTATAAAACTAAATTAGTCAAAATTTAACTACTTAAATATGTATTATTTATTAAGTTTTGGTCACACTTAACAATTATTTGGCGTCCCACACGTAACCAATATTTTTTAATGAAACATTTGTTTAATTAAAGATAAGGTGAGGTAGATGAAATAACAGTTTATTATTTCTGATAAGATTTTTCTTTGAAATATAGTTAATTAAGATTATTAATGGTTGGTGCGTTTAGTGGTCACGTTTTTTTTCAGCAAATATTTATTAAGTGTAAACATGTTTTTATGGTAAACATGTTTTACGTTTATGGCAACTAAAGGACTAATCTTTAAACAATTTTGCATTGTAGTTATTGAAAACAAAAATCAATCCGCCCGTACACACAGAAAAAAATCAAGTTAAAAACGTAGAAAACAAGGTTGATTTAAAATTTTTCGGTGGTGATTTTGCTTCATACGTTTGTCATGTTAATTCAACCTGATTTTACAATGACTTGCAAACAACATTTTTATCTCTTAAAATAACTATAATTCATGTTTATTTAACATTGCAGTAAAGTTAGAGCAAAATGTAATTTATATTGAAATAGCACTCCGAACCACGTTGAATTAAAGTTATTTCAAGTTGAAACAACGTGAATTCCACGTAGAATCAAATTGGTTTGAGTGTGTTATAACAGTGTAAAGGAAGCTTCAGAGACAACATATGCATTTATTTAGGAATAATTCAAAACACTTACCACCCCTGTAACACATGTTTCACTTATTTTGTATTCTCCTTTGTTAGCAGAAGCCTCAGCAGAATCGCCCGATATGATTTTCGCCATCATTCTACTTTGAAAACTTGATGTACTATTTACCTAAATAATTTTAATTAAAAGAATACGGGAATTGTCTTCTTTTTATAACATATTTTAAAAATGGAAATAAAAATATGTACATACTTAAGTATGTATGCATGTTAATTTAACTTTTGATATTAATATAAAACAGGTTTTTATGGATTCAATATTGAATCCATATTTATTTATATTTTAATATTTTTTTTTATTTTAACAGTGAACAATATTAAATAAACGTGATTTAAGGTTATTTTATTTAAAATTAATATGAAATAATGATAAATTTAAATAAAGGGCATACTTTTGCAAAAATTTACTATGATTCTCAATCAACATTTTGCCATGTTAATTTCACATTGGTATTTATTTCTGTGTGTACTTAAATCAAGTCGAATCGGTGTTCAGTACAGTAAGTATTGATTTCTTTAAATTAAGCCCAATATCCATGATCCAACTACGGCTTATTCAAGTGTCCCGTACTTGAAATAATCCGGAAACGGTGTTGTCCTAAAGCCCTTATGACACTACATTTTTAAAGCATTGTTCAAGATTTGGTGAACAGTACAAATATAATGTAACACAAAAATTTACCAAGTGCAAAGAGTTAAGCTGTATTAAGATAAATGGCAAAACGTGAAAAATTTTACTAAAGTTATCGATAAAAAATGAAGTTATGTCAAAAAATGTAAAATTGTTTAATTTAAAATTGACATTTCCAGCTTGAAATATTAAAAGTGTTGCAGAATCAGCGGTTTATGGGCAAATTCAGCGATTTACCGCTTTTTGTTTTTAGGTTTCTCATAAACAAAAAGTTGGCAACATTCAATAAAATAAACAAAACAGGGATGGCTAAGTTGTTTCAATTCTACTTTCTTGTTGATACTTTTTAAACTAAGATTTACAATACCTTTTCGTGGTGTTTTTTATGAACAAAAATAAAATTAATTTCAACTAAAAAAATCTTTTAGTACAATTAGGGTAAAAAAGTACAATTTTTAAAGTTTGTTGGTACAATTTTAAAAATTCTCAACGCCATCCCTGAAACAAAACCATAACAAGAGAAAAAAAAACTAAAAACTTTGTTTACATTTTTTATAGTTCGCTCTTTCTAACATTTACTGTTTCTTTCTATCAATTCTATATCAATTAATGAATAAAAAAAATGTAGTGTCATTAGGGCTTAAGCAATAGTGAGATAAAAACTAACCTCAAACTTGAATTTGTTATTGAAATAATCTGAAAGTCGATCAATTCTTACCTATTGTTGCGAACGCCATGGCATAAAACAATAATCCAATATCTTCGAAGGAATTCTTATTCTATTTCATTCAGTAGTCAATCCAGTCAAACCAGCGACTAGTGCATATTAGGCGAATGCTTATATATTTTTTAGGAATACTTACTGACTGGACTTTCTCTTTTCCATATAATATCACCACAGTTTAAATTTTTCGCTCCACTGTTCTAACCTAAACACTTGCAACAGAGAACCAAAGAGAAAGAGAGAGGATATTTATATGTATATCTACTCACCCACCCGTTCGTTACACATGTTTGTTTCACCTTTTTTGTAGTCCTCTTTAAAGAAGAACTCTTAAATATAAGACACCACCAGAATACCCGATATGCTTTTCGTAATCACTCTACTTTTAAAATTGTATTTATTTAACTAAATATTTTAACCGAAAGAATTTGGGCATTTTAGCATCTTATTTTACTTTTTAAACAAGTAAACCATTTGTTACTTATTTTAATAGTGTCGTTGTCGTTGTTTCCATAATGAACACACTCGTATGGATGAATATGGAATATTGAGAGGAACGACCAACGAAAACTTTAAGCCTTTATTTACTTGATTAACGAATTTCATACTTATCATAAGAAATTATGGGATTGCTTTTCGAAAGTAATCCATTTTTGTTTTAAGTACTTTCGTGCTTAAATTTTTAAGTACATCTCGGTACAACAAGTAAGTGGAAACAACTTAAATTAAGTACGAGTTTTTTTCTGTGTACAGAACTAAACTGGAAAAAATTTTAGCTCATAGGTAGTGGTAGTAGAATTTAGCTCATAAGTAGTAGTAGTGGGCTTTAGATGAGGTCCATGGTAACTATGAACCGTTCTTTAAGAAATTCTTTAATATGATTCATACTCATATGTGCAAAATCAGACGGCAGTTGGTGAACTCCAACAGCAATTAATGTGAGTTTTTGTAACAGAAATATCAATGTTTTATTGCAGTTATTGCCCTTATCCTCTCGAACCGCTTGTGCGGTATTGCAATCGCAGACTGCTCAGGAGAACTAGAAACCAATGGTAATTTTCTGTTGAATCGTTCGAAAGTAAGACTGATTTTACCCGTCGGAGTTAGTACAGTAGAGTAAGTTCTAAGACTGAAATCATTAAAGCAAGAAACTTTTGTTAGTTAAGGTTTAACAGTTTGTGTTTTATTTGTTAAACATGAGATTTGGCAAAGGAAAGGTTCCCGAACAAAACAACAGTATTATCCGTTACCATTTAATTTGCCAAAAATATATTTCAAAAGTGGGCTTTATATGGGACCTTTGGCAAATTGTGAACCGATCATCACAAAACGTTCCATTTGTAAGTGCTAGTAATAATTAAAAAAATTCGACGAAATTTTACAAAATTTTCATTATCCATTAGGGTATAAGCGTTTTAACTAGTTTTTCGTTGTAATCTTTGATAAATTATGAACCGAAACTTAGTAGATTACGCAGTGCAATTTTTATTCTTATAAGACTCAGTTGGAAATAAATAAATTTCAGTGTTTTTTATCAAGAATAAAAATTGGGAATTAAGCACGACTTACAAAATCTTGTAAATTAAAAATTCAAAATACTTAAAAAAGTAATTAAAATTGGTTCTAAATAGTAAATAGTATGTAAACAAAATAGAAAGTCTTGTTCTACAAAAGCGTGTTTAGAGTGCCTGGTCTTTAATGAACAGTTCTTGGTGTTACGCACGGAATGACAAATTTAATACACCTTCATTTAACACTGGTGATGGAGAGGGGTATTACCAAAAAATGTTCAAAGCAAAACGATTTAAATCGTTTTGATCGTTATGCTGAGATAATTCAATAAATGTAAATATTTGCCAGCATAACTTAAGGGTATGAGTACAAGTTTTTTTTCTTTTTTTTCAATGTTTTACCATTTTGTTTTCATTTACTTTTAGCAGATAAATGGAAAAATGCAAGTGAATAAACATATGCAAAAAAAAAAAAAAAAAGAAATAAAACTTCAAAAATAAATTGATAGAGAAATCGAAATTGAAAAAATTTAAAGGCGCAGGATGCAAATTATTAAAGAAGGATTTTAAATGTAATTATTTTACAAATATTGTATAACCAGCAAAGGTTTATTATGAAATTATAATTAAGGATTATTTAAGCAGCTGATTGTGTTGGTATAAACAGTGTTACCAACACTTCACAACCTTAAATGGCTAAATTTGACACAAATAATGATAATAAAAGCTAAATATTAGCTTAACATGACCAACCCAGATCTTGTTAGAAAACCCCAAAAATATTCAACGAGAAAGTGATAAAATTATGATAAAATTTTTGCAATAATATTTAATGTTTCCACTAAGTAGCTTCGTTGGCAGCACTGGTCCCAAGTTAGTTATAATCTATAGCAGGGCTGATATTATAAATTTTTTTACTAGTTCTAAAATGACCCGAAAACTCTATCTAAGGGTTTCTTACGTAAGGCCTAGTTTCCCATCCGCTTTCCTTACTAAGCTTATGTATAAATAGGTACTCTTGTAAGTGATGTTTGTAAGTGATGTTTGGTTGCGGTTGAACCTGATAAAATTATAATTTTTTCTGTTTTTACTCATCAACTGTTAAAGAAATGTATGCTTGTTTATCTTTATTAACAGATCAAAGATTCCATCGACAAACACAACGTTTTCATTTAATAGTTTTAAACGAAACGCTAAAACTTATGAGAAGTCGTTTTTTATAATTATCGCTACAAATTTCCACCAGTTTTCTGTTTTCTTTTTAACACATTTTAAGAACACATGACATGTTTATGTATTTTCAGTAACAACCAAAGGTTAAAGTCGACCGCAACGTTACGTGTCCGCAACATTTACGTATGAGTAAGGAGACCTTTAGTATTTGATACGTGAGCTACTCCAAGCTTACCGGACTAAGATTATCTACATAAAAAATCTAAAAGTTTCTCTGCGCAATTCGCATCAAGTGGGTTTTGCATATTCTTTTTTATATTCCGCTAAGGTAAGCACGTTAAGCGTATTTCGGTAACAATTTAAAGCAGTGTTCGAAAATAAACAGAACATTGTTTAGCGTTCGGCTCACACACCCAGGAACGATGTTATATTTTTAAGTGTTTGTGTAGACGAACACAACCCTTAATACCGTTCGTAACTATTTTCAAGAAAGAGCCGAACAATTGTAGTTCAACATTATATTTAAATGTTCTAAAATGTTTATTTTTTTACATTGATAAAGAAATGAAAAAACAAAAAATTTTAGCAACGACCGCAGCACGAAGAGCTTGTGTGTGTATTGCGTATATGTATTGTTTGGGTACAATTATTTTGCTGGCTTTTTGTTTTTTTTTCGTATGTGTATTTTGTTTTTTAAAAAACGTTTGGTTTTTTTACTAGCCAAAAGGGACGAGAATTAATGTGCCGAACCGAACACAACGAAGTTTGTGGTTTTAAAAAAACTTAACGGAATTAAATGCTCTCATCTTTTGTTGAGTTGGATCAAAACAGTTTTATTTTGATGACAAACAGGGAAACGTTATTTTTTTATGATTTTCTACACAAAAACTATTAGCGTTTGCGATAGTAAGTGTTTATTTTCGAACACTGATTTAAAGCATTGGGAAAGCTGCGGCTTTTGATACCGTAATCGCATTGTTTGGAGAGTTTTGTTAAAGTTTTATTTTAAATTTTCGTAAGATTATGTTGCTTTCGCGGGCTTTACAAATTTCATCTAGCAACATCTAAAATGGGTCAAAATGAAGAATTTCTAATTCTAAGTCTTCCCCGGGGGAGAAATCTAAGAACTTACTGGTTTGATTTGTCTATTCTATGAAATACAATCAATTTTTGTGAGTTTATTATTGAGAGAAAGAAGTAGAAAGGTGGAAGACATACAAAATATTTGAACGCTAGAAAAAAAGGTTAAAGTGTATGGACACGTATGCAGTTTCAAAAGAGAATTGAAGAAAGTATATGCAGCAAATGTTTTATAATACGGACGGGAACTAACTATGCTTAAACATAAACATATCTCTTCCTCACCAACTTTCTTCTTTATGTCCTGTTCTTTATGTCTTCTTATGAAGTTAATGCTGCACTTAGGTATAATTGACATAGATCACCTAACGAATCTTTTTTATGCTTCTAGTATCAACAAAACCGCAAAGCATCGGGAATCGGTTAGTTTAAGTTTTTAGCAAATTATCAAATATAATCTGCGCCAGAGCTAAACACATTAAAAATGCTCGGTACATTGACAATAGGAATGCCTTAAGACAATGTTCTCAGCAACTTTTTTTAAGCGTGCTCGAGGTTGATCTGAGAATAACGCACATGCACTTGTAAAAATGAGTGCGTCTTGAACACTTTTGACTAGATGTGGATACCAGTGTTGCCGTTAGAATACGAAAGATACATTTTTCGTATCTTTTGACTACTACAGGTATCATGTATAATCCTGACATTTTTCGTATCTTTTGAATCTGTACGCAAAATGTACAGAAACAAAACATTCGATTATTTTTAGCCAACAAAAACTTATTAAGACTGATCATCGTAACCGACTCAATACTAATACAATAGCAGCCAAGGCGCATTGACTAAAAGGTGAGGTCAACTCTTCAACAACACTGCTCCTGTGGTCGGATTGTCAAAAATATTGCTAGTAAAAAAAAGTTAGTTAACATAAAAAATTAGTTTGCATACACACTTTGACAACTCGACCACCGAAAAGAAAAACACCATATGTTGACTTGCACCCACCTTCTAGTGAATTCGCCTTGATAGCAGCTTTAATAATGGTGAAAGAAAACATTAAGGGGTTGCAACATACGATCCACCTAAATCGATGATAACTAGTAGTGCGAAGTTGTTCTAAAGAAATATGAACATCTTTTTTATTTTCAGGAAATTTATATGAACGTTGATATAATCACCTTATTATAAACGCCTTAACTCGTATATTAATTTTTACAAGGATGAATTTGTTTTGATAACATTCAAAGATAATTACATATCAAAGTTTTTCTTGGGATTCAAAAAATTAATTAACAAGGTTTCGTTTAAATGTGCTACATTCCCATTTCATACTATTGATAACCTGAAATTTATTGTTGAAGGGATAAGCTATTCCTATGCGCATTTCACTGGTTGCTTAGGCCAGATCGTCAGTAAACTTCATCCAAAGATTTTAGAAAAACTAAACATATTATACAAATAATACTGTTTAGCTAATAAGAATTATAATCCACAGTTTTACTTGTAACAATATCAAAGCTTGAACAAAAACCACAATAATAAGCAGTGAGTTTATCTTTTCTTACATTCCCGGCTACAATTGGTTGATTTTTTGTCAACTCTAAATGTAGTTGTAAGTGGGAAAAGAAAAAACAAAAATAAAAACAAATTACTTTATTTTATTTTGCCATTTCAGTTTTATTTACACTGCCATATGCATATTAGTTATCAAAGTTTTTCTTGGGGTTCAAAAAATTAATTAACAAGGTTTCGTTTAAATTTTAATAATTAGTATTAAAGTTTGCTTATTGTATTTTTAAAAAATACATATGTAATATTTATGACTTAAATAAATACATATAAAAATTAATTTATACGAAATCATTTTCTTTACAATATTAATTTAAATATGAAATAAAAATGTTATGTTAATAAATATTAAGCGTTAAAAATGGATTATCAATTTTTTCAAAACGTATCTTTTTGGGAGAAAGTGTATCTTTTTGGAAACTTAAATGTATCTTTCTCGAAATTTCACTGGCAACACTGGTGGATACAGTCATTCGTTACATTACGTGGAAGCGAGAACTTTTTATCCAAATTGCAGAGAGAAAAAACCGATCTTCCAAATACTACTCTTGTTATAGGTTAGACTTTCCGGAGTATAACGAGATGGTGTTTTAGACCTTCATTATTTAAAGGACCGATAAGAAGTTGTTCAGAAGATCTTCTATTTCTATACAAATTTATGCAATGGTTGTTCCCAAGATTAACAATTAAGTGGAAAACATAGTTATTTTTCAGTTTTAAGATTATTATTTTATATTGACTCATACACTCTAAAGAAAAATCAATCCCTCCTTACTCAAATCCATCCGAAGCGGTATTTATACAGAAAGATTGATTCAAGTACGGATTTTCAATCGCGAAATACTTAACTTATCCTTATTCAATCCCGAATTCGTACTTAAAATATTCCGAAAATTTGATTGATTTAGGTAAAACTAAGATTAAACCAATCTCAAAATACGCTTGATTTAAGTAATTTAAAGTTGATGCCATCCCGAATTCGTGCTTGAAATAAACCAAAAGTGAAATTAGAAGAATAATTTTGTTATAATTGATTTACTTAACCGTTTTGCACCTTAAAAAATTATAAAACCCCAGAAATGATATGGTTTTTACTTTAAAAACTTACTGTTGGTTTTTAGAAAACGTAAACAAGTGAGTGAGTGAGCAATTATATTGAAAAGAAAAACAAATTTTCGTTTTTTATTGTTGTTTTCAATATAATTTCTCAGTCACTCACTTGCTTACGTTTTCTAAAAACAGGCAGTTAATGTATATATATTTGTGTGTCTTTTTGTATTTTTATGGATGCCCAAGCATAATTTAAGAGCTTATAGGGTAAAGTATTTTTGATATTTTATTCAGATTTTTCAGATAATGTTTAGAAGTCGCTCAAGTCGAATTTTTGCCAAATTCGGGTCTATCGGCCTTTTATTAAGTTTTCTTCATAACTTTGGTACAATGCTGAAAACCCGTATAACTCAGAAACGGTAAGAGCAAATTAAAATACATTTGTTTCAAAATTATTAAGAACAAATTGATCTTTCAAACTGCATTGTTGGTTTGTTTCATTTTCATAAAAATTTTAAAAGTTATAAAGCGTTATTTACAAAATTTATGGAAAAATTACGAAATTTTTTAATGTAGGGTGCATAAATGAGCAAATGCATTGTAAAAACTTATAGTCTTTGTGCACCAAAATTAATCTCGGACATTTTTCTTTTGAATTATTTCCTTAAAAGTGGAAAAAATCGTGTTTTTTGACAAAGTTATGAAGGAAACGTAAAAAAATTCCGACAGACCCGATTTTTCGCAAAAATTCGACATGAGCGACATCTAAACCTTTTCCGAAAAATCTGAAAAAAATCTAAAAAATACTTTGAAATTATGCTTGAGCCCCAAAAAAATTTTTTTTGGGACACTCTAATATATATGGGCATTTCCCCAGAATGGTCTACCAGGATGAAAAAATAGAATGTTGATAATCATCGTCTTTTATTGTTTATTATTATTAAAAAAGTCTATGTTGTTATAAAAGAATGGTTTCATAGCATGTCTCAGCTGTTTTACTTTAGGAAATTGCACTGGAAACTGGAAAATTTTATATTTTCTTATATTTTCTACTTCTAAACACATTTTTATATGCTTATTTTACATGCAAAAATATGTTATGTTTACACTCTTTCTTCATAATCTTTTCATTACAATCAATTGTAAATTGAGTATTTAGTTGTTTGTTAAGGAAATTTGAAGACATTAATGGGAAACTGCAATGTGATAATAATAAAAAAACATATGGAAAAATCGTACGTTCGCGACCCGTACGTTCGCGACCGGTACTTAAGCCAATTAAACAAAAACCAAAAGAGATATTTTTTTTGGTAAATACTGCATGGAGACCTACATTAATACACTTTTAAAATAAATTAATCACTTTTGAATATTCCGTTCCATTACGCAGATTTTTACATTTAACTGCTGTCAGCCAAAGTTGACTTCTATTTTGCGTACGTTCGCGACCACATGTTAATAACTATTATTATGAAAACTTAAACTCGATGAAACTCATCTTTTGCACTAAACATACAGCTACCCAAATGCTATCGAATCGCAAAAAAAAAAGCTAGGAAAAGTTTTGTTTTCTATATTATTTGTACATCAAAAGCGTACGAACGTACGTTCGGGACCCCAGGAAATGCCCATATATATATATATATATATAACCGAAAATATAAACAAAATGAGAATCAATAGTTCTCAATTTTACTCTTTAAACATTAAAATAGTGTGCTTTCGTATTGTTCTGTTGTTTTTGTTGCTTATACACACAACAAGCAAGTCGTACTTTAACTACTAGTATGGTGTTGTTGTAGTGTCTCCAACAAACTTTGATCAGTCAAATGAGATTTAAACACTCACTTTGTACTTTTACTCTCAGATTGGCAGTTTAATGTTTTTTTTACTTGGTTTAAGAATCTTGTACTTATTTTAAGAAATTACGGGATTGATTTTCGAAAGAAATCCTATTAAGGATTTTTTAAGTACATTTTAGTGTTATTCGTACTTGGATTTTTGAGTACGACTCTTATTTAAAGTAAGTATAAAAACTTAATTTATCCCGAGTGTTTTTGTTAACCTACACAATAAAAGCTTATTTAAACTATTTCACATCGGACAAATGACCTCCACAGTTCTGCTAGCAAGCACGTAATCTATTAAATATTGACTCCAAAATAAAATAAATCCATCCGTACTTAAATCAAGCCAAAGCGGTGTCAATAGTACGGCGAGCACGGATTTCCTTACATCAGGTACATTACGGTTGATTCAAGTTCGGATTATTTAAGTGTCCCGTACTTCAAAAAAACCAAAAATGGGATTGACTCAAGTAAAAGTGAGATAAAAATTAATCTTAAACTGTGCTTAATTTTAAGATGACTTAATCCCGGTACGGGTACTTGAATAAATCCGAAAGTGAGATTGATTCTACAACCTAAATAGCAGAACCAGAGATAGAGAAGAAAGAATATTATTATTAATTAGCCCGTTACACAGGTTTCTTTCACTTTTGTTGTATTCCGTCCAAGGCGAATTTACACCAGGTGACCTTTGCTTGCTACGTAAGCCACAGCTAATATCCATGTAACAAAATGTTATACCGTTCTGTTGGTTTTGGGGAATCCTTATAAATTCTTAAATTTTTACTTAGAATTATGAAATTTTAAACGTTTTTTAAAGTATTTTACAGTGTTGTATCAGTTTTCAAAACAAGACCACCTTGTATGAACTCGCCTTGATTCCGTTTGCTTACAAAAAATCTCTCATATATAAGAACACTAGCAGCATGCCCGATATGGTTTTCCTAATCATTCGACTCTGATGTATTAAACTAAATAATTTTAACAAATAGAATTTGGGAATTTTTCTTTATATTTTACTTTTTAAACATGCAAATATTGTAGGGTTCTTTTTGTAGTTTTTCTGCACAAAACATGCATTTTTGTTTTTTTTTTTGTTGTTTTTCTGCACAAAACATGCATTTTTTTTTTTTTTTTTTTTGCTTGTTTTTCCTACAACAAACTTTTACTAACACACCCGTTTGCAGTGGATATAGAATGCAATGCTTTTCGAAATTACCTCCATTTTGGATTGTTTTAAGTACTTTTTGGTGAAATTCGTACGTAATTTTTAAGTACAAATCGTTCTAAAGGTAAGTGGAAAAACTTAAATTAAGTACAAGTTTCCTTTTTCTGTGTATCAAATGAAATCACACAGTGTTGGATTATCTTGTTGTTATATTTTTTTTATTATTGTCCCTATCTAAAAATTATAGAGTTTTACTTAAAGCCTGGCCGTGCTGTCAATGATTATATTGCAAATTTATGATAATTACAAGATAAAAAAAGGTAACCCTATCAAAGATTTTTAGCAATTGTATGCCATATTTGGTCTTAAAGAATAGACCATACAAAAAACCCATGAAACTCTTTTCTCAACAAAATCTCCTTTAATTTCTCTACGTTACTGCTGAAAGATTTAAAATGAAATTGAAAACATAGTATAATCCAATGCGAATTCGTTTTTTACTTACATTTACATTTATTAAAAATACTATCGAGGAAACGAAAGAAAAAATAACATGTGTGGCCTTAGCTCCTATTAAACTGTATCATTTTAGTTCATCTCTAAACTGACTTCTGCATTTCAACTGATCCACAAACAAATTCATAAAAACACACACAATGCGAATGCAATCATACACAAAATATGGTTACATTTACATTTTTGTCTACCAGATCAGCCTCCGACTAGTCCAGCCAAAGCAACAAAATGAAACCACCAGGCAGGCAACCAGCCTACCAAATCAATATTTAATAATTACAGTAATTCTCACAGATTTCAACTCCATTTTCCCCCACTTTTGCGATACATACTAAATATGAAATTTATTTGAAGGAGCACTAAAATGCTTTGGCTGTTGTCTCAGTTACTTCTGGTCAATTCGATTTAAAAGACAAAGGAAAAAGTGAAAAATTCACATGAGAGTAGTAGTAAGTATTGAGTCAATATTATGGTATATTGAATCATACTTAATGCGTTTTTCAACCATATATAATTTATTGTAATGTGTTTATGTATTTATTTGAATGATATAAAATTCATAAGAAAACGACCCGCTTAATATGAAAGAAACGAAAAACAAAACAAAAAATCGCAAACCATCATGACTACGCTGGCACAGTTTGTATTCGAATTGGTGTTTAGTATGGATTGGGGGAAAAAAAGTACACAGTAGGTAACGTACCACCAAATGTGATTTGGTTCTTTTTATCGCTATTTGGCAATCTTATCGTTGTACATTGATTGCGTAGGATGCCACTTCTTAATGCATGAAACTGTTTAACTGTTGCAATACCACGATTTTTCAATACGATTTTTCTTTGTTTTGTTTTTTTTTTTTGTTTTTTTTTTGTTGCTTCATCACCTCCACCTCCTTTTTGTTGACGTTTTGGTTACAGCCATTATTATACCAGTAAATAAGTTTGTATAAAATTTACACAAAAAAGGGCACAATCAAAATCAAACACATGGCAAACAGGCTGGCTGCCTGACTGGTTGACAGAAAGACAGTCCAAATGACAAACAGAGGCACTAACTTACAATTTTTTTCAGAATCGTATGATAATTGAAAAATTGATGACGGATAGATATTTTAGAGCGCATATCATTTAATTTATTTATTTCAATTGAATTACAATTAAGTTTTTTTTTTAATAAATTCTACAATAAAATTAATTTTAAATTCACGTTTGGTTGTATCGTTTTAATTAAGATAAGTGTCTGAGTGTGTTTGCATTGAATTAGTTAAGGTTGCAGCTAATTATGAATTTGATTGCTGATATTGTTGGGAAAAACGAAAGACTTAAGCAAAAAACTTGACAAGGAGTATGGTTCTAACGGTTAATATTATTTATGCATGCGAAATCGACCAACCCAAAGTTACTAAGCGCCAAGAGACTAACTTAACAACGTGTTACATATTAAGTAGGTTTTGTCATACAAAAGTTATTTTAAGTGGCTTAAGTATCGACAATTACTAATTGACGTTTTGCTAATTTTAAGATCCTGTTTGGCCAGACCACTCATGAGATTCATTTAATTAAAGTTCAAATCCGGTGCCAGATTTCTTGTTTTCATAGTATATGTTCATACTTTGTTTATAGTTTTTTCCTCCTAATATCTACGATAACTTTAATATGGAGCCAAGTTCCGAATCGTTAAGGGTATAAATTAAAAAATTAAAATGTTAGAATTTCTTGAAGGTGGATTCAATATGATATCTTTTATTAGTAATGAACTTATCTTTATAAAATCTGCCTTATACATTGCCATTTGTATAAAACCAAAATGGACGAAGTTTCATACAATTTTAAATTTGTTTCAGTCTAATGCCTTCTAAAGCCTTTAGAGAGTGAGTTGGGACCCATGGTTAATTATAGACCGGTCAAAAATTCTAGGCGTACGAAACAAACCAATTCATAAGTATTTTCTTGAAGATTGTATGCCAAAATTTGTTAGGTTGTTCCATTAAGACATTTAATCAAGGTTTTTGAAGGGAAAATCAATCCATCCAAACTTAAATCAACACAAAGCGGTGTCAATAGTACATTAAGTAAGGATTTTCTTAAATCTAGTAGTAAATACTAGATTAAATTATGGATAATTCAAGTGCTACTTACTTAATATAATTTGCAAACCGGATTGAAAAAAAGTGATGTTAAAGTTAGTCTCAAACTGTCCTTATTTCAAGAATTTCTAAATTAGTTTAATTCCGAATTTTCGCTTGAAATAATCCGAACGTCAGATAAATTCTAATTGAAGCACTTAACCCCAGAGAACTAGAGATAGAAAAGAGAGAACATTATTATCCACTTACTCGTTGCACATGTTTTTCACTTTTGTTGTATTCCGCCTTTTTTAAACTGAAGAATTCTCAATTATAGGATTCCAGCATCGTGCCTGATATGGTTTTCAAAATCATTCTACTTTGAAAATTGTATGTATTTGACTAAATGTTTTTAACAAAAAGAATTTGGGAATTTTTGCTTCTTATTTTAAATACTACTTTAACATTCAAATATTGTATGTTTTTGTTCTTGTATTGTTGTTGTTGTTGGTTCTGCTCAAAACATGAAAACCATTTTTTGACTTCTTTTGTAGTGTTGTTGCTGTTGTTGTTTCTACAACAAACTTTTACAAACCCACGCGTATGCACGAATATTGGTTTTTGCAAGTTATCCCATTTTGGATTGTTTCAAGTACTTTTTAGTGTTATTCGTACTTAAATTTTTTTGTACAACTCATTCGAAAATAAGTAGAAAAAACTTAAATTTAGTACGAGTGTTTTCTTTCTGTGTAGTAATGTTACAAATATTCGTATTCGTTTCGCCGAATATTCGGGTATTGCACGACTTTCGTATTCGAAAATACGAAATTACTTAAGTAAAAAACAAACTAAATATATTTCATTCCTAGCATTTAAAAGATAAATTCTTATTTGTGCATATCATGTAAAATTAATAATCAAATCTCAGTAGAGCAATATTGAACTTCCAAAATACACATTTTGAATGAAGCCTTTTCTCCATTGAGACATTGAGATGCGGTGTGTAAATAAGTCCGGCACCACGTAACATTCGCTCGCTCAGAACACTAGGTAAGAGAAGCTCGTCATTTTTCTTATATATTTTCCACCATGTAAGTATAAAAATTTAAAAATGTTCAATAGTGCCATTCAGGTGCAAAGTTGAAAATCTAAAATTCAGTCAATGGAATGTCATAATATTATTTCATTTATTTAGCAATGTGACAGTTTTTCTTCCAATTTATTATTATCGAAGAAACCCGAGAATCCTTGTAATTAAATTTCAAACATTCGGCGTATATTGGCGCAGATATTCATGTTGTATTCATAATATCACTAGCACGGCTGCCAGATTTGACGATTTTTCGTCATTTTGACGGTTTCTCGGTCCAAAAATGGCCCATTGACGATTAGACGATCTATACCTTAAATTTGACAAATTTTGTACTTATTTACAAGAGTTTTTGGTATTATTTCGTATTTTTAAATAACTTCTTGGATACTTTCGTTGATTTGGTTGACAATAATTGTACCTTGAAAGCTCTTCATAATACAAATTTAATAGTTTACGCTTGAAATTCTGGAAAACGATATATTTTAAGCCATTATTTAAGCACTGAAGCAGAATTTCTGATGAGTAAATTTTAGGGTGGTTACAAGAAATCAATTTTGGATTTTCCATCGGGGCAACCCCCTAATATGTGCCAATAGGATAGATGATGGGTTTGACATGGCTGATGGTTTCAACCCAATCGGATAACGCTAACACGTGTCTCATTGAGCATAAATTAAGGAAAAACAGTGATTTTTCACTAAAATTCGTATTTCTTTGTCTTTATAACCGAAACCATTCATTCTAGGAACCTGAGTCGAGTATTGCTTTATAGGAAATATTCTTATTCTTATTAATTTTGATCTTGATAGTTTTGTTTCTTATACCAATAGATAAAGAGATATTTAGCATTTATTAGGCGACGTCGCACACTGGTACATATTTTGAGAAGGCGGCCAAAATTATTTTTTTTTTTGTTCTCCGATTTTAAAATTTTTTTATTCATGTGAAAGTAAATACTAGTGAACCTCGGGAGCCAAAAAATTAAAACCCTATTTCAACTATTTCATTGAGAACAGGGTGGTCCGAAATGGACTTTCTCAATATTTGGTTATAGTTTTGAATTTCTGAGTCAATTTTTGAAGTTGAAATGCTCATAACTTTTTTGTTTTTTAAGATTTTTTGACAGAATAAGTTTTGTGTATTAGTTTATTTTATTAGCTATACGTGGTTTAAAGCATTAAACTCTGCGACCTCTAGAACTTTTTAATTTTTTTTTTTTTTTTTATGTCAAAATTTCCCGGAAATTTCCTACTTTATAGAGCATAAGTCCTGAGCGTCAAAATGCGTCAAAAAAAAACCTATACTCTCTTGTAGTCCAGAATCTAACCTACATTTCTATACCCCATTGTACGCACGTCTGGATACGACCTTGCGAACTACAGCAATTTCTGTGACCCAAGGTAAGATATTCGGTTCAAAAAATAAGTCCTGCAAGGAAAAATTACTGAAATTAAAGAAGGTGAATCTTAAAGAATTTTCGACAAATAAAGCAGTTCAGGCCACATAAATTATCTAGCACGTCAGGTTATCAATTAATTTGGAGAAGGTAAAGGTATTGCCATTGTTATGAACTTATTGTGGGTGAACGGATGCTGCAAAACGAATAGGCGACATAAATAGACTACCACGTTAGATTTCTGAGTAAGTTAAAAGGTTAAACATAAGTAAATAGCCACAACATAAACTACATAGTTTAATTACCTGAAAATTGCAAATTAATTTAAAAAAAATGGAAGAACAGGTAAATGGTCAAAAAACTAGCACGCAGTTATATTTTACGTGAAAATTACCTACATGTTACCTGTTAATTTATTGCCGGTATGTTATCCTTTTAAAAAGTGTGAAAACAGGGGTTTTTTATGTTTCAAAGAAATGCTAATAAAAGATTAAATTTGTATTTAAAAAAGGGTTTTTATGTTTTAAAGAAGTAGTAACAAAAGATCATTTAAAAAAACTTCTATCAAGAGTATAAAAGTGCATGCATTCATAATTTTACCTTCATTATTGTTTAAACAATGGCTAAGTTCAGTTATAAAGTTCTCGCAGATATATATTTTCAACAGAAAGATGAAAAAGATTTTGTGTTACACATAATGAATAATCCATTTTTTAAATTATGCAACGAACAAGAAATCAAAATTCATAAGATAAAAATTAAAAATTTTTCATTAACATTAAGAAAACGGTACCTGAAATGTTCTAGAAACAAGAAAAAGTTTTATTTACACAACGAAAAATGGCTAACAAATGATCTGATTTTTAAGAAGCTGTCAATAACCGCTAAGGAAACTGGAAAAGTGGGTCGGCCCGCAAAACAAATTGACAATTGCAGTGAAAGATCACGAAGACGCAAGCTAGCAAATATCAATGAAGAAATTTCTCATAGTATGATAAAGGATTCATTTCTGCATCAAATTCAACCAACGCAAAATAAGAAAACAAAAATTGCAATAATTGAAAAAATAGTGGAAGCGAGCCCTAAACGCACAAAGAGGATTTTAAAAAGTATGCCTACACCAACTGAAGAAATGAAATTTACTCCAGAAGAAGCATTTGCACTATTTTTGGATTTAAAACGGACAAAAAATCAGTATACAGAACAGCGAAAGCGAACCAATCAAATAAAATAAAATAAAATACACATACATCTCAAACCAAAAATAAAAGTTGAATTACCTTAAATGTTATCGATAGCCAAGAATGCTATTTGGGCATTTTTCAAAATATTCCTTTTCAGTTTTATCCTTATAACAACTCGTCTTTCCCAAAAACGCCAACATTTGGCCCCTGTGAATATTGGGACTAAAAAATTTACAGGGGCCAAATATTGGCATTTTCTGACAGGATCTAAGTTCGACAATAAAAAATAAGTATCAGTTGTAAAATTCAAGAGAAATAATGATAAATTATAAAAAAATCATATTTGAAATATTCAACTTTTACACCGAAACTCAACAAAAAAATGAAAATGCATTTTGAACTCCCCATAACTTTTGCTCCTATTAGTCGAATTTTACGTTTTATAGCGCAAATTAAAGCCTAACATCGCACCTATCGAGCAAAAAAAATCGCATAAAAAAATACCGATCCAGTCAAAAGTTATGGAATTTTGACCGCCTTCTCGTAAAATTTCCCACTGTGCGTCGTACTGGTCACAATAAAAGCATATATTTATGTTTCAAATGAATACATTGTAAATAAAAGAGTGAAATATTCACCACTGTATTGGATTGTTTTTTCCGTTAAAGTACAGACAAATAATTATGATTCGGGGATTCCCATTGTTTGTTTTAACAATTCCTACATCATATTTCATTCAGTACGAGTGTCTCAATGCGAGTTATCATATAAATATATAAAGGTACAAGCGCTTTAAGCCGTGTTTTTCGATTACATATTTTTTAATTCTCTTGTCCACTTTATCAATGAGCATGATGTCAAGGCAGAGAGATAAACTTTTTTTAATTGGTAACATGTCTCATCAAATAACTGGCAGTAAATTACCATCAAATTGCCAAGTCTTACGTAGCTTATTTTATAACATGCGCCTAGTTAAATTAAACAAAAGAGAAGCTGCTAGACTTACAATAAGGGTGGTTTGGTGTTTTGGGAGAAAGCAAAGATACCAACCAAAGAAATTAAACATTGTGTCTCAAAGCTAGAAAAACTATATGCTAAATTGAGAAAACTTCAAAAAAACTCTTTGAGATCAGCAAGCGCTACTCAAAGTCAAAAAAAAAAAATTCAAGTTGACATTTGACGACCTATTTGATGTTGCTTATCAAGATGCACTTGCCAAGACAGCTGAAGAAGACAGCTGAAGGACGCTCTGGATGCATGGGAGGGAGGAGTCGACATGAAATTTGTTAGAACAGAAAAACGAAAGAAATTGAGGCATATAGCTGAGATGAAAAATCAAATGCATTAGCAGCATTTCAAACGAAGGGGAGCCGATGCAAGAAGATACAAACACTGAATATAATTTTTCACACCGAGAAGAAGCAGAACCAGAAATAAAAATGAGGAGGTACTGTCGAGGCTCAGAAGAGGTTATAACTGAAAAAATGTCTGTATTGTTAGATATATGTAGTTTTTTTGATTGAGTTGCGGTGCGCATTATTTCAGCTACAGCAGAAGCATTGGGCCATGACCCACAGAATTTAATTGTTAACAAATCTGCCGAATCTGCAAAAATTCCGATCTGAAGGGTGCTGTTGTGCACTGGGATGGAAAGCCGCTTCTGGATATATTGAGTTTAAGAGTTGTACTAGAGCAGTTTTTGGGAAAAAATTTTCTTTATTTATTTTGGAAGATGTTTTAAAGGAAGTTTTTAACTGCAAAATGGATACATCCACTGGACTTCAACCAGATATTTTTCGTAAATTCCAGACTGAGTGGACTAAGATAGACGAAAAGAAATACAAAAAATGCTAAAGAAGATGAAAATGTTAGAGACAAAATTTGTAATGCAGACCAAATTTCCTTTTTGAACAATTAAAAAATAACCAGCCCGGAGACGATTATAAAGAATTCATCCACCTTTGCGTCATAAGCTTAGGTCGTCTGCGACCATACTACGTTCAGAGTACCTGGAGCTATTCACAACGCCAGATGGATGGCAAAGGCTATTTATTGTCTCAGGAATAATTTTCGTTGTCTGCTTCAGTGAGTATGGGTATTAAAGATATATGCTTATTTATAATCAATATTTATATAAAAGCATGGTTTACCGTCCACAACCCCACCATAGCCCTCAACCAAGACCTAAAATTAGTAAAATCCTTAGTTCAACACAGGAGTATTTATAAAGAAATTGCGGACAAAGCATTGTCGAAAATAGTTAACCATCTCTGGTATCTTAATTCGGAGCAAATTGCTTTTTCATTTTTCGATGGTACTTTGGAAAAAAATCTAAATAAGAATGGTTAAACAATTAAAGTCCAACGTAGAAAACGATGAAGTCAATTCTGAAGACAGAGATGTTAAAGCAAAACTTAGTTTCCAAGAAGTTGATAATTTATTGGATAAAGAAATTGATTACTTTCTTTCTTCTCGGACTCTAAACTTTTTCAAGAGATTTGAAATTAATACAGATTTTTTAAATACTGATCCCGATGTATGGTGTAAAAATCAACATTATTTACGAGCCAAAAAAAAAAATTGTGAAAGGCCTAAGAGTAGTAAATGACACAGCTGAGAGAGGGGTAAAATTAATCTAAGACTACAATTCATGTTTGTATGTATATAATTTAGTACCAAAAATAAAAAAAAATATTTTCAATAATTAGTATTGTGGTTATTTTGTTGAACTATTTATGGTTTTTAATCCAAATTTTTAATATTTTTAATTAGGCTTAAGTTCATTAAATTTAATTTTCATTAAATTATTTCTATGAAGAAAGGAATTTTACCACATGAAAATTAATTAAAATTGTTATTGATAATCTTTAATTCTTTACAATTTTTATTTGTTTTATTTTACAACATATCGGATAAAATTCCGTCAAAAGTGTTTTGAATACTATTCTGCGATTATTGAGACATCCACTACGATCTGGTAAATGCTAAATAGTGTGAAAAATAACAGTTTCAGCAAAAATATTACTAAGATCAAAATTAATAAGAATAAAATTTCCTATAAGATAAGACTCGAGTCAGGTTTCAGAATGAATGGCTTCGGTTATAAGAACAAAGAAATACGAAGTTTAGTGAAAAATCGTTGTTTTTCCCTAATTTATGCTCAATGAGACACGTGTTGGCGTTATCGGATTGAGCTTAAACTTCGCATTTTCTAGGCTATTGGCACATTTTAGAGGGGTGCCCCAAAAGATAGCCCCTAAAAAAATTTACAATATACCTTGTAACCACCCTAGTAAATTCGTAGTTCGATATCTCTTAGTTCATGAGGTACCCTATTTTCGTACTTTTTGTGAATATGTTATAAAATATTTTTTTCAAGTCACTTCTCCATTTCTAGATTCTGAAACTTTTTTAGCATATTCCGATATATTACATCCTGGAAAATACTACAATTATAATTCAGGAAGCGTCAATTTTAATTCAGAAAGCGCTAATTGTAATTCAGAAAGCGCGATTGTTATTCGGATTAAGCAATTGAAATTCAGAAAACGTCAATTGTAATTCAGAATAACATAAATGTAAAAAGAAAGATCACTAAAAATTTTGGGAGGAAAAATTATAAATTTAGTAGCCCGTGAATTTTTTTTTTTTTTTGCAATAACATTTGTGAATTCATTTGTGTACCAATTAAATATAATTTATTTAAAACATCGTCGTGTATCTTACCAGCAGGCAGTTGACGGTATTATGCTTAATATTGAAACGACAAAATTTTGTGAACCCTTTTAGCGGGTAAACAGAATAGAAAAAGAAATTTTTTAAGTAGTTGGTCACATTTAGATCAAAAAGTCTTTCTCTAGTAAATTGGTTCTGCTTAGGAGAACATGAAAGCTTGAGATCATTATTTTCTGTCATTCGGAAGTGATCGTAAATAAATAAATGGGGGATTTCATGTCAAGTGACCCAATTTTTAAATCGATGTCTTCCGATTTGGATGAAATTTGCACCAAGGTTAGTCCTATTGGATAGTAGTTTAGACACAAATTTTCAACAAGATCGGTCTAAAAGTTTCTGAGTTAGTGGGGGTCAAAATTTGACATTTTGGCCATACAGGTGTTCTTTCTTATCCATGTAACTTATTACCTATTGGTGTTAGCAAAATTTGTCCCAAGTAGCTTCGATAGCTATTTGATCCATCTTTTGAAAAAAATTTTTTTTGGTTTTTTTAAAAAATTTTTTTTATTTTTTTTTTTAAATTTAAAACTTTTTTTTATTTTTTTTTTAGCGGGAATGTTTTTTTTTTTTTTTTTTTTTGTTCAAAAGAAAGCTTATGTCTTTTCCTTTAAGGTAGTTTTGGTCCCTTTTTGGGATGCGAGCGGCTTATGTATAAAAAAAAATTATTTCTAACTCTAGACAAGGGTTTTTCAATTTTTAGCATATGAATGAACTATTTTGAATTTTTTCCTATTTGTGTGTAAGTGTTTCTAAAGCCTTAAAAATAAAACGTATGCAAAGAAACTAGATGAACTCACCTTTCCGACGGTATGTTACAAACCCAATTATTATTTTATACCTTCGATACTATAATGCCCACAATATGTTAATCCCAGGAAATAATTCTTTTTTTAATTTTTCCTACATAAAAAAATATACAGTTTTGAGCGCACGTAATACTAAATGTGATTTTTGTTGTCAAAATATCAGGTGCCCCAGAGACAAGTGTTTAAATCAGGTGGAAATATTCCATGGCCATTCTCCGAAATACCAGTTAATTTATTATTTTATGACACTTGCCTTTAAAATGTGGGTGGAGAGATAGAAGTTACAAGGTAGTGTTTTTGATTTTATTCCCGACATACCGTCGGAAAGGTGAGTTTGTCTAGTTACATGGATAAGAAAGAACACTGCATATGCTTAAAATTGAAAAACCCTTGTCTAGAGTTAGAAATAATTTTTTTTTATACATAAGCCGCTCGCATCCCAAAAAGCGACCAAAACTACCTTAAAGCAAAAGACATAAGCTTTCTTTTGAGCAAAAAAAAAAAAAAAAAAAAAAACATTCCGGATAAAAAAAAATATAAAAAAAAAATTTTCATTTAAAAAAAAAATTTTAAATTTAAAAAAAAAAGTTTTAAAAAATTTAAAAAAAAACAAAAAATTTGTTTTCAAAATATTGATCAAATAGCTTTCGAAGCTACTTGGGACAAATTTTGCTAACACCAATAGGTAATAAGTTACATGGATAAGAAAGAACACCTGTATGGCCAAAATGTCAAATTTTGACCCCCACTAACTCAGAAACTTTTAGACCGATCTTGTTGAAAATTTGTGTCTAAACTACTATCCAATAGGACTAACCTTGGTGCAAATTTCATCCAAATCGGAAGACATCGATTTCAAAATTGGGTCACTTGACATGAAATCCCCCAAATATAAAACGATCTTCACCAAATATAATTTATAGCCTGTGTTTTATTGTCTGTACTAGTATTAGCGTCGCTTTTAGTAATTTCTTAGCAACTAAAATATAAATAAGTGTAAAAAATTAGATGCAATATTTTAAGAATATTCATGCAAAAGACAAGGAGATCTTGTGGAATTGTTAGAAGTAACATAAATTTCTTCAAATCCAAAGAAAAATATTTCTATGACGTACTAAATTCCCAATTTTAATTTTTAATAAATACACTTAAATTTATTGTTGAGGGAAAGCTAGTTTCAGTGTTTTTATCAAAAATAAAAACTGGGAATTTAGCACGTCAAACAGAAATCTTTTTAATAATAAATTTCGTATTCCCAAAAATAACTTTGAAAAAAAATTGAGTAAAAGATGACTGACTACAAAATACCGAAAATCCAGCTTCAACAGAAAAACAGAAGGATTTCAATATAAAAAAATGAAGACAGTTCGATGTGCAAATTCGGTAATCGGGTTGTTTTAAAACGACCCGATAAGGTTATACCGCTCGCAATCGTTCGTCAGGGCCTCGTTAGTGTGACAGAGTGAACCAAGTTTCAAATGGACGGTGAATGAGGTTGACAGTTGGAAAAGATTGGCTTTGTATGCAAATGGAATATTCGTATTCGGGCAAGTATATTTGGTAAGATAGCTCATAAGGGTTTTTGAATTGTAAGGAACTAAAGTAGGAAGCGCACTTGAAATACTTTGGTTTGTTTAAATACATATTCCATTAATCTGACCGAGCGAAACACCAGGTTTCAGTTTTCTTAAATCAAATTATTCGATTTTTTTCAAACCAAGGTTGCCATCAATTTGCAGGTACGCTGTATAAAACTCGCGTAAAAATATAGAGATATTAAAACATATGGCGTAAATCGAGGCTTACCTTTTATTGTACTCACGCTTCACAATACAAATGAACTGTGCTTTATTGCATCCCGCCGGATGTTGTAGGGATCAGCTAAAGGATATTTCACCTTTTGGTGTTACATACTCCGGGATTAAAATCAGGTGAATGCTATCTGGGTTACATTTAACTTCTAAAATTCAGAGCACTTTGGGGTCCTTTGGACTTTATTGAGTTCGAAGTTGTACCTCAAGGTGCTAAGGGAGTCAGTTGCCCCTATTGTGCCAGCACCGTTCAGACTATTGGTGAGGTCTTCGTTTGTATGATTCTTACGAAATGCTTTTTGGATAATTATACTTGCGGAAGCCTAGCTTTTCTAATAGAGTGTTAGTTTCCAGTAACTTATACACCGTCCGGTGGGGGAGTGCCTTTTTCTAGGCAGGAGCTCGCAAAAGGGTTCAACGAAGATTAGCGTTATTGACAAAAAGATACTATCGGATATCACGTAGTGATTGTGGCTTAAACCTTAAATCACGTGAAAGGTTACATTCACTTGGAACACTGGTTTTTTACCCCTGTGGGATTATACACTCGAAATTTCTACATGTGTGTTCAAAGCATGCTTTACTAACGCCAAGGTCTTTATATTTACACACAACGTTGTTGATATCCACCATGAGATTAGGCCATAGTGCAGGTGCTCATTTAAATCCTTGCACTTTATTGCAAGCATATTATTTTTTTACCTTTAGTCCCACTGTTCAAAACATCACTTTTGCATATAAATCAATTGAGCCTTAAACAACAAAATTTACTCGCTACAATGTTTGGAAAACCAAACAAACAAACAAATACGACTACTACTCAAATGCATAAATTTATTGATGAATGGTGGAACTAAATCGATAGATGGATGGTTGTGCGTGCATACGTTTCGTTTTCAACACCCACAAAATATTTATGATAAAGTTGTGAACGAAATCATATTAAAATGCACAACAAATGTAGTATTTGAAAACATATATGGCTAAAAGAAAGTTCAATGGAATGGTAAATGTTTTCCATTTCAAACATTTTCTACGCAGCCATCTATCAAACATCAATTGTTATTGCCAGACGCCAAAAAAAAAAAACGTTTGAAAGGAGTTTCTCACTATCTCACCCAATTATTATTAAGCCAAACAACAGCCAGAGTGACAAACTTATAAATTCAATGGCATCATTTACGGGAAAAAAATATAAAATATCGAAAAAAGAAATAGATAAGGAAAGTGTTTAGAAAATGAAATTGAAAATAGGAGTATTTCGTTTTTTGTTATTAATTAATGTCGTGTGGAAGTGAAAATAAATTGTTTTTAAGGAGAAAAAGTTTTTAAACAGCAATTCGCTGTGGTTAGGGATTCATCTTAAATGTCAGACATATAATTGGAGGGAGCATCTTTTAAAGAAAGTAGAAAGAGCCGTTTGTATTGGCTCCAGGGAGTTAACTAATGATTTAGTAGCGAGATAAGCAAGAATTACAGTAGGACGAAATTGAGCACATGATAATTTACATGTCCTGTTGGTAAAATGAATTTGGTTTTCAACAGTATCACTCTGTCCATTTTCCGGAAAATATATCATAATGACTTCTCGCTACAAGTTAAGGCTGCCTTTAAAGGTCTTGTTGGCAATTCTGGAACGTCGCTTAATTTAAATAAAATGACGTTGTTAGTGTTTCTTAGGTATCTTTTAGGAATTACAGTCAACAATTGGGATATGGATTTAAACAATACTTGTTATCACAGGATTCTAATATAATAATGTTAACCCTTCTTCTAAACAAAGATTTTTATATATGTACATCGTTTACCAATACCAAACCGAGAGGTTTATAGAAGATTAACTAGCATGCTTCATACAATTTGTTTCAGTTTTTTTTTTTAAAATACTTAACAATTTGTTCACTGATTACAAATTTCCTTTTCACTGAAACTAATTAAGGAAGTTATTAAAGAAATAAAAGAGAAATGGAAGCCCGAATGGGTACTGGTAAGGCAAAGGTTAATGACATTAAAGCTCTTTTCTGGGAGGGCAAATGCAGGAATGATTTGATAATTGACCAATGACTTTAAAGAAACAACTTGAATTTCATTCACATTATTCCAAAATGTAATTCTCAGTTGTTCGATATAATAAAAACCACTAGGACAATTATTTTTGATGTTGCAGATAAGCGTGCCTTCAGCGATTCTAAATCGGTTGATGTAATAAAATCAAAGAGAACAATATTTTTGGTAAACAAATTTGCAGGTCCGCGTATGTTGTCCACAACTGTAAATCGATATTAATAGAGTATTTAAACAGCAATTTTGGTGCCGTAGATAATAGAAATAGATCAACAGGACCAAATGTGTGTCGGTCAAAATTGTGACTTCAAGGATTTTGAATCCGTCAATACAACAAAAGGACCAAAATAAAAATAGTTGGAGAACAGCTCATTCAAGATATTGTTAAACTTTTCAGTGTTTGCCTAGAAAAAAAAAAAATCTATTTAAATGTCACAATGCAATTGCAGTTCGCCATAAAAAAGGTGATATAACAAATCTAGAAAACTATAAGCCAATAAACTCTCTTATCCCACCTCTACAAATTAATTAAATCGAATCTTTCAAAACGGTTAGAAAACAAGATAGACTTCTTTCTATCAACCAAGTGAAAAAGGTTTCCTCAGCAGACATGTCACTTATACCCCTGACAGACATAGGATTTGTATACTATACTATCATGGTATACTACATGTGTGTCAACCTAAACTACAATTAAATCATGAAACAAAGTGGTATATTGATGGTTTATATACTACTGTTGTATGCATACCATGGTATTGAAACTATATGTCTGTCAGGGGTATAACAGACACTTACGCCTTTTATAGAAAAAAAAAAAAAAACGGTTGAATACCGACCACTTGTGCTTGTATTTATCGATTTTAAAAAGGCATTTGACTTCATGGAGCCCTCAGCTGTAATAAATGCACTATATTCTCATTTCTATAATAGAAAATGCTACAAAATAGTCGTTATAGCCATTCTTAGAGCATAAAAGCTCTTAAACACTTTATAAGTCTGTTAATTGGTATTTTTCATTTATACAGAACAATCTTTGGAGAGTTAAGTTTGATTATTTAAAATTTTTCCAAATAAATGTTTGGAAAATGAAAAATTTTCTTAATTTATTTATATTTCAAATCTATTTTTTATACAAAATTTGTAGAGGGTAAAGTAGAGTTTTTTTAGCGTTAAGAAAAAAAATTGGATTATTTAAAGTTCTGGCAACACTGGCCACAATTTTCACCATTACTTTTGACATGGGTCCTTCGGGATCGCCTCACATTAAATCGAATGGCTGATGATTTGCATTTACTTGTTTTTAAGGGCAGCATTTGCCAAATTTGGGTCCATAACAGATTTTTAGAAGGTAATCGAACCCCTAATCCACAAAAGTTTTCAGAGGGTCCGCAAAGAAATTTCTTTGTAAAATTTAAAA